>OU342734.1:376716542-378198820 GCA_910589765.1 Avena atlantica | reverse complement strand
GGTGAAACCGGGTAGGATAGTGCCCTCCCCTTGTGAAGCACCATGGTTTCATCATCATATGACCTAAACAAACACAAACAAGAGAGTGCTACTCCGGGCTACCCCTGTCAGAGGGACGTCTGGGGGGGTAGACGATCCGATGCCCACAGATCAGGGTTCAGCAGGAGACCAACTCTCCGGGCGTCGGAATACCTCAAGGCTTGCATGTGGCCCTAGCACATGCATGGAAGTGTGGTGCGATGTTGAAACATGCAAAACCTAGTCACCGGGTGCATGTGTCCCCCTTCTCATGCGTGCGTTGTAACCTAAAGCTAAGGTTCTGGACTTATATAAGGGGAAACTCCCCGTTCGGGTGAAACCGAGTAGGATAGTGCCCTCCCCTTGTGAAGCACCATGGTTTTACCATCATCATATGACCTAAACAAACAAAAACAAGAGAGTGCTACTCCGGGCTACCCCTGTAGAGGGACGTCTAGGGGGGTAGACGATCCGATGCCCACAGATCAGGGTTCCGCAGAAGACCACGCTCCAGGGCGTCGGAATACCTCAAGGACTTGCATGTGGCCCTAGCACATGCATGGAAGTGTGGTGCTATGTTGAAACATGCAAAACCTAGTCACCGGGTGCATGTGTCCCCCTTCTCATGCGCGCGATGTAACCTAAAGCAAGGTTCTGGACTTATATAAGGGGGAAACTCCCCGTTCAGGTGAAACCGGTTGGATAGTGCCCTTCCCTTGTGAGAACCATGGTTTTACATCATCATATGACCAAAACAAACACAAAACAAGAGAGTGCTACTCCGGTCTACCGCTGTTAGAGGGACGTCTAGGGGGGTAGACGATCTGATGCCCACAGATCAGGGTTCCGCGGGAGACCACGCTCCGGGCGTCGGAATACCTCAAGGACTTTCATGTGGCCCTAGAACATGCATGGAAGTGTGGTGCTATGTTGAAAACATGCAAAACCTAGTCACCAGGTGCATGTGTCCCCCTTCTCATGCGTGCGCTGTAACCTAAAGCTAAGGTTCTACACTTATATAAGGGGAAAACTCCTTGTTCCGGTGAAACCGGGTAGGATAGTGCCCTCCCCTTGTGAAAGCACCATGGTTTTACATCATAAATGACCTAAACAAACAAAACAAGAGAGTGCTACTCCGTCACTACCCTGTCAGAGGGACGTCTAGGGGTAGACGATCCGATGCCCACAGATCAGGGTTCCGCGAGAGACCACGCTCCGGGGCGTCGGAATACCTCAAGGACTTGCATGTGGCCAGAACATGCATGAAAGTGTGGTGCTATGTTGAAACATGCAAAACCTAGTCAGCGGGTGCATGTGTCCCACTCTCATGCGTGCGCTGTAACCTAAGCTAAGGTTCTGGACTTATATAAGGGGGAACTCCCCGTTCCGGTGAAACCGGGTAGGATAGTGCCCTCCGCTTGTGAAGCACCATGGTTTTACATCATCATATGACCTAAACAAACACAAAACAAGAGAGTGCTACTCCGGGCTACCCCTGTTAGAGGGACGTCTAGGTGGTAGACGATCTGATGCCCATAGATCAGGGTTCCGTGGGAGACCACGCTCCGGGGCGTCGGAATACCTCAAGGACTTGCATGTGGCCCTATCGCGTGCATGGAAGTGTGGTGCTATGTTGAAACATGCAAAACCTAGTCACCGGGTGCATGTGTCCCCCTTCTCATGCGTGCGTTGTAACCTAAAGCTAAGGTTCTGGACTTATATAAGGGGAAACTCCCCGTTTCAGTGAAACCGGGTAGGATAGTGCCCTCCCCTTGTGAAGCACCATGGTTTTTACATCATCATATGACCTAAACAACACAAACAAGAGAGTGCTACTCCGGTCTACCCCGTTAGAGGGACGTCTAGGGGGTAGACGATCGATGCCCACAGATCAGGGTTCCGCGGGAGACCACACGCTCCGGGCGTCGGAATACCTCAAGGACTTTCATGTGGCCCTAGAACATGCATGAAGTGTGGTGCTATGTTGAAACATGCAAAACCTAGTCACCACCGGTGCATGTGTCCCCTTCTCATGCGTGCGCTGTAACCTAAAGCTAAGGTTCTACACTTATATAGGGGGAAACTCCTTGTTCCGGTGAAACCGGGTAGGATAGTGCCCTCCCCTTGTGAAGCACCATGGTTTTACATCATAAAATGACCTAAACAAACACAAAACAAGAGAGTGCTACTCCGGTCTACCCCTGTCAGAGGGACGTCTAGGGGGTAGACGATCCGATGCCCACAGATCAGGGTTCCGCGAGAGACCACGCTCCGGGGCGTCGGAATACCTCAAGGACTTGCATGTGGCCCTAGCACATGCATGGAAGTGTGGTGCTATGTTGAAACATGCAAAACCTAGTCAGCGGGTGCATGTGTCCCACTTCTCATGCGTGCGCTGTAACCTAAAGCTAAGGTTCTGGACTTATATAAGGGGGAACTCCCCGTTCCGGTGAAACCGGGTAGGATAGTGCCCCTCCTTGTGAAGCACCATGGTTTTACATCATCATATGACCTAAACAAAAACAAAACAAGAGAGTTCTACTCCGGGCTACCCCTGTTAGAGGGACGTCTAGGTGGTAGATGATCTGATGCCCATAGATCAGGGTTCCGCGGGAGACCACGCTCCGGGGCGTCGGAATACCTCAAGGACTTGCATGTGGCCCTATCGCGTGCATGGAAGTGTGGTGCTATGTTGAAACATGCAAAACCTAGTCACCGGGTGCATGTGTCCCCCTTCTCATGCGTGCGTTGTAACCTAAAGCTAAGGTTCTGGACTTATATAGGGGGAAACTCCCCGTTTCGGTGAAACCGGGTAGGATATGCCCCTCCCCTTGTGAAGCACCATGGTTTTACATCATCATATGACCTAAACAAACACAAATAAGAGAGTGCTACTCCGGGCTACCCCTGTTAGAGGGACGTCTAGGTGGTAGACGATCTGATGCCCATAGATCAGGGTTCCGTGGGAGACCACGCTCCGGGGCATCGGAATACCTCAAGGACTTGCATGTGGCCCTATCGCGTGCATGGAAGTGTGGTGCTATGTTGAAACATGCAAAACCTAGTCACCGGGTGCATGTGTCCCCCTTCTCATGCGTGCGTTGTAACCTAAAGCTAAGGTTCTGGACTTATATAAGGGGGAAACTCCCCGTTTCGGTGAAACCGGGTAGGATAGTGCCCTCCCCTTGTGAAGCACCATGGTTTTACATCATCATATGACCTAAACAAACACAAAACAAGGAGTGCTACTCCGGTCTACTACCCCTGTTAGAGGGACGTCTAGGGGGTAGACGATCCGATCCCACAGATCAGGGTCCGCGGGAGACCACGCTCCGGGCGTCGGAATACCTCAAGGACTTTCATGTGGCCCTAGAACATGCATGGAAGTGTGGTGCTATGTTGAAACATGCAAAACCTAGTCACTGGGTGCATGTGTCCCCCTTCTCATGCGTGCGCTGTAACCTAAAGCTAAGGTTCTACACTTATATAAGGGGAAAACTCCTTGTTCCGGTGAAACCGGGTAGGATAGTGCCCTCCCCTTGTGAAGCACCATGGTTTTACATCATAAAATGACCTAAACAACACAAAACAAGAGAGTGCTACTCCGTCTATACCCTGTCAGAGGGACGTCTAGGGGGTAGACGATCCGATGCCCACAGATCAGGGTTCCGCGAGAGACCACGCTCCGGGGTGTCGGAATACCTCAAGGACTTGCATGTGGCCCTAGCACATGCATGGAAGTGTGGTGCTATGTTGAAACATGCAAAACCTAGTCAGCGGGTGCATGTGTCCCACTTCTCATGCGTGCGCTGTAACGTAAAGCTAAGGTTCTGGACTTATATAAGGGGGAACTCCCCGTTCCGGTGAAACCGGGTAGGATAGTGCCCTCCCCTTGTGAAGCACCATGGTTTTACATCATCATATGACCTAAACAAAAACAAAACAAGAGAGTGCTACTCCGGGCTACCCCTGTTAGAGGGACGTCTAGGTGGTAGATGATCTGATGCCCATAGATCAGGGTTCCGCGGGAGACCACGCTCCGGGGCGTCGGAATACCTCAAGGACTTGCATGTGGCCCTATCGCGTGCATGGAAGTGTGGTGCTATGTTGAAACATGCAAAACCTAGTCACCGGGTGCATGTGTCCCCCTTCTCATGCGTGCGTTGTAACCTAAAGCTAAGGTTTTGGACTTATATAATGGGGAAACTCCCCGTTTCGGTGAAACCGGGTAGGATAGTGCCCTCCCCTTGTGAAGCACCATGGTTTTACATCATCATATGACCTAACAAACACAAAACAAGAGAGTGCTACTCGCGTCTGGTCTACCCCTGTTAGAGGGACGTCTAGGGGGGTAGACGATCCGATGCCCACAGATCAGGGTTCCCGCGGAGACCCATGCTCCGGG
This sequence comes from Avena atlantica, assembly GCA_910589765.1. Lineage (NCBI taxonomy): Eukaryota > Viridiplantae > Streptophyta > Magnoliopsida > Poales > Poaceae > Avena > Avena atlantica. The sequence goes on along the minus strand of OU342734.1, from coordinate 378,194,397 downwards.
CGTCGGATACCTCAAGGACTTTCATGTGGCCCTAGAACATGCATGGAAGTGTGGTGCTATGTGAAACATGCAAAACCTAGTCACCGGGTGCATGTGTCCCCCTTCTCATGCGTGCGCTGTAACCGAAAGCTAAGGTTCTACACTTATATAAGGGGGAAACTCCTTGTTCCGGTGAAACCGGGTAGGATAGTGCCCTCCCCTTGTGAAGCACCATGGTTTTACATCATCAAATGACCTAAACAAACACAAAACAAGAGAGTGCTACTCTGGGCTACCCCTGTCAGAGGGACGTCTAGGGGGTAGACGATCCGATGCCCACAGATCAGGTTTCCGCGGGAGACCACGCTCCGGGGCGTCGGAATACCTCAAAGACTTGCATGTGGCCCTAGCACATGCATGGAAGTGTGGTGCTATGTTGAAACATGCAAAACCTAGTCACCGGGTGCATGTGTCCCCCTTCTCATGCGTGCGTTGTAACCTAAAGCTAAGGTTCTGGACTTATATAAGGGGGAAACTCCCCGTTCCGGTGAAACCGGGTAGGTTAGTGCCCTCTCCTTGTGAAGCAACATGGTTTTACATCATCATATGACCTAAATAAACACAAAACAAGAGAGTGCTACTCCGGTCTACCCCTGTCAGAGGGACGTCTAGGGGGTAGACGATCCGATGCCCACAGATCAGGGTTCCGCGGGAGACCATGCTCCGGGGCGTCGGAATAACTCGAGGACTTGCATGTGGCCCTAGCACATGCATGGAAGTGTGGTTCTATGTTGAAACATGCAAAACCTAGTCACCGGGTGCATGTGTCCCCCTCTCATGCGTGCGCTGTAACCTAAAGCTAAGGTTCTAGACTTATATAAGGGGAAACTCCCCGTTCCGGTGAAACCGGGTAGGATAGTGCCCTCCCCTTGTGAAGACCATGGTTTTACATCATCATATGACCTAAACAAACACAAAGAAAGAGTGCTACTCCGGGCTACCCCTGTCAGAGGGACGTCTAGGGGGGGAGACGATCCGATGCCCACAGATCAGGGTTCCGCGGGAGACCACGCTCCGGGGCGTCGGAATACCTCAAGGACTTGCATGTGGCCCTAGCACATGCATGGAAGTGTGGTGCTATGTTGAAACATGCAAAACCTAGTCACCGGGTGCATGTGTCCCCCTTCTCATGCGTGCGTTGTAACCTAAAGCTAAGGTTCTGGACTTATATAAGGGTAAACTCCCCTTTCGGTGAAACCGGGTAGGATAGTGCCCTCCCCTTGTGAAGCACCATGGTTTTACATCATCATATGACCTAAACAAACAAAAACAGAGAGTGCTACTCCGGTCTACCCCTGTTAGAGGGACGTCTAGGGGGGTAGACGATCCGATGCCCACAGATCAGGGTTCCGCGGGAGACCACGCTCCGGGCGTCGGAATACCTCAAGGACTTTCATGTGGCCCTAGAACATGCATGGAAGTGTGGTGCTATGTTGAAACATGCAAAACCTAGTCACCGGGTGCATGTGTCCCCCTTCTCATGCGTGCGCTGTAACCTAAAGCTAAGGTTCTACACTTATATAAGGGGGAAACTCCGTTCCGCCGGTGAAACCGGTAGGATAGTGCCCTCCCCTTGTGAAGCACCATGGTTTTAACATCATCAAATGACCTAAACAAACACAAAACAAGAGAGTGCTACTCTGGGCTACCCCTGTCAGAGGGACGTCTAGGGGTAGACGATCCGATGCCCACAGATCAGGTTTCCGCGGGAGACCACGCTCCGGGGCGTCGGAATACCTCAAGGACTTGCATGTGGCCCGAGCACATGCATGGAAGTGTGGTGCTATGTTGAAACATGCAAAACCTAGTCACCGGGTGCATGTGTCCCCCTTCTCATGCGTGCGTTGTAACCTAAAGCTAAGGTTCTGGACTTATATAAGGGGGAAACTCCCCGTTCCGGTGAAACCGGGTAGGTTAGTGCCCTCTCCTTGTGAAGCAACATGGTTTTACATCATCATATGACCTAAATAAACACAAAACAAGAGAGTGCTACTCCGGTCTACCCCTGTCAGAGGGACGTCTAGGGGGGTAGACGATCCGATGCCCACAGATCAGGGTTCCGCGGGAGACCATGCTCCGGGGCGTCGGAATACCTCGAGGACTTGCATGTGGCCCTAGCACATGCATGGAAGTGTGGTTCTATGTTGAAACATGCAAAACCTAGTCACCGGGTGCATGTGTCCCCCTTCTCATGCGTGCGCTGTAACCTAAAGCTAAGGTTCTAGACTTATATAAGGGGGAAACTCCCCGTTCCGGTGAAACCGGGTAGGATAGGGCCCTCCCCTTGTGAAGAACCATGGTTTTACATCATCATATGACCTAAACAAACACAAAACAAGAGAGTGCTACTCCGGGCTACCCCTGTCAGAGGGACGTCTAGGGGGGTAGACGATCCGATGCCCACAGATCAGGGTTCCGCGGGAGACCACGCTCCGGGGCGTCGGAATACCTCAAGGACTTGCATGTGGCCCTAGGACATGCATGGAAGTGTGGTGCTATGTTGAAACATGCAAAACCTAGTCATCGGGTGCATGTGTCCCCCTTCTCATGCGTGCGTTGTAACCTAAAGCTAAGATTCTGGACTTATATAAGGGGTAACTCCCCGTTCCCCTGAAACCGGGTAGGATAGTGCCCTCCCCTTGTGAAGCACCATGGTTTTACATCATCATATGACCTAAACAAACACAAAACAAGAGAGTCCTACTCCGGGCTACCCCTGTCAGAGGGACGTCTAGGGGGGTAGACGATCCGATGCCCACAGATCAGGGTTCCGCGGGAGACCACTCTCCGGGGCGTCGGAATACCTCAAGGACTTGCATGTGGCCCTAGCACATGCATGGAAGTTTGGTGCTATGTTGAAACATGCAAAACCTAGTCACCGGGTGCATGTGTCCCCCTTCTCATGCGTGCGCTGTAACCTAAAGCTAGGGTTCTGGACTTATATAAGGGGGAAACTCCCCGTTCCGGTGAAACCGGGTAGGATAGTGCCCTCCCCTTGTGAAGCACCATGGATTTACATCATCATATGAGCTAAACAAACACAAAACAAGAGAGTGCTACTCCGGGCTACCCCTGTCAGAGGGACGTCTTGGGGGGTAGACGATCTGATGCCCACAGATCAGGGTTCCGCGGGAGACGATGCTCCGGGGCGTCGGAATACCTCAAGGACTTGCATGTGGCCCTAGAACATGCATGGAAGTGTGGTTCAAGGTTGGTAGGTGCCATGTGTGCCCCCTTCTCGGACATTCTAGGCCCCGGAGCTCCGGCGGTCCTTGTCCAGCGAAACCCTAGGAAGTGGGTATAACGGGGGCTACATTATGTTTCATGGTCCCTACCTTGGTATAATATGTAGGAATCGACTAAACAAACATAAAATAAGAAAAAACTATATTGGTCAACACTCATCCGGGGCCAGTCAACAGGTAGATCTACGGGTACCTCGGACTAGGGTCTTTATTTTATACGAAATAAATGAAAAGGAGGAGGAATAAAATTAAATATATTAAGTAAGAGCAAATATAAAATATAATGTATCAAGTAGAACCGAATATAAAATTAAATATATTAAATAAGAGAAAATAAAAAAGGAACTAAATAAATTTAAGTGAGAAAAAAAACACAGGGCTGTGCCGACGGCTATACCGTCGGCGTAGGGACCTCTTGGCCTTAGCCCAAACTGGCCCACCCCGCGACCCCCAGCTGCCCTCATTCCCCACCCCGCGCCCAGCCTTTGTCCCATGCCCGCGCCGCCATCAGCTTCCCACCCCCACGCCGCCGTCGTGGAGCTCCCCCACCCCGAGCCCAGCCTCTGTGCCTGCGCCGCCACCTTCCCACCCCCGCGCCGCCGCCGTCAACCTTCCCGCCACCGCGAGCCCCCACCCCGCGCCCAGCCACTGTTCCTGCGCCGCCGCCACCTTCCCACCCCCGCGCTACCGCCGTCGAGCCACCCCACGCGTCCACCCCCGAGCCACCCCACCCCCGAATCACCGCCGCCGCCACCGTGCATATCCCGCGCCACCGCCGCCGTCCCTGACCCAAATCGCCCCCGAGCCACGCCCAAGCCACCCCGACCCTCCTCTGCCCTCCTCCCCCAGCCACCCCCGACCCTCCTCTGCCCTTCTCCCCGCGCGTCCACCCCGAGCCACCCCCGACCCTCCTCTCCCCTCCCCCCCCCGTCCTCTGCCCTCTTCCCCCGTCCCTGCCCTCCTCCCCCGTCCCTGACCCGTCCCTACCCTCCTCCCCCCATCCCTGCCCTCCTCCCCCCGTCCCTGACCCTCCTCTGCCCTGTCTGACTCGTGCGTGCCCCAGGGCCCTCCCTGCTACCGGTCGCGCAACCCCTACATCGGCCACGTCACCGGAGCTCCCTGCAGGTACGCCGTTAGGTAGTTAGTTTAGGTTAGTTCTATGTTTTATTCTCTGTTTTAAGTAGTTAAGGTAGTATAGGGTAGTTTTAGTTAGGTTAGATAAATTATGTGAGCTAAATAGGTTAATTTTATTTTATTTGTCTTTGCAATCTGTAGACTTTTAGGTGGACAGCCCCGTCGGAGAGGTCGCCGTCCCGGAGGTTGTGACCGAAGGTCGCCGTTGGAGAGGTCACCCTTCCGCTGCCCGATCTTCCTTTGACTATTCGCTCACGCTTCAAGGGTATAAATCTTGCGCCCATCTTGTAATGTACCTAGGTATTTATTTTGTGTCGATCTAGATTACCAAGTTAGTTGCGAAACCTAGGCGTCTCCCGTTCGAATGGGTTACACGAATAAATATGCATTCGATTGCATATTTAAAATGTAACTCTTTCGGATTGTCTACGATTTTTGGACAGCCGGAGGATGTGTAGATTGGGTACGCTCTCCACGGTCTACCCCGAACCGAGACAGGATTTCGGCGGAGCTTCCCTGTTGTTCTCCGGATGCACAATTCTCTCGGCATTTTTGGCGGGACGTGTATCGGGAGAACAGCAGGGAGGTGCTGCCGAAATTTTGTCTCGGTTTGGGGTTGACCGTGGAGAGTGTATCCAATCTACACATCCTCGGGTGGGATTAGGACATACTTTTCCTATTAGACATGTTAGTGTATTTAGTTTGATGCCATTAATTAATATGAAATGTTGAATTTGTATTGTGGCTCTCGATGAAGCAGAGGATGGCTGGTAATGGTTGGATGCACAGTGGTCGTATTAGTGCGCTTGAAAGAACAGACGAGTGGGTATGGAAGACCAATTTTCTGGTGAAGGAGTTAGAGCGTGGTTCAAAGGTAGTTCGTCCAAGGTGTCCTTGCGCTCATTGCATGAGGCTTCGTCGTTAGACAAAGGATGATATGAGTAAACACCTTTGGCAGTATGGGTATATGCTTGACTACGAGCCTTTGGTCGACTTTTCTCAGTACGAACGTGATAGAGCTGAGGTGATGCGACAACGGATCGATGGTATTGAGGACGATGGGATTATAAACTTGCTAGAGGATTTTCGCAATGCCGACATGCCAGATTTGCCACCTCCACACGAGGAACCGGAGGAACTAGGTGAACCGGAGGAACCGGAGGCAATCGCCAAGGCCTTCCTTGATATGATGGAATCGGCTAAGAGGCCTCTATATCCGGGTGCGAAAGTGTCTCAACTCGATGCCATCTCGCAAATACTAGCCGACAAGTCCCAGTACGGCACCACCCGAGCAAGTTTTGAACGTAATTTGTTTACATATGGTAACATGTTGCCCGAAGGGCATTGTCTACCTAAAAGCATGTACGAATGCCGGAAAATCATGAAAGTGCTCACCATGGATTATGTAAAGATAGATTGTTGTCCAGCAGGCTGTCTTTTGTTTTGGAAACAGTTTGAGGATGACAAGTACTGCAGAAAGTGTGGGGCCTCTAGGTATCATGAGAGAAAGGGACATGATGGTCAGATGACACAGTCAAATGTCGCCGTGAAGATTCTTCGTTATCTCTCATTCATAAAAAGAATCCAGCGGCTTTACATGACCGAGGAGACTGCCACACATATGAAGTGGCACAAGACAGGGAAGAGATGTCATGATGAGCACGGACATGAAATGATGGTACATCCATCTGATGGTAAGGCATGGAAGAACTTCGATGCAAAACATGAGGCTCGGAATGTCAGAATTGTGATAGCAACCGATGGATTCAATCCATATGGTATGTCGACGGCCTCTTACAGCTGCTGGCATGTGTTTGTTATTCCGCTCAATCTCCCTCCCGGAGTCCTAATGCAAAGGATACCATATTCTTGTCGCTTGTAATTCCAGGGCCTGAATACCCGGGGAAAAAATTGAGTGTCTACATGCAGCCGCTTATTGATGATTTGAACCACTCTTGGCACCACGGGACGTTGACATATGACCGAGCATCTAAGACAAACTTCCTCATGAGAGTTTGGTACCGGTATTCCATGCATGACATGCCCGGCTACGCCCTATTTTGCGGGTGGTGTACATCCGGTAAGTGGCCTTGCCCAGTTTGCAGGCTCCAACTTGAGTTCTTTTGGCTAAGCGCGGGTGGCAAGTATGTCGCCTTTGACAAAAATCGACCTTTCCTCAAAAGAGGGCACCGGTTCAGACAAGACAAAAAGAATTTCATGAAGGGCGTTGTTGTGAATGAAGAAAAAGCAATACCAATGTTTGATGGTGTAGCTGTTAAAGCCGAGCTACTTGCTCTGAAGCGTACTGAGATTCCTGGCCCACAATTTGAGGGATATGGTAAAACGCACAACTGGACTCACGAGGCAGCCATAACGAAGCTCGAGTATTACAAGGACCTCGAACTTCCCCATAACATCGATGTGATGCACACTGAAAAGAATGTAGCAGAGTCCCTCTTTCACACAATTTGCAACATCCCTGGAAAGTCAAAGGATAATGTCAAGGCTAGGGTCGATGCTGAGAAGCTATGTTATAGGAAGAAACAACACATGCAGCCTCCTGACCGCAATCGAAGAAATTGGTTCAAGCCGCATGCCATCTTCTGCCTTGATAGTGACCAAAAGAAGGAGTCATTCAGGTGGCTCAAGTATGTCGTGATGTTTCCTGATGGTTATTGTTCAAATATGAGTAAGGGAGTCAATCTTGCGACGGGAAAAGTCACTGTCCTAAAGAGTCATGACTATCATATATGGATTGAGCGGCTGATGCCTGTGATGGTTTGAGGGTATCTCCCCGATCATGTATGGCGAGTGCTCGCGGAGTTGAGCCATTTATTTCGCACTCTGTGTGCTAAGCAGGTATCTCCCGAGCTGATTGAGAGGCTGCAGGAACTAGTGTCAGAGTTGCTATGCAAGTTGGAGACGATCTTTCCGCCAGGATTTTTTACTCCGATGGCACATCTCATCGTGCACCTCGCGAACGAGGTACTTTTGGGTGGACCAGTGCAGTTTCGTTGGCAGTTCTGTATTGAGAGAGAGTTTAAGTATATTCGAATGAAATGTGGAAACAAAAGTAAGATTGAAGCATGCATAGCTGAGGCAACTCTGATCGGGGAGATAGTAGACATCACGACAAAGTACTATGCCGATGATGTTCCCACTCTGCATAACCCGATCACTCGGTACAATGTCGACGAGCTGGAGGAAGACCCCAAGATCGCACTCTTTCAATATCCCGGTGGCAAGTACGGTGCTGGAAAAGAGTACATATTGAAGCCGGAAGAAAAGGAGGGCATAATGTTCTATGTGCTCATGAACAAGAAGCATGAATTATCGGTTTCATGAGGTAAACTGATGAACAAATTACCTATTGCAACTAGTAACTCGATTTTGGTCTAATACGTGTTTACTCCTTTTAGCCAATTCAAGGATGAACAGTGGTCGGAAACGAGGGATCCCAGTGTCACGGAGCTGGACACTCTTCTAAAAGATGGTGCCCCCGAAAAGAAAAAATTTGTGGCTTGGTCTAGGGCCAAAGTAATTTCCCTCTTACCTTGCAATCCGTGACTTGTCCCTATTATTACACATATCCCTCTTACCTTGCAATCCATGACTTGCAGGGAGCTGATCGCAACGTTGAGATGACGAATGAGATTCGATGTGTTTCACAGGGTTGTATCCGTAGAGTCATGAGGTACCAGAAGTACGATGTTAATGGGTACCGCTTCCATACAGAGTTTCACCAGAACAATCGGCCTAATGCAAAAACTATAAATACTGGGGTCTTCACCGGAGGAACCGATGGAGTTGATTACTACGGGATATTAGAGGACGTATACGATCTAATGTTTGAGACGAACATAAAACTCAAGCTCGTTGTGTTCAAATGCCGCTGGTTCGACCCCATCGATGGACAAAGAAGTACCCCTTCCATTGGGTTAGTTGAAGTTAGGCCTTCAACCACCTATTGCGGAGCCGATGTCTAATAGTGGCTCACCAAGCTAAGCAAGTTTATTACTTGCCCTACCCATGCAAGAAAGAGGAACTTTTGGGTTCGGAAGTCGTCTTCCAGGTATCGCCACATGGTAAGCTACCTAGGCCCAACGCCAACGATTACCTCAACATTGACCCTGTGACATACGAGGGAATTTTCTATCAAGAGGAAGAGAACTTCGGGGGGTTTTGACATACAAGTTGGTGAAGAGGACCTCGAGAACGATGCACAAACTCGTGGTGAGATAGTGGTGGATTTAAAGGACGTTGATATGCTCAAAAAGTTTCAGGAGGCGAATTTCAACAATGATGAGCCTCCACCGTGCGATGAGCCTTACTACTCACGTGATAGTGATAGTGAAAATGAGAACGCAATGCACCACAACCAAGTACTTTATGATAGTGATGACTAGAGGTGAGGGTCTTTTATGTTTTTATGCTTAGTATTTATTTCTTAAAGATGCTTCTTAATTGCATTATGTATTTATGCTTAGTATTTATTTCTTAACATGCTTCTTAATTGCATTATGTCTTTATGCTTATTAATTTCAACATGTCTATAATGCAGGTGATTGACCAAAGCCTCGGGGGAGCAAGGAATCAACGGCCTCCCTTCTCAAGATGATGAGCCAAGAGAAGATTACCCAAAGGAGAAGAGTACCTCGTCCCAACCCGCGCTACGGTGGAGCTCGAGGAAGGGGATTGGAGGACCTACCTCCCTCGCAGGGAGAACTTCCTGCTGCAGGAGGACGCGGAGGTGCACCACGAGGACGACCAGGTGCACCACGAGGACGAGGAGGTGCAGCACGAGGACGAGGAGGTGCAGCCTCGGGAACATACTCATCTCCCCCGTTGTTTATGAATTACGTTTATATTTTTTATGTCTTCATGCTAAATTGGTTACTCTTTATCAATGCAGGTGCAAGACTCGATTCAGAGGATCCAGACTCGTCCCCCCCCGCGGCGTGTTTCCCGTTTGTCTGACTTACCCTCTGCTTCTGGCACCGTGGCTTCATAGTCAGAGTCGGACGAGGAGTTGGGGGGATGTCGGATGGGGAGGCGGAGGGTGAGGCGCCGCCGGAGGGTGAGGCACCGCCGAAGAAGTTGTCGATTCGTGGGGAGGCTCGTGTCCCTAAGAAGGAGCCTCGCCCGGAAGAGAGACCTACGATTGAGCCCTACGGCAAATAGTAAGTGACTAACTCATGTTTTTGGTCATAACAATTTGGCATGTACTAATGTTTGTTTATTGTGCAACAACTGGTTAAAACCGGCGGGGGTTCGCCACCCTAATAGCGTGCTTGGATCTTTGATCAGGAAGTATTGGTCGGGCTTATACACTACAGTCCCCAACGGCCGAAGGAAGCTAGCCTGGTTTTGGGCGGACTATGAGGCCTCCACGGATTGCCCGGGCTTCGAGAGTGCTGCTGATGCTGTGATTAGCAGCTTTTGGGTAAGGTATACTTTGGCTTGTGACTCCCATAATTTTTTTTGCTCACCATCGTGCTATCTCATGACACCCATAATTTTTTGCATGATTGAAGGTCTTCTATCAGGTGACACCGGAGCATCAGGAGGCGGTGAATGCGACTTTGCTTGAGGCTTGTCGGAAGTTGACAACACAGCAATGGTACAACACCAAGAATACGTTGATCAATCACTTTCAAGCTGAGCATGGCCTTAAGATACGGAAGGATGAGATTGCCCGGGGTCACAAGCCAAAGATGTCGGTGGCTGATTTCATGACGGTAAGTAAATTGTCAATGAGAAGGTCCATAGATGCTAAGTTGGTATTGCATTATCTGTTAGTGAAATGAGTATTGTAGTTTCAGGTTATGCCAATGTGGTGTGAACACAAAGAAGACGCTTTTGAGGTGCTGGCTAGTAGGTGGATCGGGGAAGATCCTGACTTTGAGGCCGTGAGCAAGCGGAACAAGAAAAACCGCGGCAGCATGGGAACACACAGCGCGGGAAGCCGCAACCATGGTCTCTTCAAGAAGCACTTGGTATATCTATACATGGAACAACCTTCATTTATTTCCCATAATGTTATTAGTTGACACACATAATTAACATTTCTTTGCCGATGCATGAGGAGATGGAGGGGGAGGTTAATAGCCCTATTACCGACCTGGTCGTGTGGGAGAAGATGAAGACGAAGAAGCCCGGCCTAGAGCAGCCTCAGCCTCAGCTTCCCCAGTACTTCGGTAACGCCAAGGAGAAGCTCAACACCTACTGCGAGAAGCTCAAGGGTTTGCATCCGGAGGTGGATGAGCCCATGCACCATGAGGTCGATGAGACTGCCTTGATCATGGCGAGCCACGGCAAGCCACATGGCCGTTTCAACATTCTTGATGGGGTGGTCCAGCCTACCATGACCCTCACACTAGTCAAGGCTACCCTCACCCCCGATCACCCCTCTATCGTGCCTCGTCCTCGGCCTGCTGCCTCCACCGCCGATGTGAGTGTTTCTCATTTCCATCTTATTTACGCAATTTGATCCTAAATGGCTAAGCTGACGAGATTCGTTATTTTTGCAATTGTAGCGTGATTTTGATGATGCCTACAAGGCCCTTCAGGCAGATTATAACAAGGAGTATGATGCATGGATTGCGCTGAGGGCAGAGTGCGATGCGTACACTAGGAAAGTGACGGCTGTAAGTTTCAAACTTTATTTTTGCAAATGATGATAAGTCCCACTTCCTCTAGTTTGAACCTTTGTTCCTGCAACGACTGACATATAACTATCATGTAGGCGATGAATCACTACTTTATCACTGGACAACGGGTTTCGGTGGAAGGTGACCAGCCACCTGATCCTGGGATGCCACCTCGCTGCATATCGAGGGAGGATTTCGCCGCCACATACTACGGAGGGACCCCGGTAAGTTCTTTGGCAAACCAGTTGTTACCGCTTTCATATGCCTCGCAAGTTGCTACTCCCTCCGATCCATATTACTTGTCGCAGAAATGGATGTATCTAGACATGTTTTAGTACTAGATACATCTAATCTAATGACAAGTAATATGGATCGGAGGGAGTAAGTTTTTGCTCAAACATGTAGGGCACAGGATGCTCCAGGAATGTTGGACCCTTTGGTCGTGCCTCGGCCTCGCCTAGTCCGTCGCGTGCTGATGCACAACTTCGTATCATGGCGCCCGATGGTGGTTCTGCTAGTGGTTCTACTTCCCCGATGGCCCGACAACCGCGAGCGTCTCCTGAGCTCGGAACGGGAAGCCTCGGACTCCTTGACACACCGATACATACAGCGAGTTTCGGACCATGAGCATGAACATGGTTAGAGCTAGAGCTAGTGGATGCACTTGTCATATCTTCTATGTGTATGCACTTGTGTCTTGTGATGAGTTTGTATGTGTAAAAAATATGTTTTGTGGATGATCATGTTGTTGTTTGGATGACGATGGATATTGCAATGGCATGGTTATTTGTTTGGATGCTCAAATTATTTTGCTGATATTGCAATGCAATTAAATTATTTTGCGTGAATTTTGGATGCTCAAATTGAAATAGAAACAGAAAAAAAAATGGAAGACGCTACGCCGACGGCATAGCCGTCGGCACATCTCGATGCTGCAAAGCATATGGCAAGGCTGTGCCGACGGCATTGCCGTTGGCGTAGCTGGCAACATGGCGGGCACAGGGGAGGGCCTGTGCCGATGGCCCGGACGTCGGTGTAGGTGGGCACCGTGGCAGCTCGAGGGAGGGCCTGTGCCGACGGCCTGGCCGTCGGCGTAGGCGTGCACGTGGCGGGCTACTGTGGGTCACGGGTTGGGCCTGTGCCGACGGCCGGGCCGTCGGCATAGCTGTCTGACGCGGTCGTTAGCGCGGACGGACGTTGCTGACGCGTGTGGCCCGCTGGGAGATGCTGCGCCGAGGGGGGGGAGCTGTGCCGACGGCCGTTTCACTATGCTGACCAGCACATACGCCGAGGGGGATACGCCGACGGTTACCGTCGGCACAGCCTGTGCCGACGGCTTTTCCGGGCTGTGCCGACGGCTGTCGGCCCTCGGCGTATTGCGAGTGTCCTGTAGTGAGCTAGAAAGATAGGTGAAGAGTCCTTCAAATGTTCCAGCTCTAAACTCAGAAGATTAAGCATTTGATGGGTTAGTTTTTGAAAATACAGAGTCAATCTAGTGTGACCCAATTAAGATAAGGTTGTTTAGAGTACTACTAAGTATTGACCAACAAAACTTTCAACCTTTTAAGAAGGTAAACTTTCAGGTAGCTAACATATCAATCTCGTGAAAAACTAATAATTGAGAGTCGAGAGCACCCTAGAATCGTTTGCTTGTCAAATATTAAGTTGCCTTAAAAAATTGGCACAGTCAGTTGATATAAGATATTTTTTCATATTATCTTACCTAGCGTGTTAGTGTACGTTGTAGTGTCTATGGGCTGGATTGTAATACTAATTCCATCTATTTAATGAAATGATAAACATATCATGTATTCTAACAGCAGATACCGCATGTAGAAATGTACTATAATTGGCACCAAATCATCACAAGTAATGTATGCATGTCTCAATCAATACATGGTTCCAAAATATAAAGTTTCGTTTACAATAAATTAGTGTAGATAGCACTTGAATAAGGGATATCTTGTACCACACGAGATAGCATAAAAAATAAATTGTATTAAATGTTAAATTTTAAACAACTCTTTGAATTAGTGTGATGTATGTTTGGCAGTTTCCAATGTGGTGGCCGAAGATGGTGGTGATGCGTTGCTTTGGCGTGGAATACCACACAGGACGCGGACTTCAGGGACACCATGTATGCTGGTGTCGACACTTTGCTAACGATAGCACACTAGTTCTGGATAGGTGCCTTCCACCTGGCGACTCTCTGGGCACATGGGTGCAAGGTAGTTTGTCCTAGGATGTCCTAGAGTTATGCTTGCCCTTGGAGGAATCCGACAACAACTGTCACTTGGCCATGTTTCTCGTAGTCTCGACGACTCGCCAATCTTGACTAGAAGCCAGGCTATGTGAAGCCTTTTGTTGTTGCATCTGAAGTTGCATGCATAGCAAAGACAGTCATGTGTGGAGGTGGGGGGGGGGGGGGGGTGGTCCTTCCTTCTGTAGGTTGTACCGTTGATGTCCTCTTGTTTAATAAATTGAAACACAAATTCTTTCAATAAGAAAAGGTACGTTCGGCAATAAAAATTGTTTGAGAAAATTATACATTAATAACACATATATCGCAGGATCACTATAGTGTCAACTGCATATATTTCATAATGATGCATTAGTGTCTTCTTGTTTTTTCTAGCTTTAGTATCAGTAGTCTAAAACTATTTGTTTTTAATCACATCACATGTTGTTCTGTCAACATATCAGGAAAGTTGTCATATATAAGATATCCAATAAAAATTTCTACAGTTATTTGATAAATCGATATGGTCCCTAATTCAATATGGCCATGAAGGATGTGTATCATATTAAATTGTCAGATTTATTTTCTCCGTTCTTGTAATCTTCCATCACAAGGACAGTCTATCTTCCTACACCGCGCTCTCATAATGCAAGTTCAAGGCCAAGGACAAATCTTCTATTCTATTTAGATGAGCATGACAAAAAGATCTCCAATATCCTTCTTCCATGTGTGGAAAGTCATAATAGATGTGCCTCCATGTGACCATATTAATAACAGATATTCATTGCCCCATGGTACACCATGCACATGTGAGTGTGCGGTCATTGACTTCTTCCTTCTGATCACAGGGTAGATACTATTTACACTCTAGAGCACTTCATAAGAGGCTTAGGGCATCTCTAACTGGTCCCCTATCGGTTAGAGAAGTAGACGGAGAAGTAAACTTTTTTTCCCACATTTTGGCCGTCGAGGCCTTGCACGTCGAGGAGGCAGCTGCAGCCTTCGGTAGCGCCGCCTCGGCCTTCTTCCTCTTCTTCTTGGCTGCCGCCTCCACGAGCGCCATTTTGGTCGGAGTCGGCTTGCTCTGCCGCCGGCCAGCCATAGGAGCAAGGGGAGGACGCGGCGCCACCTCGGGAGCCTCCACATGCTTTCCGCCGTCCTTACCGGAGGCCTTGATGGCCATGCCGCCTGGCCGGACAACGTTGTTGGCCCCTAATATTTTCCCACCCGAGGTTGCGGCGGAGATCTCCGATTGCGACTGTGTTGGGGCGTCTCCGGCGGCACACATGGTCGGAGAAGATGCGCCAGAGAGCTGGGCGTCGATTGCGGGCAGAGGAGGTGACGAGATTGGCCGGGCGGTCATCGGGTAGGTTAGAGGAGGTGTCGAGGGCAACGGTGCCTTCCTTCTGCAACCTTCCTAGCCTCTGATGGCTCAAAGTTGCGGCGAATCAATGGTGATGGAGCTTGATTTTCTCCAAATCGGGGCGACGACCGGCGAAAACGAGCTCCCTCTGTCGATTCCGGCGATGGAGAGAGGCAGCGAGCGAGGGAGAGGTAGGCCGGAGGGCGAAGGAGGGACCAGGGTGGGGGTGGCGGGGTATGGGGGTCGCCGGCAGCGACGCCGGCGGGAATGGGTGTGGCGGGTCAGGAGGCGGGAGGTTTTCTCGAAACTGGCCTCTGAGGAGTAAATTTAGGAGTCGGTCTCCACTTTTACTCCTCCAATGAGTATAATTTTACTCCTCTAACCATTTAGGAGTTCGGTTAGGTGCCTTCGCTGCGTATTTTTACTCCTCTTACCGGTTTTAGGTGATCGGTTAGAAATGCCCTTATACATACCTCCCAAGCTCAAGCTACTTACTATGGAATGCTACTCCTTTAGGGTGAGCTGGGAAAAGGAAGAAATAGTCTAAGAGCAGTGAGAATGGAACACGGGGTAAATCCTGAGCTATCCTTCTGTGCCTTAGAACTAGAGGTAGATATTTGTATCAGTGTTTTCCTACGTCCCATTCCTATTCTTCTTAGGTTCTCCTTCCCATCCCTCTTACCTCACAAGTGTTTCCATGCTGGAAACTTCAGATAAATTTCCATATATAGTTTAGGTCCTTTAGGACATGAGACTTTGAGAGTGAGCTAGAAAAAGGAAGCCATAAGTATCCCCTAGACTTGTTCACCTCTAAATTTAGCGGCCAAGATCGCTTCATTTTTTCCTAATGCCTCACATGCCTATTGTTCTTAGGTATTCCTTCCTTTTCCTATTGTCTTGCACGATTACCTTGACAAATGGAACAGATACGCTTAGATGATGGGGACGTGAAGGCGAGTTGGGAAGAGGAAGAAAAAGAGCTTCTAAGAGCATTGGGCATGGGGTCATGGAGCAAGGCCTAAACTAGTGTTTTCCTATATCGATCTACAAGTAGGGTTTAAAATTTGTTTCGGAGTTTTCCGATGCCTCCCATGCCTATTGTTTTTAGATGGTCCTTACTCTTACTTTTGATTTGCAAAATTGTTGTCCAAGGGGCACAATAGACACCTTCGACTTCAGTTTCAGTTTCTGGTTTCTGTATTTGTTTTAGTTAGCTTTGTTCCTTCCACCATTTGTTTGAATATAAAATTCGTACTTTTCAGTTTTTTTAGCTTTTGGTATATAGTGTCATCCTAACACCTTCTAATAGTAAATAAAACCATATTTGGGTGTGTGTTCAAGAAAACATACATCTTTCTTATTTCATGGTTTGTTAAATTGGTTAATCTCGGAGTTACTCATTTGGAATAGATTAACTCCATAAACATTGCAAAATTACCATCGAACTAGTGATTTCTAACCAATAGCATGGCCTAAGGTGATTTCGCAGAATTTTATATAACCCATGTATACATGAATACAAATTGCATAATTTTAATCCTGTCATTTTGCAACAAAAATCGCATCATGTACAAACAAGTTACCACGAAAACCTAGACCCATAGATTGTAGCTGTAGAAGAGGAAAGCTGAAGAAGAATGGCACCTCGCAGCATAGAGCTGGTCCGCCACCTCCTCCGGCCCTACAGAGCATATAGGAGGCACCGCCTTGGCCCATAACTCCCGAAGCCCCCCTCTACTCGCTTGTCTGTCGCATCCCCAATCACCACAAGCCTCCAAACATGCGTGCCCTCGCCGTAGCAGGTGCTCCTTGCGCATGGAATGGGTGACTAGGGAGGGGATGGATTGTAGGAGGAAGACTCCAGGTCACCTCTAGCGCCAAGTCCGTGGTGGGCACACGATGGGGAAAAACGACAGGTAACAAGCGACTGGAGCGTGCCACCGCCCAGCTGGCGAGCAACGATTTATAGATATCTCAAATGTCTTAGACTTCACTGTATAAAAGAGGAATCGAGATCGATTTCTATCCTTTTATCAACTCCTCTCGTACTACATGGTATTCTTTGGCGCTCTTTTCTCTTCATTTCAGCTAACAGTGTTTTCGATCAGAAGTAAAAACAAAACATAGCTTCATGGTTCAGTTGGCCCTACCTATCGCTAATTTCTTATGTATGACACACGTCTCAACCTAAACTAAGTTCACTGATCAGAGGATACAACAGACACAAACACATACAGTCCAAAGGAAAAAATAATGCTTGATCGAGCAGAGCTGCTAGCTCTCAGATCGATTTCGGTGCTTTTACCAACTCATCTTGTACATGTCATTCTTTGGCACTCGTTTCTCTTCATTTCATCTAACATTGTTTTCGCTCAGAAGTGAACAAAAGAAAAGCTTCGTGGTTCGGTTGGCCCTACCTATTGCTAATTTTTTTTGTATGACACCTAAACTAAGTTCACTAACCAGAGGATACAATAGACACAAACATACATAGCCCAAAGAAAAACAATGCTTGATCGAGCAGAGAGCTGCTAGCTCTCATACTTTGACATTACGGCGCATCCACAAGGCTAGCACCTCGGGACATACTTGGATGAAGGATCGTGAAGGCCAGTAGTGGAGCGCGGGATACCAACACCGCCTTAGTAGGCATAGGATAGTTGTATGTCATACTTAGGGATGTTTGAAATCTGTGTAACCCATCTGATGTAACTGTCAGCGGAATGAAACATATTAACTTTATAAATGTGCTACTGATTTCTGAAACATGTTTAACCTTTTATGTCATACTAACATACTGAATTATTTCTATGAGACAAGACAAGGTGATTTGTACTTTGTCGTACATTCAGCATCGTTCCAAAGTTGTAAAATGCAAACTCTTTTTACGTGTAAAAACTAGATAACGTTGATATGAGTTGTCTTGTGTATTATAGGTCGGTTAGCTACACAGTGAATCTGGTAAAAAACACTGCAGAAGTACATCAGCATGGCAGTGAGCGGTAACATGTTTCGCGTGTCCTTAGGTTCGTGGCTCCCTGTGTATGATTACGACTTAAAAAATTCCTAAGTGTTGTCTTTACGGGTTGTTGACGTTTTAGGATATTTCGATACATCTTTCAATGTAATGGTTAAATGTTGCACCCCGACGAGCTCAAATAGGGGTCTCGTATTTCATAATAATGCATTAATGTCGTCTTATTATTTCTAGCTTTAGTATGGGTAGTTTAAAACTAAGTCTTTTTTTAGATCACCACAACATGTTATTCAGTCAACACGTGAGGAAAGTTGTCATGCAGAAGACATCCAATAAAAAAATTCTATAGTTATTTCATAAATTGATATGGTCCCTAATTCAATAAGACATGAATGATGTTTGTCAGATTTATTTGCTTCCTTCTTGTGATCTTCCATCACATGTACATTCTATCTTCCTACACCTGGCTCTCATTAAATGTACTAAACGAGTGTTTGTTGTATTTCTTTATTTTCTTATATTTCTGTAAATGCAAGTTCAAGGCTATGGAAAAATCTTATATTCCATTTATATGAGCATGAAAAAAAGATCTTCCATGTTCCAAAGTAACAATAGATGTTCCCCCATGTGTCCGTATTAATAGAAGATATTCCTTGCCCTACTGTCATTCATTGATACGCAATGGTGCACCATGCACATGTGAGTGTGCGGTCATTGATTTCGCCCTTCCGCTCATAGGGAGAGTACTAATTACACTCTAGAACAATTCATAAAAGGCCTATACATACCTCCCCAAGTTCAAGCTACTTACAGTAGAATTTTTATAATGATACTTCTTCGGGGTGAGTTAGGAATTGAAAGAAATAGTCTAAAAGCAATGAGAATGGGAACATAGAGGAAATCCTAAGCTATTGTTATGTGCCTCTAGAACCAGAGGGGATATTTGTCTCAGTGTTTACCTATGCCTCCCATTAATATTGTTCTTAGGTTCTCCTTCCCCTCCCTCTTACCTCACAAGTGTTTCCATGACGAAAGCCTAAGACAAAAAAATTCCATGTACAGTTTAGGTCCTTTAGGACACAAGACTTTGAGAGGGAGCCGAGAAAAGGAAGCCATGAGTATCTCAGAGCGGTGGGCGTGGGAACATGGAGGAAAGCCTAGAATTATTGGCCTCTAAATTTAGGGGCCAAGATCGCCTCGTGTTTTCCTGATGCCTGCCATGCCTATTGTTCTTAGGTATTCCTTCCTTTTCCTATTTTCTTGTACAATTAACTTGATGAATGGCACAAATATACTTAGATGATGGGGCGTGAAGGCGAGTCTGGAAGAGGAAGAAAATGAGATTCTAAGAGCATTGGGCATGGGTTCATGGAGGAAGGTCTAAACTAGTGTTTACCTACAAGTAGGGTTTAACATTTGTTTTTTGGAGTTTTCCCGATGCCTCTCATGCCTATTATTCTTAGTTCCTCCTTCCTCTTCGTTTTGATTTGCAAAACTATTGTCGAAGGGGGAACAATAGACACCTTCTTGGCTTCACTTTCAGTTTTTGGTTTCTGTCTTAGTTTTAGTTAGACGTGTTCCTTCTGCCATTTGTTTGAATATAGGCTTTGGCCCTTTTTAGTTTTTTTTGAGCTTTTCTTATACACTATTATCTTAACACCTTTGTCTAATACAAAATAATAGCATATTCTTGTGTGTTCAAGAAAACATGCATCTTCTTGACTTCATGGTTTTTTACATTGCTTAGTCTCAGTGGTACTCATATGTAATAGATTAAGTCTATTCACATTGCAAAATTACAATTGATCAGGTGATTTCTGATCAATAACCTGACCTGAGATGATCTCGTACAATTTGATGGCTTGTACGTGAACAAAAATCGCATAATTGTAATCCAATCATTTTGCAATAAAAAATTATTATAAACAAACAAGCTACCATAAAAATGGGAAGTCATAGATTGTATCTATAGAGCAGGAAGAGTTGAAGAAGAAGAAGAAGAATAAGAAGAAGAAGAAGAATAAGAAGAAGAAGAAGGGCACCTCACAGCATAGATATGGTCCTCCACCTCCTCCATCCCTAACTAGCATAGGTGGTGCCGACTTGGCCCATAACTCGTGAAGCCCCCCTCCACGCTCTTGCCTATCACACGCCCAATCACTGTAAACCTCTAAACATTCATTGTGCCCTCGCGGTAGCGACTTCTTCTTGTGCATAGAATGGGCGACTATGGAGAGGATGAATCATAGAAGGAGGAAGACTCCATGTCACCTCTTTTTCCAATTCCATTGCGGAGCGCGAGCGTCGCACACGGCAAGACGACAGGTGACCAGCGAGTGGAGTGTGCCACGACTGGCCGGCGAGAAACAATTTCCAGATATCTCCAATATTTTAGGCTTAACTAGGCTGGCCTAATCGTTGCATTGTATCACCGGTGGTACGGGCCACCCAGCGGCCAACTAGTTAGGCTCGTCGAATGTTCATTATTTGACTCCTCGTACTTTTCATGTTCCAAAAATATTCTAGAAATGTACAGAGCATTAGACTTTAGTACTACTAGTACAAAAATCAAAATTAAAACAGAGTTTTTATTTTTCTGAACGTTTTGAAATTAACATTACGCTGAACGTCCTCTAAGGCATCTGATGATCCTGCACTGCTTCATCTTCATTTCCCTAACCGCGGTCATCTATCGCTTTTCTCATAATCCGAAGGCCCACTCTGTACTGGCGTTGCTCCTCCACTCTGATTTGTGATTCTCCTCCCATGTCGCTCCCCTAGGATCCGGAGCCGCTTCGTCATCTCGCTGCAGGAAGAGCCTTCTGCTTTGCGGTCCTACCATGGTGATGGATGGAAGGGGCAATACCTAGCGTACGTACGTGTAGCGGCCTGCCATGGCTTGAAGTCTTTGTCTCGTGCTACTTCGAACGAGGAGAAGTGGTGGGGATGTGGCGAGTCATGCAGAGGGATAGAAGATGTAGGCGCAAGGAGGAGTGGCGCATGCGCCAGACTCCGGCTTGGATCTTGCGCTTGACTCCTTGTGGCCTGCCAAGTTACGATGGTGGCTCTACGACCACGATGAGGCAGCGGTGAGGATCATCATGTCTACTTAGTTTGTAAAAATAGCAAAGTCCATTAATCAATGATAATGTGTGGCAGTCAACCACTTCAGCTAGTATCACGACTCTTGTATACGCACGCGCTACCTCTCGGGGGAAGCGGCACGGGCGGAACCTCAGCCGCCGCTGCCCCCGACTCCTCCTCCCACCTCTCCCCCGCTGCCACCGGAGGACACCAGCAGGCAAAGTCCGGCCTGTCGACGGTGGCAGCAGGGCTGCTTCCTCGCGTGGTGGCCTTTCCCCCATATGGTGCCCCTTGGGCGCTCGAAGGTTGTCGCCCCGACGGTGATCTGATGGCGGCGGGGTCTGGAAGCCGGGGCGGTGACTTCTGGCTTTGGTGGAGGTTCTCCCTCGGCGAATGGCGGTGCGGGTCGCATCTGCTGCCAGGGACGCAGTCCTAGGGTTTCTCTCACGCCAAGATGAAGATCTACCTTCAGCCTGTTTTCATTGATCTAGTGGCAGTGCCGTGTTTCGGAAGGCTCCACCGACGAACTCCCATGGGCGATTCATGCTTGGAGATTGCTGGAACGGATGGGATTCGGTCGCTCGCAACCGGTTTTTCTGACAGTTTGGTTTCAGAGGGAGCGGGGCAAAGCTCTGCAGTCTGTTGCCATCGTGGAACATGTCTTTAGTTTCATGGTGAAGTTAGTGTGTGAACAATGTCTTGGAAGACAAGATTTGTGGACTAGTTATGATGGGTGGAGTCTTGGTGGCGATGAGGAATTGCCTTAGTGATTCGTGAATTGTAGTAGCGGCATCGGAAGGTGGGGCGGCAGCACAGGAGGAGTTCATAGTCTTACCTTGCAGGGTGAAAATCCAAGGTCTGGCCTTAATTGGTTGTGCCTAGCAATGACCTTGTTGAAGGTATTGTTTTGTGAGCGGGAACTTTCTCCAGGGTGAAAACCTATGATCTTTGATCGTGCGACGACGGTGCGTGTGCTCTGTTTCCTTCTTGAAGATATCGCTATTGGTGATGTTGGACTTCTAGTGTTATTCTGGTCGGGTTAGTGTCGTTGCTACTATGGATCTTATCGCTGCAGCGGGACTTTTCTTTTTTGTAATTCTTCTTCTTCTTTTTTTGGCTATGTGCATCCGTAATGCCAATAGGGTAATGTGTTGTTACAGAGCTGGGCGTAATCGGTATCATCGCGATATTAATATATGCTCCTTTCCAAAAAAAAACACGATGCTTGTATTGTTGTCCCACAACCCTGTTTTCACGGTTTAGGATGCTCCCATTTTGCTACCACGGGCATTGCTTCTTGTTTCTTTTCCTCAAGATATTAAGATGTTTCGGTTCTCTTGCCTACTCATGAATTCAGTAAACAGTTTAAAATGTGTTAGTTTGACCTCTCCACCCGTTCGAACCCAACGGTTCAACGAACCCATATCCGACCCTTGATCGGGGGCGCCAAACCCTCTCATGGTTGGTGGGCCCCTATGGCAGTGATATAAAGACAAGGTGGGGGTCGGGGCACACGTTACAAGGTTCGACGGGCCGCCACTACCCCCATCTATATTCCCTGCCGATCAAGGGTTCCTAGCACGAGCCACGGGAAGCCGTCGCCGCTTTTCTATCCTAGCCTCGCTCTCGTTGTCGACCAAGATGGCCAACAGCTCATCGAGCTCTAGGATCGGAGAAGGTAAATGATGCGCCCATATCACTATAGAGCTTCGTTGGGAGACCCAAGAGGAAGGTATGATGAGCACAGTAGCAAGTCTTCCCTTAGAAAGAAACCAAGTTTATCGAACCAGTAGGAGGAAGGAAACGACCCAAAGGTGTTGCTTGCAACTTGGAAACCTGCACAGCACAAACTCAACAATTTGCCCCAATGAACAGTGAGGTTGTCAATCTCATCGGTTTGCTAAAAACAAAGGATTAACTGTATGGTGTGGAAGGTAATAGTGGTTTGCAGAAAGTAAACAGTAACAGTGGAAGATGTATCAATGGTAAAGATTGAACCAGGGCCCATAGTTCACTAGAGGTGTTCTCCTTAAGATAAACAAACATGGCATGCTAGGTAAACAAATTATAGCGGGGCAATTGACATGACAGAGCAAGGCATAACAATGCAATACTATACATTCATGATCCTATGAGATTTGATTGGGCAATACAACAAGATACATAGACCGCCATCCAACTGCATCTATGACTAGTAATCCACCTTCAGGTTATCATCCGAACCCTCTCTAGTGTTAAGTTGCAAGCAACGGATAACTGCTTTAAGCAAAGTGTGTAAGGTAAACAATCCACTTGTTCCATGAACAAGATATCGTTGTTTTCTCCCTAGTAGCAACAACACATCTACAACCTTAGAGATTTCTGTCACTTCCCCAGATTAAATAGAGGCATGAACCCACTATCGAGTATAAATACTCCCTCTTGGAGTCAGTAGCATCTACTTGGCCAAGATATCTACTAGAAATGGAGAGCATGCAAAATCACAAACAACATAGACATGATAGAATCAATAAGATAGAACCATTAACCAATCTGACATAGTAATCTCAATATCCATCGAATCCCCGCAAACATAACATGCTGATGACCCACAAGTATAGGGGGTCGCAATATTCTTTGAGGGTAGTATTACCCAATTTATTGATTCGACACAAGGGGATCCAAAGAATACTTGCAAGCCTTAACAACTGAGTTGTCAATTAAGCTACACCTGGAAATAGTTCTTGCTCATAGAAGTTTATCAGTAGCAATAGTTTTGTAGTAGCAAAAGCAAAGCAACAGTAGCAATAAAACAAGAGAAATAGTAACAGTAGTAGCAAACAGTAGGATATGAGTGTGGTAGGCATAGGGATGGATGGACGGGCGTTGCATGGACGAGACTAAACATGTAACTTCAAGATCTAGGGAAATTGCAGATAAATTAGATAAAGCATCCAAGTACTAAACAATCATAGGCATGTGCTCCATATATAGTCATGCGTGCTCGCAATGAGAATTTGCACAACATATTTTGTCATGTCAGCCCGTTGCAGCGGGGCCTCAAGGGAACTACTGGCAATTAAGGTGCTCCTCACATCACATCCATCCCCTCAAGTTATCCCAATTTCTGTCACTTCGGGGCCTTTGGATTCGGACAATGATATGTGTACACAACTTGCAGATAAGATCACAAGCAATACTATCATAATGAATCAATGATAAGTTCAGATCTGAGATCATGGCACTCGGGCCCTAGTTACAAGCATTAAGCACAACAAGTTGCAACAAAGTCAAATAGCACTAATAGAGATACTAGGCACCATGCCCTAACAATCTTTATTCGATTACATGATAGAACTCATCAAGTCCGTACCATCCACATAGCCTATAGCGGGGTATTACTCACTCATGGATGAGGGGAACATGGATGGTTGATGTAGAAGCGTCGGTGATGATGATGGCGATGATCCTCTCCAAATTCCCCATCCCGACAGGGTGCCAGAATGGAGTTTCTGGTTCCGAATCGCGGTTTCTGGTGGTGGCGGCGCATCGGAACTATTTCTGGAAAAACGTCGAACCCTCCTGAGTTTTTAGGTCAAGAGGCAACTTATAGGCGAAGAGAGAGGCCGAGGGGGTGCCTGGGGCGGCCACACCCCCTCTAGGCGCGGTCAGGCCTGGCCCGTGCTGCTGGGGGTGTGGCCCCCCTAGGACCCCACTCTGTCTCGTATTCTGGCTCCGTGAGCCTTCTGGTGAAATAAGATTTTTGGCATATTTTCCCGGACTTTTCCTGATATTTGATTTCTGCACAATAACTAGACACCAAGGTAATTCTGCTGAAAACTGCGTCAGTCCGTGTTAGTTGTATCCAAATCACATAAGTTTAGAGGAGAAACAATAGCAAAAGTGTTCGGGAAAGTAGATACGTTGTGGACGTATCACATGCATGATTACAAATAGATGATCTTGATCATGAATGGAGCTCACAAGATCTAAACATGGTAGCACAAAGGAGGAGAAAAACCATCTAGCTGCTACATGGACCCGTAGTCCAAGGTGGAACTACTCACGCATCATACCGGAGGCTGGCATGGTGATGAAGAAGGCCTCCGGGATGATCTCCCCTTTGGAAGGATGCCTGGAAGAGCTTTAGATCCCCCCCCCGATCTAGGGACGATGGTGGCGTCGTCTATGCACTATTTCGTGAAAGATTGATCGGGTGCTTAGGGTTTAGGTATCGGGAGCTTCTTATAGGCAAAAGGCGAGACAGGGGCACCCAGGGTGGCCGCACCCCCCCTAGGCACGGGCCAGACCTGGCCGCGCGTCCAGGGGTGTGGCCCCCTGGTGGCTCCCCTCCGTCTCGTACTTTGTCTCTGTGTTCCCCACGGTAAATAATTGACTTTGGCTTTTGTCCCATCCAATTCCTAGAATATTGATTTTCTGTCTTTTCTGGAACCAAAAACCACTGTTCAAAAAATAGGCTGAATCAGCGATTAATAGGCCAATTACTCGGTACTAGGGACCTGACCGTGTTGATTACCACTAATCCTTTGTGTTAATCGTTTAGCCCGATTAATAGGTCTGACACTCCGGTTACTAGGTATGTTCCCGATTAACCACTTCACTTGGTCAAAAAAGTTGCAAAATTATCAACACATATCGCCCTCCATCTGCTAGCCCGCCCCAATGAAGTAGGTTTTGCGAAGCTCCCGACCAATCCCTGCCTCCAGGAGCTTGATTTCCGCCATCACCAACCAGTTACTTGTCATTGTTGACCAGTTCTTTGTAGTTATCGACCAGACCTCAGATACAAGAGTTCGAGCGCCTTGAGGATCTCATCCGAGAGATTAAGGCAGCCTTTAATAGGGTAGATGATTGAGATGCAAGAGGATTCATACGTGTTTTAGGTGCTAATTTTTTTAGGCTACACCGATTAATAGCCGAACAATTAAATCAGTTAATCGTCCGAATTCCGATTAGTCGCTACTCTCAAGCCAACCAGAGCAGTTAACGATTACCGATTTCCTTACCATTGCCAAAAACAGAAGAAAACAAGCAACTGGCACTGTGGCATCTTGTTAATAGGTTAGTCCCAGAAAACATATAAAAATACCTCAAAGTGAAGACAAATCAAAGAAAAGTAGATAATAAACAAGCATGGAACATAAAAAATTATAGATACGTTTACGACGTATCAAGCATCCCCAAGCTTAACTCCTGCTCGTCCTCGAGTAGGTAAGTGATAAAAACATGTACGGCGTCGTCAGAGAGATGCCATAAGAGTAATAGATGGCGTGAAAGGCGGTAAAGCAATTTGTTTACCGTGATGGCGTCGAGATCGGCTAATGTCGAGGCACCGCATACGACGAGGGCGTGCAAGAGAAGGAGGGGCTGCTTGATGGCGCGGTGCCGGCCGCCGGTGTGTTCTCCCTACCGGGTGCTTGGAGATCCGGTGCCGCCGCGATGATGGCAGGAGGGTCACCAACATGTCCGGCCCCGCGGTGATGATAAGGGGAGTCACCAACACTTCCGGCGCCGCGGTGCTAGTGGGCGGAGTCACGAACACATAGTTCGCTTGATTCGTCGGCGCCACGTTGTTCGAGTGGATGCTGACCATGCTTGGAATCGGCACGGCCCTTGTCGACCACCCACACTCTAGTTTGCTATTGACTCCACCAAGCTAGGCAGCATGGACGTGAGGGTGATTGCCAGGTTGTCTTGGACGATCTACGGGATCCGCGCCACTTGTTCCTTATGTTCTTGAACCTCGCGGTTTTCCTCCTCGCTCCTTCCCGACGGCGCCACACGCGTCCTCGGCAGTGGACCAAAATGATCCACCCAATTCTTACCCCCGAGGCCGGCCAGACGGCCAGCCGACGACGGCTTCTTCGTAACCGGCTCTATTTTCTTGGCCCGGTTCATCGCCCTGTTAAAAGGGTTATCCCACCAGGTGGCCGCTGTCGACCCCTTGGATGAGGAACCCTGGGATCCATGACTAGCAACAATTTCCTCCTCCTGCATAAGAAGTAACAGTGAACCATTTAGAAACCAGACTTCATAGATTATAATGCAATCGAGTTGATCCGCGGTAATTAAATTACTTACCACAATTTCCTCGAATTCCTTCATCGCAGGATCCAAGGTGAGTTGTTTGGTTTTTGGGTCCAAATGGTAACGGGCCCTGATGAAGTTTCGAAGCTGCCCCGGTTCGAATTTCGCAAAGGGGTTATCTATCCCCTTAGCTATATACTCTTCGTCCTCCTTATGCCATTTGGCCTCCGCGGTTCTGTATCCACCAGATCCGAGATGGTGATGACCTATATTCATCGCCTGCAGCACCTTTCCCCGATTACTAGGTCAGGGCTCTTTCGGATTCACACCTCTCCTTGAACTCCCGGAACTGATCTTCGGTGATCTGCGGGTTAATCTTCTAGATCTCCTCAAGACTTTTGCCTTGTTTATAGATCTTCTTTATCCGGGTTCTCCAGCTGGCCAGGGCGGTGCTCATATTTTTGAGGGCGGATTTGTTTACTTCATTCCCAAGATAATTTGTGTTCCGATACTCAGCGGGGAACTTGTATCTTGCGTGCAGCTTCTCGAAGAGGAGTGTGCGCAAGTGGGCATTATCTTTATGCCAGAGATTCTCGGTGTTGATCGAGATGGTGGTCCGGTTGATCGCCTCAACTTGCCCATCGTACCCTCTGATGACAAGGTCAGCGCCAAAGGAACCCCTATTGGGCTTACTTCAGTAATTTCCTCTCTGGCGGTGCCGACCGTGGATAGGCGTCGTTCCTTCTGCTTCTTCTTCTTCTTAGGAGGATTGCTACCACTCCATGTTCCCTCGCCGCCATCAGTGGTTTCATCATCTGTCGTTCCTTCGGCTTCATCCTCCGCGTCTTCCATCTCATCATCCTCGCTCTCCGAAGGATGGTATTCTCCATTGCCTTCTAGCCGCTGGGCCGCCTCCCAGAATGTCAATTGTTTATTCGGAGGTCTGAGTTCTCCTTCAGCGCTGATGCGCTTAGAACATCCAGCCTCGTCGTTGTCACACATCTTTGCACTATAAAAAACAAATAATTGGTTAAATGCACGAAAAAATACGGCATGACCTTTGCTAATTTTTTTAAACTAGAAGTGCCCGATTTCTGTCGAAACGGAAGTTAATCAACGGTCCGGCAAAAATCAGGACTAATTTCATACAAGAACCTGCATACACGACATAATAAAGTGCTTCATATACAAGCACAAGCACAATTTCAAGTGCTATAATTATATCACCACAGATTATACCAACTGTCATTGATGACAGCAAATATGGCAGCAAGTATGGTCAGATTATATGACAGCAAGTTTTAACCATGTATTTTCAAAATAAAATCACCAAGAACAGCAAATCACATTACTAAACTAGGATCATATATACACAAAGTGTATAACTAGGATCATATATCTCCTAGCCACAAACAGCACTACAAGTTAACTGCTACAGCAACTACAAGCAACTACACATCAGTATAGACAGCAGCTCTGCACAACAGTATATAGCAGTAAAAAAAGGAAACTGTTGTTCAGTAGCAAAAAATTTAGTTAACTTGACCTTTATTTCAGAGAAGTAGCACCACTACTCTAGCGCATATTCAGTTTTCAACAACAGAACTTGGTTTCATGAAACCTTCTGGTTACATAGGTTCAGAGTTAGTTCTTGTTGCAGTGGCCAAGTAATAGCGAGTGTCGCAGGTCTTCAGTGTGGCATCATCAGAACTAAACAAGCATGTCATGTACCTGTAGCTCCAGGATTTCATCTAGCATCTCAGTCTGATGTTTAAATCCACATTGCTGCTGCACCAACACCATTGGGATTTAATTAAAAAGTACTAGGATGGGTAGCTCCAGGTTTACCAACTAGCATCATTTTGGTGCAACTTGCATTACTGGAGAAGCAAACTAGAACTATACCATGATCAATATAACATATATTCTTGGCTCTAGGCAGTAGAGTCAACTAGCTGGTGAACAGAAAATGATGATCTGGCAACCATATCAGCAGTGTACCAAAAAAATTAGTAGTTGGTGCTGCTATGTTCTTAACTATAAGTATGAAACAATACCAGGAGATTACCATCGCCACAGCAAAATACTAAGAGAGGGAAGGCAAATAGGCTCCCCAGAAATAACATGCGTAAAGAGAAGAATGCCCTCTGACAAACTGATGATTTTCATGGATACACCAAGATAAAGGAAACTAAAATGAGTCTATGCCACCTGGGCAAGTTACATAGCAGATCAAGAAGACAAAACTATCAAACTGGTGGGGTGATTAAAGTACTATGTTTTGTTTGAAGAATTTGTAACTGTTACTTGACTTGAACACTAAAACCCAATCTATGATAACCAAAATGAGGATAACAATCACTGTCCATCATCTACTTGTGAATTAGTATGAGAGAAAACTATCAGCAAAAGAAATTAATGAAGATATGCAAGCTTTATGCACCACCAATACTCATTAATTGCAGCTATACACGTACTCTGAAACGCTCGGATTGCATCACAATGTGCTAGCACATTTATGCCGAAGGTAAGACTATAGGTAATCCCTCTGATCCAAAATAAGTGTCGGAGATGTAGTCCAAACTTTGTACTAGAGTCAACTATCTGGTCCAATCTTTAGTCATGAACTACAAGCTAAAAATCTACAAGAACTACAAGCTACAGGGGAAATGATTCATTGCTTGCTTGCAGAAATTATTCAGATGCAGTGGAGAGGGGAGAGAGGGAGAGAGGGGAGAAGACTCACCTCTGAGATGAGGACGAGGTCGAGCGCGCGGGCGAGGTGGCTGGCGAGGCGGGGCTATAGGCGGGCGAGGCCGCTGGCGAGGCGAGCGCGCAGGCGACGCTCCTCCTCCTGGCTGGCAACGCTCCTCCTCCTCTCCTAGCGTGGCGGCCTCCTCCTCCTCCTGGCTGGCGAGGCGCGCGTCGATGCAGATGGGATGCGGCAGCGGCGACGCGTCGATGGGGATTTTTCGATCTGTGTCTGAGGACGATGGGAAGGGTAGGGACGACGTGGCGAGTTGACTAGTCCAACCCACTTAGGCGTAGCGCATCCTGGCCAAGTGCGCTACGGGTAGCGCACTTGGCCAGGGTGCGATACGGGTAGCACACTTGGCCAGGGTGCGATACGCCTAAGTGGGTTGGACTAATCAGATAAGAGGGCGGCCACCCCACTAGTTAACACTAGCACTGCCTTATCCCACTGGTTATGTCCACTACTCTATTCTAAACTTGTGAGCACCCAAGTTTGAATCCTCGTGCCCCCTTTTTTATTTTTATTTTAAAAATACTTTTAGATGTTCCAAAAAATGCCCAAAAGTGGTGATATATGCCATACAAGTTTTGTTTTGTTTTTAAAATACTTTTAAATATTCTAAAAATGCCCAAAAGTGATAATATATGTCATAAAAGTGGTACAAATATGATTCAAAGTATAACTAAATTTCATAATAATTTGTCCATGAATATTACAATCTTTTTTGACCACGCGTTTTATAATATTTTTTGGGCTAGCGTTTTACAATCTTTTTTCCCTTCTTTGTTGTAGCACCCCGGGCAAAACCACTACTAGAAATTGCTTGTTATTTGATTTATCTGCATCTGCATTGCATCATCATCATAACGATCATCATGCCACATTGCATGGGTCGTCCTTTGTTGCATTGTATTTATGTATTGTGTTTGATCTTGTTATCTATATTACCCCCCTCTCTATTTTGTCTATCTCCATATTTTGGTTTTCCCAAGAAGGATCCATTGGTTAGAGTTCGATATTTTCCAAATGCTTTTGATGCTTCTTTCCTAAAATCGCTATCCCAAATCTCGTAGTAATGCCCAATTTGAGTATATGAGGGCATCACTCTTCCTCTATTCTATGTCCCTCTTGTCTCACCATTTTGGTGCCATCTTCCTCTGTTCAAATGTTTCTGCAAATTTCAAAAGAGTTTAAAATCAGATGCTTGTTTGAATTTTAAATAACAAAACAAATAGTAAATAAAAACCAAACCAATGAGAAGAGGAGAGAGTACCTACAGTAGCCCACCCGGAGCCTACCTAGCCACTCTCCTTTCCTCCCCTAGGTCAGCCCAGCACGTCCTCTCCCGGCCCAAACCTTGCCCAGACCACACCCTGGCTCGGTCCCCTCCCTCTCGACACAATCTGTCGTCTTCCTCGACAGAGAGAGCGCACGCAGGAGGCGTGAACCCCTCTGCTTTTCAACCACCACGCCAACCACACCCTCCTCCTCCTTCTAATCTCCTCTGAGGCTTCCTCAAACCCTAGAACCTTTCCCCCCTCTGTCGCCACCAACCTTTTCCTCGCCCCTGTTCTTCTGCCCTTGACCCTCTCTGTACTCTGTTTCTTTCTCCATGAACGAGCAACAGAGCCACAGCCACCACCCCCTGTTCGATGGTGCACCGCAGCATCAGGTTGTTCTGCACCGTCCAAGCACAGCACAAGCTCGGCCACAACTCCTCTCTTACTCCTCGACGAGTTGATCGCCTTGGAGAGTCCTGGGGTCGACGCCCAATACAAGGATTCCCTTTTCCGGCCGCGGGAAGGTGATACAATTCCCGCGTCTCTAGCTCGTCTCCGCCCCTTCTGAGAACATATTCGGCCTACAGGTGACGCCCCGGTTCCGTTCCACCTTTCCTTCTTCGTTTTCGGCTCTGCTGCTGACTCCCTACTCTGTCCGTGCTCGTCTCCGTCGCCATGAACGAGTCATGTACCTGCCGCCTTTCTCTGTCCGTCTCCGCTTCATGGAGGAAGCCCAGGACCACCACCGAAAAACACCGTCGCTGTCGTCACCTCCGGACGCCTTCGCCCGAACCAGTCTTCTCCGACCACCTCGCGGTGAGTGCCACCGCTTCCCCTCTCTTATCTGCGCCGCCCGCGCGCTAGCAGTTGCACGCCGCGCGCAACACGTACCAACGGCGCGCAGTGTCCCTGTTTCCCTATTTTTTCCTGGCGTCCTACAGTTTTCCTAGCGACCGCCTACATATCAGCCTCGTCCCCGTCTTCCCCTCTCTCCAGCGACCCTGACCGCGCTCAAATCCGAGCACCATTGCTCTAGGCATCGTCTTCCGAAGTCTGGCCAAATCGCTGTATCACACTGTCGAAATTCAGTTTCCACATGACACTTCCGTCAGTTCAGAGAACACCTGCGTCTGTTTTCCACTTAGATCCCTGGTTTTTCCAGATTTGAACCCGGCGTCCGCCTCCTCGGCCCAACTGTCAGCCACAAGGTCAGCCACACCTAGTATGCTCTACCCAGTCAGCTCCCGGGCCCGCACGTCAGTCTCACCGGCTACATCTCCTATGGGTATAAAAAGTTCCAGAAATTCTTTCTAAATACTAAAATTCCAGAAATGTTTTAATATGCTTTTAAATTAAGAAAATCATAACTTTTTATTCATATTTCCAAATAATACAAGTAATATATGTTTTTGAATCAGAAAAATGTGAGAAATATGTTTATGCTATTTATGACATCATTTGAACAATTTAAAATTTCGAAATAATTTAGTTCTTAATAAATGTCTTTTCTCAAATATTGCATAACTTTAATTCCGTAATTCCAAATTCGACAAATGATATGTCTAAATCGATCAGCGCGACGAGACCTCTTCAACCATGATATCTATGTTATCGTTTGCATCATGCATTAAGAGCAGTTTTATAATCAGTACCGTTTATGCAAGGAAAACATGATAAATAAAATTGGGAACTAATTGTTTCTTTTTATTAATGTCTCACGAATGTTATATCATCAATGTGATCCCCCTAATACCTTTTCGACATAGTTTGCATCATTAAATTTCCATGTCATGCATCATATCATGATCATGCCGATTCTTCTGCATTAGTTGTAATTGTTGCATCGCTTGTTCTTTTTAGTGTTTTGCTTCTTTCCGGATAGGACGATGAGATGTTGTGAGCTTCGACAAGTTCCTCGGTTATGTATCTTCAGCAATGTTTTCAGACGAGCAATCTCCCCCTTTCTACCTATCTTACTTTTATAGTCTTTATTTCCTCCTGTTGATCTATTGCTATCTGTGTTGCGATGCTCTAGTTTTCGTACCCGTGATATCCCTTGCAGCCTTATATTGCCTTGGACATATCCTATTACCTGTTGTTTGGTAGATAGTTGGACTTGCGCGTCGTAGTCGCTTGCTCAAGTGCTTTTGCGTGTCGTCCAGTACCACAGTTGTTGAAAGGCTGCCATATGCTTTATGTTGAAGATGATCATGGCTTTAATTATTGTTTAATAACTAAAATTGAAAGTAGGTAAATGCAGAGGCACCGGTGGGCAATAGACAATATTTGGTATTTAACCGCTCACTGGTGTCCCGTAGGACCCCGAGTTCTTGACACCTGTTCCGAGATCGAGCGCGCTAACCACAGGTGGGGTGTGTGGGCACCCCCATCGATTTAGTACCTGATTCCAAGTACTGTACTGGGGGCCACAAAGTAGTTTGGAGCTTTATTACTATCATGTACTTATGCCATGCTTTACTGCTTTATTTACGATTGCGCGAGGAGCTCCTGTACTGTTTAGGTAAGCGGAGTGTTTTCGCGGTATCGACAAGCCCAGTCACATTTTCGGGT
Organism: Avena atlantica; assembly: GCA_910589765.1. NCBI lineage: Eukaryota > Viridiplantae > Streptophyta > Magnoliopsida > Poales > Poaceae > Avena > Avena atlantica. The sequence goes on along the minus strand of OU342734.1, from coordinate 378,161,033 downwards.
TCCCAGTCGTTTACAGCCACTGACGCAAACCCTGGGTCCGTTCCGGAGCCGGCCAACTTCGTTGCGGGTAGCTTAGTGGGGTGGCCCCCCATGCTTGCTTTGGGTCTGGAAAACGTCGTGTCCGAAACCCCGTCGACATACCGTTGGGTGTATGTTTTGTGATCTTGTACCTACCTGATCTGACAACAAGGGTGTATGTGCGTGTGGAAACTTTGGTGCACCCCTGCAGGGTTAAATCTTTTCGAGAAGCCGTGTCCGCGGTTATGGACGACTTGGAGCACAGTTCTCGATCATAGACAACTATAACTAAAGTTACTGCTATAATCTGACTTGTATCCGATATGACTAGTAATCAGCTTCACTACAACGGAATGGCTAAATAAAAGTACCAACAACTGCTGGGTTTCGGAATATCTCATGCTTATTGTATCTGACTAGTAAGTGTTGCAACTACAACGGAATGGTTAACTAAAAACTGCCCACTGCTTATTATATCAGGATGACTATCTATACCTGACTAGTAATTGCTGCAACGATAACTGAATAACTAAAACTGCCCACTGTGTGAGTTTCTCGGTTGACTTCCTCGTTTGGTCTCGAGGGGGAAAATACCAGGATGGGTATGTTTGGTGGTAGCATCAGGTTGGTTCCGAATAGGTCTTTCTTATCCCTCTCTGATAGCCGACAGTTATATCGAGTCTCTATAGGTTGTTCTAGTGCATGCTGCGCTGCCGCTTCAGTCCACCATACCTATGTAGGAGAGGACCGCCGAATTCTAGCCTCGCCGTGTACTGGCCTCAGTACTGACGCTCCTCTTTTTCCTTTGCCCTTTGTCGGCACCCCTTTTGTTTTAGCAGGTTTCGACGTCGTTAGCAGGGTTACCCTTCCGGCTTGGCCTGGGCAGGGTTATGGACGCCATTGGTTATTCTCCAGGGCTCTTAGCCCCATTTGCATCTTGTCCGTAGTCGGACACTCTATCATTTTCAAGGTGATTTGGATCTTTGTATTGTATATCTGTATTCTTGACTCATTGAGTCGTTGTTGTATATATCTGTTCTGTGGGTCCCATCGAGGACTGTTGTGTAATGATATTACTTCGGTTTCCACCCGTAGGAAAGTGCCTGGTGGGCGTCCTTGAATCGTTTCTATGCGGGTTTGGCGGGAAGCGCTAAAACTTGCATAGGGCCGATTCTGAGGGTGTTACAGAGTGGTATCAGAGCTCAGCAGTTGCGATACCCCACTGGTCCGGCCTGTAGGATAACCTAGCTAACGGTCGTTGTAGAGTGTCAAAACTATTTTGGAAAATCGGTTGGATAGATCTGACTAGGTCTGCTTTTACTCCTTACCCCTCTGCTATTCTCCTCTTACCTCTGCGTGTTTTGAATCTGCTCTCTTATCCTTTCTTCGAGTCCAGGAATTCTCGTGGTTGGGTTTCCGTCGTACCTTCAGGGTTTCGCTTCCATCCTCCTGTAACGGTGCTTCAACATCTGACATTCATGCTATCAGATGAATCTTTCATCTGTTGTACCTTTCAATGGACCGAAAATTCACTAAATGTTTTCTTTCTATCCTCCGATGTTTTCTGATACGAGGAAGTCATCTACATCAGATCTGATGAGAATCTCCATCGCTCATTTGTTTCCAAACCTCGCTTGTCGAGATCTTCAGTCTGAATTCCGAGAGTTGGTTGCATAATTTTACCATTCATGTGCAGAGTAATGCTTTGGGTGCGCGATGGACTGATCACCATCCGACTACTCTTATCATTCGCTCTTGTACATTGAGTCGGTGGATCGATGCAATTATACTCATTCCATGGAAGTTAGAGGTGGCCTTATCTTTTGAGACCTCGACCTTCACATTTGTTTCTCCGAAGTGCTCTCTCGACGAACGTCAACAACGACCCTTGTTGGTGGTGTCGCTGATTTCAACATGGAGTAAGAAGCATTGTTAGTGGTGTCGCGAAGATCTACACAAAGAGAGAAGATTCAGATCGTCAGCCTTCTTCCCCGTATCATGAGGCGGATCTTGAGGACGAGATGCATTGTTAGTGGTGTCGAATTGTAGCACCCCGGGCAAAACCACTACTAGAAATTGCTTGTTATTTGATTTATCTGCATCTGCATCGCATCATCATCATAACGATCATCATGCCACATTGCATGGGTCGTCCTTTGTTGCATTTGTATTTATGTATTGTGTTTGATCTTGTTATCTATATTACCCCCCTCTCTATTTTGTCTATCTCCATATTTTGGTTTTCCCAAGAAGGATCCATTGGTTAGGGTTCGATATTTTCCAAATGCTTTTGATGCTTCTTTCCTAAAATCGCTATCCCAAAACTCGTAGCAATGCCCAATTTGAGTATATGAGGGAATCACTCTTCCTCTATTCTATGTCCCTCTTGTCTCACCATTTTGGTGCCATCTTCCTCTGTTCAAATGTTTCTGCAAATTTCAAAAGAGTTTAAAATCAGATGCTTGTTTGAATTTTAAATAACAAAACAAATAGTAAATAAAAACCAAACCAATGAGAAGAGGAGAGAGTACCTACAGTAGCCCACCCGGAGCCTACCTAGCCACTCTCCTTTCCTCCCCTAGGTCAGCCCAGCAATTCCTCTCCCGGCCCAAACCTTGGCCAGACCACCCCCTGGCTCGGTCCCCTCCCTCTCGACACAATCTGTCGTTTTCCTCGACAGAGAGAGCGCACGCAGGAGGCGTGAACCCCTCTGCTTTTCAACCACCACGCCAACCACACCCTCCTCCTCCTTATAATCTCCTCTGAGGCTTCCTCAAACCCTAGAACCTTTCCCCCCTCCGCCGCCACCAACCTTTTCCTCGCCCCTGTTCTTCTGCCCTTGACCCTCTCTGTACTCTGTTTCTTTCTCCATGAACGAGCAACAGAGCCACAGCCGCCACCCCCTGTTCGATGGTGCACCGCAGCATCAGGTTGTTCCGCGCCGTCCAAGCACAGCACAAGCTCGGCCACAACTCCCCTCTTACTCCTCGATGAGTTGATCGCCTTGGAGAGGCCTGGGGTCGACGCCCAAGACAACGATTCCCTTTTCCGGCCGCGGGAAGGTGATACAATTCCCGCGTCTCTAGCTCGTCTCCGCCCCTTCTGAGAACATCTTCGGCCTACAGGTGACGCCCCGGTTCCGTTCCACCTTTCCTTCTTCGTTTTCGGCTCTGCCGCTGACTCCCTACTCTGTCCGTGCTCGTCTCCGTCGCCATGGACGAGTCATGTACCTGCCGCCTTTCTCTGTCCGTCTCCGCTTCATGGAGGAAGCCCAGGACCACCACCGAAAAACACCGTAGCTGTCGTCACCTCCGGACGCCTTCGCCCGAACCAGTCTTCTCCGACCACCTCGCGGTGAGTGCCACCGCTTCCCCTCTCTTATCTGTGCCGCCCGTGCGCTAGCAGTTGCACGCCGCGCGCAACACGTACCAACGGCGCGCAGTGTCCCTGTTTCCCTATTTTTTCCCGGCGTCCTACAGTTTCCCTAGCGACCGCCTACATATCAGCCTCGTCCCCGTCTTCCCCTCTCTCCAGCGACCCTGACCGCGCTCAAATCCGAGCACCATTGCTCTAGGCATCGTCTTCCGAAGTCTGGCCAAATCGCTGTATCACACTGTCGAAATTCAGTTTCCACATGACACTTCCGTCAGTTCAGAGAACACCTGCGTCTGTTTTCCACTTAGATCCCTGGTTTTTCCAGATTTGAACCCGGCGTCCGCCTCCTCGGCCCACCTGTCAGCCACAAGGTCAGCCACACCTAGTATGCTCTACCCAGTCAGCTCCCGGGCCCGCACGTCAGTCTCACCGGCTACATCTCCTATGGGTATAAAAAGTTCCAGAAATTCTTTCTAAATACTAAAATTCCAGAAATGTTTTAATATGCTTTTAAATTAAGAAAATCATAAATTTTTATTCATATTTCCAAATAATACAAGTAATATATGTTTTTGAATCAGAAAAATGTGAGAAATATGTTTATGCTATTTATGACATCATTTGAACAATTTAAAATTTCGAAATAATTTAGTTTTTAATAAATGTCTTTTCTCAAATATTGCATAACTTTAATTCCGTAATTCAAAATTCGACAAATGATATGTCTAAATCGATCAGCGCGACGAGACCTCTTCAACCATGATATCTATGTTATCGTTTGCATCATGCATTAAGAGCAGTTTTATAATCAGTACCGTTTATGCAAGGAAAACATGATAAATAAAATTGGGAACTAATTGTTTTTTTTTATTAATGCCTCACGAATGCTATATCATCAATGCGATCCCCCTAATACCTTTTCGACATAGTTTGCATCATTAAATTTCCATGTCATGCATCATATCATGATCATGCCGATTCTTCTGCATTAGTTGTAATTGTTGCATCGCTTGTTCTTTTTAGTGTTTTGCTTCTTTCCAGATAGGACGATGAGATGTTGTGAGCTTCGAAAAGTTCCTCGGTTATGTATCTTCAGCAATGTTTTCAGGCGAGCAATCTCCCCCTTTCTACCTATCTTACTTTTATAGTCTTTATTTCCTCCTGTTGATCTATTGCTATCTGTGTTGCGATGCTCTAGTTTTCGTACCCGTGATATCCCTTGCAGCCTTATATTGCCTTGGACACATCCTATTACCTGTTGTTTGGTAGATAGTTGGACTTGCGCGTCGTAGTCGCTTGCTCAAGTGCTTTTGCGTGTCGTCCAGTACCACAGTTGTTGAAAGGCTGCCATATGCTTTATGTTGGAGATGATCATGGATTTAATTATTGTTTAATAACTAAAATTGAAAGTAGGTAAATGCAGAGGCACCGGTGGGCAATAGACAATATTTGGTATTTAACCGCTCACTGGTGTCCCGTAGGACCCCGAGTTCTTGACACCTGTTCCGAGATCGAGCGCGCTAACCACAGGTGGGGTGTGTGGGCACCCCCATCGATTTAGTACCTGATTCCAAGTACTGTACTGGGGGCCACAAAGTAGTTTGGAGCTTTATTACTATCCTGTACTTATGCCATGCTTTACTGCTTTATTTACGATTGCGCGAGGAGCGCCTGTACTGTTTAGTTAAGCGGAGTGTTTTCGCGGTATCGACAAGCCCAGTCACATTTTCGGGTTCCCAGTCGTTTACAGCCACTGACGCAAACCCTGGGTCCGTTCCGGAGCCGGCCAACTTCGTTGCGGGTAGCTTAGTGGGGTGGCCCCCCGTGCTTGCTTTGGGTCTAGGAAACGTTGTGTCCGAAACCCCGTCGACATACCGTTGGGTGTATGTTTTGTGATCTTGTACCTACCTGATCTGACAACAAGGGTGTATGTGCATGTGGAAACTTTGGTGCACCCCTGCAGGGTTAAATCTTTTCGAGAAGCCGTGTCCGCGGTTATGGACGACTTGGAGCACAGTTCTCGATCATAGACAACTATAACTAAAGTTACTGCTATAATCTGACTTGTATCCGATATGACTAGTAATCAGCTTCACTACAACGGAATGGCTAAATAAAAGTACCAACAACTGCTGGGTTTCGGAATATCTCATGCTTATTGTATCTGACTAGTAAGTGTTGCAACTACAACGGAATGGTTAACTAAAAACTGCCCACTGCTTATTATATCAAGATGACTATCTATACCTGACTAGTAATTGCTGCAATGATAACTGAATAACTAAAACTGCCCACTGTGTGAGTTCCTCGGTTGACTTCCTCGTTTGGTCTCGAGGGGGAAAATACCAGGATGGGTATGTTTGGTGGTAGCATCAGGTTGGTTCCGAATAGGTCTTTCTAATCCCTCTCTGATAGCCGACAGTTATATCGAGTCTCTATAGGTTGTTCTAGTGCATGCTGCGCTGCCGCTTCAGTCCACCATACCTATGTAGGCGAGGACCGCCGAATTCTAGCCTCACCGTGTACTGGCCTCAGTACTGACGCTCCTCTTTTTCCTTTGCCCTTTGTCGGCACCCCTTTTGTTTTAGCAGGTTTCGACGTCGTTAGCAGGGTTACCCTTCCGGCTTGGCCTGGGCAGGGTTATGGACGCCATTGGTTATTCTCCAGGGCTCTTAGCCCCATTTGCATCTTGTCCGTAGTCGGACGCTCTATCATTTTCAAGGTGATTTGGATCTTTGTATTGTATATCTGTATTCTTGACTCATTGAGTCGCTGTTGTATATATCTGTTCTGTGGGTCCCATCGAGGACTGTTGTGTAATGATATTACTTCGTTTTCCACCCGAACGAAAGTGCCTGGTGGGCGTCCTTGAATCGTTTCTATGCGGGTTTGGCTGGAAGCGCTAAAACTTGCATAGGGCCGATTCTGAGGGTGTTACATTTGTCGCGGTTGAATAATTTAGCCCCGGCACTTTAGTGTTTATTCTTTCGAACGGGATACCTTTTTTGGGTAGGGTTGTCCTTTTTCTTCTTGTGATGTATGTTGCTACATCGTAGTCGTCGTCATATTCAATCTTTGGATCGTCGTACTGGTCGAAGTCTTGCTCGTTGGCGACTCCATCCATTCCGATGATGTTTCTTTTTCCTCTCCCCACGACAACACGGCTAGGATTTGTCGGGTCGGTAATGAAAAAACATTGGTCCATTTTGGTAGCCAGTACCCACGGTTCATTTTTCACGGCCACGTTCGCACCTGCGGCTTTGGATTTGGCTACTTCGGGTATAACCATAGTTGTGAAATACCGGCCTTCTCTTTCGACGCTCTTTGTCCATCTGACACGGAACATCGGCACCTTTTATCCATAGTAGTCGAGCTCCTAGATGTCCTTGATCCTTCCATAGAATCTTTCCTTCATGTTTTCATCGATGTAGGACATTTCGCCTGAGTTCTGATAATCACACTTGTTGTCCTTTTCCTCCGTGTAGAATGTGTAGCCGTTGATATCATACGCCTGATAGGTCACCAGGTTTTGCATGGGTCCCTGTGACAAGGTGAATATGATCTTTTCCGTGTCAAAAGAATGCGATCGCGGGGGATTATAAAGGAGTGTCTGCCTAAACCAACGCGTGAAATCTGAGTTTTGTTCTTTGATTATTTCTCCCTGCGTCCTCTGTATGCCCCGGTCATTCTACTTATTCTCGATTAACCTTTTGTGCTTCTGTACCCAAGGATCGACCAGTTATAAATGCTGTAGCGCAACGAGGTTTGCTCGATCAAAGTTTGCGCATCTAAAATCGAAGTCTGCATGCAGTACGCGACGACCCTCTCGGTGACCAGATCCGTCGAGATTGCCAAGGTGCCTGTTGACGGGAAGACTGACAGGGTTCTCGATGTCTAGATAATTCGTGCAGAAAGAGATGCACTCTTCGGCCAGAAAGCCCTTGGCTATGCTTCCATCTGGACAAGACCTGTTGTGAACGTATCTTTTGATGTGTCCGTTCATCCTTTTGAACGCCATCATGCTGCGGAGGAACATCGGCCCGAGTTGGACGATGTCCTTAAGACATGGACCAGCAGATGCACCATAATGTCGAAGAATGCGGGCGGAAAGTAGACCTCAAGCTCGCATAGTATCACCACGATCTCCTCATCTAGCCTCCTGAGCTGATTCACGCCAATCAACTTCCTAGAGATGACATCGAAAAACTTGTAGAGGCCAAATAACGTTTCACGGACGTGCTCGTCCATTATCCCTCTTAGTGCAACCGGAAGTACCTGCGTTATTAGCACGGCACAGTCGTGAGACTTCATGCCACTGAACATCTGCTTCGACTCGTCTTGGTATCTGCTTATCTTGCCCGCGTAGCCGTAAGGAAATTTGACTCCTAAAAGGCACTTGAAAAACTATTTGATCTCATCCTAGCTTAGAGTGAAGCAAGAAGGAGGGCAGTAATATTCGTTCTTCTTGAACTTTTTACCCTTCTAACGACCTTGTGTCATCTCCGACTCATGATCATCGTCATCTTCCTAATCATCAGGAGTAGTGCGTCCTCCGTGAAGCTCCTTCCGGATACCCATGAATATCAGGTCGTGTCTTGATTTCGTACCATCTTTCGTCCTATCTGGCATGTGGATTATGGTGGCGACCAGACTCTTGCACACGTTTTTCGTGATATCCATGATATCAAGGCTATGAGGCGTGCGGAGAAACTTCCAGTATGGCAACTCCTAGAAAACATACCTTGTTTTCCATACCTTCATTAGCGGCTTGTCTTGCTGCCTCTTTCGCTTCTTTCCAGGCTTAGGACAATCTTTCAAGTTTTGCAGCAATTCTTCCACTTCTTCGCCGCTCCTCCGCTCTGGGATTCCTCGGGTCTCGGATTTGCCATCGAATAGGACTCCACGTTTTCTCCATGGATCATTCTTGCCGAGCCACCTCCGGTGCGCCATGAACACGGTTTTCAAAGACCCTGGATCTTTCTCTAGTTGGAGATATCTTGTGTTATCCATGCACCTAACGCATGCGGAGAATCCTTGGATAACCCTCCCCGAGATATACCCGCAACCTGGATAGTCTTGCACCGTAGTGACCAACGCGGCTCTCATAGTGAAATAATCTTGTGCGATGGCGTCGTAAGTATTGGCTCCAGATTCCCATAACGTGGCTAGATCCTCTTTCAACAGCCCGAGATACAGATTGATGTCAGTACCAGGTTGTTTCGGCCCTTGAATTAGCATACTCATTTGTATGTACCTCTTCTTCATGCACAGCCATGGAGGGAGGTCGTACATCCATACAAACACGGGACAAGTGCTATGCGTGCTGCTCTGGCTACCGAACGGATTGATTCCATCGGTGCTTGCACCAAGCCTAATGTTCCTCGAATCTCCATCGAATTATGGGAATTCCAGGTCTAATGCTTTCCACTGGCTAGCATCTGAAGGGTGCGTCAACAGCTCATCCTTTTCGGGGTCATCGTCATCTCCTGGCTTCTTCCTTTCCGCATGAGCTTCGCTTCCTTAGGGTCCGCGAAATAGCGCTGCAGACGAGGAGTGATAGGAAAGTACCATACCACTTTTCGAGGTGCTTTCTTCCCTTTCTTGTATCGACTCACGCCACACATCGGACATGTGGTTTTCTCCGTGTCCTTGCCCCGATAAATGATGCAATCGTCGATGCATACGTGATATCTAACGTGCGGTAGATAGAGAGGAAATACGATTTTCTTGGCGTCCTCGATACTAGTTGGACACATGTTCCCCTCCAGGAGACGATCATGCCAGAATGCCATCATATTGTCGAAGCTTGTATCTCTCAATTTGTGTTTTGCCTTCATCTCCATAGCCTTGAGCGTTACATTCAAACAGGTATCATCGGGCCTGCATCCTTCATACAATGGAGTAACCGCGTCTTTCTCAAGTTGCGCAAGCTTGGATTTCTCTCTAGTGGCAGCCCTGGCGTTACTCGTCTGCTTGAGAAGCAGCTCTAGCACATAAGGGTCCCGCACCCAGCCTGACGTTGTTCCATCCTCGGCTCCTCCTCCGGCATCTAGATCATCATCATCCCGGTCTGTTTCCGCACCTTCACCATCTCCAGGAGACTCTTCATCATCTCGCCCGTCATCGCCGTGATGATCATCGTCATATTGCCCACCTTCACCGTCTCCATCGTCTTCGTCATCGCTTATCCAACGAGTGTATCCATCCATGAAACCATGGCGGAGCAGGTGCGCCTGCAGATTCCCGAAATCTGGGTTGATCACCCAGTTGAGTTTGCATCTTCTGCACGGACATCTTATCTCTGTCTTGTTATTTCAAATCATGTTGGTCGTTGCACATTTCAAAAATCTAGCCACAATGCCTTCGCTCATTATGCGGACCATTTTTGCCTGCACGGTGTACACGGTACAATTAGAAGTCTATTAGAACCACATAATCAATGCATTGATGCAATGGTTGATAGAAAAATTCGGCATGACCTATCCTAAAATAAGGACCTTTGAGAAATGCCAAAGTCTTGCCAAAATGGAAATGAATCAATATTTTGGAAAAACAAATGGTAACTCATTCACACACAAACACAAGAGAGAGAGATACCGGTCCATACACATGAACATATCATGTGCATACACACATGCATGATCATCTCGATCCTCTCCATATACACACATGAGCATCGATCCTCTCCATAATACACACACATGAGCATCGGTCCTCTCCATACACACATGATCATTGATCATCTACATACATATGAGCATATCATCCATATACGCATGAACACATCCTTACATGGACAACTTACCGAGATGAGAGAACGATCGCAAGAGAAGATGGAAAAGGAGGTGCATGCGAGACCGGAGAGCTTCCTCTATTATATATGTAACATCCAAGACAAGTTCTACATGCTAAAAATGGTGAATGAGTGGAGAAATTGAGGTAGGAAGGAGAAGGATCCCGACTAGATCTAAGGAGTAAGAAGAAGGGGAAACTGAAGTGTGGGTGGATGATCACATGTGCATATAAAGTGGAGCTGCCAAAAAATAGGGTCGACACATCCATGTCATACATGTCCCTAGTGCGCCACAAGCATTAAAAGCAACCATGGCGCACATGCCACAATGCGCCACAGATGTGTTTCCCCACTTAAGGAGCAGAGGGGGCTTCACACAGGCGTAGCGCACTTTCCACATATGCGCTTCAGCTATCCCAAACAACCATAGTGCACTTACCCCATGTGCGTTACGGGTATGTGGCATGCGGCTGGCAGGCCCCTGGCCCACACACACATGTGGCGCACATACCACATGTGCGCCACGGTTGTTCTAGTTACTAGTAGGGCACTGCCCATAGGTGAGCCACGCCTATTTTATCCATGGGGCACTTCAACCATGTGAGCCACGGATGTGCTAATTACCTATAGCCCTTTTCCTAGTAGTGTGGGGCCCGCCTGTGGGACCCGCCTGTCGGCCAGGCCGTTGCCCACGCCGTCTCAGCCTATATAAGGGGCGGTAGGGGCAACATTGCAAGGGTTGGTCTCTCATTCTCTACTAGCTAGGACAGATACAGCTCGAGGAGCCCCTGTAGTTCATTTTGTTCATCTTGATAGTCAGATCGGTAGGAGTAGGGGTGTTACCTCACCACGAGGGCCCCGAACCTGGGTACTTCTTGTGTCTCCGACATTTGCTTGTGCCCAATCCCGCCTGCGAACGCCGACGCTTGCTTCCCTGCTTGCTCCCTCACCATGAACTAGCCTGCTCAGGCACATGCCGTTTCCATAACAACGACAAAAGGTGTTGCTAGCAACTTGGAAACTTGCACAACAAAAACTCAAGACTTTGCCCCAACGAACAGTGAGGTTGTCAATCTCATTGTTTGCTGAAAACAAAGGATTAACTGTATGGTGTGGAAGGTAATAGTGGTTTGTAGAAAGTAAACAGTAATAGTGGAAGATGTAACAATGGTAAAGATTGGACCGGGGTCCATAGTTCACTAGAGGTGTTCTCCTTAAGATAAACAAACATGGCATGCTGGGTAAACAAATTACAGTGGGGCAATTGACAGGCCAGAGCAAGTCATAACAATGCAATACTAGACATTCATGATCCTATGAGATTTGATTGGGCAATACAACAAGATACATAGACCGCCATCCAAGTGCATCTATGACTAGTAATCCACCTTCAAGTTATCATCTGAACCCCCTCTAGTATTAAGTTGCAAGCATCAGATAACTACTTTAAGCAAAGTGTATAAGGTAAACAATCCACTTGTTCCATGAACAAGAGATAGTTGTTTTCTCCCTAGTAGCAACAACACATCTACAAACTTAGAGATTTATGTCACTTCCCCAGATTAAATAGAGGCATGAACCCACTATCGAGCATAAATACTCCCTCTTGGAGTCACTAGCATCTACTTGCCCAAGATAGCTACTAGAAACGGAGAGCTTGCAAGATCACAAACAACATAGACATGATAGAATCAATAATATAGAACCATTAACCAATCTGACATAGTAATCTCAATATCCATCGAATCCCCGCAAACACAACATGCATGATTACAAATCGATGATCTTGATCATGAACGGAGCTCACAAGATCTAAACATGGTAGAAAAAAATAAGGAGAAACAACCATATAGCTACTACATGGACTCGTAGTCCAAGGTGGAACTACTCACGCATCATACCAGAGGCTGGCATGGTGATGAAGAATGCCTCCGGGATGATCTCCCCTCCGGCAGGGTGCCGGGAACAGCATCAGATCCCCCCGATCTAGGTACGATGGTGGCGGCGGCTACGGACTATTTCGTGGAGATTGATCGGGTGCTTAGGGTTTAGGTATCCGAGGTTTCTTATAGGCGAAGAGGTGAGGCAGGGGCACTCGGGGTGGCCTCACCCCCCCCCCCCAGGCGCGGGCCAGGCCTGGCCGCGCAGCCAAGGGTGTGGCCCCCTGGTGGCTCCCATCCGTCTCATACTCTGGCTCCGTTTTCCCCACGGTAAAATATTGACTTTGGCTTTTGTCCTGTCCAATTCCGAGAATATTGATTTTCTGCCTTTTCTAAAACCAAAGACAAAAGAAAACTGGCAACTGGCACTGTGGCATCTTGTTAATACGTTATTCATAGAAAGCATATAAAATACCTCAAAGTGAAGACAAAGCAAAGCAAAGTAGATACTAAACAAGCATGGAATATAAAAAATTGTAGATACGTTTACGACGTCTCAGTAAATTTCCCCATCTCTCTGTCTTTAGCAAGACCCGAATCCCTAGCCATGGATCTTCCAAGCCGATCTAGTGATAGTTGATGCTATCAATGGTATCAGAGCTACGATGGCTCTGCATATCGTTTCGTGTAGAAAAGAGAAACGCAAAGAAAGTCAAAAACCCTAACCCTACACAGTGTGCCGCTCGCGTTGCACCGTTCCGCTCGATCTAGATGGGTATCCCATGGAAACATCTAGAAGAAGAACTAACCCTTTCGGGGCCAAAGAAAGATAGATCAAAAAAGCCCAAAATCCAAAAACAGAGAGAGCCCTAGATTTCCCTGAGTCAAATCCAAAACAGAGAAGAAAAAAAGGCCCATGGTCACTAAACAAAGAAAAAAAAAGGGGGCCTCCGGCCACCACTGGGAGAGGGCACAGCCACTTCACCGCTTGACGGTGGTGCGCCCACCCTCGGGTGTACGCACAGCCGACAAGGGGGGCAGGGGGACGCCACCGTTCCTTACCGTCTTCTTCTCTACACCGTTGTGTGCGAGGTGGGGGAGGTGGACGGTAAGTGGATAACAAAGTGGGGGAGAGGGGCTTGCTGATGGATGGAGGGGCTCGTTACCGGCGGTCAGCCAGGCGGCGCGGCCACCTCGCGTCGAACAGCGAGCGCCGCCAGAGAGCGCCGCACTAAGCGGGATAGACACTGGAAGGGGGGCGAGTGAGAGTTGACTCGAGGGAAACTGTTCATGTTGCAAATTCTTTACAGGGATTCCATTCGACGAGGACTATGAAAAGAAACAAAGGATGTGTTGAAGTCGCAAATGGAGTCCAAGCGAATGTTGAGGCCATTGGTGACATCTCTTTGGATCTTGCCGATGGATCAATGATCTTGCTTACATATGTTCTTCATGTTCCTTCTTTGCATAGAAATTTAATAAGTCTATCATGTTTGGACAAAGTAAACTATTAGTGTCATTTTGTACATAGCCAGTGTATCATTTATTGTAATAAAGATTGTGTGGGTATTGCTTTCCTTTACAATGAGCTTTATTTATTATCCACCCGCGAGAAATTTAATTCTGTGTATAAATTGAAAGAGAATGTTTCCTCGTCGGATAAAGAACCAAATAAAAGAAAGAGAACGCAAGACTCGTCGAAATTATGGCACTGTCGTTTAGGCCATATTTCGAGGGGGAGAATAGAAAACTAGTTAAAAATGATATTATTGAAGGAAATATGCCCTAGAGGCAATCATAGAGATGATGATATTTCATATGTATCCATGAGTTATTGTAATGTTCCTTGAATATCCATATCAGGCAACTTGTATTGATTGGCAATTATGTGAATTGTTTGTGAAACTCTTTACTTGTATGGTTATTTAAGAGTTGTCCCTAGTCGGAGTTCATGTGAGGACACACGTGAATATTAGACTAGCACATCGATTGGTTGATGACTATGTTTCGCAAGTCATAGACATGGAGATGTCAAACCAATGATGTGGACACATGTTATGAACATGGGGTTGGACTGACCCAACCTGAGACTGGCAATTAGTTGCAGCTCTCTCTCTCTACACATCGTGTGCGTTTTGTCATTAGACCTGAGATTACCGCATGTACTTGAGATGTGAATCGACTTACTTTGGGGCTATCAAACGCTGCACCGTAACATGGTAGTTATAAAGGTAGCTTTCGGGTTTATCCTAAAACATGCTGCAAGGCATGGTTAATCAAGATGGGATTTGCCCCTCTCTACTTGAGAGAGATATCTCTGGGCCCCTCGAGTGATCGGATCCAGAAATGCATGGCGGTGCTACATAAGGTTAAGAGTTAACCTAGTAAAAGGATCCCTAATCGCAGTATCGAGAAAGGGAGGTCGGCTTGGAGCTTGACCAAATATCGTGAGGCAAAAGGAAAGACATGTACTAAACCTTGTGATGGTTCGTCCGATATGATCTTTGTATGCGTTTAGGAGTTAGCACGTCCTGCTAGAGGCCGCTACTAACTATTGACAGAATAAGTGTATTCGTGTCATATCTATACACATATGAACCTATAGGGTCACACACTTAAGGGGCTGGAAGCCTAATGAGGATTGGATCCGAATTAGACCAGGTTTAGGCTACTAATGGGCTGCTAATGTAGAAGCCCACTAGGGATGCCTATATAAGAGAGGGTGGGGCGAGCTGGCCAGGGTTAGACCAGAAATCATTCCACCCAGCCGCCGCTCCTCACACCTGTGTCGCGTGCGCGGACCTAGAAGTCCGGCGTCTGACGCTTCCACCTTGTACGTGTGGATACCTCGAAGGCGCTGCATCTGTAGCGTTTGGACGAGCCGTGCAAGGGGAGCTGCTCGTGGGACGAGAACAAGGAGGAGACGTAGATCGTCTGCACTGCCTCGACACACTTCATCAATTCCGCAACTAAGCGTCCAGTTGTAATCCCGTGATCTATGACAACAGTATTCCTGGTTTACGCGGTAGAAAATTTTGATTTGCGCTAGTGTAGCCTACCCGTATCCCTTCAGTGGTATCAGAGCCGATGTTGTTTCAGTTATAGGTTTGGGATGTTTGCATATGGTGATATGCAGATTGATATGAATGATGTGATCGTTTATATGGCGGTGGTTCAGGATTGATCTATGATCTTGCTTTCCATGATCGTGATTCTGAGGTTGTCGAACGACTTACCCCTACCGGTTGGTTTCCGCCATCGTGGTAGACAGTGACACATAAATCATGTTGAATCACGCGAAGATCAATATGATTGATCGAATCGGAACCTAGATGTAAAATCGATGTACCGTGATCAAAGGAGTTTGATTGAATCGGGACAGGAGTCGGTTTATGGTAAATTTGATTTGCCGATCAAAATCCTTAAAGAAAATTATGCTGCCCCTTCAAACCCCGCAGGTGGAGACCCCCTAGACCCTCCTTAATCGTAGCCCCTTTTGTATCTCGTTAAGGTAACTAGGTGCTGCGATGTCACATGATCCGGTAGAATGCGATTCTATGCATAACTTGTTTTTGCAGGATGTATGTGATTAGTATGGCCCATATGTGTATGTGATGCATGTATGAAATTTTTCATGACCTGCGTGTCGTGAGTAGGGCAAAACGGCTGGAGCCATGTGTGTTGTCAATTATTGTAATGGCCTGCGTGCCAACTTGTGATGATCCAAATTCTATGTAATTTTGATTACTAGCTGTTAGGAGTAATAGCTTGTATTAGTTCTTGGAGGACTCATCACTTGGAGGATGGCTCACATGGAACATGAAGATGGAGATCATCATGGTGGACAGGTTCTATGGCGATGGAGATCACCATGAGAAAATGGGCCATACTGTGTCACATTTATATGAATGCTATTCTTATGCGTTTTACTACTATGCATGCTTAGATGATAGAAGTAGAACAATCCCTCATAAAGTTTAAGTTAAACCATGCCCTCCCAACCAAACCTTGCACCATCATATGCCATATACAATCGTTGGTGGGCCTATGAAATTAGGGTGCCGCGGTTTTCCTTGGTTGGATGGGTTTGTATCGGATACCTACACGCATAAGGGTTGGTGAACTTGACAAGGTCATCTTAACAGTTAAGGACCTTGGGGCATAAAGGTTGGGCGCCTAGTTTTGACATAGAGATGTCACCCAACAACAAGAGTCATATGTGATATGATTAGCAAGTGTTGCTTACCGGTTTACCTTGTCTTCTAGCAGTGATGCTAAATCTCACTAGTCGACTTGTTAATTGTGGATCTTGAATCACTTAGTATCAATAGAGGGATATTTATTTAAGTGGGAGTATATGATATTAAATTGTTGAATATGTTTTACTCTTTCATGGTTACATGGATTGGTATTTTGCATGTTTTCTGTTGTAGATCAATGGCACCGAACACTACATCACCTTTCTCTTTGCGTTCGATTCTTGACAAAGATAAACTAAATGGAACAAACTATTCGGACTGGGTCCGTAACCTGAGAATTGTTCTCAGGTCTGATAAAAAGGAAACGGTTCTGGATACCCCAATCCCCGATGAACCTGCTGATAATGCATCAGCTGCCCTAAAGAATGCCTACAAGAGAGCATGTGATGATTCTCTTGAGGTTAGCTGTCTTATGCTTGCATGCATGGAACCTGAACTCCAAAATAAGTTTGAGGATCAGGAAGCGTACGATATGATCGTAGCGCTTAAGGACATGTTCGAAGATCAGGCAAGGACTGAGAGGTACAATGTTGCCAAGTCCTTTGTCGAATACAAGCTAGCAGAGGGAGCGGCTGTAGGCCCCCATGTCATCAAAATGGTTGGTTACAGTCAGACTTTGGAAAAGCTTGGTTTTCCACTAGGCCAAGAGTTGGCCACTGACTTCATTTTGGCGTCTCTTCCATCCAGCTATGGGCAGTTCATTTCGAACTACCATATGCATGGGGTGGAGAAGGGCCTTAATGAATTATGTGGGATGCTTAAAACAACAGAAAGTGACATGAAGAAGTGTGCAGGGCATAGCCATGTGATGGCTGTGCAGAACAAGCCTAGCTTCAAGAAAAAGGGTACTTCTTGGAAGAAGAAGGGCAAGGCTAAGGATACGATCCCTAAGCCTGCACCCAAGCAAAAGGCTGGACCTGTAGAAGACACTGAGTGCTTCTTTTGTCATGAGCATGGCCACTAGAAGAGAAACTGCAGCAAGTACCAGGCTTCTTTGAAGAAGAGTGGAAGTAAGAATACTTCCCACTCAGGTACGCTTGTTATAAATGTTGTGGACATTCTTCTCGTTGATTCCTATGTTAACTCTTGGGTATTTGATACCGGATCGGTTGCTCATATTTGCAATTTGATGCAGGGGCTAATAAGGACTAGAGAAGTGCAGAAAGGCGAAGTGGATTTTCGCGTCGAAAATAAAGCAAGGGTTGCTGCATTGTTCGTCGGCGTCATGCAACTTCACCTTCCATCAGGATTTATTATGGAGTTGAATAATTGTTATTACATTCCTAGTATGGGTCGAAACATTTTATCACCTTCATGTTTGATGAGGGATGGTTATTCATTCGCGAGTGCAAACAATGGTTGTGTAATCTCTAAGAATGATATGTTTATTGCTAATGCTCCCATTGTGAATGGGTTACTTATTTTAAATCTTGATGATGCATATGTTTACAATGTTAGTGCTAAAAGGCTTCGGCCTAATGATTTGAGTCCTACCTATTTATGGCATTGTCGTTTGGGGCATATAAGTGAAAAGCGCATGAAGAAGCTCCATGGTGATGGTCTTCTAACTTCGTTTGATTTTGAATCATACGAGACATGTCAGGCTTGTTTACTTGGAAAGATGACCAAGTCACTTTTTTCGGGTTTACCCGAGAGAGTGACAGACTTGTTGGAACTCATACATACTGATGTATGTGGGCCAATGAGCACGACAGCCAGAGGAGGATATCACTACTTCATTACTTTCACTGATGATTTCAGTAGATATGGTTATGTCTACTTGATGAGGCATAAGTCTAAAACTTTTGAAAAGTTCAAAGAGTTTCAGAGTGAAGTAGAGAATCAACGTGGCAAGAAAATAAAGGCCTTGCGATCTGATCGTGGAGGTGAATATTTGAGTCACGAGTTTAGCGATCATCTTAAGAGTTGCAGAATTGTTCCACAACTTACACCGCCCGGAACACCTCAAAGGAACGGGGTCTCCGAACGGCGTAATCGAACTTTGTTGGACATGGTTCGATCGATGATGAGCCAGTCAGATTTGCCATTGTCATTTTGGGGTTACGCTCTAGAAACGGCATCTTACACACTTAATAGGGTACCATCTAAATCCGTAGTTAGGACACCATATGAGATGTGGACTGGAAAGAATCCCAGTTTGTCTTTTCTAAAGATTTGGGGTTGTTATGCATTTGTCAAGCGACTTCAGTCAGACAAGCTAACACCCAAATCGGATAAGTGCATTTTCGTGGGATATCCGAGGGAAACCTTAGGGTATTACTTCTACAACCGAGAAGAGGGCAAAGTGTTTGTCGCTCGTAGCAGTGTTTTCCTAGAGAAAGAGTTTCTCACAAAGGGAACAAGTGGAAGGTTGGTGCGACTTGAAGAAGTTCAATATGAGCCAGTTGGGAATGCTTCTACGAGTGATGCTATTGTAGCGGAACAAGTTGAGAACCCGTGGCAACAGAAGCACCATAACCACGAAGGTCGGCGAGGCTCCACGAAGCGCAAGAATTATTATTATTAGACAATGATGAGCCTGCGACCTATGCAGAAGCGATGGTGGACCCAGACTCTGAGAAATGGCTGATCGCCATGAGATCCGAGATAGAGTCCATGGGAGACAATCAAGTTTGGAACCTGGTTGACCTGCCTGATGGTTTTAAAGCCATCGAGTGCAAATGGATCTATAAGAAGAAGATTGATATGGATGGAAATGTTCACATCCATAAAGCTCGACTTGTTACAAAAGGTTTTCGACAAGTTCAAGGAGTTGACTACAACGAGACTTTCTCGCCCGTAGCGATGCTTAAATCTATACGGATAATTCTAGCCATTGCTGCACATTTCGACTATGAAATATGGCAGATGGATGTCAAGACGGCTTTCCTAAATGGAATCCTTACTGAGTACGTGTATATGATGCAGCCCGAAGGTTTTGTCGATCCAAACAATGCTGGAAAGGTATGCAAACTTCTGAAGTCCATTTATGGGCTGAAGCAAGCATCTCGGAGTTGGAACATTTGATTTGATGAAGTTGTAAAGGAGTTTGGCTTCATCAAAAACGAACAAGAACCTTGTGTTTACAAGAAGGAAAGTGGGAGAGCGCTGGTATTTCTAATCTTATATGTAGATGACATATTGCTGATTGGAAATGACATTCCTATGCTCGAGTCTGTTAAGACCTCATTGAAAATAGTTTTTTGATGAAGGAATTAGGAGAAGCGGCATATATTCTGGGCATCAAGATCTATAGAGATAGATCAAGGAGGCTAATTGGATTAAGCCAGAGTACATACATTGACAAAGTGTTGAAACGGTTCAGCATGGAAGAGGCTAAGAAGGGGTTCTTGCCCATGTCTCATGGCATAAAACTCAGCAAGACTCAGTGTCCTTCGACTACTGATGAGCGTGAGCGCATGAGTAGGGTTCCATATGCTTCGGCTATTGGATCCATCATGTATGCAATGATATGTACTCGCCCAGATGTTTCCTATGCTCTAAGTGTTACGAGCAGATACCAGGATGATCCAGGTGAAGGTCACTGGACAGCGGTAAAGAACATCCTTAAGTACTTGAAAAGGACTAAGGATGTGTTCCTAGTTTATGGAGGTGAGGATGAACTCAGTGTAAAGGGTTACACAGATGCGAGTTACCTTAATGACTCAGATGATTCGAAATCGCAATCAGGTTATGTGTTTGTCTTGAATGGTGGTGCTGTGAGCTGGAAAAGTTCCAAGCAAGATACGGTGACCTCCTCTTCAACAGAAGCTGAATATATTGCTGCCTTGGAGGCAGTAAAGGAAGCTGTTTGGATTAGGAATTTCCTGATCGCTCTCGGTGTGGTTCAGGGCGCGTCCAATCCCTTGGACGTTTATTGTGACAACAATGGTGCTATTGCACAGGCCAAGGAACCTAGACAGCACCAAAAGAACAAACATATTCGCATGCGTTAACATCAGATTCGAGAGTTCGTTGAGGATGGTAGTGTCATGATATGAAAAATACATACGGACTCAAATGTTGCCGATCCCTTGACTCATCCTCTCCCGCAGCCCGCGCATGAAGTGCACACAAGAGCAATTGGTATTAGATACATTTTAGATTGACTCTAGTGCAAGTGGGAGACTGAAGGAAATATGCCCTAGAGGCAATCATAGAGATGATGATATATGTATCCATGAGTTATTGTAATGTTCCTTGAATATCCATATCAGGCAACTTGTATTGATTGGCAATTATGTGAATTGTTTGTGAAACTCTTTACTTGTATGGCTATTTAAGAGTTGTCCCTAGTCGAAGTTCATGTGAGGACACACGTGAATATTAGACTAGCACATCGATTGGTTGATGACTATGTTTCGCAAGTCATAGACATGGAGATGTCAAACCAATGATGTGGACACATGTTATGAACATGGGGTTGGACTGACCCAACCTGAGACTGGCAATTAGTTGCAGCTCTCTCTCTATACATCGTGTACGTTTTGTCCTTAGACCTGAGATTGTCGCATGTACTTGAGATGTGAATCGACTTACTTTGGGGCTATCAAACGCTGCGCCGTAACAGGGTAGTTATAAAGGTAGCTTTCGGGTTTGTCCTGAAACATACTGCAAGGCATGGTCAATCAAGATGGGATTTGCACCTACCTACTTGAGAGAGATATGTCTGGCCCCTCGAGTAATCGGATCCAGAAATGCATGGCCGTGCTACATAAGGTTAAGAGTTAACCTAGTAAAGGGATTCCAAATCGCAGTATCGAGAAAGGGAGTTCAGCTTGGAGCTTGACCAAATATCGTGAGGCAAAAGGAAAGACATGTACTAAACCTTGTGATGGTTCGTCCGATATGATCTTTGTATGCTTTTAGGAGTTGACACGTCTTGCTAGAGGCCGCTACTAACTATTGACAGAATAAGTGTATTTGTGTCATGTCTATACACATATGAACCTATAGGGTCACACACTTAAGGGGTTGGAAGCCTAATGAGGATTGGATCCGAATTAGACCAGGTTTAGGCTACTAATGGGATGCTAATGTAGAATCCCACTAGGAATTTCTATATAAGAGAGGGTGGGGCGTGCTGGCCAGGGTTAGACCAGAAATCATTCCACCCAGCCGCCGCTCCTCACGCCTGTGTCGCGCGCGCGAACCTAGCAGTCCGGCGTCTGAAGCTTCCACCCTGTACGTGTGGATACCTCGGAGGCGTTGCATCTATAGCGTTTGGACGAGCCGCGCAAGGGGAGCTGCTCGTGGGACGAGAACAAGGACGAGACGTAGATCGTCTGCACTGCCTCGACGCGCTTCATCAGTTCCGCAACTGCGCGTCTAGTGGTAATCCCGTGATCTATGACAACAGTATTCCTGGTTTACGCGGTAGAAAATTTTGATTTGCGCTAGTGTAGCCTACCCGTATCCCTTGAGTTATTCCTCCTTTAGAGTTCTCCGACATAGATCAAAGTATCGATTGCATTAAAAGAAAGTATGTAAAGAAAATTAAAAAAGGGTGCAAATCAAAGCGCCGAAATACTAGAAATTATTCACACTGATATTTGTGGACCGTTTCCAGTAAAAATTATAGATGGTTATGACTCGTTCATAACATTCACAGATGACTACTCCCGCTATGGTTATATTTATCCAATTAAATAAAGATCGGAAGCATTGGATAAATTTAAGATATTCAAAGCCGAAGTTGAGAACCAACACAGTAAAACAATAAAGATAACAAGGTCTAACCATGGAGGGGAGTACTACGGTCGAAACACCCCATATGGCCAAGTCCCTGGACCTTTGCAAGGTTCTTATAGGAGACTAGTATAGTGGCCCAATATTCGATGTCGGGCGAGCCTCGGCAAATGGAGTAGCTGAAAGGCGCAACCGTACCCTTATGAATATGGTGCGCAACATGATGAGTTACTCCACATTGCCATTGGGTTTGTGGATGGAGGCATTAAAAACCGTCATTCATATTCTCAATAGAGTACCAAGCAAGTCGGTGCCCAAACCACCGTATGGTCTACGGACAGGACGAGTTCCCTCGCTACAACACCTAAGGGTGTGGGGGAGCCCGACTGAGGCAAAAGTGTTCAATCCAAATATAGAAAAGCTTGACCCTAAAATTGTCAGTTGCCATTTCATTGGCTATCCTAAAAAGTCAAATGGTTTTCGTTTCTACTATCCAGACAGATAAACAAAATTTGTAGAAATGAGACACATTGTCTTCTCAGAGGAAGAAATTATGAGGGGAGCATGGTAGCTCGGAAAATTGATCTTGATGAGAAGAGGGTGCATGCACCTAATATGATAATTCAGGAGTCATTCTTCTCGCTACCTATTGTTCCTGCATCGACAACCCTAGATATTGTGGTGCAAGCATCTGTTGCGACTCCACCCACGACAACAATGAGTGAGGATCCGGAGCCTGTCCGTCAGGAGCCGACCGAACCCACTATTGAGCATGAAAGGGAGCAGCAACAGCCACCTCCAGAGGATACGCCACATGTTGAGACACATGATGAGCCAGTTCATGAGGCCCCTAGAATGTCTCAAAGAGCTAGAAAGTCAACAATTTTTAAAGATTATAAAGCTTATAACACAGAAAGCGTTCAAATGGAGAATGATCCCACTACATTTGAAGACGCCATAGTAGCCCTCACTCATCGAAGTGTCTAGAAGCCATGGAAGATGAGATGAGGTCGATGAGTTCCAACGAGGTTTGGGACTTAGAGGAAATTCCCAAAGGAGCCAAAACAGTAGGCTGTAAATGGGTCTACAAAACAAAGTATGACTCTAGAGAGAATATGGAGAAATACAAAGCACGACTTATGGCAAAAGATTTCACATAAAGAGAAGGAGTAGATTACAATGAGACATTTTCTCCAGTCTCATGTAAAGATTCCTTCAGAATCATAATGACACTAGTTGCACATTTTGATTTAGAGCTGCATCAAATGGATGTAAAGACGGCATTTTTAAACGGGGATTTAGATGAAAGAGTCTACATGAAACAACCTAAGGGTTTTGTCATGGAAGGCAAGGAAAATATGGGATGCCGCTTAAGAAAATCCATTTATGGATTAAAGCAAGCTTCGCAACAGTGGTATCTAAAGTTTAATGAGACTATTAAGAAATTTGGATTTAAAGAGAATGTTGAGGACAACTGCGTCTATGCATAGTTCAAAATGGGGAGATATATTTTCCTAATTCTGTATGTGGACGATATCTTGCTTGCTGGCAGCGATGTCGGTCTACTACTAGGAACAAAGAAGTTTTTGTCCTAAAACTTCGATATGAAAGATCTTGGTGAAGTTTCATATGTTTTGGGCATAAAAATTCACCGAGATAGAGCAAATGGAATCCTAGGACTGTCACAAAAGACATACCTAGAAAAAATTCTAAAGAAATATAGTATGCATGCGTGTAATACCACACCTGCTCCTATAGTCAAGGACGATAGTTTTGGGAAATTTCAATGTCCCAAAAGTCAATATGAGATCGACAAAATGAAGTCAGTACCATATGCTTCGGCCATTAGAAATTTACAGTATGCACAAGTGTGCACTCGCCCTGACTTAGCTTTTATCACCGAGGTACTCGGTAGATATCAAGAGAATCCAGGCATAGAGCACTGCAAAATGGTAAAGAAAGCTTCGCGTTATACGCAAGGCACAAAAGACCTCATGCTAACATATAGAAGGTCTGATTCCCTAGAGATAAGAGGGTATTTAGATGCTGATTTTGCGGACGACAAAGATGATCGAAAGTCCACGACAGAATACGTCTTTACTCTCGCGGGAGGGACTATTTCGTGGAGAAGCTTAAAATAGTCAATAGTTGCATCATCCACGATGTATGCAGAATTTATATCATGCTATGAGGCCACACGGGACAGGCGATATGGTTAAAGAAATTTATACCCGACTTGAAAGTGGTAGATTGCATTAGCAAGCCACTAAAGATGTTCTGTGACAATGAGACCGTTTTATGCTCACAACAACAAGTCGAGTACTGCTTCCAAACCAATGAGATAAAGTATTATGTTGTGAAAGATAAGATCCAGGATCACACTATAAGACTCGAACATTTAAGGACAAAGGAAATGCTTGTGGATCCGCTAACGAAAGGCTTACCACCCAATGTGTTCAAGGAGCACTTAGCCGGCATGGGTTTAAAGGAAAGCCTTCCTGAATCATAAGAGGCCCAAAAATAAAAGAGTTTCTTGTTTCAAAACAAGAGGTATATTGTAGCTGTCTGATTCTATTGGCAATTGAGCTATGACGATAAAACATGCTCTATATACCAAACAATGATGAAACGAGTAAAGTATAAAGTAAAAAACTGAAGTCGAGATCAAGGGGGAGAATTTTAGGTTGACCTCTCCACCCGTTCGAACCCAACGGCTCGACGAACCCTTATCCGCGCCCTGATCGGGGGTGCCAACCCTCTCATGGTTGGTGGGCCCCTATGGCAGCACTATAAATACAAGGTGGGGGCCGGGGCACACGTTACGAGGTTCGATGGACCGCCACTCCCCCCACTGATATTCCCTACTGATCTAGGGTTCCTAGCGCGAGCCACGGGAAGTCGCCGCCACCGCTTAGCTGTAGGGTTCGCAACATAGAAAACAAAAAATTTCCTACGATGTGAACTATATACCAAGATCTATCTACTAGATACAAACAACAGGCGGATGTATATCCGTAGAGAACATACCCTTGAAGACCGACAAAGCTTAACGAGTTCAACTCGTGGTTGATGTAGACGATCTCTTGCCGATCTCAAGATCGAGAGGAAGTCCTAGCGCCGCAAATCAGCAGCGCATCCGTGCTCGCACACATGTTCGAGGCACCGAGCAACCTCCGCCTCCTCGCTCCAGCAATGCAGCGGAAGCACAACTCTTTCTTGCCGAATAGCCACCGGGAACATGTATCTCGCTAGTCCGAGACCATGGGGGATAAATTCTAGAGGGGGAGAGAGATCCTTCACGAGGAGGTGTGACAGACAAGTGAGCAGGGGGGCTCCTTTTATAGGAGGAGGGGGGAACCCCAAGGGGGTGGCCGGCGCATGGGGGCTGCCCCCTTGCCCTCCCCTCTTCATGTGGGTGGACACTCCACTCACAAATCTCCTTTAAATTCCCTCCACTCAAAAGTCCACTCAAATTCCCATTAAATTTCAACCAAATTTAATGCAAACTCTCATTAAATAAAACTATTTTATTTTATTCAGAATTTTGTCAATTACTTTAATGACAAACATTCACAAATAACCCCTTGCTAGAATTCTATTTCACATGCATAACCACTTTATGCAATTTCACCCGAAAACCTGTTTCGGTATCTAGTGAAATAAATTCCTACGCTTGTTCATTCTTTCGGCATGAAACATTTGCTCCAATTGGATGTCGGTGTCTCTTAATTGTGTCACCCTACGGTTCGTGAATAATGCGGACATGATCGAGACCCCTCTCGGATCAATAATCAGAAGCGGGATCTGGAGACCCATATTGACTCCCACACATTCAACGATGACTTTCTTGTGATCGTCGGAACCTTTTATGCTAGTATCTTGATCCCTTTGTTTCACGATATATTAAATGTCCGAGATTCGATCATCAGTATCTCCATACCTAGTTTGATCTCGTTACTGACATGCACTCTTTTCTCATTCCTGTGATATAACATTCTAGTGATCAAATCACTTGCTTGCAAGCTAATCAATGTGATATCACCGAGAGGGCCCAGAGTATATCTATCCGTCATCGGGATGAACAAATTCCACTCTCGATCCATGAGCCTCAACATAACACTTTATTAGTTCTGAATCCATCTTTATAATCACCCTGTTACGGTGTGACGTTTGATGTTATCAAGAAACTCTTCCGGTGTTAGTGATTGACATGATCTCATGGTCTAAGGATTAGGATCACTTCGTAAGTTGTTATAGCAATATAAACTCAATGACTTTGATCGTAATGCTATACTTCGGATGAATGTTCATCACACCATTACACTAATGTTGTGATCCCGTTATTAACAACATCCAATGTCCATGATCAAGAAACCTTGATCATCTTGTTAATCAACGAGCTAGTTTATGAGAGAGGCATAACTAGGAACTTTATGTTTGTTTATTAAAAACACATGTATTAACGTTTCCGTATTAATACAATTATAGCATGCAAAATAAACATCTATCATATACTTGGAATACACATAATAAACACTTTATTATTGCCTCTCAGGGCATATTCCCTTCAGTCTCCCACTTGCACTAGAGACAATAATCTAGTTACATAGTGATAAATCTAACACCCATTGAGTTCTGGTGTTGATCATGTTTTGCTCTAGGGAGAGTTTTATTCAACGGATCTGCTACATTGAGATCCGTATGTACTTTACAAATCTTTATATCTCCATCCTTGACATGCTCGCGGATGGAGTGAAACCGGCGCTTAATATGCTTGGAATGCTTGTGAGACCTTGGCTCTTTGGCATTGGCAATGGCACCATTGTTGTCACAATAGATCACCATTGGGTCCAACGCGTTTGCCACCACTCCTAGTTCGGATATGAACTCCTTCATCCAAACTGCTTCCTGAGCCGCTTCCGAAGCAGCAACATATTCGGCCTCCGTTGATGATCCCGCTACCACAGGTTGTTTGGAGCTCCTCCAACTAACCGCTCCGCCATTCATGAGAAATACATATCCGGATTGAGACTTAGAGTCATCCGGATCGGTGTCAAAGCTAGCGTCAACATAACACTTAGCGACGAGCTCTTCTTCACCTCCGTATACAAGAAACATATCCTTAGTTCTTCGTAAGTACTTAAGGATATTCTTGACCGCTATCCAGTGTTCCGAACCTGGATCCGATTGGTACCTACTAGTCAAACTAATAGCATGTGCCACATCCGGTCTTGTACATAGAATGGCGTACATTATAGAGCCTATGGCTGAAGCATAGGGGACTTTGTCCATTATCTCTCTTTCTTCCGCTGAAGCCGGACTTTGAGTCTTACTCAATGTCTTGCCTTGCAACATAGGTAAGAACCCCTTCTTACTGCCGTCCATTTTAAACTTCTTTAAAATCTTATCAAGGTATGTACTTTGCGATAGCCCTATTAGGCGCCTAGATCTATCTCTATAGATCTTTATGCCTAATATGTATGACGCTTCACCTAGGTCCTTCATTGAAAATTTGTTGTTTAGATAACTTTTAACACTGTTTAAAAGATCTATATCATTTCCGATCAATAATATGTCATCCACATATAATATCATAAATGCCACATTGCTCCCACTCACTTTCTTGTAAATACAAGCTTCTCCATAAGTTTGGACAAATCCAAACTCTTTGATCACCTCATCAAAGCGGAGATTCCAACTTCGTGATGCTTGCTTCAATCCATAGATGGATCGCTGAAGCTTGCACACCTTGTTAGCATCCTTAGGATCGACAAAACCCTTTGGTTGTATCATATACAACTCTTCTTCAATATTACCATTGAGAAACGCGGTTTTGACATCCATCTGCCATATCTCATAATCGAAATATGCAGCAATTGCTAACATAATCCTAACTGACTTTAGCATCGCTACGGGAGAGAAAGTCTCATCGTAGTCAACTCCTTGAATTTGTCGAAACCCCTTTGCGACAAGTCGAGCTTTATAGACGGTCACATTACCATCAGCATCAGTTTTCCTTTTGAAAATCCATTTGTTCTCCACGGCCTTTCGATCGTGAGGTAATTCCACCAAGTTCCAAACTTGATTTTCATACATGGATTCCATCTCGGATTTCATGGCTTCTAACCATTTGTTGGAATCCGGGCTCATCATCGCTTCTTCATACGTCGCAGGGTCATCATTTTCATCAACCATGAAATTCATGACAGGATTTCCGTACAGCTCGGGAGCTGCACGCGTCCTGTTTGACCTGCGAGGTTTGGTAGTACTCTCTTTCGGAGTTTCATGATCATTATCATTAGTTCCCTCTTCAACAGGTGGAGCCAACTCCGGAACA
Organism: Avena atlantica; assembly: GCA_910589765.1. Lineage (NCBI taxonomy): Eukaryota > Viridiplantae > Streptophyta > Magnoliopsida > Poales > Poaceae > Avena > Avena atlantica. The sequence continues at coordinate 378,132,683 of OU342734.1, read as the reverse complement.
ACTTCCGGCGCTGCGCTACTCGCCATACTTTGAAGAGAAGGTTCCACAACCTCTTCAAGTTCTACCTTCCGACTACTCACACCTTTCGCGAGAAACTCTTTCTCTAGAAAGGATCCATTCTTGGCAACAAAAACCTTGCCCTCGGATCTGTGATAGAAGGAATACCCAATAGTTTCTTTAGGGTATCCTATGAAGACGCATTTTTCCGATTTGGGTTCGAGTTTATCCGGTTGAAGTTTCTTCACATAAACATCGCATCCCCAAACTTTAAGAAATGACAGCTTAGGTTTGTTTCCAAACCACAATTCATACGGTGTCTTTTCAACGGATTTAGATGGTGCCCAATTTAAAGTGAATGCAGCAGTTTCTAGTGCATAACCCCAAAATGACAACGGCAAGTCCGTTAGAGACATCATAGATCGAACCATATCTAATAAAGTACGATTACGACGTTCCGACACACCATTTCGCCGTGGTGTTCCGGCAGGTGTGAGTTGTAAAACAATTCCACACTCTTTCATGTGAGTGCTAAACTCGTAACTTAGATACTCACCTCCACGGTCGGACCGTAGAAATTTGATCTTTCTATTACGATGATTTTCCACTTCATTCTGAAATTCCTTGAACTTTTCAAAGGTTTCAGACTTGTGTTTCATCAAGTAGATATAACCGTATCTACTCAAATCATCCGTGAAAGTAGCAAAATAACGATATCCACCTCGCGCCGACACACTCATTGGACCACATACATCAGAATGTATGATTTCCAATAAATCTGTCGCCCGTTCCATTGAACCGGAAAACGGCGTTCTAGTCATCTTGCCCATAAGGCATGGCTCACATGTATCAAATGATTCATAATCAAGTGATTCCAAAAGTCCATCTGAATGGAGCTTCTTCATGCGTTTAACGCCAATATGACCTAGACGGCAGTACCACATATATGCGGATATATCATCATTAAGTTTAATCCTTTTAGCATCAACATTATGAATATGTGTAACATTATCATCGAGATCTAATAGAAATAAACCATTCATCATCGGTGCATGACCATAAAAGATTTCATTCATATAAATGGAACAACCATTGTTCTCGGATTTAAATGAATAACCACTTCGCATCAAACACGATCCAGATACAATGTTCATGCTCAGTGCAGGCACCAGATAACATTTATTCAAGTTTATAACTAATCCCGACGGTAAGTGGAGAGGCAGCGTTCCGACGGCGATCACATCAACGCTTGATCCATTGCCGACACGCATCTTGACCTCACCCCTTGCTAGCGGTCGCTTGTTCCGCAGCCCCTGATTCGAGTTACAAATATTAGCAACTGAACCGGTATCAAATACCCAGGTGCTACTGCGAGCACTAGTCAAGTACACATCAATAACATGTATATCATATATACCTTTGTTTGCCTTGCCGGCCTTCTTGTCTGCCAGATACTTGGGGCAGTTGCGCTTCCAGTGGCCAGTCCCCTTACAATAGTAGCACTCGGAATCAGACTTAGGTCCAACTCGGGGTTTCTTTTCAGGCGCGGCAACAGGCTTGCCGCCCTTACTTCCCTTCCGTTTTCCCTTCTTGTCTTTCTTGAAACCAGTGTTCCTATTGATCATCAACACTTGATGTTCCTTTTTGATCTCCACTTCTGCAGTTTTAAGCATTGACAGAAGCTCGGGGAGAGACTTCTTCATGCCTTGCATATTATAGTTCATCACGAAGCTCTTATAGCTAGGTGGCAGAGACTGCAGAACACGATGGATGCCTAAGTCAATGGGAATCGATATTCCCAAGGACACAAGCTTATCGGTGTAACCCGACATCTTGAGTACATGCTCACTAACGGAGTTGTGCTCTTCCATCATGCAGCTAAAGAACTTTTCTGAAGCGTTGTATCTCTCTACAGCAGCATGTGTGTCGAAAATCATTTTCAACTCACCCATTGTATCAAATGCATTGCCGTTTTCGAAACGCTTTCGAAGTTCCAGCTCTAGCCCATACAATATGCCGCAATGAACTAAGTTGTGGTCCTCCTGACGAGTCTGATAGACATTCTTCTCCTCGTCAGGGGCATCATCTAAAGGTGGGGGGCCTAATGGCGCTTCTAGCACATATTGCTTTTGTGCAGCAGAGAGGAGAATCCTCAAATTCATGGCCCATTCGGTAAAGTTGCTACCGTTCGTTGCTAGTTTCTCTTTCTCCATGAACACATTGAAATTAAAAGCAGGTGGTGCCATTTACAACAGAATTTGTAAAGTTTAGGCTAAGTGTATTATAGATTGAGTTCAACTAATCTATATTACGAATGAACTCCCACTCAAAAACGACATCCCTCGTGCCTTTTTGGTGATTACATGAACCAAATCCACTACACCAAGTCCGATCATCACGTGAGTCGGTATAGCTTCAAAGGCGAGCATCAAATGGGCATCATATCAACTATATGACTCATGCTTAACCTTTCGGTCCGTGTTCCGAGGCCATGTCTGTACATGCTAGGCTCGCCAAGTTAGAACCTTAGTATTCGCGTGTGTAACTGTTTTACACCCGAAATATGGTCGTGGATCCAAGAACACCCGATCATCACGTGATGTCTTGGAGCGACGAAAACATAATCGGTGCATACTAAAGGAAGAACACATTCTTATCTTGATATTTAAATGAGGGATCATCTTATTATGCTAACAAAGCGCTAAACAAGCAATATAAGATGCTATCAAACATCATATGTTTATTAGTGAAATTATATGGTTCCCGCAGATGATCTCTATCATGTGCATCGTGGTATGATCACTATCATACCTATATGTGTAAATCCAAGGTCTATGGATTTTACACGCTATGTGTGTCGTAAGAGTATCATCTCATACTTCTACTTACAACACTACCATATCATAACACTAGCCCAGCAACAATCTAAACTAGACGCCTCTAATTTATCCATTGCAAGTTTTACGTGGCTTAGGGCTTTCGAGATAGAACCGTTCTTACCTACGAACATGAACCACAACGAGGATAATCAAATTGTTGACAACTCGCTTGCAAAATAGATATTGACTATAGTAGGAGAGACAGACACCCGCTAGCCACTTATGCAAACTAGTTGCATGTCAAGCGTGGAACAGGTATCATGTGCGAGGACATGTAAAGTTTGCCCGGGCCGCTTCATCCCACTATGCCACCAATATCCAAAATTACAACAAAGGAGCAACAACATGATCATCATCGCCCACATACTCATATGTGTACTACCCGTGTAAAGTATCTACGCATAGATCCGGCTCTGATACCACTGTAGGGTTCGCAGCATAGAAAACAAAAAATTTCCTACGATGTGAACTATATACCAAGATCTATCTACTAGATACAAACAACGGGCGGATGTATATCCGTAGAGAACATACCCTTGAAGACCGACAAAGCTTAACGAGTTCAACTCGTGGTTGATGTAGACAATCTCTTGCCGATCTCAAGATCGAGAGGAAGTCCTAGCGCCGCAAATCAACAGCGCATCCGTGCTCGCACACACGTTCGAGGCACCGAGCAACCTCCGCCTCCTCGCTCCAGCGATGCAGCGGAAGCACAACTCTTTCTTGCCGAATAGCCACGGGAACATGTATCTCGCTAGTCCGAGACCATGGGGGATAAATTCTAGAGGGGGAGAGAGATCCTTCACGAGGAGGTGTGAGAGACAAGTGAGGAGGGGGGCTCCTTTTATAGGAGGAGGGGGGAACCCCAAGGGGGTGGCCGGCGCATGGGGGCTGCCCCCTTGCCCTCCCCTCTTCATGTGGGTGGACACTCCACTCACAAATCTCCTTTAAATTCCCTCCACTCAAAAGTCCACTCAAATTCCCATTAAATTTCCACCAAATTTAATGCAAACTCTCATTAAATAAAACTCTTTTATTTTATTCAGAATTTTGTCAATTACTTTAATGACAAACATTCACAAATAACCCCTTGCTAGAATTATATTTCACATGCATAACCACTTTATGCAATTTCACCCGAAAACCTGTTTCGGTATCTAGTGAAATAAATTCCTGCGCTTGTTCATTCTTTCGGCATGAAACATTTGCTCCAATTGGATGTCGGTGTCTCTTAAGTGTGTCACCCTACGGTTCGTGAATAATGCGGACATGATCGAGACCCCTCTCGGATCAATAATCAGAAGCGGGATCTGGAGACCCATACTGACTCTCACACATTCAACGATGACTTTCTTGTGATCGTCGGAACCTTTTACGCTAGTATCTTAATCCCTTTGTTTCATGATATATTACATGTCCGAGATTCGATCATCGGTATCTCCATACCTAGTTTGATCTCGTTACCGACATGCACTCTTTTCTCGTTCCTGTGATATAACATTCTAGTGATCAAATCACTTGCTTGCAATCTAATCAATGTGATATCACCGAGAGGGCCCAGAGTATATCTATCCGTCATCGGGATGAACAAATTCCACTCTCGATCCATGAGCCTCAACATAACACTTTATTATTTCTAAATCCATCTTTATAATCACCCTGTTACGGTGTGACGTTTGATGTTATCAAGAAACTCTTCCGGTGTTAGTGATTGACATGATCTCATGGTCTAAGGATTAGGATCACTTCGTAAGTTGTTATATCAATATAAACTCGATGACTTTGATCGTAATGCTATACTTCGGATGAATGTTTATCACACCATTACACTAATGTTGTGATCCCGTTATTAACAACATCCAATGTCCATGATCAGGAAACCTTGATCATCTTGTTAATCAACGAGCTAGTTTATGAGAGAGGCATAACTAGGAACTTTCTGTTTGTTTATTAAACACACATGTATTAACGTTTCCGTATTAATACAATTATAGCATGCAAAATAAACATCTATCATATACTTGGAATACACATAATAAGCACTTTATTATTGCCTCTCAGGGCATATTCCCTTCATTAGCTATCCTAGCCTCGCTCTCGCCGTCGACCAAGATGGCCAACATCTCATCGAGCTCCAGCACCGGAGAAGGTAAACTTCCCCATCTCTCGGTCTCTAGCAAGACCCGAATCCCTAGCCATGGATCTACCAAACCGATCTAGTGATAGTCGATCCTATCAAAAGGTTGACCTACTTGGGAATCTCTGGATCTACCGAGTACTCCCGCCGTTTCAAAATATAAAATGTTTTAGCTTTATAAAGCAAATGTATTTAGACTTCTTTTAGTACATAGGTTTACTCAGGTTTAAAGTGAATCTACACACTAAAAAATCTAGATACACTTTTTTCATAAAGTTAAAAATCTTATATTTTAAAACAGAGGAAGTAGTTTACAAGGGTAGACAAAATAAATTTGGCAAGTCATCGAGCCAGATATCTGGGGGAGGATAACATGGCCTGCCTAGCAAGTCCATTAGTTGTCCCATCAATTTCTCAAGGACAGTAAAAAAATGTCACTTTCCCGAAATCCCTATGCATCACGGATGAATTGTCCGAGTTGACGTTGATGCAATTACAGCCCAACTGCAGTGCAAGGAGTCCATGCTGCAATGCAAAAGCTTCCACTTTTTATGGACTTATGCAAGAAAGCGTCGAGATTTAATGTGACCATGTCCCATGTTGGTCGTTCGTAGCAAACAAAGCAAATAAGTTCATTGCTACTGATCTTAACGTTTGCTTCTTGTACTGTATAGATAAAAGATGCATCGAGATCAATTTCAGTGCTTTTACCAACTCCTCTCGTATTACTACATGGTATTCTTTGGCGCTTCTTTCTCTTCAATTCAGCTAACAGTGTTTTCGATCAGATGTGTAGAACAAAAGACAGCTTCAAGGTTCGGTTGGCCCTACCTATCGCTAGCTTCTTCTGTATGACACACACACAAGTATCCATAACCTAAACTAAGTTCACTGACAAGAGGATACAACAGACACAAACACACACAGCCCAAAGAAAAAAGAATGCTTGATCGAGCAAAGCCGCTAGCTCTCAGACCTTGACATTACCATTACCATCGCCGTTGTGATCAACCTGCTCGTCGATGTTCCTGACAGGTCCCTTGAACCACTTCCTGGCGTCGACCACCCACCACAGCATGATCAGCCCCAGGACGACACCGAGAGCAATCGGCGCGTAGTTGAAGGTGTCCATTTTGATAGGGTACACTGTGGGGAGCAGGAACACGGAGCACGTGTAGCAGATCCATAAAAACGCGACGAGGCAGACAGGCCTGCTGGCTCCGCCGAGGTAGAATGGACCGGGGAGGAAGTCCTTCTCCCTCATCACCATCCGGGCGAAGATGGGCACCGCGTAGCCTCCCACCTAGCCGATGGTGGCGATGGAGGTGATGGCCATGAACACCATGTTGATCCATAGGATGGGCAGGCCAAGCAGCGCGCACACGGCAGCGCAGAGCCACACCGTGTTCCCGAGCACCTTGCGCGTGGGGTGGATCTTGCGCCACACGGAAGAGAACGGGACGCCGCGGTGGTGCGACAGCACGTACACCACCCTGGCCGCGCTGGTGGTGATGGAGAGGCCTCCAAAGAAGGAGGAGGCCCAGCTGATGAAGAGCAGCACGATGGCGCCTGTCAAGTTGTTGTACCTCCCGTGGAACGCGTCGTATAGTATCTGCGTCGGGACAGGGAGCTGAAGTCCTGGATGCTGAAGGTGAGGGCGAGGATGTAGGCCCGGCCGAAGACGGTGATGATGCCAATGCTGGAGAGGATGGCGATGGGGTCGTTCTTGTCGGCGCCCTTGGTCTCCTTCGTCAGGTGCGCCGCCGCGTGGTACCCGTACAGGGAGTACTGGCTCACCAAGAAGGATAGGATGACCGCGTAGGCGCTGCTGCTGATCCCGATCACATCCGGCGTGGTCTCGAAATGCGTGAATACATAAGAGGTCGGTTGGGTGGTTTTTGCCACCAAGGGCAGCATGATCACTATGACAGTGCCACCGATCACCTGCACACAACATCAAGGAATGGTCATTTGCGCCAGTGCAACCTAATGAACTGCACTTTTCAGTGACCTGAAATATTTCTAAAAACACATTATCTAGTAAGACTTGTGAATTACCTTCCAGCGCATGGAGATGACGTCGAGGTACGCGATGACGTCCAGCGCGAAAGTGTTGAGCAGGGCCCAGATAAAGGTTAAGGAAAGGTACATGACAAGGAGCCGCCTTTGTTTGTGCCGGTGCAGAGCAGAATTATGCTCTGCAGCACCTGGGATCTTGTGTATGCCTGCAACAACGGGGAGGCGAAATTGACACATTAAAAAAAGACATTCCTCTAGGCAATCCAAATTGTTAAGGAAATGAACAAGCACGCACGAATCGGATTTCTATATGATGAACAGAGCAATTTCCAAAAGAGGCGTACCTGTGTGCCGATTCCGGCAATGAGGCCTATGGCCTCCAGCCAAGCGCAGCACCATGATGCCAACGGACCCCAGACCGGGCCGGCGAGATGAGCAACCCAGAAATACAGTGAACTCGTGGTCTGTTGTGTTGTCAAACATGAAAAAAAAGTAAGTTGGAAGCAGAGCACGTCAGAAACAAGGACTTTTTGCCCCCAGAATAACAAGTAGAGCAAAACAATGTTTCAAGATTCAGCCATGCCACTCAAGCCAAGAGTCAAAGATTGCACGAATTTGGACGTCCACACAACTAGTTTAACATTTTTACTGAACTAATCAAAGTGAAAGCTATGAACAGAGGCAGCAAACATGAACACCCTACTATTAATTAGGTCCATGAACAGAGCCATGCCACTCATGAAAAATAATGAGATGTTGATAATTGAAGGTTCACTTGTAAAATGAGTGATGAATCATAGAACGATCTATGGTGAAATTTATGTCGACATTAAAGTCTATTAATTAGGTCCATGACATATCCGATGTGTCATCTTCTCCACTCTGCATGCTCTCACTCTAAACAAGAATCTGGGAGTGCACGGTTCCCTCTTTTTGGTTTCTTATGATTCTTATAAATGCACCAAATTAGGTTAGACTATTACACATTAACTATTTTTTGTACACAATGGCATTGCCTACTATGCAGTATTGTGTACAATGTAGTAGGTGTGTTCATTAATGTTGCTTTGTTCATAGGGTTTCTGTATACTCTATAGAGATGTCGAAGAGGCCTATATATACTTCAAAACACTACAACCATGTTCTATAGTATGGGCTTTGTATTGTTAAAATTGTGGATTTTAAGGTTGACAGTGAGCATGGAAGAGGAAGCGAGAGTCTCTAAGAGCAGTCGGAATAGGAACATGGAGGAAAGCCTAGAGCTCGATTTTCTCCTCCAGTAATGGAGGTAGAGACTTGATTTTTGTTTTCCCAATGCCTCCTATTCCTATCGTTCTTAGGTACTCCTTCCCCTTCATTTTCTTGCAAAATTACTTTTAGGAGAGAAACTAGAAAGTACCAATAGATAGGTTTATATGATTAGTCTTGGAAGTGAGTCGGGAAGAGGATGAAAAAGAGTGTCTATGAGCATTGGGCATGGGAACATAGAGGAAAGCCAACACTTCTTTGTCTCTAAAACTAGGGCTTAGATTTATTTCCTATGTTTTCCCGATGCCTCCCATGCCTATTGTTCTCAGATGTTCCTTCCTCTTCCTTTTGGCTTGCAAAATCTTTGTGGGGAAAACAAAGGAATAGTTTTTATCTTAGGCTTTGAAGGGGGAATATAAAAAAAAGGGTCTAAGGCACTAAGCATAAGAGGAGGAGAAGGGATACACATATTCCTTCTGAATTTTGAGATTCATATTTTATTTTATTTTGGAATTTTCTTAACGCCTCCCACGCTTATTATTCTTGCATGCTCTATACTCTTATTTTATTACGAATAAGATGCTAGCTAGTGGTACTCAGCCCAATTAGATGATATTATTTTAATGAAAAGGGGACAAAACATTTTGCAGTTTAGCGACATGCAAGGATGCATTCTAGTGTTGACTGTAAGATGTTATTCAAAGTGTTAGTATTAGTAGTACTATGGTTTTAGCCATGATTTTTGCATATTTTTTCATTTTGTCTTGCACTCTTTTTGGTAGATCTGAGCTTTGGGTAGCTTAGCCACAACTATTGTGAGAAAGAGTTGGAATAAATGGTGTAAAGGAAAAAACATGGTATGAAAATCTAATCATTGCAATATGTAAGAATATTGCAGCTACCCGAGAGGTCGATTCCAGGTGATTTTTTGTCAAAATCAGGAAGATAAAATAATTTAATAGGAATAAGCTATCATGTACAAACGAAAGGATATGGATTAATTATACTAAAAAAACTTGCGGAAAAAGTGACAGACGTAAGGCAACTGGATGAACTTGACTATAAAATAAGCTAATAAAGATATTGCCTGGATGAATTTGACTATAAAATAAGCTAATAAAGATAATTGTCCATGAAGTTGCAGCGGAAAATGTTTAAATTAGACATGATTATCCATTTCTAAGATTCAAAAATTTAGAAAACCAGAATCGTCCTAATTTATGAAAAAACTCCCATTAAGATCCCTTTATTCCGCATTTACCAGAAAACCCTTACTAGATAGTGAGTAACTTGCAAAAATAGATAACATAGATCAACCAAGAATTCTATTACAACCCTTGGAAAGTTGTGGTTGTTAGCACTTTGTAGTGACCATCATGTCGCCATCAGTATTCTAAAAGTAGCACAAGTAACAAGAAATGCAGTGTGTTCTCAAATTGGCCACCATTACTAAATCGTCAGCCTCTTTTGGTAATCAAACTTCTGAAACATCCAATGGTGTTGTCAAACTAGCTGATTATACAAGCAAAATGACTTTGGTTGTCACATTATTTCTTGTAAGTGACTAATTTAAAAAAATAGTGTGTGAATGTGCCTCAAAACCTGTCAAACAACTACATAAAACCATTAACATTCTTTCCTACAAATAATTGCTTATATACTGCAATACCTCGAACTCTTCGGATCAGCGGCTGTCACTCATGGCAGCTCAATAGCATCTTTAGACTAACCCCACAGACCGACACTAGACTTTTCTACGCACTTTGTCCTCGCTCGTGCGCACCCGGTACCCACTTGCAGGTCGGTCAACTATCCTCAAATTTCTCTAGTCCAAGCATGCTTAACCTCAGAGTTCTTTTCAAATGAGCTTCTAGAAAAGAAGTTGCAACTTGTAGGTATGGGTATACTATCAATCCTATTAAGCCATGCTACATGGTCTCACATACACCTACCCTTAGAAGATCGATGCCCTCATCGATAAACCACAAGCCAGGAACATCCCCTCTTGGCATACGTATGTGCGTCCAGTGCCAGCACATGTGCCTTGTCGTGGCCACTTCAGGCCACACGCGCCATGCTCCACATGTCCGCCACTGACCCGCACAGGCATGTGTAACCGTGAGGGTTGGGTCTGATACCACTTGTGAAAGGTCCAACTTTGATCGACTAGAGGAGGGGTAAATAGGAGACTACCAATTTTTATCTTGTTAATCAAGTTTAGGCTTTGCAAGAAATAAATTTCTCTAGATATGCAACTAGATGAGCAATCCTATATGCTAGATAACAATCAACAAGTAACAAAGCGGTAAAGGACAAGAAATAAAGGTGCAGAGCGAGTAAACCGGAGAGGAGACACGGAGATGTAATTCCCGTAATTCACTTCCAAAGAAGCTATGTCTATGTTGGAGAGGTGTCAGGGTCACACAAGGTCACTCGAGTGCCACAAAGACCTCACCTTCTTCTCTGGTGAGCTCTGCCACAAAGGCGGTCTCACAATCCACTAACCGGTGACCTTGAAGGCGCCAACCAAAACCTTTACAACAAGGTTGAGGGGAAAGCTCCACAAATCAAATTGGAGGCCCCTCAACGACACCATGGAGCTTCACAACGCATGCGCTTAGCTCCGAGGATGTCCTACACCATATAGGATTTCAAGAACCCAAGAGTAACAAGATCCACAAAGGATGGGTGGGGGAATCCAGATTCCTTTGGTGGAAGTGTAGATCTAGGTCATCGATCAAGAGGTTTGAGTAGTAAGGGAGATAGATCTAGAAAGATGAAGCTCGTATTAAGGTAGGAGAGAGAAATTTAAGAGATAATATGGGAGGAGGAAGAAGGGTGCCTTAAATAGGCCCCCTTCAAAATGGACCCTTGTCTGTCTGCGACACCACCGAAAATTGTAGTGGGGAGCCGGAATTTCCGCTCAGCCATCTGCCCAACGGCTCGAAAGCTGAAGGGGGAGGCCCAAAGTACGAACAGAAGTTCCGTTTAGTTTGAGTGGAACTTCCGCTGGTACTTTCGGAGCAAGTTCTAATGCAAGTTCCGCTAAATTCGACGTTTCAATACAAAAACATACAGAACCTGGGCGGAACTTGAAGTGAAACAAGGAGCAGAATTACTAGGTCACGAACCGCCTGACCGGAACTTCCGGTGGTGGGAAGAAGTACCGCTCAAGCTTCCAGCAGAAGCATCTGGGTAGTACCGGTCACTGCTTCCGGTCAGCAATGACCAGAAACACTGGTCGGAACTACAGACGTGATGGCTATACTATACGCGTGGTTGACGTGGAGCCAGTTGGGAACCCCAAGAGTAAGGTGTGAAGCAGCACAACATCAAGTTTTCCCTCGGTAAGAAACAGAGGTTATCGAACCAGTAGGAGGAAGGAAACGTCACCTTCAACGCGGAGACGTGCACAACACAAACTCAAGACTTTGCCCCAACAAATCAGTGAGGTTGTCAAGCTCACTGGTTTGCTATAATAAAGGATTAAACATATGGTGTGGAAGGTGATGATGGTTTGCAGCAAGTAAACAAGTAACAGTGGAAGATGTATCAATGGTAAAGATTGGACCGGGTTCCATAGTTCACTAGAGGTGCTCTCCTTTGATAAACAACATGGCATGAAGGGCAAACAAATTACAGCAGGGCAATTGACAGGAACTGAGCAAGGCATAACAATGCAATACCAGAAAAAAGATCCTATGAGATTCGATTGGGCAATACAACAATATACATAGACCGCCATCCAACTACATCTATGACTAGAAGTCCACCTTCAGGTTATCATCCGAACCCCCTCCAGTATTAAGTTGCAAGCAACAGACAACTGCTTTAAGCAAAGTGTGTAAGGTAAACAATCCACTTGTTCCATGCACAAGAGACCTATGTTTTCTCTCTAGTAGCAACAGTACTTCTACAACCGAAGAGATTTCTGTCACTTCCCTTGGAAACTAGAGGCATGAACCCACTATCGAGCATAAATACCCCTCTTGGAGTCACTAGCAACTACTTGGCCAAGATAGCTACTAACAACAGAGAGCATGCAAGATCACAAACAACATAGACATGATAGAATCATAAAGACAAAACCATTAATCAAATCAACATAATAATCTCAATATCCATCGGATCCCCGCAAACACAACATGCATGATTACAAATAGATTAGATCTTGATCATGAACGGATCTCATAAGATCTATACATGAAAGCACAAGGAGGAGATACAACCATCTAGCTACTACATGGACCCATAGTCCAAGGTGGAACTACTCACGCATCATACCGGAGAAGAAGGCCTCCGGGATGATCTCTGCTCTGGTAGGGTGCCGGGAAGAACTTCAGATCCCCCCGATCTAGGGACCATGGTGGCGGCGGCTACAGAAGGTTTCGTGGAGTTTTGATCGGGTGTCTAGGGTTTCTGCATCGGGGGCTTCTTATAGGCGAAGAGGTGAGGCTGGGAGGCGGATAGGGTGCCCACACCCTACCTAGGCGCGGGGTGGGCCCACCCACGCCTAGGGGGTGTAACGGCCCTGGTTCGCCTCTCCGTCTCCCCTCTGGACTTCGTGACGCCCACGGTAAAATATTGACTTTGGCTTTTGTCCCGTCCAATTCTGAGAATATAGATTTTCCGCCTTTCTGGAACCAAAAACAGAAGAAAACAGGCAACTGGCACTGTGGAAACTTGTTAATAGGTTAGTTCCAGAAAAGATATAAAAACACCTCAAAGTATAGACAAAGCAAAGAAAAGTAGATACTAAACAAGCATGGAGCATCAAAAATTATAGATACGTTTCCGACGTATGAAGCATCCCCAAGCTTAACTCCTGCTCATCCTCGAGTAGGTAAGTGATAAAAGAATAATTTTTGAGGTGACATACACCATCAAAACCAAGATCAAACCATTTGCAAGCATTGAAAGCTGGGATCAAAGAACTCTAAACATGTGCATGAAAGATGGAGTTCTAATAATAGGACAAAGTAACTATGCATGCAACATGAAAGGATACAAACAAAGATCATGAATAGCATGCATTGAAAAACGTTTGTTTGTTTCACATACAGAAAACATGGCATAGTGGAAATCAGCTTGTCCCTCATAGAGTAGCAAATAGATGCAGAGGACACCTTCAAAGTTCACAAGGGTGACTAGAAACAAGTAGCACAAGAACAAGTAATATCACAATATGCATCAATCAATAAGTTTTGGGACACTGCATGTAGAACTAAGAATGAAAACTATTCTCTCTTAATGGTGCCTAAGGGTAGAAGGTGGAGACTCAAATAATGGTGGAAGAAAGGCCCTTCATAAAGGGAAGCAGGGATTTCAAGTCTCAAAAAGAGCTTCCAAAAATTATGGTACTTGTTAGCTTTCAGCCCTCATTGCCCCTATCATAAGCATCTTGAAGTGGTTAAGGTTAAAGTGAACAAACTATAGAGTATATGTTTGACAAAGTATAAGTTGTCAATCTCAAGTCCCTTGAATATGAGGGCCACACCTCATGCTACTCAACTTCAGTCACCTGTAAGTTCTTGTCATTGTAAGTGCATGCGTATCATACAGAACCACCAACGGGGTCCCCTTGCACATGGTACAGGAGCTATCCCGTAACCAAAATGACAAGGCAAGCAGACAATGAGCATCTCAGCGATCTTTTTATTTACTATATGCATAGCTTTTTATTGAGGATGCTTCATAGATAGCTCACTATGGTGATGCTGCAAGTTTCCACCATGATTAGGCATGGCTTAGGCTAGCGACCCATGTGTTTCTCTAACACAAAATACATACTCCATGGACTTACAAGCTCACTCTTTATTTCACACCAGTGACATCCATAGACAAAAGAGCATGATATCAACTGAGTACAAAGTACAAGTGCAATGTTGAAAACGTTCCCCGTGACAGCACGGTTCTGCTAATTCCAACGTATAAGTGCAAGCTTATACAACATAGATGACACAATGGTTCAAGTTTATTAGGGGCAAAGAATATAAAGTGTGCCATCAAGTTCATGAGGGCTTTAATCACTAAGATTTCACATAACAAAATAATTTTTAATTGGAAGATAGTTGAAAACAAGAGTATACTTGGAATGGTGTAACACACCATGCATAGGAATTTATAGTGGACACTTTGGAATAACTTGGTTTCTTGGGAGTTGGAGGCATGAGTAGAACTTACTCATAGAAGTGGAGGCTAGAAAAAGACTGGGAACAACCAACTAAGAGAGCAATAATGGCCAATCATGCAGAGCGACAAAAACATTACTAATCAAAGCATAGAGTGGTACTACAAGTCAAGGACTAAATGATCATAGAGGCTATGGTGACTTGTCATAGTCATAGCATGGTGTGAGCATGCGTGAAGTTAACCCAAACAAAGCATCAAAGGACAATACCACAATACTATGCTTTTGTATGCTAAAACAACGCATAATTTCTTCAAGGCACACTAAGCAATCCCAATTGTTTGTAACAAGAAATGCTACAGCAATAATCACTAAGCATAAGGTCAAAACAACACCTATCATGTCATGCTAAAGTCTAAGTCACAGTCAATGCAAGCTCCTCTTGCACTTATCAAGCAAGAACTTTCTACTCCTTTCCAACACCAAGAAACTTATTTGAAACAACACAGCGAGAACGGGGGTCCAACTAATTTATTCAAGAAAACTAAACAAACCAAATGAAAACTAAGATGCTCCAATAACATAGCAACTATGCATGAAACAATAAAAACGAAGTGTCTAGACAGACCTGAGCTTTTTATTGATAAAGAAGGGGATGCCTTGGGCCTCCCCAAGCTTTGACGCTTGAACCTCTTGGAATTTCTTGGGGTGACACCGAGGTGGCATCCCCAAACTTGAGCTTTTGTCCATTCTTCATCTCATTACATCATTCTCTCTCTACACCTGAAATTTTTCCTTCATACAAAACTTCACACAATCTTCATTAGCAACATTAGTGTATTCAAAAGATAATAGACCTTTAGGAAAAGCTTTGGAACAACAAGACTTTTCACTAAAACACAAGCTACTGTAGCAACTCCTTCAAAAAGCTCAATTCCCCAAAAGAGAACTCAAAAAGGAATCAATAAGAAGCAAATGCAAATAATGACAGAAATCTGTCAAAACAGACCAGCAGGTAGAACCCGATTTCTTCAAACATCTTCTGTTGCTCAAATAAAAAAGTGCTGAACTAATGAAAGTTAGATAACATACTGGGAGATTTATTCGTAAATTTTCAGCTCAATCTGAGTTACAAAGACTCCTCATGATTTTTTTGGTGGAGAACAGAAATCTGTGTTGGGACAGCAACTCCCCAAATCTTACTTCCCTCTCATTAGAGGTCATTTTTGGCACAAAAAGCAAACAAAAAGGATAAGGATAGATCATTACCGAATTAATTACTTCCAAGACTCAAGAAAACTCTTGGGTTATCTCCCAACAAGTACTTTTCTTTAACTCCTTTAAGTTATGCACAAGAAGCAAGAAGAATCAAGTATTTTCAAATTAGGAAGCATTAACATCAAACCTTGCTTTCAAAGGAGGAGCAAAAAGCAACTTCTCTCTCCTCATAGGGAAGTGTTCAATACCTTTTTTGAATGGAAAATGATATTTAATGGTTTCTCCTGTCATATCAATGATGGCACCAACAGTTCTAAGAAAAGGTCTTCCCAAAGTAATGGGACAAGATGCATTGTATTCAACATAAAAAACATAGAAATACACAGGGATATAAGCATTGTTAACCATAATGAGAACATCATTAATACTCCCCATGAGTTTGTTTTTAGCATTATCATTGAGTGGGACATCCAAATAACAATCTTCCAAAGGTGGAAAATCAAGCATTTCATAAATCTTCCTAGGCATAATAGAGACACTAGAACCAAGATCACTTGAATCTTTGAGATCAAAGTCATTCACTTGCACATTAATAATGGGTTCTTATACTTTCCTAGGAATAGAAGCTTTGTGTTTTAGCTTCTCTTCCTTAATTTTCACAAGAGCACCTATAATGTGTTTGGTGAAAGCAACATGCATATCACTGGCATCAGGACTTCTAGCAAGCTTTTGCAAGAACATAATCACTTCAGAAATATTACAACCATCTATATCAAAATCAAACTTAGCATCACTAGTAGTAGACTCAATAGGCTTAGGAATTGTAGGAGGAGGAATAGGGGTGCTAAGGAAATCATTGTTGTTTGTGCTAGTGAAGTCACACAACTTGGTGTTCTCAGCAGAGTTCATTTTGGCAAAGGTGGGCAAGCCAAAAAAACAGCAGCATCAGCTAGAGCAGGAACTAAATTTTTTATGTTTTTGAATAAAGAAAGCAAACCAAACTAAACTAATTTTTTTGGAGTTTTTTAAAAGAGGCAAACAAAACCAAGCAAAAGAAACTAAGCAAACTAAAAACAAACTAAAGATAAAGGAAGTGGAGGACTCCCCTTGTGAAGACGTCCTTAGCCTCCCCGACAACGGCGCCAGAAATACTTGATGGCTATACGCGTGGTTAACGTGGAGCCTGATGGGAACCCCAAGAGCAAGGTGTGAAGCAGCACAACAGCAAGTTTTCCCTCAGTAAGAAATCGAAATTATCGAACCAGTAGGAGGAAGGAAACGTTACACAGGTATTGCAAACAACACGGAGACCTGCACAACACAAACTCAAGACTTTGCCCCAACGAATCAGTGAGGTTGTCAAAATTACCGGTTTGCTGTAACAAAGGATTAAACGTATGGTGTGGAAGGTGATGATGGTTTGCAGCAAGTAAACAAGTATCAGTGAAAGATGTATCAACGGTAAAGATTGGACCGGGCTCCATAGTTCACTAGAAGTGCTCTCCTTAGATAAACAACATGGCATGAATGGTAAACAAATTACAGCAGAGCAATTAACAGGAACTGAGCAAGGCATAACAATGCAATACCAGACAAAAAGATCCTATGAGATTTGATTAGGCAATACAACAATATACATAGACCTCCATCCAACTGCATCTATGACTAGAAGTCCACCTTCAGGTTATCATCCGAACCCCCTCCGGTATTAAGTTGCAAGCAATAGACAACTACTTTAAGCAAAGTATGTAAGGTAAACAATCCACTTGTTCCATGAACAAGAGACCGTTGTTTTCTCCCTCTTACCAATAACACATCTACAACCGAAGAGATTTCTGTCACTTCCCTTGGAAACTAGAGGCATGAACCCACTATCAAGCATAAATACCCCCTCTTGGAGTCACTAGCAACTACTTGGCCAAGATAACTACTAACAACGGAGAGCATGCAACATCACAAACAACACAGACATGATAGAATCATAAAGGCAAAACCATTAATCAATCTGACATAGTAGTCTCAATATCAATTGGATCCCCGCAAACATAACATGCATTATTACAAATAGACTAGATCTTGATCATGAACGGAGCTCACAAGATCTATACATGAAAGCATAAGGAGGAGATACAACCATTTAGCTACTACATGGACCCATAGTCCAAGGTGGAACTACTCACGCATCATACCGAAGAATAAGGCCTCCGGGATGATCTCCCCTCCGGCAGGGTGTCGGGAAGAACTTCAGATCCCCTCCGATCTAGGGACGACGGTGGCGGCGGCTACAGAAGGTTTCATGAAGTTTTTATTGGGTGTCTAGGGTTTCTACATCGGGGGCTTCTTATAGGCGAAGAGGCGAGGCTGGGAGGCGGCCAGGGGGCTCACACCCTACCCAGGCGCGGGGTGGGCCCACCCGCGCCTAGGAGTGGTGTGGCGGCCCTGGTTCGCCTCTCCATCTCCCCTCTAGACTTCATGACGCCCACGGTAAAATATTGACTTTGGGTTTTGTCCCGTCCAATTCCGAGAATATGTATTTTCTGTCTTTTTGGAACCAAAAAACAGAAGAAAACAGGCAACCGGCACTGTGGCAACTTGTTCATAGGTTAGTTCCAGAAAAGATATAAAAACACCTCAAAGTGTAGACAAAGCAAAGCAAAGTAGATACTAAACAAGCATGGAGCATAAAAAATTATAGATATGTTTCCGATGTATCAGGACACATCTTACGGTGTTAGTTCCGATAAATTAGAACACTTCGATATAGGAGTATTCTGGCGCTGACCGGAACAACTGCCAGAACTTCCCCCACTGCCAGCTCCTCGGCGGAACTTCCAGCCAGGCTAGAAACATCCCAAACAGCTCCACATATCACTCTCTCACTAGACAATAGGAGGGTTGTGGCGGTGCAGATATGGTTTGTGCATGAAAAGGTGATTCCCCACAACCTTCCAAGGTGGACCCTCTTTTGATAGTACAGCGACCTAAAACAATAAAATATAGAGAAAAGCAAAAACAAAAGATCACCGTCTTCACGAGACTTCAAGTGAGATGTCCTCACATTCCATAGTAATTGAATACACCTGAAACTTAAGCACACAATTAAACCACAAGTGGGATTGTCATCAATACCAAAATATTTAGGGAAAACAATGTCCTTTCAACTTGTAACATCCCGGTCTCTCCGGACCAGCGGCTATTACTCCTGGCAGCTCAATAAGAACTATAGGCTCGTGTTTGGTTGTCTGCATCGCTGTTTCTCGCACCCGGCGAGAAAAAATAAGGACGTTTGGTTACTCACGGCGAAAAGATTCATAACACGAGTCTTAAACAAGGAAAAAATGGCTATAGAAAAATACCGATTTTGGGTGTTTCCATGGAGCCAGGATCGCATGCGTAAAAAGGGGAACACCACTTCTCGCTGGGTACAGTCTGTGGCCCTCCGCCGTGCAGCCTTATTTCTTAATCACCCTAGACTAATCTCGCCACAGTCTCCACCTCCATTGACGAGGTCGGCGGTGGATAAGAGCGGGGCGTTGTCGCCGCCGGGCGAGGCAGACTCAGGGAGGCGGCGATTGGCGGTGGAGGGGCCGTGGAGCCGTTTGTTCTTGTGCCGGCACGATGCATCACGAGCTCGAGAATCGAGTTAATTACTCGTTGTGACCTCCAGACTACGTTTCCATGGCGTCATGAGCATGACGAATCCAGCATGATTCGACCAGCATGTGCGTATATCGAGCAGCTGCAGGACATAGGGGAGGAACTCGTAGGATAGACCGTGGGCGTTGGGGAGGCTGAGCGCATCGGCCTCTGTCTCCTCGACTCGTTTGCCGACCGCCGCCGTACTTGAAGCATGAACATGGTCTGTGGCCCAGCATCAAGCCCCTCGTGCTCTAGTGGCCGTGACTTTTTGATTTCCTCTTATATTCTACTCCCTCCGTTTAGAAATATAAGATGTTTTAGGTTTGTGAAGGATATGTATCTAGACATGTTTTAGTCTATAGGTTCAAACGAATCTAGACACTAAAAGATGTCTAGATACATCTCATTTACAAACCTAAAACATCTTATATTTTCCAACGGAGGGAGTACAATTAAAGGCGCTCAAGGAACAGAGACCGAACTGGAGTTCAATCCTGCAATGGGAATAGCTTCAGAGCTCTCCATGAAGCCAAGGTTCAGTTGTTGAATTGAAACTAGAGGCGAGAGACAGGTTTGGTCTAAACTCACTCTGAAGTTGTCAGTTAATTAGCCAAAGTGAAGCTCCTCCATCGGGCACACCACAGCCAACCCATCGGACACTACGACTGGGCCGATGCACACGTCGAAGCGGCATGCGGCCTGGGAGACCACCGGCTCCTCCACGGCCTTGTGCAGAACTTCCGCTAGATTCACTACAATAGTCGAGTATGGTGTCCCGCGCGACGGTTTCGGCGTGGCCTTGGCACCAGCACTCCGCGGCGCTCGTGTAGCTGGACGTGGACTGGCGCGCCTAGGATGTCGTCGTCGCTGCCAAGCCAGCAACCCTGGGCGCCGACCGCAGTGCGAGTATCCGCGGCGCTCGCGTAGCTGGACGTGGACTGGCGCGTCAGGGATGCCGTCGTCGCTGCGAAGCCAGCATCCCTGGGCGCCGACCGCGGCGCGAGCACCCGCACGGGCAGCGCCATCACCCTCCAGCACAGCGGCGCGAGGAGCCGCAGGTACCGGAGCCCTGGCACCGCCCACGACGCGGCGCGAGCTGGCCGCGGAGGCTGGCGTGCTCTGCGTGGAGTAGAACGCGGCGTCGATGTACGACGTGATGCTGTTTATCGGCTCGCACGGGGGAGGGGTAGTAGTAGTCTGGCTCCGACGAGTGGCAGGGAGGAGCATTGCCACTGCGTGCCTGAGCTCGTGAAGACAGCCGAAATTACGAGATTAAAGTGGAAAATCGAACCAAACAACCGAACTTTGCCTCCGAAGACGAAAAGCGGGCAAGCAAACACTAAGATTGTGTTTCTCTCGGGTTCTCTAATAGTGTCAATGCGGCATACACACCCCGCACGTGCAGTTGCACCACTAGGGAAAAAGAGCCCGAGCAACCAAACACGCTATAGACTAACCTCATAGACCGACACTAGTCTTTCTTTCTTGTGCGTATCCGGTACCCATTTTTCGATCGGTCACCAATACTCAAATAGTTTTAGGCCAAGCACGTTTAACATATTGGCATGGATATACTATCAATCATATTAAGCCATGCGCCAGGATCTTATATATACAATAATAGTAATGCACATCAAATTTCTAAAAGAGATCCCGGAAGCCAACGTTACTATCTTCACCATTGACCATAACATCATTGGGATTATTTTTGTATATGGTATGTTCTCAAGTGAAGCCATCTCAGAGTTAAGTTAGAAAGATAGGTGAAGAGTCCTTCAAATGTTCCAGCTCAGAAGATTAAGCATTTGATGGGTTAGTTTTTGAAAATACAGAGTCAATCGAGTGTGACCCAATTAAGATAAGGTTGTCTAGAGTACTACTAAGTATTGACTAACAAAACTTTCAACCTTTTAAGAAGGTAAACTTTCAGCTAGCTAACATATCAATCTCGTGAAAAACTAATAATTGAGAGTCCAAAGCACCCTAGAATCGTTTGCTTGTCAAATATTAAGTTGCCTTAAAAAATTGGCTGTTAGATGATATAAGCTATTTTTTCATATTATCTTACCTAGCATGTTAGCGTACGATTGTAGTGTCTATGGGCTGGATTGTAATACTATTTACATCTATTTAACGAAATGATAAACATATCATGTATTCTAACAACAGATACCGCATGTCGGAATGTACTATAATTGGCACCAAATCATCATAAGTAATGTATGCATGTCTCAATCAATACATGGTTCCAAAATGTAAAGTTTTGTTTACAATAAATTAGTGTAGATAGCACTTGAATAAGGGATATCTTGTACCACACGAGATAGCATAAAAAATAAAATGTATTAAATATTAAATTTTAAACAACTCTTCGAATTACTGTGATGTATGTTTGGCAGTTTTCAATGTGGTGGCCGGAGATGGTGGTGATGCGTTGCTTTGGCGTGGAATACCACACAGGACACGGACCTCTGGGACATCATGTATGCTGGTGTCGATACTTTGCTAACGATAGCACACTAGTTCTGGATAGGTGTCTTCCACCTGGCGACTCTCTGGGCACATGGGTGCAAGGTAGTTTGTCCTAGGATGTCCTAGATTTGTGCTTGCCCTTGGAGGAAACCGACAACAACTGTCACTTGGCCATGTTTCTCGTAGTCTCGGCGACTCGCCAATCTTGGCTAGAAGTCAGGCTATGTGAAGCCTTTTGTTGTTGCGTCTGAAGTTGCATGCATAGCAAAGACAGTCATGTGTGGGGGGTCCTTCCTTTTGTAGGTTGTACCCTTGGTGTCCTCTTGTTTAATAAAATGAAACACAAATTCTTTCAATAAGAAAAAGTACATTCGGCAATAAAGATCATTCAAGGAAATTATACATTAATAACACATATATCACAGGATCACTATAGTGTCAACTGCATATATTTCATAATGATGCATTAGTGTCTTCTTGTTTTTTCTAGCTTTAGTATCAGTAGTCTAAAACTATTTGTTTTTTAATCACATCACATGTTGTTCTGTCAACATATCAGGAAAGTTGTCGTATGTAAGATATCCAATGAAAATTTCTACAGTTATTTGATAAATCGATATGGTCCCTAATTCAATATGGCCATGAAGGATGTGTATCATATTAAATTGTCAGATTTATTTTCTCCGTTCTTGTAATCTTTCATCACAAGAACAATCTATCTTCCTACACCGCGCTCTCATAAATATACTAAACAAGTGCTAATTTTATTTGTTTATTTTTTATGTAAATGCAAGTTCATGGCCAAGGACAAATCTTATATTTTAGTTAGATGAGCATGACAAAAATATCTCCAATATCCTTCTTCCATGTGTGGAAAGTGATAATAGATGTGCCTCCATGTGACCATATTAATAACAGATATTCATTGCCCCAATGTCATTTACTGATACACAATGGTACACCATGCACATGTGAGTGTGCGGTCATTGATTTCATCCTTCTGATCACAGGGTAGATACTATTTACACTCTAGAGCACTTCATAAGAGTCTTAGGGCATCTCTAACCGATCCCCAGTCGGTTAGAGAAGTAAACTTTTTTGCCACATTTTGGTCGTCGAGGCCTTGCACGTTGAGGAGGCAGCTGCAGCCTTCGGTAGTGCCGCCTCGGCCTTCTTCCTCTTCTTCTTGGCTACCGCCTCCACGAGCACCATTTTGGCGGAGTCGGCTTGCTCTGCCGTCGTCCAGCCATATGAGCAAGGGGAGGATGCGGCGCCACCTCGGGAGCCTCCACACGCTTTACGCCGTCCTTACCGGAGGCATTGACGGCCATGCCGCCTGGCCGGACCACATTGTTGGCCCCCAATATTTTCCCACCCGAGGTTGCGGCGGAGTTCTCCGATTGCGGCTGTGTTGGGGCATCTCCGGTGGCACGCATGGTCGGAGAAGATGCGCCAGAGAGCTGGGTGTCGATTGTGGGCGGAGGAGGTGACGAGGTTGGCCGGGTGGTCGTCGGGTAGGTCAGAGGAGGTGTCGAGGGCAACGGTGGCTGCCTTCTGCAGCCTTCCTAGCCTCCGATGGCTCAAAGTTGCGGCGAATCGACGGTGATGGAGCCCGGTTTTCTCCAAATTGGGGCGACGACCGGCGAAAATGAGCTCCCCCTGTCGATTCCGGCGATGGCGAGAGGCAGCGAGCGAGGGAGAGGTAGGCCGGAGGGCGAAGGAGGGACCGGGGTGGGGGTGGCGGGGTATGGGGTTCGCCGGCAGCGACGCCGCGGGAATGGGTGCGGTGGGTCAGGAGGCGGGAGGTTTTCTCGAAACTGGTCTCTGAGGAGAAAATTTAGGAGTCAGTCGCCACTTTTACTCCTCCAATGAGTATAATTTTACTCCTCTAACCATTTAGGAGTTCGATTAGGTGCCGCCGCTGTGTATTTTTACTCCTCTTACCGATTTTAGGTGATCGGTTAGAAATGCCCTTATACATACCTCCCAAGATCACGCTACTTACTATGGAATGCTACTCCTTCAGGGTGAGATGGGAAGAGGAAGAAATAGTCTAAGAGCACTGAGAATGGAACACGGAGTAAATCCCGAGCTATCCTTCTGTGCCTCTAGAAATAGAGGTAGATATTTGTATCAGTGTTTCCCTACGTACCATTCCTATTTTTCTTAGGTTCTCCTTCCCATCCCTCTTACCTCACAAGTGTTTCCATGCTGGAAACTTGAGAGAAATTTCCATGTACAATTTAGTTCCTTTAGGACATGAGACTTTGAGAGTGAGCTAGAAAAAGGAAGCCATGAGTACCCCCTAGACTTGTTCACCTCTAAATTTAGTGGCCAAGATCGCTTTATTTTTTCCTAATGCCTCACATGCCTATTGTTCTTAGGTCTTCCTTCCTTTTCCTATTGTCTTGCACGATTACCTTAACAAATGGAACAGATACGCTTAGATGATGGGGACGTGAAGGCGAGTTGGGAAGAGGAAGAAAAAGAGCTTCTAAGAGCATTGGGCATGGGGTCATGGAGCAAGGCCTAAACTAGTGTTTCCCTATATTGATCTACAAGTAGGGTTTAAAATTTGTTTTGGAGTTTTCGGATGCCTCCCATGCCTATTGTTTTTAGATGGTCCTTACTCATACTTTTGATTTGCAAAATTGTTGTCCAAGGGGCACAATTGACACCTTATTGACTTCAGTTTCAGTTTCTAGTTTCTGTATTTTTTTAGTTAGCTTTGTTCCTTCCACCATTTGTCATGTTAGCCCGTTGCAACGGGGCCTCAAGGGAACTACTGGCAATTAAGGTGCTCCTTTTAATAGAGCACCGGAGCAAAGAATTAACACTCCATGAACACATGTGATCCTCACATCACAGCCACCCCCTCAGGTTATCCCAATTTCTGTCACTTCGGGGCCTTTGGATACGGACAATGATATGTGTACACAACTTGCAGATAAGATCACAAACAATACTATCATAATGAATGAATAATAAGTTCAGATCTGATATCATGGCACTCGGGCCCTAGTTACAAGCATTAAGCAAAACAAGTTGTAACAAAGTCAAATAACACTAATAGAGATACTAGGCACCATGTCCTAACAATCTTTATTCGATTACATGATAGAACTCATTCAATACCTACCATCCCCATAGCCTACAGCGGGAGATTACTCACTCATGGATGAGGGAAATATGGATGGTTGATGGAGAAGCGTCGGTGATGACGATGGCGATGATCCTCTCCAAATTCCCCGTCCCGGCAGGGTGCCAGAACGGAGTTTCTATTTCTGAATCGTGGTTTCTGGTGGTGGCGGCGCAGCGGCACTCTTTCTGGAAAAACATCGAACCCCTCTTGAGATTTTAGGGCAAGAGGCAACTTATAGGCGAAGACGGAGGCCAAGGGGGTGCCTGGGCGGCCACACCCCCTCCAGGCGCAGCCAGGCCTGGCCCGTGCAGCTGGGAGGTGTGGCCCCCCTAGGGCCCCACTCCGTCTCATATTCTAGCTCCGTGATCCTTCTGGTGAAATAAGATTTTTGGCATATTTTTTCGGATTTTTCCTGATAGTTGATTTCTGCATAAAAACTAGACACCAAGGTAATTCTGCTGAAAACAACGTCAATCCGTATTAGTTGTATCCAAATCACATAAGTTTAGAGGAGAAACAATAACAAAAGTGTTCGGGAAAGTAGATACGTTTTGGATGTATCAACTCCCCCCAAGCTTAGCTTATTCCTTGTCCTCAAGCAATTTAGTTGAAAACTGAGTGTGATAAAAGACTTTCATGAACACATTTGCTTCATATGATGTATATATTCTCAGCACAGGAGGAGATACTTAGACCATTCATAATAAGAAGTATGCAACTAAGTCTACTCAATAGTCATTGCAAACTATGAAGAGATTCCAACTCAATAATAATAAGTAGCATGAAACATAAATATAAGCAAAATTGCAATACTCATAAGAAGGTATGATAGAGTGGTATCTCGCTTGCCTTTGTTTGTAGAGCACAAAATAAATGCCAAGGCACCTCTAAAGTTCAAGTGAAGACTAGAAAGTAAAGATATCAGATGTCACATCCCAAGATTTTAGAAACTGTGACTAGAAAAAAAATTGTTTTTACATGTCATTCCTAAGCATTTCATTGCATCATGGCATCATGAACAATTCTCAAATTGAAATAAAGACCTAAAACCCTAATTGATATGTGCCCCTTTATTTCTAAAGGGAATTAAATTGGCTTTATAAAAACCCATTGTTGCTAAGGTAGCGATTATTTCTAAATTAGAGCCTAAAAAGATCGAATGAATATTACAAAATTTTAGAAACAAAATTGAGCTCGTTTGGAGCTATTATGAAAAAGTTATGGAATAAATACAAAAAATAAAGGTATAAATAAAATGGAATATACAAGGATTTATAAATCCACTATTTGCAAACTAGTAAAAAGATTATAAATATGATTCTATAATGATCTATTCGATTTTAGAAAATTTTAGAAACAAGAATCATGTCATTTGGAGTTCGTATGCAAAATTTATGAGGGGAACACATAAATAGAAAATAGAAAAAAAAAGAAAAAAATCCTAAGTGGGCCGGCCCATTCAGCCACGGCGAGCCACGCGTACAGGACAAGGGAATCGATCACAATTGCTTTAAAAAGCGTGTAAATCTGTTTTTCACAAACCTATCTCTATTCAAACACTTATATCTTTTAATCTACAACTTCGAATCAACTTCCGTTTGTTTCTACTTGTTACCTACTCCAAGATCTATCTTCTCACCGTCCTAAATCTCCATATAAACCCGTAGAGCCACAACTGTATGAGTTTTCCTTCTCGAAATCCTGAATCTACACATATTCAAATCTTATTTCGTTTATTCATCCATCTAGACTTCGTCGTTTGCCTTCGGCCAAAACACAAAAGTTGTAGATCTCGTTGAAATCTTTCATTCTCGATAAACCCCACCTATTTTCATCCACCACAGCCGGAGAATTTCGCACCGCAATATTTTAGATATGACGGTGTAAATCCAAGATGTACTCGCGCTCGTTTCTTCAAATCCAAATTCCTTTGGTGAAAAGGTAGCACTAATGATTCTCTACAACTTTCATGTTGTAAGTTTTTCAATTTGATCTACGGATTTGTCTCCCTAACACAGATATCTTTCTTATCTATTATGAGCCAAAATCGAGCCGATCTTCTCTTCTAGCTATCGGATCCCAACTCAATGGCCAGGATTAGATCGATTCCGCGAAGGGGTACGAGCCAACCGGATCTCGCCACGTGTCACGCCAGGTTAGCCCGCAGCCCTGTCAGCAAAGAATATTCCCAGGGAATATTCCCTGTAAATTTGAAATTGAAATTTAATTTGTAGAAAATTAAGTAAACTTGCAAAAATCATATAAAAAGATTCGTAGGTCCAAAAATATCAAATTATATATCAATGGATTCAGGAAAATGTGTAGAATATTATTATGGCACTAGATCTAACTTTTACAATATGGGTTTACTGTAGTAATTTAATTATTTTTAATGGTCTTTTAGGTTAATAAATTCATAGGCAATTATCTCTAACTCCGAAAAATATGAACAATATGTAGTAAAGCTAATCTAAAGTACAATAATAATCTCAGATTAGATCTAATCTTTGTTGTACATATTTACCATAATGATTTATTTAGTTTTAATGTCTTTATAAATCATTAAATTCATAGTAAATTATTTGCATATCAAAAAAATATAAATAATGTACCGATGGAAAGCTGGTTCCATGTAGATCATCAATATGCAACTGGTTCAGGCAAATACTGTAAGGTTTTGCAGCAATTAAATAAATAGTTTAATGTCTTATTTAGAGTATTAAAATCATAGTAATTCGAGTACTGCTCAGAAAATTACAAATGATATGTCCCTGGAATCACAATTTCGTGGAGATTACAGATATAATTTTAGTTTGATTTTTAGGCAACAGAAACTATATAAATGATTTAAAATCCATTAAACACTATTTAAATCGTAGAAAAAGATTTACAACTCCGATTATGGTGAATCCAATTGCTACTGGTTAGTATTAATGCCCTCTATCCAGTGCACTTCAGATGAAAATTTAATTCGACAATGAGGATAGAAGTTACAACAGATCTTTTAAAACACCAATAATGGCAAGTAATTATTAATAACAAATACCCCATTGCATTAATCGATCTCTTGCATGCATCCTGTATTCTAGTAATGTTCAGGGAACTAATTACAACCATTGTGACATATTAAATTGTCATTCATGCATTTGTTCATCATTGTTTTGTTGTATTGTGCATAATTGTATTGTTTTGAATGGTGTGTTTGTTGTGCACTTGTTTTGATCGATAGATTACGAGGAGTGCAACGTTTGTGTTTGTGACGAGTGCAATCTTCTCTATTGTGAGGATTATCCAAACGACTATGTCTACAACAAAGGCAAGTAGAGCTATCATAAATATCCTACTATTTTTCCTATGCATGTAGTATGATTTTTAGTAGTGATGCATGAGTAGGTGTTTTACTACTATGCTATGCTATGACACCCAGGCATGATTGCCATATCTCCATGACTTGATTCCTTTGATCCATCGTATTGTAGTTGCTTAGCCATGCTTATTAGATGTGCAAAAGGGAATTCATGATTAATTATGTTATGGAAAAGTTATGTTTTGTTATAATAAAAACAAATGGAATTTAATGAATCTCCTGGGTGTGATGGATTGATGTTTTTGGATGGTTTATTGTGGAAAGCACACCTAGGCTTCAGAGATTAGACAGGTTTCTTGTGTAGTAGCTTCCAGTACAGCCGCATGTCATTATTTGTCTTGACTTAGTAAGTTGTGGGAACCTGACCCGACGTGACTAGCAGATATAGGGGAAGTAGGTTGGTATGGGTCCGTCCTGAGGGCTCAGGGTTCTACTTCTGAAAGGTTTCGTCTTGGTTTTCTCCCTACCATGGCACAAAATGAGTGTAATGGTAAGAGCGGGTTGACTGGGTCATGCGGGTAAAGTGTACAACCCCTGCAGGGTGTCTAAACTAAGTACTTAGCCGTGTCCCCGGTTATAGACAACTATGAGCAACTGGGCACGGAACTGTTTGGAAGATCTCACTCATCCCAATTTCTTAATTACTAAAACTTGATGGGTGAACATGGGTTTAGGAGCATACGAAAGCTGAACTGTCTTGTTTCTACATGGGTTTATGCTGGTATGTCCTTAGAAGATTGTTTTGAAGAAAGAAAACTGATTTAAAAGTAGGGAAAAGTTGTATTGCTTTTATCAAATGAGTCTGAACTCCACTTAGCCAAATATGCATGTAGATGATAGATCCTTTGTACTTATTAGTTCTACTTGCCAATACATTCAAAGTATTGACCATCCGTGGCTGCAACGTTCATGTTGCAGGTTGTTCCGTTTCTGAGTGATCGTTTATAGGTCGCGAGACTCCACTCAATGATTGTTCGCCTGTGGCAAATTTGAAGAATGGAGATCTACCTTGTTATTGTTTCCGCTGTGTACTTGTGTAATATAATGTAAATTTTGGATCATATTCGTTGTATTTATGATGCATAGTTATATTTGGTATTCATTTTGTACTGTGTGTGCCAGTAAACCAATCCAGGGATTGGCACTATACACATGAACTCAGCCTTATCAGGCGAGGGTGTTACATCAGAGATACAAGCATCAAAGTCATGACATAATTAACCAAGTTTTGAGACAAGCACATTATACTAAGAATGACAACTATGCTCTCAAGAAGGTGCTAATAGAATAAGTGGTGACTCAACAAGGAAGTGAAAAGGTTTTGGAAAGTTTGAAAGGCTTACAAATGCTGAAAGTATGGTACTCATTAGCTTTGAGCTCTCATTGCCCCTATCATAAGCATCTTTAGATGATTAAGGCGAAAGTGAGGTCCAATATGAGTTATATGCTTGACAGACCATAAACTGAAAATCTCATGTCCCTTGAGTACGAGGGCCACTCCTCATGCTACTCAACTTTAGTTACCTGTAAGTTCTTGTCGTCGTAAATACATGCGTATCATAGAGAATCTCCAACGGGGTACCACTTGCACATGATACAGGATCTATCCCATAATCAAAATGACAAGTCAAGCAGACAATGAGCACCTTAGCGATCTTTTTATTTGCTATTTGCATAGGTTTTTATTTAGGATGCTTTATAGATTGCTCATTATGGTTATGCTGCAAGTTTCCACCATGATTAGGCATGGCTTAGGCTAGCGGCCCAGGCGTTTCTCTAACACATATATATAACTCCATGAACTTACAAGCTCCCCTTTTATTTTACATCGACGACATCCGCAAACAAAGAGCATGATATCAACTGGATATGTATCCATAAGTATTGAAAGGGTTCCCCGTGACAGCACGGTTTTGCTAACTCCCAGCCTATAATTTGCAAGCATATAACTTTCATGGACAGTCACAATGGTTCAGGTTTATTAAGTGCAAGAAATAAAGTGTGCCATCAAGTTTATGAGATCTTTGCTAACTAACTTTCTCAAAACAGTCAAACTTTTTATTTGGATGAAAACGAGGAATAATGAATATGCTCAGAATTATCAAATGATGCTAGTAGGTAGGTATGGTGGACACTGTTGTCAATATTGGTTTTGGGGAGTTGGAAGCACAAGTATAGCTCATACTCAGTGCAAGTGAATGATAGCAATAGAGAGGGAGCGACAAACGAGAGAGCAATAACTATCATAATCATGCTTGCAACAAAACAGGACTAATTATGGCATGAAAGTGATACAAGAACTCTAAGGCAAAATAAATCATCGAGGCTTACTAACTATTGTTTAGTCATATGCATGCGTGAGCATATGCCAAGTTGATTCACATGAAACATTTAGAGGAGGATACCACAATATCATACCAAAATATGAATAGAACAATGCAAGAAAACATTCATAGACATGCTACAAACTATTAGCAAGCTGGAGCTAATCACAAGAAAGCAAGAACTACTAAGCATCCATAAATAACATACACCTTACATGAACAGACTAAGCATGCTCACAATGATGACTATATGTACAAAAATGAAAACAAATAGAGTTCGTTACTAGCCTCTTACCACACCTCAAGTTGTCTTAATCTTCACTATTACCCATCACTTGTGTGCCTTGAATAATAACATGAAACCAAACTCCACTGAGGACTGCTGAACCCTGCAAAGAACTTCACAAAACCAAAGAAGAACAACAAATATTTTTTGTGTTTTCGATTTTTTAAATCAAGCACACAAAGCAAAAACAAACAACGAAAAATCTTTTTGTATTTTTCTTTAAGGCAAACCAAACCTAAAAAAAGCAAAGAAACAATCCAAGAGAAACAACAAAAATATTTTTGGTATTTTGTGTTTTTGAGAAAGCAGAAACAAGAACCAAAAAGAAAGCGAAACATGGATATACAAAGAACTGACGAAACAAGATATATAGATGAGTGTGATGTTGGTATACCTCCCCCCAAGCTTAGGCTTTTGGCCTAAGTGGGGATCAACTCCATGGTGACCAAGAATGTGCACCTTCGTAATACGAAGAAGAGGCCCCTTTGTCCTGGTACGAGCTCGAGGACTCCCCTGTGTGGTGCATAGAGGGGTCGTATGAGGGCGCGTCCCCCTGGTAGTGTCCGTGGAAACCACGAATGCGTAGCTGCTAGTCCATCTCCTCCTTGGAGCGTGACCAAGGTCCATGGGAAATACAGAACAAAGTGGTTTGGGGCAAAGGAATTTCCCTCTCTTCCTCATCAGTAAACATCATCCTATAAACCAAATTATCAAGGGTAGAGCTAGTAGTGACAAAGTGATGCAGTTTCATGGCAGCTAAATCAAGACTCTGAGGAGCCAAAACTGTATCATTTGGATCAACAGAAAGGTCTAAGGCAGCAACAACACGTGCAACAATAATTCCCCATAAATGGGTCCCTTAGCAGCTAAGCGACGAGCAATGAGAGAACCAAGATTGTACCTGGCTTCATTGTTGAGTGCAGCAGCTAGGAAGGCCAAATGATAGTTGTAAATATTGCTAGTGTTCTCCCTACCAAGAACACTAGTGGCAAGATAATAAGCAAAATACCTGATAGCTGGGAGTTGAATATTTCTTATCTTCCCGCGCTGGGCTCTGCGGTCATCATCATTAGTTATCACACGGTAGAGCTCCAACAAATCAGCGGATTGAGCTAGAATCTTCTTCACTCTCCCAGTTGTGCCAATACCCAATATTTCACAAAATTTCTTCAATGTCATGGAGATAGGCCTATTATAGATTTTGAACGACACATCTGGCTTGAAAGGGCTGTTAGAAAAAGAGAAACTCTCCACAAAGGTTTTGGTGAGCATAGCGTACTGCACACTCTCATCCTGCATATAACTCGTTAGTCCAACCCTCTGAACCAAGGTCAGGAAATCATTGAGAATCCCTGCAGCCCGCAAAAAGGTAGGACAAGGAAAGGTAGAAGGGTGCGCATCCCCCTCATCTCCCTCGTCGCCAAAACGTGGTGTAATGAGATCCTCATCGTATGATGGCCTAGCTCGGGAGGATGATCTTGAAGGCCTTGTCCTCCTTGGTGCATCACTCTCAAACACTTCTCCAAATGTGTGGTTGTCCATGACCCTTTTTTCTGAAAATTTTAGGCAAACATCAAACCAAGTAATTTCCAAGTTGATAGATGATGAGGAACTACTATAGGAACTTGCTAGAGGGCTAAACATGCATCAAAATGAAATATCTAAGCATAGAACAAGCATGCAAGCTCACACAACCTAACACCTATAGCAGAAAAATACTCAAGATACAATCTACCAATCAAAATTCTAATTGGACAAGCGGAGGAGGCACATACCAAGGAGCAATCCCTCCAAAAATAAGCAGCAAAGATGGGCTAAGCAAGGAGATCGAAAATCAGGAGCAGGAACAGCAGGAACTCGAGCTTGAGAAAATTTTCCGGTGTGTTTCATGAGAGAGAAAGAAGTGGCTGGGAGGAGGCAACTTGGAAGGCCACAAGTGGGCCCCACACAGGCCAGGCGCGCCCTGGGCCTGGCCGCGCCACCAGGGGGTGTGCTGGCCTGGTGGGTCCCCCTGGGCCGCTCCAGGTGTCCCTCTGCCCCTTTTTCGAGGAAAAATTTAATATGATTTTTTGGGATTTTTCGGGAAGCTTTATTTTTGGGCAATTTTCAGGGTATGAAAATTGATTTTCTCGCAGAAACAGATTTTTTTAGAAGAAGCAAAAGCAAACAAAAACCAAAACTACAGAAGTCCTAAGACCCTCTAACAAGCAAACAACTAGCAAAACTAAAGCTAACAAGAGAAAGAGCAAAGACTAGGAAGGCAAAAAATAAAAGTAAGCAAGTATAACCACTATGAAAGCATTGTTTTGTTCATTAAAATCCTTTTGTTAACAAGGTTGATCAAGTCTTTCTACCAAAACAATCTTATATGAAGCAAAAATTTGCATTCCACAAAGTGATTATGTTACCTCAAGCTTGATAGCAATGGTCCCAATCATAATAGTTTCAAAACTTTCTTATGGAATGGAACAATATATTTCTCCAACTTTGATGCTCTCAATATTTTCAATGGAATTCAGGCAATAGCTCTTATCAATCTTCTTGGGGAAATAAACAGTATGCTCTTTGTCATTAATATTAAATGTTACTTTTCCTTGATTACAATTGATGACAGCACCTGCAGTATTAAGAAAAGGTCTCCCAAGAATAATGGACATATTATCATCTTCAGGCATCTCAAGCACAATAAAATCAGTTAAAACCAAGCAATTATGAGCCACTTGAACATGAACATCCTCACATATACCAACAGGAATAGTAGTTGACTTATCAGCCATTTGCAAATATATATCAGTTGGTATCAACTTTTCTAGCTGGAGTCTTTTGTAGAGAGAAAAAATCATAACACTAACTCTAGCTCCCAAATCACATAAAGTAGTTTTGACATAATTATTCTTAATAGAGCAAGGAATAGTTGGAATACCTGGATCACCAAGTTTCTTTGGAACCTTACCATTGAAGGAATAATTAGCAAGAAAAGTATAAATTTCCTCATTATGAATCTTCCTTTTATTAGAGACAATATCCTTCATATACTTTAAATAAGGAGGCAACTTAATAGCATCAGTCAAAGGAATTTGCAAAAATAAAGGTTTCATCCACTCACAAAACTTTTTATAGTGTTCTTCCTCCTTTGACTTGTGTTTCTTATTAGGAAAAGGCATAGGTTTCTACACCCAAGATTTTCTCTCACTACCATGTTTATTAGCAATAAAATCTTCCTTAGTGTACCTAGTGTTCTTAGTGTGCTTCTCAGGTTCTTCCTCAACTTCCTCCTTATTAGGAGTATCATTTTTATCATTACCACTCTTAGTTTCAGCATCAGAGATAGGTATACTATTAGGATCTACAGCAGGTTCAGAGGGTTCCTCAACTATTTTATGTTTCTTTTTCTTTCTCTTGCGAGGACTACCACTACTTTCAACTTGTTGAGACTCCTGCTCAATTCTTTTAGGGTGTCCTTCAGGATATAAAGGGTCTTGAGTAGCTATACCACTCCTAGTTCTAATTCCATAAGCATGTTTATCTCCTGAGGCATTAACTAGCATATCCTTTTGTACCTTAGCAAGTTGATCAATTTTGAGTTTGAACCATTTGAAAGTGTTTACAAAGCATTTTAACATCATTAGCAGTTCTTTCCACAATATCTTTCAACTCATTAATAGCTCTAGAGTTTTCCAATAAATTATTCTGAACTTGTTTATTAAAACTACCTTGTTTAACAATAAATGTGTCAACTTCATCTAAGCATTGATCAGGAGGCTTACCATAGGGAATATCACCTTCATCAAAGTGGAGAGAGTGTACCTCAATAGTGGATGATTGGGGAATTGGCTTACATAATTCTTCTATAGGAGGTAGATTCTTCACATCTTCATCTCTAATACCTTTCTCCTTTAGACATTTCTTAGCTTCATCATTTAATGCAATCACTCCCCTCTTCTTTGGTGTTGGTGTTGGAACTGGTTCAAGCAAAATTGGTTCAGGAGTAGTAGGCTCAGGTGTATTTAGCTCAGTTGAATTCGAATCTTCATAATTCTTGCTTATTTTAGTCATTAATTCTTCAGCATCTGTAGGAGTTCTTTTCCTAAAAACACAATCAACAAAAATATCTAGGTATGTCCTAGAATCATCAGTAAGTCCATTATAATAAATATCAAGAAGCTCATTTTTAGGCAACGGACATCCAGGATGTGCATGAATCAAGGCACAGAACCTTGTCCATGGCTCAGGCAATTTCTCTTCTTCTCCCTGTTTAAAATCAAAAAGTTTCTGCAAAGCAGCATGTCTAGCACTAGCACCATGTCTCTCAAGGAGACTTCTAATAGCACTAGCATCATGTGTGTTTTGGTACTCTTCAATAAAATCATCAGTCATTTCAATGTATCCATCACTAATATCATATCTCTCTCTAGACCCAGGTGAGCTAACAGGTGTAATAGTGTCTTCACTAGGAGTTTGAGTGTTTCCCAAAATAATTATAGCAATAGTAGCATCTAGGAAAGGACCTAATGAACCACTCGCATCAAGCACAGTAGAAGTAACATCATGAGTATCAAAAGCATTTTCAGATTCAGCAGTAGTAGCAGTGTGTGTAGTATGTGTATGTGGTGGTGGTGTAACAAGCTTACTTATAATAGACGGTGAATCAAGAGCAGAAGAGGTGTTTAGGACTGTACCTCTTCTTGTAGTGGATGGTAAATATAGAGGTCCCAACCTTTAATAAGGTAGAGATCCCTGTGTTTACAATGCTAGTCCCTGGATCAAAGCTAGCATCCACAGTTAAGATGTAATATCAAGAAACAAAGGTCATATTACAACTTTATAACCAGGAATAAAATAATTTATTACATCTTACATAGCTCATTTGGCTATCTCATTACAATGCAGCAGAAATAACTATAGCATGGGGTCCTTCATATTCAAAGTGCCACAGGCAATCATGTTGGTTGTAGACTTGCAATCCTAATCAACACACTTCACTAACATCAAACAAACCTACAACATAATAAGTTACAGCCACAAGGGTCAATACATTTGAATTGTATTGGCAAGTGATACTATGGTAGTATAGTGAAGTCTATCATCTATATGCATTTGGCTAGGTGGAGCTTAGGCTTGCTTTTCTCAAAATAGATTTTCCTTATCATTTGAAAACACTAAGTTTTTGTTTGACAAAATCACCCAAGGAACCCCAATAGAAATTGGTGAACCTTCACCCTTGTTCAACCACAAGTTTTTAACTTAGAAATTGGGATGAGGAGATTCTTGATAGCTTCCATGTCTTGATGCTCAAATTGTCCTTTGCCAGGGACATGGCTAAGTACTTAGATTTTACACTCTACAGAGATGGTGCACTTTCCCCACAAGACTTGGTTTCACCAAGACAAGATCTTTCAAAAGCCTTCCCTTAGACCAGAATGGACGCGTTCCAACCTATCATCCCCAACCACCAACTGTCCATTTGGCTAAGTTATTGCAACATATATGATCCAGGCAGAGCCCATAATGCCAAGTGGCTGCACTTGAAGCTTCTCAACATTTGACATCTCAAATATCTTTGTTCCTGGGTGGCATTCCACAAGTGAGATACACAAGGTAAACCATAGAAATGGGCCTTGTGTAACCACTCAACACAAACCATTCTTTCCATTCCACCCAGGTGTTTCATTCAATTAGTTGTTTTATTAAACAAAACACAAGTCCTTGACTTAGAAATATTCCATAGCATGAATATAAACCACTCTTGTTTGTTTCTAGCTAGGCTAAGAATAATAGTAGTAGGAATCTTAACTTAGGAAAATTCTACTAAGGTTTCATCTACTAGGATTTCCCATGGCATAGTTTATACTTAGCAAAAATTCCATGCAAGTCCTACTTAGAAATATCACTAATGCATAGTAAAAAAACAGTAGGACAAAAGTATGAAGCATCACTTGCCTTTTTGGTAGAGAATTATAAGTTCACTCCTTGATCTTGCAATACTCACACTCTTCAAATTCCACTACAAATCAATCAAGCAAGCAAATATTCAATATACCATTCAAGCAATCATCACATAAAATAATAAAAACAAAGCAATGCAAGCAAGCATGCCAAAGATTGTTTAATTTGGAAAAGTGGTTTCTAATACGTTATAAACATTTTGAAACACTTATTTGTCATTTATAAAGTGGCAAGGTCATTTATAAATGTGGTGAAACCATTTGGTATCAAGTTAGTGAAAATGTCTATTTTATGTCATTTTTGTTTTGTTAGATTTGATTTAAATCAAAGTTGTTGGAGATATGCCCTAGAGGCAATAATAAATGTAGTTATTATTATATCTTTGTGTTTATGATAAATGTTTACATTCATGCTATAATAGTATTAACAAGGAAACATTGATACTTGTGTGATTTGTAAACTTAATTTGAAGTCCCTAGTATAGCCTCTATACTTCACTAGCTTGTTGGTTGATAGATGATTGTGGTTTCCCTATCATAAACATAGAGATGTTATCACCAACAAGATCATATCGTTAGGAGAATGATATGGTGGACATACTCCTATAGATAAGCGTAGCATAAAGATCAAGTCATTTCAATAGTTCAATTGCTATATGCTTTCTGATACATAGTAACCTAATTCCTTCGACCATGAGATCACGCATATCACCTTTACCGGATGGATGCTTTGATGAAATCAAACACCACACCGTAATTGGGTGGTTATAAAGGTGGCATTGAGTGTTCGGAAAGTTTTGGTTGAGACACATGGATCAAGAGTGGGATTTGTCCATCCATATGACGGATAGATATACTCTGGGCCCTCTCGGTGGAATGTCATCCAATTAGCTTGCAAGCATGTGACTGGCTCACAAGGGATCACATATCACGGGAACGAGAAAAGAGTACTTATCAGTAACGAGGTTGAACTAGGTATGCAGAGATACCGACGATCATAACCTCGGATAAGTAACATATCGTGAGACAAAGGGAAATTGGTATCGTATGTAAGTGGTTCATTCGATCGCAAAGTAATCGTAGAAGTATGTGGGAGCCATATGAATTTCCAGATTCCTTTATTGGTTATTGTTCGAAGAAGTGTCTCGATCATGTCCGCATAATTCACGAACCGTAGGGAGACACACTTAAGGATTCGACGTTGTTTGAGTAGTTATGGTATTATGAGAAAGAGACCGAATGTTGTTCGGAGTCTCGGATGGGATCCGGGATATCACGAGGTGATCCGGAATGGTCCGGAGAATAATATTCATATAAGGAAAGACCCGTTTCGGCGTTCGGGAATGATTCCGGTGTTTTCATCGGGAATGTTCTAGAAGGTTCCGGAATGTCCGGCACTCCGGGGGGGAGGGGTACATGAATGTGTCATTACATATTGGAATGATTGCATCATGTACTAAGTGTTCTTGCTGTTCCAAATAAAGGATTAAATTGAATCCTAAAACAGAAAAGTCAAATGTCCAGTTTGAAAGTCAAACGGCTAAAACAAGAAACTGTGGGAAACAAGCAAGAGGAGTTGGGAACCGACTTGGGGGAGGAATCTCCTCCCCAAGCCGGCGCGCCAACCAAGTCCGACTTGGGGAGGGACTCCCCTCCCCTTGGCCGCACCCTCCACCCATAAAAGGAGGGGCAGGGCCTCCTCCTCTAGACACACAAGTTCCTATCCTCTAATCTCCGGTTTAGAGCCGTTTTGGTCTAGAGCTTCTAATTGCCCTAGCCTTCGGTTTAGAGCCTTCTAATTGGTGTGTCTAAACCCTAGACCACTAATAGTACTCTCTCATACTCCACCATACTCGCTCCGGCTTAAGGCGAAGCCCTGCGGGATCTCCCCTCTACTTCCGGTACCACGCCGTTGTGCTGCCGGAATCGCGAGGAGAGTGCTACAACCTCCGCTGCCTGCTGGAACAAGGGAGAGGAAGGTCTTCGTTGAGTACCGAACGTGTGACCGACTGCGGGAGCGCTGCCGGAACGCAGCGCCGGAAGGATCGTCTACACGATCTTGAGATCGGAAAGAGTACGACTACATCACCCACGAGAATCCGCTCTCGTTAAACACTTTGGAATCTTCGAGGGTAAGTTATTCCATCGACTCGTTGCTACAATCTAGTAGATAGATCTTGGCTTGTTTGTTTGTATGCGATAGAAAAATTTTGTTTTCCATGCTACGAAACCCTACAGTGGTATCAGAGTCGTGTCTATATGTAGATCTGTTGCACGAGTAGAACACAATGGTCATTGTGGGCGTTGATGCTTTTATTGTCGATTGCTTCTTGTGTACTTTGCATCTTGCGGTATGTTGGGATGAAGCGGCCCGGGCTAACCTTACATGACATCGTTCATGAGACTTGCTCCACGCTGACATGCAACTTGTATTGCATAAGTGGCTTTGCGGGTGCCTGTTTCTCCTAGCATAGTTAAGATCCAATTTACAATGGGTGATTAACAATACTAGTATCAATGTTGTGGTTCTTGTTCGTAAGTTAGAACGACACTTATTGAAAGCCCCAAACCACGTAAAATATGCAAAGAAAGTAGAGGCGTCTAACTTTGTTTTGCAGGGGTGTGCAGTGATGTGATATGGCCATGATTGTGATTATATTTGATGTATGCAATGTTCCTTATTGTAAGTCGGCAACCGGCAGGAGCCATATGGTTGTCTTTATTTTATGTTAAGACCCGCGTGTCTATTCAAAGTAGTTGTAATAGTTGAAGCCGGTGGACGACAACCATGGAGAGGCGTCATTGACCTTGATGCAATGCCGGTGATGATGGAGATCATGTTCGTGCTTGAAGATGGAGATCGGAAGCACAAAGAAGAAAGGCCATATCATATCACATATATATTGAATTGCATGTGATGTTAATCCTTTATGCATCTTGTATTGCTTAGTAGACGACGGTAGCATTATAAGATGATCCCTCATGCACATGAATTTCAAGTCATAAAGTGTTCACCCTTAGTTAGCACCGTTGCTAAAGCTTGTTGTTTCGAAGCACCACGTGATGATCGGGTGTGTTAGATTCCGCAAGTGTATACAGCGTGAGCAAGCCAGATTTGCTCATGCGGAAACTAAGGTTTGATCTTGACGAGCCTAGCATGTACAGACATGGTATCGGAACACGGATCACCGAAAGGTAAAACATGAGTCATATAGTAGATATGATGAACATGATGATTGTTCGCCATTGAAACTATATCAACTCTCGTGATGATCGGTGTTGATGTAGTGGATTTGGTTCGTGTGATCACTAAAACAATGTGAGGGATATTGTTTTAAGTGGGAGTTCACCTAGATTAACTTTATTAATTAATTTGAACTCAATTTGTCATAAACTTAGTCTAAACTATTGCAAATATGTTGTAGATCAATGGCAGCCCCTACCATCAATTTTAATGCGTTCCTAGAGAAAGAAAAGTTGAAAAACAATGGAAGCAAATTCGCGGATTGGTTCCGCAATTTGAGGATTGTCCTCACAGCTGGTAATTTGACCTATGTGTTGGATGCACCGCTGGGTGACCCACCTGCAGCTAATGCTCCCGATGAAGTAAAGAATGTTTACCTCGCTCGGAAGAATCAGTACTCCATCGTTCAGTGTGCTATCTTGTATGGTTTGGAATCGGATCTTCAGAAAAGGTTTGAGGATTCAGACCCATATGATATTGTCGAGGATCTCAAATTGATTTTTGAGACTCATGCGGCAATTGAAAGCTATGAGGCTTCTGAAAAGTTCTTTAACTGCAAGATGGAAGAGGGCAGCTCCGTCAGTGAGCATGTGCTTAAGATGTCTGGGCACGCGAACAAACTTCAAAGCTTGGGTATAGTGATTCCTAATGCTTTGGGGATTTATCGTGTCCTCCAATCACTACCACCAAGTTACAAGAACTTTGTGATGAACTACAACATGCAGAACATGAACAAGACGTTGCCAGAACTCTTTGCCATGTTGAAATCTGCAGAAGTGGAGATCAAGAAAGAGCACCAAGTGTTGTTGGTCAATAAGACCACCAAATTCAAGAAAGGCAAGTCTAAGAAAAAGGGACACTTCAAGAAGGGTGGTAAGAAAGTTACCACGCCGACGAAGAAGACCAAGGCTGGACCTAAGCCTGATACTGAGTGTTTTTACTGCAAGGGAGAAGGTCACTGGAAGCGGAATTGCCCAAAGTACTTGGCGGATTTGAAGAACGGCAACATCAAGAAGAAAGGTATATCTGATATACATGTTATTGATGTGTATCTCACTAGTACTCGTAGTAGTGCCTGGGTATTTGATACTGGTTCGGTTGCTCATATTTGTAACTCGAAACAGGTGCTGCAGAATAAACGGAAGCTAGCGAAGAACGAGGTGACGATGCGCGTGGGAAATGGATCAAAGGTTGATGTGATCGCGGTTGGCACGCTACCCCTTCATCTACCATCGGGATTAGTTTTATACTTAAATAATTGTTATTTGGTGCCTGTGTTGAGCATGAACATTATATAGGGATCTTGTTTATTGCGAGACGGTTACTTGTTTAAGTCCGAGAATAATGGTTGTTCGATTTATATGAGTAATATGTTTTATGCACATGCACCTTTGATAGATGGTCTATTCTTATTGAATCTCGATAGTGGAAATACACATATCAACAACATTGAGGCTAAACGTTTGAAATCAAGCGATAATTCGACCTATATGTGGCACTGTCGTCTTGGTCACATTGGAGTGAAACGTATGAAGAAACTCCATTCCGATGGACTTCTTGAATCACTTGATTTTGAATCACTTGAAAGATGCGAAGCATGTCTGATGGGTAAAATGACTAAGACTCCATTTTCTGGTATGATGAAGCGAGCTACGGACTTATTGGAAATCATACATACCGATGTGTGTGGTCCAATGAGTGTAGCATCGCGCGGTGGTTATCGTTATGTTCTTACCTTCACGGATGACTTGAGTAGATATGGGTATATCTATTTCATGAAACATAAGTCCGAAACTTTTGAGAAGTTTAAGGAGTTTCAAAGTGAGGTAGAGAATCAACGTAACAAGAAGATTAAATTTCTACGTTCTGATCGTGGAGGTGAATATATAAGTTACGAGTTTGGCGAGCATTTTAAGAAATGCGGAATACTTTCACAATTGACACCGCCGGGAACACCACAGCGTAATGGTGTGTCCGAACGTCGTAATCGAACTCTCTTAGATATGGTTCGTTCTATGATGTCACTTACAGATTTACCGCTATCATTTTGGGGTTATGCATTAGAAACAGCCGCATTCACTTTAAATAGGGCACCATCTAAATCCGTTGAAACGACACCGTATGAATTATGGTTTGGGAAGAAACCTAAATTGTCGTTCCTTAAAGTTTGGGGATGCGAAGCCTATGTAAAGAAGTTACAGCCGGACAAGCTTGAACCCAAAACGGAAAAATGCGTCTTCATAGGATACCCGAAGGAAACTATTGGGTATACCTTATATCATAGATCCGAAGGCAAAATCTTCGTTGCCAAGAATGGATCCTTTCTAGAGAAGGAATTTCTCTCAAAAGAAGTGACTGGAAGGAAAGTAGAACTCGACGAGGTTGTCGAACCTTCTCTCGAAATTGCGAGTAGCGCAGCACCGGAAGAAGTTCCTGTGATGCCTGCACCAATAAGAGAGGAAGCTAGTGATGGTGATCATGAAACTTCGGTTGAAGTTGCTACAGACCCTCGGAGGTCAACGAGAACTCGTACCACTCCAGATTGGTATGATTCCGTTATGAATGTCATGTTGGTGGACAACACCGATGACCCCGAGACATATGAGGAAGCGATGATGAGCCCAGATTCCAATAAATGGCAAGAAGCCATGAAATCCGAGATTGGATCCATGTACGAAAACCAAGTATGGACTTTGGTGGACTTACCGGATGGCCGGAAGGCTGTCGAGAACAAATGGATTTTCAAGAAGAAAACAGATGCTGATGGTAATGTTACTGTCTATAAAGCTCGACTTGTCGCAAAATGGTTTCGACAAATTCAAGGAGTTGACTACGATGAGACTTTCTCACCAGTAGTGAAGCTAATGTCTGTGAGGATTATGTTAGCAATCGCTGCATATTATGATTATGAGATATGGCAGATGGATGTCAAAACAGCATTCCTCAATGGAGACATTGATGAAGAGTTGTATATGATGCAACCCAAAGGTTTTGTCGATCCTAAAGATGCTAACAAGGTATGCAAACTTCAACGGTCCATCTATGGATTGAAGCAAGCATCCCGAAGTTGGAATCGACGTTTTGATAAGGTAATCAAAAGTTTTGGTTTTATACAAACTTATGGAGAAGCTTGTATTTACAAGAAAGTGAGTGGGAGCTCTGTAGCATTCTTAATACTATATGTGGATGACATATTATTGATTGGGAATGATGTAGACCTTCTTAATAGTGTCAAGGAATATTTGAATAATAGTTTTTCAATGAAGGATCTTGGCGAAGCAGCTTACATATTAGGCATAAAGATTTATATAGATAGATCGAAACGCCAAATATCATTGTCACAGAGTACATATTTGGACAAAGTTCTAAAGAGGTTTGGAATGGAAGAAAGCAAGAAAGGGTTCTTGCCCATGTTGCCCAATACGACCTTGAGTAAAACTCAAAGTCCGACATCGGCAGAAGATAGAGAAAGGATGAGTAAGACTCCCTATGCCTCAGCCATAGGATCTCTAATGTATGCCATGCTATGTACTAGACCCGACATTGCATATGTTGTTAGTTTAACTAGCAGATATCAAAGTGATCCAGGAGTGGATCATTGGACAGCGGTCAAAAACATCCTTAAGTACTTGAGAAGAACTAAGGATATGGTTCTTTCTTATGGAGGTGATGAACAACTCGTTTTTAATGGTTACACCGATGCTAGTTGGAACACCGATCCGGATGATTCTAAATCACAATCCGGATACGTATTTATTTTGAATGGTGCAGCAGTTAGCTGGAGGAGTGCAAAGCAAAGCGTTGTGGCGAGATCTTCAACTGAATCGGAATACATGGCTGCTTCGGAGGCTTCACAAGAAGCGATATGGATGAAAGAGTTCAT
This sequence comes from Avena atlantica, assembly GCA_910589765.1. Taxonomy (NCBI): domain Eukaryota; kingdom Viridiplantae; phylum Streptophyta; class Magnoliopsida; order Poales; family Poaceae; genus Avena; species Avena atlantica. The sequence goes on along the minus strand of OU342734.1, from coordinate 378,088,753 downwards.
TACAGAGCTGGGTGTGGTTCCTAGTGCGCTGGACCCAATATCTATCTACTGTGATAACATGGGCGCCATAGCCAATGCGCAAGAACCAAGGTCACACAAGAAGCTGAAGCACATCAAGCTACGTTTTCACGCTATTCAAGAACATATCCAGGATGGGGATATAAAGATTTGCAAAGTACACACAGATCTGAATGTGGCGGATCCGTTGACTAAACCTCTCCCGAGGGCAAAACATGACCAACACCAAACTGCCATGGGTGTTCGGTATATTACCATGTAATCTAGATTAGATGACTCTAGTGCAAGTGGGAGACTGTTGGAGATATGCCCTAGAGGCAATAATAAATGTAGTTATTATTATATCTTTGTGTTTATGATAAATGTTTACATTCATGCTATAATAGTATTAACAAGGAAACATTGATACTTGTGTGATTTGTAAACTTAATTTGAAGTCCCTAGTATAGCCTCTATACTTCACTAGCTTGTTGGTTGATAGATGATTGTGGTTTCCCTATCATGAACATAGAGATGTTATCAACAACAAGATCATATCTTTAGGAGAATGATATGGTGGACATACTCCTATAGATAAGCGTAGCATAAAGATCAAGTCATTTCAATAGTTCAATTGTTATATGCTTTCTGATACATAGTAACCTAATTCCTTCGACCATGAGATCATGCATATCACCTTTACCGGATGGATGCTTTGATGACATCCAACACCACACCGTAACTGGGTGGTTATAAAGGTGGCATTGAGTGTTCGGAAAGTTTTGGTTGAGACACATGGATCAAGAGTGGGATTTGTCCATCCATATGACTGATAGATATACTCTGGGCCCTCTCGGTGGAATGTCATCCAATTAGCTTGCAAGCATGTGACTGGCTCACAAGGGATCACATATCACGGGAACGAGAAAAGAGTACTTATCAATAACGAGGTTGAACTAGGTATGCAGAGATACCGACGATCATAACCTCAGATAAGTAACATATCGTGAGACAAAGGGAAATTGGTATCGTATGTAAGTGGTTCATTCGATCGCAAAGTAATCGTAGAAGTATGTGGGAGCCATATGAATTTCCAGATTCCTCTATTGGTTATTGTTCGGAGAAGTGTCTCGATCATGTCCGCATAATTCACGAACCGTAGGGAGACACACTTAAGGATTCGACGTTGTTTGAGTAGTTATGGTATTATGAGAAAGAGACCGAATGTTGTTCGGAGTCTCGGATGGGATCCGGGATATCACGAGGTGATCCGGAATGGTCCGGAGAATAATATTCATATAAGGAAAGACCCGTTTCGGAGTTCGGGAATGATTCCGGTGTTTTCATCGGGAATGTTCTAGAAGGTTCCGGAATGTCCGGCACTCCGGGGGGAGGGGTACATGAATGTGTCATTACATATTGGAATGATTGCATCATGTACTAAGTGTTCTTGCTGTTCCAAATAAAGGATTAAATTGAATCCTAAAACAGAAAAGTCAAATGTCCAGTTTGAAAGTCAAACGGCTAAAACAAGAAACTGTGGGAAACAAGCAAGAGGAGTTGGGAACCGACTTGGGGGAGGAGTCTCCTCCCCAAGCCGGCGCGCCAACCAAGGCCGACTGTTAGACCCCTCCTTTATAGAGGAAAGGATCCCTGTGATTGCAATGCTAGTCCCTGGATCAATGCTAGCATCCACAGTTTAAGATGAAGTACGCAGATACAAAGGTCGTTTATTACATTCATTCCAGAGATAAAATATAGTCTTATACAACTCATGGCCATAGGCCTAATACAAGAGTTTTAAGGAACAAATAAATAAACACAAGTCTTCATCTTCATGTGCCACAGGCAAGCATGTTGAGTGTAGACTCATGACTCCTATTCATCATCGGAGTAACCTGCAACATCACAAGTTACAGCCACAGAGGGTCAATACTTTGGAATAGTATTGGCAAGTGATACCTTAGTATATTTTAAGTGGACTATATAACTATATGCATTTTTGGCTAAGTGTAGCTTGGCTTGCTTTTGCTTGAAAATAGATTTTTCCTATTAGTTGAAATGGCTAAGTTTTTCTTTGTCAAAAACATTCCCAAGGAAACCACCAATAGACATTGGGGTCCTTCACCCTTGTTCACCCACAAATTTTTATTGTAGAAGTTGGAGTGATGAGATTCTTGTAGCTTCCATGTCTTGATGCTCAAAGTGTCCATTTCCTTGGACAAGGCTAAGTACTTAGGTTTTCCATCTGCAGAGGTTGTGCACTTTCCCCACCAGACTTGGTTTCCCAAGACAGGACCTTTCAGAAGCTTTTCCTTAGTCAAATGGACGCGTTCCAACCTATCATCCCATCTACCACCAACTGTCCAAAAGACTAAGTTCTAGCAACCTATATGATCAAGGCAGAGCCCATTTTGCCAAGTGGCTGCACTGTAAGCTGTCTCAACACTTGGCCTCCAAATCCCTATGTGCCTGGGTGGCTTACCACAAGTGAGATACACAACCCAAGTCCATGGCCTTGTGTAACCACTCAACATAACCCATACTTTCCATTCCACCCAGGAGGTTCATTTGACTTAGTGGTTTTATTAGAAAAGTATAAGTCTCTTGACTTGGAATATTTTCTTTATAGTGTGAGTAGTTTTTCACCAACCCTTGTTTTTCTATAATCTAGGCTAAGCAAAGTATGGCAACATATCTTAGGGATGATTCCTTAGCAATTCTACTAGGCTACATAGGATTTCCCATCTTAGCACTAAGCAAAACATTATGTAAGTATTTTAGCAAAATATCTAATGCAAGTACAACTTAGGATAGGAAATTCATGGAAATATCACTTGCCTTGGTAGTGTGGAGAGTAGCACTCTTCACAATCACAATCACTAGCAAAATCTACACAAGAAATCAAAGCATACAATTACACACAATTTAAATACAACCAAAAATAATATGAATGTATGCATGCAAGAATTTACTATATGGTGATTTTTTGAAAATTATATCAAGCATGTTCATGAGTACAGAAACCTAATATGTCACAAGTTTGCCAACTACACTTATTTGGCCTCAAAATAATAAACAAGAATAAAACTATATCTAAATTAGCCCCAAACTTGTTCCACAAATAAAATCACTTTTACTGTTACTATATGCTAAATAAAGTGGATATTCAGAAAGGCCTTGTTTCACTGATTTCAACGGTATAAAGTTTGTAAAAATCCAACGTGGGATTCAAAATTTATAAGCATTTGAAATTTGATTCTAAATCAGGTTTTTAAACTCTGTTTTTAATCCGACCTTGCCACGCGTCGCGTTATTACTGGCGCATACCGGTTCGCACCGGATCACCCTTCTGTGCCGTTGGATCTAACTAACGCTGCACGGCTCAGATCGCGTACCTCTTCGGTTTAAGTGAATCTATCCTAGCGCTGCGATGTAGATCCAACGGTCCACATCATCAAACCAGAAACGGGCGGCGCTGGCGATGCTAACTGGCGGCGGCGCGTCTGACTACGGCGGCGCCGGCGTTCTACATCGTCCGCGAGAGGGAGAGGGGTATTACCAGGTTCGCCGGAGGCTGCTGAAGCTCGTCGTGGTACTGGCTTGTGGAGGGGCGCTCGGAGATGGGCTCTAGACCTCGTCGGAGTTGCGTCTGGCGTCAAGTGGGGGTTGTCGGAGTCGTTGCCGAAGTTCTGCGTCGCCTGAGCACGAACCAATGGGTTTAGAAGATGCGCAGGACAACTGCGAACACGCTCGGGTGAACAAGAAAGCAAGGGGCGCTCGAAACTTACTGAGATTGCTCGCCGGAGTTCGCGAAAGCGTCAGCCACGGTCAGTTGTCGACGTTGGCGAGGTTCCTCGTCGTGCTAGGCCAAAATAGGGACACTGTCAGATGCGCACGATGATGAGGATTCTATGCGTATCAACCAGAGGGCAAGGGGCGGTGGCTACTTACGGAGAGAGGTCGCCGGAGTTCGTGAAGAAGACGGTGGCGGCCAGTCGTCGATGTTGCCAAAGCTAGGGGTCATGCGAAGGCAAACGGCGAGTGTCAGAAGATGCGTATAAGTTCACTGAACAAGATAGTGTGAATGAGAGACAGAGGGGAACTCGAGGCTCACCGGAATTCGCCGGCGCAGTCATCGGAGACGGCGGGGTTGCAGAGAGAAATGTGCGCAGCCTGGGGGCGTTCCGTGCTCGTGGTTTGGGGGAAAAGAGAGAGGGTACAGAGGGGTTTCTTATAGCCTGGTCGCGAGCGAGAATCACTCTGCCAATAACTCGAATTGACGCCGCGAATTAAAACCAGAAACGCCCGCGTTGATTTGGGGATGAACGAGTCGTGCGGGTGGAGACGACGCTGGCGTGGAGATGGCCCGCTTGTCAGCGAGGTGCGCGAAGTGCAGGTGGGGTCTGCGTGTCAGCGGCTCAGCGCGTGTGCTTGCGCGTGTGAGAAGAAAAGAAGTTCCCCGGGTGGGCTTGCTGGGCTCGGCTCGTTGCTGGGCCAGATTCTGGCCGCGCGGCCCTTTTCTATTGTTTATTTCTTTTCTTTTTCTATTTCTATTTTCTGGAATGGTTTTTGATATGAATTTAAATCCTTTTGAATTCAATCTGCCTTGGGAATTTTTACAGGGTTTTGTGGATTCAAAAGCAGTCATAAAACTAGGTGGTTACTTTGCAAGGCTTGGTCCAGCTTGGTTTCTATAATAATTTGAGATTTGTTCCTGTTTGCAAATATTTGAAATGGACTTTGGATTCTACTTCTAAAATTTGAAATCTTTGGGTTTAAAAGTTTCACCTAAACTTTCCATCAATGAAGGCAAGCATTCAAGTATTTAATCATTCAAACTTCAAAAGGATGATGTTTATTTGGGACAATTTGACCACATGAAATCATAACTCATATTTCATCACTAAGTGATTTTTGATAAAACCCTAAATGAATGAATGATGCAAAGTGATATGAATGAGTTTTGAAACTATGATTTTTGGGATGTTACAAATCTAACCCCCTTAAGATGAATCTCGCCCTCGAGATTCGGTTTGGCTAGCAAATAGGTGAGGGTGGTCTTTCCGAAGATCATCTTCTCTTTCCCATGTTGCTTCCTCTTCGGAGTGATGGTTCCATTGTACTTTACAAAACTTGATAGTCTTGGTCCTGGTAACTCTTTCTGCTGTCTCTAGAATCTTGACAGGCTTTTCCTCATAAGTGAGATCACTTTCCAGCTGAACTTCTTCCAAAGGTATGGTATCCTTCAAAGAAGACTCTTCCATTTCTGGGTGACATTTCTTAAGCTGACTCACATGAAATACGTTATGGACTGCTGACAGAGATTCTGGCAATTCAACTTCATATGCAACTTCTCCTTTGCGACTTAGAATCTTGAATGGCCCAACATATCTTGGTGCCAATTTTCCTTTGACTCCAAATCTTTTCACTCCACGAAGTGGTGATACCCTGAGATAAGCTCTATCCCCAACTTCGTACGTGACTTCTCTACGTTTAGAATCCGCGTAGCTTTTCTGTCGGGATTGTGCTATCTTCATCCTGTCCTTAACCAATTTAACTTTCTCTTCGGCGTCCTTGATAAGATCAGGTCCAAATAAGCTTCTTTCTCCCACACCATTCCATAACAATGGGGTGGTACACTTCCTTCCGTAGAGTAACTCAAACGGTGCCATTCCAATACTAGATTGATGATTATTGTTATAAGAGAACTCTGCGTAAGGTAAACTTTCATCCCAACTTGCTCCATAGTCTAAAGCACAAGCTCTCAACATGTCCTCAAGAATTTGGTTGGTCCTTTCTGTTTGTCCATCTGTTTGAGGATGAAAGGCAGTGCTAAATTCCAATCTTGTTCCTAAGGATTCATGAAGTTGTCTCCAAAAATGAGATGTGAACTGGGTTCCTCTATCTGACACAATACTCTTTGGCACACCGTGAAGGCATACAATCCTGCTCATGTAAATTTTAGCTAACTTAGCACTTGTATAGGTTGTCTTTACTGGTATAAAATGAGCCACTTTAGTTAGGCGATCCACTACTACCCATATGGAATCATACCCTGATCTAGTCCTTGGTAATCCGGTAATGAAATCCATACCAATATTTTCCCACTTCCATTCAGGAATAGGTAGTGGTTGAAGCAGACCTGCTGGCTTCTGGTGCTCCGCTTTGACTCTGCTACACACATCACACAAAGCAATATGTTCGGCGATGTCCCTTTTGAGATTGTTCCACCAAAACCTTTCCTTCATGTCCATGTACATCTTGGTGTTTCCCGGGTGAATAGAATAGGGAGAGTTGTGACCTTCTTGTAAGATCAGTTTCCGTAACTCCGGGTCTTGTGGAACACATATACGTTTTCCATGCCATAAAGTACCCTGTTCGTCAATATGAAAACTCTTAGCTTTCCCTAGACCAATGTTTACTTTAATCTTTTCAATTTCCTCATCAGTCTTCTGAACTTCTCGGATTTTGTCCAATAGAGTGGGTTGAACATCTAAGGACATGAGATATCCTTCTGGTACAATCTCTAATCTGAGTTCTTTGAATTGCTTACACAAGTCATCTGGCAATTCTCCTTTTGTAAGGCCATTTACAAACGTTTTACGACTTAGAGCATAGGCTACTACATTTGCTTTACCGGGATGGTATTGCAAACTTAAATCGTAATCTTTGATAAGTTCTAGCCATCTTCTTTGTCTCATGTTGATTTCCTTCTGGGTGAAGATGTACTTCAAGCTCTTGTGATCGGTGAATACTTCACCACGCTTTCCCAAAAGGTAATGTCTCCATGTTTTGAGTGCATGGACGACAGAGGCTAACTCCAAATCATGAGTAGGATAATTTACTTCATGAGTTTTGAGTTGTCTCGATGCATAGGCTACGACTTTACCATCTTGCATAAGTACGGCACCCAAACCTTGATGAGAAGCATCACAATACACTTGGAAATCCTTTTCCAAATCTGGCAGACATAGAACTGGTGCTGTTACAAGTCTCTTCTTCAATTCTTGGAAACTGATTTCGCAACCTTCAGTCCAAGCAAACTTCTTATCCTTCTTTAGCATTTCTGTCATTGGCTTAGCAACCTTCGAGAAATTTTCTATGAACCTTCTGTAATAACCTGCTAAGCCGAGAAAACTACGAATTTCTTTCACATTCTTGGGTGATTCCCATTCTGTCACAGCTGAAACCTTAGCAGGGTCAACCGCCACACCATCTTTTGTCATCACATGACCAAGAAAACCAACTTTTTCTAACCAGAACTCACACTTGCTGAATTTGGCATAAAGTTTATGTTCCCTTAGTTTCCCAAGTATCAAGCGCAAGTGTCTTTCATGTTCTTCCTTACTCTTGGAGTAGACCAAGATATCATCGATGAATACGACAACGAACTTGTCAAGGAATTCCATGAACACCTTATTCATCATATTCATGAAGTATGCTGGAGCGTTGGTTAATCCAAAAGGCATCACAGTATACTCATACAATCCATATCTTGTGGTGAATGTTGTTTTTGGTATGTCTTGTTCTCGTATCTTGAGTTGAAAATACCCTGACCGGAGATCAATCTTCGAGAATACGCATGCTCCTTCTAGCTGATCAAATAAGTCGTTGATTCTTGGCAAAGGATACTTGTTCTTGATGGTAACCTCGTTGAGAGAACGGTAGTCAATGCATAACCTTTGTGTTCTATCCTTCTTTTCCACGAACAACACTGGGGCTCCCCAAGATGAAGAACTTGGTTGAATAAACCCTTTCTGTAATTGTTCTCCTAGCTGTTTCTTGAGCTCTTTCAGTTCATCAACAGACATTTTGTACGGTCTCTTAGCTATTGGTCCTGATCCTGGCACCAAATCTATCAGAAACTCCACATCTCTATCCGGTGGCATTCCTGGTAGCTCTTCCGGAAACACATCCGGATACTCACATACTATTGGTACACCATCCATGCTAACCCCCTTAAGAAAATTCAGCTTACTTCCCTTGGATTCAAAGTTTGACTTAAATTTTATTCTTTTTCCTTCGGGAGTTGTGAGTGTAACTGTACGATTGGCACAATCTAATATTCCTTCGTACTTAGCCATCCAATCCATTCCCAAAATCACATCCAACCCTTGGGAATTCAGGATTATTAGGTTTACTGGGAACTTATGTTTTCCAAACTCTATGACTAAGTCATGACATCCTGAGTTCACTATCATTTCTCCCCCTGGAGAACTTACTCTTATAGGACACCCAATGGTTTCCACAGGTAGTTCATTTCTTTCAACAAATGTTTTTCAGATGAATGAATGTGATGCACCGGTATCAAAGAGTACAATTGCTGAAATAGAATTGAGTCTGAACTTACCAGCCACGGCATCAGGTTCCTCATAGACCTCCTCCACATTGATGTGGTTAACCTGTCCTTTCTGGAAAGGATTCGGCTTGTTAGGTCCTTCCACCTTCTTTTCGGGGCACTCATTTGCATAGTGTCCCATCTTCTTGCATTTGAAGCATTCAACCTGACTGATGTCCTTTTTAGGAGGTTGGCCTCCACTTCCACTACCATTTCCACTATAGTGGCTCTTATGTCCACCCTTGTGGTTCTTGTACTTGTCCTTGTCATGACTGCGGTGATGTTTGTTGTCATGACGGTTGTGGTTGTGCTTGCTGAATTTCCCATTTTTATGGGATCCTGAACTGCCACTGTCATCATAGTGAGATCGTTTGTGAGACGATCCCGAGTTGTGCTTGTCGGAGTGTTTCCTCTTTCTACTCTCGACTTGCTTTATTTTACTCTCCAAGATAGCAGCCTTGTCACACAATGACTGATAGGTAGGAACATATGCTACAGCCAACTGTAGATTCAGTTCATCATTCAAGCCTTCCAGAAATTTCTCCTTTCTTTTGGCATCTGTGTCAACCTCATCCGGTGCATAGCGCGCCAGGTTGTTGAATTCTTCTATATATTCTGCCAAGCTGCGGTGGCGCTGTTTCAGGTTGTGAAACTCCTTCTTTTTCAGACTCATCATTCCTGATGAGATATGAGCAGTGCGAAAGCCATCCTCAAAGATAGCCCAAGTCACCTCATCAATAGGAGTGGTGATTTGGAAGTTGTCCCACCATGTGGCGGCTGGTCCTTCCAGCAGGTGTGCTGCGAACCTGACCTTTTCAGCATCCGTGCAGCCCACGGTCACTAAGTCCTTGTTCACGGAACGTAGCCAGTCATTGGCCACCATGGGATCAGTTGTTCCCGCAAACTTTGCTGGCCTCAAACGCAGAAATCTAGTGAGCATATCGAAACCCGGAGGGTTGTTGTTGTTGTTGTTGTTGGGGTCGTTGTTGTTGTTGTTATTGTTATTCTGGTTTTGGATGAACGTTGTCATCATTTGCATAAGCTGGGTTTGCGCATTCATCATCTGTTGCATTTCCGGGGTGATGTTGTTGGGGTTGGGGTTTGCGCGACGGAGAGGCATCTGTGGTTTGTTCAAATAGATAAGAATGAGATACCCATAGATGTTTTATGCACAATACAACATAAGCAATCACATAACAAGCAACATAAGAATAAAAGTTCAACAACCACATAACAAGCTCATGAAGTGATACACACAAGTGGCAAGCCATCCACACGTCGGATGGTCCAATAACAAGTTCACAAAAACAAGTATGAATGAGAAAGATAAATGAATAGTCAAGTCTACTCATCAGCGTCAATCTCCTCCTCGACGAAGGTAAGACCTACGTTCTCCATCGCGGTCTTGTTCTCCTCAATCGTAGTGGTCAAGGAATCGACCTTGGCCTTGAGAGCCCTCTTCTAGGAGCGAAGCCTCTCAATAACCATCTGCTGCTGCTCAAGCTCGAAGTCCTTGGACTTCAGTTCCTCGGTCATGTCCCGGATCCTCTTGTTCCTATCCTGGACGCGTTTCTCTTGACTCTTGAACTTGCGGTCCTGGGCCTCGAACTTTGTCTCCATTTCCTTGATCATCTCATCTTGCTGCGCAAAAAGCTTGTCCTTCTCGCGAAGCTGCACCTGAAGCTCGTCATTTCCTAGCATGACGTTCGTCCTGTCCGTATCTACGTGCCTGAGAAGAGTCTCTAAGTCCTGAAGATAAAGGCGTATCGGCTCCGCGGTGCTCCTCGAGTCGTCCTCGAAGTCGATGGACTCTCCATCAACATCACGTCTCCCAAAGACGTGGAAGTGAGTGCCTCTAACCTGACGGGAATGACGGCCTAACAGTCGTCCTATCAGATCCTGCATGACTACCTCCATGCCTCTCTCCCTGTCATCGTGCATCAGCTTGAAGACGATGGCCTCAGTAGTAGGCTCAGTCTGGCGTCCGGGCTGATTCACTTTGAAACCCCAAAGGTCCTTCCTCTCGAACTTGGTGAGTGGGTACACCGTAATGGTAGGAAGAGGGAGATCAAGCAGAGTGGTAAGCTCAATGATACGGGAACCAAAACGAGTAACCCGAAACTCCTCAATAGTGCTGATGGCAATAGGCATCTATTTATAAGAATGAAAAAGTTAGAACAACACAAATCAAGGTAAATCAAGACAAACATTCTTACATATCCATGGAATACATTCATCACACAAATCATGCATACATAATTCTATTACATTAACCAAAGGTCCAAACTTAATTAGAATATATTTTGGAAATAAGGTGATAGGTGGTGGTCCAACTAACGATGTTTCTTACAGTCCAATCTCACGGGATCTATTATTAAACACAATGTTCCTAGAGGCAATCCACCAATCTTGCTCTCTTGACTCAATCACTAAGTCTATAACATCTCCCCTTATTTCTTGGTTGTTGTCCTCCAACTCTTGAGTAAGCTCCTTCTCTTTTTCTAAGTCCTTTTGGAGGTCGAGCATTCTGCATTTGACTCTAGCACTTAGTTCCTTGATAGTCCTCCAAGCTGCATCCCTGGCTGACTCAAAGAATGTGGTGTGCATTGTTGTGTTGGTGTACATGCAGAATCCCCTTTCTTTGTGGTTGTCTTCCTTGTTTTTGTACAAGTGAAGTTGCACCCACCAATACTCCACTCCTTCATCCATCACTGGAAAGCCCTTGTACACGGCTTCACCATGTGCATCCATTGCATCCATGAGGTCCTTGAGAATGTTGGGAAACTCAGTCTCACACTCCAAGGTCATGGTCATGAGTGGTCCCTTCTTCACGGCTTCGTTGACGGAGTTCATCTACAAAGGAAGTTGAAAGAGATTAGAAAAGTTTTACGAGAAGAATAGACAAGTGTAGAAGTAGTTGAAAAACTTTTTCCTTAGTGGTTTTCCAATCCTAGGGTCATAATCCTACAGGCAACACAGTGCTCTGATACCATCTGTTAGACCCCTCCTTTATAGAGGAAAGGATCCCTGTGATTGCAATGCTAGTCCCTGGATCAATGCTAGCATCCACAGTTTAAGATGAAGTACGCAGATACAAAGGTCGTTTACTACATTCATTCCAGAGATAAAATATAGTCTTATACAACTCATGGCCATAGGCCTAATACAAGAGTTTTAAGGAACAAATAAATAAACACAAGTCTTCATCTTCATGTGCCACAGGCAAGCATGTTGAGTGTAGACTCATGACTCCTATTCATCATCGGAGTAACCTGCAACATCACAAGTTACAGCCACAGAGGGTCAATACTTTGGAATAGTATTGGCAAGTGATACCTTAGTATATTTTAAGTGGACTATATAACTATATGCATTTTTGGCTAAGTGTAGCTTGGCTTGCTTTTGCTTGAAAATAGATTTTTCCTATTAGTTGAAATGGCTAAGTTTTTCTTTGTCAAAAACATTCCCAAGGAAACCACCAATAGACATTGGGGTCCTTCACCCTTGTTCACCCACAAATTTTTATTGTAGAAGTTGGAGTGATGAGATTCTTGTAGCTTCCATGTCTTGATGCTCAAAGTGTCCATTTCCTTGGACAAGGCTAAGTACTTAGGTTTTCCATCTGCAGAGGTTGTGCACTTTCCCCACCAGACTTGGTTTCCCAAGACAGGACCTTTCAGAAGCTTTTCCTTAGTCAAATGGACGCATTCCAACCTATCATCCCATCTACCACCAACTGTCCAAAAGACTAAGTTCTAGCAACCTATATGATCAAGGCAGAGCCCATTTTGCCAAGTGGCTGCACTGTAAGCTGTCTCAACACTTGGCCTCCAAATCCCTATGTGCCTGGGTGGCTTACCACAAGTGAGATACACAACCCAAGTCCATGGCCTTGTGTAACCACTCAACATAACCCATACTTTCCATTCCACCCAGGAGGTTCATTTGACTTAGTGGTTTTATTAGAAAAGTATAAGTCTCTTGACTTGGAATATTTTCTTTATAGTGTGAGTAGTTTTTCACCAACCCTTGTTTTTCTATAATCTAGGCTAAGCAAAGTATGGCAACATATCTTAGGGATGATTCCTTAGCAATTCTACTAGGCTACATAGGATTTCCCATCTTAGCACTAAGCAAAACATTATGTAAGTATTTTAGCAAAATATCTAATGCAAGTACAACTTAGGATAGGAAATTCATGGAAATATCACTTGCCTTGGTAGTGTGGAGAGTAGCACTCTTCACAATCACAATCACTAGCAAAATCTACACAAGAAATCAAAGCATACAATTACACACAATTTAAATACAACCAAAAATAATATGAATGTATGCATGCAAGAATTTACTATATGGTGATTTTTTGAAAATTATATCAAGCATGTTCATGAGTACAGAAACCTAATATGTCACAAGTTTGCCAACTACACTTATTTGGCCTCAAAATAATAAACAAGAATAAAACTATATCTAAATTAGCCCCAAACTTGTTCCACAAATAAAATCACTTTTACTGTTACTATATGCTAAATAAAGTGGATATTCAGAAAGGCCTTGTTTCACTGATTTCAACGGTATAAAGTTTGTAAAAATCCAACGTGGGATTCAAAATTTATAAGCATTTGAAATTTGATTCTAAATCAGGTTTTTAAACTCTGTTTTTAATCCGACCTTGCCACGCGTCGCGTTATTACTGGCGCATACCGGTTCGCACCGGATCACCCTTCTGTGCCGTTGGATCTAACTAACGCTGCACGGCTCAGATCGCGTACCTCTTCGGTTTAAGTGAATCTATCCTAGCGCTGCGATGTAGATCCAACGGTCCACATCATCAAACCAGAAACGGGTGGCGCTGGCGATGCTAACTGGCGGCGGCGCGTCTGACTACGGCGGCGCCGGCGTTCTACATCGTCTGCGAGAGGGAGAGGGGTATTACCAGGTTCGCCGGAGGCTGCTGAAGCTCGTCGTGGTACTGGCTTGTGGAGGGGCGCTCGGAGATGGGCTCTAGACCTCGTCGGAGTTGCGTCTGGCGTCAAGTGGGGGTTGTCGGAGTCGTTGCCGAAGTTCTGCGTCGCCTGAGCACGAACCAATGGGTTTAGAAGATGCGCAGGACAACTGCGAACACGCTCGGGTGAACAAGAAAGCAAGGGGCGCTCGAAACTTACTGAGATTGCTCGCCGGAGTTCGCGAAAGCGTCAGCCACGGTCAGTTGTCGACGTTGGCGAGGTTCCTCGTCGTGCTAGGCCAAAATAGGGACACTGTCAGATGCGCACGATGATGAGGATTCTATGCGTATCAACCAGAGGGCAAGGGGCGGTGGCTACTTACGGAGAGAGGTCGCCGGAGTTCGTGAAGAAGACGGTGGCGGCCAGTCGTCGATGTTGCCAAAGCTAGGGGTCATGCGAAGGCAAACGGCGAGTGTCAGAAGATGCGTATAAGTTCACTGAACAAGATAGTGTGAATGAGAGACAGAGGGGAACTCGAGGCTCACCGGAATTCGCCGGCGCAGTCGTCGGAGACGGCGGGGTTGCAGAGAGAAATGTGCGCAGCCTGGGGGCGTTCCGTGCTCGTGGTTTGGGGGAAAAGAGAGAGGGTACAGAGGGGTTTCTTATAGCCTGGTCGCGAGCGAGAATCACTCTGCCAATAACTCGAATTGACGCCGCGAATTAAAACCAGAAACGCCCGCGTTGATTTGGGGATGAACGAGTCGTGCGGGTGGAGACGACGCTGGCGTGGAGATGGCCCGCTTGTCAGCGAGGTGCGCGAAGTGCAGGTGGGGTCTGCGTGTCAGCGGCTCAGCGCGTGTGCTTGCGCGTGTGAGAAGAAAAGAAGTTCCCCGGGTGGGCTTGCTGGGCTCGGCTCGTTGCTGGGCCAGATTCTGGCCGCGCGGCCCTTTTCTATTGTTTATTTATTTTCTTTTTCTATTTCTATTTTCTGGAATGGTTTTTGATATGAATTTAAATCCTTTTGAATTCAATCTGCCTTGGGAATTTTTACAGGGTTTTGTGGATTCAAAAGCAGTCATAAAACTAGGTGGTTACTTTGCAAGGCTTGGTCCAGCTTGGTTTCTATAATAATTTGAGATTTGTTCCTGTTTGCAAATATTTGAAATGGACTTTGGATTCTACTTCTAAAATTTGAAATCTTTGGGTTTAAAAGTTTCACCTAAACTTTCCATCAATGAAGGCAAGCATTCAAGTATTTAATCATTCAAACTTCAAAAGGATGATGTTTATTTGGGACAATTTGACCACATGAAATCATAACTCATATTTCATCACTAAGTGATTTTTGATAAAACCCTAAATGAATGAATGATGCAAAGTGATATGAATGAGTTTTGAAACTATGATTTTTGGGATGTTACACCGACTTGGGGAGGGACTCCCCTCCCCTTGGCCGCACCCTCCACCCATAAAAGGAGGGGCAGGGCCTCCTCCTCTAGACACACAAGTTCCTATCCTCTAATCTCCGGTTTAGAGCCATTTTGGTTTAGAGCCATTTTGGTTTAGAGCTTCTAATTTCCCTAGGCTTCGGTTTAGAGCCTTCTAATTGGTGTGTCTAAACCCTAGACCACTAATAGTACTCTCTCATACTCCACCATACTCGCTCCGGCTTAAGGCGAAGCCCTGCGGGATCTCCCCTCTACTTCCGGTACCACGCCGTTGTGCTGCCGGAATCGCGAGGAGAGTGCTACAACCTCCGCTGCCTGCTGGAACAAGGGAGAGGAAGGTCTTCGTCGAGTACCGAACGTGTGACCGACTGCGGGAGCGCTGCCGGAATGCAGCGCCGGAAGGATCGTCTACACTATCTTGAGATCGGAAAGAGTACGACTACATCACCCACGAGAATCCGCTCTCGTTAAACACTTTGGAATCTTCGAGGGTAAGTTATTCCATCGACTCGTTGCTACAATCTAGTAGATAGATCTTGGCTTGTTTGTTTGTATGCGATAGAAAAATTTTGTTTTCCATGCTACGAAACCCTACAAAAGTAAGATTTTCTAGTGTTTTGCCAAATATAGCTTTAACACAAATGTTAGTATTTTAAGGTCAAGTGCTTAATATTGAAATCATTTGCAAAAGGCTTTACATATAAACCATTTTTATACCAAACCAATATTTTATGTTGTTGAAAATGCTTTTAGCAAAGTAATAATTTTATAGGGTTCATCAAATATATTTTTAAATCCTAAAGCTTGGTGTTTAGGGTCAGAGAGTTTAAATTAAAACATTTCCCAAAGGTTTTTCTCCAAAAATCATTTTTAACATATAAACAACATTTTTATTTGACTAGAAATGTTCCAATTCAAAGATTTATTCTTTAACTGCACAAAATATGTTTTTGAATCCACAAGTTGGTTTCTATGGTCAGTAGGTTCAAAGCAATCCAATTGCCAAAGATTTTACCTTAAAAATATTTCTAGAATAATTTGTATATCCAATTTATGCCTACACATGTTTCTGCAAAAACAACTATTTTACCAGAAGCAATTCATTAAACAAAGTGCATGGTTGGAAAGTACTTGCTTTGCTGATTCCATTGATATAAAATTTGCAAAATTTGGACGTATAGATTTGAAGTTACGAATTTTACAAATTTGAACATCTAAATAGATCAATTCTGTTTTTATAACAATAGACAGGGCCACGTGGCAGAATCTAATTGGTCTATACCGTTTAGTGAGGATCGATCCACACTAGCCGTTAGATCAGAGTTGCATCGCACGGCACAGGACGCACGATACCGCTTCGCTGCTCATTCTATCATATCCGCCAGATCTACATCCAATGGTCCAAATCGTATCGACCGAAGATGGGTGGCGCGGTGATGGTGAACAGCGGCGGTGCGCTCTGCCCATGGTGGTTCCGGCGAAGCTAGGGTGCGCGGGGGAGTGTGAAACGGCTTACCAGACTTGCCGTGAAGCGCTGACTCTCGGGGTGGTCTTTGTCGAAGGAGCGGCGCACGGTGACGGCATTAATCGCTCGCCAGAGAAGCTCCTGGCGACGGATGCTCACCATCGAACACGGAGGCGACGCTACGGTGCGAGCTAGGACACGAAAATGGCGGCGTTAGTTGCGGACGAGGTCACTGGCCACACGCGAATCATCGGAAGGAAGAGGGGCGGTCAGGATGTTACCGGGGGCGTCGCCGGAGTTGAAGCAGACGACGACGATGTTCGGGTGTGGTCATTGTCGATGTTTCAGAGAGCGCGTGATATAGCTAGAGCTACTGGAGGATGCAGGGGACGATGGGGATCACGCTCGAGAGCTCTAGGGGAAGTGGGTCTGGCGGTGGTGGCCGGAATTGCTTGTGAAGCTCGCCGGAGTCCGCGGCGGTGTGAGTTAAAATCGAGGCAGCCCGGGGGCTCTCTAGCAGAGAAGCTTGAGGGGAAAGAGGGAGGGGAGGAGGGGATTATGATAGCGTGGTCGGGGGGCGGAATCACTGAGGCATTGATGCGAATTAAACGCGCAAATCAATCGGCAGAAATGGGAGAGAGAGAGAGAGAGAGAGAGAGAGAGAGAGAGAGAGAGAGAGAGAGAGAGAGAGAGAGAGAGAGAGAGAGAGAGAGAGAGAGGGAGGGAGGAAGAAGGGGTCCGCGGGGTTGAAGACGGTGACATGGCTGTGGGGGAGCGTCGTCAGTGTGAGAGATAGGGGAAGGTGGGGTCCAGACGTCAGGGACTGAGTGGGTTAGTTAGTGAGTCAGAAAAACGGTTCGGGGTTTGGTTGGGCTAGATGGGCCTGGTGGGCTGGGGTCTGTTTCATTTTTTTATACATAATCTTTTCCCTTTTCTATTTCTATTAATCTGTTTTGATTTTCATTTAAATAATTAAAACCCTAATTGTATTCAAACTTTTGTCAAACTTTGTGTATATTCAAATACTGTCTATTAATACATTCTAAAGTCAAATTTAGAATATCTCTTTTATTCTTTTTAGGGTATATTAATTATTTAAAATAGGCCCTTGTACTAAATCAAATAAGATTTATTAATGTTTTCAAACTCCAATTGAAAACACAAATTTTTCCAAACCTTTTCAGTAGGTTTTATTTTAAAATAAAACACTTTGAATTATTATTTAAAAATACTTTATTATGTTTTTAATGTTCATTTAAAATGGAAAAAGTCTTTAAATGAATTTGGATCATGATAAATCCTCAAGATTTTATTTAAATAAACCTTTACCCTTTTTATTAAACAAAAATATTTTATTTTATTTGCTTGGCCAAGTTTTAATTTGGTCCTTTAAAATAGTCCTTATTTATTTATTTATTCCTTTGCTTATAAAAACCACATCTTTTTATTTAAGGATCCAAAAATGATGATTCCAACTTGTAAAATTTTATTTAATATTTGTTTACCCTCTTAAATCTCCTTAGGATTATTTACTCACCATTTGGTATGGATTTTTAGATAGGTGCTTTATTAGCTTTGGAAATTCAATTTCCTGATCTTACTAAATTCATAAGATTTTATCTATGGTCCCAAATTAAATGAAATCAATTTCTATGGTTTTATAATATTTCCATTTATCATTCTTGATCATTTATAAATGTTTGTTGACAAATTTTATATCGATCAAATCCATGGTCTTAGAGATATCTTGGAAAACTCCCATTAGGGTTTTAGGGTTTTGGTTTATTTTCCAAATGCTTAAATTTCAAGATGCATTTATGAAGAAAGCATTTCACTTGATTTGAATTTTGTTGGATTCAAATTTTATTCAAAGTTTTTTCAAGATGGGTTTTTAAGTTTCCATTTAGAAACAAAAGTTTCTTTTCACCCTAAATTTCAACAATTATTTATTTTGTTTATTTATTTTTCACATTCCAAAATTTGGAAAATTTGGGATGTGACAGGCTATCACCCTTAAAAGAAATATCGTCCCGAGATTTGGGATATTGGTGTTACAAATTGGCTTCAAAACAACTAGGGTACTATCACCCTTAAAAAATTTCCAACTAGATTACATCCTGGCTTGCTTGGGATCTTGATGAAACTTCTCTGGGCAAACATCTGCATAGTGTCCTTTGTTTCCACACTTGAAACATGTGACAAGGATGAGATCCTTCATAGGCTTGTCTATCTTGTGCTTCATCTTTTCTGGACAATTGCTTACATAATGTCCTTGATCACCACAATTGTAACACATGAAAAGGTTGAGTTCCACGTATCTTCTATGGACAAGTTGATACATAATGGCCAAGCTCTTTGTAGTTGTTGCACCACACTTGGCTAATTTCCTTATACTTTTTCTTCTTCTCTGGACATTCGTTGGCATAGTGTCCCATCTCTTTCCAATGGCAACACTGCACTTGGCTTTTGTCCTTCTTCTTCTTGGGTTTCTCCAAAGCTAGGAGTTCTTCTAGTTCATGTTCTTCATATCTCACCTCAAAGGTGGGAAAGTCTCCTGGTCTCCTTAATCTTTTCCTTGGATAATACATATGTTTCTCTTTTGTCCATCAAATTGAGTCATATTGCATGGAGGTGCAAGATGAGATTTTCCTTTGTCTTCCTCCTTGGTAGAAGTTGTTCCCTCATGGGGGTTTACAATCTGTTGATGCACTCCACCTTGTTTCCTTTGTTGAACTATGGAATAGATGGGGCATTGGATAGGGACATGATTATTTCCTTCACATAGGAAACAAGTAGCTTGAGACGTGGGGCATTGATTAGTTGGATGTTTCTCTTCACAATTTGGGCATTGATCTTCATGTTCTTTGGAAGTGTGATCCTTGTCTCCACAAATATTGCAAGCTTGGGTTCCTTCTATAATATCATTCTTGACATCATTGTTGTCACCATCTCCTTGGGAAAGGCTGTCTTTCATGTTGATCATTTGAGTGGTCATCCCTTGCAACAATTGGGATTGAATTTACAAAAACGTTTGCATGGTTGGGTCTAACTCATTGTTGTTGGCTAAAAACTGAGTTGTCACTTGGTTCAACTGGGTTTGGGTTACTATGAGTTCTCTCATATGCATCTCTTGGTTGTTGTTGTCAAACATTCTTGATATTGAAGTTTCTTCGAGTAGTCATCTATTTGGGTAGGATTGGGATTATAATAGGCAAAATATTTCTAAGGAAATAATTTTAATTACACACAAAAATTTCACACAAGCAATGTGCAAGCAATCACAAACAAACACTCCACTCAAACAACAAGTTTCAAGCACATTTTTAGGCAACAAAATATTTTAGTTACACCACATAAGTTGGTGGGTTTGATCTAAACTTAATATGGTGGTCCATCTATATGGTTCACTTGAGATCATTCCATCCTTCTTAGTTGATTCTTCACGAACAAGATCCTTGTATCCTTGGAGAATTTCTTGAATCTTGGTCACAAAACTTCAAAGGTGATGATGGTTACTTCTAAGTTGTGTTTTCTTAGTCTTCAAGTCTTGAGTAATATTTCTTGTCTCACTTGTAGTCCTTAGTGATATCCAATTTGAAGTCCTTGGTGAAAATAAGGTTGAAGTCTTTGATGATGTTGAAGTTGAAGTCATTTGAGTTGGTGAAGTCCTTTGCTCATGGTTGAGGTCCTTGTCCATCAAGTTTGAGAAGGAAGAGATGTAGAATCAAAACAAAAAAGTTGAGGAAAGAGTTTACAAGATTGTTTGTAAATATGTTTTAGAACAAATACAACTCCTATTTTTCTAAGGGGTTTTGTCCAATCCTAGGGTTACAAATCCTACAGGCAACATAGTGCTCTGATACCATCTGTAGAGGTCCCAACCTTTAATAAGGTAGAGATCCATGTGTTTACAATGCTAGTCCCTTGATCAATAGCTAGCATCCACAGTTAAGATGTAATATCAAGAAACAAAGTTCATATTACAACTTTATAACCAGGAATAAAATAATTTATTACATATTACATAGCTCATTTGGCTATCTCATTACAATGCAGCAGAAATAACTATAGCATGGGGTCCTTCATCTTCAAAGTGCCACAGGCAATCATGTTGGTTGTAGACTTGCAATCCTAATCAACACACTTCACTAACATCAAACAAACCTGCAACATAATAAGTTACAGCCACAAGGGTCAATACATTTGAATTGTATTAGCAAGTGATACTATGGTAGTATAGTGGAGTCTATCATCTATATGCATTTGGCTAGGTGGATCTTAGGCTTGCTTTGCTCAAAATAGATTTTCCTTATCATTTGAAAACACTAATTTTTGTTTGACAAAATCACCCAAGGAACCCCAATAGAAATTGGTGAACCTTCACCCTTGTTCAACCACAAGTTTTTAACTTAGAAATTGGGATGAGGAGATTCTTGATAGCTTCCATGTCTTGATGCTCAAATTGTCCTTTGCCAGGGACATGGCTAATTACTTAGATTTTACACTCTGTAGAGGTGGTGCACTTTCCCCACAAGACTTGGTTTCACCAAGACAAGATCTTTCAGAAGCCTTCCCTTAGACCAGAATGGACGCGTTCCAACCTATCATCCCTTACCACCAACTGTCCATTTGGCTAAGTTATTACAACCTATATGATCCAGGCAGAGCCCATAATGCCAAGTGGTTGCACTTGAAGCTTCTCGACATTTGACATCTCAAATCTCTTTGTTCCTGGGTGGCATTCCACAAGTGAGATACACAAGGTAAACCATAGAAAAGGGCCTTGTGTAACCACTCAACACAAACCATTCTTTCCATTCCACCCAGGTGTTTCATTCACTTAGTTGTTTTATTAAACAAAACACAAGTCCTTGACTTAGAAATATTCCATAGCATGAATATAAACAACCCTTGTTTGTTTCGAGCTAGGCTAAGCATAATAGTAGTAGGAATATTAACTGAGGAAAATTCTATTAAGGTTTCATCTACTAGGATTTCCCATGGCATAGTTTATACTTAGCAAAAATTCCATGCAAGTCCTACTTAGAAATATTACTAATGCATAGTAAAAAAAATAGTAGGACAAAAGTATGAAACATCACTTGCCTTTTTGGTAGAGAATTATAAGTTCACTCCTTGATCTTGCAATACTCACACTCTTCAAATTCCACTACAAATCAATCAAGCAAGCAAATATTCAATCTACCATTCAAGCGATCATCACATAAAATAATAAAAACAAAGCAATGCATGCAAGCATGCCAAAGATTGTTTAATTTGGAAAAGTGGTTTCTAATAGGTTATAAACATTTTGAAACACTTACTTGTCATTTATAAAGTGGCAAGGTCATTTATAAATGTGGTAAAACCATTTGGTATCAAGTTAGTGAAAATGGCTATTTTATGTCATTTTTGTTTTGTTAGATTTGATTTAAATCAAAGTAAGATTTTCTAGTGTTTTGCCAAATATAGCTTTAACATAAATGTTAGTATTTTAAGGTCAAGTGCTTAATATTGAAATCATTTGCAAAAGGTTTTACCTATAAACCATTTGTATACCAAACCAATATTTTATGTTGATGAAAATGCTTTTAGCAAAGTAATAATTTTATAGGGTTCATCAAATATATTTTTAAATCCTTAAGCTTGGTGTTTAGGGTCAGAGAGTTTAAATTAAAACATTTCCCAAATGTTTTTCTCCAAAAAGCATTTTTAACATATAAACAACATTTTTATTTGATTAGAAATGTTCCAATTCAAAGATTTATTCTTTAACTTCACAAAATATATTTTTGAATCCACAAGTTGGTTTCTATGGTCAGTAGGTTCAAAGCAATCCAATTTCCAAAGATTTTACCTTAAAAATATTTCTAGAATAATTTTTATATCCAATTTATTCCTACACATGTTTCTGCAAAAACAATTATTTTACCAGAAGCAATTCATTAAACAAAGTGTATGGTTGGAAAGTACTTGATTTGCTGATTCCATTGATATAAAATTTGCAAAATTTGGACGTGTAGATTTGAAGTTATGAATTATACAAATTTGAACATCTAAATAGATCAATTCTGTTTTTATAACAATAGACAGGGCCAAGTGGCAGAACCTAACTGGTCTATACCATTTTGCGAGGATCGGTCGACACTAGCCGTTAGATCAGAGCTGCATTGCACGGCACAGGACACACGATACCGCTTCGCTGCTCATTCTATCCTATCCGCCAGATCTACATCCAATGGTCCAGATCGTATCAACCGAAGATGGGTGGCGTGGCAACGGTGGACAGCGGCAGTGCGCTCTGCCCACGGTGGTTCCGGCGAAGCTAGGGTGCACGGGGGAGTGTGAAGCGGCTTACCAGAGTCGCCGTGAAGCGCTGACTCTCGAGGTGGTCTTTGTCGAAGGAGGGCCGCACGGTGATGGCGTTAATCGCTCGCCGGAGAATCTCCTGGCGACGGATGCTCACTGTCGAAGATGGAGGCGACGCTACGGTGCGAGCTAGGACACGAAAATGGCGGCGTTAGTTGCGGACGAGGTCACTGGCCACACGCGAATCATCGGAAGGAAGAGGGGCGGTCAGGATCTTACCGGGGCCATCGCCGGAGTTTAAGCAGACAACGGCGGTGTTCGGGAGTGGCCGTTGTCGACGTTTCAGAGCGCGCGTGATCTAGATAGAGCTACTGGAGGACGCAGGGGACGATGGGGATCACGCTCGAGAGCTCTAGGGACAGTGGGGCTGGCGGTGGTGGCCAGAATTGCTTGCGAAGCTCGCCGGAGTCCGCGGCGGTGTGAGTTAAAATCGAGGCATCCCGGGGGATCTCTAGCAGAGAAGCTTGAGGGGAAAGAGGGAGGGGAAGGAGGGGATTATGATAGAGTGGTCGGGGGGCGGAATAACTGAGGCATTGATGCGAATTAAATGCGCAAATCAATCGGCAGAAACAGGAGAGAGAGGAAGGAAGAAGGGGTCCGCGGGGTTGAAGACGGTGACGTGGCTGTGGGGGAGCGTCGTCAGTGAGAGAGAGAGAGAGGGGGGAAGGTGGGATCCAGACGTCATGGACTGAGTGGGTTAGTTAGTGAGTGAGAAAAACGGTTCGGGGTTTGGTTGGGCTAGATGGGCCTGGTAGGCTGCGGTCTGTTTCATTTTTTATACAGAATCTTTTCCCTTTTCTATTTCTATTAATCTGTTTTGATTTTTATTTAAATAATTCCAACCCTAATTGTATTCAAACTTTGTGTATATTCAAATACTGTCTATTAATACATTCTAAAGTCAAATTTAGAATATCTCTTTTATTCTTTTTAGGGTATATTAATTATTTAAAATAGGCCCTTGTACTAAATCAAATAAGATTTATTAATGTTTTCAAACTCCATTTGAAAACACAAAATTTTCCAAACCTTTTCAGTAGGTTTTATTTTAAAATATAACACCTTGAATTATTATTCAAAAATACTTTATTATGTTTTTAATGTTCATTTAAAATGGAAAAAGTCTTTAAATGAATTTGGATAATGATAAATCCTCAAGATTTTATTTAAATAAACCTTTACCCTTTTTATTAAACAAAAATATTTTATTTTATTTGCTTGGCCAAGTTTTAATTTGGTCCTTTAAAATAGTCCTTGTTTATTTATTTTTTCCTTTGCTTATAAAAACCATATCTTTTTGTTTAAGGATCCAAAAATGATGATTCCATCTTGTAAAATTTTATTTAATATTTGTTTACCCTCTTAAATCTCTTTAGGATTATTTACTCACCATTTGGTATGGATTTTTAGATAGGTGCTTTATTAGCTTTGGAAATTCAATTTCCTGATCTTACTAAATTCATAAGATTTTATCTATGGTCCCAAATTGAATGAAATCAATTTCTATGGTTTTATAATATTTCCATTTATCATTCTTGATCATTTATAAATGTTTGTTGACAAATTTTATATCGATCAAATCCATGGTCTTAGAGATATCTTGGAAAACTCCCATTAGGGTTTTAGGGTTTTGGTTTATTTTCCAAATGTTTAAATTTCAAGATGCATTTATGAAGGAAGCATTTCACTTGATTTGAATTTTGTTGGATTCAAATTTTATTCAAAGTTTGTTCAAAATGGGTTTTTAAGTTTCCATTTAGAAACAAAAGTTTCTTTTCACCCTAAATTTCAACAATTATTTATTTTGTTTATTTATTTTTCACATTGAAACTTTCCATCACGAGACTTACCCATGATAAAGGAGTAAGAGTGAACAATAATAGATCCAAGTGAACTTATAAATAAATCTCTGCTCCCCGGCAACAGCGCCAGAAAATAGTCTTGATGACCCACAAGTATATGGGATCGCAATAGTCTTCGAGAGTAGTATTACCCAATTTATATATTCGACACAAGGGGAGCCAAAGAATACTTGCAAGCCTTAACAACTGAGTTGTCAATTCAGCTGCACCTGGAAATAGTTCTTGCTCATAGAAGTTTATCAGTAACAACGGTTTTGTAGTAGCAAAAGAAAAGCAACGGCGGTAGTAAAACAAGAGCAATAGTAACAGTAGTAGCCAACAGTAGGATATGAGTGCGGTAGGCATAGGGATGGATGGACGGGCGTTGCATGGACGAGACTAAACATGTAACTTCAAGATCTAGGGCAATTGCAGATAAATTAGATAAAGCATCCAAGTACTAAACAATCATAGGCATGTGCTCCATATATAGTCATGCGTGCTTGCAATGAGAACATGCACAACATCTTTTGTCCTGCCAGCCCGTTGCAGCGGGGCCTCAAGGGAACTACTGGCAATTAAGGTGCTCGTTTTAATAGAGCACCGGAGCAAAGCATTAACATTCTGTGAACACATGTGATCCTCACATCACATTCATCCCCTCAGGTTATCCCAATTTCTGACACTTCGGGGCCTTTGGATCTGGACAATGATATATGTACACAAATTGCAGATAAGATCACAAACAATACTATCATAATGAATCATAATAGTTTCAGATCTGAGAACATGGCACTCGGGCCATAGTGACAAGCATTAAGCACAACAAGTTGCAACAAAGTCAAATAACACTAATAGAGATACTAGGCACCATGCCCTAACAATCTTTATTCGATTACATGATAGAACTCATCCAATCCCTACCATCCCCATAGACTACAGCGGGGTATTACTCACTCATGGATGAGGGAAACATGGATGGATGATGGAGAAGCGTCGGTGATGATGATGGCGATGATCCACTCCAAATTCCCCGTCCCAGCAGGGTGCCAGAACGGAGTTTCTGGTTTTGAATCGCGGTTTCTGATGGTGGCGGCGCAACGGAACTCTTTCTGGAAAAACGTCGAACCCCCCTGAGTTTTTAGGTCAAGAGGCAACTTATAGGCGAAGAGGGAGGCCGAGGGGGTGCCTGGGACAGTCACACCCCCTCCAGGCGCGGCCAGGCCTGGCCGGGGGTGTGGCCTCCCAGGGCCCCACTCCGTCTCGTATTCTGGCTCCGTGAGTCTTCTGGTGAAATAGGATTTTTGTCATATTTTCTAGGATTTTTCCTGATAGTTGATTTTCTGCACAAAAACTAGAACCAATGTAATTCTGTTGAAAACAGCGTCAGTCCGTGTTAGTTGTATCCAAATCACACAAGTTTAGAGGAGAGACAATAGCAAAAGTGTTTGGGAAAGTAGATACGTTTTGGACGTATCACATGCATGATTACAAATAGATGATCTTGATCATGAATGGAGCTCACGAGATCTAAACATGGTAGCACAAAGGAGGAGAAACAACCATCTAGCTACTACATGGACCCGTAGTCCAAGGTGGAACTACTCACGCATCATACCGGAGGCTGGCATAGTGATGAAGAAGGCCTCCGGGACGATCTCCCCTCCGGCAAGGTGCCGGGAAGAGCTTTAGATCCCCCCGATCTAGAGACGATGGTGATGGCGGCTATGCACTATTTCGTGAAAGATTTATTGGGTGCTTAGGGTTTAGGTATCGGGGGCTTCTTATAGGCAAAGAGGCGAGGCAGGGGGCACCCAGGGTGGCCGCACCACCCCCCCCCCCCAGGCGTGGGCCAGGCCTGGCCGTGCGGCCAGGGGTGTGGCCCCCTGGTGGCTCCCATCTGTCTCGTACTATGTCTCTGTGTTCCCCACGGTAAATAATTGACTTTGGCTTTTGTCCCGTCCAATTCCGATAATATTGATTTTCTGCCTTTTCTGGAACCAAAAACAAAAGAAAATAGGCAACTGGCACTGTGGCATCTTGTTAATAGGTTAGTCCCAGAAAACATATAAAAATACCTCAAAGTGAAGACAAAGCAAAGCAAAGTAGATACTAAACAAGCATGGAACATCAAAAATTATAGATACGTTTACGACGTATCAAGCATCCCCAATCTTAACTCCTGCTCGTCCTCGAGTAGGTAAGTGATAAAAACATGCATAAAAAGTCTGGATAATCAACCAAGCAGTAAGTACATGAGTGGGACAATTCTTAACCAAAGATTTCATTCTTTCCCAAGCTTGAGCAACATGTTCATTATCAAGTTGTTTAAATTTCATTATTTCACTTCTCATAGATATGATCTTAGCAGGCGATAGTATTTTCCTATAAAAGCATCTTTGCACTTAATCTAAGAATCGATACTATTTCTAGGCAAGGATAGCAACCATTCTTTAGCTTTTCCTCTCAAGGTGAAAGGAAATAACTTGAGCTTAATAATATCTCCATCTACATCCTTATATTTTTTTCATCTCACAAAGTTCAACAAAGTTATTAAAGTGGGCAGCAACATCATTAGAACTAGCACTAGAAAATCGCTCTTTCATCACAAGATTCAACAAAGCAGGCTTAATTTCATAAAAGGTAGCATCAGGAGCAGGTGGAGCAATAGGTCTACTCAGGAAATCATTGTTGTTCATGCTAGTGAAGTCACACAACTTGGTGTTCTCAGCAGAGTTCATTTTGGCAAAAGTGGAGCAAACCAACAGCAGCAGCTACTAGAGAAGGAATTTTTTTTTTATAAAAGAAAGCAAACCAAACGAAACTAATTTTTTGGAGTTTTTGATAAAAAAGAAGCAAACAAAAAAAGTCAAAATAAACTAAGCAAAACAAAAACAAAGTAGAGAGAAAGGTTGTGAAGGACTCCCCTTGTGAAGCCGTCCTTAGCCTCGCCGGCAACGGTGCCAGAAAACAGATTGATGCCAAGAGGAAGATATAATGAGCACAACAGCAAGTCTTCCCTTAGAAAGAAACCAAGGTTATCGAACCAGTAGGAGGAAGGGAACGACCCAAAGGTGTCGGGGGGATCACCCCCGGGTAGGCTAGCCGGACAAGATACAAGGGCGATACAACTTGCTAGCCGGTTGGGGCAGCCGGATGTAAAAACTCAAAGATAGATCAGAAAGAAGGCCAGACGAAGACCAAACTAGCAAACCAGTCAGCCGGATAAAAATCATTCCCAAAGACACCTACCCGGCTGGATCATGCCATCCGGATAGAGCGAGACAAGTCAAGAACGAGCCGACAGAACCATCAGCCGGATGAGACGACCAAGGTCAGACGCCTAGCCGGAGGGAACCTACCACCCGATAAAGATAGATCAGCCGGCTAGGGCAACCTAGCCGGCCACCCAAGACAGACAAGGTATAAGATGACGCAGAGCACACTTTGTAGTACGCACAGCACGATGCACAAGACAGGAAGGAGACTCGGACACTTGGCCCATACCGACGACTTTACCGATGATGGTTGTAATAGTGGACAGAAGGTGGTACTGTGTCTAACTACCCGCACGACAACCACTATAGACTGTGTGGCTTGACCGTGGGTACACGCCCGCCGTACCAGCCACTGTAGATGACCTAGACGTCTGGGGCCCGCCTGTGGGACCCGCTAGTCAGCCAGGCCGTTGCCCATGCCGCCTCGGCCTATATAAGGGGCGGCAGGGGCAACATTGCAAGGGTTTGTCTCTCATTCTCTACTAGCTAGGACAGATACAGCTCGAGGATCCCCTGTCGTTCATTGTGTTCATCCAGATAGTCAGATTGGCAGGAGTAGGGGTATTACATCACCACGAGGGCCCCGAACCTGGGTACTTCTTGTGTCTCCAACGCTTGCTTGTGCCCAATCCCGCTTGCGGACGCTGGCGCTCGCTTCCCTGCTTGCTCCCTCACCACGAACTAGCCTGCTTAGGCACATGCAGTTTCCATAACAACGACAAAATGTGTTGCTAGCAACTTGGAAACCTGCACAACACAAACTCAAGACTTTGCCCCAACGAACAGTGAGGTTGTCAATCTCACTATTTGCTGAAAACAAAGGATTGACTATAGGGTGTGGAAGGTAATAGTGGTTTGTAGAAAGTAAACAGTAATAGTGGAATATGTATCAATGCTAAAGATTGTAACGGGGTCCATAGTTCACTAGTGGTGTTCTCCTTAATATAAATAAACATGGCATGTTGGGTAAACAAATTACAGGGGGGAATTGATAGGACAAAGCAAGGCATAACAATGCAATACTAGACATTCATCATCCTATGAGATTTGATTGGGCAATACAACAAGATACATAGACCGCCATCCAAGTGCATCTATGACTAGTAATCCGCCTTCAGGTTATCATCCGAACCCCCTCCAGTATTAAGTTGCAAGCAACAGATATCTGCTTTAAGCAAAGTGTATAAGG
Organism: Avena atlantica; assembly: GCA_910589765.1. Lineage (NCBI taxonomy): Eukaryota > Viridiplantae > Streptophyta > Magnoliopsida > Poales > Poaceae > Avena > Avena atlantica. The sequence goes on along the minus strand of OU342734.1, from coordinate 378,059,879 downwards.
TAAACAATCCACTTGTTCCATGAACAAGAGATCGTTGTTTTCTCCCTAGTAGCAACAACACATCTACAAACTTAGAGATTTATGTCACTTCCCCGGATTAAATAGAGGCATGAACCCACTATCGAGCATAAATACTCCCTCTTGGAGTCACTAGCATCTATTTGTCCAAGATAGCTAATAGAAACGGAGAGCTTGCAAGATCACAAACAACACAGACATGATAGAATCAATAATATAGAACCATTAACCAATTTGACATAGTAATCACAATATCCATAGGATCCCCGCAAACACAACATGCATGATTACAAATAGATGATCTTGATCATGAACGGAGCTCACAAGATCTAAACATGGTAGAAAAAATGAGGAGAAAAACAACCATATAGCTACTACATGGACCCGTAGTCCAAGGTGGAACTACTCACGCATCATACCGGAGGCTGGCATGGTGATGAAGAAGGCCTCCGGGATGATCTCCCCTCCGGAAGGGTGCCAGGAACAGCTTCAGATCCCCCCGATCTAGGGACGATAGTTGTGGCGGCTACGCACTGTTTCGTGGAAGATTGATCGGGTGCTTAGGGTTTAGGTATCACGGGCTTCTTATAGGCGAAGAGGCGAGGAAGGGGGCACTTAGGGTGGCCGCACCCCCCCCCCCCCCAGGCGCGGGCCAGGCCTGGCCACGCGGCCAGGGGGTGTGCCCCCCTGGTGGCTCCCCTCCGTCTCATACTCTGGCTCCGTGTTCCCCACGGTAAAATATTGACTTTGGGTTTTGTCCTGTACAATTCCGAGAACATTGATTTTCTGCCTTTTCTGGAACCAAAAACAGAAGAAAACAGGCAACTGGAAATGTGGCATCTTGTTAATACGTTATTCACAGAAAACATATAAAATACCTCAAAGTGAAGACAAAGCAAAGCAAAGTAGATACTAAACAAGCATGGAATATAAAAAATTGTAGATACATTTACGATGTATCAGTAAACTTCCCCAGCTATCTGTCTCTAGCAAGACCCGAATCCCTAGCCATGGATCTTCCAAACTGATCTAGTGATAGTTGATGATATCAATGGTATCAGAGCTACGATGGCTCTGCGGATCGTTTCATGTAGAAAAGAGAAATGCAAAGTAAGTCAAAAAAAACTAACCCTACACAGTGTGCCGCTCGCGCTGCGCCGTTCCGCTCGATCTAGATGGGTATCCCATGGAAACATCTAGAAGAAGAACTAACCCTTTTGAGGCCAAAGAAAGATAAATCAAAAGGCCCAAAATCCAAAAACAGAGAGAGCCCCAGATTTCCCTGAGTCAAATCCGAAACAGAGAAGAAAAAAAGGCCCATGTTCATTAAACAAAGATCAAAAGGGGGCCTCCCTCCACAGCTGGGAGAGGGCACCGCCACTTCACCGCTTGACGGTGGTGCGCCCACCCTCGGGTGTACGCACAACCGACAAGGAGGGCATGGGGACGCCGCCGTTCCTCACCGTCTTCTTTACACTGTTGCGTGCGAGGTGGGGGAGGTGGACGGTAAGTGGATAACAAAGTGGGGGAGAGGGGCTTGCTGATGGATAGAGGGGCTCGTCACCGGCGATCATCCGGGTGGCGCGGCCACCTCGTGTCAAACAACGAGCGCCACCAGAGAGCGCCGCACTAAGCGGGATAGACACTGGAAGGGGGTGAGTGAGAGTTAGGGTTGCAGGGGACGCAGGGCTGGTCGTTTTGACCTAGCTATCCTTGTGCACGACCGTCCGATGGCGATCGACAGCCACGATTTGGGGGCAGAGCGTTGGCAGGCCTTGGGCTTTTTGCGGGCCATGGTTGCGCTGTGTTTACACGTGTGCGGGTTACAAAATAGAAAGCGCGCGTACTCTGCGCGATTGCAGGCCGATGCAGGCTAGGGAGGCACAGAGCGCAGCAGGCCGCATGTTTACGCGTTGCACAGGGCGCGCTGGGCCGTTATACGTCGCCCGCTCTGCACAATTTTAGTTTTTTTGTTTTTACAGAAGCATTTTTTGATAGATTTGTTATCGGTTTTTAATAGTTTTTTGATAAAAAAAATTCTATTCGAAATTGTCCAGCGAAATTTTGTTTAGAAAATGAAATAGTGAAAGTAAAGTTTTTGTAAAAATGTAAGTTTGATGAATTTTTAATTCATATATTCCGCTGCAAATAGTTAAAGGGTTCTTTTAAAATTTAATAAAAGTAAAAGAGAATATTAAATTTTGAGAGCATGTTGAAGTTTTATTTTGTTCGACCAAGCCCCTAGCACGAGAGTGCGAGAAAGCGGGTTGTGAGAGTGCAGGTTATATTCATGTTATTTTTCTGACCAACTTGTAAATAGCATGATTGTGATTAGTGTGTTATTTCAAAGTAATTAAAGTCATGTGCTTTTGATTCTATGTTCTACCCAATGGTGATGTGGAATTAATTGCATGATATTTGTATGTCTTAATTTTGACCAACGTTAGATTAATACATGCAATTGTTACTCTTTCTCACTTCTTTGTGGATTTCAGGAGGATACTACTTGATGAGTTTCATCAAGGATGTACCCACACTAAGAGGTGATAATTACTCTGAGTGAAGAAAGAAGGTGGATTTGGCCTTCATATGTGCTCACGTGGATTGGATCCTTGAGACCAAGCCACCCCCAAGACAACAGAGCCAATCCGAGAGGCTGCTGATGATGATGATGCATGGGAAAGAAAGCAAAGGGATTATGCTCCATTGGAGATGTCATACACATTAGAGAACAGAAAGTGGCAGAATGACAACAAGAAATGCATGTGTAACACCATCAGAATCGGCCCTATGCAAGTTTCAGCGATTCCAGCCAAACCCGCATAGAAACGATTCAAAGGTGCCCACCAGGCACTTGCGTGTGGGTGGAAAACGAAGTAATAACATTACACAACAGTCCTCGATGGGACCCACAGAACAGACATATATACAACACGACTTCATGAGTCAAGAATACAGATATACAGAACAAAGATCCAAATCACCTTGAAAACGATAGAGCGTCCAGCTACGGACAAGATGCAAATGGGGCTAAGAGCCCTGAAGAATAACCAATGGCGTCCATAACCCTGCCCAGGCCAAGCCGGAAGGGTAACCCTGCTAACGACGTCGATCACAAAACATGCTTAAACAAAAGGGGTGCTGACAAAGGGCAAAGGAAAAAGAGAGAGCGGTCAGTACTGAGGCCAGTACACGGTGAGGCTAGAATTCGGCGGTCCTCGCCTACATAGGTATGGTGGACTAAAGCGGCAGCGGCATGCACTAAACAACCTATAGAGACTCGATAAAACTGACGGCTATCAGACAGGGACGAGAAAGGTCTATTCGGATCCAACCTGATTCTACCACCAAACATACCCATCCCTGTATTTCCCCCTCGAGACCAAACGAGGAAGTCAACCGAGGAACTCACACCGTTGGCAGTTTTATTCATTCCGTTATAGTTGCGGCAATTACTAGTTAAATATAAATAGCATGAGTCATCCTGATATAATAAGCAGTGGGCAGTTTTAGTTAACCAGTCAGTTGTAGTTGCAACACTTACTAGTCAAATACAATTAGCATGAGATATCCTAAAACCCAGCAGTTGTTGGTACTTTTATTTAGCCATTCCGTTATAGTTGCAATACTTACTAGTCAGATACAATTGTAGCAAGCGTCAACCCAAACAAGCAATTGTTGGCAGTAGTATTTAGCCATTCCATTATGGTGAAGCTGATTACTAGTCATTATAAAGTCAAATTTATAGCACTACTTTAGTTATAGTTGTCTATGATCGAGATACTGTGCTCCAAGTCGTCCATAACCGCGGACACGGCTTTCAGAAAGTTTTACCCTGCAGGGGTGCACAAATAGCAACACACACTCGATCAACCTCGGAAAAACCAAATCAAAACCCAACGAGGCTTTCACGACAAAGCAATCACAGGATTCAGAAATATTTCAGGGGGCCACCCCATTGAGTACACCCGCAACGAAGTTAGCTGACTCCGAGACGGACTCAAGGTTTGCGTCAATGGCTGTAAACGACTGGGAACCCAAAACTGGGCTTGTCGATACCGCGAAAACACTCCGCTTACCTAAACAGTACAGGTGCTCCTCGCACAATCGTAAATAAAGCAGTAAAGCATGGCATAAGTACAGGATCGTAAATAAAACCTCAAACTAGTTTGTGGCCCCAAGAAATAAGAATGAATCAAGCTCTGGCTCAGGGGGTCCCATAATCCTCCCGGATGTGGATAGCACGAATATTCAAGGAACAGGTATCAAGTACTCGGGGTCCTACGGGACACAAGTGGACGGTTAACAACCAAATAACATCTATTGCCCACCTATGCCTCTGCTTACTTACTTCAATTTTAGTTGTTAAACAGTAATTAAAGTCTTGATCATCTCCAACAATAAACACATGGCAATATTCCGACAACTGTGGTACTTGACGACACGCAACAGCACTTGAGCAAGCGACTACGACGCGCATGTCCAACTATCTACCAAACAACAGGTAATAGGAGGTGTCCAAGGCAATATAAGGCTGCAAGGGATATCACGGGGTACGAAAACTAGAGCACCGCAACACAGATAGCAATAGATCAACAGGAGGGAATAAATACTATAAAAGTAAGATAGGTAGAAAGGGGGAGATGCTCGCCTGAAAACATTGCCGAAGGTTCATCCGAAGATCGGGTCGACACTCGTATCAACTCAACAGCCTTATCCGCGAAGAAGCAAAACACTAGAATAAACACCGGATGCAATATTTAATACTACGGCAAATGATCGGGCATGATGCATGTATGATGTATGACATGGAAAATATGTGATGCAATTAGGCCATATTAAGCGGAACCGGGGTCCTGACAATTAATTATATGGTTCATGTTATTTATCTACCCCGCAAATTAAATGTTGTCTTAACAAGGCAAAATATATCACCGGTTCGCTACACAAATTTAAATGAGGCCAATATAAGGCTAGATTTGCCCGCATATGGGCCCCATATTTAATTATATGGTGAATCGGTATAAGGCCCCCAAACCACATGACAGTATGTATGCAAGCATGGCAATTTAAATATGCAACAATTTATATAGTTGACAATTTATAAAATAGGGGCTCGGATCAGGGTCACACATTAGGGTTCGGCGATCTTGGGGTTCGATGTGGTTTGGGGTTCGGTCTCAGGATTCAGGGTTCGACGGGATCGGTCTCGGACAACAGAGTAGATCTTGGCGTTCCGCGTAGAAGGACTTGGTTCGGTGTCAGGGCGCATCGGATTCGCCCTGGTCGGTGCCGATCTTGTTGTCACGAAGGCCTTGTCGGGTCGTCGGGCCATGTCATCGGTCTTGTCGTTCGGGATGAAGATCTTGGCGTTTTCGAGGAAGTACTTGTCGCACCGGGATGAAGACCTTGGGGTGCCATCTCGATCATCGGTCAACTCGTTGGAAGTAGAACTTGGCGTGCTATGGTTCGGGTTCGGTCTTCGGACTCCAGGAGCGAGGTCTTGATGGTCCGTGTAGGAGATCTCTGGGTTCTATGACGAAGTTCTCGAGTCAGACGCGCGGCATCTCACATTGGTTGTATACCGCTGCACCAATTTTACCAACAACTCAACCCACCATATCGCATTAGCTCTTCACAGCATCAGCTGGGCGTCCCAGGAGAGAAGACCGAGGAGGGTCCCTGGCGGAGAGGAGAGGGAGGCTTGCAACGCGGTCACGTGGGTGGGGCTAGCGGTGGGGAACGGGCAGGTGGTGTGCGGGTGTGGCGTGTGTGGTGTGGTGTGGTGTGGGTGGAGATAGGCGGTGGTGAGGGAGCGGGGTCGGGGTGGGGCCAGGTGGCGGAATGTGAGTGGGTGGGGCATTGGCCAAGGGTGATGTGGCGTGCACCGATTGGTGCAGGTGAGGTGGAGGGGGGGCTGGGTAGATTAGGTTGGGTAGGACTAGGAATTAGACAGGCTGGGATTTATATATTGGGGGTGGCCGACTGGATCGGATCGGCCCGGTACGGCTGCCCCTAAAGATAATATAAATTTTTATTTAATTTAAAATAAACTTTTGTAAATAGTTTTTAGACAAATAAAAGACCCGGAAAAGCCCGGCGCTTTAATTTGAAATTGAGACGGGGAATATTTAGAAAACCAAACTAGGCTTTTAGAAAATAGGTTTCGACAAACAAATGCATGATGACATGACGATGCTCAAATGCAATGTGGCATGATGACATGAGCATGCGGTCATGATGATGCAATGCACAAAAACAACGCGATTTTCTAGTAGTGGTTTTGCGGGGCGCCACAGCATGGCATTTATAAAGAATACGATCGAGCAAGCCATTGTTGGCTCCAATGTAGAGTGTACTTCCGTTGAGGAGTACTTGGAAAAGATAAAGAGTCGGTTCACTGGCTCTTCAAATACATATGCAACACAGCTGCTGAAGCAGCTGATGACAGGAAAGTACATCGGCGGTGGACACGGCATCAGGGAGCATATCCTCCAGATGAGCAACATGGATGCCAAACTGAAGCCCATGGATGCTGATCTAGAGATAAATCTTTCTCTACTTGTTCACTTGGTCATGGAATCACTTCCTCAACAATTTGACAACTTCGTTGTCAACATGGCCCTAAAAAAGGGGACATAGAAAAGACCATCGCCATGTGTGCTCAACAAGAGGAGAGGATCAAAGCCCAGAATGGTGGTTCATTGAACCTAGTGAAAGGACAACAAGAAAAGGACGTTCACTCACAGCAACCATGGCTCCCCTTCTAAGCCACACGGTAAAATTCCCATGCTCTATCAGTCTCAGCACAGGCCTGCCCTCCTAGTGAACAAAGATGCTTGTTTTCACTGCGGCAAGAAAGGGCACTTTAAGAAAGATTGCTCTGTTTTTCTAAAGGAGCTAATGTCAATAAAAGGTAACAATATAGTTTTATTTGTAAATGAACCCACGTATACACAGTTTTCAAAATCTACTTGGTGGATTGACTCGGGGGGCAACTGTTCATGTTGCAAATTATTTACAGGGATTCTATTCGACGAGGACTATGAAAAGAAACGAAGGATGCGTTGAAGTCGCAAATGGAGTCCAAGCGAACATTGAGGCCGTTGGTGACATCTCTTTGGATCTGCCGATGGATCAATGATCTTGCTTACATATGTTCTTCATGTTCCTTCTTTGTATAGAAATTTAATAAGTCTATCACGTTTGGACAAAGTAAACTATTAGTGTCATTTTGGACATAGTCAGTGTATCATTTATTGTAATAAAGATTGTGTGGGTATTACTTTCCTTTACAATGAGCTTTATTTATTATCCACCCGCGAGAAATTTAATTCTGTGTATAAATTGAAAGAGAATGTTTCCTCTTCGGATAAAGAACCAAAGAAAAGAAAGTGTCGGGGATATGACCCCGGATACCCTAGAGTTATGTCACAAGTGAGTCAATAAGAGACATGTATAACGAAAGGATACATGATGTAAGTATAAAAGCTAAATATAAAAAGATAAAGAATAAAACTAGACTGGGCCGAGTTAAAAGTAATTCGGCCCAGACCCCATTTACTCTTTCCAGGCCCAAACTATATCCGAGGCCGAATTAATAAAGATTCGGGGCACTGGGCCGAGTTTACCTTGGTTCAGCCCATCGCTCCTCACCCTGGCAAGCTCCAGCCGACTATGCTCCCTCCCCGGGTGGGCCGACCTGAGCCAAAGTCGGCCCACCACGGGACTCCAGCTTCACGTCGCCAACGACCCGGCGCACTCCCCGCTCCCGCTAGATGCCCTCGCGCCTCGACAGCTACGCCTCCTCGTAGGAAGTCCCGCCATCAGTCTACCTGCTTCTTTCACCCGAGTGGGCCGGCATCCACTCCAGCCAGACCGGCCCACCACGGGCTTCCTCCAAGGCCAGGACCGGAGCGGCTCCTTATCCCGGATGGGCTGACGCGGGGTATGTCGGCCCACCACGGGTTGCAGCCTCCACGCGACACTGCACTTCAGTTGGGCTCGCCTCTCCCTAGGCTGAATGAAGATAAACCCGGCCAGGCCACTCCAATACCCCGGCTGGGCCATGATTCAACTCGGTGGGCCTTTATCTCCTACAGCTTGACCCAGGCCGAGTCAGGGGGCAGGATTCAGCCTGTTCATCTCCCTGGGCCAAATCAGATCATTCTGAGAAGTCTCCTATCATCCAGAGAACTCAGGAAATCGACTCCAACCTCATCAAGAACACGCCATCGGATCAAGACAAGGCCAACAAGTATCGCGCCAGTCTTGGGATACCCATGGCTCAGACTGGCACATGGGCATATGGAATATGCCCTTGGCATCAAGAAGGTGCTAGAGAATATGCCCTTGGAATCAAGAATATGCTAAGGAATATGACTTGGCATCTCCAAAGATGCCAAGGCATATGCTGAGCATCTAAGAAGATGCCAGGAATATGCTACACAGATGCCAAGCATGGGGAACAAGTTTTGTCCCCTGGGCTCCCCTTTATAAGGAGCACCAGGGGGATCGTTCACAGGAGAGGCCCCGAAGGGCTCTTCCCCTCTCTGCTCAATATGAGTTCTCCTTCTTCTTCCTCCTCAACTCTCACAGAGAGACCTAGATAGAGGCATAGGAGATACAGCTCAAGGAGCATGATTGTAGCCACAAGTATGGCAAGATTATAAGGGATTAGATGTAGAGATAGAGGTGTTATCTCCACATGAGAGCCTCAATCCTAGATACATTGTATTTCTCTTTGTTTATACGAGTGCGGTCTTCACTGCATCATCCCTCCACGGATTCCTCCACGTCCATCGGCCCCAACTTTAGCCTACCCATGGCATATGCCGTGATACCACCACGACAGAAAGAGAACTCAAGACTCGTTGAAATTATGGCACTATCGTTTAGGCCATATTTCAAGGGGGCGAATAGAAAACTAGTTAAAAATGATATTATTCCTCCTTTAGAGTTCTCCGACGTAGAGCAATGTATCCATCGTGGCGCATCTTAGTGGCGTTGGTTGGGTTTCCATCCGGACAGGAGCATCTTCATCAACCTCATCTTCATAGAGCACCTTCAGCTCCTCCAGGCGAACAGAGAACATGGAGGTAAGCACAGGGGTCTCCAAGTCTGACTCGGCAAGGCAGGTAAGACTCAACAAGAATGACTCAAACTCTTCTCCAAGCATACTGTAAGTAACAGATAACTCAGCCACCAACATTCGATCCTTCACCCCGGGGAGAAAATAACTCAACCTGGGGACTAGCCAGTGTATCCATAGAATAACCTTTAGATGGAGAAAAACTTATATTGGTTTGGGTATGTATTTGACTAGATTATTGATGATTCGGATAGAATTTGAGTCAGTTTATTTATGCTTTGGATTGACCTTTAACTCAGCTCACAAGCTTATTTATGATTCAGATAGAATTTGAGTCAGTTTATTTATGCTTTGGATTAAACTTTAACTCAACTCACCAGCCAGCTTATTGATGATTCGGATAGAATTTTAGTTGGTCTATTTATGCTTTGGATTGACCTTTAACTCAGCTCACAAGCTTATTTATGATTCAGATAGAATTTGAGTCAGTTTATTTATGATTTGGATTGACCTTTAACTCAGCTCACCAGCCAGCTTATTGATGATTCAGATAGAATTTGAGTCAGTTTATTTATGCTTTGGATTGACCTTTAACTCAGCTCATAAGCTTATTTATGATTCGGATAGAATTTGAGTCAGTTTATTTATGCTTTGGATTAAACTTTAACTCAGCTCACCAGCCAGCTTATTGATGATTTGGATAGAATTTGAGTCAGTTTATTTATGCTTTGGATTGACCTTTAACTCAGCTCACAAGCTTATTTATGATTTGTATAGAATTTGAGTCAGTTTATTTATGCTTTGGATTAAACTTTAAATCAGCTCACCAGCCAGCTTATTGATGATTCGGATAGAATTTGAGTCAGTTTATTTATGCATTGGATTGACCTTTAACTCGGCTCACAAGATTATTTATGATTCGGATAGAATTTGAGTCAGTTTATTTATGCTTTGGATTAAACTTTAACTCAGCTCACCAGCCAACTTATTGATGATTCGGATAGAATTTGAGTCAGTTTATTTATGCTTTGGATTGACCTTTAACTCAGCTCACAAGCTTATTTATGATTCGGATAGAATTTGAGTCAGTTTATTTATGCTTTGGATTAAACTTTAACTCAGCTCACCAGCCAGCTTATTGATGATTCGGATAGAATTTGAGTCAGTTTATTTGTCGGGGGGTTAACCTCGGGTAGGTCAGAGACGGGGAAAGACAGAGGTACTATCCCCGTGTAGTTTCCGAGTTACAGTCCAAGTCGGCCGAATTATATATATGTCGGCCGATGAACGGAGGCAAGAAGCCCACGTATATGTATCAAGTAGTTGCCCGGCCGAGTTACTGAGAGAATCGGCCGGGTTACCCAAGTGACCTTGATGCAGGTGAAGAACGAGCCGAGTAACACGAGGTAAGGCCGAGTGATACGAAGCTTGCAGGAGAAGGAGAAGCCCAAGGTCAAACTATAGCTGCAGGCTAGAAGGAATCAGAGCAGAGCCAAGCACAAGAGACAAGGATGCGCATCGTCAGAGGGGCAGAAGGAGGTCACGGAGGTGACAGTCCTGGAGCCCAAGGCACGCAGGAGGGGGCCACTGGAGCCTTGCCGTCATTAGAAGGGCGACAGGGAAAGGAGGCCGCCGAACTACTATTTTGGGACAAGCATATTCCACGAATATGCTTGCCTCGTCAGCCCTAAGGGCACCCAAGGTACTCCTTTATAAGGGGAGACTTGCACCCTGAGGGAGGGATCGACTCTTAGAGAACCATTAGGCTGAGGAGATTCATCTGGTCCCTCTTGATACAGCTCAAGGAGCATTTGTAACCCACTAAGAGAGAAATAAAGATCATCACTTTGGCAGCTTGAGTGAAGAGACAGTTGCATCTTCCCTCCCTAGATCCCACTAGCATCCATTGGCCCCATACTTTAGCCTACCCATGGCATCTCCCGTGCTGCCACCACGACAGTTGGCGCCCACCGTGGGGCCAGCAGCGGTGCTAGCTGGAGTTGTGATCCGGACGGGAAACTTCGTCAACACCGGCGAGCGCGTTGTTTCTGGCTTGGTCCAGAGACTTGGTCTCTGCGACTATGTCAGAGACAATGCAGGAAGCTTCAGGGGGAAAACTCCCCCGCGCAATGGAATCTTCATCGGGCTGGGCGAGCACAGAGTCTACATCGGCGTCGACATCACCGGCATTTATCCTCACCAGGTCGTTGTTGCAGGAGAGCCACCTCGAAGCGCGGCGAGCCGTCCCTCGGGAGAGCATCATGCAGGCAGCGTCGAGGTGATGGTCGCAGCAGGAGCTCAAGCGGGAGCAGCGGTAGCCGGGTCAAGCAGAGAACCCACCGCAAGTGCATAAGGCGCACCCAAGCAGACCACACTGCAAACCACTGAGGTAATTCCGCCAGTGACAAACCCAACCGAGCTACATAACACCACCCCAAAGGCACCAAGAGTGAGAGGGCCACCTCTGGAAAGACCAGAGAACATTCTTCAAGCGACTATAGAAAACTTAACCACACCTGTAGCGCCGATACTTGATCCGGCAAATGCTCAGGCAGAGTTAGAAGAGACCAGGCAAAAGGTGCTGGTAGAAGCCAAAAAAGTATCAGCCCTGCGGGAATCCTTGAACAGGACCCTAAGGGAATATGCAAAAGCTAATAAGCTTGATATCGCACCCGAGCGGGTGGACGAACTGAGATTAAGAGGGAAGAACCTCATGAATGACATTAACAAAGAGCATGAAGCTCACAGAGCAGAATCAGGTGATTTGGGTTTGCCGAGGTATAGTACCCCGGCGAAAAACCTGAGAGCGGCAAATGCCACAGCATTGGAGTTAGAGGGATTAACCGGGGAAGCTCGGCAGAAACAACAAGAAAGAGTAAATGAGCTGGTGCGCATCGCAAATCAGCAAAATGAGGAAATACTCAGAACTAACCCGGCAAAACCAGGGGCTTCACGGATGGTACATTCGGCAGGGGCAGCACCTGCTTTATCCGCGGCAGCGGCATCTTCACCCGGAAACAACGCTCGAAAAGAGAAAGCAGTAACCTCTGGGAAGAGGAACAAGCAAATTGTTCCATATGACCCGGCAATAGCTGGAAAGGCAAATGAGAACAGAGGCAATGCAAGCCGAGGTAACAGTAGGGAGAGAAACCACGGCCATGTGGAAAAGGACGGCGGCGGCCGAGGCAATGGGGATCTCGGCATGAGAGAACCCGCAAGAGATAATCATGAAAACCGGACCCCGGCCGAAGTAAGGAGAGAAGTGCTGCCCAACCCGCAACCAAGACATGAGCTTCGGCAGGAAAGAGAAGTGAGGCCAGCTCGCCACAATCAGATGAATGAAAGGTACAATGATGGATATTCCGAGGTAGAATACGCAAACCAGGGTGGAAACAATCACTATGGGATACAGGATAGAATTCTGTACAGAGATTTGCCAGCGAGTGATGCGAGAGTAAAGTTGGATCGGCTATACCGATCCGAGTTATTGGAAGAGCAAGGTCCACCAGGTCCGACGTGTTTTGGACCACGGATCATGGGCGAACCACCAATGCCGAATTTTCAGTTAGCAAGAGGCACAAAAACGTACAACGGAAGTACCAAGCCACAAGACTGGTTGATTGATTATGCCACCGCTGTGAAGATAGCGGGTGGCAACCTAAGATGGGCAGTGCGGTATGTCCCATAGATGTTGGAAGGCCCAGCCAGGGTATGGTTGAATAATCAACCAGCTGGCAGTATCAACTACTGGTTAGATTTTGAAGGAATGTTCGTCAGCAACTTTACCAGCACATACAAGAGACCGAATAGACCACAACAGCTGGCCATGTGCAAACAAAGGCCGAATGAAACGGATAGAGAGTTTCTAACTCGATGGTGCAACCTGAGAAACTCATGTGAGGGAGTTATCGAATCACAAGCAATCGCTTGGTTCGCGCAAGGCTGCCGCTATGCCAGCGTTTTGTGGCAGCGCCTGCAAAGAGATATGCCAACCACACTGGCGGAAACTATCAGAATAGCAGACTCCTATGCATTGGGCGACCTAACCCAACCGGAATTAATGTCGACAGATCATCGTGAGCAACAGGACCAGTACGCGAGAGAATTGGCCGGGTCATCCAGGCATGATTTCAGAGGAAGAAGAAGAGAGGAGAGGCCGGATTATAGATATAATTCGGCCCAGGTGGCGGCAGTAGCACAAGATCAGCCGAGTCACGGAGCAACTCAACGACAGAAAAATGGACCTCAACAGTGGACATCAAGAAATGAGGGAAAAAGGCAATGGACCCCAGAGCAAAAGAAGCAATGGCAACAGAGGCCAAAGTACACGTTCGAATCCATGTTAGATCAGTCGTGCAAATTTCACACATTAAACCCATCCAGACCAGCCAATCATACAACCCGCCAATGTGCCTGGATGAAAAATGCGATGGGGAACCCAGCAGGAGTTCAGGATCCCCATCAGGTGCAACAGCAACATCAGCCGCAATTAACTGGAGCAAATACACAGCAATTGATGCTACCGCCCCCTCCCCCTAGATACGATAACTCGGATCGGAGGGATGCAGTACATCAAGTAATGAACCAGGGCCAGGACGGAAGGATGAATCCGGCAAATACCGGACGTAATGATTACAGGGAACATCACCAGTCTTATTGTGTGTTCACAACAGAACAGCAGGACAAGCAAAGTGTGCAGCGCCGGCATATGGAAGTGAATGCAGTTGTGCCGGCAGTACCAAGATACCAGCCGTGGTCTGATCAAGAGGTGACCTGGAGCATGAAAGACCACCCCAGAATAATGCCAAGTCCAGGATCATATGCACTTGTGTTGGATCCGATGTTTGTTGGACCAAGCATCAATGTAAAGTTTTCAAAAGTACTCATCGACAATGGGAGCAGTATCAACATCATGTACAAAGATACCATGCATAAACTCGGAATATCGCAGAATATGCTGCAGTCCACGAGGACAACTTTCCATGGAATAGTGCCAGGGCTTTCATGTGAGCCCATCGGTAAAGTCCGAGTGGACGTGTTATTCGGTACAAGAGATAACTGCAGAGCAGAAAACTTAGAGTTTTAAGTGGTGGATCTGGAAAGTTGTTATCATGCTCTACTCGGACGGCCCGCACTGGCCAAATTCATGAGCAGTTGTCATGTAGGTTATCTAAAGATGAAATTACCCGGACCACAAGGGGTGATAACAGTTGCAGGGGATTACAAGAAGTCAATGGAGTGTGCTTCAGCCGGGTCAAATTTGGCCGAGTCATTGGTCATAGCAAGAGAAAAGAAAAGGATTCAGGAGGTAGCAGCCCTCGCTTAGTCAGCACAGTTGAACATACCGGCACTGGCCAACCCTCATGGCAGTGTTTCTTTTCAGCCAACTAAAGAGACGAAGAAATTTTAGATTGATGAGCAATTCCCAGAGCGCACTGTTACAATTGGTGCGGGCCTTGACGCTAAATAGGAAGGCGAGCTCACCAACTTCCTCCGTGAGAATCGGGACATATTTGCATGGTCAACTCAAGATCTGCAAGGTGTTCCGAGGGAGTTGGCTGAGCACTCTTTAAACGTCAGGCCAGGAGCAAGGCCGGTGAAGCAACCTCTCTGCCGCTTCGCCGAAGACAGGAGAAAAGTAATAGGGGATGAAATAGCTCGGCTCCTCGCGGCCGGGTTCATCATGGAGGTGCTATATCCGGATTGGTTATCAAATCCGGTGCTAGTAGAAAAGAAAAAAGATGACCCCAATGTAGCCATTGTGTGGCGAATGTGTATCGACTACACCAACCTGAACAAGGCGTGTCCGAAAGACCCTTTTCCATTGCCTAGAATAGACCAATTCATTGACTCGACCGCTGGCTGTGAGCTGTTATCATTTGTAGACGCGTATTCTGGTTTCCACCAGATACCGTTAAATCCGGCCGATCAAATAAAGACTGCATTTATTACCCCGTACGGGGCTTATTGTTATCGCACAATGCCATTCGGCCTACGCAACGCAGGAGCAACATATCAAAGATGCATGCAAAAATGTTTACATGATCAGATAGGGAAAAATGTGCAAGTATATGTGGATGACGTAGTCATCAAAACTAAGGAGAGCAAAACCTTGCTAGAAGATATACAGCAAACTTTCGCGAACCTGAGAAGGTTCCGAATGAAGCTTAATCCAGAAAAATGCACATTTGACGTGCCGGCAGGAAAACTACTCGGTTTCCTTGTGTCCAGCCGAGGTATCGAGGCTAATCCGACAAAAATAAGAGCAGTAGAAAGAATGGAATTGCCGAGATGTTTGAATGATGTACAAAAATTCACGGGCTGCCTGGCCTCGCTTAGTCGATTTGTATGTCGGCTAGGAGAAAAGGCGCTGCCACTCTATCAGCTGATGAGAAAGTCGGACAAATTCAGTTGGACCCCGCAGGCGGACCTTGCATTTCATGAGTTGAAAAAGATGCTTGTTACGGCACCCATTTTAGCTTCTCCATTATCGAAAGAACCTATGCTACTCTATGTGGCGGCTACCAATCGAGTAGTTAGTACTGTGGTCGTAGTGGAGCGACTTGAAGATGGTAAGTCAATTCAGAGGCCGGTGTACTATCTAAGTGAAGTATTATCCACTTCAAAGCAGAATTATCCGCACTATCAGAAGATGGCTTATGGGGTATATATGTCGGCAAAAAAGCTTAAGCATTACTTTGAAGAGCACCCCATCAAAGTAATCTGTGAGGCACCCATAGCCGACATATTGAACAACAAAGATGCAAGTGGCCGAATAGCAAAATGGGCGATCGAGTTATCACCGTATGCTCCACAATTTGATAGAAGAGATGCAATCAAATCTCAGGTTGTCGCCGACTTTCTCGTAGACTGGGCCGAGGTGCAGTATGAGCCACCTTTGCCAGATCCAAATTACTGGACAATGCATTTTGATGGCTCCAAACTAAGGAATGGTTTGGGAGCAGGAATAGTGCTAACCTCGCCTAAAAAAGATCAACTGAAATATGTACTGCAAATACATTTTGCGGCGTCCAACAATGTAGCTGAATATGAAGCGCTAGTCCATGGATTAAAAGTGGCAAAAGAAATTGGTATACGCTGAATTCTATGCTACGGTGACTCGGATTTAGTAGTACAGCAAGTATCGGGCAGTTGGGACGCATTAGATGCTAATATGGCTTTATACAGATTCCACGTGCAAAAGATCAGTGGATACTTTGAAGGATGTGAATTCCACCACATACCACGAGCAGAAAATGACGCTGCCGACACATTGTCGAAATTGGGATCAACCCGGCAGTCAATTCCACCAGGTATTGCCTTGGAGCACCTCAGGAAACCATCGATAATCCCATCACCAAAATCCGAATCAATCTTTATCCCAGCAAGTTCTGCGGAAGATCACACGCCAATGGAGGTAGATCCGCAGAATGATTCGGAACCCCTAAAGAGGAGGACAGCCGAGGTAATCACAGTCAGGGAAAGAGCCGAGGTATATACGTCGGTAGAGGACATGGAGATAGACAGTGAGATCACATCAGAAAAAGTAGCACCGGTATGGGCGCAACCCATACTTTCTTACCTAAAAGACGCGACGTTGCCGAGTAATGAGGTATTAGCTAGACAAACCGTAAGAAGAGCAGAAGCCTATACTATCATAAACAATGAGTTATATAAGAGAAGCGTCACAAACGTATTGCAGAAGTGCGTGAGTTCCGCAGAAGGTCAGGATATCCTTCTAGACATACACCAAGGAGAATGTGGGCACCACGCCTCATCTCGCGCTTTGGTAGCCAAGGCATTTAGGCATGGATTTTACTGGCCAACGGCGTTAAAAGAGGCAAAATAATTAGTTAAGAAATGCAATGGATGTCAGAGATACGCTACCAGAATACATATGCCATCGGCCGAGTTAAAAACAATACCCATCACTTGGCCATTTTCTGTATGGGGTTTAGATATGGTGGGACCATTCAAGCCGGCGCGAGGAGGAATGACCCACATATTGGTTATGGTAGACAAGTTCACAAAATGGATTGAAGTAAAACCGATTAAGAAGTGTGATGGGCACACAGCAGTGAAATTTCTCAAGGATATCATCTTGAGATACGGGTACCCGCATAGTATTATTACGGATAATGGCACAAACTTTGCAGAAGGAGCTTTCGCTAGATTTTGCCGAGAGAAGCACATAAGGCTAGATATTGCCTCCGTGGCTCACCCAGCGTCCAATGGACAAGTGGAAAGGTCTAATGGACTGGTGTTATCAGGAATAAAACCACGACTTGTTGAACCTTTGCAGAGGTCGGCAGGGTGTTGGATCGAAGAAATCCCAGCCGTGTTATGGAGTCTTCGGACTACTCCAAATAGATCAACAGGTTACACTCCATTCTTTCTGGTGTACGGGGCAGAGGCCGTACTCCCCGCCGACATAATATATGACTCGCCAAGAGTCGCTCAGTACACAACCTCAGAGACAAATGAGGTAGCTCGGCAAGATGCCGTAGACCTGTTGGAAGAAGCCAGAGAGTTGACATTATCGCGATCGGCTATTTATCAACAGAACTTGCGGCGATATCACAGCAAGAAAGTGAATCCAAGAGTATTCAAAGAAGGAGATTTGGTCCTCCGACTAGTGCAACGCACGGCCGGCATGCATAAATTATCACCCCCATGGGAAGGACCGTTCATTGTGAGCAAGGCATTGCACAACGATGCATATTATCTAATCGACGCTCAGTCCCCTGGAGAGAACAAGGCAGACAAAACTGGTGAAGAAACGAAGCGCCCCTGGAATGTGGCTTTACTTCGGCCATTCTACTCATAGCATTATATCTTAAAGTCAAAATCCAATGATGTATTCGAACCTCGGCACCCAGAGCAATAACTCGGGGACTGCCTTAGGTTATATTTATTTCATATTATGTATTCGAACCTCGGCACCCAGAGCAGTGACTCGGGGACTGCCTTAGGTTATATTTATTTCATATTATGTATTCGAACCTCGGCACCCAGAGCAGTGACTCGGGGACTGCCTTAGGATATATTTATTTCATATTATGTATTCGAACCTCGGCACCCAGAGCAGTTACTCGGGGACTGCCATATGTTATATTATTTCGTGTTATGTGTTTGGACCTCGGCACCCAGAGCAATGACTCGGGGACTGCCATATGTTACATTTATTTCGTTCGCGTTATGTGCTAGAACCTTGGCACCCAGAGCGGTGACTCGGGGACTGCCGTATGCTGTATTTCTTTCATGTTACGAATATAAACCTCGGCGCCCAGAGCAGTGACTCGGGGACTATCATATGATATATCAATCTCGTATTGATACCTAAACCTCGACATCTAAAGCAGCGACGCGGGGACTACCGTATGCTACCTCAAACTGATGCTGAACGAACTCAATGTTATACTACCCCCAAAATTTGATTTATATATGGAAGTTTCGGACAGTAAACAACGATCCAGCGATTGTTACATACTTCCACAACGAAGTAGTTAACTCATGTTCAGAACAGATCAATATCATAGGTATTCAGCGCTCATGCCTGATAAGATCATAAAAAATAACGGCAAAGTTAAGCCCTAGAAGGTCAAGAAATCAAGGGCCAACGAAGCAAGAATTCGGATGAGCATCCACTTAACCAAATGTCACAACAGTACATGGCAAAAGAAATTCAAATCATACGGAGAGGTGACAAAGTTCGCGCCTACATCATACGCCCGGCATACCAGGGATCGGAAATAACTTAGGCATTGTTCGTTGGAGAGGCAGCTACTTGCTCAGGTGCGGGGCACCCCGAGGTAGGAGGAACCTCGACTGAGGTCGCCTCGCCCTCCGCCGACCCAGGTGCAACTTCGGAGGTCCGGGGTTGTTCGGGAGCGTCAGTCCGTGCAGTAGAATGCCCGGTACCTTTGGAAGAGGACCGCGCATCGCCGTTACTATCCGAGCTTGAGCTAGAGCTATCAGACGCGGCCGAATCATTTTCACCTCCCCCCTGCTCAGCTGAATCATCATCCGAAAGACCCTCAGCCACAACCTCTTGATCCGGGTCTGGGAGAAAACTCGGCCCTTCATTCCAAGTGTGCACGTCGGCGTACTCGACGAGTTGGAACGCCCGAGCATGCCGAAGAGCAACAAAAGTGGGATCTTCAACCCAGCGGGAGCCAGTGCGCAAATTTCTCAGGATATCAAGAGAGATGTCTTCATACCATGACATGATTACAGTAAGGGCCATGTCGGCACCAGCGCGCCCAGCGGATTCTCTCCAAAGACTCAACTGCCTCTCAGATGCCATTAGCCTTGTCACCAATAACTTGACTTCGTTGATATCAGGAGCCCCCGAGGTATTCGGCCAGAGTGCGTGGTAAGCTCGGATAGCGGCCTGCACCAAGTCCCGGCCCATAATTTTCATCGGGCCAACTGCGGCACCAACGGCAACCAAGTAGTCCTCCATTGAATATTCTGAATCAACGGTAACAGGTTCACCTCGGCGCGCGCGAGCTGCAAGGACCGCTTTAGAACTCACGGGCTTGGCCTCGGGGAAATGATCTGTGCAAAGCATGAACGTGTCAAAGGATAGCAGAGACAAAAAAGAAATATATAATTCGGCCATGCCAAGTAGCTTACGATGAATGTAGCTCATCATTATCTGAAGATCTTTGGCCCAGTCAGCCTTGCTTTTCTCAAAACGATCAATTTCCTCGCTCAAACCCCGGGTTTTAAGTTCGGCAGCTTCAAGGAGTTCTTTGTTCTTCTGCAGATCCAAAGTCAGCCGATTCTTTTCCTCGGAAAATTCTTGGTCGACCTTCTCTAGTTCGGATTTCTGAGAGAGCTTAAGGGTATCCACTTCGGATCACAGGCGAGCTATCTCATCGTATTTTTCTTGCAGTTGCGCCGAATGAACTGCATTTTGTTCTAAAAAATGCAGCATCACGTCAGGCATGGGCACGCAATCTTGATGTGACACTGCGAAGTCTTGCAGCTCGGCTTTACCACAGCCGAGCGCAATAAGGAACCTTAGCATATATATTAAGACGGAGAAGAAGTAAAATAGAAAGGTAACTAACCTTCCAGGTTCTTGATCTTTTTTTGAAGGCGAATATTGAGGTTATTAATATTACCTGTTCAACAAGAAGTAAGCCGGCATTCCGTGGACGAATACATGAGAAAGTTGGGAATAAGGACAAGGAACCATCAACATACCAGCCTTCTTTGCCAAAGGCAGAACTTTCTCGTACTTCTCTTCCAGATTGCGGTGCGAAAAAAGCAACCTCTGGAACTCGGCAGTTCGCCGGTCATGTGCAACCTGAGTAATGAGGCACAATGATAAATCAACGAGTAAAAGCTAAACCAGATCCGAGTCAAGCAGGACTTAACTCAGATCTAGGTGGCTGGATATTCAAAGCTGAACCAGATCCGAGTCAAGCAGGACTTAACTCAGATCTAGGTGGCTGGATATTCAAAGCTAAACCAGATCCGAGTCAACCAGGACTTAACTTAGATCTAGGTGGCTGGATATTCAAAGCTGAACCAGATCCGAGTCAAGCAGGACTTAACTCAGATCTAGGTGGCTGGATATTCAAAGCTAAATTAGATCCGAATCAAGCAAAGCTTAATTCGGCTCTAGGTGGCTGGATATTCAAAGCTAAACCAGATCCGAGTCAAGCAGGACTAAACTCGGATCTAGATGGCTGGATATTCAAAGCTAAGCTAGGTCCGAATAAAACACAACTAAACTCGGATCTAAATGGCCGGATTAACGAACCTTAGAAATAAAGTTAAGTCAAACTTCCAAGTATACAACAAGTTATTTCCTTGCAAGTTTCGGGGACTAGAGCATATGGTAACATCTGAAGAATAATTTAAGACTCAGAGAAAAAATAATTACCTCATTCATCTTGTTGGTATCAATGATGAACTGGGCAGCATGGTCAAAACGGCCGCTGATGTCAGAAAGCTGAAAGGGCTGGTTGGTTGGGTTACCCTCAAAATGATCAGCAGCATTCCAGTTGTTGGCATATTCAACCAGCGCTCCAAGGCTGTTCCCACTTGCTGTCCGAGTTAAAACTTTACCCCGGGCAGGCGGTCCGACCACGGCAGTCGCAGGGCTCTTATGAAGAGCAAGCTGGCTGGCGGAGGCCGAGGTAACGAGGACTTTAGGCGCAGCTCCCTTACGCAGCACGTCAGCGATACTCGGTTGAGAAGAGCCAGCAAGACCTTTCTGAGAAGAAGAAGTCTTGACGGCAATAGCTTTTTCCGCCTTAGAAGAGGCATCAGCAGGAGGTGGCGCCTCGGGAGTAGGGACGGAGTCCTTAGGAACAGCGGAGGATAAGGTCGCAGAGAGCGCCGGGGTAACAACCTTTTCGGCCGAGGTCGGGATGGCCGTAGAAACTGACGAAGTAGATGGAGGCTCAGTAGCAGCGCTGGGGCCCATAGAAGGGGCGGCGGGCTCGACGAAAACTTCGGAGGGCCGGTTCGAATCCAGGTCAATGGAAGGGGTCTCAGGGACATCGTGACGGACAGGCGAAGTATTCGGAGCTAGAGGAGAAGCAGGACGAATAGGACTAGGAACCCTGGTATCATCAGCGGGAGGAGGAGATGGCGGCCGAATCGGACGGTTAGTCATACTAGGACCACCGGGTTTAACAGAAAGAGGAGCACTGCAAGAATAAGAAAGAGGATTCGTCAGTATGAGAAATAGAAAGAGAGAAACAAGAAATTTAGGCAAAAGAACTTACCCGGCGACCCCAGGCATAGTCTTGCGCCTGGGAGGGTTCGGAGCGGATTTCTTCATTCGCTTCTTAGGAACCGCCTCCGAGGCACTAGCAGGAGCCCCGCGCTTCCCCGAGGTAACGGGAGGCCGGGAAGCAATAGGCTCGGCGTCGTGGACCTGACCGGCCGGATTAGCTGGGAAAGTAGAAGCCGGAAATGCATAAGAAATAGGCGTGGCGGCAACTACCTCAAGAATTTGGACCTCGTCCGAATCACCTTCCTCATCATGCGCTGAAGTTCTGCCGCGAGCTCGAGCCAGAGCAGGATCTGACTTAGGGACGAACTCCTCGGAGTCTGGCTCACCAGTATCCGGGGTACTCCTGTCCGCAGGCCAAGGGAGCTGCAGAACTTCGGCGTCCTCGTTTTTCTGCTCTGCGAACCTCTGCAAGACGAGGAGAAAGAGAATTAGATGAACCAGTTTCTAAAGACAGGGGAATAACAGAGCAATGCTGATTAAGCTTACCTCGGGAGGCGGATGATCGCGAGTGAATGGTTTTAATCCCCAAGACCAATCCTCAGGCATCTCAGTCTTGAAGATAGCTCGGACGCGCTTATAAATAAGGTAGTTATCCAGCTCCACGGTCGAGACTCGGTTAGGGTCAAGGGGACCACTCATGTAGCACAACTTGTGGGTCCGCTGCTGGAAGGGGCAGATCCGGCTACTAATGAAAGTTGCCATCAGGTCTTCGCCGCATAACCCGGCCCGGATCAACTCTTTAAGACGAATCTCAAAGGCCTCGGCCAAGGCGTGAGTTTTCCTCGGATTATAGAGCCAGTTCACTTTAGAAGGTGGGCCAATTGAGAATGGAGGGAGCCAAATCTTGTCTTCCGCCCCTCTGTTCTTGACGTAGAAAAATGACTTGTGCCACTTCTTGCACGACTCCAACCCAGTGACACGAGGGAACACGGATTTCCTCCGAGGTGTTATAGACGCCGCCCCACATTGGGTGAGCAACTTCTCGGAAGGGTGCAAAGATTTGTCAGGGACAACGTTTGAGAGGATCTGGAAGAACTTCGACCAGACATGTACTGATGGCCACAGGACGAAGTAACCCTCCGAAGCGGAGATGAAAGCAGAAAGAGAAGCTATGGCGTTCGCAGGAAGATGATGCGGCTGAAGGCCGAAGTAATCGAGGAATTCTCTAGCGAAATCGCTAAGAGGGAGACCGAAGCCACGGGCGAAGTGAGACATGAAAACCACATACTCGCCCTCTCTGATGTCTGGACAGGATTCGCTGCCGGGTAAACGGCAGGAAACCTCGGCGGGAATCCTTCGAGTCCGGATGAGCCATTCAATCTCACGGCGCGTGACTGAAGAGCCTTGCCACGAGCCTCGCTCGGGCCCGGAGCCAGCGTCGTCGTCCTCGACAAGAGCGCCGCTAAACGAACTAGACATACGTGCGCCGGAAAGATCGCCGGAGGAAAGACTGGCGGCGAAGGGGAGTTTAGAGCTGCAAGGCCCCGTCGGAACTTTGCGCGAAAACAATGGCGAAGGAACGGAGGAACCGTTGCCCGAGCGCGAAAACGGAGCAGATGAATCTAGGGAAAGAACAGGGCAAGACGGCCGGAGAGGACTCACCGGCGACGGAGTCAATGCCGCGGAGCGCGGAGAAGAGTAGAACGGCGTGGCGAAATCTCCGCCGACGGAGGCTCTGGCTGGCGAGCGGCGGCGGAACTGCAAGAAAACGCGCCGGCGAAAGGAAGAAGGAGATCGGAGGCGAGCGATAAGGGGAAAGATGAATCCCGCAAACGCGGTTCCCCTCTTTATAGTCAAGCCATGAACAGGGAAGTGGGATCGTGGGCGTGGCAGTTATCCGTGTAGATCGTGCGTGCAGCACGAACGCACGACGATGAGCGGAGCCACACCAACGGCCACACACGAAGAGGGGTCGTTACAATCCCCAAGGGGAACAGCACCCGAGGCGTCGCAGCGACGGCGCAGCAGGTGCAGAATTCACTGTAGACTTGTCAGTAAGCACTGTAGAGGGACCTAAAAACTAGAAGAACAATGATGGGATGACACGTAGGACATGGCGTACGAGGGAAGGAACGAGGAGACCTCGGACGAGGACATAACTCGGAAACAAGACTAAAGAATATAATGAAGCTGATATAACCCGGCCAAAGCTATTGACAGGGCCACACCAGCTTCGGGGACTAATGTCGGGGGGTTAACCTCGGGTAGGTCAGAGACGGGGAAAGACAGAGGTACTATCCCCGTCTAGTTTCCGAGTTACAGTCCAAGTCGGCCGAATTATATATATGTCGGTCGATGAACGGAGGCAAGAAGCCCACGTATATGTATCAAGTAGTTGCCCGACCGAGTTACTGAGAGAATCGGCCGGGTTACCCAAGTGACCTTGATGCAGGTGAAGAACGAGCCGAGTAACACGAGGTAAGGCCGAGTGATACGAAGCTTGCAGGAGAAGGAGAAGCCCAAGGTCAAACTATAGCTGCAGGCTAGAAGGAATCAGAGTAGAGCCAAGCACAAGAGACAAGGATGCGCATCGTCAGAGGGGCAGAAGGAGGTCACGGAGGTGACAGTCCTGGAGCCCGAGGCACGCAGGAGGGGGCCACTGGAGCCTTGCCGTCATTAGAAGGGCGACAGGGAAAGGAGGCCGCCGAACTACTATTTTGGGACAAGCATATTCCACGAATATGCTTGCCTCGTCAGCCCTAAGGGCACCCAAGGGACTCCTTTATAAGGGGAGGCTTGGACCCTGAGGGAGGGATCGACTCTTAGAGAACCGTTAGGCTGAGGAGATTCATCTGGTCCCTCTTGATACAGCTCAAGGAGCATTTGTAACCCACTAAGAGAGAAATAAAGATCATCACTTTGGCAGCTTGAGTGAAGAGACAGTTGCATCTTCCCTCCCCAGATCCCACTAGCATCCATTGGCCCCATACTTTAGCCTACCCATGGCATCTGTCGTGCCGCCACCACGACATTATTTATGCTTTGGATTGACCTTTAACTCAGCTCACAAGCTTATTGGTGATTCGGATAGAATTTGAGTCAGTTTATTTACGCTTTGGATTGACCTTTAACTCAGCTTACAAGCCAGCTTATTGATGATTCAGGTAGAATTTGAGTCAGTTTATTTATGCTTTGGATTAACCTTTAACTCAGCTCACCAACCATCTTATTGATGATTCGGATATAATTTGAGTCAGTTTATTTATGCTTCGGATTAACCTTAAACTCATCTTAGTAGCTTATCTCTGATTCGGACTAACATTTGATTCAGCTTGCCCTGGTATATTATAATTCGGATTTGTATTCGGACTCGGCGTACTAGCTTATCTCTGATTCGGACTAAAGTTTGATTCAGCTCGCCAGATTGTCAGGTTAGGTTATGACTCGGATTGATATTTCACTATCTTGCCAGGTTATCTCGTATCTCAGATGACTATTTGCCAGCTTATCATATCTCGAATCTATATCTCATATCAACATCTCGAATCAGATCTCTCGGCAATTAGCCCTTTTATCATATCCCAAAACTTAATCTCGGATCCATATCAAAGGCAAATTGACATCATCTCATCGGATCAAGTTATATCTTGGCAATCAGATGACTCGGATTTGAGTCATATAACTCGGATTTTGAGCCAGATAACTCGGATTCGAGACATAAGTCAAATATGAGTGAAATAACTCGGATTTGGAATCAGATGACTCGGATTTGAGTCATATAACTCGGATTTTGAGCCAGATAACCCAGATTCGATACATAAGTCAAATATGAGTAAAATAACTCGGATTTGGAATCAGATGACTCGGATTTGAGTCATATAACTCGGATTTTGAGCCAGATAACTCAGATTCGAGACATAAGTCAAATATGAGTAAAATAACTCGGATTTGGAATCAGATGACTTGGATTTGAGTCATATAACTCGGATTTTGAGATAACTCAGATTCGATACATAAGTCAAATATGAGTAAAATAACTCGGATTTGGAATCAGATGACTCGGATTTGAGTCATATGACTCGGATTTGGAAATAGATGACTCGGATTTGAGTCAGATGACTCAGACTTAAGACGTAAGTCAATTTTGAGTAAAATAACTCGGATTTGGAAACAGATGACTCGGATTTGAGTCATATACCTCGGATTTGAGTCAAATGACTCAGACTTAAGACATAAGTCAATTTTGAATAAAATAACTCGGATTTGGAAACAGATGACTCGGATTTGAGTCATATACCTCGGATTTGAGTCAGATGACTCAGACTTAAGACGTAAGTCAATTTTGAGTAAAATAACTCGGATTTGTAAACAGATGACTCGGATTTGAGTCATATACCTCGGATTTGAGTCAGATGACTCAGACTTAAGACATAAGTCAATTTTGAATAAAATAACTCGGATTTGGAAACAGATGACTCGAATTAAAACTTACCCAAAGAGGTTAAAAGACCAGTGCCAAAAATGGCCAGAAGTTACAACTTACCCAAAGAGGTTAAAAGACCAGTGCCAAAAATGGTCAGAAGTCATAACTTACCCAAAGAGGTTAAAAGACCAGTACCTAAAACGGCCAGAAGTCAGTACTTACCCAAAGAGGTTAAAAGACCAGTGCCTAAAATGGCCAGAAGTCATAACTTACCCAAAGAGGTTAAAAGACCAGTGCCTAAAATGGCCAGAAGTCATAACTTACCCAAAGAGGTTAAAAGACCAGTGCCTAAAATGTCCAGAAGTCATAACTTACCAAAAGAGGTTAAAAGACTAGTGCCTAAAATGGCCAGAAGTCATAACTTACCCAAATGGGTTAAAAGACCAATACCAAAAATGGTCAGAAGACGTGACTTACCCAACAGGGTTATAAAAGGCCAGTGCCCCTGAAGGATAGGTGTCATGAACTTACCAAAAAGGGTTATGGGACAAATAAATATATAAATTCTCAGTCGAAAGACAACTCTAGGAATATTTGAATATAGAGACTATGCGCGACTCTATGAATCCCACATAGCCTCGAGGACTAATGTCGGGGATATGACCCCGGATACCCTAGAGTTATGTCATAAGTGAGTCAATAAGAGACATGTATAACGAAAGGATACATGATGTAAGTATAAAAGCTAAATAGAAAAAGATAAAGAAGAAAACTAGACTGGTCTGAGTTAAAAGTAATTCGGCCCAGACCCCATTTACTCTTTCCAGGCCCAAACTGTATCCGAGGCCGAATTAATAAAGATTCGGGGCAATGGGCCGAGTTTACCTTAGTTCGGCCCATCGCTCCTCACCCTGGCAAGCTCCAGCCGACTATGCTCCCTCCTCGGGTAGGCCGACCTGAGCCAAAGTCGTCCCACCACGGGACTCCAGCTTCACGTCGCCAACGACCCGGCGCACTCCCCGCTCCCGCCAGATGCCCTCGCGCCTCGGCAGCTACGCCTCCTCGCAGGAAGTCCCGCCACCAGTCTCCTGCTGCTTTCACCCGAGTGGGCCGGCATCCACTCCAGCCAGACCGGCCCACCACAGGCTTCCTCCAAGGCTAGGACCGGAGCGGCTCCTTATCCCGGATGGGCTGACGCGGGGTATGTCGGCCCACCACGGGTTGCAGCCTCCACGCGACACTGCACTTCAGTTGGGCTCGCCTCTCCCTAGGCCGAATGAAGATAAACCCGGCCAGACCGCTCCAAGACCCCGGCTGGGCCATGATTCAACTCGGTGGGCCTTTATCTCCTACAGCTTGACCCAGGCCGAGTCAGGGGGGCAGGATTCGGCCTGTTCATCTCCCTGGGCCGAATCATATTGTAACACCCTCAGAATCGGACCTATGCAAGTTTTAGCGAAACCCGCCAAACCCGCATAGAAGAGATTCAAAGGTGCCCACCAGGCACTTGCGTGCTGGTGGAAAACGATGTAATAACATTACACAACAGTCCTCGATGGTACCCACAGAACAGATATATACAACAACGACTCAGAGAGTCAAGAATACATATATAATATACAAAGATACAAATCACCTTGAAAATGATAGAGCGTCCGACTACGGACAAGATGCAAATGGGGCTAAGAGCCCTGAAGAATAACCAATGGCGTCCATAACCCTGCCCAGGCCAAGCCGGAAGGGTAACCCTGCTAACGACGTCGATCTCAAACCTGCTTAAACAAAAGGGGTGCCGACAAAGGGCAAGGGAAAAAGAGGAGCATCAGTACTGAGGCCAGTACACGGCGAGGCTAGAATTCGGCGGTCCTCGCCTACATAGGTATGGTGGACTGAGCGGCAGCGGCAGCATGCATTGATCAACCTATAGAGACTCGATACAACTGGCGGCTATCAGAGAGGGGCAAGAATGACCTATCCGGAACCAACCTGATGCTACCATCAAACAAACCCATCCTGGTGTTTCCCCCTCGAGACCAAACGAGGAAGTCAACCGAGGAACTCACACCGTTGGCAGTTTGATTTATTCAGTTATCGTTGCAGCAATTACTAGTCAGGTATAGATAGTCATCCTGATATAATAAGCAGTGGGAAATTTTAGTTAACCATTCCGTTATAGTTGCAACACTTACTAATCAGATACAATTAGCATGAGATAACCCAAAAACCCAGCAGTTGTTGGTACTTTTATTCAGCCATTCCGTTATAGTTGCAATACTTACTAGTCAGATACAATGGTCGCAAGCGACACCCAAACAAGCAATTGTTGGCAGTTGTATTTAACCATTCCATTATAGTGAAGCTGATTACTAGTCATTATAAAGTCAAATTCATGGCACTACTTTAGTTATAGTTGCCTATGATCGATATACTGTGCTCCAAGTCGTCCATAACCGCGGACACGGCTTTCAGAAAGTTTTACCCGGCCGGGGTGCACAAATAGCAACACACACACGATCGACCTCGGAAAAACCAAATCAAAACCCAACAAGGCTTTCACGACAAAGCAATCACAGGATTCATAAATATTTCAGGGGGCCACCCCTTGGAGTACACCCGCAACGAAGTTAGCTGACTCCGAGACGGACCCGAGGTTTGTGGGGTCGGCTGTAAGCGACTGGGAACCCAAAACTGGGTTTGTCGATACCACGTAAACGGGTCACAATTCCTAAACAGTACAGTGTGCTCCTCGCACAATCGTAAATAAAGCAGTAGCATGGCATAAGTACAGGATCGTAAATAAAACCTCAAACTAGTTTGTGGCCCCAGGAAATAAGAATGAATCAAGCTCTGGCTAAGGGGGGTCCCATAATCCTCCCGGATGTGGATAGCGCGATAAATCAAGGAACAGGTATCAAGTACTCGGGGTCCTACGGGACACAAGTGGACGGTCGGAAACCAAATATTATCTATCACCCACCGATGCCTCTGCTTACTTACTTCAATTTTAGTTGTTAAACAGGAATTAAAGTGAACGATAGGTAAAGCCATGATCATCTCCAACACCAAACAGACGGCAATACACCAACAACTGTGGCACTTGACGACACGCAACAGCACTTGAGCAAGCGACTACGACGCGCAAGTCCAGCTATCTACCAAACAACAGGTAATAGGATGTGTCCAAGGCAATATAAGGCTGCAAGGGTTATCACGGTTACGGAAACTAGAGCATCGCAACACAGATAGCAATAGATCAACAGGAGGGAAATAAATACTATAAAAGTAAGATAGGTAGAAAGGGGGAGATGCTCGCCTGAAAACATTGCCGAAGGTTCAACCGAAGATCGGGTCGACACTCGCATCAACTCAACGGCCTTATCCGCGAAGAAGCAAAACACTAGCACAAACACCGGATGCACTATTTAATACTACGGCAAAAGATCGGCATGATGCATGCATGATGTATGGCATGGCAAAGATGCGATGCAATTAGTCCATATTAAACGGAACCGGGGTCCCGACAATTAGTTAGATGGTTCAAGTTGTTTATCTACCCCGCAAATTAAATGTTGTTTTAGCATGGCAAACGATAGCACCGGTTCGCTACACAAATTTAAATGAGGCCAATATGAGACTAGTTTTGCCCGCATATGGGCCCCATATTAAATTATTAGGTGAATCGGCATAAGGCCCCCAAACCACAGACAAGGATGCATGCATGAACAATTTAATATGCGACAGGTTTATATATTATTATAAAAATAGGGCTTAGGGTCGCACATCTGGGGTCGAAGGTCTTGGGGGTACGGAGGGGTTCCAGGGTTCGAGGTCGGTCTCAGGGTTCAGGGTTCGGCGAAAACATTCTCGAACAACGGGGCAGATCTTG
This sequence comes from Avena atlantica, assembly GCA_910589765.1. NCBI lineage: Eukaryota > Viridiplantae > Streptophyta > Magnoliopsida > Poales > Poaceae > Avena > Avena atlantica. Next base: position 378,029,761 of record OU342734.1, on the reverse strand, counting down.
TCGCATCCGGGAAGAAGGACTTCGCGTTCGGTGGCGATCTTGGCGGTCTTCGGGTTCGGGCCTGGCGCTTCGGATCGGTCTTCAGGGGTCCGAGAAGGCGACCTTGGCGCTCGGGTTCGGTCTCCGGATCCGTATAGGAGGTCTTGGCGCGGCACCGGGTTCGGGGTGTCGAGGCTTGGTCTTCGGGGTCCCGGACAATGGCCTTTGATCTCCGTGAAGAAGAGCTCGGCGTGCCAGGGTTCGGTCCGATCTCGGCCATCGGATCCGTGTAGGCGCACTCGGGGGTCTCGACGCCTAGGTTCCGTGAAGTTCTGGGATAAGCTTGTCGATGGTCCTGCTTGTGCTTCCAGTTTATCGATCTTGTCGCATGGCCACCGAAGAGCAAAACCACGTTGACACTTGCGGTCATTGACACGGGCAGCAGGGTTGCAGGGGTGCGCGACGCAGAGGACGGCCGGCAGCGGTGTCGTTCATCCCGGGCGGCGAAGCTCGCACCGGTGGGGGCGGACAGAGGCAGAGCGGCCGGGTGCTCGGGGAGAGGCGACGCTGCAGGGACCCACTCGCGGAAGCGCGCGGACGACGAGGAAGGGTGGGACCGGGCGGGGGAGGCGCGGTGACGGGGTTCTGTCCGGATGCGGTCGAGGAGATGCTTGCGGGGTGACGGAGGGGCGGGCTCGGGCCGGCGGAACCGTGGGGACGGAGGCGAGCAGGGGCGGTTGCCGCGGGGCCCGGCGGCGCTGGAGGGGGCCGGCTCGGCGGGGTGCTGCTGAGGTCGGCGGCGCGGGCTCGGCGCGCAGGACCGGGGCGCCGGGGCGGCGGTCTCGCAGGCGGCATCGGGCGGCGACCCGAGGAAGGCGGGGGAGAGGAGAAGGGCTCTGCAGGGGAGAGGGGAGGAGCGGCCGACGTCGGGGAGAGAGGGAGGCCGAGCGGCCGCGCTGGAGGAGGGAGGGAGCGGGCGGCGCGTGGAGGGGCGGCCGCGGCTGCCGGTGAGGAGGAGCCGGGCGGCGGAGGAGAGCGCGGCGGGCTGGGCGGTGGTGGAGGCCGACGGTGGGGCGCCGGCGAGGCGGGGCTGGCCGGAGGCGGCGCGCGCCTGGCCGGAGGGGAAGGCGGAGGGCGGGGCGAGCGCGGTGTATGCGGGGAAGGAAGGGAGGAGGCGCGGCGCGCGCGGAGGCGACTGCCGGAGAGGGGCGAGGCGGCCGGCGGTGGAGAGGAGGGTGGCGGGCGGCGTCGGATAGGTGGGGGAGAGAGGAAGAAGAGAGGGGGAGGGACGCGTCGGGGCCGCGGGGTGGGGCCCGGGTGCATCGGGGCCGGGGACAGGTGAGTGTGAGGTTGAGTGGGGTGGGGCTGACGAGTGGGGCCGGAGGAAGAGTGGGTTGACCAGGGAAGAAAAGAGGTGGGGCGAGTGGGACCCGCGCGGGTGGGGTCGGGCTGGCAGTGAGGGAGAGAGAGAGTGGGTAGGATGGGCTAGGGTGAGAGAAGGAGAGAGGGTGGGGCTGGCGGGTGAGGTGGGTGGAGGGAGAGAGAGTTGGGGGGTGAGGTGGCATTGTTTGGTTGGGTGGGAAAAGGGGCAGGGTGACGTGTCGACCAGGGATTGGAGGGGGTGAGGTGGAGGTGGGGTGGTAGACTAGGACTAGGTGAGAAAAGAGAGAGGGGGGAAAAGTCTATGATTGATGAGGTGGCAGGTGGGTAGGAATTGGGGGAGAGGGTGAGGTGGCGAGCTGTGAGTAGTGGGTAGAATAGGTTTGGGTAGTTTTAGGAATTAGAGGGGGCTGGTTTAGGTGGACCGTTTTAATACCGGGGGTGGTCGTCTGGGTCGAGTCGGCCCGTTCGACTGCCCCCACAAAAATAATTAAATAATTTTATTTGTTTAACATAGGGCTTTTGCAAACCGATAGCAGACAAAACAAAATAATCCAGTACCCGGGTTTTGCGTTTGAACAAAGACGGGGCGTTTAGAAAATAAGGACAGGTCTTTCCGCAAATAGTTTTATGCAAGCAATTGCAAGATGATGACGATGCTCAAATGCAACGTGGCATGATGACATGAGCATGCGGTCATGATGATGCAATGCACAAAAACATCGCGATTTTCTAGTAGTGGTTTTTGCGGGATGCCACACATATCATTCTGAAAAGTCTCCTATCATCCAGAGAACTCAGGAAATCGACTCCAACTTCATCAAGAACACGCCATCGGATCAAGACAAGACCAACAAGTATCGCGCTAGTCTTGGGACACCCATGGCTCAGACTGGCACATGGGCATATGGAATATGCCCTTGGCATCAAGAAGATGCTAGAGAATATGCTCTTGGCATCAAGAATATGCTAAGGAATATGCCTTGGTATCTCCAAATATGCCAAGGCATATGCTGAGCATCTAAGAAGATGCCAGGAATATGCTACACAGATGCCAAGCGTGGGGAACAAGTTTTGTCCCCTGGGCTCCCCTTTATAAGGAGCACCAGGGGGATCGTTCACAGGAGAGGCCCCGAAGGGCTCTTCCCCTCTCTGCTCAATAGGAGTTCTCCTTCTTCTTTCTCCTCAACTCTCACAGAGAGATCTAGATAGAGGCATAGGAGATACAGCTCAAGGAGCATGATTGTAGCCACAAGTATGGCAAGATTATAAGGGATTAGATGTAGAGATAGAGGTGTTATCTCCACATGAGAGCCTCAATCCTAGATACATTGTATTTCTCTTTGTTCATACGAGTGCGGTCTTCACTGCATCATCCCTCCCCGGATTCCTCCATGTCCATCGGCCCCAACTTTAGCCTACCCATGGCATATTCCATGATACCACCACGACAGAAAGATAACTCAAGACTCGTCGAAATTATGGCACTGTCGTTTATGACATATTTCGAGGGGGAGAATAGAAAACTAGTTAAAAATGATATTATTCCTCCTTTAGAGTTCTCCGACGTAGAGCAATGTATCGATTGCGTTAAAATAAAGTATGTAAAGCAAATTAAAAAAGGGTGCAAATCGAAGCGCCGAAATACTAGAAATTATTCACACTGACATTTCTGGACCGTTTCTAGTAAAAAGTGTGGATGGTTATGACTCGTTCATAAAATTCACAGATGATTACTCCCGCTATGGTTATATTTATTCAATTAAAGAAAGATCGGAAGCATTGGATAAATTTAAGATATTCAAAGCCGAAGTTGAGAACCAACACAGTAAAACAATAAAGATAGCAAGGTCTAACCATGGAGGGGAGTACTACGGTCGAAACACCCCATATGGCCATGTCCGTAGACCTTTTGTAAGGTTCTTACAGGAGACTGGTATAGTGGACCAGTATTCGATGTCGGGCGAGCCTCAGCAAAATGGAGTAGCTGAAAGGCGCAACCTACCCTTATGAATATGGTGCACAGCATGATGAGTTACTCCACATTGCCATTGGGTTTGTGGATGGAGACGTTAAAAACCGCCATTCATATTCTCAATAGAGTACCAAGCAAGTCGGTGCCCAAACCACCGTATGGTCTACGGACAGGACGAGTTCCCTCGCTACAACACCTAAGGGTATGGGGGAGCCCGGCTGAGGCAAAAGTGTTCAATCCAAATATAGCAAAGCTTGACCCTAAAATAGTCAGTTTCTATTTTATTGGCTATCTTGAAAAGTCAAAAGGTTTTTGTTTCTACTATCCATACAAATAAACAAAGTTTGTAGAAATGAGACACATTGTCTTCTCAGAGGAAGAAATTATGAGGGGGGCATGGTAGCTCGGAAAATTAATCTTGAGGAGAAGAGGGTGCATGCACCTAATATGATAATTCAGGAGTCATTCTTCTTGCTACCTATTATTCCTGCATCGACAACCCTAGATATTGTGGTGCAAGCACCTGTTGCGACTCCACCCATGACAACAATGAGTGAGGATCCGGAGCCTGTCCGTCAGGAGCCGACCGAACCCACTATTGAGCATGAAAGGGAGCAGAAACAGCCACCTCCAGAGGATACGCCACATGTTGAGACACATGATGAGCCAGTTCATGAGGCCCCTAGAAGGTCTCAAAAGCTAGAAAGTCAACAATTTCTAGAGCTTATAAAGTTTATAACACAGAAAGAGTTCAAATGGAATGATCCCACTACATTTGAAGAAGCCATGAGTAGCCCTCACTCATCGAAGTGGCTAGAAGCCATGGAAGATGAGATGAGGTCGATGAGTTCCAACGAGGTTTGGGACTTAGAGGAAATTCCCAAAGGATCCAAAACAGTAGGCTGTAAATGGGTTTACAAAACAAAGTATGACTCTAGAGGGAATATGGAGAAATACAAAGCACGACTTGTGGCAAAAGGTTTCACATAAAGAGGAGTAGATTATAATGAGACATTTTCTCTAGTCTCATGTAAAGATTCCTTCAGAATCATAATGGCACTAGTTGCACATTTTGATTTAGAGCTGCATCAAATGGATGTAAATACGGCATTTTTAAACAGGAATTTAGATGAAAGAGTCTACATGAAACAACCTAAGGGTTTTGTCATGGAAGGCAAGGAAAATATGGGATGCCGCTTAAGAAAATCCATTTATGGATTAAAGCAAGCTTCGCAACAGTGTTATCTAAAGTTTTATGAGACCATTAGTTGAATTGAATCTACGCACTAAAAAAATCTAGATACACTTTTTTCATAAAGTTAAAAATCTTATATTTTAAAACAGAGAAAGTAGTTTACAAGGGTAGACAAAATAAATTTGACAAGTCATCGAGCCAGATATCTGGGGGAGGATAACATGGTCTGCCTAGCAAGTCCATTAGTTGTCCCATCAATTTCTCAAGGACAGTAAAAAAAATGTCACTTTCGCGAAATCCCTATGCATCACGGATGAATTGTCCGAGTTGACGTTGATGCAATTACAGCCCAACTGCAGTGCAAGGAGTCCATGCTGCAATGCAAAAGCTTCCACTTTTTATGGACTTATGCAAGAAAGCGTCGAGATTTAATGTGACCATGTCCCATGTTGGTCGTTCGTAGCAAACAAAGCAAATAAGTTCATTGCTACTGATCTTAACGTTTGCTTCCTGTACTGTATAGATAAAAGATGCATCGAGATCAATTTCAGTGCTTTTACCAACTCCTCTCGTATTACTACATGGTATTCTTTGGCGCTTCTTTCTCTTCAATTCAGCTAACAGTGTTTTCGATCAGATGTGTAGAACAAAAGACAGCTTCAAGGTTCGGTTGGCCCTACCTATCGCTAGCTTCTTCTGTATGACACACACACAAGTCTCCATAACCTAAACTAAGTTCACTGACAAGAGGATACAACAGACACAAACACACACAGCCCAAAGAAAAAAGAATGCTTGATCGAGCAAAGCCGCTAGCTCTCAGACCTTGACATTACCATTACCATCGCCGTTGTGATCAACCTGCTCGTCGATGTTCCTGACAGGTCCCTTGAACCACTTCCTGGCGTCGACCACCCACCACAGCATGATCAGCCCCAGGACGACACCGAGAGCAATCGGCGCGTAGTTAAAGGTGTCCATTTTGATAGGGTACACTGTGGGGAGCAGGAACACAGAGCACGTGTAGCAGATCCACAGGAACGCGACGAGGCAGATAGGCCTGCTGGCTCCGCCGAGGTAGAATGGACCGGGGCGGAAGTCCTTCTCCCTCATCACCATCCGGGCGAAGATGGGCACCGCGTAGCCTCCCACCCAGCCGATGGTGGCGATGGAGGTGATGGCCGTGAACACCACGTTGATCCACAGGATGGGCAGGCCAAGCAGCGCGCACACGGCGGCGCACAACCACACCGCGTTCCCGGGCACCTTGCGCGTGGGGTGGATCTTGCGCCACACGGAGGAGAAGGGGACGCCGCGGTCGCGCGACAGCGCATACACCACCCGAGCGGCGCTAGTGGTGATGGAGAGGCCGCCGAAGAAGAAAGAGGCCCAGATGATGAAGAGCAGCACGATGGCACCTGTCGAGTTGTTGTACCTCCCGTGGAACGCGTCGTAGAGTATCTGCGCCGGGACGAAAGTGCCAGCGGTCTCGTTGGTCGGGTCGTACAGGTAGCTGAAGTCCTGGATGCTGAAGGTGAGGGCGAGGATGTAGGCCCAGCCGAAGACGGTGATGATGCCAATGCTGGAGAGGATGGCGATGGGGCCGTTCTTGTCGGCGCCCTTGGTCTCCTCCGTCAGGTGCGCCGCCGCGTCGTACCCATATAGGGAGTACTGGCTCACCAGGAAGGACAGGATAACCGCATAGGCGCTGCTGCTGATCCCGGTCACATCTGGTGCGGTCTCGAAATGCGTGAACACATACGAGGCCGGCTGCGTGGTTTTTGCCACAAGGGGCAGCATGATCACTATGACAGTGCCACCGATCACCTGCACACAACATAAGCAATGGTCATTTCTGCCCGTGTACCCTGATTTTTTTTTTGAACAAGACCCGTGTACCCTGATGAACCGCACTTTTCAGTGACCTGAAGTATTTCTGAGAAGACATTATCTAGGAAGACTTGTGAATTACCTGCCACCACATGGAGATGACATCGAGGTAGGCGATGACTTCCAGCGCGAAAGTGTTGAGCACGGCCCAGATGAAGGTTAAGGAAAGATACATGACAAGGAACAGCCAGCGAGGGGCCAGATAGCCGCCGCCTTTGTTTGTGCCGGTGCACAGCAGAATTATGCTCTGCAGCACCTGGGATCCTGCATATGCCTGCAACAACGTAGATGCTGAACACAGCACGCACCAATCGGATTACATGATGAACACAGCAATTTCCAAGAGCCGTACCTGTGTGCCGATTCCGGCAATGAGGCCTATGGCCTCCAGCCAAGCGCAGCACCATGATGCCAAGGGACCCCAGACCGGGCCGGCGAGATGAGCAGCCCAGAAATACAGAGAACCCGTGGTCTGTTGTGTTGTCAAACAGGAAAAAAAAAGTAAGTTGGAAGCAGAGCACGTCAGAAACAAGGACTTTTTGCCCCCAGAATAACAACTAGAGCAAAACAGTGTTTCAAGATTCAGCCATGCCACTCAAGCCAAGAGTCAAAGATTGCATGAATTCGGTGTCCACAGAACTTGTTTAATTTTTTACTGAACCAATCGAAGTGAAAGCTGTAAGCAGAGGCAGCAAAAATGAACATCAAGAGACGGCGGCGTGCAGGGAAGGGAAGGGGAGGGGGGAGCGTGGTCTTACAGGGAATGAGGAGCAGATCTCGGCCATGGCGATGCCGACGAACCAGGTGAAGAAGGAGACGACGACCCATCCCCAGACGAGGGACGCCGGCCCGGCGTACTGCAGGCTGCTCCCGTACAGCGGCGTGATCCCCGTGAAGAGCGTCATCGTCGAGAAGGAGATGGCCAGCGTCTTGAACAGCGTCTGCAAACAACAACACATGCAAACAGAGTTTCGTGATCGCAAGTCCGTTTCTTCAAAAACAACCAGTAGGAAAATACACAAGACCGCACTTCTCTACACAAATGAAAATATTGAAGAACCTGATACTAACGAGTTTAATCAAAGATCTCGATCTCGTATGAGATATCTTGTCATCCATCTTAAGAAGGCGAGAACAGGCCAACAAAACAAACACGAAGGGAGAAAAAAGAAGGGTGGCCGTAAAACCGCATACCATCTCCCTCCGGAGCTCCTGCTTGTAGCCGAGCTCGTTGAGGCGCTTCTCGCCGGAGTCGACGGCATCTACCACGGACATGGCGAACGACCGAAGGCAACTCAGGCGCCGCGCCGGCCTCCTTCCGAGATTTCTGGAGACCTCTCTTTGATCCGCACGCGCGCGCCGACGCCGACGCCGCCTCGGGACTCCGGTATATCGAGAGGAGTGCGCGCGGCAGAGCAGGGTGGGAGGCAAAGCCCTATAGGCGGGTCGTGGCGGCGGCTGTACCCTCTTCTGAATGGGAAGGGGGCGCGGCGGCTGACAGGTTGCCTTCTCTTGTTGGAGGAGCAGGGTGGGATGGCCGCCGCAGTGTTTGTGCTGTGTTCGTTCGCGTCGACGTCGCGTTCGTTATATTTGCCCCGTTTGCTGCGCTCGTTACCCTATTTTTCTTGGTTTGTTTGTTTATTACGGACTGGCCCTCAGCTCCTGGGCTTTGACTAACGGGATTCTCGGAGTTCACACTCGCGTGGGAAATGGCACGTGCACGATTCCGAGTGCACCACAGGTATTGCTTGTGGCGTGAGAACTGAGAAGTGTGCTACAAGATAAATTGAAGATAAATGTACTCCATTTCTCTTCTAAAAATCCATCTAAAAATCCAAGATAAATTGAATTGCTGCAAGAATTATACTACTAGGAGGTTTGATTTGTAAGCAAGAATTATAGTAGCATTTTTATAACAGGAATTCTAGTCCCCAGTCTTGGCATTGCCGCAATCGATACCACGGGTCAATTTTTTTATTTTGCAACGTAAGGTTGGTGTTGAATGTTGTGTAGGATTAACATGGACATTATATTTTCATAAATAATTAAATAATAAATATTGGTATTAAAACACGAAGGCAGAAAAGGAAAGATATACCAATTCCAATTAATGTTGTCATTGCCTTCCATTCTTGGTTTAGGTGTCCAGCAGGTGGTGGCGAGGTGATTGTGCCATTCATTGCCCTAGTATCGTTCATTGATACACAATGGTGTGCCTTGCGCAAGTGAGTGTGCAGTCATTAATTTCGTCCTTCCGCTCATAGGGTGGGTACTATTTACACTCTAGAACACTTTATAAGAGGCATATACATACCTCCCAAGTTCAAGCTACTTACAGTAGAACTTTTATAACAATACTCCTTCAAGGTGAGTTGGGAAGAGGAAGAAATAGTCTACGAGCAGTGAGAATGGGAACACAGAGGAAATCCTAAGCTATCATTCTGTGTCTCTAGAACCAAAGAGGGATATTTGTCTCGGTGTTTCCCTATGTCTCCCATTCCTATTGTTCTTAGGTTCTCCTTCCCCTCCCACTTACCTCACAAGTGTTTCCTTGCCGAAAGTTTAGGAGAAATTGACATGTACAATTTAGGTCCTTTAGGACATGAGACTTTGAGAGGGAGATGGGAAAAGGAAGCCATGAGTATCTCGAGAGCAATGGGCGTGGGAACATGGAGGAAAGACTAAACTTCTTCGCCTCTAAATTTAGGAGACAAGATCTCTTCGTGTTTTCCTGATGCCTCCCATGCCTATTGTTCTTAGATATTCCTTCCTTTTCCAATTGTCTTGCACCATTACCTTGACGAATGGCACAGATACGCTTAGATGATGGGGACATGAAGGCGAGTCGGGAAGAGGAAGAAAATGAGCTTCTAAGAGCATTGGGCATGGGTTCATGGAGGAAGGTCTAAACTAGTGTTTCCCTCTATTGATCTACAAGTAGGGTTTAACATTTGTTTTTCGGAGTTTTCCCAATGCCTCTCATGCCTATTGTTCTTAGTTACTCCTTCCTCTTCCTTTTGTTTTGCAAAACTGTTGTCGAAGGGGGCACAATAGACACCTTCTTGACTTCACTTTCAGTTTTTGGTTTTCGTCTCAGTTTTAGTTAGATGTGTTCCTTCCGCCATTTGTTTGAATATAGGCTTTGGCCCTTTTCAGTTTTTTTGGAGCCTTTCGTATACGGTGTTATCTTAACACCTTCTTCTAATACAAAAATAACACCATATTTGTGTGTGTTCAAGAAAACATACATCTTCTTGACTTCTTTTTTTTAATATAATCTTCTTGACTTCATGGTTTGTTACATTGCTTAGTCTCAGTGTTCCTCATATGTAATAAATTAAGTCTATACACATTGCAAAATTACGATTGATCAGGTGATTTCTGATCAATAACCTGGCCTAAGATGATCTTGCAGAATTTGATGGCTTGTACGTGAACAAAAATCGCATAATTGTAATCCAATCATTTTGCAACAAAAAAGCAGCATGTACAAACAAGCTACCACGGAAATGGGGAGTCATAGATTGTAACTATAGAATAGGAGAGTTGAAAAAGAAGGGCGTCATGCACATGTGAGTGTGCGGTGTTTGGCGTCGCTGGAGGGCATGTGGAATTTTGATGATAGCCCGGTCTGGATCCCAGATTTGTCCATTGAGTGGAAAGATGTTTCCAAGGATATGTTTTTAGTGACATATAACTCATATTTTATTGGTCAAATTATTATTCCACGTATTACTTTAAAATGTGTAGTAGTTCTGTATAAAAAAAACAGAGGAAGTAAGAAACATGCATGCGGACTAAATATATGTTGTTTACCTAAAAAGTACATCCTTTATTTCATAATAATGTACTAGTAGTATGATTTGGCAAACCAAAGAAAATTAGTTTGTCAAAACAGAGGGAGTATATGTTTTTAAAGATACATAGGATATACTTACTGTCAATAATGTGTAAGCGATTGTTTTTGTTCCTTTTTCAGAAAAAGAAATCAAATAATGAATTAGTAGAACGTGAACACCCAAAGCTTTTCTGTTCTCTTTTCCGTGTGTTTGGTTGGTTGGTTTCCCACGTAACCAGTCATGCACAACATGTGAACACATGAGCTTTCTCTTTTCATGTAATAGTATTACCAACTATCCTAACAAAAACTTCCCTGAAGCAAGACCATCTGCTATTTTTCTCCAACGTAACTTCATTCATCATTCTTTAGAATGTCCGTTGGGTGCACGCATGATGCTCTCCTTCAAAGGGGAGGTTTTGTGCTGGTCCATGATGCTAACTTGCCTAGCAGATCATGCTAATTAACTAACCCATTCATATAAGATTGGATACTTATCTTAGCCATGGCAATTAGTCCATGACTGAGGCCGACACTTTTGCTTTGTCATGAGATTCAAACTGGGTGGGCCAGCTGGAGAGCCAGTTCCGGCAGTTGACCATATCCGCGGATAGATCGAACGTCTCAACTCCTGCAAATATATTTTTCTCCCATGGTTTTGGCATGCAGCGCCTGGTCGTCTGCATTTAGCCATCACTCCTCTACAGAAACATCCAAAAGATGCCTTTGAAAGATTTAGGACTCTAGAAGCATGTCTCTTTCAGCTGAAGGACTCTCCTTCGAGAATTGCAGTGACAGCGTTTAACTCCAAAGTCCAACCTTAACTTAAAAAGTTAGCACTACTACATCTAAGTAAGAGAACTATTACTGCTATATCTCTTCACTTATGTAAGCGCGAGTATTAAAGATTCGGGATATAGTGGCCAGAGATTGTGAAATATATCTTCATGGATATGGTAAAGCAAACAGAGATGGTAATTAAACTGCTCATGGCTTGGTTGTTGTTTCCTCTTGCTTGTTTAGACTCTTCTTGCAGTTTGTTATGTTTGCTTCTTGACAAAGGTTTTCTTTGTTTTTGGTCGGCCATGCTTGTGGTATTGGACTCTGATGCGTGTTAAGAAAAACTGAAATGGCTCAGCTTGCTATGAGAAGTGAGCAGGGTATGATGATGAGTTTCGGCACTCCAGCTCTCACTTTTACCTGCAGTAGATACGCGTGTTATCTGATGCAAAATTGATACCCTTTAATTCATATTTAAAAATTCTCATGACAACGATTTCATAACCATGTGAACGGAAATAGTATTACATAAAACATTTCCTGTCAGAGTACGACTTTTGAGACTACGCCTAGTCAAACTGTGCCTTATAAAAACAACCAAGGTGGTACACGACTACGCCTAGTAAACAAGTCCCCTCTAACACACACTCTCAGGTAGATCCAAGAACAATGACGGGTATCATTTAACCTGCCCTGATAAGTGCAAGACTGGAGGCAGCAGCCCCTCTTAACAAGCCCAATTTAAGGAAGCAAAACTTGTAAAAGTGAAAAGTACCCACACTGCAATATTACAATGTTATTATTCTTGGTTCGTACCAATATGTTGGGATTGTATCTTGTGCTACCTTCTACTATTCAGCTCAAAAAATCAGTATGGTAGGTAGCCTGATCCACATACAGATCAGGGATGAAAAGATGCTAACCTACAGTACCTACCTACTAGATCAAATTTCATTTCCTTATTATAGCCTGAAGCCTCTATATATTTAGCTGCGTGCACCTTCATAGCTTTGTGACCACACTCATGCCAGATTAAGATGCATTGTCTCGGAACAAAATTTCCAGTTCTTTTTTTTGCTTAAAAAGATTTTTATCCACACAAAAATGCTACGACATAATAGTAGCACGGACCAGTTACAGAGCCATCTGAACTTCATGAAACAAGTAAATCCCCTAAACCGTGTGCGCCTGACCCTAGTTCAGCAGTTAAGAAATAAAATTACCTGAAGGCTGGACGGCAGGAAGTGCGTACCCATGTGCAAACGAGTTAGATGAACCGAAGCCAGTACCAACCAATTCCAAATTAGCCATTTGGTGGAGAGAACTGGTCGTCTCCTTCGCTTGACGAAATGCTGATGTATTCATGCCAGCATGTCAACATTCTGCAGCCTGGAACACAACCCATTCACACCCTGGAAGGAAATAATGCGTTGACTTCAGTGCAGAGAATCTGAACAGCTAGCAACTACTCCATCAGAACAAAATCCAATATCAGTTAAAATAATACAAGGATCATTATGCAGTTCCAGCATGCACTTGATGTAATTATGCGACCATGAGATAATTGAGTTACCACTTGCATAAACAAAACTCACCTTACTATATATTTCTGTGCACAACTCAGTCAATCATGCAGTGTGAGCCTGCTTATAATATCAGCATGATTTCAGGACAAGTAAGATTGTGTCAATGAAATGCCTTTCATTGCATGGATATAAACGAATTTGGACTTTATAGACCACCAGTGTAGCGTGTTCTCCCCCAAAGTGATGACAACAAAAGTAAACATTCTTAAAAGAGAAGGCAATGGACAAGTCTTCCTCTTTTGACTCTTTCCCAGTTTTGAGCTGACGTCTGATCAACTCACAGTAATTAAAGTTTTACAGTATCTGGCAAGATCTCGTATGATAGTCCAAGATCATCGCAAGAATTCAAGTAGATATTTTTTTAAAAGGGAACTAAAGTAATGGATTTTTTTCCTTTAAAGGGAACTAAAATATTTTACAATTCCTTCACAATTTTGGAAAAATACCAATGAGGCAATGACATGGAGGTTCCCAGTTTCTTCTACAAAAATGTTGTGGTATGTTGATTGGACATAAAATTGAAATTAACAGGTTCACAATCCTTGAATATGGCCTGTGCAATGAAAAGATAATCAACTATCGGGATAAACTCCTTCGGATAATAAAGTTTATTGTAATCATATAGGAGTATAGTACATGCTATATCTTGGTTGCATCCAAAACCAAAACATCACAGCACACTGAAAGAATTTACAGTATATTTTAAAGAAAGGGTACACTTTGTTTGGTGGAAAGGAACTATTGACTCTTTAGCTTTTACTATTTTTTGCAAAGAATCCATCAACAATCAATACAATTAAAGTTATGACAAACATGAACTCTGCTGAAAAGAAAGAGCAACACCTCTCCTGTCTGAGAGATCAGATATGAAAAAATCAAACTATGGAAGACTTGTTCGAAGGGCCACTTAACTCTCACTGTCCAATCACTTTGCGGCAGGATTGTCCAGCTATACTATGTAGCACACATAAAAATTTCCACAAGGAAAATATGGAGCCCGGCAGAACAGATTCATCCATCCAATAGTGCTACTTTACCTAGTGGGATACTCCATTCCAAACATAGATAAGCAAGGAAGGCCTGGTCTCCACTTTTTTTAGAAATTACTTCTGCATACACACAGCTTTCATGTATTCAAAGGGAAGGAGCAACCTGATTGTTTTCACCCTTCCATGGTCGTCTTGCAAGGAGAAAGAAAGCAACAGGGAATCCGAAAAATCTTCCAGACAAACCCTTGCTGATCTGCATCATTTTCTTCACCAGTTTCAACTAGAACAGTTGATTCTGCATCTGGACTAAGTCTTCCATTCTGAAGGTGGACAGGCTTACAGTCTTCTGGTAGAAGCTGTCTGTTTTGGTCAGAACCTTATTGGGATGTGGCATTTGATTCGTCTGAGTAAGTTGTCTGTGTCCCTTAAAATAGTGTTGAATCGGACATTTTCCTAACTACATAATATCACTATGCATCCGTTACTTTTGGTGCCCTTGCAAGACCTGCCAAAAAAAATGTCATCCACCCAACATGGTATCTTAACTTACTACTATTAAGCCACCTAAGTAGACACAGCCTAGTAAGTAGTGGTACAACATGAGGTTGGCTTGGTTGAGAATTTGAAATTGGAAGTTTGAAGCCTCACTACATGTGCATAATTTCAATCTACTATTCCTTTCTGCATAATATTACTTCCTCCGTCAAGGAATAAGTGACTCGGATTTGTCTAGATTCGCATGTATCTACAAAAATCAGTCACTTATTTCAGGACAGAGGGAGTACTATCTACTGTACATCAATATACATTTAAAAAAAAGTGAACCAAGAACCGTAAGGGACCTCAAACCTTGTCATTCTCCCTAATGATGTTCCTCGCAGGCCATTTGAGCCACTTTCACGTGTCAAGCACACAAAAAAGAATGATCAGTCACAGGCAAATGACAAGAACTTTAGTTGTATAGTTTAAGGACCCCGTCTTGATAGGGTAGGGCGCAGATAACAGGAACTGGTGAAGAAAGCCACCAAGCATATTGGCTGGCCTGGACATCACAGGCCGAAAGGCCCAGATTTGAAATATCACATGATCATATGTGAATATAGCGATGGCTTACATGTCCACCCACCGAAGTACCCAACAGTGGCGATCGAAGTGATGGACATGAACACCAGACTGGTCCAAAGGAGGGAGCTCAAAACAGAATACGGTCACATGGTCTTTGCACTTGTAGCCAGAGAAAATGAAATGGCATAGTCCCACAGTGCAAGAAGGGAACACATAATGTAGGCATGAACATAATTCAGGTTGAAGTTCCACAAGTGTCAAGAATTGATCAGAAAAATGGTGAGCTAACTGTATGTTTAGTAGATGAGTCTTAGTGTGAGAAAGTGTTGGGATATTGATTTCTAACTGTCAAGCTGCATGCACTAGCCAACGCAACCAAAAGTTCGAACTGATGGAAATGACTAGTGCAATCCACTTATACACTTCAACACCCCCTCTCATGTGTGACGAGGAGAAGTCAGCACGTGCAATCAGAAGAGAGCGACGGCGCGTGAAACTCACGTATGACTCAAGAGGCCTATATGTGGAAACAAAGGGGTCAACAACAATTTTAGGATAAATTGCGAAAGCCAGGACTCGAACTCGAGACCTTAGGCTCTGATACCATGTCAAGCTTCATGCACTAGCCAACGCAACCAAAAGTTCGAACTGATGGAAATGACTAGTGCAATCCACTTATGTACTTCAACACTAACAACGTAAGTTTCATTTTTCATATAACTGATAATTGCAGGAAACTCATTGATGCATTACCTGGTTCCTGAAGGTGAGGGCAAGGAAAGGATATACGCCCAATCAAAGTGCAATCTATGAATATAATCAATCTATGAAAAGTAAAGGTCCTAGGAACAAAAAAATGTACACCTTCATACATAATCTTGGTTCCTACAGTAAAGTAGCTTTCCAACTAAACTAACAAAAGAATAGAGCATGCTGAAAGAAGCTAATAACATTTACAAGTGTATTTGAAGAAGAACATAGTAACCCATTCTTATAGCTCTTTTTACAAATAAACATAAAACCAAACGTTTGGATTGAAATTTGTAGAATTCTGGAGACAAGAAATAGAGACATGCAACTCCTTTCAAGAGGAATAAACTATACAGTATCAAATGAATGAAGGACTTCCTCAAGAACAAGTCTGGTCTGCTTGTCCAATGGCTTCTCCTCGGTATCAGAGTAGGCTACATTGAGAAGATAGAGCTTTCTAGACGCAACAAAGGCCGCCGTGAAGATCCGCTTCATCCCTCCCCTGGTGCTATCCAGTGAGTACTCGATTTCGTACACTGTCAGGCCATCATGACCTGATCTCTCTCCAGTGGAAATCACCTCCGCGGATTTGGTACTTTCCTGAATCAACGGAAAGGACTCAAACCAACTGCCAATACTAGCATTAAATTTATCCCAAATATTAGCACTTGAACCTTTACCACCGGCTATATGATAAGCAGCAACAAGAGGAGCTCAGTTTTGAGCTTCAGTATGAACTCCTCATTTGAACACATTAGATGCAATTTGCATAACAACATCCAGGTAAGATTACAACGAATTTACCAAACAGAAATAAGACCATTACACACAGCCAACTTAAAAGTAGCAATGAAGCATGGGGCTGGAAAATTCCAATGCCCCCAAACAACAACGGAGTGTTCAGGCATTACTGCATTTATATTACCTTTTTCTTCTCTGCCTGCAGAAGCCTGTCGGCGACGAACTGCGGCGTACCAAAATCCGTCAGTGAGGAGAGGCGGACAGGGTTGATGACGACTCCAATATTGTTCTTCCCTTTCCCCTCCTGCTGAAACAGCGCCGTCGCGCCAGCCTTCTCCACCTTCCCCAATTACACAAAAGCAACACACATTTCACAGGTCTAATCCACAATCCTGGCGCACCAAAATGTACAAAGCATCATATGCTACTACATCACGTTATCAGATGCGTACTTACGCTACGTTACAGGCTTGCTGCACAACGTCGCTTCAGTGTGCTTCGTACCTTGGGCCATGAGGCGGGCTTGAGGAGGGTGAACCCCTGGTCCTTGTCAGTGTACCGCTCCAGCTCCAGCACCGGCGTGCCTGCTTCTCCTCCCCCGACTTCTGCCTCCGTTTCTGATGCGGAGGCCACGGAGAGCTGCGGTGACGAGGCGGGGAAAGGGATGGCTGTGAGCAGAAGCGTAACGGTGGAAACGGCCCTCCTGGTTAGGAGCGGAGGAGGGGAGGAGATGTCGCATTTGGGCGCGATGGTGCGGGGAGGAGGCCGGCGGTGGGCGCGGCCAGCGAGCTTCAGCGGCGGGCCGCGGCAAGGGCAGCCGACGGAGCCGACGAGTGGCATCGATAAAATTCGATTTGTAGAGGGAAGTTCTCGCTCGCGGCTATGGCCGCCGCTGCCGCTCCGTTCGTTATCGCCATTTTACGCTGTATGTTTTTTTTCCTTATTTAATGTGCTGGGCCAAAGTGAAGCAGAAATGCGAAATAATCGTAGAAGGTCATTGTTGCAGTTCAAAAGCTCGCTGTTACACAACGCCGAGAAAAAGAAGGAAAATGACATGGATCCCCCGGACGATGGGGTTTTCCATCGTCCTCCTCCTCTAAAATCGTTCTAATTTTCATTTTTGCTATAAAACGACCCGCTTTTGCTACATATGTCTCCGCTTTTGCTTTCGAAGCAAAAAAAAAACGGTTCGTTTTAAAAATAGAACTTCTCGTCGGAGATCATGCAGCAAAAATTTGTGCTAATGCAGCAAAACCGACTTCGCCAGAAACTTTTTTTGCTGCATGGTCTCCGGCGAGGGTCATCAACGAGTTGTTTCCGACGATGTCTCCGGCGAAGACGGTTTTGCTGCATTTACACAATTTTTTTGCTGCATGGTCTCCGGCGAGGTCTCCGATGAGGTCTCCGGCGAGACGTTCTATTTCTAAAACGAACCGTTTTTTTTGCTTCGGAAGCAAAAGCGGGGACATATATAGCAAACACGGGATGTTTTGCAGCAAATGGACACGTGTCAGCACGGGAAGCAGGACGATGGGAGAGCTCCCATCGTCCGGGGGACGCCTAGCAGTTTCCGAAAAAGAACCACGTTCCACTAAGGAGACTACTACGCGTCCCCCGGGAATAAAAGTTTTCGATCCCCCGGTGGACAGGTCGACACGTGTCCAGAAAAAAGACCTCAAACCCGCTTTTGATATAGAACTCTCATTTTTGCTACAAATTGTCTCGCTTTGCTACATGTAGCAAAAAACGATTTGTTTAGCAGACAAAATAAAAAGACATATCTCGCCGGAGACCTCGCCGGAGTTTCGTCGGAAACCTCGTCGGACACTTTCTAGCAAAAGATGTGTTCTAATGTAGCAAAATCAGACTTTGTTGGAGATTTTCGCTAGGAGACCTCGCCGGAGACATTATAGCAGAAACTTTGCACTATTATAGAAAAACTAGAAAATAGATGTAGAAAAAAAGTTTAACATATGTAGCAAAAAAAGACTTCATCGGACACATCGCCGGAGACTTTCACTGGATAGCAAACCCAACGCCCACTTATAGCACTGTCGCAGACCGCTTGTAGCAAAACTCGACGCCGCTTGTAGCACCGCCGCCAACCACATGTAGCACGGTCGTCAACTGCATGTAGCAAATCTCGACGATTTAGGTAGCAGCGTTGGTGGACTTACCACTAGTAGCAAAACTCGACGCCGCTTGTAGCACTGTCGCTGATCACATGTAGCACCGTCGTCGATTGCATGTAGCAAATCTCGACGAGGCCGGAGGATGAGGAGCCCGAGTTCATGTAGGCGCAGAGGAGGGAGATGGCCTGCTCGCCGGCGGAGAGCCGATGGAGGGGACGTGGCGGCGAGAGCTCCAGCCACGGGCGGCATGGAGGTGGGCATCGCAAGATGCTGGCAGTGTGCGACGCGGCGATGCGACCTGCTAGGGGGACGTGGCCTGCTGGGTGGCGCGGCGGCGCGGCCTGCTGGGGGCGCGACCCTGCTGGGGGCGCGGACTACTGGGGGTGGAGGCGGTGGCTGCGCGGAGGAGCGGCAGTTCTCCGGTGGCTACGCGTAGAAAACGGGGCGGCGGCAGTTCTCCGGCGGCTGCACCTAGCAAACGGGACGCAACAACAGCGCAGTTCCCGTGGAAAGGTGGAAGGCAACAGTTTAGGAAGAGATAAGGAAAAGAAGAAGGAAGCATCGAGGGGTGGGTTCACCACGCGTAGCTAGGCGAGCAAGACCCGGGGGATTGGTACGTTCGATCCCTCGGAGGATCCATATCATTTTCCTTCCACTAAGGGCAATGTTTGGACTCTGTTTGTATATAAAAGCATCTAAAATCCCGTGCTTAAGAGGCAGGTTTTTAGTATAGTCAAAAAAATTCTTTTTTTGAATATAAAAATATTTTTTTGAGTACGACATGACCTACGCACGCCATCGGTCCGACCAGCGTGTCCAGCCCACCTAAGCCCCATTGTTGGCCCTCCCATCGAAGTGCCGCTCCTTCTTGAGCCATCAATATTCTATCAAGAGCACACATGAGACTTTTATCTTTTATATTAAGATAGAGAAAGTTTGTTGATTTGACCCTAAACCCGAAGAACATGCGTGATCAACCTTGTGAATTCCGCACACTATCCTACTATTCAATTCCTCCCAAGACTCCACACAATATTGTCATCTCCACTGCTTAAACTTAGCAAAGATCTTCCTACAGACCTCAGCTGGAATTGTAGCAACCTTGTTCAAGACCTAGTTGTTGCGTTACAACCAAAAGTATCGTGAGCATCATCAGAGCTATGTGATCTTTGTGACCGAGGCAACAGATAAGCAGAGCTAGTATCGGCAGCAGATGGAGGTGAACGTCGTTATGCCGGCAGTTCCAAAATTCATGTACTGGTCTGATCAGGATATCACCTGGAGTGTAATGGACCATCCTAAGGTTATGCCGAATCCGAGGGATATGCCCTGGTGTTGGACCCGATATTCATCGGGCCGACATAAATGTCAAGTTCTCCAAGGTCATTATTGATGGTGTAAGCGCATCAAAATATTGTACCGAGATACAATGCATAAGATGGGTATCAAGGAGAACATGATGGAGCTGACCAATACTACTTTTCATGGCATTGTACCGGGATTATCATGTGAGCCTATGGGCAAAATCGGAATTGATGTTCTCTTCGGCACCAGGGAGAACTGTCGGACCGAGAGTCCATTGTTCGAGGTTGTTGACCTTACTAGTTGTTACCATGCTTTGCTTGGCAGGCCGACATTGGAAAAATTCATGGCTTCCACTCACATCAGCTACCTCAAGATGAAAATGTCGGGTCCAAATGGTGTTATCACTATTGCGGGCAACTATAGGCGCTCCATGGAGTGTGCCTCGGCTGGCTCTTCTCTGGCCAAGTCATTGGTCATTGCCCAGGAGGAGAAGATAATTCATAATGTTGTAGCTTTGGCACAGGCGACTCAGCTGGGTATGCCGGCAATGAGTAATATGCATGGTAGTGTAGCCTTTCAGGCAATAAAATAGACCAAGAAGATCCAAATTGATACCGATTTCCCGGACCACGGTCACCATCGGTGCTGAGTTAACTGGCAAATAGGAAAGCGAGCTCGTCAACTTCCTCCGTAAAAATTGGGACATCTTTGCATGGTCAACACAGGACCTGCCAGGTGTGCCGAGGGAGTTGGTTGAGCACTCATTGCATGTTAGGCCAGACGCAAGACCAGTGAAGCAACCTCTCCGCCGCTTCGCCGAGGGTAGGATAAAGATCATTGGAGACAAGATAGCTCGGTTGCTCATAGCCGGGTTCATCATGAAAGTGTTGCACCTAGACTGGTTGTCAAACCCAGTTCTGGTCGAGAAGAAAAAAGATGATCCAAATATCGTTGTAGTTTGGCGCATGTGTATTGATTACACGAACTTGAACAAGAATTGTCCTAAATATCCATACCCACTACCTCGTATCGATCAAGTGATCGACTCAACTACTGGATATGAACTTTTATCATTTATAGATGTGTACTCTATTTTCCACCAAATATCTTTGAATTCAGCAGATCAAATAAAGACAACCTCTATTACCTGTATGAGGCTTATTGCTATCGTACTATGTCGTTTGGATTAAAATTACAGGTGCTACTTATCAAAGATGTATGTAGAAATGTTTGCATGATCAAATTGGCAAAATTGTGCAAGTGTATGTCGACAATGTCGTCATAAAAACCAAGAAGAGTCATACTCTCTTGGACGATATAAGAGAGACATTTGCAGATATGAGAAGATTCAGGATGAAACTGAACCCGGCCAAATGTATTGGTGTCCCGACTGGTAAATTACCTGGCTTCCTTGTTTCAAGCAGAGGTATAGACGCAAATCCCACAAAGATCAGTGCCATAGAGAGAATGGAACTACCGAAGTGCCTCAATGATGTCCAAAAGTTTACTAGTTTCCTTGCATCATTGAGTCGCTTTGTTAGTCGGCTGGGAGAGAAGGCACTACCATTGCATCAGCTGAAGAAAAAAGGCAAAAAAATTATTTGGACACAACAAGCAGATGTAGCCTTTCGTGAACTCAAGAAGATGCTAGCCTCGACACCAGTATTGGCATCGCCATTGTCTAAAGAGCTGATGTCGCTCTATATTGCGGCAACAAAACGAGTAGTAAGTGTTGCTATGGTAGTTAAACGAGAAGAAGGAGGAAAATTGGGGCAAAGGCCGGTATATTATTTGAGCGAGGTGCTCTCCACGTACAAGCAAAATTACCTACATTACCAGAAGATGACATATGGTGTAAGAAACTCAATATTATTTCCAGGAGCATCCAATGAGAGTAATATGTGGAGCTCCTATCACAGAAATTCAAGGCAACAAAGATGCAAGTGGCCGAGTAGCAAAATAGGCATTTGAGCTAGCACCATATACACCACAGTATGATAGGAGAGATGCGATCAAGTCTCAGGCATTGGCCAACTTTTTAGTCGATTGGGCCAAGTGAGATGCAGCATGAGCCGCCATTGCCTGACTCCAATTATTGGAAAATGCATTTTGATGGATCCAAAATGAAAAGTGGTTGGATGCTGGCATAGTACTCACCTCACCTAAACAAGATCAGTTGAAATGTGTACTGCAAATTCACTTTGCAGCATCCAACAATGTGGCTGAGTATGAAGCACTCGTCCATGGGATAAAAGTGGCTAAGGAAATTGAAGTTTGATGAATTCAGTGTTTTGGTGATTCAGATTTAGTGGTTCAGCAAGTCTCTGGTGATTGGGATGCTCTATATGCAAACATGGCACTGTATCGGTTTCATGTCTAGCAAATTTCAGGATACTTCAATGGTTGAGAATTCCATCATG
The DNA here is from genome assembly GCA_910589765.1 of Avena atlantica. Lineage (NCBI taxonomy): Eukaryota > Viridiplantae > Streptophyta > Magnoliopsida > Poales > Poaceae > Avena > Avena atlantica. The sequence goes on along the minus strand of OU342734.1, from coordinate 378,007,736 downwards.
TACCTCGAGAAGAAAATGAGGCATCCAACACATTGTCCAAATTGGGCTCATCTCGGCAAGCCATTCCAGCCGGTACAACACTCGAGCATCTTCGAAAACCGTCAATCAAACCATCGCTTGATCCGATTCAATATTTGTCCCGGTAAATCTGGAACCAGAGAGTGTCCCAATGGATATAGATATGGTAGGCACTTCGAGTAACCCGGGGACTATCCAGTCAAATACGGTGAAAGGATCGTATGGGCACCTAGAGGGGGGTGAATAGGTGCTACTTCAAATTTTCTTCTTTTTCAAATTAAGGTTTGACAAGAAAGGTAAATTCTCTATATTATATAACTATGGTGAATTTACCTATATGTCAACCATGCAATAACTATCACAACACTAAGCAAGAACAAGTAAGTAAAGTGCGATAAAGGATAGAAGTAACCAAAGGAGTGGACGCGGAGACACAAGGATTTGTTTCCCGTAGTTCCTTCCTTTTGAGGGGAAGTACGTCTATGATTGGAGAGGGGGATGGTTTCAAACCACCAACGCCGCGAGAGGCCTCCCTTGTTCTCCGATGAATCTCACCCCAACGGGCTCGATCCACCTTCCACTATATCGGCAACCTTCGAGGTGGAAGCCGGCACCTTTACAACAAGTTCGGGGCACACATCCACAACTTAATTGGAGGATCCCAAATACAAGCAAGTTGTCAAGACAAATCAAATACAAGCTTGTAAGAACCAAATCAAAGTTAGGGTTTCCAATGAAACACTAGAGCTTGGGGGCCCTCAAGTGAATGAGGGGGAAATGAAGATCTCTCTTGGTGAAGATGTAGATCAAGGCCTCCTCCTTCGATTCTCCAAAGATCAATGACTTTGGATGGTTGGATGAAGAGATCTTGTAGATTTTGTGGCTCTAATGGAGTTGGTGTTCTTGAGCAGCTCGAGCAGCTGGAGGAAGAAGATAAGGGTCCCTTTTTATAGACAGCTCCCTCCACGAACCGTTTTCTGACCGTTGTAGAAAAGTCAGACCGGAGACTCCGGTCTATAGACCGGAGATTTCGGCCAATCTCCGGACCAGCCTCCGGACCGCCCATCTGAATGACCCAGACCATCCATGACCTAGCAAGACCGGAGACTCCGGTCTTCCAACACCGGAGACTCCGGATTGAGCAAGCACCGGAGACTCCGGAGTATCATCCGGTTCAGGCTCTGGACCCCTAGTCAGTATGTCCCAGCCCAGATCCTGAAGACACCACCAGAGACAGATCCGGAAACTCCGGACCACACCGAAGACTCCGGTCTGGAGTTTCCAGAAATGTGTCACATGAGAATGGACATTTCCCAAATGAGAGGGTGCTTTTCACTTATCATAATACCAACCTTTGGACAGTGACAAACTGTAAAATGATCTACTTGTTGTTACCGAACACCAAAAGTGATTATGACAATAAATGCCCTTTCAATCTCCCCCTTTTTGGTGTTCGATGACAACAAGTGATTTGCATGGAATAAAATATATATGGGGTTACCCCTGACTATGTGCAATAAGATAATTAAGTAAATCATGCAAGGTAGATAGTATCAATGATAACACACATAAATCTCACATGAGTTACAATAGATAGTGCACACAAGCACATAGTAACACGCATGAACAGCAAATAACACACATGAAGTTCAAGTTCGAATATGGCAAATAAAAGCAGATAGTAGCAAATCCAAAGCCCCAAACCCATGCAAAACGATGAGAATGTCTTCTCCCCCTTTGGCATCGAAACGCCAATAAGGGAAAAGACCTAAGGTAGCGCCCCAACAACTCAGTAGTCATCGTCATCGTCATCCTCATCCTGGTCATCACCACCCTCATCATAGTCATCATCATCGTCTTCAGGGACATCAGGCCCTTTGCCGTGAGGGCGAGAAGAAGAGGTACCCTGGTACCCAAAATCGGAGGTGACATCAGCAAATGTTTTCCAATCCACCAGACTATCATGTTGGGCATTCCATGCCCCAAATGAGAGTGTGTGATCAGACTCTGTGGACTGCTGAGCCCCATGCTCATCATTGTATTCATCCTCACCTTCCTCGTTATCCCCTTCACCTTGTTATTTGATCTCCTTGAGGAGCTTCTCAATGCGACAGTTGCTTTGGTAGGATGCATGCTGCTTCTTACGGATGTCAATGTTCATGCAACAAAGGGTCCTTTCCCAAAAGCTGGCCTTCTTGACCCTCTCATGGACATAGTCTCTAGTCATAGAAGGCATAGGGGCATTGGAGGCATTCTTCCTCCAAACTCTAGGTGGGGAGGGATCCCTCTCGGTCTCAATCTCCTCATCATCATCCCCATAGCGACGCCTCGGAGAAGGCCCCATACGCCCCTTCTGCTGCAGTGAGACCAAAGTGTGCTCAGTGAGGTGTGGTGGTATGCCAAGTGGAGAATCATGCTCCTGGGAGTTGATAAGCCTCATAACCAAAGGTGCATATGGAGGAGATTTCTTGTAAAGAATAGCATGGAACATCTCCTCGAAGATAAAATCCATCACATCAATAGGTGCAACATCTGCCTCTGGTCCAGCATTGTAAATTCGGTGAGTGTGATATAGAAGGTTGACAAGCCCACGCCTAATCGCATCATCATTCCCAACACTAGGTGCAATGGTATGACGGAAAATTCTCAGCATAAGGTTGTAGAGAGTCTTGAGTCCCTTGGTCCCTCCCACAACACCCTCGTCATACAGAGGAGCCAGCTTCAACTTGTTCTCACCCAGAGCTGCAGAGTGCATACACAGCCCAACAGGAGTGGATACTCCATGAAAGGTCTCAAAAATGACGTTTGCAAAGTCATGGAATGTAGCTGTGCAGCGAGTGGTACCAGACATCCAAACCATAGTCCTGTCTTGATCAGACCCAAACACAATTGTGGCATAGAACTGCTATACAAGGTAGACATTGTAGTCTTCACGCAACTCCATCAAGTTATACAGACCCAGCTTCTCACAGATCCACAAGGCATCATTGAAGTAGGGGCTGAGGCGCATCTTCTCAACACTCATGAACTTCTAAGGGCAGACCGGTGATTTGGTGAGCACACCATACACATCCTTCATGAACACAACCTGTTCTTTCCTCCAGAAATGAGGGTCATCACTAGTGCGAGGCAGCGTATAGAAATATGTCTTTCTCAGCTCACGATACTCCTCTTTAGACATTTTGGCCAAGGTCTGAAGGTTGTCATATTTGGCCTTCTTGGCACGGTCCTCTCGTTCAGCCCTCTCCTGATCCCTCTTCAAGTAAGCTGCATCACGTGCCAGCTGTTTCCGGTTGGACGAGGCACGATAAATTGACCCCGAGCTTCATCATAGCGAGGATTGCCCCTTTGGGACTTGGCCTTGGTACGACGAGGACGACTAGAACCATCACCTGTGAACAACAGTGAGGGAGATAGCATGGAGATGAGTATATATGTCCCAATAATGCAGTACAAGAGCTTTGATGCATTTCTGGTCTGTTTTGATTCACCCAACACCGGAGTCTCCGCACCTTATACCGGAGTCTCCGGCTCGGACCGAAGTCTCCGGTCCTGGGGACCGAAGTCTCTGGCCTGGATCGGAGTCTCCGGACCTAAGTCCGGAATCTCCGGTCGGGAGGCTCGGGCATGAGATGTGGAGATGCTGGTGAGGGTGAATCTAGTAGATCGGGCAATGCAACAAGGCTAAAGTACTAGAGTGCTCGCAAACAAGTGATTACAATGGACAAATCAGCATCAATCCTCAAAAACACATCTAGAGATGAACCCTAGGAGAAAAAGTAGAGGAGAGGTACCAGATCTGTCCATGGGATCAATTCCTCTGGTGGGAATGACCCAATGGAGGAGAGGGGAAGGTTGGTCGGCGGCACGGCGGATCCCGGGGGCTTCTTGACCTCCGGGGAGGAGTTTTGGTAGAGGAGGCGACGGGTTTGGAGGTAGGGGACGGGGTGAAGAATGAGGAACTGTTGTACCAGTTCACCCCGCCCCCTTACTTTAAGTGGCAGAAACCGTCTGGACCGGAGACTCTGGCCTACACTGGAGACTCCGGTGTATGTACACCGGAGACTCCGGTCCTCCTTGACCAAAAGTTCCAGGATAGGTGTTTTGGGGACATATATGAGAGATAGACATTTTTAAGATAGGGAAAGGGCTTGGGTTGAGACATCAAACTGTGAAGAACCAACAAGAGCCATAGGAATTCACAAAAGCATTCAGAAAAGCTCCAAGAGACTAGAATCAGGCAACTGACAAACATGAGTAAGTACCAACCTCTCGAATGAGAGAGGGCGGTGGCCTAGGCATATCTTGGGTCCATTACCGAAACTCATCATTAAGCTCACATATCACTAAATGATATTAAGAGGAATGTTTTTGATTTGCTTTGGGCATAATGGGGGGAGGGATGGTCCAATCAATTAGGACCGCACTCCCCCTATATCCATGCCTACACCTAATCCAAACATGGGTCCAAACATAGGTGAGAATGCAAGAAAATCAAGTCAAGCTCCTTGAATCTACGACATTTAGTTCATTCCTCAAATAGCAAAACCGGGTTGTAGGCAATCTTGATGGCACTTTCATTGTCATATAGAAGAGGCACTTTGTCACAATGGACACCTTATTCCTTTAAAGTTTGCCTCATCCATAGCAATTGGGTGCAAGCACTAGCAGCTTCCACATACTCGGCTTTGGCGGTGGAGAGAGATATACAATTTTGCTTCTTGGAAGACCAACATACCAATGACCTACCAAGGAATTGGCAAGCCCTGGATGTTGATTTTCTATCATCCTTGTCCCCTGTCCAATCCGAATCTGTGTATCCACAAAGATCAAATGTTGAGCCTCGAGGATACCAAAGACCATAAAATGGGGTATGAACTAAATTTTGAAAGATTCTCTTGACCGCCATTAATTGGATTTCTTTAGGAGCCGCTTGATATCTTGCACACACACCTACACTCGACACAATATCGGGTCTAGATGCACAAAGGTAAAGCAAAGAACCAATCATAGACCGGTGTACCTTTTGATCCACATCTTCACCATTTGGATTTTGTTCTAGATGAGTCTTTGTAGCCATGGGAGTAGGAGCTCCATTTAAACATATTGAATCTCTTGAGCATATCTTGAGTATAATTGGCTTGATTGAAGAATGTCCCTCCTCTAACTTGCTTGATTTCAAAACCAAGAAATACTCTCAACTCCCCCATCAAAGACATCCGGAACCTACTAGTCATAAGCTTTGAGAATTAATCATTAAAAGCTTTGTTAGATGATCCAAAGATGATATCATCAACATATATTTGGCATACAAAAAGCTCCCCATTGACTTTCTTAGTAAAAAGAGTGGGATCGATTTTCCCAACCTCAAATCCACGGTCAAACAATAACTCTCTAAGGTGCTCATACCACGTGCGTGGGGCTTGCTTGAGCCCATAGAGCGCCTTATCAAGTTTGTAGACATGGTTTGGAAAGTTCGGATCCTCAAATCCCGGGGGTTTCTTAACATATACCAATTCATTTAGTGGGCCATAAAGAAATGCACTTTCTACATCCATTTGTTGTAACTTTAAGCTATGATGTGCCGCATAAGCAAGAAGGATATGGATGGACTCAAGGCGAGCCACGGGTGCATAAGTCTCTCCATAGTCAATGCCTTCAATTTGAGAGAACCCTTGTGCAACCAATCTAGCCTTGTTCCTTACTATAATTCCATGCTCATCTTGCTTGTTCTTGAATATCCACTTTGTTCCAATAACATTGCGACAATCCTTTGGCTTCTCTACTAACTTCCATACTTTGTTTCTCTCAAAGTTGTTGAGCTCTTTGTGCATAGATTCTAACCAATCCGAATCTTCAAGAGCTTCCCACACTTTCTTTGGTTCAATCATGGAGATGTGTGCTTGGTGTTCACTGAACCTCTTCAATTGTGCTCTTGTGGAAATACCTTTCCTCAGGTCACCAACTACATTTTGTAGAGAGTGGTCTCTTAATTCCAACATTCTTTCCTTTCTAGCTTCGCGATGAGAGTGGATCTCCATGTTGTTTCTTGGGGGACCCTCTTCATCATTTTGATCCTCGTCTTGACCATCAACTTGACCTTGATCATCATTGAAATCATTCTCTTCATTTAGAGGCACAGATTGACCTTGGTCTTGATCAAGTGCCCTTCTAGCATCAATCTGAGCTTGTTTCAACGCAGTATGTACGGATCTTCCTTGAGCAATTGCCTTGGCACCACTTTGACACCCTGGCGAATGAATCAAGCTCCCCTTGACTAGAGTTGTCACTATGATCATCATGTTGAGGGTCCACATCTTGTCTTTGGCTTGATTCATTGTCCTCCTCGGTGGATGGATCTTGTTGATGTTGTGAAGATGAGGGCTCCACTTGAGTGGAGCATAGTTCTTCTCGATCCGCCATAAGGGGTTCCTCAACGGGGCGGATATATCCCACACCCATTCTTCCTATGGCTTCCTGAGGCATTTCATCATCTGCATCACAAACATCAACACGCCCCCCTTGGGGACCATCATATTCTTCGAAGGTCACACTACAAGATTCTATGACGGCTTCGGAGAGCTTATCATAGATTCTATAAGTGTGAGATTCGAGACCATAGCCAACAAAAATACCCTCTAATGCTTTAGACTCGAATTTGGACAAACGAACACCCTTTATGAGATAGAAACACTTACAACCGAACACCCGAAAGTAAGATATGTTGGGATTTTTACCGGTGAGTATTTCATATGGAGTCTTGTTGATTTCTTTGCGGAGGTAGAGCAGGTTTGAAGCATGGCAAGCGGTGGAGATGGCTTCGGCCCAAAAGTTGCATGGAGATTTAAACTCCGCCAACATGGTCCTAGCCATATCAATAAGAGTCCGGTTCTTCCTTTCAGCCACACCATTTTGTTGAGGGGTGTATGCAGCGGAATATTGATGTTTAATCCCCTCATCACTAAGGAAATCATTTAAGGTGTAGTTCTTGAACTCGGTGTCGTTGTCACTTCTTATAATCAACACGGGAACATTGTATTGCCGTTGAACCAAGTTGATGAAGTCGATAAAGGTATTTTGAGTCTCACTCTTCAACTTGAAGAAATAAACCCAAGAGTATCTTGAAAAGTCATAAACAATCACCAAGTAATATTTCTTCCCACCAAGACTTGCATGAGATGGAGGACCAAAGAGGTCAACATGGAGGAGCTCCAAGGTCTTGGTGGATTTGATGCGGTTCTTAGGCTTGTGAGGAGAATCATGCATCTTCCCTAGAACACATGCCCTGCAAACACGATCTTTGGCAAAGGAAACATTTTCTTTTAGTCCAACAATATGGCCCTCCTTGTGCAGACTTTGCAAAGTTCTCATATTGATATGGGATAGTCGGCGATGCCATAACCAACCCACATCGGCCTTTCCGAATAAGCACATCGCACTTGTAGTGGCTTGCCCCAAAAAGTCCACCACATACAAGTCATGTTTGACATACCCAATGAAAGCGAACTTGAGAGACTTTCTCCACATGAGGACCAAAATATCATCATCAACAAAGACGGCAAAACCCATCTTTCCAGGAGCACAGACTGAAAGTAAATTGTATCCAAGGGTCTCAACAAGCATGACGTTCATGAGTGTAATGTCGTGAGCAACCACAACCTTGTTGAAACCCATTACCTTAGACTTTGACTTGTCGGCATATTTCACGGTGATTTGATCATCATTTGGCTTTAAGTCCTTGACAATAGATGAGCTTCCGGTCATATGACTTGTGCAACCACTATCAAGCACCCACTTTGACCCTCCGGAAGCATATGTCTACAAAAGATCAAGCTAATTTTTAGGTACCCATTTTTCAATGTGTCCTCTTTTGTTAGCAACAAGGGTCTTGGGAACCCAAATATACCAAGCAATATAACCATCATATGTGCCAACATATTGTGCATAAACATCACCATAATAATCACGCATTAGAACATAGTGAGGGTTAGCACTTCCCGCAAAGTCATCATGAGACATAGTTTTACCACTTGTGGTCTTACTATCCACAATGGCCTTGTTAGTCTCTCGTGTGGGCTTGGCCTTCTTCTTGTTCTTCTTGTTGTTGTTGTTCTTCTTCTTCTTCTTCTTCTTCTTCTTTGTCTTCTTAGTATTGGATACAAAACCAATGCCCCCTTTATCACCACTAGGCCTTTGCTTGCTCAAAATATCATCAATGGACTTGTTGCCTTGTGGAAATGTGGCCTTAGCAAGCTCCCCCTTCAACCTAGCATTCTCTTCAAGAATAGTTGTAATACTAGATGGAATGAAGTTACTAGGTGAAGGAATATTGGCCAATTGAGTTTGAAGCGTTTCATGGGACTTTGTGAGTGACAAGAGTTCACTCTCCAAAGCATTGTGGGCCTTGTTAAGCAAACTAAAGTCCTCGACAAGTTTTTCATGAACCACACCAAACTCAATCTTGTCCTTTTTAGCCTTTTTGTATTTAGCAATAGCATGATCACGCTCTTTAATGAGTTTATTCACGATAATGTCATTGGCCTCATCAATCCCTTCAAGTTTTAATTCAAGGGACATCCTAGTTTATTGCTCTTCTTCTAGAGCATTGTTTAAAGCCTCTAGCTCAATCATGTGTTCATGTCCAAGTTTACATCTTACATCTAGGAGCTCTTGTGTGTGGGAAAGTTGATCTAGGATGTTACTAAAATGTATCTTAGCATCCCCTTGTAGTTTAGTCATAAACTCATCAAAAGCAATTAATTCCTTTTTAACATCTAGAGACATCTCATCATCAGTTTTATCATTAGCTAAGGGAGTGGAGTGAGATGATGAGGATACCTCCGTTCCTCTTGCCATAAGGCAAGTGACATTCTTGATGGTAGAATTCTCATTTGGAGAATCGAAGAGTGAGAATGTCGGAGTAGAAGTAGTGGCTAGAGCCGCCACACCATTAGAAGTTTCCTCTTCCTCATCTTCATCATCTTCATTGTCGGAGGAGTATTCTTCATGAGTGATCAAGACAATTTCTCCTGACTTCTTGTTGATGGGATTCTTCTTGATGAAGGGTTTCTTGTAAGGTGCTTTGAGAGTCTTCTTCAACACAATCTTACCCCCATGATCTTCTCTCTTCTCATAGGGACAACTTGCCACAAAGTGATAGCGGTCACCACAATTGAAGCAAGTTCTCAATCTAGTAGTATTTTCTCTTTTCCCATTCGGGTTGCTTCTTCGTTGCATTTCCATCTTGGCCTTGGCGGGGTTCTTCCAAAAGTTCTTTGCATAGAAGGCCATATATTGACTATGAGAAATCTTGACTTCATCGGGGTGGTCCATGGAGAGGCCTTCATCACTATCATCTTCATCCCCATGGTCCACAACTTTGGCCTTCAAAGCAACATTGACAACATTGCTCATACCAAGGGCACGTGCACGAGCATCTTTGGCATTCTTGGCGGCAACTTTGAAGGCGGCCATCTCTTGCATAACTTCATTTGAGGTCATGATATGGTAGTTGTGTCTTCCTTGTAGGCTCTTCAAGTTGGTGGGCTCAAAGGGCATGAGTGCACTCACATATTTCCTTTTTATCCATGAATCATCCACATGTGAGGCACCCACATTTCTAAAAGCGGTGGCGGTGGTCTTGAGCCTTCGGTACATGTCTTCGTGATCTTCACCTTCCTTCATGTAGAAGCCTTCGACTTCATTGCTTAGAGCATCATACCGGTTCCTCCTCATACTCTCATTTCCAACAAAAAATACAGTGAGGGAATCCCAAGATTCCTTGGCAATGCTAAAGTCCTCAATGCGTGGATAATCCTTTGTACCTAAACCTTGTTGAATCGTATGCAAGGCAGTGGCATTGAGTTGACTATTGACAACCTCTATTCTTGTCAAGTTGTTTGGATCCCCAATAAAGAGTCCATGCTCGATGATGTTCCATAGTTCAATGCAAGAGCTGCGCACATGAGTTCTCATTAGTGATTGCCATTGAGAAAAAGTACCAGATTCTTCAAGCTTAGGTGGGTCACCTCTATTGTATACATGAGGGTGAGGGATTGGAGGGTCGGGAGAGTACCATGAATCACGGTGCTCACCCTTCCCACAATCATTTTGTGTGGAGGAATTAGTGTTGTCTTGTTTACCCCTAACCATTCCATCCTCGGGGGATACCAGAGTATTCCCTTTAGGTAAAAGGGATGGAGGATCCTCTTAAGGAGAGGGGGATGATGAGCCATCTTTGTCTTTAAGAAGTTGCTCAAGCATCTTCTTGACTTCATTGACCAAGGAAGAGCTCAATATTGTTTCCAAGTTTTTGAGATCTTCCATGGTCACCGTAGTTGGCTCACCATCACCTTCCCCATCTTGGCTACCCATATTCTCTTAGGCGGTAAAGCCCAAATAAAGAGACGAGGCTCTGATACCAATTGAAAGGATCGTATGGGCACCTAGAGGGGGGTGAATAGGTGCTACTTCAAATATTCTTCTTTTTCAAATTAGGGTTTGACAAGAAAGGTAAATTCTCTAGATTATGCAACTATGGAAAATTTACCTATATGTCAACCATGCAATAACTATCACAACACTAAGCAAGAACAAGTAAGTAAAGTGTGGTAAAGGATAGAAGTAACCAAAGGAGTGGACGCGTAGACACAAGGATTTGTTTCCCGTAGTTCCTTCCTTTTAAGGGTAAGTACGTCTATGTTTGGAGAGGGGGTGGTTTCAAACCACCAACGCCACGAGAGGCCTCCATTGTTCTCCGATGAATCTCACCCCAACGGGCTCGATCCACCTTCCACTATATCGACAACCTTTGAGGTGGAAGCCGGCACCTTTACAACAAGTTCGGGGCACACATCCACAACTTAATTGGATGCTCCCAAATACAAGCAAGCTGTCAAGACAAATCAAAGACAAGCTTGTAAGAACCAAATCAAAGTTAGGGTTTCCAATGAAACACTAGAGCTTGGGGGCCCTCAAGTGAATGAGGGGGAAATGAAGATCTCTCTTGGTGAAGATGTAGATCAAGGCCTCCTCCTTCGATTCTCCAAAGATCAATGACTTTGGATGGTTGGATGAAGAGATCTTGTAGATTTGGTGGCTCTAATGGAGTTGGTGTTCTTGAGCAGTTCGAGCAGCTGGAGGAAGAAGATAAGGGTCCCTTTTTATAGACATCTCCCTCCACGAACCGTTTTCTGACCGTTGTAGAGAAGTCAGACCGGAGACTCCGGTCTATAGACCGGAGATTTCGGCCAATCTCCGGACCAGCCTCCGGACCGCCCATCTGAATGACCCAGACCATCCATGACCCAGCAAGACCGGAGACTCCGGTCTTCCAACACCGGAGACTCCGGACTGAGCAAGCACCGGAGACTCCGGAGTATCATCCGGTGCAGGCTCCGGACCCCTAGTCAGTATGTCCCGGCCCAGATCCTGAAGACACCACCGGAGATAGATCTGGAAACTCCGGACCACACCGAAGACTCCGTTCTTGGTAGACCGAAGACTCCGGTCTGGAGTTTCCAGAAATGTGTCACATGAGAATGGACATTTCCCAAGTGAGAGGGTGCTTTTCACTTATCATAATACCAACCTTTGGACGGTGACAAACTGTAAAATGATCTACTTGTTGTTACCGAACACCAAAAGTGATTATGACAATAAATGCCCTTTCATACGGGCATTGTTCAATCAGACTTGGGACTACCAAGTCAAACCCGAGGACTTCTCAATATATGTCGGTAGCGGCAATGTTGGTCGAGCCTATGGTAATCGACGAAGATGATTTTACTGTGCGTGTTGTGCCATCTTGGGCCCAGCCAATCATGTCATTTATGAAGGATGGGATTTTTCCAATTGATGAAATCTTGGCTAGATAGGTGCAAGGGAGAGCAAAAGCATATACAATCATAAATGGTGAACTATACAAGAGAAGTGTCAGGAATGTGCTCCAGCACTGTGTCAAATCAGAAGAAGGACCGAAAATACTCTGAGATATTCATCAAGGGGAATGTGGGCATCATGTCTCATCAAGAGCCTTTGTTTCCAAGGCATTCCGGCATGGGTTTTATTGTCCAAGTGCCCTACAAGAAGCTGAAGATGTAGTTAGAAAGTGTAACGGTTGCCAGAGATACTCAAGCATGATCCATATGCCGGCATCTGCACTCAATATTGTTCCAATCACATGGCCATTTGTTGTGTGGTGTTTGGATATGGTGGGGACATTCAAACCAGCACGTCGCAATATGACCCATATCTTGGTAATGGTGGATAAATTCACAAAATGGATAGAGGTGAAGCTGATAAGAAAATGTGATGGCCACACAACTGTGTCATTCCTGAAGGATATTATCCTGAGATATATGTATCCACATAGAATCATCACAGATAATGGCACAAACTTTTCCGAAGAAGCTTTTGCTCGGTTTTGTATGGACAAAAGGATAAGACTCGACGTAATGTCGATCACACATCCAGAATCAAATGGGCAAGACAAAAGATAAAATGGACTAGTATTGTCCAGAATAAATCCTCGACTCATTAAGCCACAACAGTGCACTACTGGATGCTGGATAGATGATTTAACCGTAGTATTGTGGAATCTCCGAACAACACCAAATTGCTCAATCGGCTGTATGCCATATTTCCTTATGTATGGCGTAGAGGTTGTCTTGTCAGCCGACATAAAGCATGAATCGCCGAGAGTCACCCAATATACAGAGGCCAAGGTAAAAGAGGCTAGATAAAATGATGTTGATTTTCTCGAGGAAGCAAAATAGCTGGCACTGTCCAGATCGGCTATACATCAGCAAAATCTCCGAAGCTATCATAGCCGAAAGATAAACCCTCGTGTATTCTGAGAAGGAGATTTAGTGCTTCGGCTAGTGCAGCGCATGGCCGGCATGCACAACTGATGACTGCAAGTGCACAGATCGTTTGTAGCTAGTTTCGAAATAAAGATATTGATCCCACAGGGAGCAATAGGCAAAAGGCTAAAATTCTTTTAACTAAAACTAAACGAAGTACTTAAGAAATAATTTTAAGATGAAAGAAAAGTAGAATTGTTTTACGGATTGTTTTTGGGTTTTTGATTGAGCAAAGCAATTAAATAAACTTAAGTAAAACTTAATGCAGAAAGTAGGAATCGCGTATGTAAAAGAGCTTGGAACTGCAATAGAGAAAAAATTCATTCTCGGGGAGTGGTGGATACACCACTAGCAATTTAGACAGAGTAATCAAGATTGTCATAGCAAATATTCTCATGACATGTATGTATGTGGGAGGATCTCCATATATGGATGAATAGGCAGCAATCACTGCTCATATCATTCGTCATAACCATAGCATACAGATAAACGATATCAATCGTATTATCTCGATGTTAAGGGATTTCTCCCGTGGCATGGACATGGCTTAATAAGTTCTCCTTGCTTCCCCAAGTTAGTATGTAAAGAATGACAACAGCTATAGTCACAGTAAGTGCTATCATCCCTCTATCTACCAACAAGTAATCCTCTTCATCAAGTCTCCATGAGAAGCAAATATTAAGTGGTGCACAACTCTCAATTTCAAGATGAAGACAATTAACACATACACATAATAATGTATAATATGATAATCTCTATCTTATCTCAATCATATGCTAGGGTTTCTCTATCTCCCTAAGAACTAATGATCTACTCAGATATGGAGGCAATCAACATCATGGCAATGATAATGGAAACAATTATAGATTAATAGTTCTTGTATAAATTCACAACTAGTACAAGAATTACAACAATATCTAGATGGGATGTAGATGGGATGGATGAATATGTTGGTGATGCAGCGTTTGAGAAGATGAAGATCAATGCCTTGGCCTCCCAGATCTACATAGGGCGAAGATGGATCCCTTGGGCAAGTTCCCCCCTCCAGATCCCTTTCGGAGGTGAGGTTTTCGGCGATTTCTGGGCGTTCTATATGTCGTCTCTTCGATCTGATTGCATGGGGTGAAACTATTTGAAGAGGCGGTGGAGGAGGGAACTATACGGCCGGAAAAAGTATTCCCGTTGTATAGTTGGTCGTTAAACCCACTGGTTGTTGCGATTGCCTCGGGTTTTCTTCTGGTGTTATTGATATTTCCCAAATTAGCGATTTACGTTGTTTTTTACTCATTTTCGCTCCAGTACAACTGGTCCAAGAATTGTGTTCATCGTATCTATCATTTGTTTTGATCCTGGTGGAAATAGACATAAAAGATGTGTGTGAATGCCGTAAAATACCAAGATACTACCACTACAGTGCAAAATAATAATATAAAACATTATGTAAATATACACTCATCAACTTCCCCAAGCTTAGACTCTTGCTCGTCCCGAGCGAGGTTAGCTTAATGGATGTGCTCCTCATATTCATGAAGTTGAGTCGATAAAAAAAAGAGGCAGTTGCAACATGTGTTTATCATATATGATACATAGGAATAAGTTCATGAATAGTAGCTTACTCGAACCATCTGAATAATATTAGTAGACTTCCACACCTTAGCATTTAACAGTTCACAAAAGATTACTCTCAATATGATGTAAAAGTGTTTTAGTTCGATTGAATGAGTTAGCGAGGTAGTCCCAAGAATTTTAGGATTAACATATTCACTTGGGATTTAAAATCTCAAATGTTACTTTGTCTCACCATAAGATAGTGGTGTATGCCTATTTGCTCTTTGCACATTTTATTTTCTCTTTTTTTATATGCTCACACTTTTGTTTAAGTGATTTGCAAAGTAGCTATCCATACATTCCACTTCACGAGGGAATTCAAAGATCGACGATCTCAATTATCAAATTCCAATTGTATATTTATAGCTTGGATACTCTACCTCATCTTGTTCTCACTCTAATTTGATAGCACTTTTAATTTTCCTTTGTTCAAGGTTTCTTTCTCAACTTAACTGATTAGATAATTTTTTTCTTTGTAAATCAAACCATGAACTTACAACATATTGACTAAATTATATTTGTATGTTCCATTAATACCAATGGTGTCGAAGACTCCTATTGCTATCATCAAGTGCAAGTAAAACTATACTCAAGCCATTCATATATGTAATAAGATAAGCACAAACTCAATAATGCTCCATATATGATAATAAACTCAGAATTTCATAAAAGGGATCGACTATTCCTGAAGGGAATTCTAATGATGCAAACTTTATTTCTAAGCTTACACTAATGCAAAGCTAAAAATAGTAATATAAAACTTATAAGATAGAATACAAGGTCTTAAAGATCTCCCCAAGCTCGGGATCAAATAACTCCTTATTGGTACCTATTCCTTCTCATGGGTGACAAGAACATCGCCTTCTTCCTCTGTGTTGCAAGCCTTATCTATGCTTGCAAGGCGACTGCTGATCTCGGCCATGTGTAATTAAAGCTTCAAAATATTCTTCTGGAGGAATTTATTTTTATCTGTCAAGTCAAAAATAGTTTTAATCAAGAAACCAACTCTACCATTGATGTCATTGACCTTTTGCTCAAGGTCTTTTCTCATCATCCAGTAGGAGTCAATCCCTTCTTCAATAGTTTCAACACATACTTTTGAGGCTTTTTCTAATTGATAGATCTTATTATGAATCTCATCTGGCCACACCTTCTTAGGCTTGATAGGTGACGGACCGAGAGGAGGTTTATAATAAGATCCTAAGTTGTGACGATAAGGATTAGAGGATACTCATCCTTGCTCTTTCTCTGCTCTACTTGCCTCATCATCTCTATCCTCTGCGGGAACATGTCCTCCCAATTTGAGAGAGGCTTGATCTCCTTGATCTTCGGGCTGGATGGTGATGATGCTTCTTTAGGTTCAACTTCTTCGATTCTCTTCACGAGCTTCTCTTCTTTCTTCCTCCAAACCTTGTTGACATGAAAAGGCTGCATAGATTATGTTATAAGGAGCATGTATAGGGATGGCGATGATTTTTCAAGGCTGGAGGTTGTAGCTCTGCGAAAACTTAATGAAAAAGGTTAGATGCAATCGGCTTTAAAAGGGGAGGTCGAAAACCCTAGCCGCCATCCATAACGAGAAACTATATGGGGACGTCCCGTATATGTCCCGATGTATAGTTGTGAACCAACTTAGCCTTTTATTTTTACGGAGGTTCCAACTATATGACCGCAACTATACGAACGAAAATTTTATTCACGCCGCATAGTTGGTCGTTAAACTTACTGTACCTTGCAATAAAAAATCGGAGATGGGTAGATAACTATACGACCGGAACTATATGGCCGGAAAAAAGTATTCCCTCGTATAGTTGGTCGTTAAACTTACTGTACCTTTCGAAAACCGGAGAGAATATGTAGAAACATCTATACGACCAAAACTATACAACCGGAATTTTTAGTCCCGCCGTATCGTTAGTCGTTAAACCTTATGGAGCCACCAAAATTTACTTGTCTTTCCGAGAATTCTTTATTAATCTGAAACTTATTGAAACACCAAGTTTTGTCAGAAAAATGACAGCTTAAATTTTCTACCAACATTAACATCCATTGAACAGGATTTTAGCATTACCAAACTTCTACTTCACTAGAGCTTTAAGTGTTCCTTATTCAGCACAAACTTAACCAATACTTAATTTAAAATTTAAGACTTTACTCAAACCTTTATTTCACATGGGTTTCCTCCCATGAAGTGCTGTTTATGGTCAATAGCTTGACCGTGATGTTGCTCAGATAGGCTTGATTTTTTTTCCTTTTTTCAGTTGCCTTTCCTTGTATATTTTTGCTTAATCACCTCTTCTAGGCTGATTAAACGTATGGTATGATGACTGCATTTATATCTTCTTTTGCTCGATAATGCTTCAAGCATTGTCCATTCACCACCCATGAAAGAGAGGGTGTTTTTCCCTGTAGCTTCACTGCTCTCAATGAATGGGATTCTTCAATTATATAGGGTTCTTCCCACTTTGATCTGAGCTTTCCTGTAAACAACTTAAGATGAGAATTATAGAGCAACACCTTGTCTCCACTTTTAAAGACCTTATTTTCTATTTTTCTGTCATGCCATCTTTTTACCATTTTCTCCAAACAATCTAGCATTTTCATAAGCCTCACTTCTAAACTCATCTAAAGCATGAATATCTAATAAACGTTTTTCTCCTACTGCATTAAAATCATAGTTTAAGTTCTTGATCACCCAAAAGGCTTTGTGTTCCAATTCTAAAGGTAAATGACACGCCTTACCATAATCCGTCTTATACGGTGTCATATCCATTGGATTCTTAAATGCGGTATGGTATGCCCAAAGAGTGTTGTTCAACTTGTATGACCAATCTTTTCTTGGTTTATCCGTCGTCTTCTAGAGTATGGTCTTTAATTCTCTATTAGAGAGTTCCACTTGACCACTTGTTTGAGGATGATATGGTGAATCAACGCCGGGAGTCACTCCATATTTGTAAAGGATTTTTCTGAAAGTTCCTTTCATAAAATGAGAACCACCATTTGTGATTAAAAATCTAGGGACTCCAAACATGGGGAATATGACATCATTGATCATCTTCATGGAAGTAGCTGCATCTGCATGGCTTGTTGGAATAGCTTCAACCCATTTAGTGACATAATAGACAGCAACAAGAATATGAGTGTAACCATTTGATTCTACAAAAGGTCCCATGTAATCCATTCCTCATACATCAAAGGGTTCAATTATAAGACTATAATTCATTGCAATCTCTTGTCTTTTACCTATATTACCCCTTTTCTGGAAAGCATCACAATGTTCTACATACTTGTGTGCGTCTTTGAACGAGGTGGGCAAATAGAATTTGGATTGAAGTACCTTTGCTGCAGTTCGCTTGCCTGCATGATTTCCTCCATACAGGTTGTCATGACAAGCTTGCAAAATTGCATTCATTTCATGGTTAGGAACACAGTTTCAAATCATTCCATCAGGTCCATGACGATATAAATAAGGATCATCCCAAAAGTAATGTTTAATATCATTAAAGAATTTAATTATTTGCTTGTCATGCCAGGAGGTAGAAATTTTCCTGCAAGATAGTTAGCATAATACGCAAACCAAGGATCAGCGATTTCAACATTCGCTAAATATTCTCCCAGAAATGGCTCATTTATAGGTACTGGGTCTATGATTATTCCCTCTATTCTAGGGAGATGATCTCCTACCGGATTAACCTTACCCCTCCTATTTACTATTTACAAATCATATTCTTGCAGTAATAAGACCCATCTAATCAACCTGGGCTTCACATCCTTTTTCACAAGGAGGTGACACAAAGCTTGGTGATCTGTATGAACTATTACCTTAGAATTAATGATGTAAGGTCTAAATTTGTCACAAGCAAAAATTATAGCTAGGAACTCTTTTTTGTAGTAGCATAATTTTTCTGAATCTTATTAAGAATTCTACTAGCATAATGAATAACATTTAAGTTCTTTTCGTCTTGCTGTCTGTAACACCCCAGTTTTAGTTAATCTTGTATTAGGGTTTGATTGTGCATCATGAGCATCATCCTCTAAAAGGCAACCAAGAAAATAAAATGCAAACCCTAATCTTCCCCTCTCTCCCTTTGAAATACATCAAAATGGTTTGGAATCTTTGAAACTACCAAAACAATTGGAGCCCAAATTGAATAAAAAGGGCCCCACACTATTTTACTATGTTTTATAAAATCCCTGGTATTTTTGAAATACTCAATACAGTTTTGGATTTGAAAATACAAATAGAAAAACAGAAAAAGAGAAAAACTTTTACAAAAAAAACAGAGCCAGTCGCAAATGAGACCTAGCCCAGCCTGTCTCTCTTCTTTCCCTCCTCTCCCCGTCGCTCAGTGCGCCCATAGCCGGCCCAACATTGGCCCATCTCTGTCCCATACCCCTTCGCCCCTGTTCGTTGTCTTCCTCGATGACGAGGAAGCATCACCATGTCGGCAGCGCTGTTGTCGATCCCCGCCGCCTTCATCCCGCCGTCCGCCGAGCTCCAGGAGGTGGATAAGAATTCCACGACGCCTCCACCCCGTCCTTATCCTCCCTTCCTCTCCCTAGAGACCTCCCTCTCTCTATTTTATTCCCTAGACAAAACCCTAGCCGGAGGTTGTCGATGTGACCCTCCGTCTCCGGCCTCCCCTCACACATCTGAGACCTCCACGAGCTTCGCCTCGTCCTACTCTCCCTCTCTAGTGAATATCGTCTGCTGGGGTGTCTCCTATCACTGGAATCGAGGTTGTCTTCCCCGACATCGACGAGCGCCGATGTCGCCATTGCCGCCGTTTCGGTCCACCCCATGCCTCTCCGTCGCTTCAGTATGCTTTGTGCTGAGCTCCTGGTCGTCATGGACCCTTCCCCCTCCTCTCTCTTACTTTGCTTCGCCCTCGCGACGTGCTCCGCCATGCTCTGCCACTAGTCACCGCTGCAATCACTGCTCCAGCGACCTCTACCTAGCGGCGCCGCCCTTTTCTGGTTTGCCTTGTTCCCCTGCGTCGAACCCGCCTAACCTCACAGCCCCTCGTGCCCCTATCGCCGGCCTCGATGTTGTTCTGCAGCTCACCGTCGTCGATGACGTCATGGTGATGTCACTTGAGCGTCACCATGCCTGGTCAGCGTCGGTCAAACCAGGCCGGGCCCCACTTTAGCTACGTGGATGCTGAGGTGGCTTTGGCCCCACACGTCAGCCACTATGGCTACGCTCTGCCCAAGTGAAAAATGACCCCCGCCCCTGTGCTGACATCATACTTATGCAATAATCAATGTAATTGATTTAAATAATTACAGAAATTGGTTTAATCTTATAAAATCAATATCTAATTATTTATAAGTCAGAAAATATGTATAATATATCAAATTGTTCAAAAAATGAGAACTATTTATTTAATCTATAATCATGCATTGTTCAACAACTTTCAAGACAAGTTAAGTAGAAGAACATAGTAACCCCTCATAGGTGATTCCGGAGTTTCCCCGAGTTAGGGTTTGTACCCCTCGGAACCCCGATCAAATGGTCAAGCATGCCTTAGGCTTACTTTTCAATACAAATCAACTTGTCATATCATCATACTTGCTTGAGCATTGCATCTATGCCATGTGTTGATTGTTTCCCTCTCTTTCCGGTGTTTGGTTCTTCCCGATATAATACGATATCGAGATCAATATCTAGATCAAAGACCGAGATCAACACCGTCGAAGATCGAAGACAAATACTTGATCAACCATAATCAAGTCAAGTACAAGGCTTCCGAAGATCTATTTATCTGTTATCAACTGGCAAAGTCAAGCATAGCCCCACCATGATATAATCCTATAATTTTAAAAGCATTTCAATTCTTGCCATGATGCATACGATTCTAGTTTGGTCTTTTATTGATAGATAGAGTATCCTATCTGTTGCATTACTACCTTTGAGCTTATATTACCTGAACCACTGATCCTAGCATAACTAGGTTTGGTTTGTGTGCACTGCTAGAGCTTACATCTGTGTCCTACTTAGCCATGCATAGCTGTTGACTCTGGTTCATCCAGATGATGTATCAGATGCATAGAATCTAGTATGATAGGATAACGTGATGAGATAAGATCAAAGGTGATATGAGATTAAATATGCTAAGGCTTGTATGGGAGGCCACGGTGGGATGTGTTTTTTCTAGTCCCATGCTCGCCACCACTAGGAACTGAGTTCTTGCCTTTGGAACCGAGATGAGCGTACAACCACATGGGGCTTGGGAACCCTCGTTGACTAACTTGCCTAGTAGATTCCACGAGTCACATAGTTCGGGCGTTCCATTCGACATGCATTCTATATCTTCTCGAAGGCGGTGAAGGAGGTGCTTTCATAACAGGTAGGTAAGCGTGGCCGGGGTTGCTTGGGGTTGATGGAGCCCCTGGTGAACCAACCTCGCCTCACATCTCTAGGGACCGACTTTGGGACTTAACCCGTTACGGCGGAACCATCCTTAGAGCATGACTCATGGTCTCGACGAAAGCAAGGTAAAGGTCGTGTCTAACCACCCTCTGCCAGCCTTCCAAGGAAGAGGGTTAATCTTAAGTGGCATTAAGAGAAGGTTAGTACGTGTGGGTAAAGTTGTACACCCCTGCAGGGTTAAATCTTTTCGAAAAGCCGTGTTCACGGTTATGAACGCTTGTTGACCAGATTCTAAGATCATAGAGAACATGAACCTAATCGTAAAACTTGGCAAATAATGTTTGTTAAGGATTGTTCCTCATGGGTACGAGGGGGTGATCCTAGTTCAGATGATGATGATATGGTGGATATCAAAAGATGTTGATCAATATTTCAGAAATGTCGCTCTCTTATCCCCTTTTAAAATACTCTAAATAGACGAGCTTCTTCTCCCCCTTGTTTATAAACAAAGATGGCTTTATACAAAATAGCTCCACCAACCATAAATCTTGCGGAGTAAACCCTATACTCACCCTTGCTTTGTTGATACTTTTGGCAGAGTAAGTGTTCCCGTGAAGATCATTTTGGTACTACATCGACACCGACGAGTAGCTTGGGATTCTCGGCCGGCAGCCTGGAATCTATGGGCTAGGACGTCATCGTTATGCTTCAGGCCTCTTAGGACATTTGTTAAGTTTGTTATACTTAATAGCATAATTTGCCTTCCATTGTTTGATGTTTGTGGTCAGTGACCTCTGCTTGTAATAATTTGGTTCTTTGCTCAGTTATGAGCTTGCTGTAATATTTTTTGTTGTTGTAGGGTCACTGCTATGTTACCGATTCTCCACTGGATATTCTCGATCTCAAGGTTAAACTTATATCAGACGGAGATCTGGGATTTGTTTATCCCTGATCTTGGGGGTGTCACATGTTTTGGTATCAGAGCAGTATCGACCATAGGAAAACCTTGCTATTGGTCGATGTTGAGTCTAGTGCTTGTGAAAACTATTTTAAAGATGAAAATTATTTGCGAAAACTATAGTATGCTTCTTTTACTCCTTATCTAGTTTTGCTCTAACTCTGGGTTATCTCATCTGGTATTGATTTTGGAAAAGTTTGATATCTCTTCTAATCTTTCAAAGCTTAGGTGCCTTTGGGGCATGTCGTTTCTTAACCAGTTGACCTAGTCTTTAGTTCTCTAGAGTTGTGTGTGTTGTGAATTCCTTGTTTCCTTTTCTCTTGTTCACATGACAGATTCCTTTCCATCATGATCTCTCTGTTTTATGGATCCTACAATATAATGATCCACAGTGTTCTGTTCTAGGCTTCGAGGTCTCTTTTCTCCTCGTGTGCCTCCTTTTTGTTTGTTTGGGTACTTCAGAAGTTGTTTCTTCCCTTGGAAGCTACCTCGTGGTTACTACCTTGTAGTGTAAGCTAAGTCACTCAAGTAGTAGTTATTCCTTTCTTTGGGTTTTAACCCTTGGACTTGAACCTAAGGTCCCTGATTGTGCTGGATTCTGGTGTTATGAATCTTGTACATTAAGCTGACCTTTAATCCAAGATCCATTCCTTTGAACCCTGTTGTTAATGTTTACACATTACCTCAGGATGGCTGGTACCACAATTCTAGCCTTCAAGCTTTTGGTTATTGTCGCGATTGATTTGTGACAACTAAGGACTTCCCCTACCACTAGCTATGGCATATATTCTTTAATGGAACCAAATAGATCACGGCAAGAGTACTCCTTGTGAGTCTCGCATCTATACTCGTGATTCTGTCACACCTTACCTTGTCTATGCATTGGTTTCCGGAAGATTGTTGACTTATGCATCCACATCTCGGGATTCCATCCTGAACATGTTCCTCTCCCTCTTGTTGTTTTTCGACCTTTGTCTACCAGTTGGTAGCCAAGTAGTAAATGTGCATCTGTGTCTTCCGATGCAAGATACTCTTGTGGTCCATCATGACAAACCATTTCGGGATGTTAGGAGAAACAAACTCCAGTACCTCGTTATATCTAGGAGCAGGTCAAAGTATTGTAATCCGCTGATTAAGAGGCATTGATTAACTTCTATCTGTTCTACTATAACACCACGGTTCTGAAAAGACCGTAGCTTCTATGTGACATGCCAAGTCCCCAGTTGCAGTATGTCTTGGTGTAGATCAGATGCACAGGGTTTGGCAAGGCGGCATCCCTGGAGATGAATGTGGTGATCTCCCATGCATCTTAGCCATATCCATAGGTGTACAACCTTCTTCCCTTGAACATGGGCAGTGGCAATCCCAATGACTGCGAGAGTTGTGCTAACTGTCTTGCAAAGGGCTTTGGTGACTCCATGGTTGCATACTCAGTCTTGACTTCTCCCATCTATCAATTAAAATAGGAAAGTGTGAGAATATCATATGGTAAGAATTTACGAGAGTGAAATGCATAAGATGAAAGACAGAGTTAATATAGTCTTTAATAATTCTATGGCTTCCTATTCCAAACCTAGGTCACGATCCTACAGTCGACACATGGGCTCTGATACCATCTTGTAACACCACGGTTCTGAAAAGACCGTAGCTTCTATGTTACATGCCAATCCCTGGATCGGTTCATTGGCCCACAATAGAATAAGATGAATAACATAGCAAAATATCCGTGTATCATAAATAACGAAGATCCAGAGTACCATTATTACAATAAAAGCTTAGCTCAAGGCTAGCTCAAAATATTCAGGTAGCAACATAAATAAAGCAAATCCTCCATTCTTCAAATTGCCCACAAGTGAACAAGTGCCGAGTGGAGTACCGTGGCCTAAATCGATTATTCAGAATCGGAATATCCTGCAACATGAAACGTGGCAGCCTCGAAGGGTCAATACATGGAATGTATGGCAAGTAGAGCTATTAAAGGAGACAATAGTGCTAGCATCTACATGCATATTTGGCAAGTGGAGTTGTGGCTAGCTTGCATTTGCAAATACCTTTGTCCTACTTTCATAAACAGTTTTTGATTTTCTTTGAAAAGATCCCAATTAAGTTAACCCAACAACATTAAAGCAATTATGAAATTAGAATGAGCGAGAAACATGTCATGGAATCAATATCAAGCAACTCAGATGTCCATAACCGGGGACACGGCTAATCGATTAGATTATACACCCTGCAGGGGTTAGTACACTTTACCCATGTGACTTGGCCAGCCCATATCGTACCATCACTCGCATTTTGGGTGATGATAGGGGGAAGTCCAAGAAGAGACCGTTCGGGAATTAGCTCCCCAATCCCGACGCGCACCGGTCCAACCTACCAAAATTCTACATCTCTGGATATGCGGGTTCGAGTTACCACAACCTACTGAGTCCAACCAACCGCCCATTTCATTATTGGCACATGGTTGTACACGTAAGCTACAAAATAAAGAAGCCAATCATTTTCTCTTGATACCTGGGTGCCTTTTCGCAATGATACCACCAAAATTTATCAATCCCATCACACCCAGGAGATTCATTGATTAAGTTGTTTTAGTTTTCGCAAACCAACACATTTAAAAACAACTTTCAGTGATGTAACCCAGCCCTCGTTCATCATAGCATGGCTAAGCACATCTACCAACGGTGGTTCATCTACAAGGAAAGCCCTACCACATAATAGGACATAGCATAGCGATAGTATTATCCTACACATGCATCTACAAAATACACGACAATGCATTGAAAATATTAGAATAACATCATGAACAAGGTAGCATCTACTTGCCTTGGTTGTATAGGTCGGAAGAACAATCCACACACGAGCAAGCGTTGCACTCGTCACAATCTACACGATACAATTGCAATCATAAACAAACCATCCACAATCATATGCAAACAAAGATGATGCAAGATGCATGCATGACAAGTGGATTGATGCTACAGCGGCATCACATAATCTTATTCAGTAAGGCTACTGTATGCATGCACGGAAAATATTTTTAGCGCAAGGAAAACAAGTATGCAATTTATAATGCTCAATAATAGAGATAGAAACTAAATAATTCACTACTATTAACATACTGTTGGTAAAATCTTGGAAAAATTCTACTGTGTAGGCAATACTAAATAGGAACAGTACCAATTGAAATTTCTCAAAAAGGATTTATATAACTCCCTGAGTAATTAAAATACTGCAGTAAGCCATTAAATAAATTCTGCAAAATTTATTACTGTAAGCCTAACTTTTTAATTCACTTTGGGATTCCCCTTGTCCTACTGATTCCAGGGACATATTATTTGCAATTTTTTGAGTTACAGATATTTTTCTACGAATTAATTACTCTAAGAAGGCCATTAACTCATTTAATTATTCTGGACAAAATCTTGCTATAAAAGCATAAAACAATGGTACAGCAAGATTCTACATGGGTTACTGAATCTACACATATTTTATTTGAAATTTTTGGCCCAGTAGATTTAAAGATATGAATTTTTCAAGTTTATACGATTTTCTGCCAAATTAAATCCATTTAGAAAATACCCAGTCAGACTTTGACTGTTGACTGGGCTGACGTGGCGCTGACGTGGCGGCGGACTGGCAGTTGACCAGTTAACTGCCCGCGTTGACTGATCAACGGTCCGATCTGGACCGTTGGATCACGATCCAGCGGCAGGGAGGCACGCGAGAGGGGGAGGCTCACCGGCGGCGGCGGGCGGCGTTGGTGGCGGCGGCTCGGCGTACGGGGTCGGGGAGGTGGCGGCGGAGCTCCCTGTGGTGGCGGCGCTGGTAGGCGGGCAAGGTGGCGACGGCGGCTGTTAGACCCCTCCTTTATAAAGGAAAGAATCCTTGTGATTGTAATGCTAGTCCCTGGATCAATGCTAGCATCCACAGTTTAAGATGAAGTACACATATACAAAGGTCGTTTATTACATTCATTCCAGAGATAAAACATAGTATTTTACAACTCAGGGCCAAAGGCCTAATACAAGAGTTTATGGAATAAGTAAATAAACATAAGTCTTCATCTTCATGTGCCACAGGCAAGCATGTTGAGTGTAGACTCATGACTCCTACTCATCATCGGAGTAACCTGCAACATCACAAGTTACAGCCACAGAGGGTCAATACTTTGGAATAGTATTGGCAAGTGATACCTTAGTATATTTTAAGTGGACTATATAACTATATGCATTTTTGGCTAAGTGTAGCTTGGCTTGCTTTTGCTTGAAAATAGATTTTTCCTATTAGTTGAAATGGCTAAGTTTTTCTTTGTCAAAAACATTCCCAAGGAAACCACCAATAGACATTGGGGTCCTTCACCCTTGTTCACCCACAAATTTTTATTGTAGAAGTTGGAGTGATGAGATTCTTGTAGCTTCCATGTCTTGATGCTCAAAGTGTCCATTTCCTTGGACAAGGCTAAGTACTTAGGTTTTCCATCTGCAGAGGTTGTGCACTTTCCCCACCAGACTTGGTTTCCCAAGACAGGACCTTTCAGAAGCTTTTCCTTAGTCAAATGGACGCGTTCCAACCTATCATCCCATCTACCACCAACTGTCCAAAAGACTAAGTTCTAGCAACCTATATGATCAAGGCAGAGCCCATTTTGCCAAGTGGCTGCACTGTAAGCTGTCTCAACACTTGGCCTCCAAATCCCTATGTGCCTGGGTGGCTTACCACAAGTGAGATACACAACCCAAGTCCATGGCCTTGTGTAACCACTCAACATAACCCATACTTTCCATTCCACCCAGGAGGTTCATTTGACTTAGTGGTTTTATTAGAAAAGTATAAGTCTCTTGACTTGGAATATTTTCTTTATAGTGTGAGTAGTTTTTCACCAACCCTTGTTTTTCTATAATCTAGGCTAAGCAAAGTATGGCAACATATCTTAGGGATGATTCCTTAGCAATTCTACTAGGCTACATAGGATTTCCCATCTTAGCACTAAGCAAAACATTATGTAAGTATTTTAGCAAAATATCTAATGCAAGTACAACTTAGGATAGGAAATTCATGGAAATATCACTTGCCTTGGTAGTGTGGAGAGTAGCACTCTTCACAATCACAATCACTAGCAAAATCTACACAAGAAATCAAAGCATACAATTACACACAATTTAAATACAACCAAAAATAATATGAATGTATGCATGCAAGAATTTACTATATGGTGATTTTTTGAAAATTATATCAAGCATGTTCATGAGTACAGAAACCTAATATGTCACAAGTTTGCCAACTACACTTATTTGGCCTCAAAATAATAAACAAGAATAAAACTATATCTAAATTAGCCCCAAACTTGTTCCACAAATAAAATCACTTTTACTGTTACTATATGCTAAATAAAGTGGATATTCAGAAAGGCCTTGTTTCACTGATTTCAACGGTATAAAGTTTGTAAAAATCCAACGTGGGATTCAAAATTTATAAGCATTTGAAATTTGATTCTAAATCAGGTTTTTAAACTCTGTTTTTAATCCGACCTTGCCACGCGTCGCGTTATTACTGGCGCATACCGGTTCGCACCGGATCACCCTTCTGTGCCGTTGGATCTAACTAACGCTGCACGGCTCAGATCGCGTACCTCTTCGGTTTAAGTGAATCTATCCTAGCGCTGCGATGTAGATCCAACGGTCCACATCATCAAACCAGAAACGGGCGGCGCTGGCGATGCTAACTGGCGGCGGCGCGTCTGACTACGGCGGCGCCGGCGTTCTACATCGTCCGCGAGAGGGAGAGGGGTATTACCAGGTTCGCCGGAGGCTGCTGAAGCTCGTCGTGGTACTGGCTTGTGGAGGGGCGCTCGGAGATGGGCTCTAGACCTCGTCGGAGTTGCGTCTGGCGTCAAGTGGGGGTTGTCGGAGTCGTTGCCGAAGTTCTGCGTCGCCTGAGCACGAACCAATGGGTTTAGAAGATGCGCAGGACAACTGCGAACACGCTCGGGTGAACAAGAAAGCAAGGGGCGCTCGAAACTTACTGAGATTGCTCGCCGGAGTTCGCGAAAGCGTCAGCCACGGTCAGTTGTCGACGTTGGCGAGGTTCCTCGTCGTGCTAGGCCAAAATAGGGACACTGTCAGATGCGCACGATGATGAGGATTCTATGCGTATCAACCAGAGGGCAAGGGGCGGTGGCTACTTACGGAGAGAGGTCGCCGGAGTTCGTGAAGAAGACGGTGGCGGCCAGTCGTCGATGTTGCCAAAGCTAGGGGTCATGCGAAGGCAAACGGCGAGTGTCAGAAGATGCGTATAAGTTCACTGAACAAGATAGTGTGAATGAGAGACAGAGGGGAACTCGAGGCTCACCGGAATTCGCCGGCGCAGTCATCGGAGACGGCGGGGTTGCAGAGAGAAATGTGCGCAGCCTGGGGGCGTTCCGTGCTCGTGGTTTGGGGGAAAAGAGAGAGGGTACAGAGGGGTTTCTTATAGCCTGGTCGCGAGCGAGAATCACTCTGCCAATAACTCGAATTGACGCCGCGAATTAAAACCAGAAACGCCCGCGTTGATTTGGGGATGAACGAGTCGTGCGGGTGGAGACGACGCTGGCGTGGAGATGGCCCGCTTGTCAGCGAGGTGCGCGAAGTGCAGGTGGGGTCTGCGTGTCAGCGGCTCAGCGCGTGTGCTTGCGCGTGTGAGAAGAAAAGAAGTTCCCCGGGTGGGCTTGCTGGGCTCGGCTCGTTGCTGGGCCAGATTCTGGCCGCGCGGCCCTTTTCTATTGTTTATTTCTTTTCTTTTTCTATTTCTATTTTCTGGAATGGTTTTTGATATGAATTTAAATCCTTTTGAATTCAATCTGCCTTGGGAATTTTTACAGGGTTTTGTGGATTCAAAAGCAGTCATAAAACTAGGTGGTTACTTTGCAAGGCTTGGTCCAGCTTGGTTTCTATAATAATTTGAGATTTGTTCCTGTTTGCAAATATTTGAAATGGACTTTGGATTCTACTTCTAAAATTTGAAATCTTTGGGTTTAAAAGTTTCACCTAAACTTTCCATCAATGAAGGCAAGCATTCAAGTATTTAATCATTCAAACTTCAAAAGGATGATGTTTATTTGGGACAATTTGACCACATGAAATCATAACTCATATTTCATCACTAAGTGATTTTTGATAAAACCCTAAATGAATGAATGATGCAAAGTGATATGAATGAGTTTTGAAACTATGATTTTTGGGATGTTACAAATCTAACCCCCTTAAGATGAATCTCGCCCTCGAGATTCGGTTTGGCTAGCAAATAGGTGAGGGTGGTCTTTCCGAAGATCATCTTCTCTTTCCCATGTTGCTTCCTCTTCGGAGTGATGGTTCCATTGTACTTTACAAAACTTGATAGTCTTGGTCCTGGTAACTCTTTCTGCTGTCTCTAGAATCTTGACAGGCTTTTCCTCATAAGTGAGATCACTTTCCAGCTGAACTTCTTCCAAAGGTATGGTATCCTTCAAAGAAGACTCTTCCATTTCTGGGTGACATTTCTTAAGCTGACTCACATGAAATACGTTATGGACTGCTGACAGAGATTCTGGCAATTCAACTTCATATGCAACTTCTCCTTTGCGACTTAGAATCTTGAATGGCCCAACATATCTTGGTGCCAATTTTCCTTTGACTCCAAATCTTTTCACTCCACGAAGTGGTGATACCCTGAGATAAGCTCTATCCCCAACTTCGTACGTGACTTCTCTACGTTTAGAATCCGCGTAGCTTTTCTGTCGGGATTGTGCTATCTTCATCCTGTCCTTAACCAATTTAACTTTCTCTTCGGCGTCCTTGATAAGATCAGGTCCAAATAAGCTTCTTTCTCCCACACCATTCCATAACAATGGGGTGGTACACTTCCTTCCGTAGAGTAACTCAAACGGTGCCATTCCAATACTAGATTGATGATTATTGTTATAAGAGAACTCTGCGTAAGGTAAACTTTCATCCCAACTTGCTCCATAGTCTAAAGCACAAGCTCTCAACATGTCCTCAAGAATTTGGTTGGTCCTTTCTGTTTGTCCATCTGTTTGAGGATGAAAGGCAGTGCTAAATTCCAATCTTGTTCCTAAGGATTCATGAAGTTGTCTCCAAAAATGAGATGTGAACTGGGTTCCTCTATCTGACACAATACTCTTTGGCACACCGTGAAGGCATACAATCCTGCTCATGTAAATTTTAGCTAACTTAGCACTTGTATAGGTTGTCAATGCATAATCTTTGTGTTCTATCCTTCTTTTCCACGAATAAAACTGGAGCTCCCCATGATGAAGAACTTGGTTGGATAAATCCTTTCTGCAACAGTTCTCCTAATTGCTTCTTGAGCTCCTTCAGTTCATCAACTGACATTTTGTATGGTCTCTTTGCTATTGGTCCAGAACCTGGTACCAAATCTATTAGAAATTCCACATCTCTATCTGGTGGCATTCCTGGCAACTCTTCCAGAAATACATCCGGATACTCACACACAATTGGTACACTATCCATGCTAACCCCCTTAAGAGAATTCAGCTTACTTCCTTTGGATTCAAAGTTTGACCTGAATTTTATTCTTATTCCTTCTGGGGTTGTGAGTGTAACTGTACGATTGGCACAATCTAGTACTCCCTCATACTTAGCCATCCAATCCATTCCCAAAATCACATCCAATCCTTGGGAATTCAGGATTATTAGGTTCATTGGAAACTTATGTTTTCCAAACTCTATGACTAAGTCATGACACCCTGAGTTTACTATCATTTCTCCACCCGGAGAACTTATTCTTATAGGACACCCAATGGTTTCTACCGGTAGTTCATTTCTTTCAACAAATGCCTTTGATATGAATGAATGAGATGCACCGGTATCAAAGAGTACAAATGCTGAAATTGAATTGAGTTTGAACTTACCAGCAACGGCATCAGGCTCCTCATAGACCTCCTCCACATTGATGTGGTTAACCTGTCCTTTCTGAAAAGGATTTGGCTTGTTAGGTCCTTCAACTTTCTTCTCAGGGCACTCATTAGCATAATGCCCCAGCTTCTTGCATTTGAAGCACTCAACCTGACTGATGTCCCTTTTTGCAGGCCGACTTCCACTTCCACTACCATTCCCACTGTGGTGGCTCTTATGTCCACTCTTGTGGTTCTTGTACTTATCATTGTCATGGCTGCGATGATGCTTGTTGTCATGACGGTTGTGGTTGTGGTGCTTGTTGAATTTCCCATGCTTGTGGAATCCCGAGCTGCCACTGTCATCATGGTGAGATCGTTTGTGAGACGATCTAGAGATGTGCTTGTCGGTGTGTTTCCTCTTCCTACTCTCGACTTGCTTCATTTTACTCTCCAAAATAGCAGCCTTGTCACACAGAGACTGATAAGTTGGGACATATGCCACAGACAGCTGCAGATTCAACTCATCATTCAAGCCTTCCAGAAACTTTTCCTTCCTTTTTGCATCTGTGTCAACCTCATCCGGTGCATAGCGCGCCAGATTGTTGAACTCTTCTATGTATTCAGCCACACTGCGGTGGCGCTGCTTCAAGTTGTGAAACTCCTTCTTTTTCAGGCTCATCATTCCTAATGAGATATGAGCAGTGCGAAAGCCATCTTCAAAGATAGCCCAAGTCACCTCATCCAAAGGAGTGGTGATTTGGAAGTTGTCCCACCATGTGGCGGCTGGTCCTTCCAACAGATGCGCTGCGAACCTGACTTTTTCAGCATCCGTGCAGCCCACGGTCGCTAAGTCCTTGTTCACGGAACGTAGCCAATCATTGGCCACCATGGGATCAGTTGTTCCCGAAAACTTAGCTGGCCTCAGACGCAGAAATCTGGTGAGCATATCAAAACCCGGAGGGTTATTGTTGTTGTTGTTGTTGGGGTTGTTGTTGTTGTTGTTGTTGTTGTTGTTATTCTGGTTTTGGGTGAATGTTGTCATCATCTGCATAAGCTGTGTTTGAGCATTCATCATCTGTTGCATTTCTGGAGTGATGTTGTTGGGGTTGGGGTTTGCGCGACGGGGAGGCATCTGTGGTTTGTTCAAATAGAGGTAAGAATGAGATACCCATAGATGTTTTATGCACATTACATCACAAACAAACACATAGCAAGCAACATAAGAATAAAAGTTCAACAACCACATAATAAGTTCATGAAGTAAAACACACAAGTGGCAAGCCATCCACATGTCGGATGGTCCAATAATAAGTTCACAATAACAAGTACGAATATGAAAGATAAACGAGTAGTCAAGTCTACTCATCAGCATCAATCTCCTCCTCGACGAAGGTAAGACCTGCGTTATCCATGGTCTTGTTCTCCTCAATCGTAGTGGTCAAGGAATCGACCTTGGCCTTGAGAGCCCTCTTCTGGGAGCGAAGCCTCTCAATAACCATCTGCTGCTGCTCTAGCTCGAAATCCTTGGACTTCAGTTCCTCGGTCATATCCCGGATCTTCTTGTTCCTATCGTGGACGCGTTTCTCCTGGCTCTTGAACTTGTGGTCCTGGGCCTCGAACTTCGATTCCATTTCCTTGACCATCTCATCCTGCTGTGCGAAAAGCTTGTCCTTCTCGCGAAGCTGCACCTGGAGCTCGTCATTGTTAAGCATGACGTTCGTCCTGTCCGTGTCTACGTGCCTGATGAGAGACTCTAAGTCCTAGAGATAGAGACGTATCGGCTCTGCCGCGTCCCTCGAGTCGTCCTCAAAGTCGATGGACTCTACATCAACATCACGTCTTCCGAAGACGTGGAAGTGAGTGCCCCTAACCTGTCGGGAGTGACGGCCTAACAGACGTCCTATCAAGTCCTGCATGACTACCTCCATGCCTCTCTCCCTGTCGTCGTGCATCAGCTTGAAGACGATGGCCTCCGTAGTGGGCTCTATCTGGCGTCCGGGCTGGTTCACCTTGAAGCCCCAGAGGTCCTTCCTCTCGAACTTGGTGAGTGGGTACACCGTGATGGTGGGAAGAGGGAGATCGAGCAAAGTGGTAAGCTCAACGATACGGGGACCAAAACGGGTAACCTAGAACTCCTCAACGGTGCTGATGGTAATAGGCATCTATTTATAAGATTGAAAAAGTTAGAACAACACAATTTTAAGATAAATAAAGACTACATCACATACACATCCTTGGAATCACAAAATCACACAAGTCATGCATACATGAATCCATTACATCAATCAAGGTCTAACTTATTTAAGGTATCACTTTGGAAAATCAAGGTCTAACTTACAATCCTATCTCACTGGATCTATTAGCAAACACAATGTTCCTAGAGGCAATCCACCTATCTTGTTCACTTGATTCCATCACTAAGTCTATAATATATCCCCTTAATTCTTGGTTGGTGGCTTCCAACTCTTCAGTAAGCTCATTCTCTTTCTCTAAGTCTTTTTGGAGGTTGAGCATCCTGCACTTGACTCTAGCACTTAGTTCTTTGATAGTCCTCCAAGATGCATCTATGGCTGACTCAAAGAATGTGGTGTGCATTATAGTGTTGGTGTACATGCAGAATCCCCTTTCTTTGTGGTTGTCTTCCTTGTTTTTGTACAAGTGAAGTTGCACCCACCAATACTCCACTCCTTCATCCATCACTGGAAAGCCCTTGTACACAGCTGCACCATGTGCTTCCATTGCCACCATGAGGTCCTTGAGAATATTGGGAAACTCAGTTTCACACTCCAAGGTCATGGTCATGAGTGGTCCTTTCTTCACGGCTTCGTTGATGGAGTTCATCTACAAATGGAGTTGAGAATGAAAAGATTAGAAAAGTTTTACGAGAAGAATAGACAAGTGTAGAAGTAGTTGAAAACTTTTCCTTAGTGGTTTTCCAATCCTAGGGTCATAATCCTACAGGCAACACAGTGCTCTGATACCATCTGTTAGACCCCTCCTTTATAAAGGAAAGGATCCATGTGATTGCAATGCTAGTCCCTGGATCAATGCTAGCATCCACAGTTTAAGATGAAGTACACAGATACAAAGGTCGTTTATTACATTCATTCCAGAGATAAAACATAGTCTTTTACAACTCAGGGCCAAAGGCCTAATACAAGAGTTTATGGAATAAGTAAATAAACATAAGTCTTCATCTTCATGTGCCACAGGAAAGCATGTTGAGTGTAGACTCATGACTCCTACTCATCATCGGAGTAACCTGCAACATCACAAGTTACAGCCACAGAGGGTCAATACTTTGGAATAGTATTGGCAAGTGATACCTTAGTATATTTTAAGTGGACTATATTACTATATGCATTTTGGCTAAGTGTAGCTTGGCTTGCTTTGCTTGAAAATAGGTTTTACCTATTAGTTGAAATCACTAAGTTTTTCTTTGTCAAAACATTCCTAAGAAACCACCAATAGACATTGGGGTCCTTCACCCTTGTTCACCCACCAAATTTTACTTAGAAGTTGGAGTGATGAGATTCTTGTAGCTTCCATGTCTTGATGCTCAAATTGTCCATTGCCTTGGACTAGGCTAAGTACTTAGGTTTTCCATCTGCAGAGGTTGTGCACTTTCCCCACCAGACTTGGTTTCCCAAGACAGGACCTTTCAGAAGCATTTCCTTAGTCAAATGGACGCGTTTCCACCTATCATCCCAACTACCACCAACTGTCCATAAGACTAAGTTCTAGCTACCTATATGATCAAGTCAGAGCCCATATTGCCAAGTGGTTGCACTGTAAGCTTTCTCAACACTTGGCCTCCAAATCCCTTTGTGCCTGGGTGGCATACCACAAGTGAGATACACAAGCCAAGTCCATGGCCTTGTGTAACCACTCAACCAAAAACCACCATTCAAGACCCATTCCACCCAGGAGGTTCATTGACTTAGTTGTTTTATTAAGAAAAAGCATGAGTCCCAAAGGACTTAGAATTATTTTATCATAGTATGAATAGATTATACCAACCCTTGTTTGCTAGTAGCTAGGCTAAGCATGGCAAGATAACCTAGGGAAAAATTCCTAGCAATTCCACCATTCTAAACTACATAGGATTTCCCCACATATCACTTGACAAAAGTAGCATGCAAGACTTAGCAAAATATCTAATGCTAGTTCAAAACATAGGATGGAAATATTCATGAAAAATATCACTTGCCTTGGTAGTGGGGAGAGCAGCACTCTTCACAGTCACAATCACTAGCAAAATCTACACAAAGTTTGTAGCATACAATTACACACAATTTTATATTCAATCAAAAATAATATGAATGCATGCATGCAAGATTTTACTAAGTGGTGATTTTGAAATCTCTACCAAGCATGTGCATGATACTGAAACATAACAAGACACAAAGTTTGCCAAATCAAACTTATTTGGCATCAAAACAATTTACTAAATAAATCTATTCTCAAAATAGCCTTAAACATGTTTCCACAAATAAAGTCATTTTAACAGCTACTATATGTTAAACACATTGGATATTCAGAAGGGTCTTGTTTCACTGAATCCAACGGTATAAAGTTTGCAAAAATCCAACGTGGCAATCAAAAGTTATAAGCATTTGAAATTTGGATCAAATTCTGGTTTTAAATCTGTTTTTAGTTCTAACACTTGCCACGTGTTGCATCCCTATTGGCGCGTACCGCTTCGGTTGGATCGGGTCCTGCGGACCGCAGGATCTAAGTGAGATCTGGCGGCTCAGACGCGCGCGTACCTCTTCGTCCTCTTTCTAATCTACGCCACAGGATCTAGATCCAACGTTCCTAACCAACCTAAGCATACTCGGGCGACGCTAGCGGCGTTGACTGGCGGCGGCGCGTCTGACTACGGCGGTGCCAGTGTTCTAGATCGCCCCAGGAAGCAAGAAGGTGCTTACCAGATCCGCAAAGGCGTGCTGAAGCTCGACGTGGTACTGGTTTGCGGAGGGGCGCGCTGACACGGCGAGGATTGCTCGTCGGAGTTACGGGCGGCGACTGTAG
This sequence comes from Avena atlantica, assembly GCA_910589765.1. Classification (NCBI taxonomy): domain Eukaryota; kingdom Viridiplantae; phylum Streptophyta; class Magnoliopsida; order Poales; family Poaceae; genus Avena; species Avena atlantica. Next base: position 377,971,989 of record OU342734.1, on the reverse strand, counting down.
CTTGTAGACGTGGTCCTTGCCGAGGCTTGGCGTCGCCCTAGCACGAACGTGTAGGGTTTCGTAGCATGGAAAACAAAATTTTTCTATCGCATACAAACAAACAAGCCAAGATCTATCTACTAGATTGTAGCAACGAGTCGATGGACTAACTTACCCTCGAAGATTCCAAAGTGTTTAACGAGAGCGGATTCTCGTGGGTGATGTAGTCGTACTCTTCGCGATCTCAAGATCGCGTAGACGATCCTTCCGGCGTTGCGTTCCGGCAGTGCTCCCGCAGTCGGTCACACGTTCGGTACTCGACGAAGACCTTCCTCTCCCTTGTTCCAGCAGGCAGCGGAGGTTGTAGCACTCTCCTCGAGATTCCGGCAGCACAACGGCGTGGTACCGGAAGTAGAGGGGAGATCCCGCAGGGCTTCGCCTTAAGCCGGAGCGAGTATGGTGGAGTATGAGAGAGTCCCTCGGTGTTCTAGGGTTTAGAGACACCAAGGAGGGGACAAGCCGACGGCTAGGGTTTAGCTAGGCGGCGGCGAGTTGATGCCCTAGGGGCCGGCGGCGGCTTGGAGGCGGCGGCTTGGGGCTAGGGTTTTGGAGGAGAGGTACTTGTGTGTGCTAGGAGGGAGCCCTGCCCCTCCTTATATAGGTGGAGGGGCCGGCCAGCCAAGGGGAGGGAGGGGAGTCCCTCCCCAACTCGGCTTGGGTGGTGCGCCGGCTTGGGGAGGAGGACTCCCTCCCCAACTCGGTTTCACACTCCTTCCTCTTTTCCACTTTCCAAAATTGCCGTTTGACTTTCAAACTAGCCGTTTGACTTTTCAATTTAGGATTTGATTAAACCCTTTATTTTGGACAGCGAATACACTTAGTACATGATGTAATCATTCCAACTTGCAATGACACACTCATGTACCCCTTCCCCTCCGGAGTGCCGGACATTCCGGAACCTTCTAGAACATTCCCGATGAAAACACCGGAATCATTCCCGAACTCCGAAACGGAACTTTCCTTATATGAATCTTATTCTCCGGACCATTCCGGATCACCTCGTGATATCCCGGATCCCATCCGAGACTCCGAACAACATTCGGTCTCTTTCTCATAATACCATAACTACTCAAACAACGTCGAATCCTTAAGTGTGTCTCCCTACGGTTCGTGAATTATGCGGACATGATCGAGACACTTCTCCGAACAATAACCAATAGAGGAGTCTGGAAATTCATATGGCTCCCACATATTTCTACGATCACTTTGCGATCGAATGAACCATTTACATACGATACCAATTTCCCTTTGTCTCACGATAGTTTACTTATCCGAGGTTATGATCGTCGGTATCTCCGCATACCTAGTTCAACCTCGTTACCGATAAGTACTCTTTTCTCGTTCCCGTGATATGTGATCCCTTGTGATCCAGTCACATGCTTGCAAGCTAATTGGATGACATTCCACCGAGAGGGCCCAGAGTATATCTATCCGTCATATGGATGGACAAATCCCACTCTTGATCCATGTGTCTCAACCAATACTTTCCGAACACTCAATGCCACCTTTATAGCCACCCAGTTACGGTGTGGTGTTTGATGTCATCAAAGCATCCATCCGGTAAAGGTGATATGCATGATCTCATGGTCGAAGGAATTAGGTTACTATGTATCAGAAAGCATATAGCAATTGAACTATTTAAATGACTTGATCTTTATGCTACGCTTATCTATAGGAGTATGTCCATCATATCATTCTCCTAACGATATGATCTTGTTGTTGATAACATCTCAATGTTCATGATAGGTAAACCACAATCATATATCAACCAACAAGCTAGTGTTGTATTGAGGCTATACTAGGGACTTCAAATTAAGTTTACAAATCACACAAGTATCAATGTTTCCTTGTTAATACTATTATAGCATGAATGTAAACATTTATCATAAACACAAAGATATAATAATAACTACATTTATTATTGCCTCTAGGGCATATCTCCAACAGAACGTGTGGCATCAGTACTTGCGCAAGTCACAGGCGAACAGGCTCGTGTGAGGAAAAAGGCAAGGGGCGGTCTGGATTTACCTTAATTGGTCGTCGAGGTTTGCCGGCGGCGCAGGTGGTTTCGGCTATGGATGGAGATGTCAACCTAGGTCACGAGCGGCCAAAACAAAAGTATCAGAGGGTGCGCAAGAACATTCTGATCATTCTCGTTTGAACCAGAGAGGGAGGGGTGGTCGAGACTCACCGTATTTGGTCGCCGGAGTTCTCGGTTCTGCGGAGCTTCGAATGCAATTGCGCGCAGCCTGGTGGCGGAGTGAGCGAGGTGTTTGGGGGAAATGCTTGCGAGACAGAGAGGGTTAAATAGGCTCGGGTACGACAGGAAACGCTCGCGGATTAATGCCCAATTACGTCGCGCCATTACCGGCCATGACTGCAGCTGCAACGTGGTCGCGGGCGCGGTTTGGGGAAGACGAGGACAGTGTGGGCAGGGCCCGCTCGTCAGCGATGTGCGCGAAGTGAGGGTGGGGTCTGGTCATCAGTGACCGTCTGGGTGTGCTGGCGCGTGCGAGAGGAAAAGAAAACCCCCGGGTGGGCTTGTTGGGCTCGATTCGATGCTGGGCCTAAAACCTGGCGCGTGGCCTTTCCTTTGTTTATTTCTTTTTCCTTTTCTATTTTGATTTTCTGGGTAGATTTTCAAATGAAATCAAGTTTAATTTGAATTCAAATTTTCCTGGGATTTTTGTAGTGAGCAGTAGTCTCAAAAATGGTCATATAACCATGGGGTAGCTTTGTAAAGGATTGGTCAAGCTTGGAGATCAAAATATCAGAGGCTAGGCACTTGGTTTAAAATTTGAAAGATGGTTTTTGGAATCCATTTCCATTTGAAAAACTTGGTTTTAAATCTACACTTAAATCCTATGCTCATAGAAGGCAACCTTCCTGGTTCACAACAATCAAACTTACAAGTGGTGCTAGCCATTTAAAATAAGTCTGTCCACATAAAATCATGATACCATAAGCTTCTGTTTTCTGAAATGTTTTGAGGAAACCCTAAATGATGATGGATGCAAGGATGATATGAATGAGTTTTGGAATATGAATTTAGGGATGTTACAGTGGCGTCCAGCTGGGGGCGGCGGCGGTGGCGGCGGCGGCGAGTGCGGCGGTGTGGCGCGGGGTGCTCCTGCGCGGAAGGAAAAGGAGAGGGGGGGTCAGTGGCGGCGGCGAGCTCGCGGGGGGGGGAGAGAGAGGCGGCGGCAGCGCTTACTGCGAGCGGCGGTGGCAGCGGCGGTGTCAACTCCGACGAGAAATTGCCGGAGATCGAGGGCGAGAGAGAGGCGAGGATTTAGGGGGTCGGGTAGGGGAGAGTGAGAGCTTTAAGGGAGGGGTCGCGGCGGCGCGCGCGGGGTCGAGGGCGTGGCCGGGTCTGCCTCGGCGTCCGTGCCCTGGCCGGCTCGGCTGACAGGAGGGCCCCATCTGGCGGTCTCTGGCCGCGGGCGAGCGGCGCATAGCTGTCTGCCGCGCGGGCGGAGGCGGCTGCTGCGCGCGCGTGCGCTGGCTGGGCCACGGCGGGCCGGCTGCTGTTGCGCCGTTTGCTTTTTTTTGTTCCTTTTCTTTTCCAATTTCTGTTTTAGCAAATCTATCGTAACTTTTTCATACGAACTCCGAATTGAGTGACTTTCGTCTCTTTTCATAAAAACCAGAGGATCAACATAAGTTAAAGTTTGTAATCCCTTTCACTAGTTGAGGTTAGTGGATTTATATAATCCTAGTATCCTCTTGTAGGTGCATTTTAGTAAAACAAAATAGGGCTTTGAAAATATTGTTTTGCCAGAATCATTTCAAACTGAAGTTTGCATGGATGATTATGATGCAATGACATGAATGATATGCAGAACCAAATCTAAAATTTGGGATGTGACATCTACCTTAAAGTGTCACACTCTTTTATACTATAAGAGGTCGTTGAGTTTTATGACCCCTTAATAAAGTGATGCTCTTACACATACTTACCCACCCTTCCTCGAGCTTTCGTGCTCGTAAGTGATGCGTGTGTGTAATAATGTGGCCATCTGAGATTGTAGCAATTTTCATTGTTTAGAACTCAAAGGACATTTGTATCATTCTTAGCGTGATTGGTTAATCCTATCACTAAGCGAAGTTTGATCGTGCTACCAAGTCCGTATTCTGGTGCACTCTCTTCGGTCAAAGAGATAGGCTTGTGCCAAAGCTCTGAGACTATGTCATCTTGCCGTACCAAGAAAGTTCCCTCTCGAACTATGTGACATACCGGTGGTTCGTGAAATTCTGGATGTCTTTCTAGAAGTATCGCCATGTTGCCACATGACCGTGTTGTCAAGTTTTTGAGCAAGCAAGTTCTCTGAACTAATCCTATCTCCAAGGATCCGTAACTGGATACCCATGAACTAGTTGGTTGAGCTTATACAACAACTTGGAGAGTTGTAAGACATAATTTCTAATCGACTCAGTTCCTTCGTAAAGGGTTGTATAGTTTCATTTGTGTGGAAGAAAGATAGTACTTCCGTTGAGGATATATTATCTTCCCCCATCTCTTTGATCTGATTTGGGTTATTGTCAAATTGAACTTTGTTCCAAGGACTATCTTGATGGTGTTCCTTCTCGTGATATTTCCCTTGAGTACATCTTCCTGTCTTTGGTCTGACCAATACTTTTGCCTTGTTCATACGACATATGCGTCCATCTTTTTGGAGTGTCTCCATAAGTTGTTGTTGAGCTCATCGACAATACATGTATCCTCTCCATGTTAGATTGGATTCATATGGAACAATTGGCATTAATGTTGGAAACTTTCGAGAACCGCCTTCGAGTCATCTCGAAGTATGAGTTATGGATGTTAGAAGTGACCTTCTCCGATTTATGTGCAATTGATGAAAGATGTCGCCGTGAACTCGAGCAGAGTTATCTGTCTTTCCTTAAGGACACATGTGTGTTTGATTGTCAGTACCTTATGTGTGTGCAGTTGTCCTCCGACAAGTTTCTAATGCATGGTTCTAGCAATCTAGCTCAGTATTTTGGAGCTTAACACTATAATCAATATCTTGAGAATCTAGTAACTTTACCTTTGCAGTAAATGTTGCACACTTTATGTTCGGACATGCTGAGTCTGAAGTATCATTCCACTTAACCAAATCTGAATCTCAAGCAGACACAATGGTTGGTGTTCCTCAAGGTTTATACATAGGTCTCTTTGTAAATCTGGCAAGAATGATGTAATGGTTGACACGCTTAGCCGGAAAGACCTTTTATCATATTCTCTTAACTCAGAAATAACAACCACTCTTCATGAGGCTTCTTCTATAATTCATTATAGGAGTTGTGCTTATGGTTTCCTTTGTCTCTGAAGTCCGACCTTTACTTGATGCTTCGTATCTCGAACATCAAGGAGAACATTTAAAGTAGTGTTGCTAAATGTCTCTCGGTCGATCCTACAGACCCTTTATGTTGGCAATCATTTGGTTGTGCCAAATAATTGAAGTCTGAGAATGCAGTTTCTTTCTTCTCGTGTCATCGGGAATCTTCTTAACTATTCAACTTAGTGGTGCAAAGTGATATCATGATCTATGGTAAAGATCTTGATAGTCTTGGATGAATAAAGAACTTTCCCTCGTTTTTCTCAGCCGTGTTTTAAGAGTGACTATGATTTTGGTAGTCAGTAGTTCCTCTTGATACATGTTCCTTGTGACTCTTATGAGTCCTCTCCACCAAAACACCTTTTTGTCATAGCCTTCTGTTGGATGAAAGAGTGACCCCTTTGTGTCAAAAGTAGTTCAACAACTTGGTTTTGTTGATCCATATCTCTGCAACTTGAAACCTCCACTTCAGTCGTTTAGTAGAGGTTCTCTATCGAAGTCTGTGGTCATGTTCTTTCTGTTGGAAGATTTCCTCATAAGAAGCTTCAAAACTCCTCTGAAGTTTCATGGTCTCAATCCTTATGAGGACCATTTATCTAACACTTGGAACCATATCCTCTTGTTTCCTCCGCTATCTTGATATGTTTCATGTAGTCATCTCAGAGTTGTTTTTGAACACTCCATCCATGAGTTGACCATGGGATACTCTGTGTTGTTTAGTGTGTTTCCCTCTTATCTTTAGAGTGACCCTGTTTCTTTCTCTCTCTGTCTCTCTTCCTACTTTGGAATCTCGGCTCGAGATTCTCGTAAGGGGGATAGAGATGTAACACCCCAGTTTGAGTTAATCTTGTATTAGGGTTTGTTTGTGCATCATGATCATCATCCTCTAAAATGCAACCACAAAAATAAAATGCAAACCCTAATCTTCCCCTCTCTCCCTTTGAAATACATCGAAATGGTTTTGAAACTTTGAAACTACCAAAACAATTGGAGCCCAAATTGAATAAAAAGGGCCCCACACTATTTTACTATGTTTTATAAAAGCCCTGGTATTTTTGAAATACTCAATACAGTTTTGGATTTGAAAATACAAACAGAAAAAGAGAAAAACTTTTACAAAAAAAACAGAGCCAGTCGCAAATGAGATCCAGCCCAGCCTGTCTCTCTTCTTTCCCTCCTGTCCCCGTCGCTCAGTGCGCCCATAGCCGGCCCAGCTTCGGCCCATCTCTGGCCCATACCCCTTCGCCCCCTGTTTGTCGTCTTCCTCGACGACGAGGAAGCAGCACCGTGTCGGCAACGCCGCTGTCGATCCCCGCCGCCTTCATCCCGCCGTCCGCCGAGCTCCAGGAGGTGGATAAGAATGCCACGACGCCTCCGCCCCATCCTTATCCTCCCTTCCTCTCCCTAGAGACCTCCCTCTCTCAATTTTATTCCCTGGCCGAAACCCTAGCCGGAGGTTGTCGCCGTTCCCCGTCGTCTCCGGCCTCCCCTCGCACATCTTAGACCTCCACGAGCTTCGCCTCATCATCCTCTCCCTCTCAAGTGAATATCGTCTGCTGGGGTGTCTCATATCGCCGGAATCGAGGCTGTCTTCCCCGACACCGACGAGCGCTGACGTCGCCATTGCCGCCGCTTCGGTCCACCCCATGCCTCTCCGTCGCTTCAGTCTGCTTAATGGTGAGCACCTGGTCGTCATGGACCCTTCCCCCTCCTCTCTCTTGCTTTGCTTCGCCCTCGCGCCATGCTCCGTCATGCTCTGCCACCAGTCACCGCCGCAATCACTGCTCCGGCGACCTCTACCTAGCGGCGTCACCCTTTTCTGGTTTGCCTTTTCCCCCTGTGTCGAACCCGCCTAACCTCGCAGCCCCTCGAGCCCCTATCACCGGCCCCGATATTGTTCTGCAGCTCACCGCCATCGATGACATCATGGTGACGTCACCTAAGCGTCACCACACCTGGTTAGCGTCGGTCAAACCAGGTCGGGCCCCACTTTAGCTGCATGGATGCTGAGGTGGCTTTGGCCCCACACGTCATTCACTATGGCTAGGATCTTCCCAAGTGAAAAACGACCCCCACCCCTGTGCTGACATCATAATGATACAGTAACATTTTTAATTGATTTAAAAAATTCCAAAAATTGGACTAATCTTATAAAATCAATATCTAATTATTTATAAGTCAGAAAAATATGTATAATATATCAAATTGTTTAGAAAAATGAGAACTATCTATTTAAGCTATAATCATGCATTGTTCAACAACTTTCAAGACAAGTTAATTAGAAGAACATAGTAACCCCTCATAGGTGATTCCAGAGTTTCCCTGAGTTAGGGTTTGTACCCCTCGGAACCCCGATCAAATGGTCAAGCATGCCTTAGGGTTACTTTTCAATACAACTCAACTTGTCATATCATCATACTTGCTTGAGAATTGCATCTATGCCATGTGTTGATTGTTTCCCTCTCTTTCCGGTGTTTGGTTCTTCCCGATATAATACGATATCGAGATCAATATCCAGATCAAAGACCGAGATCAACACCGTCGAAGATCAAAGACAAATACTTGATCAACCATAATCAAGTCAAGTACAAGGCTTCCGAAGATCTATTTATCTGTTATCAAATGGCAAAGGCAAGCATAGCCCCACCATGATATAATCCTATGATTTCGAAAGCATTTCAATTCTTGCCATGATGCATACGATTCTACTGTGGTCTTTTATCGATATATAGAGTATCCTATCTATTGCATTACTCCCTTTGAGCTTATATTACCTGAACCACTGCTCCTAGCATAACTAGGTTTGGTTTGTGTGCACTCCTAGAGCTTACATATGTGTCCTGCTTAACCATGCATAGTTGTTGAGTCTGGTTCATCCAGATGATGTATCGGATGCAGAGAATCTAGTATGAAAGGATAACATGATGAGATGAGATCAAAGGTGATATGAGATTAAATATGCTAAGGCTTGTATGGGAGGCCACGGTGGGATGTGGTGTTTCTAGTCCCATGCTTGCCACCACTAGGAACTGAGTTCTTGCCTTTGGAACCGAGATGAGCATACAACCACACGAGGCTTGGGAACCCCTCGATTGAATAACTTGCCTAGTTGATTCCATGAGTCACATAGTTTAGGCGTTCCATTCGACATGCATCCTGGATCTTCTCGAAGGCGGTGAAGGAGGTGCATTCATAACAGGTAGGTAAGCGTGGCCGGGCTTGCTTGGGGTCGATGGAGCCCCTGGTGAACCAACCTTGCCTCACATCTCTAGGGACTGACTTCGGGATTTGACCTGTTACGGCGGAACCATCCTTAGGGCGTGACTCATGGTCTCGGCGAAAGCAAGGTAAAGTTCATGTCTAACCATCCTCTCCCGGCCTTCCAAGGGCTAACCTTAAGTGGCATTAAGAGAAGGTTAGTACTTAGTACGTGTGGGTAAAGTTGTACACCCCTACAGGGTTAAATATTTTCGAAAAGTCGTGTTCACGGTTATGAACGCTTGGTGACCAGATTCTAAGATCATAGAGAACATGAACCTAATCGTAAAACTCGGCAACTAATGTTTGTTAAGGATTATTCCTCATGGGTATGAGGGGGGTGATCCTAGTTCAGATGATTGGTGGATATAAAAAGATATTGATCAATATTTCGGAAATGTCGCTCTCTTATCCCCTTTTAAAATACTCTAAATAGACGAGCTTCTTCTCTCCCTTGTTTATAAACAAAGATGGCTTTATGCAAAATAGCTCCACCAGCCATAAGTCTTGCGGAGTACACCCTGTACTCACCCTTGCTTTGTTGATACTTTTGGCAGAGTAAGTGTTCCCCTGAAGATTAGTTTGGTACTACATCGACACCGACGAGTAGCTTGGGATTCCCGGTCGGCAGCCTGGAATCTATGGGCTGGGACGTCATCGTTATGCTTCAGGCCTCTTAGGTCATTTGTTAAGTTTGCTATACTTAATAGCATAATTTGCCTTCCGTTGTTTGATGTTTGTGGTCAGTGACCTCTGCTTGTAATAATTTGGTTCTTTGCTCAGTTATGAGCTTTCTGTAATAATTTTGTTGTTGTAGGGTCACTGTTGTGTTACTGATTCTCCACTGGATATTCTCGAGCTCAAGGTTAAACTTATATCAGACGGAGATCTGGGATTTGTTTATCCCTGATCCCGGGGGTGTCACACTGTCCTAACATAGCTCCTAAAGCATAGTCACTAGCATCACACATGATTTTGAAAGGTTCATCCCATTTTGGAGATTGCATGATAGGTGCTGAAACTAATTCATTTTTAAGGTTTTCAAAAGCTGGAATGCAATCATGATCTAAGTAGAACGGGGTATATTTCTCAAGAAGTTTGTGAGAGGCATAACTATTTTAGCAAAATCTTTTATAAAACGCCTATAAAAACTTGCATCCCAGAAACATTTTTAAGTTTTTTATGTCCTGAGGTACTAGAAGAATTTCTATAGCATTTATATTAGACTTATGTATTTCTATACCCTTCTATGAAACTTTATGTCCAAAAACTTTATCTTCTCATACCATGAAATGATATTGCTCCCAATTCAAAACCAAATTTGATTGCCTACATCTCTGTAAAACTTTGGTTAATTTGTAGAGACAATTTCAAATGTTGTTCCACAAACAACAAAATCATTTGTTAGAACTTCCATAGTCTTCTCAACAATATCATCAAGATTTTTTAAACACATTCTTGAAAAGTTGCAGCTGCATTACATAAGCCAAACGAAATTAATCTATAAGCATATGTGCCATAAGGACAAGTGAAAGTTGTTTTCTCTTGATCTTCGGGTTGTATAGCAATTTGAGAATAGCCGGAATAACCATCAAGAAAGCAGAAATAAGAATTATTACTAAGTCTTTCTAAAATTTTATCCATAAATGGTATAGGTTTATGATATTTCTGTGTCTCACGGTTTAGTTTCCTATAATCAATGCACATACGATATCCAACAATAGGTCTTATAGGAACTAGCTCACCATCATCATTCATAGCAGCATCAAGACCACCTTGTCTTGGTATGCAATGAGCTGGGCTAACCCATTTACTGTCAGAAATAGGATATATTATGTTGACATCTAATAAGCGTATAACTTCTTTTCTTACTACTTCCTTAATTTTCGAATTAAGCCTTCTCTTCGTGTCAACTACAGGTACAACATAATCAAGCACGGTATTCTTATGTGTTACTATAGAGGGATCTATTCCTTTAATATCACCTAGAGTATATCCAAATGCTTCTCGATGCTTGATCAAGACTGAAATGAGTTTATTTGTTTCATTTTCTGATAAATTTTTACTAATAATAACAGGACATTTATTTTCATTATCTAAGAACCCATACCTCATATTGTCTCGAAGTCGTTTCAATTCAATTGGCGGAGGTTCTTCATCTCATTTTCTTACCAGTTCTTCATAGTCATATGGATTATGCGCTTCCAGAATGGAATCAAGGTAATCATCCATGTCTTCTCTTTCCTCATCATCTGGTACCTCCTCCCAATTAATTAGGATCCTCTCTAATTCATCTTATGGAGTGCTTAAATTAATTGCGGCTAGCTCGGCAATCGTTTTCCCTTCCTTGATATATTCCTCTTCATATGGCCTCTTCTTTAGTTTGGCAAAGTGGAATGTCATTTCCTCTTCTCCAAACAGCATTAAAATTGTCTCCTTCTTATTATCAATTCGAGATTTGGTTATGGAGACAAAAGGCCTGCCTAGAAGGATAGGACAAAAAGAATCTCGAGGCATATGAACAATATGAAAATCAAGGGGGTACATAAGTGCTCCAATAAAGACATAGATATTTCTAATAACACCTTCATTTTTATATTGGTTCTATTTGACAATTTAATAATAGTGTCTACCGGTTCCACATCTATATTATTTAAATTGTAGCGAAGTTCCTCATAAAGTGATGAAGGAATAATATTTATAGTGGAAATCGGTTCAAAAATTCTGTATAATAAAGTTTCCCCGCAATATATAGGAGTCATAGGCTTAGAAGTTTCGTTACCTCGTACCTTACCTTTGATGAATTCTGAAGTTTCAAGGTCTAGAGTAACCACTTCATTATCCACGGTTCGTGCTTCCATAAGATCCTTCAATATTACAATATTTGCATTGGTAGCATCGGGGTTCCTTTCTGGTTTCTTTAATATTCTCTTTATGTGTTCTTCCTTTCTGTGCTTTTTCTTGATATTCTCTTGAATAGGTTAAGAGGAAAACTCTACTATTGGTACACCTTTTCTTGCATGCTTCTTTTCTTCGAAGGGATTATAGGGTTTACATTCTGTAGGTACCTATAGATGCCCTCTCATCCTGTGAGCTTTGCTTTCTGAGTAATATTTTGATAGGAAATTGGTTATCAATTTCGTCCAATTCCTTGGTGCCTCTTCACAAAAAGATCTATACTAGTTGCAAACATTATTTGAGAGTGTTTGTCTAAATAACTAGACTTTAACCCTATCAATATTACAGTTATCGAACATAAAGGAACCCAAAGCATCTTCAAAGAATTGTAAGTGCCCATATGAACTCTCTTCATCGGTTCCTGCAAATTTCTTAGAGTGTAGTAATTCAAGTAATAAAGGATGGATCTCAATACCATCAGGATTTATGCTTTTGTTGACAGCTATAAAAGCGTCCATGGGCGAACCCATTTTCCTAACTGCCTTAAGCTGGATTAAATGCTAGGTGTTGTCCATTGTTATGGCCCTGCAACTTAAATCAAAGATTAGTACAATGAAAGTAAATAACTAAAAGTAAAGTGACTTATAGCGCTAAGATCCCTAGCAACGGCGCTAGAAAATATCTTGATGACTGCAAGTGCACATATCATTTGTAGCTAGTTTCGAAATAAAGATATCGATCCCAAAGAGAGCAGTAGGCAAAAGGCTAAAATGATTTTAACTAAAACTAAACGAAGTACTTAATAAATAATTTTAAGATGAAAGAAAAATAGAATTGTTTTAAGGATTGTTTTGGGATTTTTGATTGAGCAATCAATTAAATAAACTTAAGTAAAACTTAATGCGGAAAGTAGGAATCACGTATGTAAAAGAGCTTGGGACTGCAATAGGGAAAAATGGAGTTCTCGGGGAGTGGTGGATACACCGCTAGAAATTTAGACAGAGTAATCAAGATTATCATAGCAAATATTCTCATGACATGTATGTATGTGGGAGGAGCTCCATATATGGACGAATAGGCAGCAACCACTGCTCACATCATCTGTCATAACCATATTAGACAAATAAACGACATCAATCGTATTATCTCGCTATTAAGGGATTTCTCCCGTGGCATGGACATGGCTTAATGAGTTCTTCTTGCTTCCCTAAGTTAGTACGTAAAGAATGACAACAGCTTTATAGTCACAATAAGTGCTATCATCCCTCTGTCTACCAACAAGTAATCCCCTTCATCAAGTCCCCATAAGGGGAAAATATTAAAAGGTGCACAACTCTCAATATCAAGATAAATACAATTAACACATACACATAATGATGTATAACATGATAATCTCTATCTCATCTCAATCATATGCTAGGGTTTCTTCATCTCCCCAAGAACTAATGATCTACTCAGACATGGAGGCAATCAATATCATGGCAATGATAATGAAAACAATTATAGATAAATAGTTCTTGTATAAATTCATAACTAGTACGAGAATTACAACAAGATCTAGATGAGATGTAGATGGGATGGATGAAGATGTTGGTGATGTAGCGGTTGAGAAGATGAAGATCAATGTCTTGGACTCCCAGATCTGCGTAGGGCGAAGATGGATCCCTTGGGCAAGTTTCCCCTCCAGACCCCTTTCGGAGATGAGGTTTTTGGCGATTTCTGTGTGTTCTGTATGTCATCTCTTCGATATGATTGCACAGGGTGAAACTATTTGAAGAGGCTATGGCGGCGGCAACTATACGGCCGTAAAAAGTATTCCCGCCGTATAGTTGGTCATTAAACCTACTAGTTGCTGCGATCGCCTCGGGTTTTTTCTGGTGTTATTGATATTTCCCAAATTAGCGATTTACGTTATTTTTGACTCTTTTTGGCTCCAGTACAACTGGTCCAAGAATTGTATCCATCGTATCCATCATCTATCCCGATCCTAGTGGAAATAGACATAAAAGATGTGCGCGAACGCCGTAACCAAGATCCTACCACTACAATGCAAAATAATAATATAAAAGATGATGCAAATATACACTCATCAACAAGTTATCACCTCTATGGGAGGGACCATACATCGTGAGCAAAACTCTGCATGCATATTATATGATGATGCTCAGAAACAGAAGAATAAGGTGGACATGTCCGGCAAGAAAACCAAAAGGCCATGGAATGTAGTTTTATTTCGCCCCTTTTACACCTAAGGGAAGATTGTATGTATCTTTGAACTCCCTCGTATGTCAGACATGTATGCCGGCTATGAGCAATGAATGAAATGCTGGAGCCTCAAAAATAAACTCGGGGACTCCCTCGTCCTAATATTTTCTAGTACCTTTACGTTTTATGACGGCTGGCTTAGCTTTCCTCTTCCTTATGTAGGATTAGTAATGTGTCGGCACCAAATGCCCACTCTTCGACTTAGTTGTTGTCCACAACCCGGCTTCATGGCAAGCGAGAGCAAAAGCTAGAGGTAGCTAAACACACAAAAAACGATTAAGAAAAAGAAAAACAAGCAAGCCGACATTTGTTGTTTTTTGACTAACTCTTTATTTCAGTTTATTTTCTTGTGACGAATGGATCTATGTCATGACTCTAAGTTTTGAATATAGTTAACTTAGTTTTGTGACTTTGTGACTCATACATCAAACGTCAAAAAAGGTAGACAAGAGTCAAGGTTATGGAATTGAGTAAACAAGAAAACAAATTTGGGAACTTAGCCCAAAGTGATTTGGCACTAAGCCTTATCATTTAGCTTAAGTGTTTAGTAGCAACAAAATAACTTGATTGTTTATATTACATCTGCACTCAGCATTCCGGGGATTTAACGAATTCAGTTTTTTCAAAGCTTAAGCGGCTGTGCCAGAGCCGGAAGGATTGGTCGAAGGAGCGGAAGTGCTGGCATCAGGAGCGATAGTCTCGGACTCGATTTCCTCATCTATCTCTTCTTATCCCTCTTCTTCTTCGTTCTCGTCATCTTCATCATTGAGAAAGCTCGGCCTTTCAGTAAAAGAATGAATATTGGCATACTGGATGAAGTTGTAAGCTTGGTCTTGGCGCTGTTTTATAAGCTCCGGGTCAGTTGTCCACTTGGACCCGACGCGCATTGTCTGGAGAACATCTAACTCGTACCAAGAGTGTACAAAGGACAATGCTGCGTCGGCACCAGTGTGGGCAGCTGATTCGTGCCACTCGCTGAGCCTCTCCTCGCTTGTCATTAAGTGCTTCACCAGCTCCGAGACATATTTTGCGGCTGGAACTCCTGTCCAAAGAACATTGAATGTGCGAATAGCCACACTAAGAAGGTCAACTCCAAAGACCCTCACTGGTTTAAGCCGAGCAGATAGGGCAGCCAAGTGATCATCCATATCAAGCTCATCTGAGATAGGACCAGTCTCGACTCTTTTTTATCTCGACTTGACAACAGTGGTAGCAAGAGGTTTTGATTCAGGAAAATTATCTGAAGGAAAAACAGTAGGGAATATGTAAATTAGGTGAATGTCAGTATATGAGTTACGTCGACATATAAAAAGAGGGAAGATGAGCTTACTGGCCAAGACACTGTTAATTCGGGTCAGTTCCGACATCCATATGTCGGACTTGCCCTTGAGCTCATCCAGTTCCGCATGAATCGAGTTAATCATTAACTCGGCATCATTAAACAAATATTTGTTCTTTTGGATCTGCCCCAACATATGGCTTTTCTCCTCGGATAAATCCTAACAAACTTGATCAAGTTTAGTTTTGTGCTCCTTCTTCATGCTCTCAATTTGCTCCTTTAGCAGAGATACCTCATACCGCTCCTTTTTGAGTTGAGCTTGATGTTCCCCTGCTTGTTCCAGAAAATGGTTCATCAGTTCCAGCGTGTTTATGCAGTCTTGGTGCTCCCCTGCGTCGAGATAGAACCGTAGGTACAAATGAAATGAAATATGTACAAATTAAAGTACAGAAGATGGTGTACCCTCACTGTCGGAGATCCGCTTCTGCAGCTTTTCAATCTTTTCTTGTGTCCAGGCTGCAAGTAATGGCAAAGATTATGTTGGCAAGCAGGAGAATCAGATCAAGGCAATAATAACACACCTTTGCTTTTCAGCTCGGCTAGAAGTTGCGTGTGCTTATCCGAGAGACGTTTGTGCTCCAAAAGAAGACTTTGATACAGTTTGATGCGGGCATTGGTGGAAACCTAACAAGGCACAATGTTAAGTAATCAATTTTAAGATTCAAGACGAGTTGCGCTAACTCAACCAGAATCTCAGAAAATAAGGAATCAATTTTAAGATTCGAGCCGAGTTATACTAATTCAACCCGAATCTCGGAAAATAGTTAATCGAATTAAAGATTCGAGCCAGAGTTATGCTAACTCAACCCGAATCTCAGGAAATAGGGAATCGAATTGAAGATTCGAGCTAAGTTATGCTAACTTAACCCGAATATCTAGAAATAGGGAATCAAATTCAAAACTGACGAACTATAAGCTAGGCTAAAATGATCTAGGAGCCTTTGGATGAGTAATATTTTACTCAATCCAAACCTCGGGGACTAGGGATCATATATGTGTGGCTCAAATATAAAAAGAATGGACAATATGTTTAACTCAAGAGCTTTGTCGGCTTCGATCAGAGTAGCCTTAGCTTGGAACATTTTCTGAGTGACAGTGCTTGGACCCACCAAATGCTGCTTCGAATGAGAGTTCCTAGAAATCACTTCACTAAGATCAGCATTGTTCCAATCCATAGAAAAGTGGTTGAGGGAACCCAAGCTCTTGCTGCTCAAAGTACAGGATAAGAAAAATCATTTCCCAGCAGCAGACTGTTGGCGCTGACCATAGCCGCAGCCGGTCTCACCATAGCCTTATCTGAAGCTGTCCCAGAGACAGTAGAAGACTTCTTCATCATATTAGCAACCTACATTTGCTTGGTCGCGGGTGCTAATTTCTTTGGTTGTTGTTTGGTCGGCTGAGCTTGCTGCTGCTATGTCGGTGCAGCCTTCTTCTATTGCGACACTGAGGGACGTGGCGGAGTTGTTTGCTGCTGTGGTTGCTATGGAGATTGGCGTTGTTGAGTTTACTGTTGCGTCTGGACTTGTTGTTGCTGTTGTGGTTGAGGTTGCTCCGGCACTTCTGGAGTCTCAAGATTAATTGTCTCGGTGCCCATATTGCCGGCGCCATATTTTTCCTCTCTATCGGGAGCCGAGGTATCCTCTCTCGGCTCATGCACGGTGCCGTCTTCTGAAGCGACATACTCCTCCCTAATGTCAGACTGCCCTCCCGGCCGGGATATGTCGGCATCAGGTGCCCGAGGAGTGCTCGCCCTGTCACGATGTACCTAGGTTCGGGGCTCTCCTATTGAGACAACACCCCTACTCTTGCATTCTAGATGATATATCTCAATGCATTACTGTAGCTACAATGGCTCCTTAAGATGTATGCGAGGGAAGGGAGAAGCTATCTGCCTCTCTCTTTTATCTAAGTGCTCAGGGGGGAAATGAGGAACAGGGTCAACCCCCCTCTCTGGAGGTCCTGGGGAACCTTATAAAGGGATGCCCGCATTACAATATTATGGCTTAGGTGGCAGGGAATATGCTTTACTGATGCGGTACCAAATTCGTTTCCTTGGGCTCACAGATGCTCTTGTTGTCACTATTTCGCTCTTAATAACCCTCGATGGGACTTGACGTGCCCATCCCTGACAACGGTCCCCTCCTAGATATCCTCTACGGGACTACTCTACGTAATCCAGGGACACACCTACAGAGGAACGGTTATCCTCTTCGGTATTCCTGGGAGGATACTGAGGCATTGACTTAGAGGCCAACATATGACCATTGGCTATAGGCCAACACCTTCAACTCTAGCCAAGATTAGTCGGCCTTGGTGAACCTGCATACAAGAGATAAACATGTTACGCCGACATATCTTTTATATGTCGGCCATGGTACGTTGGCCTATGGCGGTTAACCTTATCTTATATCGTAGCTCGACCCTATCGGGGTTCATCCCGCCGATATTAGTCCCCGAAGTTGTCGCGGTCTTGCAGTGCTAACTAAAAGGACATGAAAGGTTTCTTTAACTAACATGGGACATATCTTTTCAGCCAACCTATCTATAAGTCGGCCAAACTTGATTCGAACCCGGCATGGCGATTTTCTGCCGGTTTCGACTTTGCTTGGTTGGAAACGAATCTTACCTCGGCCACCAAATGATCTCTTAGTTTTGTTATCTCACTCGTTGTGGCCCCCTAAGTTTCTTTGGGCCTCCCTTATTTTATATTTCATTATCCTACGTGTAACGCACTTACTATGTGCTGCCAATTTTTTGCTCCAAGATGTGACATGTTGCACTGTTGTTGTGGACCTTGGGTCCCACAAGCAGTCAATTTTCTCATTGACTAGTCAGGTCTTTCCCCACGACGCCTCGTTTACCGCTGAACCCGGAGGATCAATTATGGTGCTAGGGATAGTTACCTCTCTGTGGCACGATCTGGGGAGTGGTTCCCGTGGAATACACGCGCATGATGTGGCCATCGTGGGTGCAACTGATCCCACAACCCACGACGCCGCTTGGACTTTAAATAGAGGGGCAGGGAGAAACTCTTATTCACTTTCCCCTTTGCCTTTCTTCTCCACAGCATCGTCGCTGCTCCTCCTCTTCTCGTGCCGCCGCCAAGTATTTCTCCCCCTCGTCGTCGATTTAGCTCATGCGCGGACCATTGCTGCCACCGCCACTACGGGACGCTGCCACTCTAGGCCTAGGGCCGCTACAGAGATGGCGCCTCAGAAGGTTATCGCTGTTGAGCATGGAGAAGAAGAACAGGATGTCGGACCAGAGCGCGCACCATGGGAGGGCTCCAGCGTGGCCTGCGACAAAATCGAGTGGCCCTGCCGAACACGAAGGATCCCGCCGGAGGTAGAGTGCTAGCTGCCCGGCGCTGAGTCCGCGCTAGAGTTAACCCTGGTGAGTTCGTAGTGTTCATATCACACTTAGAGCGCGGGTTCCATCTTCCCATCAGCGATTTCACCAAGAAATTACTAGAATCTGTTGGTCTTCAACCACATCACTTGCCTACCAACACAATTGCCACCATGTCTTCCTTTATCTCTTGCTATGAGGGCTATCTCAGCCTCTGGCCTAAGATAAACCTCTAGTCCAAGTATTTTCAATTTCTTCCCTAGGTTATCTCGGATAAGGACACTCCCGCGAGCGTCAAGCTCATGACAAAGTGCAGAGCCGCCACCGTTGTACCCCGACGAAGATCCGCCGTTCCTCGGATTAAAGGCCTAGATTCATGTAAGAAATGGCAATGGTCCTTCTTTTGTGTGAAGAACCGAACCGAAGTAGACATGATTAGGTTGCCCAAATTCGCCATCAGTGCGCCTGAAGCAAAGCTCAACTGGAGGCTTGACCCCAAGGAGCTGAATGCCGAGGTTAACGGGTTTCACTCAGCCATCCTAGAGCTTATGAAGGAAGGTATGACGGTTAATGATCTCTTGGCGACATTCTTCAATCGCCAAGTTTCCCCACTCTAGCATCGGACGCACAAAATTTGCCATATGAGTGGCCAATTTAACCCGAACCAGACTTCAACAATCGAGATGACCAAACCCAAAGTTCAAATACAGGTTAAGGCTATTGCCAAGACCAAAATGGTCTTGGCAATAGCCTTAACCTGTATTTGAACTTTGGGTTTGGTCATCTCGATTGTTGAAGTCTGGTTCGGGTTGGTCTTGGCAATAGCCTTAACCTGTATTTGAACTTTGGGTTTGGTCATCTCGATTGTTGAAGTCTGGTTCGGGTTAAATTGGCCACTCATATGGCAAATTTTGTGCGTCCGATGCTAGAGTGGGGAAACTTGGCGATTGAAGAATGTCGCCAAGAGATCATTAACCGTCATACCTTCCTTCATAAGCTCTAGGATGGCTGAGTGAAACCCGTTAACCTCGGCATTCAGCTCCTTGGGGTCAAGCCTCCAATTGAGCTTTGCTTCAGGCGCACTGATGGCGAATTTGGGCAACCTAATCATGTCTACTTCGGTTCGGTTCTTCACACAAAAGAAGGACCATTGCCATTTCTTACATGAATCTAGGCCTTTAATCCGAGGAACGGCGGATCTTCGTCGGGGTACAACGGTGGCGGCTCTGCACTTTGTCATGAGCTTGACGCTCGCGGGAGTGTCCTTATCCGAGATAACCTAGGGAAGAAATTGAAAATACTTGGACTAGAGGTTTATCTTAGGCCAGAGGCTGAGATAGCCCTCATAGCAAGAGATAAAGGAAGACATGGTGGCAATTGTGTTGGTAGGCAAGTGATGTGGTTGAAGACCAACAGATTCTAGTAATTTCTTGGTGAAATCGCTGATGGGAAGATGGAACCCGCGCTCGAAGTGTGATATGAACACTACGAACTCACCAGGGTTAACTCTAGCGCGGACTCAGCGCCGGGCAGCTAGCACTCTACCTCCGGCGGGATCCTTCGTGTTCGGCAGGGCCACTCGATTTTGTCGCAGGCCACGCTGGAGCCCTCCCATGGTGCGCGCTCTGGTCCGACATCCTGTTCTTCTTCTCCATGCTCAACAGCGATAACCTTCTGAGGCGCCATCTCTGTAGCGGCCCTAGGCCTAGAGTGGCAGCGTCCCGTAGTGGCGGTGGCAGCAATGGTCCGCGCATGAGCTAAATCGACGACGAGGGGGAGAAAGACTTGGCGGCGGCACGAGAAGAGGAGGAGCAGCGACGATGCTGTGGAGAAGAAAGGCAAAGGGGAAAGTGAATAAGAGTTTCTCCCTGCCCCTCTATTTAAAGTCCAAGCGGCGTCGTGGGTTGTGGGATCAGTTGCACCCACGATGGCCACATCATGCGCGTGTATTCCACGGGAACCACTCCCCAGATCGTGCCACAGAGAGGTAACTATCCCTAGCACCATAATTGATCCTCCGGGTTCAGCGGTAAACGAGGCGTCGTGGGGAAAGACCTGACTAGTCAATGAGAAAATTGACTGCTTGTGGGACCCAAGGTCCACAACAACAGTGCAACATGTCACATCTTGGAGCAAAAAATTGGCAGCACATAGTAAGTGCGTTACACGTAGGATAATGAAATATAAAATAAGGGAGGCCCAAAGAAACTTAGGGGGCCACAACGAGTGAGATAACAAAACTAAGAGATCATTTGGTGGCCGAGGTAAGATTCGTTTCCAACCAAGCAAAGTAGAAACCGGCAGAAAATCGCCATGCCGGGTTGGAATCAAGTTTGGCCGACTTATAGATAGGTTGGCTGAAAAGATATGTCCCATGTTAGTTAAAGAAACCTTTCATGGCCTTTTAGTTAGCACTGCAAGACCGCGACAACTTCGGGGACTAATATCGACGGGATGAACCCCGATAGGGTCGAGCTACGATATAAGATAAGGTTAACCGCCATAGGCCAACGTACCATGGCCGACATATAAAAGATATGTCGGCGTAACATGTTTATCTCTTGTATGCAGGTTCACCAAGGCCGACTAATCTTGGCTAGAGTTGAAGGTGTTGGCCTATAGCCAATGGTCATATGTTGGCCTCTAAGTCAATGCCTCAGTATCCTCCCAGGAATACCGAAGAGGATAACCGTTCCTCTGTAGGTGTGTCCCTGGATTACGTAGAGTAGTCCCGTAGAGGATATCTAGGAGGGGACCGTTGTCAGGGATGGGCACGTCAAGTCCCATCGAGGGTTATTAAGAGCGAAATAGTGACAACAAGAGCATCTGTGAGCCCAAGGAAACGAATTTGGTACCGCATCAGTAAAGCATATTCCCTGCCACCTAAGCCATAATATTGTAATGCGGGCATCCCTTTATAAGGTTCCCCAGGACCTCCAGAGAGGGGGGTTGACCCTGTTCCTCATTTCCCCCCTGAGCACTTAGATAAAAGAGAGAGGCAGATAGCTTCTCCCTTCCCTCGCATACATCTTAAGGAGCCATTGTAGCTACAGTAATGCATTGAGATATATCATCTAGAATGCAAGAGTAGGGGTGTTGTCTCAATAGGAGAGCCCCGAACCTAGGTACATCGTGTGTTTTGAGTTTGTGTGTGTGCGGTCTTCGCCGCACTCTCCCTCCCCGGATCCTCCGATGTCCATTCGGCCCCATCTTAAGCCATCTCATGGCATCTGCCGTGACACCAACATGACACACAATGGGCACCACTCCCGTTGATGAAGAATGTTCGATAGACAGACTTTTCATAGTACTCCGTGCTTGTTGATAACTTCCACATAAACTTGTTTTGAATGGCTAGACGAGGTTAAAGTTTGGATTGGGTTTGGGAACCCATTTAATGAAAAATATAGAGCTCTCTTTGGGGTGACTACAATTGTCATGGTGGGAAATGGTGAGAAGGCAAAATTTTGGACCCCCCATGGGTAGACAAGATTTGATCCAAAGATATAGCACCAAAGATATTCGAATAAATAAAAAATAAGAATTGCACGGTTAGTCAAATCAATATCCACCAACTTTTGTGTTTGTCAATATCCACCAAGATTTCGACATGGAGCACATAAAACAATTCATCGCCCGCTGGGAGATGATATCTTGTGTCCACCTTGTGCATGAGGTAAGGATAACATTAAGTGGAAGTTCACAAATGGTGGCAAATACTTGCATTATCAGCATAAAAATACAATTTGAAGGCCTCGTCTCCACAACCCTCAATGCCTCATCTTGAAAGTTTGGGATCCTCCTAAATGCTTGTATTGTTGGCTATGCAAAGTAGAATTTTGACGGGAGGCCATCTTGAAGCGAAGGGATGGAAAATTGCGGAATTGCCTCTTATGCAACCAAGTCCAAGAATCGGCGGCTCGCCTTATCTACAAATGCAGATTTACCGTTACTGGTGTGGTGTCCAGAACCAACCATAAATGAATGGTGGTCAAAACTAGCTCTTGAACGGGAAAATGAGAGGAAAGCGGTGGCATCGATGGTCATGCTCATTTTTTGAGGCTGTTCATAGTGGGGAGTAACTTGGACTACTGTCATGCATATGACACTAGTATAAGTTACCATCTTCATAGTGCATACTAGTAACTAATAGATAGTGTCATATTAGATACTATATTAATTAGTATATAGACTCATTTTGTCTAAAAAAGTGTGATGTTATGGTAGCATAGCTAGTTACCATAATATAACATCCCAGCATTAGAGGGTAGTAATAACCAGAGATCAGGTGTGTGTTGCATTTATTCATAGAAAATCCGAATAATTTTTACATTTTTATCAATACTTGTCAAAGTGATTGAAGCTTTTCTTAATTTGATGGAACTAAAGTAGATCATCAAGTTGAGTGCGATAAGTTTCAATATGATCTTTTCTAAAACATTATTTTGGGTAAAGATGATTTGATCTATGGATAGATAAAATGGAATAAAATTAAACCTACAACACATTACTTAATGATTAATACCATATCTTCTCGAGATCATATCATGGTATTTTCTACAATAAATCCTAGATACCAAATCAAGTATATCACTCAAGTAAAAGGAACTCGATACTAAATCTTGATATATACTTTTCATAATAACTCCTACCATGAGCATCATGGTAGTTCTTAAACACTAACTTCTTGACACATATTGAGTAACAAGGAAATCAAGCGAAGACCCTTCACCACATATCCTTCTTGCAATACTAATCATTGTAATCCCTATTGAACCATGATCTAGTATATGTTGATCACAAATGTTGGGTGATCAATTCTTGATCAATCAACTGTTGACCTATCAACTCTTGACCTAATATATTATTCTTTCTAAAGTCTTGAAAGGATATCAATACGGAGAGATCAGTTAGATATGCTAATTTGATTGATCATCTTTAGGATGAAAGTCTTAGGAGAGAATCAAATCAACATATAAGTTGGAGGAGTTACTCACTCCCGAATGGAATAGAAGAGATATCTTGGATAAAGATATATGCTGGTAATAGGAGGAACATAAGGATGGATCTTGGAGATATAGTTACCAAGGAGTAATTTTATTGGATCAAGTAGACATATTCATTGAGTAATATCTTGTAGTCAAATGGAACTTCTAAGAAGATAGTTATAATACAAGTCTAGTGTGTTATTGACAAAAACCCTTGATTATCCAACTAGAAACCCAAGCCACAAATGATCAAAGAATTATAATGATCATGCCTGAGTCAAGAGGAGTGAATGAAAATATGATACATAAGTGACATTGGTGGAGAAAACATTATTAAACATCATTATAGATATGTTATCTTAGGTTAGTCATGACAAGTCACGATGGTGTAATATGAAGTTGGAGTATGAGTTACTGGAGGTAGCTAAATATAGGATAGTATGATCAAGCTCATACCAGAGCAACATTGGATAATAAAAATAATATTTCCTCTCAAAGATTAGTAAACACTTGAGGTGTAATAAGGATTGCAATATACAACTACTGGGGTATATTGGTGATGAGTACTAAAGGAGAATGTGAGTGGAGTTAGAAGTAACAACTTACTAGAGTGGAAGTTAACATAGGCAGTTAAAGCTAAGTAAGTATAGCTGTGAGAAGAAAATGAAAGACTTCAGTTACAAGCATCTGAGATTCATCAATGGGATTACTAAGTGATTTATAAAGGAAGCGAGTAAGCACTTAAAGAGAATTGGATTCATTAGAAGTACTTTAGAGATGAGAGTTATCTTTATAAAGAGAATATGTAGAGCTTTAGTGTCAAGCTCATTGGATTCACCAATGGATTTAGGAGGAGAAATTATTATTGAGAGAATAATTGAGAAGTAAGCTTATCATCCAATGCATGATAATTAATGTGAATTGGTAGTTTATCTAGGAAGAGAATTCTTTAGTTAAAATCCAAGACTTGTGAAGTATGGAGGATAGGAATTCTTAATAAAGTTTACACCTTAGTTTTGTAGCAATATTGATATTTATCTATCTTAATTGTTGCTAGTATGAAGTAAATGTTGGGTTCACAACATAGAAAACAAAAAATTCCTACGAGGAACTGTATACGCCACGATCCATCTATCTAGATACAATCAACGGGTGGATATACATCCAGAATACATACCCTTGAAGACCGACAAAGCTTTACGAGTATGGAATTGTTGGTGATGTAGTCGATCTCTTGCCGATCTCAAGATCGTGTGGAAGTCCCGCAGCACCGCAACTCGGTGGAGCATCCATGATCTCACACCCGTCCGTACCCCGACAACCTCCACGTCCTCGCTCCAGCAATGCAGCGGAAGCAGAAAATCCTTGCTATAGAAAAAGCCACCGGGAACATGTATCTCGCTAAGCCGAGACCATGGGGGAATAGTACTAGAGGGGGAGAGAGATCCTTCACGAGGAGGTGTGAGTGAGAGAGGGAGAGGGGGGCCTTTTATAGGAAGAGGGGGTCACCCCAAGGGCCATGGCCGGCGGCCATGGTCGATGCCCCCACCCCTTCCTCCATTCATGTGAGTGGAGCTCCCACTCACAAAATGACTCTCCATTTCCTCCACTCAAAATCCATTAAATTTCCACCAAATTTAATGTAATCTCTCATTAAATAAAAATATTTTATTTATTTATTCAGAATTTTGTCAATTACATTAATTAACAAACATTCATATAAAACCCCTTGTTACTTTTCAATTTCACATGCAGAACCAATTTCAGCAATTTCACCCGAAACAATTCTGCTGTCCATTGAAATAATTCCAGCGCTTTGATATTCTTTTTATAGCAACTCATTTGCTCCAAATGGTGTAAAGATCCCTTAAGTGTGTCACCCTATAGTTCGTGAATAATGCATACATGATCGAGACCCCTCTCCGATCAATAATCAGCAGCGGGACCTAGAGATCCGTACTGACTCCTATACATTCAACGATAACTTCTTGTGATCATGAGAACCTTAACATTGTAACTAAATCCTTTTGTCTCGCGATATTTCACATGTCCGAGATTCGATCATCGGTATCCCCATACCTAGTTTGATCTCATTACTGACATGTACTCTTTTCTTGTTCCCGTGATATAGTTGGAGATATGCCCAAGAGGCAATAATAAAGTGGTTATTATTATATATTTGTGTATATGATAAATGTTTATATCCCATGCTATAATTGTATTAATGGGAAAAAATTAATACCTGTGTGTTTTGTAAACATAAAAGAGTCTCTGTTAAGCCTCTTATTAATCTATCTTGTTGATTCATAGATGATCATGGTTTTCTGATCATGGACATTGGATGTTATTAATAACAAGGTCATATCATTAGGAGAATAATGTGATGGACACACACCCATATTAATCATAGCATTAGATCAAGTCATTAAGTTCGTTTTGCTACCAGCTTTCAAATACATAGTAACCTAATCCTTCGACCATGAGATCATGTTAATCACCATCATCAGATGGATGCTTTGATGACATTAAACACCACTTCCATAACTGGGTGGTTATAAACAGGGGCGGAGCCAAGGGGGGGCGAGCAGGGGTCAGACCCCCCTCAACCGTTCGCCCCCCTCAAGGATTTGAAGTGGTGTGATTAGTGCATGTGCATTCTAATGCCACACATAATCAACCTAAATAATATGATACTTAAGCCTAATTTCAAGTATTTATGCACAAAGTGAAGCCCAAACACAAGAGAGAATAACCCGCCCATCCGCTAGCCACCCATGTACGGGCAATGGGCAATCGTGGAAGCCTGGTTATTTTTCACTTCTTATCTCACCTATCAGAGATTTGATCTTGCTTGCTATTCTTGGCTGCAACGAAGCCAGCCGCATCTCGTTGCCATTGCCGACGTTAGACTTTGATTCTCGGCTTATCAAGGCAGCCAAATAGTACTGTAGCAGCGGCTAATCTTCTGCCCATTTATCATGAGTCCGCATCACCATCCCGTCTATTCACCACCGAATTAGTCAAGGTACACTATATTGTACATAGCACAATTAATCTGATTTGACTATTCTAACTTGTTTCACTTGAGTTTTGCTATGATTTGTAAGTTTATAAATGATGATAAACAATATAGTATATTTATTTTTCCACCCACTGATTTGATCTCGAATCTGGCCAAGTGTTGAAAATTCGGGACTATGTATAAGGAAGTTATAAATTAGTGAAAAAATAGCTACATTGTGCAAAATTTCCATCTATATCACGATTTGCTGGCCAATTTTAGCAGTAAAATGTTTTTCTGATATTGCTTTTTTTAGACTCGATACCTCTGTATACTTGACCTAGAGGTGATACGCAATTGTGGTCAACCGCTTCCTGCGTCATTGGCTAGGTCCTAGGTTTTCATCGCTCGCCCCCCCTAAGTCCAAATCCTGGCTCCGCCCCTGGTTATAAAGGTGGCATTAGGTATTCTAAAAGTATGGACTGAAGTGCATGGATCAAGAGTGGGATTTGTCCATCCATATGACGGATAGATATACTCTGGGCCCTCTTGGTGGAGTGTCATCCAATTGGCTTGCAAGCATGTTACAAGGTCACAAGGGATGTCACATCACAGTACGAGTAAAGAGTACTTATCGATAACAAGGTTGAACTAGGTATAGAGATACCAACGATCAAACCTCGGATAAGTAAAGTATCACGCGACAAAGGGAATCGGTATCGTATGTAAATGGTTCATTCGATCACGAAGTCATCATAGAAATATGTGGGAGCCATATGGATTTCCATATCCCTCTATTGGTTATTGGTCGAAGAGGTGTCTCGATCATGTCTGCATAGTTCACGAACCATAGGGAGACACACTTAAGGATTCAATGTTGTTTAAGTAGATATGAAATATGAGTTGGAGACCGAATGTTGTTCAGAGTCTCGGATTGGATCCAGGATATCACGAGGAGATCCGGAATGGTCCGAAGAATAAGATTCATATAAGGAAAGTGGTTTTCCGGGGTTCAGAAAAAGTTTTGGTGTTTTGACCGGATACTTCTAGAATGTTCTAGAGCGACCACCAGTGGTCCCACCACCCCGGGAGGGGGTCGCTTGGATAGTGGCATGCCCTAGGGTCCAGCCACACCAAACCCTAAAGGGCCAATTCGTCCAATACTAGTAAAAGGATCAAACCCTAGTTTGAATAGTCAAATCCTAGTTTGAAAAGTCAAACTCTAGTTTTTGGTAAGAAGGAAGAGTTGGTGGAAAAGGTTTCAAGCTCTTCCCTTGGAGACCGAGTGGGGGGGGGGACACGGCCTGGGATGGGAACCCTTGGTCGGCCTCCCCCACCTATATAATGAGGGGCGGGGGCGCACCCCCCCACACACACACCCTTGTCCATTGGTGTATAACCCTAGCCGCCCCCTCTCTTCTCTCTCGTCCACCGTCCTGCTCCGGCTTAGGTGAAGCCCTGCAGAAATCTCTCCTCCTCCACCACAACCACAACACCGTCGTGCTGTTGGGATTCTGAGGAGATCTACAACCTCCGTTGCCCTGCTAGAACAAGGGAGAGGAAGGTCTTCATCGACTCCGTACGTGTGACCGACTGCGGAAGTGCTGCCAGAACACGGCGTCGGAAGGATCGTCTACATGATCTTGAGATCAACAAGTAATCAACTACATCAACCACGAGATCTAATCTCGTTAACTCTTTAGATCTATGAGGGTTAGTTCTCTACAATATCGTTGCACCGATCTCGTAGATTAGATCTTGGCTTTTCCATAGATTAGATCTTGGTTTTGTGTGTTCACGCGATAGAATTTTTTTTGTTTTCCATGCAACGAACCCTACAGATATAACATTCTAGTGATCTCCATCACTTGCTTGCGAGCTATATCAATGTGATATCACCGAGAGGGCTAGAGTATATCTCTCCGTCATTTGGATGGACAAATCCCACTCTTGATCCATGAGCCTCTACATAACACTATCAGAGTATCTGAACCCACCTTTATAGTCATCCTGTTATGGTGTGACATTTGATGTTATGAAGCTACTCTTCCTGTGTTAGTGATTGACATGATCTCATGGTCTAAGGACTAAAGTTACTTGTAATGATGTTATAGCAATTTAAACATAATGACTTTGATAGTATTACTATACTTCGGATGAATGTTCATCACATCATTCCACCGATGCTGTGAAAGGCATAACTAGGAACACTTTATTAATCAACGAGTTATTTATATGAGAGGCATAACTAGAAACACTTTATTTGTTTATTAAACACACATGTATTAATGTTTCCTTTTAATACAATTGTAGCATGTAAAATAAACATCTATCATATACTTGGAATACGATAATAACAACTTTATTATTGCCTCTCGGGCATATTCCCTTCAACAAAAATAGTCCAAAACATCTTAAACATTTTATAATATCATCATTAAAAATGATTGTATATTACTTTCCAAAAGTATTTTATTTGTTTATAAAATCATAAATAATAATATATTTTTTGGCTTATTAAACATTTTTACCATCATTTCACTCACAAATTTATGAATGTATTCAAAACTTAAAGATAATTCTTAAGTAGTGCAAGTAATCCCATCTCCATGTTTATAAAATTTAATCCCTAATTCCTAAGTGGATAAAATATTTCATTCACTTATGATATCAACAAAACACCACTCAAGTAAAAATAATGCTACTTTTGAAGTATTATGAAGTGAACAAATTATAGTATCATCTTATATAAATAACATACAAGTCCCAAATTCAAATAATATGCTTAACTCAATTATGATAGTGGTTTATTTTATAGTAAGTAGAGTAGGAAAAACCCTAATAGTACCTATTTACAAGTTAAAATGCTTTTACTTTGTAAAGTAAGATTTTCTTCAAAATTTATTCATTTAAGATGCATTAAAAGTAAGATGTAGTTGTTTCCTTAAAAGCTCTAATAGAATAACAATGTTTATATCAGAAGTTTTTAGCCATGTATCTATACTTGGGTGTTAAATTTTTGTATGCTACTTTGTTATACTTGTAAGACTTCTCACACACTATCTCACAAGCCTAATAAGAAGCACAAGTGTGAAATTGATCTAAAAGGATAACACATCCAAAATAAATCATCATAATCCCACAAATGCTAGATCATCTATGTTTACTCCGGGGATTTCGAGTTTAAAACATTGCATTATATTAATTGTGCAAAATAGCATCTTGCTTCTTTAAACATTAGTCCTTACCGGACCAATGATGATGTTTTCAGATATTGGAGTTTATATTGTATTGAAGATCATGAGTGCATAATCTTGCAATCACAAAAGGCAAGTTCATAGTTGCTCATGTTCTTTGTTTTTTCTATTAAGTATTTGCAATC
The DNA here is from genome assembly GCA_910589765.1 of Avena atlantica. Taxonomy (NCBI): domain Eukaryota; kingdom Viridiplantae; phylum Streptophyta; class Magnoliopsida; order Poales; family Poaceae; genus Avena; species Avena atlantica. Next base: position 377,942,132 of record OU342734.1, on the reverse strand, counting down.
TATTATTGTTATCACCTACATTCCGAAAAGGATGGCATATAACACTATTTTCATAATTGACTTAAACTACCGGTTACTGATCCATGGTGGTCAGATAATCTATTATGACTGGCAATGGAACCACCATTACACAGGAAATTATCACCTAGGACTTAATAAAAAATGTTGCCAGTGTTTCTTGTGTCGTATAATACGCGTTAACCATAAGATCTAGAGTGGGGCGGAGAAGTCAGCTAGATCTTCTTCCTTTCGTGTGCTAATGGACGACCTTATCATGAAGTCACAGGTTCCTCGCATAGGATCCAACACATGGGTGGGACCCCTCAGTTCCCCGCGATGCTGGTGTCTAGATTATCTATGAGAGGCTGCCATAGGTGGAGGTCTCCCATATATGATGGGGGCTTCCAGGGGCATAACCGGCTTACAGAGTCTTCAAGGGGTCTATCAGAATTATAGCTGCCCGAAAAGGGGTATAGCAGAGGTAGGACTGCTTGAAGGATTGTGTTGGCATGTGGGGTAGTGGAGAAGAGCAGTGATCGGCTTGGATCTTTTGACTGGGCATCAAACCAAGGAAGTTTGAATGAGGACATACTCCCGAATGTGTAACAAGGCTTAAGATCTCTTACGGGAAAAGCAACGCACCTCTATAGAGTGTATAAAAATGTGACATGTTACTCCCTATTCTGGAAAGGAGCTAAGAACGCGTCAGAAAAGGAACTCCATGAAGTTCTAGTAAACCCGTGAAGGACGATAGACATAGCTTTTCAGAGTAAAAGCAACCTTTAAAAAAATGTTTATGAAAACTTGCATAGCCTACAACCTATGGTTTGTGGCTATAGACAGTGCATCAAACAGTCTTCTTTAATAAACTTGCTAAGTACGTTCGTACTCAACTGTACTTTTTTAATCCTTGCTAGATTCTAAAGTCATTGAAGATGTCATCGACACCAAGTGATGCTAAAGAGGATACGCCAAGAGTCTGAAGGTAACCAATGAAGTCATTAGAGTCAACATCGACATCAATCAAAGAGAAGAAAAAGTTTCAGAATAGATAGGAATACAAATCGCTAGCCCACAAAACCTATTCTTTGTAGAGCATTGCAGTAGCCGCAGTCGCAATCCAAATAGTCTTAGAAGTTGACTTATTGTAGTATAGTTGATAAGTTGTTCTTTTTGGTTCTTCTTTTGTATAACCTTTCTTTCTCTATAACTTAAGTTGTTCTCTGCATTTTTTGTAAAGAGTTCAGTTGTAATCTATAGTTATATCTTGGACCCGTGATGTTTCTGTTATACCACTCTAAGGGATATAGTACTAGTGGAATAATGTTTCATTGATGTTATGTTAACGACTATAGTATACTACATCATGCAGTGGTATGCTAGGTCACCACACACGACCATATCTATCCTTATTTAATAGTATGTCATGTCATCAAAGTGTTTATTTTGCAATGCATGCAGTTGTATGTTACTCCTACTATGTCTAGTCCCAGAAATTTGGAAGGAGCGGAATGCAAGGGTCCCCATTTACCGCGACAATGATCATCATCAAGATTAAAAAGATGAGGCGGGAGGGTGAAGTATGGCCATAGATAATTTTTTATTAATGTAATACCAGGAGAATAGGCTCTTGTAAAAGTCATAAGAATTGTCCTAGACACTTTGTTTGTTCTATTAATAAAAAACTCTTTTGCCTTATTTCAAGAAAATATCACCGGTATAAAGAACATAGGAGAGCTGGGATCCCCTCGGCACAATCCATCGTGCGTGCCAAGACTGCTCATGACAACACCATAGCCATACATAGACACCTGAACACATGCGAGTTCTCTCTTTTGTAGGGAACACCCATGAGTTCTCGAAAAACGTACTCCTTTCGTTTTAAAATAGATGTTTTAGATTTATCAAAATTAGATAAATTTAGACACTATTTAATATATAAGTTTATCTATTTTTTAATAAACTTGCTCTATTTCAAGACAGAGGTAGTAGGTAAACTATGATTGAGGACCCGAAACCCCTACTACCTCCATCCCAAGGTTTAATGCATATAACTTTTTTAAAAAGTCAAACCATGTAAAGTTTGACTAAAGTTTTAGAAAATACTATCAGAAACTATTATATTATATAGATATCATGTGAAAATATGTTTCATGATGCATAAAAGGGTATGAATTATGTATTATAAATATTAATATTTTTCTAAAAACTTGGTTAAACTTTAGTTGGTTTGAATTTTAAAAAAAGTTATATGCCTTAATCCTTGGAATGGAGGTAGTATTTTGTAATAAAAACTTCAAAGAGAAACGGCTACGCCACTGAAATAAAAGCACTAGCGACATCCAATTTGATTAGTGCCGAAACGCAACACATGTGTAGATCTTGGATCGATTGTTTGACCATGAAGAAATTATCTTGGATCTTTGGACTAGTAATACTCCCTTTGTCTCAAAATAGTGTCTAAATTCATCTAATTTTTAATAAATTTAAGACATCTATTTTTGAAACAGAGAAAGTAGCATATCTCGAGTAGTGGTCACAGAGAGAGCTGAGACCAAAATTTAAACCTTTGATCAACCATAGAACGATAGCTCAGTTTGAGTAAATCGTTTAATCAACCCAATCACATATGCCAAAGCTATGTGTTAGTCAACCACATGCCAGCGACCATCCTAGATACTACTAACTAGTTGGTGATGTTTTATTTTATGGTATTGATGTGGAAAGGCTCCATAAGAAAGTCAACCGAAAGGACCAAGACAACATGACAACGTTGCAAGAGGAGCAAATCATGAACGGAATTGGAATTGGAATCAAGAAAGTCAACCGAAAACACTGGAGTTCGTTTCTCTGGTCAGAGGGAGCAGGCAACTAAATTGGACTTTTGTTTACACGCACGACACTTTTCCTGGCATGCCGTTTACCAGCTCTGCTAATTTTTACGAAAAATATGGACGATGAGAACTCTGAGCTGGGCAGACAAATTTTTTGGAACCGGACATACCAGGAATCCCGGCCCGCGGCATCCAGCAGTTGACGGCGCCATCGGGTCGATCAGTGCCACCTGCCCAGTTCTCACTGCCCACCGCGAACCCTCGCCGGATCCGGCGCAAATCAGCCGACGACCCGCTCCCGACCAACCTCGCTCCATTCCCCGAGCACGCGCCGCGGCACCAACCGCAAGAGCCAAGCAAAACCCCCTCCAAACCCAAAGAGCCGTGGTGAACTGGCCCTATCAAAGCAGTCGCAGCTTCTACTACTTGCTCCAAAGACCAAAGGTCCCCGGTCTCACCAACCCACCACCATGGCCGAGCGCCTCGCAGCAGCCGCCGCCCTCCGCGCCGCCGCCGCTCCGGCACGTACCTCCCCGTCCGGCCGCCGCGCCGGGCCATCTAACTCCGCCTTCTTCCCCTCCTCATCCTCGTCCTCCCCGGCTCTCCGCCACGTCAGCCTCCGCGCCGCGCCCCCCCAGGTCGGTGTCGATACGATCGGGTTCGGAGCGGTTCAAGATTTGAGCCCGAATGTTCTGGATGCTGACTCTTGTGCGTTTGGTTGTGTGTGATCGCAGAAGGCCAAGGCGGCCGGGAGGGGACGGCCGGTGAGGTGCATGGCGGCGGCGTCGGACGCGGCGCAGCTGAAGGCCGCGCGCGAGGACATCAGGGAGCTCCTCAACACAACACACTGCCACCCTATCCTGGTACGGTGAATTTGATCCTGAGACCAATGCTGGGATTTAGCATCATAAGGTGCTTTGTTAGACAGTCTGCCTCTCTCAAAAAGGGTTGTCAGCTGTTACCTTTAGCTCCATTAGTTCATTAATCGTTTACCGTGGACAAACTGCAGCAAATTTCCTGAATCAAGCTGTGCCTCAGTTAGTTTTGTTGTGTTATTGAAGCCAGTCTCTAGTGGCCACTGGCCAGTGATGCATCTCGTTCCATTTGTTGACCACGGAGCTTATTATGCTGCCTTTTGTGATGCGTACAAGCTTAGCCCTCGTGTACTGACAAAATTATCATTATACATGATATTTATGTGCAAATGTAATACTTCCTACTATCCATATTAGTTGTCGCATAAATAAATGTATTTAGACATGTTTTAGTACTAGATACATCCGTTTCAGTGACAAGTAATATGGATCAGAGGGAGTACTAGAATGAAGTGTGTGAAGAAAGTTGACCAATGAGGATATTAGAAGACTTTGGTTACTTAGCCATCAAATGGTGTAGTGTAGTTTAAAGAGAATCGTGTTAGCGTCCACTTGGCCAGCCCAGCACCCAGTCTACGTTCTAGACGTTTATGCGCATACAGCCCAACAGTAAGAAGAGGGCTCACTCCATCCAAAAAGACCGGACTGAAGGGAGGAAGTAATCTCTCTCTTATAAGCTGAGTGTGGCCTCCTTCCGTAGACGAGGTGAGACTAAACTCAAACAGCCTTCACTAGTCAATAGCAGCCCTAACATCCCATCCCCTTGAGAAGCCCCTCAGGAAGGCATGGCAATGCTGGCTCTCACACCAGATGTTAGCGTCCACTTGGCCAGCCCAGCACTCAGTCTACTTTCTGGACGTTTATGCGCACACAGCCCAATAATAAGAAGAGAGCCCACTCCATCCCAAAAGCCCGGACTGAAGGGAGAAAGGAATCTCTCCCTTATAAGCTAGGTGTGGCCTCCTTTCGTAGGCGAGGTGGGACTAAACTCAAGCAGCCTCCACTAGTCAACGACAGCCCTAACAAATCGTACGATATAAACTTTATATTATAGTGACTAATGATACACTGATGCTTCACAAATTAAGATCATTATCATCTGCACTCTTTATGCAGAACTCTTCTTTCATTTATTATATGCCGCGTTTTCTTGTATTTTACCTCTGTAACTATCCTAGATATTTCTGCCCAGTTGGCAGTCATAGAAGCCTAAGGCATCAATAGAGATGCCATATGTTCAAATCAACACCATTGATTGAAAGGTTTCAAAAGGATAATCAGAGAATTGGAACTTTTCATTTTGAAAATTGCAACTACTTAATGCAATGTAATGGCCCATACCACTCTCGTTTTATCGTTCTAATACATTATACATATTGGGGTGTGGAGGCTAGTTGCCTTTGAACTTAAATTTTCTATACCCATTCCAAGATTATTAATCATTATTTATTTTACTGCATGAAGGTTCGTCTGGGATGGCACGATTCTGGAACATATGACAGGAATATTAAGGATTGGCCAGAACGAGGTGGAGCTAATGGAAGTTTAAGATTTGACGTTGAACTGAAGCACGGAGCCAATGCCGGTACAGTTACTTGAATTTTCACCATTACATATCTTTGTTCCTCCTTTGTATACTAAAAGTCCTGATCGGCATCCTTAAAGGTTTGGTAAATGCTCTAAAGCTCGTGCAACCTATCAAGGACAAATATCCTAGTATCACTTATGCAGATTTATTCCAGTTGGCAAGTGCTACAGCAATTGAGGTCTGACTTTTTCTCTATTATACCTATCTAGGTTAGAGTTAATGTATCAATGTTGTTCCAAATCTAATTTACTTTCTTCTGTCAATCTGGTACCAGGAAGCTGGTGGCCCAAAGCTTCCAATGAAGTATGGACGTGTTGATGTCACGGGACCTGAGCAGTGTCCACCCGAGGGGAAGCTTCCTGGTTAGCAATTATGTGGCCACTTCACATTACAATTTCATTGCATTCTTTACAAATATCCTTCTCTCTCTCTTTTGAGTCTCGTAAGTATGTTTTAAAGATACAAAACGTCTCCTGGTTGCTTGAAATGTCCACCAATTGTATTTTTTTATTCCCATAATCTTACGGAGTAATTCTATTGCCGCTTGTTGCTAAACAGTCTAGAGATAAGAAGGGTACCTGCTTGTTGCTAAATGAATTTGGTCTGATGATTGGCAATTCTTCAATTATGTATTTTGTATTTTTCCAGATGCTGGCCCCAAGGCACCTGCTGACCACTTGAGGGCGGTATTCTACAGAATGGGTCTTGATGACAAGGTGTGCAAATAATGATCTGGGTCACCTGTTTGCCCATGTTGTTTTAAGTGGTGTTGTTGAGCTGTGTGTACCTGTGTCTGCAGGAAATTGTTGCTTTATCTGGGGCACATACACTTGGAAGGTCTAGGCCTGAACGGAGTGGCTGGGGGAAATCTGAAACAAAATATACTGTATGTTGTTCTTAACTTCATGTGTGTATATGCTACCTTGGATGTTTTGATTCCCATGTTCAGGTTAACGGATGCATAGCATGTTGAAGTATCATTTTGACCATGTTGGCTTTACCAATCCTTAGATACTTCATACTCATAGTTAGAGTTACCCCTAGGCCTTAGTCTATCCATGGACTAGCTGTTACTATTATTTTCAAGATTTATACTTTGTAGGAGTTCAGTTGAGCTGTCTACACATCACATAATGTTTCTTGGCCTTGGTTCTCATCTGATGGTGTCAGTTAAAATATGCATAGAAATCCCACACAATTTTTATAATACCCACTTCAAAACATGAATGCTGTCTGCACTGCTCCATGTAGATATACAAGTGCATTGTCTATTTGAGTAATGTTCTCCCATTAATTTTTTTATTGCTTTGACAGAAAAATGGTCCTGGTGCACCTGGTGGGCAATCGTGGACAGCCGAATGGCTGAAGTTTGATAACAGTTACTTCAAGGTAGGTGCCAGATTCAATATTGTACATGCCTGGACAATCCATCTGATTTTGTTATAACTGAGCTGGTATCAATGCTTTATTAGGAGATAAAAGAGAAAAGGGATCAGGATCTTCTGGTCTTGCCTACAGATGCTGCATTATTCGAGGACCCAACATTCAAGGTGGTTCTGATGCTCAAACTGTATCTTATCGGTATCCTATGAAAACGAGATGATTGCTGGACTTACCGCCTGATAATCCACAACACTTTCAGGACTACGCAGAGAAATATGCAGCAGACCAAGAAGCATTCTTTGAAGACTATGCGGAGGCTCATGCTAAACTGAGCAGCCTGGGCGCAAAGTTTGATCCTGCTGAGGTCAGTGTCATCATTCTGTTTACTTATTAGTTTTCCAGCACCGGGCCGCCCTTCAGTTGTTATTCTGACACAAGCCACTACTACAGACGTTGCCTTGCTGAGTCATGCCAACCTTATCGTCCTTGTGTTTCAAACTAACTAGTACGTACGTGGCTAACTGGTCTTTTTGGCTATCCTGCAGGGATTCTCCTTGGACGATTAGTTAGTTGGCGCGCGTGAGCCAGATCCAGCCGAACGCTCTTCCAAAAGGTATAAGCCCCTTTCTTTACACTCCCCAGATTGTCGATTCGTGCCTGCTCTTTCATCCACTTGACACATTGATAAACAAAGGGTTCACCCATTCCTGTCCATGACAGCCTGCGGGATCAGGAGACGGCACAGCTTAATCCATTGCTCCTCTCCGGATTTTGTGTCACCATTCAGGAAAGAGGCATTTTTGCCCAACTTATCACCGAGCTTGCGAGTGCAAAAATAACATGTATTGACAAATAAATCTGAGCATGTATCACACATACATTATGTATTGACAGAGGGAGGACCCCTGATTCGATAAGAAATTCATTTTCATTCGAGATTTTGTGTTTCTGATCTTCACATGATCCTTTAGCTGCCCGTGCTGTCAATTTTTCTCTACTATTAGTCAAGCGGCTCATCGAGTATGGTGAGATTGCCGCTGCTGCAGTAAACATCAGATCTGCAGCACATAAACCTCTGGACCCTACCTCCTCTGAGGAGCTGCCTCCCAGCATAAACCATGAGTAATTTCCATTTGGCGAGCTCTTTGGGCCTTGTCTCCACAGGCACACGGAATCTTTGAAGCAGTGGTCGATGGGGTATTAGATGGACCCGGTCCACTCCACCGGCTGCGTTCGTATTACTAGTGGGATTGGATATTTGGATTTGGACCCATCTGTTGTTGCCTGGTGGTGGGCGTCCACCATTTAGGGCAACAGTGCTGGATAATAAGACAGCCTCAGGACAGCAGGGTTGTGAATTAAGTAGCCGTATATACATATGCCGTGGTGGTGCCTCTAGCCTGCGACGACGGGCGCGGCATTAACTCGGATCTGCCTCACGTGCCCGCCACGTGCCGGGCGTGGTAGGCTCGCTCGCCCGCTCGCTTGAGCTTTTGTGGCGCAGGCGCACCGAGCCAAGCCCCAAAATTACAAACTCCAACGAGTCCGCACTCCGCAGGTTCGGGTCTGGTCACTTTCCCGGTGGGTGTAATCGCACATACCGCTCCCTCCCGCCCAAATCACCCATTACACAACTTTGTGCTACCACTGAAAATAAAAATAGGATTAATTAAAAAAAATGAAACATAGTATTCAAGTTGGGACCTACCATGAAGCTCCTTAAGGAGTGAAATGCATCAACAATCTTTAAAGTTACCGGCTAGGTTCAAAACGATCCTAAAACTCAGGAATTGCCTCCATACAGCCTCAAAGTTGATCTGAATGCCCAGATACAATCCTAGCTACGGTTCATCACTGTATCTCGCTGATGTGGCGCTTGTTCAGGGCCACAACGTTTTTCTAGGGCCCACCATTACCTATCGGTCGCACGACCACGACGCAACATCTAGCCTGGAGATGGACACCTCCATGGCGCGTTCCATCCACCGCCCTCTGTGTGGTGCTCCATCCACCACTTCGTGTGTATGCCCCTGCCACCATCGCCGAGTACCTCCTTCCCTGCCTTACTCGTTGCGAACGCTGCCATGCCTGTGACTAACTAGAGAGCAACACACCCAGCACATGCAGGTCGCACCGTGGCACTAGCGCATGATGAGCCTGGCAAAGCTTCTCGGAGAAGAACCGCTCGTCCTCAAAAAGGATGTTTGCCAACATGTGGCCGTTGTAGGCGTCGAATCTCGACATTGACCCTTCTGGCAATGTCAACCCGACAGCTGGCATGCCGGCGACGGCGCAGGGAACTTATGCATTTGCGAAAACGTTTCTTTTCTATAACGTTTGCAAAAACTAAAAATAAAATAGGATTGGAGTTGGGACTTACCATGAGGCTCCCTAAGGTACAAGACTAGTGTGAAATGAAGGACACGATTAACTTCCATCTTGCAAAACACTACATTGTATTTGGGAACAATATATACGCCCGTTAAATAATAAAATAGAAGTTGATGCAAAAAATGACATCCTATATAGTAACAACATAGGTTATCCATACTAACCTATTCTTTTAACATGCAAGCTCTCGGCTAATCAAGTTTGCCATCTCAGCAATTTCCATTCCGTTATTTCTTTCCTTTACATCTCTTTTGAGAATTTATCGTTCTGTTCTTGCGTATAAACGTGATCAGACCACACAACGTCCACACCCCATTCTTCATCCCATAACTAGTAGAAGAAGCATATTCGACCAGTCCACGATTCCAAATTCAAAATATCAATAACTACAATCATTACCATTCATATGGCAACATACAAGCTCATGTATGTATGATGTGGAAATAGAGACTTGGGTGACGAATCTTAGAAAAATGCACTTTTTTGTGTGAATCAAAATTTATATTACTCAATCATCCGGCTTACATTCTTCATAAGAGTTTAGAAATATCTAGAGGTCGTGAACAAAATGCACTTGACCGGTGTAGAGGTTCACACATATTCTTTGTTAATATCTAGTTGTGCTAGACTACTTGACATCATGAGTGCAACCCATTATGTTGTTGTACACTTGTGCTACACTATACTCCCACCGTCCCAAGGCTTAAGACTTAAAAAAAAAGTCAAATTATGTAAAGTTTAACCAAGTTTATAGAGAATTTTTAATATTTACAATATGAAATACATACCCTTTGATACATCATGAAATATATATTCACATGATATCTATATAATATCATAGTTTTTGATAGTCTTTCTAAAAATTTGGTCAAACTTTTTGTAGTCTAACTTAAAAAAGCCTTAAGCCTTGGGATGAAGGTAGTATGATCTAATCGATGGGATTGCACCATCGCGGTCATGTTGTCTTGTCTTCTCCTCCTCCTTCATCACTTTTCTTTTTTGAAGCCTCAAAGTCCACATTTCTTCGCCGCTCTTGTCTACACCACCAGCAGGCATTCACCGCCCTTCTCATAACACATGGTCAACCTCCCTTGGAGAATATATATGGTGACAACCAAGTTACATGAAAACTCCGTAAATACAATGCCGAAAGTTCTAAAGAATCTCAAAATTGGGATATGCTAGGAAGATTATGTTTGATTGACATTGAAATTTGAAGTTCAAACTCATATTCATTTGGTGTAAGAATATTTGTTGCATAAATAGTGATGTCTTATCGTCTGTCACTATTCATTGCTGAATTTGTTTTCTTAGACGTGCCAAATGAACTTGTAATTCTACATGTCTATAGAACATCTCTCAACATAGCGGAATTTTGGATTTTCAGAAACTCCAAACATAGTTTTCAATTGAAAAAATTGTTTTCTACCAGACATTTCCTCTCTGCCACGAGCGTGCATATGTAGGGTGAACCTGGTATCGAAGCTATTGAACAAGGTTCATACCATGCGACATTGAATATGGTCCAGCAAGGTGGTGTCGATGTTTTGGGTCCTACTTCATCATTATCATTTCGTGGAAGACTGTTCTAACGTCTACGGAAAACGGAATCCTGCTGTTTAGTGCTATATATCATCAGCATTTCTAACCACAAGAAAAATAAAAAAATAAAATGTGTGATCCAGATAATATCAGCCGGTAAGCGCACCACCGGTGGTCCAGCCTCAAAGCCCCCAGAAATTTTCGGAGCATTAGACCAAAGTGCCAAAAAGGCGGCACGACCAAATCGACAAACGAGGCCACGGCGACCCAAGCTGGCAAAGCTCCCCTGAGGAAGACGGCGACGACACACCAAAGCAAAGCCCACGAGCTCGCGCTCGTGCTCGCCTGCTCCCCACCAAAACCCTAACCTCCCGAAACCCAGGTTCCCCTGGCCAGACCGGAGCTCTCCAGCAATGTCGTCGTCGTCGAGATCGACGCGCTCCAGCATCTCCCCATTCCGATCCCGCCGCCCGCCCGCGGTGGCGCCGGCCGCGGCGCCTCCACCGGCGAGGACCTCGTCGGGAGGCCGCGGGTCCACTCCGTCCTCCTCCGCGCGGCCCACCACCCCGTCGTCTTCCTCTGGCGGCCGTCCCACCACCCCCTCCGCCGCCTTCGCGCGCCCCGCCACCCCTACCTCCGCGCGGCCCACCACGCCTTCCTCTACCGCCTCCGCGCGGCCAACCACGCCCTCGTCGGTGTCCTCGCGAGCAGCCGGGAGGGCGCCTTCCGCGCCGGCCGTGGACGCGTCCAATGCCAAGGAGAACATCATGGTCACCGTCCGCTTCCGCCCCCTCAGGTGCGCTGCTGATTTGCTACTTTTCTGCTACCGAGGACCTGCGATTTCGTGTTTTATTATGCTTACATGTGTTTTTTAACTGTTTGTACTATTTGTTGGTGTGTAGTCCTAGAGAGATCAACAAGGGGGACGAGGTGGCTTGGTACGCTGATGGTGACAACATGGTGCGCAATGAGTACAACCCGACTATCGCCTATGCTTTTGGTGAGTGCTCTTCAGCTCATTTCAGGTAATGTTACAGCATGTCAATGTGGAACTAGTGACGCTAAGGAAATGTGAGCACATGAAACGGAAGGGATTATCATATTTCGGGTTTTCATTTGGAAATGAGGGCAAAAATTGTTTGATGACTATATGCTCTGTTGTGCAATCGATTGTTAGTGAAAGGGATATGCCAGTTTTGTTAGCGATTCTTGTAATAAACTGTTGAAACCAGTTCCGGCGCTATAGGATAGGATACATCACCTTGGTCAAGCCTGCTTTATGTTATGCAAGCTCAAGAGCGTGATGAGAATGTCTGCTTGTTACTGAAGTAGTAAACAAATGGTAAAGAGAATATGTGCTACTATTTTGAATTTGAAGTGCTGTTCCACCAAGAAGACAGTTTAACATTGTTTTAAGTGGTACATGGCAGACGCCCCCAGCTAACATATAGACCATATGCACGCACACCCACACCCACATGAGTATCTTCTAGGTATGCTAAATGTGAAAATTATCCATAAATGGGCAAGCGCGAAAGTAACTGGAAAATTTGCAATGAATTAGTGCTTGATCAAAGGGTCAAAACCAGCCGGGCTGCCCGCACAACCGCATAGCTAGCCATTTGAGCAAGGCTCCTTTCGCAAAAAGGAAGCTGTTACTAGTGATCGTAGCCTCATACTTTACAACTTGTGATACCTGCCAGGTATGTGTAGTTTGCTGAAACCTACATTTTCTTTGTTTGCATTTGTTCAATTTTGCAGATAAAGTTTTTGGTCCAGCTACTACAACTCGCCGCGTGTACGATATTGCTGCTCAGCATGTTGTAAGTGGTGCCATGGAAGGAATCAACGGTACTTTCAACTCTCTTATTGTTTGTAATTTGTAGAGTAAATCACATTCAATAGCGAATGTCAAGTTAGTGAACCTGGAACCTTCTGTTGTATGCCTAATATCTTTATTATTTAGTGAGACCAATATTTTGTAGGATATTATGGCAACAGACAATCAAATATATGTGATGTAGATTGGATGGATCTGCATTTCTTTTCTTAAAGCCTTTCTGGGGAATCTTCGTACCATGTTTTATACTCCCTTTGTCCCTATTTAGGTGGCACACACACATTCCATTGTCCAACTTTGACCATTGATTTAACTACCAAAATATATGTTATGTACACTAAAAATTATATCATTGAACTTGCATTAAAAAATGAATGGTATAATTTTTCTAACAATTATCTCATGTATTAATAGTTAAAGTTTTTTTCAAAGAAAAACATGAAAAACGAGGGCACCACCCAAACAGGGACGGATGGAGTATCTAACTTTGCAGTGCCAACTTTGTTTGATCAGACATATCTCGTGCCAGTCTTGCATGATTATTTCGTAAGAGCAAATAGCACACAATTGTCAGAATTTTGGGTTTCCACCGCTACTCTACTCCCTTTGCCCCTGAAAAGAAATCACAATTCCTCTACCTTTGATTAAGACATACTCACTTAAATCATTGGTAATTGCTAGTGTTGCCTTCTTCTCTTATATGTAGTGTTGTACTTTTGTCTTCTGAGATTTATTAATTCCCTAAAATTCTTTGTTTCTTTCAGGCACTGTTTTTGCATATGGTGTCACTAGTAGCGGGAAAACTCATACAATGCATGTAAGTTTGTGCATGTTGTTATATATCTGCCATATGTCCCCTTAATTTCTCCAACACATCTATTGGTGTGCTTCTATGTACATATTGTTTTCAGGGCAGAACATAGATCTACTGTTTAGCATATAGCTGTTGTCCTCTTTTCTCTCTTATGTGTATTTCTTATCATCATGGTACACTTGAACTACACACACAAGCATGCGCAAATTGTTTTTAGCAGCAACAATACTGAACTCTCTTTCATGGTACACTTGGATAACCTTGATTGCAGGGGGAGCAAAAATCGCCTGGAATTATCCCATTGGCAGTGAAGGATGTGTTCAGCATTATTCAAGATGTAATTTCTTCATATGTTTTTTTCTATAAACTGTTGAAGAAATCAGGCTCACATGACATCATTATTTCTTATCTGGACCTCAGACCCCTGGACGAGAGTTTCTTCTGCGGGTGTCATATCTTGAAATTTACAATGAGGTGACCTATCTTTTCAAGCCATTCATTTGATTGCTACTGATTTGCAATATAAAGACAAATTGCAGTTATCCATTCTATATTGGAGCTTTAGATACATAAATATGCTATTGCTACCTCATAGGAACAAGTTTGTTTTTATCATAATACAGTAGACTGTAGACATATAAGACCATAATTGCTATATGCTACTCCTGATTATGATACACCTGATGCACTAAGGCTTACCTAGAAACAAGTTTAAAATGGTGACACAATCTGGCATTGGAGTCAACTTTTTCCGAACTTACTAATGATCGTGTTCATGCTTTTGGTTGTTTCTTATCACTTTGCAGGTTATAAATGATTTACTTGATCCGACGGGACAGAATCTTAGAATTCGAGAAGACGCACAGGTACCTGGTTATTTGACCATGTCAATTAATCCTGTACAGCCTAGCTATCTATACTACATCAAACTTTATTTTTGTTTCTTAATTTATGAACTATAATGCATACTTATTACTAATGAGTTCTTATTTCACATTGTGTGCTGATCTGTTTTATTCCTTGTTCTCATTTCTTGCTGACTCTCCTGTCAATAACTGTTGATCTGTAGACCTTATCAGCTACTAATAATTTCATCACTCTTTCCATTCACTTAGGGAACTTATGTGGAAGGGCTTAAAGAAGAGGTTGTTTTATCACCTGCACACGCACTCTCTCTGATAGCATCTGGAGAAGGTATTTGTTTTATGTGGATAACATCCTCTCCTTTCCCCAGATTATCACTAAATGCATCCAAGGAGGGTTTCCATATGTCCACGGGGATTGCTTCATCTCCATGTTTGTCCTTGTAATTTTTTTGTGCCAAAACTGAAACCTACAGTGTATTTTTTGGTGAAGGTGTGTACCTATATGTGTATCTGCGTCTTTAACTATATGCGTCAGTGTAGGTGCATGTGATGCTTTGGCAAATTCATTTGATTGTTAGATCTTTGTACACCTTGAATCACATTAACCTTGCAATAAGTTACTGATGACATTCCTTGTTGCAGAGCACAGACATGTTGGATCCAACAACTTCAATCTTGTCAGTAGCCGGAGCCATACTATCTTCACATTGGTACTCTCTCGCTCTCTCTCGTCCCTGCCACCTGTCCTCTCTCTTGTACACATGTCTGTTGGCTGGCAGGTGTTCACATCCAACTGCCAAATAATTAGTGCTTACTGAGTCTGCAAAGTAATGTAAATCGTTCCACGTAGTACTTTACTGAATCTAAAACTCTGTTGTTTCTTCCAGTGGGAAGTTGTTTGATGTAGCCAGTTACTATAAGTTCCAGCTCAGGTAGAATATTTAAACTTACACTGTTACATGCTTGCAGACCATCGAGAGCAGCCCCGCTGGTGAAACCGAAGAGGAAGAAGTGAGATTGTGCCAATTGGTAATTCCTCTCATCCAGTATGCTTATAGTTTTATACCATTTCAATCATCTTACTTATTATCTTTATTTATTTAGCATCCAGCAACTTGGTGGAATTTATTTTTTGTACAGGCTGACAATTTCCATCCATATATTTTTGTCAGAACTTGATTGATCTCGCTGGGTCTGAGAGCTCCAAGACTGAAACAACTGGATTACGTCGCAAAGAAGGTTCATACATAAACAAAAGTCTGCTCACTCTCGGAACCGTACGTTTTCCTGCAACCTGCGCTCCTGAGGATATCTCCTTTTGTGATCTTATTGAAAAATTAATACAGGATTAACTTTGTGACCTACTTCATCGCTTTATTCCAAATTTGCTAGGATTGACTTGTTGTAGTTGCTCACAGCACTAATAGAGGCAATGTTTGCATGCATAACTCCCTGGCTATTTCCTACAACCTTGATCCAAATGATGTCTAATCTCAAATATAAATGACTAGTATGAGGGGGGTACTGGGGAAATGGATAGCATCTTTTTTTCATTTATTTAATTCTTCACATGGTAAATTGTCGATGATCCTCGCAGGTTATTGCTAAACTTACAGATGGCAAGGCTGCTCATATTCCCTATAGAGACTCAAAGCTCACACGCTTACTTCAGTACTCTCTGAGCGGTCATGGACGCATTTCTGTGAGTGTTTGTGCTCATATTACTCGTGCTTTTCTATAGCGGTCATGGACGCATTTCTGTGAGTGTTTGGGCTCATATTACTCGTGCTTTTCTATCTTACTGAGATCCTTTATCTATGTATTTTATTTTTTGCCTTGGCTTTGCGAAGCTTTCACATATATGTTTGGGCTCATAAGTGTAAGCATCTTATGTTGCTATAATCTCACCCTTATCTTTGTCGCAGCTTATTTGCACAGTTACCCCTGCTTCCAGCAACACTGAAGAGACACACAATACATTAAAATTTGCCCACAGGAGCAAGCATGTCGAATTGAAAGCTTCTCAAAATAAGGTAATAATCAATCAGTCTGAAATCCACATTCTAAGAATGATGCTTGGTACTGATGCTAATGGTCTTTCCAGATAATCGATGAGAAGTCCTTGATAAAGAAGTATCAAAAGGAGATAACATGCTTGAAAGAAGAGCTGCAGCAACTGAGACGCGGCATGATGGGAAATGGGTACATTCTTCCGACGGATCAGGAGGATCTTGTTAACTTAAAACTTCAGGTTTGTTTTGCATGTTTTTCAGGAACAGAGTATTTAGTTTGTGTCTCCTTGTTCTTGGGAAGAGCCGAAGGTTATTCGAACTTCTGGTCAATTATTAATTTATTATGTTTTCCTTCTTAATTTCGTGGCAAGTTATTTCCCACTTGTAAGAAATACTAAGTCACTGCAAGATTAACTTCACTTCCACCTAAGCTTGCTCATACTCTATACAACATTGAGACACTTTTCTTCTGGATGGCAATATGGCATGCTGGAGATTAAATTCAACCTATTCTCTCTGTACATGAACTTGTTGGCCTTGCTTCTATCCAAAATGATTAACTTTTGTAATTTCTCTTTGTGTGATAGCTTGAAGCTGGCCAAGTCAAACTCCAGTCAAGGTTAGAACAGGAAGAGGAAGCAAAAGCAGCATTGATGGGTAGAATTCAGAGGTTAACAAAACTGATATTGGTATCAACCAAAAGTTCAATATCCTCAAGCCTTTCAGGAAAGGCTAACCTCCGCCGACGGCATTCATTTGGGGAAGATGAGGTTCTTAAGCTCAAGCTCTCTTCTTCTTTGTTCAGTTGCAACATCTTAGTCTATTAATTCAACTCAGAATAAATTTTGAAGAGCCTTGCAACAAAATCTGGCATAGAAACTGAGAGTAATAGTGCAAGCATGAAAGAGCAGGATTGGTGCTTTTTCTGTTCTTTTGTTTTTTTGGATCGAATTTGATGATGTTACTTTATCTCACTTTTCCTGACGTTGCAATTAAATTCCTACCCGGTTACAGCTTTGTTCACACTAATATGTAAAATGTGAGGTTACTTTGTGATGATGCATGTTTACTACCTAATGCACAGCTTTATTGTGCTATATGTTTCAGAATATTTTGGGGGTGCCTCATATTACGAGTGCTCTAGAGTTCTCCACCAGCTGGATGATGGTTTAGCAACCTTGATTTATTTGATTAAGAAACAAAAAAAAACATATTGTTCATATCGAAATTTAGACTATCATACCAAATTCTTATTTTGTTGCAGCTTCTAGTTTTCAGTTCCGTTAGGATGTGCAAACTTTTTAGCTGTGCCTGGTTCCTGTGAAATCTTTACAATTTTATATTTTTATGTAAGCTATCTGTCAATATATTCTGTCGGTCTCTCAACTACTGTTTTCCTCAATAGAGAAAAATAGTAATGAAAAAGCACCAACGCACTGTGACCTTGATGAGTACTCGTTTGTATGGATGTGGGGCACACCCTACTAATCCCATTTTGTATGAGAGCATAGTTGATGGACCCTGGCCATGTGCAACGAAAATATACTCTTTTGGACCGTACACTAATTAAATGATTGAGAGCTATGTGTATCTGAAATGCTCAACTATGCTCAAGTAACAAATCGAATGGAACATAAAAAGTTACTCTGCACTATGATTTTTAACTGCATATTATGGTTGTATTGGCGTTCTCTTAGAAGGAAACATTTCGTTTTTGTAAAGAAGGCACTATTTCTCCTGATGATTTACCCTGATTCTCACTGGAGAGCGCCTACTATCTTGGAGAGTGACTATTGTTCTTATTCGGTTTCATTTTGCAGCTTGCTTATTTACCTGATCGTAAGCGGGAGTACTGCACAGAGGACGATGATGTTAGCCTAGATTCAGAGTTTTCAGTTGAAGCAAAACTTGATTCTATTAATTCTGATGAGCCTGTTAGGTTTGATAGAAGGAACCGCAAACGTGGAATGCTTGGTTGGTTCAAACTTAAGGTGATTTTCTTGCTATGTATTATATAATTTATCTCTCAGCTTCTGTGTTAAGTTTGTATTGCCGTCAGCTATCTTCTGTTCTCTCCTGGCAAAGGATTGTGTGCTTACAGTAGGCAATATAGCTTTCCTGGCTGTTAAAAAGGGATGATTCTTGTTGGTTCTGGGGGGAATTTTCTGGATGTGCTGGTCCCTTGGACCTCCACACCCTCTAATATATATAGCTGAACTTATGTACATCTTTACTAATACACCAGAATACTCTAGAATCTAGTAGGACACTAACTTAGACTCTACATTCACTGGAATGTTCCAGGCAGTCCTAGGACAGCACTACTATACTAACACTTACTGGAATATTCCAGGCTCTCCTATGACAGTCTCCAACACTCCCCCTCAAGATGGATGATAGATATCTATCATTCCCATCTTGTTACAAGCTGAACTGCACTCTTTATTTCCTAATCCTTTAGTTAAACAATCTGCAATTTGCTCGCTAGAGGTTACATGATTTATCATAATTATACCGTCATCCAACTTCTCCTTTATGAAGAAGCGATCAATCTCCACATGCTTGGTTCGATCATGTTGAACAGGGTTGTTTGCGATGTTGATCGCCGACTTGTTGTCACACCACAAATTTAAAGGGCCTTTCCTCAACACTTTCAGTTCTCCTCACCCATAACATCTCACTCAAACCTTGCAACATAGCTCTATATTCAGCTTGAGTTGTTGACTTAGAAACCACCGGCTGCTTCTTACTTCGCCATGACACTAAATTTCCCCCGACAAATACGCAATAACCAGATGTGGATCTCCTATCATCCAAGCAACTTGCCCAGTCAGCATCACAACACCCATCCACATTTAGATGACCATTCCTTTTGAACAATAGTCCCTTTCCTGGACTACCCTTCAAATACCGGAGGATTTGATTGACCGCATCCAAGTGTCCGCTCCTAGGATCATGCATGTATCTGCTCACTACACTCACTGCATATGAAATATCAGGTCTTGTGTGACATAGATAGATGAGCCTTCCAACAAGTTTTTGGTACTTCTCCTTATCCACTGGTTCTCCAGATTCGGCACATAATTTGTGGTTTTGATCGATAGGTGTTGATGCAACCCGACACCCAAGCATGCCTGTGTCACTAAGCAAGTCCAATACGTACTTTCGCTGGGAGAGAACAATCCCTTTGGGAGATCTAGCAATTTCTATGCCAAGAAAGTACTTGAGTTGGCCAAGGTCCTTCACCTCAAATTCTTTGCGTAGGCTGTCTTTCAACCGTGATATCTCCACCTCATCATCTCCGGTGATTATGATATCATCAACATATACGGCAAGGATTGTAATCTGGCTATTTGAGTGCCGATAGAACACCGTATGATCCCCATTACACTGCTTATATCCCATACCGCATACAACTCGTCTAAATCTATCAAACCATGCCCGCGGAGATTGCTTGAGGCCGTATAGAGATTTTCTCAACCTGCATACCTTCCCTGATGTTCTAGGAGTGGAGAAACCAGGTGGGATCTCCATGTATACCTCCTCATGTAAATCTCCATGCAAGAATGCATTCTTGACATCCAACTGATGCAAAGGCTCACTAGGACTCCAACACTTGTAGCCCTTTTGTCCAGATGGGTATCCAATGAAGATGCACTTCACAGCACGTGGATCTAATTTTCCCACTGAAGGACTGTGGTCCCTAACAAAGCATGTACATCCAAATACCTTTGGAGGAACAATGAACTCATTTTTCCCATAGATCATTTCATACGGAGTCTTCATCCCAAGAACTTTTGATGGCATCCGATTGATTTGATAAGTAGCAGTCATAATTGATTCACTCCATAAGAATTTAGGCACATTCATAGTAAACATAAGTGATCGAGCTACCTCTAGTAGATGTCGATTCTTCCTCTCAGCTACTCCGTTTTGTGGAGAAGTATCAGGGCACGAAGTTTGATGAAGTACTCCCTTTTCTGAAAGAAAATTGCCAAATTCATGGTTCACATACTCTGTCCCATTGTCAGTCCTGATAATTTGAACACCAATGTTGAAACGATTTTGGATATATGCATAGAAGTCCCTGAAACATGCGAACACCTCACTTTTTTGTTTCATGAGATATATCCAAGTCATCCGAGAGTAACAATCAATGAATGTGACAAAATACTTCATTCCACTAACAGAGACCACAGGAGACGTCCAGACATCAGTGAATCAGCACAAAGGGCGATGTACTCCGGAGTCCACGACTCACATATGATGTCCTTGTGTGTTTTCCATACTCACATGCATCACACACAAGTTTGTCTTTATCCACCTTCTTCATCTCTTTAGGAAATACCTTACTCATAGTATCAAAGGACATATGGCCCAATCGACAATGTTGGAGTATCACCCTTGCCTCGTCATTACTTGCAACTGTCAGAGCGGTGCACAATGCTCCATCACTTTCTTGTCTAAGTACCATAGTCCCTTATGTCTCACTCCGATCCCAAGCCTCCTTCTGGTCTTCCTCTCCTCAATTATGCAATTGTATCGATCAACGATGATTCGACAATCAATATCATCAACCAAGGAGCTCATAGACACCAAACTCACCGGAAATGATGGAGCATATAAGACCGAAGACAATGTAATTGACGGAGTGCATTTCACTGTGCCGACACCTTTGACAGGTTGATAAGTTCCATCAGCTGTTTGGATGGTCTCTTTATGCATGGGTGGATGTGGAGCATATGATGCAAACTCACTCCACCTACCCGTGACATGTGTAGTTGCTCCCGAGTCTAGTATCCAATTTGAACGAGAAGTT
The DNA here is from genome assembly GCA_910589765.1 of Avena atlantica. Lineage (NCBI taxonomy): Eukaryota > Viridiplantae > Streptophyta > Magnoliopsida > Poales > Poaceae > Avena > Avena atlantica. The sequence goes on along the minus strand of OU342734.1, from coordinate 377,921,168 downwards.
TCATCTAACGTAGGAGCCTGATTTGAGATACCTTCTTCAATTTGTGCAAGATTGACAAAATTGCCAAGAACTGTTGTTTTCCCACTTTGATTGGCTCTTTCCGCACTCCTATTTGCTTTTCTCAATGTCTCCAGATCTTTGGTCGAGAATTCAAGCACCTCCCCTGATCCCTTGGCAGTCAAAATCAATGTGTCCTTGTCTTTTGCCTTGAACAGTTCAGCCAATTTATCGAGCAATTGCTCAATATCTCGATTCTCTCCCATTCTTGGAGCACCGCTATGCCCTCTTGTTCTCCCTTTATTATGTGTCTTGCTGCACGAACTCTGCTTCTCCTTAGCACAAACTCTTTTGGACTGCTTTGTGAGCCTCCAGTCCACTCCTTGCAAATGCTGCTAACTATCTACGGCTGCTCTGGCTCCTTCTCTCTTCCCTGTTGTAGCAGCAACTCTCCCTGCAACACCAAGTCAACCACATCCAAGGGCAGGGTTTACTTCTCTGCACCAAGCCACCAAGCCGCTGATGGCTTCAATTGCGTCCTCCTCACTAATCCTCTGTTGTTTCCAACTTGCTGCAGCGCCGCTAGTTCTCCTCGCCACACGCGCACTGCTGGCCACCGGTCTAGCCTTTTCCTCTTCCTAGAGTCACCACTGAGCCTCACCTACAGCTCGCCCCCTGCTCCACCGCCGTGTCTCCAGCAGGGCACCTCCACACACACGAGCTCCAGCACTTGGTGATTCACTGTCGGACACCTTCAGGAACCAGCAGCACCTCCACCTTGTGCTCTGATACCATGTTGGTTCTGGGGGGAATTTTCTGGATGTGCTGGTCCCTTGGACCTCCACACCCTCTAATATATATAGCTGAACTTATGTACACCTTTACTAGTACACCAGAATACTCTAGAATCTAGTAGGACACTAACTTAGACTCTACATTCACTGGAATGTTCCAGGCAGTCCTAGGACAGCACTACTATACTAACACTTACTGGAATATTCCAGGCTCTCCTATGACAGTCTCCAACAATTCTAGAAATAAGCTAGGTGGCTTTATTGTAGTCTTGTTATTCATTTTATCCTAACGGTGTCGGTTTCTTATGTGCTTCCCTGCACTTGCATTTGCTTATGTTTTAAATAGCTCTCTCATGATGGAAATGCAGTACACCTAGGAGTTACTTGCTTGTGGGCTTCCATACACTGAAAAATGTGAAAGGCCGTGTACTGTGGTAGAGATGTACTCAGTTTTAGTGGTTGAGATCAGAATTATCAACTCTATCCTCTACCTGTTTTGAAGATTTGTAGTTCCACTTACGTGTCCCTCTTTTTTTATATATACAAGGAACACTCTCGCCATTTGTTGGATGCTGTCTAATTGTTCAGCTATCTTTGTTGATGTTTCATATAGCTTTGAGAGCTATCTTGTCTTTATAACTTGTAGTGGCTTCGCTATATAAGCTATCTGAATCAGTCCTTAATATGTTTTACTTATGCAGAAGTCAGAGCAATTATCTGGACTATCAGCTAGTGTCGATAGTGACAGCACCGCTAGTGGCTCGCCTTCCTTCTCCAGATCGTCACAACAAAAACACCTATTGCTTGACCTGAAGGATGGTCGGAGGAAATCTGTGACTAGGAAAGCAGGTGATCCAGCACTTAGCGATTCTTTTCTAGAGAGGACCCAGGCTGGTGATTTATTTAGTGCTGCACCCATAGTTCGGCACCCACTGCCGGTGAGTTGGTTTTCTATTTTTTTACATTTTTACCTCTCATCTCATTCTATTGCACTGCCAAATTACAAATCCCATGCATTCCCTTCTCTTGACTAGTAACCTGGCTAGCAGTAGGCAGTAGCAATGCCATGGAATATAGGGAAAACCTTCCATGTTAAATTGTAATAAAGCCTTCTAGTTCTGGCGAGGAGACTTCGCACAGAGCTGGCTCGTGGGGATTACCTGCTTTGCTACTGCCCAAGCGATCACAACATGAGATGTAATAAAAGACAGAGTCTCACGGGGAGACTTCACACAGAGCTGGCTGTTGCCCATTTAGGGAAATGTAATTCCAGATTAAAGTAGTTATTGATAAGTGGATTCAGGTCTGACAGAACTATGAGATTGTCTTTGTACTATTTTCCTTTGCCTGGCTACCATATGTCGGTAGAAGCAGCATATGGCCCATGACTTTTGCCACTATGAGATTGACTCATTTTGTTTTCGTTTTAGCTGTGTTCTGCTATATTCATTAATTTTGACACTAACTGACATGTTACATGTATAGGGTGGAACAACTATCGTGGATCAAATAGATCTTCTTCAAGAGCAGGTCAAAATGCTGGGTGGGGAAGTTGCACTTTCGACAAGCTCACTCAAAAGGCTGTTAGAGCAAGCAGCCAACAACCCTGATGATTCACAAATTCAGGTAAATATATCTAAATACTTTCTGTGCTAGATGGGCATATTTGTGTGATATCTACCTTAGAACCTCAGCCATTTATTTTATAAATATACTTACCTGAGTAGTCCCATTTCTCTTCTACAGGACCAAATTGAGAGGTTAAAAAACGAAATCAGTGAAAAGAGATCACATATACATGCGTTAGAACAGCGTATAATGCAATCGCTGGAAACTACTGATGACCCAGCTATTAGGAATGAAATGTCCCAGGTAATAGTTGCAAAGCAATGCTAAAGTTGAAATTTAAATTCATCTTATTGTTGGCTTACATGGAAATTTCTACAGATTTTCATTTGAGCACAATGTACTTATGTTTTGCGTTAATTAGCTCTACCTTAAATTGCTTCATCACTTAATCATCTGTGACCAATGAATCATGTTCTACAATGTTTTGGATTCGAGTGTTAATGATTGTAGTGTTTTGTGTGCTAATCTTTTTCAGACCTTATCAAAACTGAGCATGCAGTTGAGTGAGAAGACATTTGAACTGGAGGTATGTTCAATTTCACTTTGTGAGCTAATGTTTTGTTTCTCTGATTGATATCTATCCTAGACTAATTACTTTTTCGGATGTCTCTAGATCATGTCTGCGGATAATAAAATTCTTCAAGATCAGCTACATGCAAAGGTAAGAAAGGGTGGGAGAACAATTATTTTTCCTGTTCAAGAAACCAGTCTGATGTTCTTCTTGTTCATGTAGGTATCAGAAAATGCAGAGCTCCAAGACACAGTTGAACAATTGAGGCGAGAAATCAGTAATTTATTGAAGGCTTCTAGGAGTGAGTATAGTGTGGCTGATGCTCAGTTTAGTGAACCATCAACAGCAAGAAGCGATCTTAGGGATCAGGCGGATGAATTCTCAAGTCATGCTGATATTCCCTCTAGAACAGCTGAAGAGAATAAGGAGTCACCATTAAAATCTCAAGTGCTCATGCAGGTAAACATCACATGCCCCTAAATTCATCCCCTTCTAGTTTAGTCTGTCACTTGAAGCCTAAAAGAAACGATGCTGCAGGTTGCAGAAATTGAAAATTTGAAGCAAGACAAGCTGAGGCTGACAGAAGAGAAGGATGGGCTGGAAATACACAGCCAAAAGCTGGCTGAAGAATCATACTATGCTAAAGAATTGGCAGCTGCAGCTGCAGTTGAACTAAAAAATTTGGCTGAAGAAGTCACCAGGCTTTCTTATGAAAATGCAAAGCTGGTTGCAGACTTAACTGCAGCAAAAGAGCTTACTGCATCGGTTACAAGGGGCAGCATCCACAATGACACGAAACGCCGTGATCACGAAAATGGAATTTTAGTTGAAGAGATGCAGAAAGAGTTGGTTGCAAGTTGTGAGAGGGAGGCTGCCTTAGAGGACACATTATCCCAAAAGTCCCGGCGAGAAAATGAGCTTTTGAAGATAATTGATGATGGGAAGTGCCATGAGCATGATTTGGAAAATGAGCTGGCAAACATGTGGGCCCTTGTTTCGAAGATGAAGAAACAAAACTCTCAGGATGATTTGTTTGAATTCAAGTCAAAGGAAAATGGCTTCCATTCAGCGAAGAATGATGCTGGCAGAACCCTAAGCGAAATGGAAGCTTCAGATAATTGGAAATATGATGGCGTCAGTACTCTAGAAGAAGCAAAAGCTGCGTACAGTTTTGAAAGAAGGCGCTGCAAAGAGTTGGAAAACGCAATGTCTAGATTGAAGGTAACCATATATTACTTTCCTAGCAAGCTTACCTATGAACCACATAACACGATATGTGGGAATGACTTGGCTGCTTCCCTTCTTCTGATGCACCCGTATTGGGACCTTTTTAGGGCGAAAACATCAGAGGCTTAGAGGTTAAAGTCCTTGAAGAGCTACAAAATTTTCATGTGGAAGCACTGTCAAGGATTTGCCAAGAAAAGGTATTCTTTTCCATCATCCATATCTCGTTTCCACTAAATTTTCTAAACTTCCTGCCGTATGTGTCTGCATGCTGCATCTTATTTTGCGAGAGTGCTGCAGCTTTAACTAAGTACTGTTGAGACAGAGGCTTCCTTGCACCCTACTTACTACATTTTGGCTTGTGCTTTACAGATGGCAAAACAGATGCTATAGCAGGCCCTTTTCAAGTCTAGAGGCTGCTTCCATGTCTCGTCATGTTTGTCGGCTGCTGTTTATTCACACCATATTGTTGCTACAGCCGAAGCAATGCTGATCCTAATGCGTTATGACTTACAACACCCGGAGTAGATAACCTGGAATGGCCAGCTTTCGCCCGTGTCAACAGAAAAAAGAAGGGGGAAGCAAAATGTAGTTCTGACTTCTTGCCCCGATGCTAACCTACCGGATACTTACTCTCCTGTACAGTTAACTGGATTAGAAATATCCACTTGTTGTAGATTGAACTAACTGGTGGTACGGGCTAGCAAAGCAAATGGCTAGGGCGGTAGCTAAAACGGCTTTGGCCTTGAGAGTCGGATGAAACTGTTGTTTGCCGTACTTGTACCATGTGTAGTTGTAGACGGATATGTGATGCCCCGAGTTGAACGGGTGGAACTGTGGGTCCTGTTGTTGTACTCGTTGCCTGAAGCAAAGCTGCAGTTTTCGCATGATTTATTATTCGTTTCAAGTGTGATCGCCGTATAATCGGTGCTGGACTTAACGTGGGATTGACTTCAGCCATCAGCAGTACTAGCACGGACTTCCTGCAGATTAAAGCATCTCTACGGATCGTGAGATGCAAGGGTTCGAGGCTTCCGAGAGAGAGATGCTGGGTTGGTAGTGGTTGTGGTACGGTGCAGAGGGGCGAATTTTTCTTCCATGGTCAATCCAGGAGACCAGTACGTGCTTCTGTCGCCCAGGGCCTCCGATCCCTGCTATACTGGCTGTACACCTGCAACATTGACAAGGAAACATGAAGCTCGTGTGCTCGTATCACGGCAGCCGCTATCGTGCACGAGAATTCGCTCAGTGGACTCTGGGTTCCGCATTGAAATGATTTGTCCGGACTCGAGCAATGCTGCAAAAAAATAAAAAATAAGATCATCCTATAGTTCCTAAAGAAATGCCGATAGGCAGTGTAATCCACGCATCGCCGGTTAGTTAGCAACAGAGACCATCCCGAGTCGAACGGATGGAACTGTAGTCCTGTCTGTGGTACTTGTGGCCTGAAGCAAAGGTGCAGTTTTCGCATAATTTAGTGTTCGCTTCAAGCGTGATCGCCGTAGTATATAATCGGTGCTGGACTTAATGCCGGATTGACTTGAGCCATCAGCGGCAGCACGGATTTCGTGCTGATTAAAGCATCTCTACGGACCGTGGGATGCTAGGGTTCGAGGCTTCCGTGGAGCTGGGTTGTTGGTGGTTGTTGGGGGCACGGCCGATCCAGGTGTCCAGTACGTCGGCGTGCCTCCGGTTCCTGTTATGTGGGTGTACGCCTGCAACCATTGAGGAGGCAACATGGAGCTCGCGCGAGACGGTCTGGAACTTGTCTGGACTCGAGCAATGCTAGAGTAACAGACACTATTACGGGACGGAACGCTTGGACAAACAAACACCAGGGGAAAGCGCGCCTAACTTGCTAACTACTCACTCTGTTTTAAAATATATAAGATATTTTAGCTTTGTGAAACAAATATATCTAGATTTTTTTTAGTTCACTCATATGTGAAATGAATCTACACTAAAAAAAAGTCTAGATTTTTTTTCATAAACTCAAAACATCTTATATTTTAAAACGGGGGAGTAAATCGCACTCACTACTAGGGCAATGTAACTAGCAATGTAAACGCCCCCCCTTTTTTAACGGTGTAAACGCCCCTTTCTTGTCTGAAGAAAAGAAAATAAAAGAAAAGTGAAAACACGCGATGATGATGACGCCCAAGTTCCGAAACATGTGCAACATGATCAAGGACGTGGACAAGGCAGGCAGGGAGCAAAAAGCTGAGGCCCGCACCGCACCGATCAATCCGTCGTCAGGGTCGGAAGAAACGAAGGATAGCAATTAAGGCGTCGGAGGAGGAGGAGTGAGCAGGTGTAGAAATGATACCCTCGCGTCAGCTTTTTGATCGTCGCAAGCAACCGAGCAAGCAAACAAAACCAAAAGCTAAAGCCTCCGGCACGGCAGCCCCGGCAGGGGAAGGGACGACAAGATGTGAGCTGCCTGACTCATCAGACCAGACTTCAAAAAGAGCAAGCTAGCTCGTAGACTAGCTCTGTTTAACCGTATAGTACGCCGCGTGCTCTCTGCAGTGAAATTACACTGTTACTACCATGCTGCCATTCTCCCTCATCACCATTTAAAAAACCGGTCGGAATAGTGCCTAGACCGGGCGGACGACATGAAAAAAAAAATGAAGGCGGACGTGGAGGAGACGGGGTGGCGCATTGATTGCCGCTCGTCCATCAACTGCCCCTGACATCACGCGCGGGTTGGCTGGCTGGCAGTGGCACGGGCGGGCGTTGTGCGTGCATGCAGCTTACGTGCGAGATAAGCGTCGCATTTCATTCGCTTCTTAGACCAAACCCAACCCAGCACACCCGACCCGACCGAGTACGTGCTAGGAGCAGCAGCGAGATCTGTACCGTACGTAGCCACACGTAGTACGTATCACGGATATCCCCTTCTCTTTATTACACACACTCCGCTCGGCTCGATCACTGATGACCCGGTCTCGTTCCTTAGTCTGGTCATAGTGGAAGTAACTTCACTAGTAACTAAGAGTCCAAGTCAGCATTTTTGCTTATGTGGCAATGATTTAATGAAGAGAGAGATGGATTGAGTAACTAGCTATGTTACTGTAACATCACACATACCAAGGTAGAGTGTGTCTACAATCTAATTAATGTGGTATTGCATGTTATCACACCTAAGTTATTTCTCACTATGAAGGTAGTAACTTAGACTAGTAACATATGCATGTTAATACTCTAAGTTACTCCCCACTATGACCAGCCTTATCGCGGAGCCAGCTTGTACTAGTACTAGTATCACTGTAGCTGCCGTGGACGGGTGGATTGATTGCAGGTGCGTGGGCGAGAGCAGGCAGGCGCCGTGTGACGAGCTTGAATGGATTCGGAGCCGAGCATTTACTGCGCTCGGCCGCTGCAAATGGCCTGGCCCCCGAGCCCCTAAACTTTCTGTTTATGGCGATGCCGCCCATCAGTGACAACGCGTGATCCATAGCATCGCATCGCATCGCAAAGCAGTAATGGCGCTTAATTAGTTCTGTAGGCTGGATATGCTTTGGCCCCGATCGATCGGTCGACTGGAGGGGTTTGCAATTGCATCCCTCCCTCCGTCCTTTCCCGTGCGGCTGCGGTACAGCCAGAACGAATGTACATACACACCGTTGGAGCTCCCTACCTACGGCAACGAGCCACACACGAGGGGAGGGGAGGCAGCACGAGCGGACATGCGCAGGTGGGGCACAGAAGATCTCATCCCCGCACGTAGTACGGCCGCTCCGGTGGCAGTTAGCCCATACCTCATCCCCCCACCACCCGACCCCGTCCGATCGCATCACCGCCGTCCGTCCGCGCGGGTCCCCACCTCCTCCTCATCTGAGTACACCACGGCACCTACACGTGGTGGGGCCCATCTCGGGTTAACTGTAGCCGGTAACAAATGGTCTCCGGTTCTCCCCACTGCGGGATCGACACGTTGCCGCTGTTACCGCGCATCGTCTCGTCCCGTCACCACCTCCGTCTCACGTGGCGCCGCGCCTGCAGCACCCGGGAGCCATGCTGTACGGAGGACACGTGGCACCATAACAACGTGTGACCTCGTCGGCTAAACCGACGCGCGAAACATACTCCCTTTCGTTCTCAAACTAGCTCTTTTCTCAAAAAAGAAAAACTAGCTCTTTTCTCGAAATTCCATCTATCTGTTAAAGGAAAAGAAGTTTTTTTTTTCGAAGAAAAGGAAAAGAAGTTAATAGGAGTAGAATTTTTCTTCAAATCTTAAAGTTTCTTTCTCATAAATAGGTTGTGGCATTGGATAAAAAGGAAAGGGTGCCACTATTTTGCTGAAAATGGAACGAGATGTCTTGAGCAATCAGTTTTGATCTTTAACAACTAATATAACAACTCAATTAAGGTATTAGTGTTCGTTCTATTAGAATAAAAGATCATATTTATTTTGTACTTAGTTCAAATAAGATTTTCCTCACGGAGAATTCTCCTCTTTCATACTACTACATCCATTCCATGATAGAAGCCTTTTTAAAAGCTAAACTAGCTTGCTAAAAAACTTATATTCTGGAAAAGAGTAGTAATCAAGCATTATAAAGAGTGGTAAAAGTTATTAAAAATACAAATAAATCCTTTGGACCAACTAGCGCTATTTTTTTAAAAAAATTAATATGCCTTATTTAACTAATTCAGGGAATAATACGCGAATCTAGAGCGGCGTCGGCATTTGAAAAACCGACCAAGCCCGGTTGGCTTTTGAAGCGCCGACAGGACTGTCGGAGCACCGCCTGCCGCGATAGAGGCACGATCGGCTTTTGAAGTGCCGATGAAAAGCCGACCAGATTAGCTGCCTCCCGACGATTGCATGGATAATGTGACGTGTTTAGCAGTGATCCGTTTTTCGTTCCCGCCAATGTTTCGCACCCTTTACCTTCCGCCACCGCCGTTTTTTCCCAGTGTCTCTATAAATCCGGACAACGAGATGTTATCTCTTTACTCAGTTCATCTGTTCCTCCTCTTTTTCTTAGTATTTCCTTCTCCTCTCCATCATGAGTGTGCCCTATTTGGACCCAAAGTATAGGCGTAGCAGGCTGTCCACTATGTCGGACGTGTTTCTCTGGCCACAGATGTCCGTAGACCTTTTCCATTTAGCCAGAAATGTAATGATAGACAATAAACCAGCCACATTTGGATGACCTCCTTGCTATTGATTATGTTCTCGCTGAGCTTGGTAGGGCAGTTCATAGGAGAGGGTGAAAACTTACGACCCCAAATCAGGTACGAGATGAGCTTATCAGGATCAATACAAGATGCAAGGTGGAACACGCTGAAATTTAAGAGTGAAGCTGACCGGCTGCAGAAGGCTGAGGAACCTTTTTGGCGGGTAGAACAGAGCGAAGATGAGGATAATATCTTCACGCTGCTGCCCGTTAGAACCAAGGCGAGAGCTGAGTGGGACAAGAGGCGGGAAAAGAAGAAGGCGCGGGACAAGAAGAGCAATGACAAGAAGAGCAAGGGCGAAGCATCGTCAAAGGGAAAGGGTGAGGCATCATCGAAGGGAAAGGGAAAGGCATCATGCTAGGGATAGAGAGCGCTTTTATTTATGTACCACAAGTTATGCTGAACTGTGTTGCAAGCTATGTTGAAGTATTTGTCAAATAAAATCGTGTAATAATAGAAAGGTGTCTCGTACATAGATAGATATACGTCTCATACATAGGTAGATAAATGTCTAATCCATAAATAGATATACGTCTGATACATAGATAGATATCACTGTTGTCGACCATGGCGAGGTTGTGGAGGCCTAGGTGTACTCTATCCGTATCTGTGGGGTGGCATCACATTACGGGGAGGTATAACTAACCCTTCACCTTGTGTCTATGTACCCTGTATGGGAAAAGGTGGTGGAGTCTCCTGCGGCTGATACTAGCCAAACCAGTCAACCTAATCATGTTGTCTATTTGATCCTCGTCCTTATTGGTGGCCCATGAATCTAGAGAAGACAAGTTCGGGCCTCCATATCCTCCTGACCGTGTATAATAAATTAAGTATTGAATGATATCATGATGCATGTAACAATGATAGAAAGGGACATGCTTACCCTGAGTATGAGATTGTGGTCGATAATTGAAGTCCATAAAGGGGATGTATTGTTGCTGCCGCCACTGGTCAAAAGTAAGCTAGTTCTGTTGCTAGTAGTCAGAAGTGAAATGCGGCTGCTGCCACGGGTCGGAAGTAAACTGCGGCGGCTACCACGCCGAGCCTCCAGCCTGGTCTGGAGGTGGTGCTCCCGGTGTCGCCTGCTGTGAGAGTCGTGGACGAGGCCCGTGAAGAGTGGAGGAGGAATTTGCTCCTCATGGCACTCCAAGCCTCCAGCCTGGCCTGGAGGAGGTGGGCTCTGCTCCTCCATGGATCGACGCGGTGGGCGCTGTTGCGTGGAGCAACGTGAGGCGCGCTCCTTCTTGGAGTGACGAGGTGGGCGTTGTGCTGCTCGGTGTTGAACGACGTCTGAAATGTTCGTGCATGTGATGATCGCGTAGATACTACGTAGCCTATCATCGACACGCTAGAGAAAGAACTGAGTCTTCTAACAAGGTACAATAGGAGCGGACGAAAGCGAACGTCCGTACTGAGCCATCTCAGTCTGTAGCTCCCACGTCATGTCAGTCTGCAATTATATCATAGTTTAGTATGCACTATATAGGCACCCATGTTTATTATGCTCTAAAAGAGTACTTACTGTTGACTGTCTAGACTGTAATGTTGACTGCTAGGGTATATCTCATCGCTGTGTGCGTGTGGGATGTGACGTAGTTATGTCATCGACATGTACCTCTGTAAGTATGCGTGGAATAGCTCCAGATCAAACGGGCCATCATGCCACACTTGTGTTGTTGCATTCTGCCACTCAGCTGACGTAACTCGGAATCCATAGGAGCTATCGAGTTGAGGATCTGCTATTACCTTTCCGAGAGTACCTGCCATTATAATTTGTTAGACCATCATTAAAGAACATAGATGAAGTAAGACACATTCCTACTGTACATGTGTTAACTTACATGTGCACGACATATGGAAGGGGAACATCCGGACGTGAGGGATCTACCATCTGACAAAGACCGAACTGCCGCATGAGCCTCTGTTCAGACATCTCCTCAACCTGGAAATCAAAAATAATCTTCGATTTAGTCAGCCAGTACTCCTGATCTCTAGTGCACATAATAGATAAGCCGCTGGAATATCGTGCACGTGATGTCTGCTATGTGTACGGCTCCCAAATCACCGCATCCTCTCTCAGCATGTCGAATTACTCACTGAATGATGGGTACCATCTCTTGACTTGCTCTCCCGCGAAACGACACCGCAGGACAAAATAGTTGTTAGTTTCCTACATATTGTAGTACTAGAAGTGCAATTTATTAAAATGTTTCACTAACATTGTGACGGGTCCAATGAGTGCCAAATGTAGGCATGTCAATTCGCTTGTGGTTAAACAGCAGGTCAGAGTGGTAGACAACTACTTCCTCTCCTGGGTTGACGATCATTTTATTGACAATTACCTCTGGACGATCGATAGAGAATCTCTCCCATGACCACAACTGCAGCAACATTGGGCATCCTAGCAAGACAGACCTTTCTTTGGTTAACTGGCAAGAGTTGCACATATCTTGGTATGTAGCTACTAAGACAGCTGAACTCCAGCTCCACTATGTGATGTCTTCCTGGCACGTCGTCTCTGCGGTCTCTCTAGCAAAGTGGATGTATCGCACACTAATGACCGAGCAGCCACATAATGTATGCCTCCAGGCTGCGTGTAATCTGTGGCACAGTCATCGGAATGGCTGGGAACCCAAACCTCTGGATCTGCAATGGCAAATAGAACAATTATCATTACCGTAAGATATGACCAATAAAACAAATACGAAGAACCAAACGAACCTGATACTGCTCCAACCATGCAAATTTTGGGCCAATATTTTCACTAGCAAAGGCCGTAGCTCCATCACAGATGCCAAAGAACCGTTGGGCCATGTCTTGGACCCAATTAGCCGGCGGATCCACTGGCCTATGGGCACGCCAGCCAACAGAAGTCCCGGCGAGAATGACACATCCTGAAGGGTAGGAACCATCTCTCCCCAACAAAAGTGGAAAGTGTGAGTCTCGGACCTCCATCGATCCACCAAGCACGTGAGCAACGATGAGTCGTAGTGTAGGCGAGAAGTCTGGAAGCCATGTTGTCGCCCTTCTATCTCCTCGGTATGAGTTGCCTCAACCAAACACAATGGTAAAAGTCCAGCCTACCTCAACCTGCATAGGGAGATAGCATAACCGTTTATTTACTCTGCCCAGAAATATCTTAGCAACAAGAGAAATAAATGTCACATACCTCTGAAGCCAATCAAGGTATATCAAATAGTTCAACATGGAAGTGCGAGTCACTAGGTGCTTCAAGGTCCCTGGGTTAGCATCCAATAACTTCGACTGGTGCTTTCTAGCTATGTCAGCATTCAGCAAAGATCCTCCCATCTGCACATAACAAATTATAAGATATATTAGAAATTATAAAATATACTTCGATATAGTCTGCAAATTTATTAGAACATAGTTCCACACATTTAAGATATAGTTCCATACATATTACAAATTTAGAACATAGTTCCATACATATTACAAATTTAAAACATAGTTTCACACATATTACAAATTTAGAACATAGTTTGACACATATTACAAATTTAAAACATAGTTCCACACATATTAAAAATTTAGAACATAGTTCCACACATAATACAAATTTAGAACATAGTTCCACACATATTACAAAATTAAAACATAGTTCCACACATATTACAAATTTAGAACATAGTTCCACACATATTACAAATTTAGAACATAGTTCCACACATATTACAAATTTAAAACATAGTTCCACACATCTAGTTTCTTCCTCTGCCTCTTCTTCCTCGGCTGCCACGTTCACGAGGAGTCACTCCTCCAGTCCCGAAGATGTGGCAATTGGTGTCTCTATGACCAAATTAATTACATAGAACACATTGCCTAGTAGGGCCTCCAGCTTTAGATTCATCCATATCATTATGGATGTGGACACATTGTCGCCTTCCTCTGCCTGTCCGCATTAGTTCTAGATCTGGGATGTAAACCTTTCACCTGGATTCACTTTGTTGAAATTTCCCCATGCCCTATATCCCATCATCACGCATGTATATGTATTGATCACCGACTCCTTAAGAAATTAAGGAGACACAAACGAACTCGTATCCATACCCAACTGCCTGCATGCAGCAAGTACATGCAAGCAAGACAGATGCAACAACTTGGGTTTATTGCACGTGCATTCACACGTTGGCCAGGCTTCATTGCCTATCCTCACCTCCTGCGTCTTTACCTCTTCTCCAGTTCCGATCCGGTTGGAAGGGAGGCGCACCTCGAACCTTCTTTCCTGATTACCGATGGCGACACCATGCATGGACCGAGCCTTCTCCATCTTGTCATCCATGTAATGCATGATCTTTGAACAGTACCTCGTGTTTGGGTTGTTAATGATATGCACCTGAGCCATCTGGAGTCTGTCTCTGAAATACTTCAGAGTTCCAGTGAAAATACACACCACATTGGCTGTTAATGGCAGAGCCTTGCTTCCTCTCAATACAAAGTTGTAAGTTTCAGCAAGATTTGTAGTCACGACGCCAAACCTAGCACCATGAGTGTCATGCAGCAGAGACCACCTCTCCATAGGCTCATGCTCTATCCATTCCTGAATTTTTAATCCTTCTCCCAGGCCTCCTCCTAGTACCGGGTTGGTCAAATCCTGGCAAGTCACAAAGGGCAATGGGTTGTTCCTCCGGTGGTGTTGCTCCCGTTGATGTCTGTGCAACTAACGCTGCTCCATGAGCCGTGACCGATGCTTCTCTAGCTGCTCTCCTCTGTGTAACATGTTTTTAGTGAAGTCATATAGATAGCCACGACACTTGATGTACTTCCACTCTTGGTTCTTCTTGCAAAACTTCTTGAATAGGTTCATAAGGGCCTTGTTCCTGAACTGTGAGAAAAAATTGGCCCCTAGATGCCGCATGCACCAACGACTCTGCATGTCTTTCCATGGAGGTACTTCATTAGGAGCATGCTATGTGATCTTATTTATCGTGCTTAGTATACCCGGATGCCTGTCATGAAGGACGCACACATTCGGTGTATCTTTCATAATTGCTATCTTCAGCTGTCTGAAAAACCATACCCAACTGTTGGTGTTCTCGCTCTCCATGAAAGCAAATGCAAGTGGAACAACTTGATTATTCCCGTCTTGACCTATGGCAGTCAATATCCGACCCATGTACTTGCCAGTGAGAAATGTACCATCCACACAGATGACTGATATGTCGTAAACGTATCTATAATTTTTGATGTTCCATGCTTGTTTAGTATCAACTTTTCTTTGCTTTGTTTACACTTTGAGGTATTTTTATACATTTTCTGGGACTAATCTATTAACAAGATGCCGCAGTGCCAGTTGCCTGTTTTCTGCTATTTTTGGTTTCAGAAAAGCTAGTAAGGAAATATTCTCGAAATTGGACGGGACAAAAGCCAAAGTCAATATTTCACCAAGGAGAACATAGAGACCAAAGGGCGACCGAAGGGGAGCCACAGGGTGGCCGCCCCCCAGGCGCGGGCCCACCCTGGGCTACGCCTGGGCATGGTGTGGGCCCCTGGCTGCCCCCTGCCTCGTCTCTTCGCCTATATAATCCCCCTTGCCAAAACCCTAAACACCCGATCAGATCTCAATGAAACAATCCGTAGCCGCCGCCACCATCTTCCCTAGATCGGGGGGATCTGAAGCTCTTTCCGGCACCGTGCCGAAGGGGAGAGATCATTCCAGAGGCCTTCTTCATCACCATGCCAGCCTCTAGTATGATGCGTGAGTAGTTCACCCTTGGACTATGTGCGGTGACCCAGCATATCACTACATGATGTAGTACACTAAGTCGTTGACATTACACTAATGAAACACCGTTCATTGGTATTACATCCCTCGGAGTGGTACAACAGAAACACAACAGGTCCAAGACATGACTATAGGTTACAACTCGTCTCTTTACACAAGATCCAGAGAACACTCTAGGTTAAAAAGAGAGAAAGAAACTTCTTACAACGAAGAATCAGAAATAAACAACTCAAAAACTATCCTACTTATAAGACTAGTATCTAAAATACTGGACTTGCATTGTTGCTATTGTAATATTCTATAGAAGTAGGTTCTATGGCTAGGGATTATATTCCTATCTAATCAGCAACTTCATCTTCTCTTTAGTTGATGTATATGTTGACTTCATTGACTTCATTGAAGAACTTGAACTGTTGATGACGATTACCGTTGATGTAGACATCGTCTTTATTGGCTTCAGAATCTAGAAAGGGTTAAGAGATACGTTTAGTACGAGCGTACTCAACAAGTCCACTAGAAAAGGAGTGTTTGATGCACTATATCTACAGCCGTAGACCATAGGTTGTAGGCAATGCAGGTTTTCGTAAACATTTCTTCAAAGGTTGCTTTTATTCTGAAAAGCTATGTTCGTCGGCCTTCACGGGTTTACCAAAACTTTCATGGAGTTCCTTTCCCGCCGTGTTCGCAGCTCCTTCCCAGAATAGGGAGTAACAAGTTACAGTTCTTACACTCTGTAGAGGTGCGTTACTTTACCCATGAGAGATCTTAGCTTTGTTGCACATCCGGGCCGCGAACCCGTTCACACTTCCTTGGTATGAGGCCTAGACTAAGATCCAAGCCAATCACTGCCGTCTTCTTGAACCCACATGTCTGCATGATCCTTCGGGGCTGGCTCATCTCCGTTAAGCCCTCTTTCGGGCAGGCTAAAACCCTGATGAGTTCCCAAAGACTCTATGAGCTGGTGATGCCCTGGCAAGTTCCATATCAGATGGACTATATGTTGGGCCACGCAGAGATAAAACAAAACTTTTTCCTCTAACATGGTGATCCCAAGATCTAGCCGAGGTAGAAGGCCACGAGGTTTACCACTAGACGCGCAGTTGCGGATTACTGAAGAAGCGCGTCAGCTGATGCAGTGTAGTCCTTTGCGATCTGATCGTCCTGGTGTTGATCGTACAACACCTCTGCTGGTATCCACACGTACAAGGAGGAGCACCG
This sequence comes from Avena atlantica, assembly GCA_910589765.1. Classification (NCBI taxonomy): domain Eukaryota; kingdom Viridiplantae; phylum Streptophyta; class Magnoliopsida; order Poales; family Poaceae; genus Avena; species Avena atlantica. The sequence continues at coordinate 377,904,862 of OU342734.1, read as the reverse complement.
GCGGCGAACTGCTAGGTTCATTACGACGGCAGGACTGCTGTGGAGCTAGGGTTTCCAACACATGGAATGACCTAACCGATCAACGATTAACCTTTCTGGGTTACGGTGCTCCACTATATATAGGGAGTGAACGTGGGCTCTGCTCGCGTGGCCCATTCACTAAAGCCCATATAATATTAGTCCCTGTGAGTCCAACTCACCGACTCAGTCCAAATCAGGCTCGGGTCCAACCCAACCAGATTTACAGTTCAGATCCAATCCAAACTTGCTCCCGCTCTTAAGTGTGTGACCCCGCAGGCTCATGCCTACTTGGACACGAGTAGAGTCCGACTCTCAATCGATCAGTCGGTAGCGGCTCCTAGCAGAACGTGCCGACTCCCAAGTACCAAAGAATCATGACGACTTGCCTTCCCAATGCGACTTGTGTCCGAGTCCCTTTTGCCTCATGATATACCTTGTCAGACTATAGGCGAATAATTGTCATCCCTTAAATAGTCCGAAACACTTCTCGATCCGAGATAAGTGATTCACCCGACTAACTCTTAGTCGATCGCCTCGGTTAACACTTAACCGAGTCGTGCATGGCCATGCTTTCTGAATCATATCTCACGAGAGGGCCCAGAGAATATCTCTCCGAGTGGAGGGGCAAGATCCCATCTTGGTTATTCACATCACGCAGCTTGATTCTCAGTCGACCTGAAATTTTCCTTTATAACTGCCCAGTTACAGATCAGCGTTTGACAGAACCTAAGTCGGTGATCCTCAACTCGGACTATGCAATAACCTCAGGTCTAAGGATTACATTGATTGAGATATACAAATGACAACTTGTTCGTTGTACCTCAATATGGGTCAATATGACTTGCTAAACTTTTTAAACGAATCTGTGTAAGTTGGAATAGCATCTCCATGCCCATGACAAGCGGAACCGAGTCATCAAGCCAACTTTCACATTGGTCTAAGTTGTGTGTCCAGCACAACCTCGATGACCAAGGATATTTAGTACAAACAACATGAATGCATAGTTCCACAACCGAATCACATATTCAATGATACACATCATATGTTTATACAAGGACAAATTTATATCTTTATGAATACAATGGGAAATCTCATCATACATGATTGCCTCTAGGGCATATTCCCAACAGTCTCCCACTTGCACTAGAGTCAATCTTCCGACATCACATGTCTAAGCATCTAATGCCCATGGATCTCAGGTGCGCCTCATGTTTTGGCTGTGGTAACGGCTTTATCAACGGATCCACAATATTTGCATCCGTGTGTACCTTGCATAACTTGATATCACCCTGATCCATGAACTGGCAAATCAGGTGGTACCGCATGAGTATGTGCTTGTTCTTCTGGTGTTGTCTAGGTTCCTTGGCTTGTGCAATAGCACAATTGTTGTCACAATACACGTCTAACGGATTGGACGAGCCCTGAACCACACCAAGATCCATGAGGAAATTCCTCATCCAAACAGCTTCCTTTGCTGCCTCTGAGGCGGCAATATACCCAGCCTCTGTTGTAGATGCAGACACAGTCTCTTGCTTGGAACTCTTCCAGCTCACAGCACCTCTGTTTATAATAAACATGTATCCGGATTGCGAACAAGAATCATCAGAGTCGGTAAGATAACTCGCATCCGTGTAACCCTTTACATTGAGTTCATCTTCACCACCATAAACCAAGAACATATCCTTAGTCCTTCTCAAGTACTTTAGGATATTTTTAGCCGCTGTCTAGTGGATTTCTCCAAGATTAGCCTGGTATCTGCTCACAACACTTAGAGCATAGGAAACATCCGGTCTAGTACAAATCATGGCATACATGATGGATCCAACTGCAGAAGAATACGGAATCGCACTCATCCGACTTCGCTCATCAGTTGTCGAAGGACACCGAGTCTTGCTAAGTTTTACACCATGAGACATCGGTAAGAACCCCTTCTTAGACGATTCCATGTTGAACTTCTTCAACACTTTTTCCAAATAAGTACTCTGACTCAATCCAGTGAGCCTCCTTGATCTATCTCTATAGATCCAGATTCCGAGGATGTATGTTGCCTCACCCAAGTCTTTCATTGAGAAACTCCTTTCCAATGATTCCTTGGTTTCTTGCAACATTTGGACATCATTTCCAATCAGTAATATGTCATCCACATATAAGATCAGAAAGTTTACTTTGCTCCCACTAAACTTCTTGTATAAACAAGAATCATGATCACTCTTGATGAAGCCAAACGATTTGAATACCTCATCAAAGCGAATGTTCCAACTCCGAGATGCTTGCTTCAATCCATAAATGGATTTCTGAAGTTTGCACACCTTGTCAGCATTAGCCGGATCGACAAAACCCTCGGGTTGTATCATATACATGACCTCGATTAAATTTCCGTTAAGGAAAGCCGTTTTGACATCCATCTGCCATATCTCATAGTCGAAATAGGCCGCTATAGCTAACATGATCCGAATTGATTTAAGCATCGCTACGGGCGAGAAAGTATCGTTGTAATCAACTCCTTGAACTTGTCGGAACCCCTTCGCGACAAGACGTTCTTTATAGACGGAAACATTTCCATGCATATCAGTTTTCTTCTTAAAGACCCATTTGCACTCGACGGGTCTTGCACCGTCTGGCAGATCAACCAAGTTCCAAACTTGATTTTCATTCATGGACTTTAACTCAGATCTCATGGCTCCAAGCCATGACTCGGAATCAGATCCCACCATCGCTTCCGAATAATTTGTCGGCTCATCACTATCTAACAGTAACACATCACGAACACTTTGTAATCTTGCCGATCTTCGTAGTACAGGTGCTGCTGCCGGCTCAGCTACCATGACCGGCTCAACCTCCAAGGTTTTTGCCGACTCGCTACTAGCCGATTGCTCTCGAATTTCTTCAAGCTGCACCGTGCTCCCACTGACTCCCCGACTGAGAAACTCTTTCTCAAGGAAGACACCGTTCTGAGTGACAAACACTTTGCCCTCTTCTCGGTTGTAGAAGTAGTAACCCAAGGTTTCCCTCGGATACCCCACGAAAATACACTTATCCGACTTGGCTGTAAGCTTGTCCGACTGAAGTCGCTTGACAAATGCTTCACAACCCCAAATCTTAAGAAAAGAGAAACTCGGCTTTTTGCCTGTCCACATCTCATGCGGTGTCTTCTCTACCGACTTTGATGGTACTCTGTTTAGTGTGAACGCCGTTGTTTCTAGACAATAGCCCCAAAATGATAAAGGCAGATCTGTCCGACTCATCATTGATCGTACCATGTCCAACAAGGTCCGATTCCGCCTTTCCGAAACACCGTTCCTTTGCGGTGTTCCTGGCGGAGTAAGTTGAGGAACTATTCCACAAATTTTCAGATGGTCATCAAACTCATGGCTCATGTACTTGCCTCCTCGGTCCGACCGAAGAAACTTTATTTTCTTGCCGAGTTGATTCTGAGCTTCATTCTGGAATTCTTTGAACTTTTCAAAGGCTTCCGACTTATGTTTCATTAAGTAGATATATCCATACCTACTCAAATCATCAGTGAAGGTAATGAAGTACTCATAACCACCCCTGGCTGTCGTGCTCATTGGTCCACATACATCATTATGTACTAGTCCCAACAAGTCGGTCGCCCTTTCGCAACTCTTTGCAAAAGGTGTCTTGGTCATTTTGCCGAGTAGGCAAGATTCACATGTCTTGAACGACTCCAAGTCGAACGAAGTTAGGAGTCCATCATCATGGAGCTTCTTCATGCGTTTCCAACTTATATGACCAAGCCGACAGTGCCAAAAGTAAGTTATATTCAGATCATTTGGTTTCAACCTTTTAACATTTATGTTATAAACCGACTCACCATCAAGATTCAAAATAAATAACCCATCCTGGACGGATGCAAATCCGTGAAACATATCATTCAAATACAAAGAACAACCATTATTCTTGATATTCGACTCATAACCTTGCCTCATCAAACATGAAGCAGAAATAATGTTTTGACTAAGCACTGGAACATAATAACAATTATTCAGTTCCATAATGAATCCGGAAGGTAAATGAAGTTGCATCGTGCCGACTTCCAACGCAACAACTCTTGCTTTGTTGCCGACTCGAATATCAACATCGCCTCTTGCTACGCTCCTAGTTCTTACCAGTCCCTGCAACGAGTTGTAGATGTGAATAACTGATCCGGTATCATATACCCAAGAACTATTAGGTGCATCAGCAAGATATATGTCTATAACATTGCAAACAAGTGTACCTGAGTCGGAAGTCATACCTCCACTCTTGGCTTTATCTGCCAAATACTTGTTGCAGTTCCTCTTCCAATGGCCATCCGCCTTGCAATAGAAGCAAGTGGATCCGGCTGAAGGAGATGGCTTAGTCCCTGAGGAAGCGCTTGGGACCGGGTCCTGAGCCTGCTTTCCTCCTAACTTAGCCTTCTTCTTAGTCCAAGAACTCTTCTTGAACTTAGCCTTATTCTGCACCATCAACACTTGACTGGTACCCTTCTTGAGATCCGCCTCTGCCTGCTTGAGCATCCCATGCAATTCAGTGAGCTTCTTATCCATACCATGCATGTGGTAGTTCGAAATGAACTGCCCATATGCACTAGGAAGAGAGTTGAGAATTATATCCGTAGCGAACTCTTCGCTAATGGGGTAGCCAAGCCTCTCCAGAGACTACACATAACCAACCATTTTGATCACATGCGGACTCAGTGGATCACCATCCTTAAGCTTGCAACTCAGCAAATCCTGAGAGACTTGATACCTCTCAGTCTTCGCCTGAGCATGGAACATACTTTTGAGGCTTTTGATCATATAGTAGGCCTCAACATGCTCGAATTGCTTTTGCAAGTCCGGTTCCATGTGAGCAAGCATAAGACAGCTAATATTCGTGGACTCATCCTTAGCCCGATGGTAGGCATTGGTGGCAGCGACAGTCGCATTCTCATTCGGCTCATCTGGAAGTGGGTTGTCTAGGACATGGTCCTTCTTTTCTTGTTTGAGAACAATTCTCAGATTTCGATACCAGTTGGTAAAATTAGTGTCGTTCAGTTTATCTTTCTCAAGAATGGTTCTCAACGCAAAACCGGATATCTGAGAGTGACTGCTACTTGGTGCCATGATCTACAACAGAAAATATGCAAAACACTTAAGACATGTATTCATAAAATAGCAAGCGTATTAAACATTTTAATATTTTATGCTGCCACTAGAACCAACACCCCTCCGATGGTTACTAAGTGATCCAGGATCCTAAATAAGCAAGTCGGATAGTGAGCTTTAGCATCACCGCTAGCCGCCAAGTGATCTAGGTAGACAACTCCTTGTTAATCGTATCTCATACGACTCCTGTTGGACGGGTGGCATCACATGCCCCGGCTCCCATCCGACCTTTCCCCGAGCCACGCAACCGTTGTGATAAACCCGTCTAGCTTACCGAGTGTTTCCGCAGTAAGAGTCCGACTCGAACCCACCTAGTCGGAAAGAATTGGCAGCACCTCAATTTGATGAGCCCACTACCAAAAATGTCCGACTTGTGATGGTGCAAACACTGGCGGGAAAACCGACTAGACCTTCTTTGAGGGATTAAATTTTATCGACTATCTAATAGAGGTAAAACAGAGACATAACAATAACACAAAATAAAGCAATTATAATGTGAAATGGTATGGCTCCCTTCATGGCGATCTCCATCTCCACAAAGCCTGTAATCCGACTCATGCCAACTCTTGTCACTTGTCGTCTTACTCCATGTCGCCGACATGTACATCGCCTTGCATGTCATCCGGATTCTCCAAACAGCCGCACTAGCTAAGTAAAGTAAATTACATAGAGAATCCGACACGCATGTCGTTATACAATAAAATGACCACACCTAGGCTCCAGCCGGCTGACAAAAACCGTGATTCGCAGATCATGTATGGATTACACACATACATCACATGCACATGAGCCATACCATTCACAACTTCCCGCAAAACAAGTTATGCATAGATACAATATCTACCGGCGTTGTGAAACTCACAACGACATCTAAGGAGCTACGACAGGGCGAAGCCGACGATCCCGATGGCGGAAGCCGACCGGTAGGGGTATGTCGTTACACGACCTCAACAGTATGATCATGGAAATCAGATCTACCATTCCCCGAGTATAGTTGATCCAATCATCTTTGTACAAAACCGATCTATCTCATAGATCGACCACCAAACAACACATAGATCTCATCTACAGCCAACCGCATATCACATATGCGAGATCTCGAGCCTAAAACCAGAAGCTATCACTCTGATACCACTGTTGGGCCACGCAGAGATAAAACAAAACTTTTTCCTCTAACGTGGTGATCCCAAGATCTAGCCGAGGTAGAAGGCCACGAGGTTTACCACTAGACGCACAGTTGCGGATTACTGAAGAAGCGCGTCAGCTGATGCAGTACAGTCCTTTGCGATCCGATCGTCCTGGTGCTGATCGTACAACACCTCTGCTGGTATCCACACGTACAAGGAGGAGCACCTGCGACGAACTGCTAGGTTCATTACGACGGCAGGACTGCTGTGGAGCTAGGGTTTCCAACACATGGAATGAGCTAACCGATCAACGATTAACCTTTCTGGGTTACGGTGCTCCACTATATATAGGGAGTGAACATGGGCTCTGCTCGCGCGGCCCATTCACTAAAGCCCATATAATATTAGTGCCTGTGAGTCCAACTCACTGACTCAGTCCAAATCAGGCTCGGGTCTAACCCAACCAGATTTCCAGTTCATATCCAATCCAAACTTGCTCCCTCTCTTAAGTGTGTGACCCCGTAGGCTCATGGCTACTTGGACACGATTAGAGTCCGACTCTCAATCGATCAGTCGGTAGCGGCTCCTAGAAGAACGTGCCGACTCCCAAGTACCAAAGAGTCATGACGACTTGCCTTCCCAATGTGACTTGTGTCCGAGTCCCTTTTGCCTCACGATATACCTTGTCAGACTATAGGCGAATAATTGTCATCCCTTAAATAGTCCGACTCTCTTCACGATCCGAGATAAGTGATTCACCCGACTAACTCTTAGTCGATCGCCTCGGTTAACACTTAACAGAGTCGTGCATGGCCATGCTTTCCGAATCATATCTCACGAGAGGGCCCAGAGAATATCTCTCTGAGTGGAGGGGCAAGATCCCATCTTAGTTATTCACATCACGCATCTTGATTCTCAGTCGACCCGAACTCTGCCTTCATAACTTCCCAGTTACGGATCAGCATTTGACAAAACCTAAGTCGGTGATCCTCAACTCGGACTATGCAATGACCTCAGGTCTAAGGATTACATTGATTGAGATATACAAATGACAACTTGTTCGTTGTACCTCAATATGGGTCAATCCGACTCGCTAAACTCTTTAGACAAATCTGTGTAAGTTGGAATAGCATCTCCATGCCCATGACAAGTGGAACCGAGTCATCAAGCCAACTTTCACATTGGTCTAAGTTGTGTGTCCAGCACAACCTCGATGACCAAGGATATTTAGTACAAACAACATGAATGCATAGTTCCACAACCGAATCACATATTCAATGATACACATCAGATGTTTATACAAGTACAACTTTATATCTTTATGTATACAATGGGAAATCTCATCATACATGATTGCCTCTAGGGCATATTCCCAACACTATACCACTAAAAAACACTCATAGATAATCTAGACACCAAAAGCGTGGGGCGTAAGGGTGCCCACCCATATGTTGGATCCGCACAAGGAATGAAAACATCACGTTAAGGTCGTCTTGCCTACATACAGAAGGAAAAGGATACAACTAACTTCTCCATCCCATTCCAAATCTCGTGGTTAACGCTTGATATACGGCGCAAGAATCACTGGCGACATTGGTTGTTAAGTCCTAGATAATATGCTCCTTTACCACTGGAACTTTCATAGTAGGTTATTACCTCATGGTAAATGACCTATAATCATATTATTATGAAAATAGTGTTTTCTGACCTTTTTTAATTACAGGTGATGACAACACTGGATTTGCAAAATACTTTACAGAAAATAATCAAAGGACATGAGAAAGTGTGAACTTGCCTTTTGTGATTGCAAGATTATGCACTCACAGTCTTCGAGACAATATAAGATCCAATATCTGAAATCGACATCATTGGTCGGGTACGGACTAATGTTTAAAGAAACAATATGCAATTATGCATAAATAATTCTATGCATTTTGTAAAACTCCTAAAGTAAGTCCCCAATACTTTGAGTGAAGTGAGTTTAGGTGATTCTTTTAAGAGTTGATTCATCTTCAATTTTTACTTTATAAGTAATGGCATTTATAAAGAACTTAAGTGTCAACAAACCTAAATATACAAGTAAAGTATAAAGTAATGTGATTATGATTAACTTTAATCTGATGGCTATGATACCAGTCCTTGGGTTGAGTTGTTAATAGTTGAAGGAACTATTATAGAGTTGTTGTTTGAAGTGGTAGAAAGAATAAAATTTGAAGAAAATGTTTCTTTTCTAAGGTTTAAACAATCTTTATTTTTAATAGAATGTGATCAATGTATTTTGGGGTTTGATTGATTAGTTTGGACTTGAGATGCTTTATGTCTTAATTGAAATATACCAAAGTTAACTATAAAAAACATAAGTGAATTAATAGACATAATGTTTATAATCTTTGAGACTAAAGTTAACTTTAAAAGTGTAACTAAACTTAAAGTGTACATGTTTTAATTATTCCCAAGTTTTAAATTTATGATAAGTATGACTAAGGTGTGGATTTATTCACTTTATATTTAAGTGAATGATTAGATTAAATTTGTTTTGCTATTATTAAAATAATATGTATTTATTTAATGGAAGCATAATTAGATGATCATAGTAATTTGTTAGAATTTGAAGTTATGTTAAGAATGGTTAAGATATAATGATTATTCACCATATTATATATGAATGCTACACATTATCAATTTAAAAGTGTTAGAGTTTAATTTGTTTTTAAAGTTTTTTAAAAGAGTTTATTAAAATTCATAGTTTACACTTAAATTTTATTATGAATACTAATTATGATTTTGGACTTTAGGGCTTAGACTTAAAGGATTTAGTATTTATAAGAAAATGGAATTATTTCTTACTTAGGAAATAATTTTAAGGATTATCAAAATGGTTATCTTATTTTAGTAAAATAGGTAAATGAAATTTTATTACCTAAAAATCTTAAAAGTTCTTAGAATATTATAATTAGTATTTTTGTAGTAAATTATATTTATTTAGGATCTTGGAAATGAATTTTATTTATTTTTTAGTATAATTCTTATTATTATAAAATTCCCCCAAGGATTAGATGTACTTAATTATTTGCTTTAAGTTTTATTTGTAAAAATTTAAGTTAATAATTTTATAAAATGGTAGATTGGTTTTAACACACAAAAATGATTTCTTATTAATTTTGAGTATTTTATTTATTTATTAATTTTCACTTAGGATTCAATGGTGTTAATATTTATTTGTATTTTATTTAACTTAAACAAGTAATGTTATATTTTTCCTAGATATTTTTTTAATGATCATTTTCATATATTATATGTATTTTTAAGATTTTTTTATTTATTTTGTCTACAACTAATATCATATTGAGGTTATTTTGGTAATTCTCATTTTCTTTTTCTTTTTACTTATTTCCTTGGTATTCATTTTTAAGTATGACCTTGGACCTACTAGTCTGCCTGGCCCATGGTTGGCCTAGACCAACCCGATCGATGGACCGAGCCGGTCAAACTGACCCGCTCGATCCAATTCGTCTTCCCCCTCTCGACCAGCATCTCCCTAGCGCCTGTGCTAGCTTGCCGCTGGTAATGCTCGATTCCAGCGAGCTCGACCTCCTTGACTGCTACTACGGTGTTTATCAGAGTGGTTTTGGATGGTGATTCACAGGGGCCGGCTCGATTTGAAAACCGTCTTCTCTCTGGGCTGCCCCCTTCCTCGCAGGGTGCTAGGGTCCCGATCATCTTGACCTCACCCCTATGGTGGTTTGTTGATGCCCGTTGAAAGGTGGAGTATGGATAGACTTGGCATGGTGACGCCGTGATTGTTGCCGCTGGTCGCGACTAGGCGTAGGTGCAGCACTTCGTGCCCCTGTGCCGTGGCCTCCATCGCTCACTGCTTCTCCGCCGTATTTTGCTTCCTCTCCGGCAAGCTATGGCTTGCCAAAGGTTGGTGTTTTCTCTCTACCTCTCTTCTCTCCACTTTACTATCTTACTTCTCTGGTGCACATAACTTATCTGAGCTACTAGGTTGAGCACGATGTTATCATCTTCTTCGTTCCTTCATGATCCTTACTTGTTCCTATTGCTACTGGTAGATTTATGATACCCCTGAATAATTATTAGTGCTAGTTAGTGTAATCGTTCCATTACTTGTTCCTCTGATTGGTAGAGATTCAGCAAACAATCTTCTACTCTCAATACTAAACCTATTGGTATAGTAGGTTATGGTTTTATTTGGATTTAAATCACTGGTTTACATTAATTGCCCTACTAGGCTATAATGAATCTTGGTTTGTAGCTTAACTGAACTTTGTCTAGTGGTACTATTATTTGGCAAATAAGGTTAGCCTTTGTGATAAAACCCCATTGGAGCTTGTCCTATCATGCTATAATTATGAAGAGAATTTATTTCTTGTTTGTGGATGTGCTTTGCAAACATGGCTTGTATAGATTTCTGGTATTGTTTATAAGACAAAGGTTATGTGATAATGAAATGATCCTCTGATGATCTCATGTCCATTAGATAATTTGTATTGGCAATGAATCTTTTTATCTACATGCAATATTTTATTGTATCTAATATGTTCCTGCTATAATTAAATGATATAATGCTACAGGTAATTTGATTAGTAGCTTTGCTACTTGATTTAAATGGTCATTGACTATCTGGTCAAATGTTTATAATATCTTGGATAGATTTGTGTTGTCAAGTGCAAAGTGTGTTTGTTTTTTATTAGAAAAACTGTAGATGTTATGCTTAAAGAATACACTACTCTTTGTTTTGGAACATGTGGTATATGTGTTGTGCATCAGTGGTGCTCTTCACACTACATCTTACTATCCTCTTTTTGTATGGTTAGGTTTTGAGCTCCTGGCTACACCAGAGATCACCAGTTCAACTAGTTGATCCGGTTCAAGTACTATGTTTAATATGATGAACTGAACTTGAGTTACTTCTGCTAATTTATTTAGGTGGCTTTAAGTGTTGAGATTCTATTACGGTGAGGCCTCTTTTGAGTCTACACAATAACATGTATCAATGAACATGATGTGATTTTCAGAGATGCTCAAGCTGGAATCAAGCTAATCTGATGAGAACAAATACTAAGGTTTGGCCTTTTGTTTGTTGTGTTAATTAACTTAGTGGCTTCTGCTGCCATCAGATCTACTGCTGTGGTGCCCCCTTGAGGTGTGTGCACAACAGTGGATCTAATCAGCATGATCTGCTGCTATGCCCCTGCCAATGATGCATAAGCTGAGGTATTGATACATGGGAATAGGTACTATGCTTCCTTTTAGGTCTTGCCCATGATGCACATGCTGAGGTTATGATTGGTAGTAAGATCAGATACTACAACTGTTTTCCAAGCTCTATGATGATCCTAGCATAGATGTTCTATGCCACACTGAAAGATTTCTCTCCCTAAATGATTAGCTTGCTTGATATGATAAGAACTAGTACCACATAGATCTGGTACCAACCTGTTGTTTGTGTGTGATCTATGGACTGCTGGAAATCTTGATCTTCTTGAGTCACTATAACTTCCCTGCCACTAACATCCTGCTTCTCCTCAAAGTGCTGCTGATCTTGATCTCCTCCTTGTCCTAGCTCCTGGATGGCTCCACCGAGCAACTAGAGTTAGGGATGTGATGATATGGTGGATCTAATCTGTGGGGTTATTTGGGTGCTAAGTAGGAGAATTCCTGGTGGTGTGCTAAGAGCAGTGTTCTTGACTACGTGTAGTGTGAATGAATGTGGTGTCACTAGGGAGATGAGAATGATGTGTTAACTACGGCTGGTTCACTCTTATCTCCTTTTGAGGCTTCCTTGTGCTGACATCACACACACATGCAGTTATGTGTATGCTGCTTGCCTACTAGCTGGCTCTGTTGTAGATCAGCACAAGTAATTGCAGTGGTATTACTTCTTACCTTCTACCTCCTCTGGTGAAACTTTCCCCTCTTACTGCCAATGATGTAGGACTGAGGCAACTTATCTGATTAAGGACAGATACTATGATTTGGTAAAACTTGCCCCTTTTAAGATTAGCTCAGTGATAAAATGGTTATAATGCATCACACTGTTCATTCTGAGAGTATCATTAACCCCCTCCAATCCCTTTTATTTTGTTTGTATCTTCCTCTTTATTTTTATTCCTTTTTTGTTTTTGTTTTGTTATCTATTGTGTTGTTTTGTAGGTACAGAAGAAATAGAAGGAAATATATAGATAAAGGATCAGAGGTAGATTTAGGAAGTGTTTCCTTTGTTCAAAATGTAATTTTATTTACTTGTAAGAATCTTGTAATTTTTGTATTAAAGTAATGAAGATTAACCTTTTCATTCTTCATCAGTTGTAAAAACAGTAATGTTTGTATTATTGTATTAAAGTTATTCCTTTATAATTATTCCGGGAAATTGTAATGATATTGTAATATTATTTATATGATGATAAAGCAAATGTTTCATGTAATTTAATTTCATTCTTTTATTGTGAAAGAACCATAATACTATATGTCAATATGTAATAATAAAGATTATTGTGGTAATATTTTCATTTTATTGTACTGTTTCAATATACTCAATTGTAATAATGATTATATGATCATACAATATTTTAGAATAATTCAATTCTTTTCTTTTGTATTACTAACACTTTTGACTAATTATATCTTACTTATAAATAAGAATTCCATTCTTATTTATTATTATAATTCATTTCATTCAATTTTGTTTATTAACTGAGACTTGTAATTATTGTATCTTTTCATAAATAAGAGTTCACCTCTTATTTCTTATTACAATTTAATTTCTAATTATTATTCTATTTCAAATTCTTTTAGTATTCAAATCTATCAATTAAATATTCAAATTTGAATTGTCTTCCCCTAAAACACAAAAGTACAATAGAGGTTATGTCGAAATCCATCGCACCTGTCCTGATGTTTCCATCAGAACAAGAGAGATCTCGATACCTCTATAGCTTCTTTAGTTTTGCGCGAAAATTCCCTGGATTTTCTTATGCATGAATGCAATGCACAAACATGTGTCCTGTCTATTCCGAGGTGCTAATCCTAGGATGTTACACTATGGGTCCATACAGTAGCTAGATGGTTGTTTCTCCTCCTTTGTGCTATCATGTTTAGATCTTGTGAGCTCCGTTCATGATCAAGATCACCTATTTGTATGCATACATGTTGTGTTTGCGGGGATCCGATGGATATTGAGATTACTATGTCAGATTTATTATTGATTCTATCATGTCTTATTGATTATTGATTCTATCATGTCTGTGTTGTTTGAGATCTTGCATGCTCTCTATTTCTAGTAGCTATTTTGGCCAAGTAGATGCTAGTGACTCCAAGAGAGAGCATTTATGCTCGATAGTGGGTTCATGCCTCTATTGAATCTAGGGAAGTGACAGAAATCTCTAAGGTTATAGATGTGCTGTTGCTACAAGGGATAAAACAACAATATTTTGTTCATGGAACAATTGTATTGTTTACTTTACACACATTTCTTAATGCAGTTATCCGTTGCTTGCAACTTAATTCTGGAGGGGGTTCGGATGATAACCTGAAGGTGGATTACTAGTCATAGGTGCAGTTGGATGGCGGTCTATGTATATTGTTGTAATGCCCAATCAAATCTCATAGGATCATGAATGTCTTGTATTTGCATTGTTATGCCGTGCCCAGTTCCTGTCAATTGCCCCGCTGTAATTTGTTTACTCAACATGTTATGTTATTTATCTTAAGGAGAACATCTCTAGTGAACTGTGGACCTCGGTCCAATCTTTACCATTGTTGCATCATCTACTATTACCGTTTACTTTCTACAAGCAACCATACCTTCCACATTGTACGTTTAATCCTTTGTTTTCAGCAAACCAGTGAGATTGACAACCTCACTATAAGTTGGGGGAAAATTCTTGAGTTTGTGTTGTGCAGGATTCCAAGTTGTTAGCAACACCTTAGGGTTGTTTCCTTGCTCCTAGTGGTTCGATAACCTTGGTTTCATAACTGAGTAAAAACTTACTGCCATGCTCATCATACCTTCCTCTTGGGGTCTCCCAACGAAGCTCTACTATTGAGACACGTCAATGACTGGTCGACAGTGAGTGAAAGCTTCTATGTATATAGCAAATGATAATAACACTCGATGCAGCACCCTCAAAATAGGTTCATATTGCAATGTAAGTGTTGGATGTCCACGTAGGTGCCTGGATTCCTAGCCTGCTGTGTCTGGAGCATCCTAACAACACAGTCGTATCCTTCTTGAAACGAACCAAATCTTGCCTCTAGTGCCCTTTGCTTAGTCCTCCAAGCCTTTCCGTAAGAAATATTGTAGCGGAATCTGATAGCAACTTTGTTTATGATAGGTTTCACCCCATGGTTTTGCTCTCCACTATCTCCGTATATAACAGTCTGTCCAAGAGGGGTGAGGTGAGTTTACGATGGTCCTGAAGGACATTGGGAAGTTGACATGTGTGCAGCACAACGTCAGTGACATTCCAGATGGTTTCATACTAAGGGCAATGGGCATGCACCCTAGCCGGACATCCGGCTACCTTGCAAACCATGCCATATATTATTTGGATGACACCTTCATTCTGAAGACCCGTTGCATGGACAATTCCCACTCAACGATTGCCTCCTGCAGATGTCTCTTGCTAGGATATATTTCACCCAGGGAGATGTTGTTCACGTGATAGTTGTCACATCCCAAAATTTTCCAAATTTTGAAATGTGAAAAATAAATAAACAAAAGAATTAATTGTTGAAATTTAGGGTGAAAAGAAACTTTTTGCTTCTAAATGGAAACATCAAAACCCTACTTGAACAAAATTTGAATAAAAGGGAACCCAACAAAATTTCAATCAAGTGACATGCATTCATCAATGAATGTATCTTGAAATTTAAACACTTGAGAAAATAAACCAAAACCCTAAAACCCTAATGAAAGAAAATCATTTCCAAGATCTCCCTAAGACTATGGATTTTATCCATATAAAATTTTAGCAAAAAACATTTATAAATGGTCAAAATGATAAACAAAAATATTATAAAACCATAGAAATTGGTTTCATTCCATTTGGAGCCATGGATAAAAACTTATGAATTTAAAAAGTTAAAAGGAAATAATTTCCAAAGCTAATAAAGCTTCTAACTAAATTCAAAACCAAATTGTGAGCAAATTAATCCCAAAAGGATTTAAAAGGATAAACAAATATTAAATAAAATCATACAAATTGGATTCACAAATTTTGGATTTATAACTAAAAAGATATGGATTATATAAGATAAAGAAATAAATAAATAAGGAATATTTAAAAGCCAAATTAAATCTTGGCCCAATCCATAAACAAATGAAAGATTATTGAATAATAAAAAGGAGTAAAAGATTATTTAAATAAAAGCATAAGGATTGATCAATATCCAATTTTATTTATATAAAGACAATTTGCCTAAACTAAATAATAAATGAGAAGAATATTATTTAGAAGACAAATTGGACCTTGAGTTAAATCCATAAGTAAATGGAATACAAATAATCCAAATAAAATAAAGGAATAAATATTATTTGGATAAAAACTTATATGGACTTGAACCATAATTGTTTTGATAAGACAAAATCCCCAATATAAATGATTAATTAAATCATGGGAAAAATAATTGGAATAACCAAAGTGGATTAAAAGTTATCTAATTAACTTAAAAAGAATAAAATAATTATTTTGAATAAATTTATATGGATTTAAAACCATATTTGATTTTATTGGAATAAAGACAAATGCCCAATTCAAATGAATAATTAAATCATGTTACAATGTTTTAAATAATTCAAAATTAATTATTTAACAACTAATTAATAAATAAGAACTACTGAAAAAGGTTTGGAAAAAATTGGAATTCAAATAGAAGTTTGAAAACATATTTAAACCTTATTTAAATAAAGACAAGTGCCTATTTTAAATAAATAATAAACCATAAAAGGAATAAAAGAAATTATTCTAAAATGGACTTTAAAATACATTGTTAAACAAAATAAACATTTACTGAAACTTTGGAAAAGGTTTGAAAATAAATGAGAGTTTGAATAATTTGAATCAAATCAAAACAAAAAATGAAACCGGAAAAAGAAAAAGAAACCAGGAAGAAAAAAATAGACGAGAAAACAGCCCAGAAACCCATCCCAACTAACCTGGCCCAGGCCCAGCAGCCAGCCCACCTCTCTCTTCCCCCGCGAACCATTTTCTCACTCACACCTCTACCCACACATCCACTGACAGCAAGGCCCATTGTACCCTACACTCACTCGCTGACAACGCTGCCCCACAGCCAGATCGTCGTCTCCACCCCGCAGACCCGTTCATTCCCAAAATTCCGTTGCCGTTTCCTGCCTTGATTCGCGTCGTTAATTCGCAATAACACCGCGCTAATTCTGACCTGACACCACGCTTACTTACTCCTCTCTGCCCCCCGCTCTGTTTTCCCTTAGACAGAACGCCACAAACGCCACTAGGCTGCTCCAATTCATCCTCACAGCGCACTGCCTCCGACGACACTCCGGCGACGAGTCCGACCATCCCTCACCTTCCCTTGATCCCTGGCACCTACTAGCGTGTTCCCCATCGTCTCACGCACCTACCCATAGCCCCATCTCACTCGCGCGTGCCCTAAAACGTCGTCTTCGTCAACGTCAACTCGCCACCGTCCTCGGCTTCGACTCCGGCGACCTTCCCCGGTAACCCCTGAGCGCCCCTCCTCTCTGGTTGACGCACACCTACTCGCGTGCATCTAAAAAACCATTTGTTTGCCTTAGCGCGGTCCATAACTTCGCCAATGATAACAGCCCGAGCACACCGTCGTCAGCAACATCTCCTGCGAGCAATCCCCGACACCACTGTGCGCCCCTGTCCCTGCGGTGACCACGCCGAGAATCAGCTCAACCCTGCGAGACTGGTAATACCCTACTACCTCTCCCTCGCTTCCTAGAATGGCCGGAGCACCTCTGCCCGAGCGCGCCGCCGCCGTCCACCGTCGCAGCGCTGCAAATTCTTGGTTATTTCGATTAGGGCCGTTAGATCTTGATCTTGTGGACAGGATAGAACCACTTAAGTGAATCGGTATGATTAGATCAGAGCCTCACGATGCCCTTTTAATCCAACACACCGCATCAGTCAATCCCAGCGAAGCGGTATCGCCCAATGAGGTTAAGACATGTGGCCTGTGTTTTGTTTTAAAAACAGAAACATCTCTATTAGACATTAGAATTTGTAAAATTCATAACTTTAGATCTACACGTCGAAAATTTGCAAATTTTATATCAATGGATTCAAAAAAATGCAAAATTTGCAACCATGCCCTTAGTTTAGTGTTTTGATTCTGTAAAATTAGTTGTTTTTGCAGAAACATGTTTAGACCTATTTTGAGTATAAAAATTATTCTAAAAATTATTTTAGGGCAAAATCTTTTGCAAATGTTTTTTTTGAACCTACTGACCATAAAAACCAACTTTTGGATTTAAAAGTATATTTTGTGATAGTAAGGAATTATTCCTTGAATAAAAGCATTTCTAGTAAAAAAAAATGTTGATTATGTTTTAAAAATAATTTTTGAGTAAAACCTTTTGCAAATGGTTTGATTTAAACTCTATGACCCTAAACACTAAGTTTTAGATTTAAAAATGTATTTGATTAAACCCTAGAAAATTATTACTTTGATTAAAGGCATTTCAAGTAAAATAAAATGTTGCTTTGATTTAAAAATGATTTTGGATGAAACCTTTTTGTAAATGGATCTGTTTTAAAATACTTTGACCATAAACATTAATATTGGTGTTTAAAAACATGGGAAATGGATTTTGTCAATGGATTTGTTTTGCTATTCCATGGGAAATCCTAATAGATGATGCCTTAGTAGAATTTTCCCTAAGTTAAGATTCTTGCTACTATTATGCTTAGCCTAGATAGTAGAAAACAAGGGTGGATTATATTCATGCTATGAAATATTTCTAAGTCTATGACTTGTGTTTTGTTTAATAAAACAACTATGTGAATGAATCACCTGGGTGGAATGGTAATTGCTTGGATGGATTTTTGTTGAGTGGTTACCAGGGCCCCATTTTCATGGCCTACCTTGTGTATCTCACTTGTGGAATGCCACCCAGGAACAAAGAGATTTGAGATGTCAAATGTTGAGAAGCTTCAAGTGCAGCCACATGGCATTATGGGCTCTGCCTAGATCATATAGGTTGCAATAACTTAGCTTGATGGACAGTTGGTGGTAGGGGGTGATAGGTTTGGAGCGCGTCCATTTTGGTCTAAGGGAAGGCTTCTAAAAGATCTTGTCTCGATGCATGTCGAGTCTTGTGGGGAAAGTGCACCACCTCTCGAGAGAGTAAAATCTAAGTACTTAGCCGTGTCCCCGACAATGGACAATTTGAGCATCAAGACATGGAAGCTATCAAGGATCTCCTCATCCCAATTTCTAAGTTAAAAGCTTGTGGTTGAACAAGGGTTAAAGGATCTTCAATCTTTGATTGGTAGATGCCTTGGGTGATTTTGACAAACAAAAACTTAGTGTTTTCAACTTATAAGGAAAACCTTATTTTGAGCAAAGCAAGCCTAAGCTCCACTTAGCCAAATGCATATAGATGTTAGATACCACTATTCTACCATAGTATCACTTGCCAATACAATTCCAATGTATTGACCCTTGTGGCTGTAACTTATTATGTTGCAGGTTTGTTTGATGTTAGTGAAGTGTGTTGAATAGGATTACAAGTCTACAACCAACATGATTGCCTGTGGCACTTTGAAGATAAAGGACTCCATGCTATATAGTTATTTCTGCTGCATTGTAATGAGATAGCCAAATGAGCTATGTAAGATGTAATGAATTATTTTATTCCTGGTTATAAAGTTGTATTATGACCTTTGTTCCTTGATATTACATCTTAAACTGTGGATGCTAGCTATTGATACAAGGACTAGCATTGTAAACACAAGGATCTCTAACTTATCAGGTTGGAACCTCTACAATAGTGCCACGCAGAATCATGCCCATCGTTCACATTCATTGCTGTTGTGTGGTCATTATTCCATGATGTCGAAATAGGTTGGACGATCTCTTCTTGATTAGACTCGGCAGAATCATGAGAGTTATCATTGTCGCCTTCTGAATCTTATTCTTCCATCTAATGTTGCAACCAACCTTTGTGTATCTCATCCTCATCATCTTCACCACTGAAAATATCTTCCCCTGTAGTTTGACCACCATCGTCTGATTCATAACCATCACCCCCGGTGTGTGCATAGCTACTCTGACTAGATTCATAACCACCACCTCCATCTTGGCCTTGACTGCTCTAGCCTTGATAGTAGTCAGCACCACCAACGCTCTGAGTTTGACTTCTCTCGCCATGATCATAACCACCAACACCATGTTGGGTCTGACTACTTTCACCATGATCATACACAGCCTGTTTTTCCACTGGTAGCACTAAGACACTGGGGTTAACTACTCTTTTCTAACAATCTTGCACATATTTGACCCATTTATGTTGCACTTCTGTTGGCCTTAAATAAAAATTAGGGGTAATCCTTGACTTAGTCTATAAAGCATGCACACCGACAGTACGGGTTGAAGGGAGCCCTAAACAAGCAGATAACCAATCCTTCAACTCAGTAACAAACACTGTTTCAGGATCCTGAAGCACTTCATCCATAAAACAAAACTCGCTCAAATCAGCTCCGTGATGGTTTGTTCTGACGACACCGACACCATAGTAAAACCTAAACACTACATTATTTGACATAACTTTTGACCTAAAAAATACTGAAAATCATCAAATACACGTATAATGGCACATAATACTCTACAAATATACTTATAATCCTATAACCGAGAAATCTTGCAGCTAACATACCCCATCAAAGGATAACGATCAACATACACAAATGACTGCAGTTAGCAAGAAAATAGGGTTTACCCTTGAAGCGTGCGAAGTTCTGCCGTGCAGCAGCCTCCACTCAACGGATCTGCAGCTGCCTCAAGCTGCACCCCTAGCCTCCACCATAGCCATTGCTCCTCAAGAACACCACTAAATCCCTCCACAAAAACGCCTCAAATCACTTCACTGGGATATCCCATGAGTAGTTCGGGACTCTACTAGATTTCTTTTGTATCTCGGCAACAAATTTAGGTGGAAATCGTATAAAAATGAGCTCAAAATCGATGGAAATGAGAGAAGGAAGTAGAGGCATGATACGTCGGAAACGTATCTATAATTTTTGATGTTCCATGCTTGTTTACTATCTACTTTGCTTTGCCTTGTCCACACTTTGAGGTGTTTTTATATGTTTTATGGTACTAACCTATTAACAAGTTTCCATAGTGCCAGTTGCCTATTTTCTTCTGTTTTTGGTTCCATAAAGGCAGAAAATCAATATTCTCGGAATTGGATGGGACAAAAGCCAAAGTCAATATTTTACCGTGGGGAACACGAAGCCAGAGTACGAGCCATAGGAGACCCACCAGGGGGCCACACCCCTTGGCCGTGCGGGTGGTCCCACCCCACGCCTGGGGGTCCAGCCGCCCTAGTGGCCCCCTGCCTCGCCTCTTCGCATCTAAGAATCCTCCAATGAAGAAATCCTAGGCACCCGATCAAAATTCCACGAAACCGTCTGTAGCCGCCTCCACATCGTCCCTAGATCGGGGGATCTGAAGCTCTTACCAGCACCCTACCGGAGGGGAGATCATCCCGAAGGCCTTCTTCTTCATCATGCCAGCCTCTGGTACGAAGAGTGAGTAGTTCCACCTTGGACTACGGGTCCATGTAGTAGCTAGATGGTTGTATCTCCTCCTTTTGCTTTCATGTCTAGATATTGTGAGCTCCGTTCATGATCAAGATCTAATCTATTTGTGATCATGCATGTTGTGTTTGCGGGGATCTGATGGATATTGAGATTACTATGTCAGATTGATTAATGGTTTTGTCTTATTGTTTCTATCATGTCTGTGTTTTTTGTGATCTTGCATGCTCTCCGTTGTTAGTAGCTATCTTGGCCAAGTAGTTGCTAGTGACTCCAAGAGGGGGTATTTATGCTCGATAGTGGGTTCATGCCTCTACTTAATCAAGGGAAGTGATAGAAATCTCAATGTTTGTAGATGTGATGTTGCCACTAGGGAGAAAACAACGGTCTCTTGTTCATGGAACAACTGGATTGTTTACCTTACACACTTTGCTTAAAGCAGTTGTCTGTTGCTTGCAACTTAATATTGGAGAGGGTTCGGATGATAACCCAAAGGTGGACTTCTAGTCATAGATGCAATTGGATGGCGGTCTATGTATATTGTTGTATTGCCCAATCGAATCTCATAGGATCTTTTTGTCTGGTATTGCATTGTTATGCCTTGCTCAGTCCTGTCAATTGTCCTGCTGTAATTTTTTTTACCCAGCATGCCATGTTTTTTTTATCTAAGGAGAACACCTCTAGTGAACTATGGACCCCGGTCCAATCTTTACCATTGATACATCTTCCACGGTTACTGTTTACTTGCTGCAAACCATCATCACCTTCCACACCATACAGTTAATCCTTTGTTAGAGCAAACGGTGAGATTGACAACCTCACTATTAGTTGGGGCAAAGTCTTGAGTTTGTGTTATGCAGGTTTCCATGTTGCTTGCAACACCATTGAGGTGTTTCCTTCCTCCTACTGGTTTGATAACCTCGGTTTCTTACGGAGGGAAAACTTGATGCTATGCTGCATCATACCTTGCTCTTGGGGTTTCCTAACGGGGCGTCAACACGCATCAAGACTTTCTAGCGCCGTTGCCAGGGAGGCTAAGGACGTCTTCACAAGGGGAGACCTCCTCAAACTTTCTCTTTACTTTGTTTGTAGTTTGCTTAGTTTCTTTTGCTTGGTTGTGTTTGCCTCTTTTTATCAAAAACTCCAAAAAAATAGTCTAGTTTGGTTTGCCTTTTCTTATCAAAAACAAAAAAAATTAGTCCTTGCTCTAGCTCACCATGTTGTTCCCCAAGTTCGCCCTGAAGGACCTTTCAATAGGTAGTGGCTCTATAATTGGGAAAGAAAATGTTGAAGAATTCTTCAATCATGTTAGCAAGCATGAGGATATTGAGGATAGATCTATAGCAGAACTTGCTCCTAATTATGAAATTGTTGCAGCTTCTTTAGTTCATATGTTGGATTCTAGGTTTGTTAGCCTTAACCCCATGATGCAAATCTTGTCCCTAAAACTAAAAGAAGAAAATAATGCTGAAAAGAGAGAATTTATTTTTGAAACTTTACTCAAAGAGTTCCATGATGTTGCTAAAGAAGCCAAAAAGGGTTTTTGAGCGTTTCAATATTCTAGGCTCATGTGTAGATGTTGTGGGTACTTTAGATAAAACCAAGCCTATAGAGGAATTTAAGATACACATACCCTTTAAGCTTGTTGGGATGCATGAGGCCTTTGAAAAGAATTTTGATTGGATTGTTCTCGAAAATCCTTTTGATGAAAGTAGTAAACCCAAGAGAGATGAGAAGGGATCCTACAAAACTCATTTGGGTGAGATACCTTTCATAGTTGAAGACTTTGCAAGTATTGATTTTAATGCTTCCTCATTTGAAAATACTTGATTTCTTCCTTCTTGTGCCTAACTTAAAGGCGTTAAAAAAAGTACTTGTTGGGAGATAACCCAAGGGTTTACTTGAGTCTTGGAAGTTATTACTTCAGTAATGACCTCTCCTTATTCTTTTTGTTTGCTTTTTGTGCAAGAATGACCTCTAATGAGAGGGAAGTAAGATTTGGGGAGTTGCTGTCCCGAAACAAATTTCTATCCTCCACCATAAAAATTTGTGAGCAGTCTGTGTAAGTTGGATTGAGCTGAAAATTTACGAATAAATCCCCCAGTATGCTAGCAAACTTTCGTTAGTTCAACACATTTTGATTGGAGCAACATAAGGTCTTCTAAAAAATCTGTTTCTACCTGCTGGTCTGTTTGACATATTTCTGTCATTATTTGCATTTGCTTCTTATTGATTCCTTTTTGGGTTCTTTTTGGGAAATTGAGATTTTTGAAGGATTTACTACAGTAGATTGTGTTTTTAGTGAAAAGTTTTGCTGTTCTAAAGCTAAACCCAAAGGTCTGTTATATTTTGAATACACTAATGTTGCTAATGAAGATTGTGTGAAGTTTTGTATGAAGGAAAAATTTCAGGTGTAGAGAGAGAATGATGTAATGAGATGAAGAATGGAAAAAATCTCAAGCTTGGGGATGCCACCCCGGTGCCACCCCAAGAAATATCCAAGAGGTACAAGCGTCAAACCTTGGGGATACCCAAGGCATCCCCTTCATCAATAAAAAGCTCAGGTCTTTCTAGACACTTTGTTTTTATTGTTTCATGCACCGTTGTGTTGTTCTTGGAGCGTCTTAGTTTTCGTTTGCTTTGCTTAGTTTGTCTAGTTTGCTTGAATAAAGTAGTTTGTGTTGGGGATATGCTATATGGGTATCCTCATAGCATGTCTCTTATTCGGATAACCCGGGTGGCCCACAGTTGGTAGCATGGCCCATGGCCTGCTGGGCGGCCTAGTTAGATGGATCCAGAAGGGAGGCCCATGCCGGATAAAGGAAGTCTACGATGGAGTCACCAGCGTACCCGGAGCCTTGGAGTATAAGACATGCTAGACTAGTAATAGACGGTGTAGGACTCTGTAACCTGTCCGGCTAGGACTTTTCCCTGTAACCCTAGTGATGGGGATACACCTACTGGGGTATCCTCAGCGGAACGTTTCCGACTGGCCCAAAGGCTGGCGAGTGGGCCTGCAGAACGGCGAGTGGACCAAAGCCCAGCAAGGTACCAGGCGACTGGAAGTTGAAGGCCCAGGCGAGTAGATAGGCCCAGTCGGTCTGAGTTAAACGATTGCCAAAGTTGTAACCGAATCGGTTGAGATATGTAAACCCTAGGGGAGGTAAGCCTATATAAACCTCCCTGAGGGGTGAGTAGAGACACGTTCCCTCATACACCCAAGCAACTCACCGCCCAGTCGCCGAGTTCGCCCATTGTAATCACCTCCATAATACAATCTAGCAGGAGTAGGTCTTTACCCTCCGGGGGGCCGAACCTGGGTAAATCCCTGTGTCTTTGCCCTCATCTCGCACCGCAGATGGCTGGCCGCCCTTGCCCCTCGTTCTACTACTCGCTGCCGATTGCAGCATCTGCCGTGGTCTTTCCCACGACAGTGGCGCCCACCGTGGGGCCTGGCCGGTCTGGCCGGTGTTCTGCGGCGAGATCCAATCTACCCGTCAACGAGACGGTCGCCACCGGCCGCATGATAGCGATCGGCGAGATGCTCCAGATCTTGCCGAGCAGCTACGTCCCGGCGGCACGACCCGTCACGCATAGCATGATCCTGCCGATCGGCACGATCAGCCTCTTCGTCGGCCTCACCGACGTCACCACCTCGGAGGACTCGGCTCGCATCCGCGAGTCGCCACCACGCGATCGGCTCTCCGAGAGCCAGGTCCGCACGATCCACCGCCTCGCCTCCGAGTACAACTCGGCCCACAGCAACGTGGCTGAGAATTCAGCGGCCGCAGAAGATGCGGCCCTCACCGACGACGCCGACTCGGCGACCCCGGCGTCACTCGCCGGATCCATCACCGCGGCCTCCTCCGCGGGTTCCATCGCTCAGGTCTCCAACGCGGGAGATTTCGAGGATCCCTCCATCCTCGGGATCTTCGACTTCGACTCCGGGTCGGAAAACTCCGCCGACCTCCACGACGGAACCGGTCGCCACGCCGCGACCTACATGGCCACCGGCGCCGATCCGCCGGAGGATCCTTTCTCCACGCCAATCCCTCCCAACGCCACGGCAACGGAGGTCGAGGAACTCCGCCTGAAACTGGCGGAGGCGGTACGCAAGGAGCAGGCCGAGCGCGAAAAATTTCGCCTCGAGCAAGTGACAGCGCAGGAACTGTCACGCTACCACCAGCAGCGGATCAGGTCACGCCTGAACCCCACCGTTCAGGGGCGCGCCCTGAACTTCGACGACGAGAACGACCCGGCTCGCATAGCCGAGCGCGCGATCTGCGAGAACGCGCCACCAGGGGGAAGCGCCCGACCCCCGCCAGGATCAACGGCGATGGGTGCCCCACCACCACCCAACCGCACCCCTCCCAGGGACCAGCCGCGCATAGTCGTCTCCTCACGGGAGCGAGACGCGAACGGCCTACCACTGTTCTCCACCCCGATGGACAACCTCGTGGCAGGCCGAGCAGCAGCCGACAGCATCACGGCCACCGGCGACGGCGCCTTGCAAATCCAGTACGTTAGGGCCCTGCTCGCAAAGGCCGTGGAGCAGCAAAAAGCGGGCGCCGACTCGCAAGGGCGAGTATACTCACGCTCCTCAGGAAGCAGGGCGGCCTCAAGCGGCCGCCCAGCGGCGGCAAATACCCTCAATTGCCCGCCGCCAGAGCCACTGCAGCTCCAACGCCGACCCACGAACGCGGCACTCTCCACCAACGATCCCAGGCCGGCGACCAACTTCGTCGCCGCCAACGGAGAACCCATCGACGCCCGCACTCACATCATCAACACCCAAAACTGGCGCGCACGCCAGCCCGACGACTTGCGGCACACCCTAGCCAATCGCCGCGATGGCGAGCCTATGGGGTCACTCAGCCGACTGGGGCCTAAGTGCTTCGGACCAATGATCCGAGGCGAAAAGTACCCGCCAAACTTCAAGGCGCCAAAGGAGATCGAAAAATACGACTCCTCGTACGACCCCGCAGTATGGCTTGACACATACCTCATGGCAATGGGGATCGCGGGTCACACTGACCTACTCGCCGCCCGTTACCTCCCACTGATGATGGAGGGGACGTGTAGGCAATGGATCAACACACTTCCCCAGGACAGTATCGACTCCTGGGAGGAAATGCGAGACGCCTTCGTCAGGCACTTCGAGTGCTCCTACACCCGCGCCACCACCATCGAGGACCTGGAACGATGCGTCCAGGGACCCCGCGAGTCGACCCGCAACTGGGTCCAACGGTGGCAAGAGCTCTGGTACAACGCGGTTGGCATCCACCCGGACACCGCGATCCATTGCTTCAAGACCTCGTGCCGCTACGAGCCCCTAGTCGCCAAGCTCAAGCGACACGCCCGCACACTCGACAACATCTCCGACCTCCTCGAGATCGCCAAACAGTATGCCGAGGAGGATCCCAACCAAGACGTCGACGATGAGTCAGGGGGGCAACGCCGCACGAGCGGCAATGACGGCGGACGCCGAGTCGACCTACGCTACAGCGGCACCCGCCTCACAGGCAAGCGCCGCAACGACGGGCGAGTCGACTTCGTCGCCAACGCTGGGAACGCTCAACGCGAGCCCAAGAGCTACCGCCGCGACGGAGGGCAACGACGCGACGGCGGGAACTACAAGAACAAGCCACGGTTCGATGCCGTGGCCCTCCTCAACCAACCATGTGCGTTTCACAGCAGGGAAGGAAAACCCGCCACGCACACTACCGCCGACTGCCACACCCTCAGGGAAATCGAGAAGGCACGGCACGCGCGGGAAGACACCGACAACGACCCGCCAAATGGCGGAAAATTCGGCAAAGTAGCCGGCTCGCTCCACACCTTCACAGGCTTCAACACGAAGCGCGAGAAGAAGGTCATCGCCCGCGCCGTCGCCGTCAACGCGGTGGCCCAAACAGACGTCCCCCAGTTCCTCAACTGGTCGGAACAGCCCATCACCTGGAGCCGGCAAGACCACTCGCCACGCATCGAGTACCCAGGACGAGTCGCCTTGGTGGTCAAGCCCAAGGTTGGCGACTACTGGCTCCCCAAGACTCTGATGGACGGTGGCAGCTCCATCAACATCCTCTACCTCGACACCTTCAGGCGGCTGCGACTCCCGCAGTCGATGATCGAGACAACCCACACCACGTTCCACGGCATCGTCCCCGGTCGGAAGGCGTACCCGATCGGCAAAGTCACGCTACCCGTCACCTTCGGTACTCCGGCAAACTTCCGCACCGAGCGGATCGTCTTCGAGCTGGTGCCCTTCGACAGCCCTTACCACTGCGTCCTGGGGCGCCAGGCGTTCGCCAAATTCATGGCGGCGCCCCACTACGCGTACAACGCGATGAAGCTCCCCGGGCCGTGCGGCGTCATCACCATCAACGGCGACCCAGACATGGCCGCCGAATGCGAGGCCAAAGGGGCCGAACTCGCTGACGCCGTCATCGCGGCAGAAGCTAACCACGCCGACGAGCTCGCCAAATACGCGAGCGGGGTCAACAACGACGACCCCACAATACTCAAGAAGCCCAACTCAGAGGGCACAAACACCTCAACCTTTGAGGCCACGACGCACACTCGCACCGTCGAGCTGGTCCCAGGCGACCCCAGCCAGACGGTGACGATCGGGACAGGCATGAGCCCAGCATAGGAAGGCGCGCTCATCGAGTTCCTTCGTGAGAATAGGGACATCTTTGCATGGAAACCCTCCGACATGCCTGGTGTCCCTAGGGAGCTCGCTGAGCACAAACTCAACGCCGACCCCAAAGTGCGACCAGTCAAGCAGTCACTACGGCCCTTCAATGAAGAGCGCCGTCGAGCAATCGCCGAGGAAGTGCAGCGCCTGCTCGCTGCAGGCTTCATCCGGCCAATCAAATACTCCAAGTGGCTGGCAAACCCAGTCCTGGTCGAGAAGAAAAACGGGACCTGGAGAATGTGTATCGACTACACAAACCTGAACAGCGCCTGCCCAAAGGAGCAGTTCGTCCTCCCGCGGATCGATCAGATAATCGATTCAACCGCGGGCTCGGAGTCGCTGTGTTTCCTCGATGCCTACTCCGGGTACAACCAGATCAAAATGGCTGTCGAGGATGAGGAGAAGACGGCGTTCATCACGCCATTCGGAGCATTCTGCTACACCGCCATGACCTTCGGCCTCAAGAACGCCGGGGCGACCTACCAGCGGTGCATGCAAGAATGCCTCGCGAGCCAAATTGGCCGCAACATCCACGTCTACATCGACGACGTGGTCGTGAAATCCGCTCGCCAAGGAGACCTCCTCGCCGACCTAGCGGAGACCTTCACCAACCTGCGGAGGTACAAGATAAAGCTCAACCCAGGCAAGTGCACCTTCGGTGTACCCGCCGGGCAATTACTAGGGTACGTAGTCTCCAAACGAGGGATCAAGGCAAACCCAACGAAGATCGACACGATCGCCTGGCTCGGCAAACCCGAGTGCCTGCGCGACGTCCAGAAGCTGGCCGGGCGTGTAGCGGCTCTTAGTCGCTTCATCCCCCGACTGGGCGAAAAGGCGATGCCCCTATACCGCCTGATGCGCAAGAATCCCACCTTCCAGTGGGACAAGGAGGCGGACGACGCGCTCCGCGACCTCAAAAAGGTGCTACTCGCCGCACCACTACTCGCCGCACCCGTCGACAAAGAACCCATGCTGGTTTACGTCGCGGCGTCCGAGCGCGTCGTCAGCGCTGTAATGGTCGTCGAACGACCAGAGGAAGGAAAGGAGCGCCCAGTCCAGCGGCCGGTGTACTACATCAGCGAGGTCCTCACCGAGTCGCGCCAGCGATACCCACAATACCAGAAGCTGGTATACGCGGTCTTCAGGGCTCAGCGGCGCCTGCCGCACTACTTTCAGGAGCACCCCATCACGGTCGTCTCCTCAGCACCACTACAAGACATCATCCGCAATCGCGAGGCGACCGGGCGGGTCGCCAAGTGGGCCGTCGAAATCGGCGTCCACAACATTAAATACGAGCCGCGAAGGGCGATCAAGTCCCAGGCACTGGCATACTTCATCGCCGACTGGGAGGAGGCCCAACAGCCAGAAAAGCCGCCGTACCTCCACTACTGGAACCTGCACTTCGACGGCTCCAAGAACGCGGACGGTGCAGGCGCTGGGATAGTGCTGACTTCACCAAAAGGTGACAAGCTCCGCTACATTCTCCGCCTCGAATTCACGCCCTGCACCAACAACATGGCTGAATACGAGGCACTACTCCATGGCATGCGAGCCGCAAAGGAGATGAGCGTCAATCGCCTTCGATGCTACGGAGATTCCGACCTCGTCGCGGGACAAGTCGCCGGCACCTGCGACGCCGTCTCCCCTACTATGGCGGCGTATCGCCAAGAGGTGGATAAGTTGGGCGGCCACTTCACCGGCTATTCCGTCGAGTGGATCGACAGGCGGAAAAACGAGGAGGCCGACGCCCTCTCTCGCATCGGGTCGGCTCGACTCGCACCACCCGCCGGCGTGTTCCTCGACACAATCTCCAAACCATCAGTCTCTCCCCCGAGGGAGATCGACATCGGAGTCCCCCTCCAACCAGAGGCAACCTTGGTCGCACCTATCACCGAGCCAGACGACTGGACCAAGCCATACATCGCCTACCTGGAGACAGGCAACCTGCCCGCGGACGAGACAAGCGCTCGAATGATCGCCCGCCGATGTAAGTCCTACACCATCATCGACGGCGAGCTACACAAGCGCAGCGTCACCGGCGTATTCCAACGTTGTGTCCAACCGGCTGAAGGACGCAAAATCCTACACGACATCCATTCAGGCGACTGCGGCCACCACGCTGCCGCGCGCTCCCTGGTCGCCAAGGCTATGCGACACGGCTTCTATTGGCCCACCGCACACGCCGACGCCGTCGATATCGTCCAGCGATGCGCCGGGTGCCAGAAGTACGCCAACCAGACGCACGTTCCAAGTTCGGCGCTCAAAACAATCCCCATCACTTGGCCATTCGCCGTATGGGGCATGGACATGGTAGGCCCCTTCAAGAAGGCCCCCTCTGGTTACACCCACCTGCTGGTCGCCGTCGACAAATTCACAAAGTGGGTAGAGGCCAAGCCAGTCCGGAAATGCGACGGGAAGACTGCCACTAAGTTCCTACGCGAGCTCATATACCGCTACGGGTTCCCTAACAGCATCATTACGGACAACGGCACAAACTTCGCCAAGGGAGCAATGGCCGAATTCTGCGAAGAGCACCACATCCGGCTCGACCTCGCGTCAGTCGCACACCCGGAATCCAATGGCCAGGCAGAACGAGCCAACCAAAGCATCCTCCACGGCCTGAAGCCGCGACTCCAAGTGCCACTCGAGCGCACCGCTGGATGCTGGGTCGAAGAGCTACCCTCCGTCATCTGGGGAATCCGCACCTCGGTCAACAGATCGACGGGATTCACCCCCTTCTTCATGGTCTACGGCGCCGAAGCAGTCATGCCCACTGACCTCGAACACGACTCGCCGCGAGTCGTCCACTTTACGGAGGCCGCAAACGAGCTGGCCCGCCAAGACGGGCTCGACCAACTCGACGAAGCACGTGACCTCGCCCGATCGCGTACCGCCATTTATCAGCAAGGGCTCCGCCGCTACCACAGCCGACGGGTAAAAACCCGCACCTTCCAGGAAGGCGACCTGGTGTTACGCCTCATCCAGGACAAGAAGGGCATGCACAAGCTCTCCCCTCCGTGGGAAGGCCCGTTCGCTATCGGGCGAGTACTCGGCAACGACGCCTACTACCTCATCGACGTCCGCGGGGACGGCGAGCTCGACGTCAAGCGGCCTTGGAATGTAAATCTCCTCCGGAAGTTCTATTCCTAGAACCCCACACATGTACTCCCTAGTCGCTATGAAATAAAAGAAACGGTTACTGCAAATTGCGTCTACTCTCCGTACCTTGTGCCACTCGCACTCGTAATAAACAGCGTCATGCTAAAACGCAGAAGTCAACCTTTGGTACAGCGACCGGCACGGCTAAGTAGTGCGATGTAAGAGCACTGAGTCATTTCAGGTCTTGCGTCGTCCACGAAAAACGCCAATCCGGAGCCCCATTGGAGTCGCCTAGCTCGACTGGTTTTACGAACCAAGACAACTGCCCTCGCTTCTCGCAGCGACCTTGGTCCTCCGCATCCTCGGTGTAGCGACTCGAACGGCTAAGTACCACGCTCGGGGACTGAATACCAGTTCGTCGCGATCGGCCAGGGAAAACGCCAAGTAAGAGAGCATGCCCAGGACTCGCCACGCGACTGACCCACCGGGCCAGGCAGGAGTGACGCGCTCACACCAACGCGCTCAGTCCTCAACCACCCTCGAGTCGCGCCTTGAACTACCAAGTACCACGCTCGGGGACTCGGCCACCCGACCCCGTTCGCATACGGGAAAACGGTAAAGTACAGAGCACTCAAGGGAGTCGCCTTGCGACTGGCTCTCCGAGCTCGGGCGAGTCGACTAAACTAACAAAACACATGATAATAACAAACATCATATACTAGGTGAACCCCACAAAAGGGCGGACGCGCTCGGGGACTCATCCAAAGTCAATCCGAAACACACAAATAACTAGCAAAACGGACAAACCATCCCATTCAATCGCATATTGCATTGTCTTACATTACAAACTATGCCTGCTCGGCAGAACTGCTGCTAACATACCTAGACACATTACCCTATTCTGCAGGCTTCGACGACGACGCACCAGAATCCCGGCGCTTACGGATGAACGCAGTATACGGGTTTGATGGATACGTCGTCAGCTCACCCGCCATCGCCGTGCGGAAAGGCTGCTCGACCTTGAAATCGCGATGCGGCGGCTCGGGGTCGTTCGGCGCGACGACCGTTTCCTGGTAAGGAAGGAGGTCGCCCATCGCCCAGACACGCTCCGAGTACGCGGCGGCACGTTCCTGCAGCTTGAGAACCTCAGCCAGATACACCGCGCCAGTCGACGAAGGATATCCACTCGTCACATCGTCGAGGTCGAAGTCTTCGGGGAAGTGGGCAAGTCCCAGGCTCAGAGCTGTTGACGCTCCACGCCGAAACGCCGACCGCGTCATGAACTCTACGACCGTGGGCGCCTTCTCCAAGTACTCCCACACCTCAACGAGGTCACTGGGAATAACCTCCGTGGGCGACATCTCTTGAAGGTAGGCGCGGATGCACGTCGCCGAGTCGACAAGCATGTTCACGCACTCCCTCGCATCAAGAGAGCTCGCTTCTTCATGGCTACCAATCACACGGCCTGCTAGACGGAAACAGTTGTGAGTACCACGGAAACCACAAATAATACAACTACAAGACTAGGAAGACGCACTCACCAAGCAACGGGCGGGCGAGTCCCGTGATGAAGCTTTGAAGCGACGTATGATCGTCTTGAAGCCCAACAATGAGGGCTTCCGACACCTTCCGGTCTTCCTCCGCTGCCGCAACGGCGGCCTTAGCTCGCCCGTTCGCCGAGCTCGCTTCTTCTTTCGCCTCCCGCAGCTCGCGCTCAAGGTCGGCGATCCTTCGCTCAGCAGTGCCTAACGCAGATCTCGCCGCCATCAGCTCGCTAGCAGGGACAAGATCCTGGCGAGCCACCTCCGCCTGCGCAGCAACAGCGTGAAGGTCCTTGTTCACTTCTTGGAGAGCGGCCAACTCCTTCTCAGCACGCTGCCTCGCAGCCAATCGCTCTAACGACTCCAGTTGCAGACCCTGTACATCTTCAAAGTTAGCACACACGAAAACTACTCAGTGCCCACCCGCTAAAATTTAGCGAGTGCGCACTCGGGGACTGGTGACCAAGAAAAACTACTCAGTGCCCACCCGCTAAAATTTAGCGAGTGCGCACTCGGGGACTGGTGACCAAGAAAAACTACTCAGTGCCCACCCGCTAAAATTTAGCGAGTGCGCACTCGGGGACTGGTGACCAAGAAAAACTACTCAGTGCCCACCCGCTACAATTTAGCGGGTGCGCACTCGGGGACTGGACTCGAACGTACAAAACAAGTAACTATAAGAATCAAGCCGCTGCTAAGCACCGACCTGATCCTCGGGGACTGGAGGTACCTGGATGGCCGCGCCAAGCATGCCGTGAAGTTGCACCGCGTCCACAGAAGCAAGAAGCGCTGGCGTGTGCCCGCGACGTTGGTCAATCTCAGCGTCGGCGGTCCCTGGAGCGAGGCTCGGAGCCGCAGCCCCACTCGCCGTGGCCGTCTTGGTCATGAAGCGAGGGAAGGTAGCAATTGACGCACCCGCCCCAAAGGAGCTCGCTTCCTCCGGTTTAGGCAACGAAATGCCCCCCTTCGTGGACGCGGTCGCTTCCAATGCGGGTCCAGCCGGCGCGGCCGCCGCGTCGTTAGAGACAGCGACGCTGTCGTCGCCCTTGGCCTTCTTGCTGCCTTCCGTGGAGGCGGCGACCTCGTCCACCTTCCTCTTACGGGAAGGATCCTCTTCGCTAGCGGCGGAGGGCACCTTGGCCACCGTCGGGTGGCCCATCTTTTTCACTCCGGTCCTACACGTCAAGACAAATCAATACAAAACAGTCGAAGTATTAAAAGAGAAAGGTGAAGGCCGAAGGCACTTACTTGGCGACTGGAAGGAAACGCAGCCCTGTACGAAGGCCGGCCGGTTTTTCCAGCTCGGGGCCCAATCGGCGCCTAAGCCCCAGTTCCAGGACGTCAGGGGCCCAGGATACGGATGGCTTCTTAGACGTTGAGGTAGCGGTTGGCGCCTCCGGGACGCCTTCGGCGGAGGTCTCCTCGCGAAGTGGAGCTGCCGCGGCCGGAGCCTCCTTGCGAGGCGAGACCGCCACGCTCGGGACCTCCTTGCGAGGCGAAGTCGCCACGGCCGGAGCCTTCCCTAGCCCGGAGACCGGCGCGAAGGGCGGAGGCATTGAGGCCAGCAGTGCTTCCATGGATGGCGCATCTAGCGCGGTTGTCGCCGGGGTCGCGCCGTCACCGGCCGAGCTGTGAGCATCAGAGCTGCTCGCTGAGTGCGACGGTGATGCTATCTTCGGCGGCTTCGTCTTCCTCCTCAGGGGGGCCCTCGCCTCTTTCTCCTTCTTCTTCTTCGCGGGAGTGGCCTGACGGTGCGAGGTGGACTCCGGGAGTTCCTCGTCATCATCATGACGCTCGAGGCTCCTGCTCGCCTCGAGTTCGCGCTGACGTTGCCCGCGGGTCTTTCGGACCAGTGGGGCAATCTCCTCTTCGGACTCGTCCTCGTCGTCCTCGTTGCCCTTGGCGGGTGGCGACTCGCTTGTGTCTTGGGTGGATGGCCCGGAGCTCTCGTCATCTGCGGGTGGTAGCCATCCTTCCACCACTTGGAATAGCTGCGTTAAACACGAAACAAAGTTAGAATTACCGCGACTGCACATGCTGCGACTGCGAACAAGATAAAAGGATTACCGTTGGAGCCGGACGCTTTGCGGTGTAAGGAGGGACCCCGGCCTGCGCATCCGTGTATGCCGCCTGGGTGATCCTCTTCAGCGCCAGGAGGTAGTCCTCCAGCTTCCACTCGGCGAGGCAGGCCTTCGTCGAGTCTCCTCGGCCCGTGTACTGATACATGTAATGCTCGCGTTGGGCGAGCGGAACGAGCCGCCGCCCAAGCCAACAGTTGTACAAGTTCACCGTCTGGAGCCCCTTCTTCTTCAGACCGCGAATGGTCTGGAGCATCTCATCGACGACCATCCGCTGGTCGTCGGGGAGCTTGCCGACCTGGAGATGGCGCGGCTCGGAACGGTTGGCCGAGTACCGCGGGATCGTCGCCTCGTCCTCCGGAGTCGCCTCGGTCACATAAAACCACGACTTTTTCCAGTCGCTCGCTGCTTTGGCCGGCAGCATCAGGTCGAAGAAGGAGGCTTTAGATTTGAGTTGAAAGGTTAAGCCGCCCGCGGCTAGCATTGGGCCGCCCGCCTCCTCGCGGCTGATCCGTCCATGGAACAGATCTTGCCACAGGGGAAAATAGGGCCGGCAGCCCAAGTAGCACTCGCAGAACGCCACGAAGATGGCGAGCTGCTCGATACTATGGGGACCCAGATCCGATGGCTGGATCCCGTAGAAGGCGCAGAAGCGCCGGAAGAACAAAGAGGTGGGAAACCCTAACCCCCGCTCGAGGTGACTAGTGAAGCAGATGAACTCTCTCTCTCGCGGGTTCGGGGTCGTTTCTCCGGCTGCCGGGATACGCCAGCAGCCGGCCCGCAGGATTCCGGCCTCCTCGAAGGAGGCCAGCTGCGCCCTGGTGCACTTGGATCTACCCCAAGGTTCAGTGGAGAAGGCCATGGCTGAAGATTTACTTGGAGGTCGGAGGATTGCGGGTCGGTCGGATCGCGGAATCGAAGGACGGAAGATGTGCGTACTCGGAAGAAACGGTGGGCGGTTGGCTTTCCGATAGCCTACCATTCCTCTTATATAGCGGGAGCTGCCCGCCAAATTAGGGGGCCGTTACCGCGCGATGATTACGCCAAAGGTTACCGTTGAGTTACCTTAACGGCTAGTTTGACCACGCCCGACGGTCCGCCTCCTGCCACCCGGCTCGCTAAGTCACTCGCCGAGACCGCGACACGTTGACTCGACTCACCCAAGATGCAACTCGGTTTGCCGGATTTATTCCTTCGTGCAGGAGCCCGCCGACGATTCGACTGGATGCCAACTTGGAGCCGTATACTCCGACTGCCAGCAGCCACCCGCGCCTAATCAACGACGGCCTCGGGGACTACTGATGGGGATACACCTACTGGGGTATCCTCAACGGAACGTTTCCGACTGGCCCAAAGGCTGGCGAGTGGGCCTGCAGAACGGCGAGTGGACCAAAGCCCAGCAAGGTACCAGGCGACTGGAAGTTGAAGGCCCAGGCGAGTAGATAGGCCCAGTCGGTCTGAGTTAAACGATTGCCAAAGTTGTAACCGAATCGGTTGAGATATGTAAACCCTAGGGGAGGTAAGCCTATATAAACCTCCCTGAGGGGTGAGTAGAGACACGTTCCCTCATACACCCAAGCAACTCGCCGCCCAGTCGCCGAGTTCGCCCATTGTAATCACCTCCATAATACAATCTAGCAGGAGTAGGTCTTTACCCTCCGGGGGGCCGAACCTGGGTAAATCCCTGTGTCTTTGCCCTCATCTCGCACCGCAGATGGC
The DNA here is from genome assembly GCA_910589765.1 of Avena atlantica. Lineage (NCBI taxonomy): Eukaryota > Viridiplantae > Streptophyta > Magnoliopsida > Poales > Poaceae > Avena > Avena atlantica. The sequence continues at coordinate 377,868,635 of OU342734.1, read as the reverse complement.
TGGCCGCCCTTGCCCCTCGTTCTACTACTCGCTGCCGATTGCAGCATCTGCCGTGGTCTTTCCCACGACACCTAGGACCTGGCGACTATATAAGTCAGGCCTATGGGAGCCTTTAGGGCACGATCATAGCACAATCTCAGACAACCTCGCACAGCGAACCTATCTCTGTAACTCGGCGTATCGCCCTTACGGTGACTTATAGCAGGAGTAGGATTCCGCCACCGTTGTGGGATCTGAACCTAGGTAAGCTGTGTTACCTCGTACTCGTCAACCGTCCGCCTTCCCCCACGTCTCTAAACACGCACTGTGAGGACCCCTCCATGGCGTACTTGTTGGCAATACCATGACAGTTGGCGCCCACCATGGGGCAAGAGGCGCTTCAGGCTCTTCAGCGGGCGAGATCCAAGATCTTCGCGGGAATCAGCAAAACCGTAGCCATCGGTCGCGTTCTCTTCTCCGGCAACGTCCCGATCATCCCTCACGACTAGTTCTGGATCCTGGCTAAGACGAACCCTACACGGTGTTCGATCGTTCCTATCGGAGACATCCACCTCTTCATTGGCGAAACCGACTTGGGCACTAGTTACATGGGAGTCGGAGGAGCATCAAGAGCCACACGGACCGCCTACGGGTAGGATACGTTCGCGGAAGGATCGATGTCGGATCTCTCTTCGGATTTTGTCAGCAAAGATCGGAAAAATTCAAGGCCCACCCAAACCGCCCCCGTGCAGGATATAACGGTGGAAGATCACTGCAAGTCCGCCGGCTTCGTCCGTGTGTCTGGACAGCAGAGATCCAAGTTCGTCGGCGTGGTTACCATCTTCGATTTGGCGCGTTGCGTTCAGAGAGAGGGCGAAAACCCCCGCGATTACCTTGCCAGGTGGCTCCGTATACGAGCCGATCTGGCCCACTACCCCAATGATGATGCTATATATCACTTTGTGGAAGGACTGGACCATGGCACGCTTCTCCGGCATTCTCTAAGACGGCAGCAGGTGTCGGGACGCCTTACCTTCAAAGGCATGGTGAACACCGTCAACAACTACGCGGAGGCTGAAGCGGCAGCTCAGACAGCGCTTGCGCTCATTGACGGAACCCCTCCAATTCAGCCACCGCCATCGCCGCCTCCGGCCGCCATCTCCGCAGCTGCGCCACCACCTCCAATCATCGTCGCTGCCACTTCACCTCCACCCCCCGTCATCGAGGAAGTCCTGGCACCCTCCGACTCTGTGATTGACGCGCTATACACCGACTTCAGTGCAGATTTAGAGGAGATAGATTTCAGTCCAGAAGAACTAGACTCCGCCATGCAGGAGATGGAGGAGGAGTACAGGCGCGACGAGCAAGCCAACAACGCCGTCACGTCTCGAGAGGTGTTCGTCACCATTGGGACGGCGATGGATGAAGATCAACCCGGACGAGCTCCGCCTATAGCTCTGGACAAAGGAAACGGACCACCTATTGCTGACGACATTGATCGCGCAAAGGTCATGCCCCCTCCGCCTAATCCAGTGCAATAGCCGTAGGAACTCGGCATCGGCCTGACCAACAACAACACCGCAAACTTGCCACCTCCGGCATCTACGTCTGTTGCTGCCCAAGTTACTCCAGCTGATAGAGTGATGTACAACAATCTCCTCATCGAGCCACTGACCATAGGTCATATCCGGAACGTGACCCAGCTTGACGAGAAGCGCCAGCAGCTGCTGGAGGAAGCACATGACATCGCGGAGCAAGGCGCTAAGCTAGATCGAGATCTGGTCAACGCACAGAAATCCATAGAGAAAGCTAGAGCAATGGAGGCCAAGTACAAGACTCTGCTGCAGTAGCAGAAGGCCAAGAAATATCCGGCTCGCGTCATCAACAATCCTGGTGTACGGCGAAACCTAGGACGGGCTCCCCCGAAGCCGGCACAAGCCAAGCCATACATTGACAGTGAAGTCAGGCAGGTGATGCCCACTCCTCTCCTCAACCTCGCCGTCGCCAAGACCCTTCTGGAGCAGGATAGATCGCCCAAGGCGGTGGACCAGGTCTATGACCTAGTGGCCAAGGCGGTAAAACAGCAGGAAAAGGCCACCTCTCAGAGGCTTGAGTCTGACCCAGCGTTTTGCCAGTCTAGCCAGCATAAGCCGCCAAGGGACATATCTCCTCTTGATGTCGGGTCCCAGACGGGTTCATCAGAACAAAGACAGAGGGATGCGCGCAACAGGAAGGATGCTATCCCCATATCCTCCGACCACGGAGAAAAGGCCCGACCTCGTTGCCCATTGCCACCGTCCCGCTCCCCCGACATCCCGAAGACCCCAAGGCTCACCATCGTACGGATATGCCCCCGCCAAGGCGGAGTGGCATCGTCATCCGCGACAACACAGAGCAGACCCGTCATGACGGAGAGCGCAACCAAGGACATAAGAGCAGGTCACGCCATGCCCTCCGCATACGGCAAGCAATCGCGACAAGTGTGAGGCGTCGCAGGAGGGTAATAGCAAGAAGGATAACCCACCACCACCTCCGCCTCCTTCGCCACCTAGCAGTCACCATGGCGGAGGAGGCCCGCGTCGTTCACGCAGCCCATCCCCAGTTGAAAAGAAGAAAAGAAACCCGGAGCCATACGACGCACGTTCGCGGAGCGATAAGATCCACGAGGCCCGGGAAGGACCATACCTGGGACCACGTTGCTTTGGACCGGCCATACGGTCTGCAACTTACCCCAAAGGTTTCCGGATTGACAAGACCATCAAGCCCTATGACGGCACCGCTAAGCCAGCTACATGGTTGCAGGACTACGGTAACGTGATAGAAATTGCCGGAGGTAACCCCAACGTTGCCGTCAAGTACCTCCCATTGATGTTGGCAGGCACAGCCTGTCAATGGATTGATGACTTGCCGGAGAAATCCATCTGCAATTGGTTGGACCTGCAAGAAGCGTTCACCAAGAACTTCGAGGGTACGTACAAACGTCCCTGCACTGTTGGCAATCTACAACGGTGCGTGTAAGATAAAGACGAGACATTTCGCGCCTACCTCTCCCGCTGGTTGGATATGAAGAATTCCTGCGCAGGAGTGCATGCTCAAACCGCCATGGCCGCCTTCATTGATGGGTTGGAAAGGGGCACATTGCTCCGACATAAGCTGAAGCGCTTGTAGGACAATCACCAGCTTGACTTGAACTAGATGATTCAGTTGGCTAGTGAGTTCGCAGCTGCCGGCGATGATGCTCGCGGCTCTCTGCCGGCAACGGCCGTTCCAACTCAAGATCGGAGGAACAACAACACAAAGCGGAAAACTTCTCCAGAAGAAAAGCAAACTCCCAACATGGTCGCCATGACCTTTGCAGGACAAGGTGATGGCGGGCAACGTGGCCGAGGACGGGGAGCTGGTCGTGGGAAGCAGTGAGGAAGTGAAACTACCTCGGTAGCGCTCCGCGTTCCCCAAACCTACGAAGAGTACCGCGACATGCCGTGCCTCATACACCTCGATGCCAACGGCAAGGCCACCCATACCAATCGACACTGCAAGTTCGTCAACGACCTCAAGGAGGACCCGGAGTCCGGCTACAAGCAAAGTCGGAAGAACAGACCACGAGGCAAGGGAAAGGGGAAGAAGAAGGAGGAGGAGTCCAAGGATTGAAGTGACATGGACGAGGATGTTGACCCCAAGCACGCTGCAAAGAGCGACGGCAAAGGCAAGAACCCCTTCGAGAAGAAGGCGGCAATTTAGCACACTTTCCTTGCAACCCCACCGTCCGACAACAGAAGACCTCTATGAGGATACTGATGGACACTCTACCCCCAGTTCCCCAGTACCTGCGCTGGTCGGAGGTTCCAATTACTTGGGACAGGAAGGGTCACCCAGACCTCATCCCTACAGAGAACCAATACGCCATGGTCATCAACCCCTTGATTGACGGCATTGAGTTCACCAAATGTATGGTGGATAGTGGAAGCAGCATCAATATCATGTACCTGGATACACTGCAGAAGACGAACTAGACGGAAGCAAACCTAAGGCAGACCAACACCATCTTCCACGGCGTAGTTCCTGGTCGGGAGGCTCGGTCCCTTGGGTGCAGCACACTTCAGGTTGCCTTTGGCGATGTTAATAATTACCGCCAAGAGCGCATGACCTTTGAGGTGGTCCCCTTCAAGAGCGTGTACCACGTCATATTCGGCCGCGACATATTCCACACCTTCATGGCCAAGCCATGCTTCGTCTACAACAAACTCAAGATACCCGGACCAAACGGTGTCATCACCATATCTGGAAGCTTTACCAAAGCAAGAGACTGCGAAATTAATGAAGCAGCCTTTGTGGAAGCTGTCCTCTACAGCGAAGAATTCAAAGAGATCCAGAGCAAGGTCAATGCCTCGGAGATGCCCGCGTCGAAAAAGCAGATCTCCGACTCCGCTCCAGCATTCAAGGCCTCCATTGAGACCAAGGCGGTGGAACTTGTGGTAGGCGATGCCTCCAAGACCACCGCTATTGGGACGAACCTGGACCCCAAATAGGAAAGCGCGCTCGTCGAGTTCCTCCGTGAGAACAGGGACATCTTTGCCTGGCAACCTGCCGACATGAAAGGTGTACCTAGGGAACTTGCCGAGCACAGCTTAAACATTGATCCAAAATGCAAACCAGTGAAGCAACCCCTATGACGCTTTGGAGATGAGAAGAGACGCGCCATAGGCAAAGAGATAGCTAGGTTACTTAAGGCTAGTTTTATCCGAGAAGTCCTTCACACCCAATGGGTGGCCAATCCTGTACTTGTCCCCAAAAAGGGAACCAAAGAATTAAGAATGTGCGTTGATTACACTGACTTGAACAAAGCATGCCCCAAAGATCCGTTTGCTTTGCCTCGCATTGACCAAGTCATTGACTCGACGGCTGGCTCGGAACTTTTGTGTTTTGTCGATGCATACTCAGGATACCACCAGATCAAGATGAGGAAGTCAGAACAATTGGCCACTTCGTTCACTACTCCATACGACACGTTTTGCTATGTTATGATGCCCTTTGGGATGAAAAACGCAGGTGCTACCTACCAGCGGACAATGCAACGTTGCATGCACGATCAAATTGGTCGGAACGTTCACGCCTATGTGGACGATATAGCGGTGATGTCTAAAAAGTCAAATGACTTAATCTCCAACTTAAAAGAAACCTTTGATAATCTCCAGAAATACAACATGATGCTTAACCCCAAGAAGTGCGTCTTCGGGGTTCCAGCCGGCAAATTGTTGGGCTTCATCGTTTCTCAGCGTGGAATCGAGGTCAACCCGGAGAAAATCAAGGCCATCTTAAACATAAACCGTCCGACATGCCTAAAGGACATTCAACGACTAACAGGTTGTGTTGCAGCAGTTAGTCGGTTCGTCAACCGACTTGGAGAGAAGGCCCTGCCGCTATACAAGTTGCTGAAGAAGGCGGGCAAATTCACGTGGACGGATGAAGAAGATGCAACATTGAAGCAGCTCAAGGAGATTCTTTCCTCAGTGCCCATCCTTGCAGCACCCGAGCCTGGAGAGCCCATGTTAATTTACATGGCGGCAACCAACCGGGTAATCAGCATCGTCGTCGTGGTAGAGCAGAAGGAACCAAGCTATGAGCACGGAGTTCAACGACTAGTTTACTATGTAAGCGAGGTATTGACGGAGTCCAAGCAGTGTTACCTGCACTACCAGAAGATAGCTTATGGAGTATTCCTTGCTTCTCGGAAGTTGAGGCATTAGTTTCAGGAACACCCAATCACAGTGGTGATCAAGACTCCACTGTCTTTATCAACAACAGCGACGCTATGGGAAGGGTCGCGAAGTGGGGCATTGAACTTGCCGCCTTCGAGATCACCTACAAGCTACGCGACGCTATCAAGTCACAAGCCTTGGCGGATTTTATTGCAGATTAGACGGAGATGCCAGATGCTACTCCGTTGCTGGAACCAGAATACTGGGTGATGCACTTTGACAGATTAAAGCTACTAAACGGCTCAGGGGCTGGTGTACTGCTACAGTCACCAACTAGTGACAAGCTACACTATGTTCTGTAGATCCACTTCGAGGCTACGAACAACATGGCGGAGTATGAAGCACTCATTCACAGATTACGCGTATCCAAGGATATTGGCATCAAGCACATAGTTTGCTGTGGAGATTCCGACTTGGTTGCCCAGCAGGTGGCTGGCACCTGGAATGCGCGGAACCCTATGATGGCGGCATATCGAGACGAAGTGGACGAGATAGCCAAGAGCTTCTTGGGCTACGAGCTCAAGTATGTACCTTGGGAGCAAAATGAGGTGGCTGATCTGCTGTCTAAGCTTGGATTAGGGCGCAAACGAATTCCGCCAGAAGTTTTCCTAGAGCATCTACGGACACCATCTGTGAAGGGAGCAGACATCAACAACCCGGATAGAGTTGACTCTTTTGTCCACATGGTGGCAAAGGTCCCTCCGGCTTGGACAAAACCGTTCATGGAATATCTCGAACACGGAACCTTGCCCGAAGACAAAGTCGAAATATGGCAAATAGTACGTCGAGCGAAGGGGTATACCATAATTAATGGAAAGCTCTACAAAAGGAGCACTATCGGTGTATACCTTAAGTGTGTTTCCCAGCTAGAAGGTATTGAAATCCTACGCGAAATCCATCTCGAAGATTGCGGGCATCACGCCGCTCCTCGATCGTTGGTCGCGAAAGCCTTACGCCAAGGATTCTACTGGCTGACCGCGACGGCGGACGCCGACAAGCTGGTTGAGACATGCATGGGATGCCAGTATTATGCCCGACAACCACATGTTCCTGCTGAAGAATTGCGAACAATACCAATAACTTTGCTGTTTGCAGTCTGGGGGCTAGACATGGTGGGACCGTTACAGAAGACACCATGTGGGTTTACGCATCTACTAGTAGCATTTGATAAATTCACTAAATGGATAGAAGCTAAACCCATTAGAAAGCTTGATGGGGCACCTGCCCTTAGGTTTGTCCGAGATCTAGTGGTGAGATTTGGTCTCCCACATAGCATTATCACCGACAATGGCAGCAAATTGTCACTCGGAGAAGTGGAGGCTTATTGTTGGGAGAAAGGCATCCGACTTGATCTTGCATCTGTGGCACACCCATAGTCCAATGGTCAAGTTGAGCGAGCCAATGGATTAATTCTGCAGGGAATAAAGCCACGTCTTGAAGCACCGCTACATAGAGCAGCTGGAGCCTAGGCGGAAGAATTTCCATCTGTGTTGTGGAGTTTACAAACTACACCCAACATATCCACCGGCTACACCCCTTACTTCATATGGAGCAGAAGCCATCCTACCTTCTGACATCCTTCACAATGCACCAAGAGTTGCCGCCTACGACGAAGATGACGCTGAAGAATCCAGATGCCTAGATGTGGACCTTCTCGAGGAGGAGCGCGTTTTGGCATGCCAAAGATCCGCCATCTACCAGTAGAAGCTACACAGCTACCATAGTCGCCGCGTTTGGCATTGCTCGTTTAAAGAGGGGTATTGTTGGAGATATGCCCAAGAGGCAATAATAAAGTGGTTATTATCATATCTTCACACTTATGATAAATGTTTACATACCATGCTATAATTGTATTAACCGGAAACATTAATACTTGTGTGATTTGTAAACTAAAATAAGAGTCCCTAGTAAAGCCTCTTGTTAAACTAGCTTGTTGGTTAATATATGATCATGGTTTCCTGATCATGAACATAGAGATGTTATTAACAACAGGATCATATCATTAGGAGAATGATATGATGGACATACTCCTATAGATAAGCATAGCATAAAGATCAAGTCATTTTAATAGTTCAATTGCTATATGCTTTCTGATACATAGTAACCTAATTCCTTCGACCATGAGATCATGCATATCACCTTTGCCGGATGGATGCTTTGATGACATCAAACACCACACCGTAACTGGGTGGCTATAAAGGTGGCATTGAGTGTTCGGAAAGTATTGGTTGAAACACATGGATCAAGAGTGGGATTTGTCCATCCATATGACGGATAGATATACTCTGGGCCCTCTCGGTGTAATGTCATCCAATTAGCTTGCAAGCATGTGACTGGCTCACAAGGGATCACATATCACGGGAACGAGAAAAGAGTACTTATCCGTAACGAGGTTGAACTAGGTATGCAGAGATACCGACGATCATAACCTCGGATAAGTAAACTATCGTGAGACAAAGGGAAATTGGTATCGTATGTAAGTGGTTCATTCGATCGCAAAGTAATCGTAGAAATATGTGGGAGCCATATGAATTTCCAGATTCCTCTATTGGTTATTGATCGGAGAAGTGTCTCGATCATGTCTGCATAATTCACGAACCGTACGGAGACACACTTAAGGATTCGACGTTGTTTGAGTAGTTATGGAATGAATGAGAAAGAGACCAAATGTTGTTCGGAGTCTCGGATGAGATCCGGGATATCACGAGGTGATCCGGAATGGTCTGGAGAATAAGATTCATATAAGGAAAGTCCCGTTTTGGAGTTCGGGAATGATTCCGGTGTTTTCATCGGGAATGTTCTAGAAGGTTCCGGAATGTCCGGCACTCCGGAGGGGAAGGGGTACATGAATGTGTCATTACATATTGGAATGATTGCATCATGTACTAAGTGTTCTTGCTGTTCCAAATAAAGGATTAAATTGAATCCTAAAACTGAAAAGTCAAATGGCCAGTTTGAAAGTCAAACAGCTAAAACATGAAACTGTGGGAAACAGTCAAGAGGAGGTTGAAACCGACTTGGGGGAGGAGTCCCTCCTCTCCAAGCCGGCGTGCCACCCAAGGCCGACTTGGGGAGGGACTCCCTCCCCTTGGCCGCCCCTCCCACCTATAAAAGGAGGGGCAGGGCCTCCTCCTCTAGACACACAAGTTCCTATCCTCTAATCTAAATCCTAGCCCTAGCCTCCGGTTTAGAGCCGTTTTGGTTTAGAGCTTCTAATTGCCCTAGCCTTCGGATTAGAGCCTTCTAATTGGTGTGTCTAAACCCTAGACCACTAATAGTTCTCTCTCATACTCCACCATACTCGCTCCGGCTTAAGGCGAAGCCCTGCGAGATCTCCCCTCTACTTCCGGTACCACGCCGTCGTGCTGCCGGAATCGCGAGGAGAGTGCTACAACCTCCGCTGCCTGCTGGAACAAGGGAGAGGAAGGTCTTCGTCGAGTACCGAACGTGTGACCGACTGCGGGAGCGCTGCCGGAACGCAGCGCCGGAAGGATCGTCTGCGCGATCTTGAGATCGGAAAGAGTACGACTACATCATCCACGAGAATCTTCTCTCGTTAACCGCTTTGGAATCTTCGAGGGTAAGTTATTCCATCGACTCGTTGCTACAATCTAGTAGATAGATCTTGGCTTGTTTGTTTGTATGCGATAGAAATTTTTTTTTTCCATGCTACGAACCCCTACAGTGGTATCAGAGCCGTGTCTATATGTAGATCTGTTGCACGAGTAGAACACAATGGTCATTGTGGGCGTTGATGCTTTTATTGTCGATTGCTTCTTGTGTACTTTGCATCTTGCGGTATGTTGGGATGAAGCGGCCCGGGCTAACCTTACATGACATCATTCATGAGACTTGCTCCACGCTTGACATGCAACTTGTATTGCATAAGTGGCTTTGCGGGTGCCTGTTTCTCCTAGCATAGTTAAGATCCAATTTACAACGGGTGATTAACAATACTAGTATCAATGTTGTGGTTCTTGTTCGTAAGTTAGAACGACACTTATTGAAAGCCCCAAACCACGTAAAATATGCAAAGAAAGTAGAGGCGTCTAACTTTGTTTTGCAGGGGTGTGCTGTGATGTGATATGGCCATGATTGTGATTATATATATGATGTATGCAATGTTCCTTATTGTAAGTCGGCAACCGGCAGGAGCCATATGGTTGTCTTTAATTTATGTTAAGACCCGCGTGTCTATTCAAAATAGTTGTAATAGTTGAAGCCGGTGGATGAAAACCATGAAGAAGCATCATTGACCTTGATGCAATGCCGGTGATGATGGAGATCATGTTCGTGCTAGAAGATGGAGATCGGAAGCACAAAGAAGAAAGGCCATATCATATCACATATTATGAATTGCATGTGATGTTAATCCTTTATGCATCTTGTATTGCTTAGTATACGACGGTAGCATTATAAGATGATCCCTCATGCACATGAATTTCAAGTCATAAAGTGTTCACCCTTAGTTAGAACCGTTGCTAAAGCTTGTTGTTTCGAAGCACCACGTGATGATCGGGTGTGTTAGATTCCGCAAGTGTATACAACGTGGGCAAGCCAGATTTGCTCATGCGGAAGCTAAGGTTTGATCTTGACGAGCCTAGCATGTACAGACATGGTCTCAGGAACACGGATCACCGAAAGGTAAAGCATGATTCATATAGGAGATATGATGAACATGTTGATTGTTCGCCATTGAAGCTATGTCAACTCTCGTGATGATCGGTTTTGATATGGTGGATTTGGTTCGTGTGATCACTAAAACAATGTGAGGGATATTGTTTTGAGTGGGAGTTTAACAGCAATATGATTAAAAGTTGAACACTATTTATCATAAATTAAATCAAAGTGAATTTGCATAATTGTTGTAGTCATTGGCATTTGTTTACCACCTTGCGCTTAGTTATAATTGAGATAATAGAACTATAGAATTCTGGTTAGTTACTTTACGAACTGGTATCGTATTGTTTTGAAGTGTTAATCTAAAGTTTAAAAGTCCTATTGAAAACTTTCAAGTAAGTTCCGGTTACTCCATGAAGTTTAATAATTGGTATTAAAACAAGAGTGACAATTCCAAGAGTTAGTGTATGAGTATCATGTTTGTTTCCATGATTCTTGATATTCAAAGGATTGTCTTAATATCAAGGTTATCTAGGATCTGAAAGAGTTGTTTCAGAAACCATGATGTGTGGAAGATATTGTTATATCTGAAACGAAGTTTTGGTTGCAACATGATAGAGTATAATATGGCAAAAGTCATGTTCTCATATTTGATGAGAATTTGCAAAAGGTTGGAGACACTAGTTGTCCTAATCCTACAAAAGGGTTTTGGATAGCAACATTATACTCGCGATTCACCATTACAAGCTAAAAGTAGCTTGATCTTGGATAATTCCATGATAAAGGTGAATGTTTGATGTAGGTAAAATGTTTACTACACCAAGAGATTACTAAAGAAAGGAATTTGAAAGAACACCAAACATTTGATGATGGTGATCTACTTCAAAGTGCAAGTCCAAAGACATTGGTATTTAACTATACATGCTTTGGACTATGTGTCATATGTATGACTTCACTATTGATATTGATAGATTCTTTCAAACAGAAAAGGAAATACTGAAAGAGAATCTCATAAATATATGGCAGAAAAGAAAAGACTAGAATTGTTCAGTTTAAGTATATAGATGATATACATGTTATGGCCATATTCTTTGTTTATTAAACAATGTGGTTCTTAAGTATTTGATACTGAATTTGTTGGTGTGAATCGTCATACGAAACAACACAATTCATGAACTACAATGGCCTAAGTAACTAGCAAAAGAATATGTGATGATGTTCATCGAGAATAAATAAAGGGTTATTGTGTTGCTCATTAAACATCAAAGTTTGTCTTCAAGATTTGTTTTATCAGGTATTATGAGAACAAAAGGGGTTGTTCAAATAATTGCCGTAATCCATAAAAGATGGATGATTCACAAATCTCATTGGAGAAATCACATCCATAAAACTAGTGCTAAAAATGTCGAAAGACAAATTGATTGAAAGATCACTTAGGAAGTGACATCGCCGTTTAAATTATATTGGAAAGAAAACATGAAAAAAACTCCATGTGGATGGAATTTTGGAGTCTTTTGATTTTGATCACATGACACTTGTGAAACTTTCCTAGAGATAATTGAAACTTCGTTCATAGGCCAAAAGGGAATGAATGACTAGCTTATTGGAACTTGTACATATTGTTGTACGAAGTCCATTATGTGTAGTCAAGAGCGATGGATTTCAACTTCATATGCTTTCTCCGAAAATTTGAGTGAATATATGAATATTTACTTAATAAGATGAAGTGTGAAATATTTGAAAAGTTCAAAGACTTTCAACATGAAGTGCAAAATCATTGTAACAAGAACATAAATAGTTTATGATAAGATCATAAAGGAAGATATTTGAGTTACAAGTTTAGCATAATACCTAAGATTTAAGGAATCGTTCCGTGGATTTGCATTTCCCGAAACACCATAAGAGTATGGAGCGTTCGAGATATGTAATTAAACCTTGTTTGACATGGTAAGATCGAAGGTGTAATTCATAAAACTGCCATTGTATTTTAAAGATTAAAAGCTTTAGAGATTACCGTTTTTCCACTTAAAAGAGCTTCATCATAATCCGTTGAAATGACACCGTATAAAGTTATGGTTTGGGATAAAACCCAAGTAGTCCTTTCTTAAACATTGGTATGCTATACATAAGAAAGATGTTTGCAACCAAAGTCGGATGAACCTGTCTTTGTTAAGTATTCCTCCATAACACCGGAGACAAAAGTGTTTGTCGCTTAAAACGTCAAGTTTCTTTGAGAAGGAATTTTTCGTGAAAAGTTAAGTGGGAGGACAATAGAACTTTGATAAGGTTAAAGGAACCTTAGCTATATGTGCAGAGTTGCGCAGCGCCGAAAAGTGTTCTGGAGGCAGCAATAATGCTCATGGCTCACGTGCCTCAAAGGTTGTGGTCATGGAGATCTAAGTTCCTATTGAAACAAGTAGGTCGTGTAAACAATCAAATACCAAGATTTGAGGGTTGAATCATTATTTGAGAATAATGAACCGACTACATGCAAAGAAGCGATGATGAGCCCTGACTCCGTCAAATGGCTTGAAGCCATAAAATCCGTGATAGTTCCATACACGAGAAATCAAGTTTTGAACTTGAAGGACCCTCGAGAAAGGTGTAAGACCTTACAGTTGTGTTTGGATCTATAAAGAAATGGACGTGAATATAGTCGACATGTTGGGAAAGAGTTCACAACAATGTTCAAAGGTTGACTATGACAAGATCTGATCTTTCATAGCGATATTTAGTCTAGACGGATTAATGTAGCAACCACTACATATAAATTTGTTATGTGGTAGTTGAATAAACAAAACAAGTTCTTCTAATAGAATTGTTACCTAGGACATGTGCGTAACACGGTCCATGGGGTTTTGTTAATTCAAAGGATGCTAAAAGCATATGCAAACTTCAATGGTTGAAGTAAGCATAACAGAGTTGGAATCTTCACTATGATGAAACTGTTTAATTTCATCAGAGACAATGAAGATGCTTGCATTTGCAAGAAATTAAGTGGGAGCGCTAAGACATGTTTCTAATACGTTATGTGGAAGACATATTGTTGATTGGAAATGATGTATCTTTTATTAACACATATTAAGAATTTCATCCCGATGAAATACTTAGGCAAAACCCAAATATTTGGCATCAATAGACGCTAATATGGTTGTGCCAAAAGTACATAGATGATGTATTGAATGAGTTCAATATAGAAACTACAAGAAAGGTTCTTGTCACACAGAAAAGATTGAATGAGTTCAATATTGATGATATATTCAAGTGTAATGACACTTGGTAAGTGAAACAAGATTCAAGTATAGATTGATACTTGATCACAAAGAGTATTTATATCAATCATACCGTGATATGTACAAATCCAGATATGTCCTATGCTCTAAATGTTGTGAGCATATACCAGAATGATTCATAAGATGATCATTGGACAATAGTAAGGATATTCTTATGATCGTTTGGAATAACTAAGAATATATTGTTTGTAGAAGTGACAAATAGATGGTTAGTACATTGTAAAAGTACTACATTGATACTAGTTTTGTCACAAAGTACAAATTAAGTTTATCTCAATCTAAACTAAGGGTGGCACAATATAATGGAAAGTAAGTTCCATAATGGATTTGGATGAGTTACAAAGTTAAGACATTGTGACAGATACTACAACAAAAGGCTAAGTATATGACTGCTATTTTAGCAGCAAAAGAGGGCATTTGTGTCAAGTAGTTTGTTATCAAACTAGGTGTAGTTCACAGTGGGATAATACTATGAAGATATATTGTGCGACAATATTATCAACATGTTTTAACCCCAAGGAGCTAAAGGTCACACCGAAAGACCAAATTTATACAAAGCCATCTCATTAGAGAATGAGTGATGCGTAGAGACGCAAATACATGCAATTACACACGGACCTGGAAGTGCCAGATCCGGAGATCAGTTGACCACTAGCAATCATGTACATACAACACCGGAAAGCCATAGGTGTTGAATACACAAAGGTTTGAAACTAGATTATTGACTCTAGTGCAAGTGGGAGACTGTTGGAGATATGCCCAAGAGGCAATAATAAAGTGGTTATTATCATATCTTCACACTTATGATAAATGTTTACATACCATGCTATAATTGTATTAACCGGAAACATTAATACTTGTGTGATTTGTAAACTAAAATAAGAGTCCCTAGTAAAGCCTCTTGTTAAACTAGCTTGTTGGTTAATATATGATCATGGTTTCCTGATCATGAACATAGAGATGTTATTAACAACAGGATCATATCATTAGGAGAATGATATGATGGACATACTCCAATAGATAAGCGTAGCATAAAGATCAAGTCATTTTAATAGTTCAATTGCTATATGCTTTCTGATACATAGTAACCTAATTCCTTCGACCATGAGATCATGCATATCACCTTTGCCGGATGGATGCTTTGATGACATCAAACACCACACCGTAACTGGGTGGCTATAAAGGTGGAATTGAGTGTTCGGAAAGTATTGGTTGAAACACATGGATCAAGAGTGGGATTTGTCCATCCATATGACGGATAGATATACTCTGGGCCCTCTCGGTGAAATGTCATCCAATTAGCTTGCAAGCATGTGACTGGCTCACAAGGGATCACATATCACGGGAAGGAGAAAAGAGTACTTATCGGTAACGATGTTGAACTAGGTATGCAGAGATACCGACGATCATAACCTCGGATAAGTAAACTATCGTGAGACAAAGGGAAATTGGTATCGTATGTAAGTGGTTCATTCGATCGCAAAGTAATCGTAGAAGTATGTGGGAGCCATATGAATTTCCAGATTCCTCTATTGGTTATTGTTCGGAGAAGTGTCTCGATCATGTCCGCATAATTCACGAACCGTAAGGAGACACACTTAAGGATTCGACGTTGTTTGAGTAGTTATGGAATGAATGAGAAAGAGACCGAATGTTGTTCGGAGTCTCGGATGAGATCCGGGATATCACGAGGTGATCCGGAATGGTCCGGAGAATAAGATTCATATAAGGAAAGTCTCGTTTCGGAGTTCGGGAATGATTCCGGTGTTTTCATCGGGAATGTTCTAGAAGGTTCCGGAATGTCCGGCACTCCGGAGGGGAAGGGGTACATGAATGTGTCATTACATATTGGAATGATTGCATCATGTACTAAGTGTTCTTGCAGTTCCAAATAAAGGATTAAATTGAATCCTAAAACTGAAAAGTCAAATGGCCAGTTTGAAAGTCAAACAGCTAAAACAGGAAACTGTGGGAAACAAGCAAGAGGAGGTTGAAACCGACTTGGGGGAGGAGTCCCTCCTCTCCAAGCCGGCGCGCCACCCAAGGCCGACTTGGGGAGGGACTCCCTCCCCTTGGCCGCCCCTCCCACCTATAAAAGGAGGGGCAGGGCCTCCTCCTCTAGACACACAAGTTCCTATCCTCTACTCTAAATCCTAGCCCTAGCCTCCGGTTTAGAGCCGTTTTGGTTTAGAGCTTCTAATTGCCCTAGCCTTCGGATTAGAGCCTTCTAATTGGTGTGTCTAAACCCTAGACCACTAATAGTTCTCTCTCATACTCCACCATACTCGCTCCGGCTTAAGGAGAAGCCCTGCGAGATCTCCCCTCTACTTCCGGTACCACGCCGTCGTGCTGCCGGAATCGCGAGGAGAGTGCTACAACCTCCGCTGCCTGCTGGAACAAGGGAGAGGAAGGTCTTCGTCGAGTACCGAACGTGTGACCGACTGCGGGAGCGCTGCCGGAACGCAGCGCCGAAAGGATCATCTGCGCGATCTTGAGATCGGAAAGAGTACGACTACATCATCCACGAGAATTTGCTCTCGTTAACCGCTTTGGAATCTTCGAGGGTAAGTTATTCCATCGACTCATTGCTACAATCTAGTAGATAGATCTTGGCTTCTTTGTTTGTATGTGATAGAAATTTTTTGTTTTCCATGCTACGAACCCCTACAGGTATCTGGTGCTCGGACTTAAGCAGAAGAAGTCACACAAATTATCCCCGCCATGGGAAGGACCGTTCATCATAAACAAGGCGCTTCTCTATAGGTCTTACTACCTTGTTGACAATCGTGAACTGAAGGATAGATCCAATGAGGATCATAAGCGTAAGCGACGTGACCCGTATGATGACTACCCGGAGCTTGATCGGCCATGGAACATAGCACATCTACATCCTTTTTACACTTAGCATTTTTTATCTAATTGTGTACTCTTATATGATGAATGAAATAAAGCTCTTTGGTTCACTCATATTTCTGAGTCTTTTACCTCCTTTAGTGTTCATTTTTAGATCATATAAAACCTTTATCTACAAGCTTTGCAATTGCACTTGTGAAAATTCCTCCTATGGGTGTTAGCTTGAGTTTTCTGGTCTACACGTTCTTTGTCGTTTTTATGTGGATTCTGGAGTAGTGACTTTTGACACTTATTGTTGGCGATTTTGTGCTTAGGTTATTGACGGTTCCATTGGGTATCATCACATGAGCGCATAGTTCCAACAACGAGTCTTCCGACTCACGAAAGGTCAAGCATAAGAACCAAAGTAATGGATAAGCCAGCACTTGCTTAAAATATATATACATGCTGGAAATAGTTCTTAAGTAGCGGGACATACATCATTGTTTTCTGCCTTAAGTTAACACACAATTTTTCCGCATAACAAGTTACAGAGGAAACAAATATTACAAGTTGTTTTTATTCCTCTGGCGCAGGCGACTTGGAAGCAACATCATCGATAGCAGGAGAGTCACCCTCGAAGTCGGCAGTGTTGAGGGACCCGGAGGAGCTTTGGTTGCCGCCGTCGATGGTATTCATTGGCACGAAGACGTTAACGTCGACTAACTCGGCAACTCTGGTGTCATAACCCGCGAGTGACGACAAGATAGATTCGTGATTTATCTTTTGTCCTTCGTCATCTACGTCGGGGATGCCAGAGGTTACTGTGTCGATGTCGGCATTCTCGTAGTGTGCCTTGACCATGGACATAGCCATCCTTGCACCGGCCCGTGCACATGAAGCTTTCCAGCTTGTAATATGCTCGGGGGCTCGACGCAGGATCTTCAAGAACTTCACCACAGAGTCCGATGCCTTGATATTAATTTAGAGGGGCTTGGCAATCTCTTTGGCTTGCGCGATGGCGGTGTTGATGAAGTTGCTGGCAAGAACCATGCATTCCTTTGCTGGAGGAGGAAACCGGGTTAAACCCATAGGAGCTGCGAATTCACATGAGTTCAAAAATTCAGTATTCAGACTGTAGGGCTTTCATTGATTCTTCGTGCATCTTCAGCATGTCCTTCCTCTCCTGCTTAAGGATCTTGTTCTCGCTATCCAGCTCCTGAATATGCTTGGATTGCTCGACAATGTCCTTAGCCTTGGAAATGGTTTCTGCAATTCGGAGAAAGCAAAGTACACAGTGAGTACTCGGAGAATACACATGTTCAAGTCAGAATATGAAAAAGAAAGGAAAAACAGACGCTTGCTCTTGATGATCTGTTCCTTCAAGAAGGCAGTTTTACCCTTTTCGACTTCCAATTCCGCGCACATCTTCTGGTACTTGTCGTTGGCCATGCCCCTCCGAGCATTCTCGTTCTGTGGAAAAAAGAAACTTAAACGTTGTTTGGTCTACTTGGAGCATCTAGACGGAAAATTTCCACCTAGACGCTCGGGGCTACAACGAGAGTTTTTTAACTTAGCAATATGCTTAGTCTTTCTTTAAGCATCTAGTCGGAACTAATTCAGTTTTCGATTAGAAGCTTGGGGGCTACAGTATAAAGTTTTTAACTTGGATGTATGCTTAGTTTCACTTTAAGCATCTAGTCGGAACTACTTCAGTTACAACTAGAAGCTTGGGGGCTACAATATCGAAATTTATAAACACTGCGTATGCTACTCTTAAAGCATCTAGTCAGAATAATTCATTCCACCTATACGCTTGGGGGCTACAGTGAGAAGTTTTCTAGCTTAGTCACTCTTAGAGCATTTAGACGCAAAGACCTATGGTTTTCTGTCTAAATCCTCGAGGGCTATAGTGGGATATTCATATGAAATGCAAAAAGGCAAATATAACTTACAAGTGCAATGACCTTGAGGTTGGCAGCACTCTCAGCCAGCAGCTTGCCGAAGGATACACTGTTTCCTTGCAAGATCTCTGCTTGCCGGAGAAGCTCCTCTAGACCGCACGTCGGAGATGTCGGCGCCGCACCAGGAACCAGAGCAGTGCAACTCGGCGTAAGTACCAGATAGACTATCTTCGGGAACTCAATGGTTTTCTTGGGTGCGGGGGCGCCGCCTTCGGCAGAAGTACCACCTTCCACCACCGCCTTACCGCTACCGATGGCATCCTTAGCCGGAGCTTCAGCCATTTGGTGTGCGGCACTCTCCTGTGTCGCCTGTTCACCGACAATAGCAAGCTCGGTAGAGGCGCCTGAGTCCACTTCCATGGCGGAAGGGCCAGCTGCTTCCTTGGCTTGAGAGCTTGTCGGAGCAGATGAGGGCTTGACGATGGGAGTGATAGGGGCTATGGAGGGAGATGCGTCGCGATGCATCATATCCTTGATGGTTCTAGAAGCCCCCGAAGTTTTCGAGGTCTTCTTCAAGCTGGTCGTGGCTTTCTTTCTGAAACGTGAAAAATGCATAAGTACAGGAATAAGACAGATAAATGGATAATGTCGGAGAGAAAGAAGCTTACACAAGAGGGGTGCTTTGGCAAAAGGGATCCCGGTAACCTTTCTTTTCTCCGCCTCCAGGGCGGCGGTAGTCTTCTTGGAGGCTCCACCCTTCGCTTTCTTCTTCTTGCCTCCGTCGCCAGCGTCAGAGGTGGAGCTCTTCCACTTTCGCGACAACATAAAATCGTCATCGGACACGACCGTGACTTCCTTCATCTTTGGATCATAGATTTGGACAGCCATGCTATCCTCTTCTAGATCGCTAAGCTGTTAAGTGAAAGGTCACCATGTTAGATGAGATGGAAATGGCTAGGCGGAAGTACTGGAGTATATGTCATACACGGAAAATAAGCAGTTACCTTTGGGCACTTGCTCTCTACGAACATGTCATAGGTGATGGTGAAGCCACGCCTCTTGTCCTTCACCTTGACGATGTCCTTGAGGCCAAGCTTTACGTAGTCACTCGAGAAATTGTCCACGGAGATGCGGAGGCTATTGTAGGGTTTCGTAGCATGGAAAACAAAAATTTTCTATCGCATACAAACAAACAAGCCAAGATCTATCTACTAGATTGTAGCAACGAGTCGATGGAATAACTTACCCTCGAAGATTCCAAAGTGTTTAACGAGAGCGGATTATCGTGGGTGATGTAGTCGTACTCTTCCCGATCTCAAGATCGTGTAGATGATCCTTCCGGCGCTGCGTTCCGGCAGCGCTCCCGCAGTCGGTCACACGTTCGGTACTCGACGAAGACCTTCCTCTCCCTTGTTCCAGCAGGCAGCGGAGGTTGTAGCACTCTCCTCGTGATTCCGGCAGCACGACGGCGTGGTACCGGAAGTAGAGGGGAGATCTTGCAGGGCTTCGCCTTAAGCCGGAGCGAGTATGGTGGAGTATGAGAGAGAACTATTAGTGGTCTAGGGTTTAGACACACCAATTAGAAGGCTCTAATCCGAAGTCTAGGGCAATTAGAAGCTCTAAACCAAAACAGCTCTAAACCGGAGTCTAGGGCTAGGATTTAGATTAGAGGCTAGGAACTTGTGTGTCTAGAGGAGGAGGCCCTGCCCCTCCTTTTATGGGTGGAGGGGGCCGGCCAAGGGGAGGGAGTCCCTCCCCAAGTCGGCCTTGGGTGGCGCGCTGGCTTGGAGAGGAGGGACTCCTCCCCCAAGTCGGTTTTGCCTCCTCTTGCTTGTTTCCCACAGTTTCTTGTTTTAGCCGTTTGACTTTCAAACTAGCCATTTGACTTTTCTGTTTTAGGATTCAATTTAATCCTTTATTTGTAACAGCAAGAACACTTAGTACATGATGCAATCATTCCAATATGTAATGACACATTCATGTACCCCTTCCCCCCCGGAGTGCCGGACATTCCGGAACATTCTAGAACATTCCCGATGAAAACACCGGAATCATTTCCGAACTCCAAAACGGGACTTTCCTTATATGAATCTTATTCTCCGGACCATTCCGGATCACCTCGTGATATCCCGGATCCCATCCGAGACTCCGAACAACATTCGGTCTCTTTCTCATAATACCATAACTACTCAAACAACGTCGAATCCTTAAGTGTGTCTCCTTACGGTTCGTGAATTATGCGGACATGATCGAGACACTTCTCCGAACAATAACCAATAGAGGAATCTAGAAATTCATATGGCTCCCACATACTTCTACGATTACTTTGCGATCGAATGAACCACTTACATACGATACCAATTTCCCTTTGTCTCACGATAGTTTACTTATCCGAGGTTATGATCGTCGGTATCTCTGCATACCTAGTTCAACATCGTTACCGATAAGTACTCTTTTCTCGTTCCCGTGATATGTGATCCCTTGTGAGCCAGTCACATGCTTGCAAGCTAATTGGATGACATTTCACCGAGAGGGCCCAGAGTATATCTATCCGTCATATGGATGGACAAATCCCACTCTTGATCCATGTGTCTCAACCAATACTTTCCGAACACTCAATGCCACCTTTATAGCCACCCAGTTACGGTGTGGTGTTTGATGTCATCAAAGCATCCATCCGGTAAAGGTGATATGCATGATCTCATGGTCGAAGTAATTAGGTTACTATGTATCAGAAAGCATATAGCATTTGAACTATTGAAATGACTTGATCTTTATGCTACGCTTATCTATAGGAGTATGTCCACCATATCATTCTCCTAATGATATGATCTTGTTGTTGATAACATCTCAATGTTCATGATAGGGAAACCACAATCATCTATCAACCAACAAGCTAGTGAAGTATAGAGGCTATACTAGGGACTTCAAATTAAGTTTACAAATCACACAAGTATCAATGTTTCCTTGTTAATACTATTATAGCATGAATGTAAACATTTATCATAAACACAAAGATATAATAATAACTACATTTATTATTGCCTCTAGGGCATATCTCCAACAGTCTCCCACTTGCACTAGAGTCATCTAATCTAGATTACATGGTAATATACCGAACACCCATGGCAGTTTGGTGTTGGTCATGTTTTGCCCTCGGGAGAGGTTTAGTCAACGGATCCGCCACATTCAGATCTGTGTGTACTTTGCAAATCTTTATATCCCCATCCTGGATATGTTCTCGAATAGCGTGAAAACGTAGCTTGATGTGCTTCAGCTTCTTGTGTGACCTTGGTTCTTGCGCATTGGCTATGGCGCCCATGTTATCACAGTAGATAGACATTGGGTCCAGCGCACTAGGAACCACACCCAGCTCTGTAATGAACTCTTTCATCCATATCGCTTCTTGTGAAGCCTCCGAAGCAGCCATGTATTCCGATTCAGTTGAAGATCTCGCCACAACGCTTTGCTTTGCACTCCTCCAGCTAACTGCTGCACCATTCAAAATAAATACGTATCCGGATTGTGATTTAGAATCATCTGGATCGGTGTTCCAACTAGCATCGGTGTAACCGTTAACAACGAGTTGTTCATCACCTCCATAAGAAAGAACCATATCCTTAGTTCTTCTCAAGTACTTAAGGATGTTTTTGACCGCTGTCCAATGATCCACTCCTGGATCACTTTGATATCTGCTAGTTAAACTAACAGCATATGCAATGTCGGGTCTAGTACATAGCATGGCATACATTAGAGATCCTATGGCTGAGGCATAGGGAGTCTTACTCATCCTTTCTCTATCTTCTGCCGATGTCGGACTTTGAGTTTTACTCAAGGTCGTATTGGGCAACATGGGCAAGAACCCTTTCTTGCTTTCTTCCATTCCAAACCTCTTTAGAACTTTGTCCAAATATGTACTCTGTGACAATGATATTTGGCGTTTCGATCTATCTCTATAAATCTTTATGCCTAATATGTAAGCTGCTTCGCCAAGATCCTTCATTGAAAAACTATTATTCAAATATTCTTTGACACTATTAAGAAGGTCTACATCATTCCCAATCAACAATATGTCATCCACATATAGTATTAAGAATGCTACAGAGCTCCCACTCACTTTCTTGTAAATACAAGCTTCTCCATAAGTTTGTATAAAACCAAAACTTTTGATTACCTTATCAAAACGTTGATTCCAACTTCGGGATGCTTGCTTCAATCCATAGATGGACCGTTGAAGTTTGCATACCTTGTTAGCATCTTTAGGATCGACAAAACCTTTGGGTTGCATCATATACAACTCTTCATCAATGTCTCCATTGAGGAATGCTGTTTTGACATCCACCTGCCATATCTCATAATCATAATATGCAGCGATCGCTAACATAATCCTTACAGACTTTAGCTTCACTACTGGTGAGAAAGTCTCATCGTAGTCAACTCCTTGAATTTTTCGAAACCCTTTTGCGACAAGTCGAGCTTTATAGACAGTAACATTACCATCAGCATCTGTTTTCTTCTTGAAAGTCCATTTGTTCTCGACAGCCTTCCGGCCATCCGGTAAGTCCACCAAAGTCCATACTTGGTTTTCGTACATGGATCCAATCTCGGATTTCATGGATTCTTGCCATTTATTGGAATCTGGGCTCATCATCGCTTCCTCATATGTCTCGGGGTCATCGGTGTTGTCTACCAACATGACATTCATAACGGAATCATACCAATCTGGAGTGGTACGAGTTCTCGTTGACCTCCGAGGCTCTGTAGCAACTTCAACCGAAGTTTCATGATCACCATCACTAGCTTCCTCTCTTATTGGTGCAGGCACCACAGGAACTTCTTCCGGTGCTGCGCTACTCGCAATTTCGAGAGAAGGTTCGACAACCTCGTCGAGTTCTACTTTCCTTCCAGTCACTTCTTTCGAGAGAAATTCCTTCTCTAGAAAGGATCCATTCTTGGCAACGAAGATTTTGCCTTCGGATCTATGATAGAAGGTATACCCAATAGTTTCCTTCGGGTATCCTATGAAGACGCATTTTTCCGCTTTGGGTTCAAGCTTGTCCGGCTGTAACTTCTTTACATAGGCTTCGCATCCCCAAACTTTAAGGAACGACAATTTAGGTTTCTTCCCAAACCATAATTCATACGGTGTCGTTTCAACGGATTTAGATGGTGCCCTATTTAAAGTGAATGCGGCTGTTTCTAATGCATAACCCCAAAATGATAGCGGTAAATCTGTAAGTGACATCATAGAACGAACCATATCTAAGAGAGTTCGATTACGACATTCGGACACACCATTACGCTGTGGTGTTCCCGGCGGTGTCAATTGTGAAAGTATTCCGCATTTCTTCAAATGCTCGCCAAACTCGTAACTTAGATATTCACCTCCATGATCAGAACGTAGAAATTTTATCTTCTTGTTACGTTGATTCTCTACCTCACTTTGAAACTCCTTAAACTTCTCGAAAGTTTTGGACTTATGTTTCATGAAATAGATATACCCATATCTACTTAAGTCATCCGTGAAGGTAAGAACATAACGATAACCACCGCGCGATGCTACACTCATTGGACCACACACATCGGTATGTATGATTTCCAATAAGTCCATAGCTCGCTCCATCATACCAGAAAATGGAGTCTTAGTCATTTTACCCATCAGACATGCTTCGCATCTTTCAAGTGATTCAAAATCAAGTGATTCAAGAAGTCCATCGGAATGGAGTTTCTTCATACGTTTCACTCCAATGTGACCAAGACGACAGTGCCACATATAGGTCGAATTATCGCTTGATTTCAAACGTTTAGCCTCAATGTTGTTGATATGTGTATTTCCACTATCGAGATTCAATAAGAATAGACCATCTATCAAAGGTGCATGTGCATAAAACATATTACTCATATAAATCAAACAACCATTATTCTCGGACTTAAACAAGTAACCGTCTCGCAATAAACAAGATCCCGATATAATGTTCATGCTCAACGCAGGCACCAAATAACAATTATTTAAGTATAAAACTAATCCCGATGGTAGATGAAGGGGTAGCGTGCCGACGGCGATCACATCAACCTTTGATCCATTTCCCACGCGCATCGTCACCTCGTTCTTCGCTAGCTTCCGTTTATTCTGCAGCACCTGTTTCGAGTTACAAATATGAGCAACCGAACCAGTATCAAATACCCAGGCACTACTACGAATACTAGTGAGATACACATCAATAACATGTATATCAGATATACCTTTCTTCTTGATGTTGCCGTTCTTCAAATCCGCCAAGTACTTTGGGCAATTCCGCTTCCAGTGACCTTCTCCCTTGCAGTAAAAGCACTCAGTATCAGGCTTAGGTCCAGCCTTGGTCTTCTTCGCTGGCGTGGTAACTTTCTTACCACCCTTCTTGAAGTGTCCCTTTTTCTTAGACTTGCCTTTCTTGAATTTGGTGGTCTTATTGACCAACAACACTTGGTGCTCTTTATTGATCTCCACTTCTGCAGATTTCAACATGGCAAAGAGTTCTGGCAACGTCTTGTTCATGTTCTGCAGGTTGTAGTTCATCACAAAGTTCTTGTAACTTGGTGGTAGTGATTGGAGGACACGGTAAATCCCCAAAGCATTCGGAATCATTATACCCAAGCTTTGAAGTTTGTTTGCGTGCCCAGACATCTTAAGCACATGCTCACTGACGGAGCTGCCCTCTTCCATCTTGCAGTTAAAGAACTTTTCAGAAGCCTCATAGCTTTCAATTGCCGCATGAGTCTCAAAAATCAATTTGAGATCCTCGACAATATCATATGGGTCTGAATCCTCAAACCTTTTCTGAAGCTCCGATTCCAAACCATACAAGATAGCACACTGAACTATGGAGTACTGATTCTTCCGAGCGAGGTAAACATTCTTTACTTCATTGGGAGCATCATCTGCAGGTGGGTCATCCAGCGGTGCATCCAGCACATAGGTCAAATTACCAGCTGTGAGGACAATCCTCAAATTGCGGAACCAATCCGCGAAGTTGCTTCCATTGTTTTTCAACTTTTCTTTCTCTAGGAACGCATTAAAATTGATGGTAGGGGCTGCCATTGATCTACAACATATTTGCAATAGTTTAGACTAAGTTTATGACAAATTGAGTTCAAATTAATTAATAAAGTTAATCTAGGTGAACTCCCACTCAAAACAATATCCCTCACATTGTTTTAGTGATCACACGAACCAAATCCACTACATCAACACCGATCATCACGAGAGTTGATATAGTTTCAATGGCGAGCAATCGTCATGTTCATCATATCTACTATATGATTCATGCTTTACCTTTCGGTGATCCGTGTTCCGAGACCATGTCTGTACATGCTAGGCTCGTCAAGATCAAACCTTAGTTTCCGCATGAGCAAATCTGGCTTGCTCACGTTGTATACACTTGCAGAATCTAACACACCCGATCATCACGTGGTGCTTCGAAACAACAAGCTTTAGCAACGGTGCTAACTAAGGGTGAACACTTTATGACTTGAAATTCATGTGCATGAGGGATCATCTTATAATGCTACCGTCGTCTACTAAGCAATACAAGATGCATAAATGATTAACATCACATGCAATTCAATATATATGTGATATGATATGGCCTTTCTTCTTTGTGCTTCCGATCTCCATCTTCAAGCACGAACATGATCTCCATCATCACCGGCATTGCATCAAGGTCAATGACGCGTCTCCATGGTTGTCGTCCACCGGCTTCAACTATTACAACTACTTTGAATAGACACGCGGGTCTTAACATAAATTAAAGACAACCATATGGCTCCTGCCGGTTGCCAACTTACAATAAGGAACATTGCATACATCAAATATAATCACAATCATGGCCATATCACATCACTGCACACCCCTGCAAAACAAAGTTAGACGCCTCTACTTTCTTTGCATATTTTACGTGGTTTGGGGCTTTCAATAAGTGTCGTTCTAACTTACGAACAAGAACCACAACATTGATACTAGTATTGTTAATCACCCGTTGTAAATTGGATCTTAACTATGCTAGGAGAAACAGGCACCCACAAAGCCACTTATGCAATACAAGTTGCATGTCAAGCGTGGAGCAAGTCTCATGAACGATGTCATGTAAGGTTAGCCCGGGCCGCTTCATCCCAACATACCGCAAGATGCAAAGTGCACAAGAAGCAATCGACAATAAAAGCATCAACGCCCACAATGACCATTGTGTTCTACTCGTGCAACAGATCTACATATAGACACGGCTCTGATACCACTGTAGGGTTTCGTAGCATGGAAAACAAAAATTTTCTATCGCATACAAACAAACAAGCCAAGATCTATCTACTAGATTGTAGCAACGAGTCGATGGAATAACTTACCCTCGAAGATTCCAAAGTGTTTAACGAGAGCGGATTCTCGTGGGTGATGTAGTCGTACTCTTCCCGATCTCAAGATCGCGTAGATGATCCTTCCGGCGCTGCGTTCCGGCAGGGCTCCCGCAGTCGGTCACACGTTCGGTACTCGACGAAGACCTTCCTCTCCCTTGTTCCAGCAGGCAGTGGAGGTTGTAGCACTCTCCTCGTGATTCCGGCAGCACGACGGCGTGGTACCGGAAGTAGAGGGGAGATCTTGCAGGGCTTCGCCTTAAGCCGGAGCGAGTATGGTGGAGTATGAGAGAGAACTATTAGTGGTCTAGGGTTTAGACACACCAATTAGAAGGCTCTAATCCGAAGGCTAGGGCAATTAGAAGCTCTAAACCAAAACAGCTCTAAACCGGAGTCTAGGGCTAGGATTTAGATTAGAGGCTAGGAACTTGTGTGTCTAGAGGAGGAGGCCCTGCCCCTCCTTTTATGGGTGGAGGGGGCCGGCCAAGGGGAGGGAGTCCCTCCCCAAGTCGGCCTTGGGTGGCGCGCCGGCTTGGAGAGGAGGGACTCCTCCCCCAAGTCGGTTTTCCTCCTCTTGCTTGTTTCCCACAGTTTCTTGTTTTAGCCGTTTGACTTTCAAACTGGCCATTTGACTTTTCTGTTTTAGGATTCAATTTAATCCTTTATTTGGAACAGCAAGAACACTTAGTACATGATGCAATCATTCCAATATGTAATGACACATTCATGTATCCCTTCCCCCCCGGAGTGCCGGACATTCCGGAACATTCTAGAACATTCCCGATGAAAACACCGGAATCATTTCCGAACTCCGAAACGGGACTTTCCTTATATGAATCTTATTCTCCGGACCATTCCGGATCACCTCGTGATATCCCGGATCCCATCCGAGACTCCGAACAACATTCTGTCTCTTTCTCATAATACCATAACTACTCAAACAACGTCGAATCCTTAAGTGTGTCTCCCTACGGTTCGTGAATTATGCGGACATGATCGAGACACTTCTCCGAACAATAACCAATAGAGGAATATGGAAATTCATATGGCTCCCACATACTTCTACGATTACTTTGCGATCGAATGAACCACTTACATACGATACCAATTTCCCTTTGTCTCACGATAGTTTACTTATCCGAGGTTATGATCGTCGGTATCTCTGCATACCTAGTTCAACATCGTTACCGATAAGTACTCTTTTCTCGTTCCCGTGATATGTGATCCCTTGTGAGCCAGTCACATGCTTGCAAGCTAATTGGATGACATTTCACCGAGAGGGCCCAGAGTATATCTATCCGTCATATGGATGGACAAATCCCACTCTTGATCCATGTGTCTCAACCAATACTTTCCGAACACTCAATGCCACCTTTATAGCCACCCAGTTACGGTGTGGTGTTTGATGTCATCAAAGCATCCATCCGGTAAAGGTGATATGCATGATCTCATGGTCGAAGGAATTAGGTTACTATGTATCAGAAAGCATATAGCATTTGAACTATTGAAATGACTTGATCTTTATGCTACGCTTATCTATAGGAGTATGTCCACCATATCATTCTCCTAATGATATGATCTTGTTGTTGATAACATCTCAATGTTCATGATAGGGAAACCACAATCATCTATCAACCAACAAGCTAGTGAAGTATAGAGTCTATACTAGGGACTTCAAATTAAGTTTACAAATCACACAAGTATCAATGTTTCCTTGTTAATACTATTATAGCATGAATGTAAACATTTATCATAAACACAAAGATATAATAATAACTACATTTATTATTGCCTCTAGGGCATATCTCCAACAGCTATCCCTTCTATCGTTGGTATACTCGTGCATCATCTTCGAGCGGTGCTGCAAAGGCTGGATTCGCCTGATGAACCAGCACATGGCTAGGTACAAGCTGGTCAAAGCTGTCTCTACGAACCACTCTATCCGACTTATAGCGCGGGAAGCATCGATGTCGGAGGGAAGAGAGGCTTGGGATCTCCATGTTGAAGTTTCGGCGGCGGCTCCATCGATAAAGTCCGGGTACGTTACTTCTCGACCGGCAAGAGGGATATCTGGGCCGTAGAAGTAAGTACGCTGCCAGTTCTTGTAGGACTCGTGGCCAACAATGTCGGGGAAGCGCCGGCCAGGCCAGATCTTGAAGCTAATGGTGCCACAATTTATAAGTTCGTCCTTGTTGGCCTCGGCTTCGCGCTTGACGGTGAAGAAATAGATGAAGAGGTCTAGCCTAGGCTTAATACCTAAGTAACCCTCGCAAAGCGCCGCGTAATTGCTAAGCGCTAGGATACTATTAGGAGAGAGGTTCTGTGGCTGTACTCGGTAATGGTTCAAGACGGCAAGGAAGAAATTAGAGATGAGCAGGGAGACGCCGCGTACGAACTGTGCTTTGAGGTACACCTTTTCTCCGGCTTGGGGAGAATTTGTACCTCACCGGCCGGCGCCGCCCGCCAGGCGAGCCCCTCCGTCGCGGGGAGGTAAAATTCGACGATCAACTCTTTGATGTTGCGGTCCGTGATGTCCGAATCGTGCCAGTCTCCTTTGTGGGAGTCGAGCTCCTCCTCCAGCAGCTCCAGCGCCGCTGGATTATGGTCGCCGCCGGTGGTTTCGACCACCGTAGACATGGGGATGACCAGGCCCTGTGGGGGCACAACGATGGAGCTCGCCGGCTTCGCCGTGGCTTCGCCCAACGCTGCCATCGAAGGGGAGGAGCTGCTGCTGGCCATTGCGTGTGTTTGGTGGTGACTGGCGAGATTGGGAGTTAGGGTTTTTCGTGCGAGGCACGGAGAGCTCGAGGAGACGCTTGCTTGAGGAAGAAGAAGATGCAGGGGAGAATGAGGTGACAAAGTAAATTTTCCACCGCAATTACTATTTATGGTCTCCAGCATCAAGATTCGTGCAGCTTGATTGAAAGGTTGCCGTGTAGACGAAGTGTGCGGGGACGTGCGCAGAAATTTCTCCACGTACCAACCGTCGCCGCCAACGGTTCGTATCGCTCGCGCGGGAAAAGTGGACATGATTGCGTTCTCTACATGTGTGAGTTACGAGGCGTTGCTGACCTATGTCTACGTTGCCCTAGCTGACATAGGCAGATGAACCATCACATCAGAATATTCCGGCATGGACGGATCCAGTTCGGCTACGGAAGAGTACGATGAAAGATTCAGCAATTCTCTGACTTATAAATTGAAGACGGAGAAAACCTTGCAGGGTTCTTTGGGAGGACTACAAGATATTGCTTGACAATTTGCCAACATCCATATAGACGGAGCATTCAATGTGAAGAGGCAAGACGGCGCAAGATCTCGGAGTTCTCCGGGGGCTACTGTTGGGGATATGCTATATGGGTATCCTCATAGCATGTCTCTTATCCGGATAACCTGGGTGGCCCACAGTTGGTAGCATGGCCCATGGCCTGCTGGGCGGCCCAGTTAGATGGATCCAGAAGGGAGGCCCATGCCAGATAAAGGAAGGATATGGTGGGGTCACCAGCGTACCCGGAGCCTTGGAGTACAAGACACGCTAGACTAGTAATAGACGGTGTAGGACTCTGTAACCTGTCCGGCTAGGACTTTTCCCTGTAACCCTAGGACCTGGCGACTATATAAGTCAGGCCTATGGGAGCCTTTAGGGCACGATCATAGCACAATCTTAGACAACCTCGCATAGCGAACCTATCTCTGTAACTCGGAGTATCGCCCTTATAGTGATTTATAGCAGGAGTAGGATTCCGCCACCATTGTGGGATCTGAACCTGGGTAAGCTGTGTTACCTCGTACCCGTCAACCGTCCTCCTTCCCCCACATCTCTAAACACGCACTGTGAGGACCCCTCCATGGCGTACTCGTCGTAAATACCACGATAGTTTGGACCCCCGTTCTCGCTGTGTTGTTTCAAATTAGTCGATTTGTGTTGGAAAGGAGTAGAAATTTCTTGCTTGAAAGTGCAAGAGGAGCTTGCATTGACTGTGACTTAGACTTTAGCATGAAATGTTAGGTGTTGTTTTTACCTTATGCTTAGTGATTATTGTTGTAGCATTACTTGTTCCAAACAATTGGGATTGCTTAGTGTGCCTTGAAAGAATTATGCGTTGTTTTAGCATACAAAATCATAGTATTGTGGTATTCTCCTTTGATGCTTTGTTTGGGTTGACTTGGCACATTCTCACACCATGTTATGACTATGAACAAGTCACCATAGCCTCTATGATCATTTAGTCCTTGACTTGTAGTACCACTCTATGCTTTGATTAGTAATGTTTTGTCGCTCTGCATGATTATGGCCATTATTGCTCTCTTAGTTAGTTGCTCCCAGTCTTTTGCTAGCCTCCACTTGTATGAGTAAGCTCTACTCATGCTTCCAACTTCCAAGAAACCAAGTTATTCTAAAGTGTCCACTATAAATTCCTATGCATGGTGTGTTACACCATTCCAAGTATAATCTAGTTTTCAGCTATCTTCCAATTAAAAAGTATTTTGTTATGTGAAAACTCAGTGATTAAAGCCCTCAAAAACTTGATGGCACACTTCATATTCCTTTCCCCTAAATAAACTTGAACCATTGTGTCATCTATGTTGTATATGCTTGCACCTATATGTTGGAATTAGCAGAACCATGCTGTCATGGGGAACGTTTTCAACATTGCACTTGTACTTTGTACACAGTTGATATCATGCTCTTTTGTCTATGGATGTCGTCGGTGTGAAATAAAGAGGGAGCTTGTAAGTCCATGGAGTTATGTATTTTGTGTAAGAGAAACGCCTGGGCCGCTAGCCTAATCCATGCCTAATCATGGTGAAAACTTGCAGCATCACCATAATGAGCAATATGTGAAGCATCCTCAATAAAAATCTATGCAAATAGTAAATAAAAAGATCGCTGAGATGCTCATTGTCTGGTTGCCTTGTCATTTTGGTTATGGGATAGCTCATGTACCATGTGAAAGGGGTACCCCGTGGGCGGTTCTCTATGATACACATGTACTTACTATGACAAGAACTTACAGGTGACTAAAGTTGAGTACCATGCGGTGTGGCCCTCGTATTCAAGGGACATGAGATTGCCAACTTATACTTTGTCAAGCATATACTCCATAGTTTGTTCACTTTAACCTTAATCACTTCAAGATGCTTATGATAGGGGCAATGAGGGCTGAAAGCTAACAAGTACCATAATTTTTGGAAGATCTTTTTGAAACTTGAAATCCCTGCTTCCCTTTATGAAGGGACTTTCTTCCACCATTATTGAGTCTCCACCTTCTACCTTTAGGCACCAGCAAGAGAGCATAGTTGCCATTCTTAGTTCTATGCGCAGTGTCCCAAAACTTATTGATTGATGCATATTGTTGATATTGCTTGTTCTTGTGCTATTTGTATCTAGTCACTCTTATGAACTTTGAAGGTGTCCTATGCATCTATTTGCTACTCTATGAGGGACAAGATGAATGCCACTATGCCATGTTTTCTGTATGTGAAACAAACAAACGTTTTTCAATGCATGTTATTCATGATCTTTGTTTGTAGCCTTTCATGTTGCATGCATAGTTACTTTGTCTTTTTGTTAGAACTCCATCTTTCATGCACATGTTTAGAGTTCTTTGATCCCAGCTTTCAATGCTTGCAAATGGTTTGATCTTGGTTTTGATGGTGCATGTCACCTCAAAAATTATTCTTTTATCACTTACCTACTCGAGGACGAGCAGGAGTTAAGCTTGGGGATGCTTGATACGTCGGAAACGTATCTATAATTTTTGATGTTCCATGCTTGTTTACTATCTAATTTGCTTTGCCTTGTCCACACTTTGAGGTGTTTTTATATGTTTACTGGTACTAACCTATTAACAAGTTGCCACAGTGCCAGTTGCCTGTTTTCTTCTGTTTTTGGTTCCAGAAAGGCACAAAATTAATATTCTTGGAATTGGATAAGACAAAAGCCAAAGTCAATATTTTACCATGGGGAACACGAAGCCGGAGTACAAGAGGAAGAAGACCCACCAGGGGGCCACATCCCCTGGCCACGCGGGTGGGCCCACCCCGTGCCTAGGGGGGTGCAGCCGCCCTGGTGGGCCCCCTGCCTCGCCTCTTCGCATATAAGAAGCCCCGCGATGCAGAAACCCTAGGCACCCGATCAAAATTCCACGGAACTGTTTGTAGCCTCCGCCACCATCGTCCCTAGATCGGAGGGATCTGAAGCCCTTCCTGCCACCCTACTGGAGGGGAGATCATCCCGGAGGCCTTATTTTTCATCATGCCAGCCTCCGGTATGAAGCGTGAGTAGTTCCACCTTGGACTACGGGTCCATGTAGTAGCTAGATGGTTGTATCTCCTCCTTGTGCTTTCATGTCTAGATCTTGTGAGCTCCGTTCATGATCAAGATCTAATCTATTTGTAATCATGCATGTTATGTTTGCGGGGATCCGATGGATATTGAGATTACTATGTTAGATTGATTAATGGTTTTGTCTTATTGATTCTATCATGTCTGTGTTGTTTGTGATCTTGCATCCTCTCCGTTGTTAGTAGCTATCTTGGCCAAGTAGTTGCTAGTGACTCCAAGAGGGGGTATTTATGCTCGATAGTGGGTTCATGCCTCTACTTAATGAAGGGAAGTGACAGAAATCTCTATGGTTGTAGATGTGTTGTTGCCACTAGGGAGCAAATAACGGTCTCTTGTTCATGGAACAAGTGGATTGTTTACCTTACACACTTTGCTTAAAGCAGTTGTCTTTTGCTTGCAACTTAGTACTGGAGGGGGTTCAGATGATAACCCAAAGGTGGAATTCTAGTCATAGATGTAGTTGGATAGCGGTCTATGTATATTGTTGTATTGCCCAATCGAATCTCATAGGATCTTTTTGTCTGGTATTGCATTATTATGCCTTGCTTAGTCCTGTCAATTTCCCTGCTGTAATTTGTTTACCCAGCATGCAATGTTTGTTTATCTAAGGAGAACACCTCTAGTGAACTATGGAACCCGGTCCAACCTTTACTATTGATACATCTTCCACTGTTACTGTTTACTTGCT
The DNA here is from genome assembly GCA_910589765.1 of Avena atlantica. Taxonomy (NCBI): domain Eukaryota; kingdom Viridiplantae; phylum Streptophyta; class Magnoliopsida; order Poales; family Poaceae; genus Avena; species Avena atlantica. The sequence continues at coordinate 377,834,829 of OU342734.1, read as the reverse complement.
GCAAACCATTATCACCTTCCACACCATACAGTTAATCCTTTGTTACAGCAACCGGTGAGATTGACAACCTCACTGTTAGTTGGGGCAAAGTCTTGAGTTTGTGTTGTGCAGGTTTCCACGTTGCTTGCAACACCTTTGAGGCGTTTCCTTCCTCCTACTGGTTCGATAACCTCGGTTTCTTACTAAGGGAAAAATTGCTACTGTGATGCATCATACCTTGATCTTGGGGTTTCCCAACGGGGCGTCAACACGCATCAAGGCACGCGTGTCTGAGAGAGGAAGAAGAAGGTAGGTGGGGCTGGCCATGGTCGCGCGAGCATTAAATGGGGAGTCATCGGCCGTTCAAATGCCGACCACCGTGGTCGGCTTTTCAATTACCGAAGCCAGCACACTTCTCTGCTATCGGCCGATAGCCCAGACAAGTGGGCCTAGGTCTACACTTTCCTCGGTATTGCAATAGCCGAAAACTCTTGTTGGCGCTTCAAAAGCCGACCGGGTGTTGTCGGGTTTTTAAATACCGACGCCGCACTATATTCGCGAATTGGCAGATCCGCGTATTATTCCTAGAATTAATTAAATAAAACATATTATTTAAAAAATTTATCCCAACTAGCCATCTTACTTTAAATGATATACACCCTTGGAAGGTGTATCGATTTAATAGAAGAAAGTTCAAGATAGCTGGTACAAGACAACGAAAGCTACACGATACAAAATCGACGCCACACGACTTACACCATAGCCCACAACCACCAAACAACAAGGACTCTCTTTGTACTGTATCCTGACATGAATGGTAGGTAAGGGATACACTAAGCCCCCGGAACACGTCATGGATGAATGAGGAAACTCCAGGAGACCAAATCTACCAAGGATGGCACAACCAACATACCTTCCACCCCTAACCGCCTATGTGTCGGCGAGTGAGCGGAGGGTCTAGACCATCCGGTAGAAGACAATCGAGAAGCACCGCTGACGATGTGCATTTCGCCTCGGGATCCCATGCTCAAAGCGGCGGCCAACCTGGACTTCATCATGCCTCTACGGGATTCCACAAGAAGCCTTAACAGCGCCTCCATGGAGGGTTCGACACCATGGTGTCGCTGTCGTCCGATCTGTCAAGCTGAATCAAGGGTTTCCCCCGGCGCTCGAGAAGAGGCAACACGGGCAGTGCCATGACGATGCCCTCAAGGAGGAAACAACGCCCACATGAGTTGCTGGTGTCATCTTCAAGCAGGCATTTCTCCCCGGCACATCCGTCGGCCCAAAACCTCCAGAAAAGAGCTAACTTGAGCCACCCTTGGTTGCACCACATACGAGAGGAGAGGCGAACCACAGTGTCATTGATGGGGAAGCGAGGACCGCCATTCCGCATCCATGATGGACAGACTAGACAGTGGAGGTACAGCCCGCCATCGCCTCTTGGTTGGTCATTGACACCACCATGATGCTAAGAGGCCAGAGTTGTCGGGCGTCCCCATGCCCGATGCAACCTTAAACCCAACCCCACAGGCCCATCCGAGCCTAGAGGGCCCACGAACAAGCCCAGAGATGTTGTCCGGTGGTGTAGAGGCACCACCATCGAGCGAGGCTAGATCCTCCACTCCCGACATCGTCGGGCCACCGACCGCCGTGATCCCACTGCTCCGTGCTACCAGATCAAGGTGGGACTGTGCGCCATCGCTGTCGCCTGCAGGGGAGCCACCACCCAGCGGAGAGGTCTCGCCGCCGCCATTCATGCTCGAGCTTTGCCCGACGAAGCTTCTTGGAGGCGGTGGGAGAGGAGAGGGCCGCTGGGAAGGTCATCGCCGGTAGAAATTAGGGTTCCCCGTGAAACCTCTAGGAGGGATGCGGGGGCTGTATGTGGGATGGGCTTTGTTTATTCCCAACTAGCCATCACTACATAGTAGAATGAGCCGAAGGCACTTCGCGGTCCTCGCAGCTACGTCACCTGGGTTGGGCAAAGTTTGCTGTAGTAGAGCATTGTCGTACTTGATTGGATTGTCTCTACTCCCCAGTCCTAGCTCGACCCGTTGTCGTGGCTACCACACATTGTTTTGTCCCTTTACCACCTCGATCTCATGGGGTGCCCTTAGGATTGGGAGGCATGTTATCCGGAGGCCATGCGACACCGGAAGGACGTGTGACCTCGTTGGCTAAACCAATGCAGAACATACTCCCTTCATTCTCAGACAAACTTAAGGTTCGATGTTGCTTAAGTAGATATGGAATGTGAGTTGGATACCGAATGTTGTTAGGAGTCTCGGATGGGATCTAGGACATCATGAGGAGATCCGGAATGGTCCGGAGAATAAGATTCATATAAAGGAAGTTATCTTCCGGGGTTCAAAAAAGTTTTCAGTATTTTGACCAGAGCTTCTATAATGTTCTAGAGGGGCCACCAATGGGTCCACCACCCCGAGAGGGGCCACACGGGCTGAAGGGATGCTGCGGGGGCTCATGGGCCAGTGGCACCAAGACCAAGGGGCCAAACCGGCCAGCCCTAGGGTTTTGGAGGGGAAGACTTGGGGGGCAAGTCCCCCCCCCCCTCTCTCTCTTGCGCCGCCACTTGGAGGAGGTGGGCCAAGGGGGAACCCTAGCTGCACCCCCTCTATATAAATATGGGAGGGGAGGGCGCACCCCTTCCCCTTCGTCCTCAACCCTAGCCTCCACCCTCCTCCTCCTTCCTCCTGCTCCGGCTTAGGCGAAACCCTGCAGAAATCACTCGTCCACCACCACCACGCTGTCATGCTGCTGGGATTCCAAGGGGATCTACTACCTCCGCTGCCCGCTATAATGGGGAGAGGAAGGTCTTCATCGACTCTGTATGTGTGACCAAGTGTAGAAGAGCTGCCGGAACGCGGCACCGGAAGGATCATCATCGCGATCTTGAGATCGACAAGTGATCGACTACATCAACCACGAGATTAGATCTCATTAACACTTTGGATCTTGGAGGGTTAGTTATCTTCAATCTTGTTGCACCTATCTTGTAGATTAGATCTTGGCTTTTCCATAGATTGGATCTTGGTTTTGTGCGTTCTCGTGGTAGAAATTTTTGTTTTCTATGCTATGAACCCTACAGTGGTATCACAGCCGAAACTATGCGTAGATCTATTGCACGAGTAGAACACAATGGTTTTGTGTGCATTGATGCTCTTGTTGTCGCTTACTTTTCGTGTACTTTGCATCTTGAGAGATGGTGGGATGAAGCGGCCTGGGCTAACCTTACATGTCAACGCACATGAGAATTGCTCCACGCTCGACGTGCAACTTGTATTGCACAAGTGGCTTTACGGGTGTCTATCTCTCCCACCATAGTTAAGATCCAATTTACAATCTCCATCCGACAACACTTGTATCAGTGTTGTGGTTCTTGTTTGTAGGTAAGAATGGTTCTTATTCGAAAGCCCCAAGCCACGTAAAACATGCAAAGGAAATTAGAAGCGTCTAACTTGGTTTTGCAGGGGCATTTGATGTGATATGGCCATGTTGTAATTGTGATTATATTTGATGTATGAGATGATCCTTATTGTATTATGGCAATCGGCAGGATCCTAATGGTTGTCTTTAAATTTGTTAAGACATGCGTGTCTATTCATCATGTAATAGCTTTATTCCAAGTATTTGTAGTAGTTGCTATTAGTGATGGACAACCATGATGCGACGCCATTGACCTTGACGCCATGCTGGTGATGATGGAGATCATGTTCATGCTTTGGAGATGGAGATCAGAGGCACAATAAGAAATTCCATATCATATCACATATTATGAATTGCATGTGATGATAATCCTTTATGCATCTTCTATTGCTTTGATCACGGCGATAGAATTATAAGATGATCCCTCTCACTAAATATCAAGTAATAAAGTGTTCGTCCTTAGTAGGCACCATTGCTAAGACTCGTTGTGTCGAAGCACCACATGATGATCGGGTGTTATAGATTCTACGTGTGCATACAACGGGTGCAAGCCAGTTTTGCACATGCAGATACTAAGGTTAAACTTGATGAGCCTAGCATGTACAGACATGGCCTTAGAACATGGAATACCAAAAGGTAAAGCATGAGTCATATGAATGATATGATGAACATGCTGATTGTTCGCCTTTGAAGCTACATCTTCTCTCGTGAAGATCGGACTTGGTGTAGTGGATTTGGTTCATGTAATCACAAAGGCAACATGAGGGATGTTGTTTTGAGTGGGAGTTCACCTAGTTAATTTAAAAATTAAATTTGAACTCAATTTATCATAAACTTAGTCTAAATTCTTTGAAAATATGTTGTAGATCATGGCGTACCCTACCATCAACTTTAATGCGTTCCTAGAGAAAGAAAAGCTGAAAAACAATGGAAGCAACTTCACGGACTGGTTCCATAACATGAGGATTATCCTCAATGCTGGTCACATGACCTATATTCTTGATGCACCGCTAGGTAACCCACCTGCAGAAGATGCTAACAATGAGGTCAAAAATGTTTACCTCACTCGGAAGAATCACTACTCCAGTTTAGTGTGCCATCATGTATGGTTTAGAATCGGAGCTTCAGAAGCGCTTTGAGAACCGTGACCCTCATGATATAATCAATGAGCTCAAAATGATATTTGAGACTCATGCAGCTGTGGAAAGCTATGAAGCCCCTAAGAAGTTCTTTAACTATAAGATGGAAGAGGGCAGCTCCGTTAGTGAGAACGTGCTCAAAATGTCTGGGCACGCAAACAAACTCCAAGATTTGGGAATAACGATTCCTAATGCGTTGGGGATTCATCGTGTCATCCAATCACTGCCACCTAGTTACAGGAACTTTGTGATGAACTCGGCCATAGGTTCTATCAAAGTCTAGCTACATCATAAGATAGAGAAAGGATGAGTAAAATCCCATATGCCTCGGCAATAGGTTCTATCATGTATGACATGTTGTGTACAAGACTGGATATCGCACATGTTGTTAGTTTGACCAGCAGATATCAAAGTGATCCAGGAGTGGAACACTGGACAATGATCAAAAATATCCTAAAGTAACTGAATAGGACTAAGGATATGGTTCTTTATTATGGAGGTGACAAAGAGCTCGTTGTAAATGGTTACACCGATGCTAGTTGGAACACCAATCCGGATGACTCTAAGTCACAGTCTAGATACATATTTATTTTGAATGGTGTAGCAGTGAGCTGGAGGAGTGCCAAGCAAAGCGTTGTGGCGAAATATTCAACTGAATCGGAATACATAGCTGCTTCGGAGGCTTCACAAGAAGCGATATGGATGAAGGAGTTCATTGCTGAGCTTGGTTTGGTTCCTAGTGCGTTGGACCTGATGGCCATCTATTGTGACAACATGGGTGCCATAGCTAATGCACATGAGCCAAGGTCATACAAGAAGCTGAAGCACATCAAGCTACGTTTTCATTCGATTCGCGAGTATGTCCAAGATGGTGACATAAAGATTTGCAAAGTACACACAGATCTGAATGTGGCAGATCCATTGACTAAACCTCTCCCTAGAGCAAAACATGACCAACACCAGAACACCATGGGTGTTAGGTATATTACCATGTAATCTAGATTATTGACTCGAGTGCAAGTGGGATACTATTGGAGATATGCCCAAGAGGCAATAATAAAATGGTTATTATTAAATCTTTATGTTTATGATAAATGTTTACATCCCATGCTATAATTGTATTAATAGGAAACATTAATACTTATGTGTTTTGTAAACACAAAAGAGTCCCTCGTAAACCTCTTGTTAAACTAGCTTATTTATTAATAGATGATCATGGTTTCCTGATCATGGACATTGGATGTTATTAATAACAAGATCATATCATTAGGAGAATGATGTGATGGACACACACCATAGTAAGCATAGCATAAGATCAAGTCATTAAGTTCGTTTTTCTACAAGCTTTCAAATACATAGTAACCTAATCCTTCGACCATGAGATCATGTTAATCAACATCACCGAATGAGTGCTTTGATGACATGAAACGCCACTTCGTAACTAGGTGGTTATAAAGGTGGCATTGGGTATTATGAAAGTATGTGTTGAAGCACATGGATCAAGAGTGGGATTTGTCCATCCAAATGACGAGTAGATATACTCTAGACTCTCTCGGTGGAATGTCATCCAATTGGCTTGCAAGCATGTGACTAGGTCACAACGGATGTCATATCATGGCAGGAGTAAGGAGTACTTATCGATAACAAGGTTGAACTAGGTATGGAGATTGATGACCCACAAGTATAGGGGGTGTATCGTAGTACTTTTGATAAATAGGAGTGTCGATCCCAACAAGGAGAAGAATGTGTTGACTAGTGGTTTGGATCAGGAATTCTCTGTAAATACTTAGCAAACAGATTTTTAGGTTTTTTTGATAATGCAAAGAAATAAAGTGCAAGTAAATAAGGACAACAATAATAATTGCAGCAAGTGGTCCAATCCTTTCTTCAGCAAAGGACAAGCCGATTGTATTACTTATGAGGACCAAACGTTCTCGAGGACACATGGGAATACTGTCAAGTGCTTTTGCTTCATATAGTTGATTAATCTTCTTTGGTTGGATAAGTATTGTGTGGGTGAACATATGCTAATGTACTGACCTTACTTGGACTAATACATACATGTGATTATACCTTGCAAGCATCTGCAACTACAACAAGGAAATTAAGATAAAAACCTAACCACAACATTAAACTCTGAGATCCTACACTCCCTTGTGCAAAGGTTTCCTAACGGGGGTTCAGGTTTCTGTCACTCCGGCAACCCCACAATTAGTATCCAAATACACAATGAATTTCCCTAGGCCCATAAATGGTTAAGTATCATGTAGTCGACATTCACATGACACCACTAGAAGAATAGCAACACAACTTAAATATCAAACCATTGAATATTAATTCAACACAATTCCACAACTAACAACATGACTTCTCCCATGTCCTCAAGAACTGAACGAACTACTCACGAGACATCATATGGATCAAGATCAGAGATGATATAATGATGGATAACAATCTGAACATAAACAATAATTCAATGGTTCCACTCAAAAGCATCAACTACAAAAGTAATCAACACCGGGAAAGTTTCTCCTAAGAACTATGCAAGATTCAACCCAATTGTTACAGCGGGATGGAGTGGTGATGATGGAGCCGGTGGATATGGTGGTGAGTATGATGATGATGATGATCCCTATGAAGTCTATCTTGATGAAAATGTTGATGGCAATGATCTCCCCTCTTCGGGAAGTAATTTCCTCGGTAGAAATCTGTCTGCCGGGGAGCTCTTTCTCTCTCTATAGTTTTCGCCCCACAGAGGCGGCGGAATCTTTCTATGGTCGCCCCCTGATTATTAGGGTTTTAGGGGGATGTTATAGGGGAAGGGGTGATGTAGGAGGCGGGCCAGGGTGGCCACACCACCTGGTGGCGCGGCCTAGGTGGCCGCGCAAGGGGTTGGTGTGGGCCCCTGTGGCCCATCTCCGCCTCCCCTTCTGGCTTCCTTCGTCTTCTTGAAAAATAGGATTTTCCATATATTTTCTGGAATTTTTTGATCTTCACGAATATTGCATCTGTTCACCACTTTTTCCATCAGAATCCTGACTCCGGCAGTTCATCCTCCAAAAGTCATCCAACATGCAAAATAGATGAAATAACATAAGTATCACCTCTTAATATGAAATGTATCAATGAATAACAGTAAATTATGATATAAAATAGTGATGCAAAATGGACATATCAACTCCCCCTAAGCTTAGACCTCGCTTGTCCCCAAGCGAAAACTGAGCTCAATAAACATGAAGTGTAAATAAAAATAATACAAACAAGAAGCATCATAATTAACAATACACAAATCATAATATAAAACAACTCACCATTATATAACTTAGCTTGCAACGAGTATGGGAGTCACAATAAAGATGCATAAAGACAATCAAAATTGGTAATGGCAAACTTTGTTTTGGTTAGAGAACAGTTGACAAATCATACTTAGTTTTCAAGCAAAGCTTTTGTAATGAAGTTTATAACAAGAATCCTTTTTCTCTAACATAAAAGGCTTTTCACAATGATAGATTTCAAATTAATATTCATTCAGATAAGCAATGTGCAAAACAAGGAAGATAAGAAACATGATTGAATAAATCATCATATCAATGATTGAAACACAACACCAACTCAAATGCTTGATGGAGAAAGAAAGGAATAGGTTTACTAACTCAACTAAGAAGTAAAATAAAGGCCCTTCGCAGAGGGAAGCAGGGATTTCAAGTTTCATAAAGAGCTTCCAAAAGATTATGGTACTTACTAGCTTTGAGATCTCATTGCCCCTATCATAAGAATCTTGAGGTGATTAAGGTTAAAGTGAACAAATATAGAGTTTATGCTTGACAAATCATAAGTTGGCAATATCATGTCCCTTGAGTACGAGGGCCGTTCCTCATGCTACTCAACTTTAGTTACAAGAAAGTTCTTGTCATCATAAGTATATGTGTATTATAGAGAACTGCCAACGGGGTACCCCTTACCCCATGACATAGGAGCTATCCCATATCAAAATGACAAGGAAACAGATAGTGAGAATCTCAACGATCCTTTATTTACCATGAGCATGGTGCATATTTTTTTTCTCTTCTCTCTTTTTTTCTATATTTTTTCTGAGGATGCCTCATATATTGCTCACTATGGTGATGTTGCAAGTTTCCACCATGATTAGGCATGGCTTAGGCTAGCCGCCCAGGCATTTCTCTAACACAAGTACATAACTCCATGGACTTACAAGCTCCCCTTTTATTTCACACCGCCGACATCCATAAACAAAATATCATGATATCAACTGGGTATATATTTACAGGTGTTGAAAGCGTTCCCCATGACAACATGGTTCTGCTAATTCCCAACTTATAAGTGCAAGCATATACAACATAGATGACACAATGGTTCAAGTTTATTAAGGGCAGGAAAATAAGGTGTGCCATCAAGTTCGTGAGAGCTTTACTAACCAGTTTTCACATAACAAAGAATTTTTAATTTGAAAGATAGATGAAACTCGAGAATTTACTTGGAATAGCAATAATGCTAACAGGTAGATATGGTGGACACAAATGGCATAGGTTTAAGTTCAAGGATTGGATGCACGAGAAGTATTCCCTCTCAGTACAGGTTTTTTGCTAGCAAGGCTGGGCAGCAAGCAAAAGGGTTGAAGGAAACAAGCAAACATACAAGTGATAGAAACAAACATGCAATCTTCTTTGAAAACACAAAAGATCTTAACTAGAGAATACTAAGCTTATGAGCCAATCAAGAAAGAAAGAAAATAATATAAAATACCAGTAAGTGCTTTTCTTCTTTCCTTTCAAACCTCAAAAAGTGTTGCCACTGACCAGAGCTACGTTTGCCAAAACCAATTTAAATTTACTTGATGCTCCTAAAGTGATACCAATACTAATAAACAAGATCAATCATATAAAATAGATTGCAAACTAAGATAAGATGTGCAAAAAGTAAATGATGAAACTTCTCATTAATATTCCATAACGGCAGTCACACCAAGGGATACATAGATAACCAACTAGAGGAGAGATACTTCCACAATGCAAACCATCCTATATGAGAACTTATATATTCATGATATGACTCTACTAAAAAGGTAAAAAGATTAAAGATGATGATGTGATACCGCGACACTCCCCCAAGCTTGGAACAAACCAAGGGGATGCCAAAACCTGATGACAAATTACTCCTTCGGTGGTGGTGGTGTTCCCTTGTCATCATCAGAATTCCAAGGTAGAGGCTCCCCATCCACAAAGGATGTCTTGGTTTCCAATATCCTGAAACCAGCAGTAGAACTTATGCGTTTAAACCTAGCCTCATACTCACAGTTTTGATTTTGCATGTCGTAGAGTTGAGCTTGTAGTTGGTTGGTGGTCTGATGGAGCGAGAGGATTTCGTCCCAAAGCTTGGCAGTCTCCTTCTTGTGCTCGGCGATGAGTTCTGAACTTATCTTATGGATGAAATCCACTTTGCATTATGCCATCTTTTTGTACCTAAAAACTTCTTGCTCCAACGCTTCCATCATATCTTCCAGACTGGCTTCTCCTTTAGGGCCCTGAACCTCCTTTATATGTACCTTCCCTTCCTTGAGTAACAACTCCTTGGGGTGAATCTTTAACTCATACATGTACGGGTTGATGCTGTCCGCAGAGGGATCCTACTTGGGTGATCCAGAGGAAGACACTGTGGCTCCACAACTGAGAATCTGTCGGACAGAAACATATCAAAACAAAAACAAGATGAGAACACAAATATACGGACCTCGGGGGATCTGGGGATTATATATTACGAATTTTACGACATAAGGAAGGTACTGGGCGAAAACGGGACTGAGACGGGCTTCGGGGTGGTCACACCCCCTGGTGGCGCGGCATAGAAAACAAAAATTTTCCTACGATGTGAACTATATACCAAGATCTATCTACTAGATACAAACAACGGGCGGATGTATATCCGTAGAGAACATACCCTTGAAGACCGACAAAGCTTAACGAGTTCAACTCGTGGTTGATGTAGACGATCTCTTGCCGATCTCAAGATCGAGAGGAAGTCCTAGCGCCGCAAATCAGCAGCGCATCCGTGCTCGCACACACGTTCGAGGCACCGAGCAACCTCCGCCTCCTCGCTCCAGCGATGCAGCGGAAGCACAACTCTTTTTGCCGAATAGCCACCGGGAACATGTATCTCGCTAGTCCGAGACCATGGGGGATAAATTCTAGAGGGGGAGAGAGATCCTTCACGAGGAGGTGTGTGAGACAAGTGAGGAGGGGGGATCCTTTTATAGGAGGAGGGGGGAACCCCAAGGGGGTTGCCGGCGCATGGGGCTGCCCCCTTGCCCTCCCCTCTTCATGTGGGTGGACACTCCACTCACAAATATCCTTTAAATTCCCTCCACTCAAAAGTCCACTCAAATTCCCATTAAATTTCCACCAAATTTAATGCAAACCCTCATTAAATAAAACTATTTTATTTTATTCAGAATTTTGTCAATTACTTTAATGACAAACATTCACAAATAACCCCTTGCTAGAATTCTATTTCACATGCATAACCACTTTATGCAATTTCACCTGAAAACCTGTTTCGGTATATAGTGAAATAAATTCCTGCGCTTGTTCATTCTTTCGGCATGAAACATTTGCTCCAATTGGATGTCGGTGTCTCTTAAGTGTGTCACCCTACGGTTCGTGAATAATGCGGACATGATCGAGACCCCTCTCAGATCAATAATCAGAAGCGGGATCTGGAGACCCATACTGACTCCCACACATTCAACGATGACTTTCTTGTGATCGTCGGAACCTTTTACGCTAGTATCTTAATCCCTTTGTTTCACGATATATTACATGTCCGAGATTCGATCATCGGTATCTCCATACCTAGTTTGATCTCGTTACCGACATGCACTCTTTTCTCGTTCCTGTGATATAACATTCTAGTGATCAAATCACTTGCTTGCAAGCTAATCAATGTGATATCACCGAGAGGGCCCAGAGTATATCTATCCGTCATCGGGATGAACAAATTCCACTCTCGATCCATGAGCCTCAACATAACACTTTATTAGTTCTGAATCCATCTTTATAATCACCCTGTTACGGTGTGACGTTTGATGTTATCAAGAAACTCTTCCGGTGTTAGTGATTGACATGATCTCATGGCCTCTCTCATAAGTTGTTATAGAAATATAAACTCAATGACTTTGATCGTAATGCTATACTTCAGATGAATGTTCCTCACACCATTACACTAATGTTGTGATCTCGTTATTAACAACATCCAATGTCCATGATCAGGAAACCTTGATCATCTTGTTAATCAACGAGCTAGTTTATGAGAGAGGCATAACTAGGAACTTTATGTTTGTTTATTAAACATACATGTATTAACGTTTCCGTATTAATACAATTATAGCATGCAAAATAAACATCTATCATATACTTGGAATACACATAATAAACACTTTATTATTGCCTCTCAGGGCATATTCCCTTCAGTCTCCCACTTGCACTAGAGACAATAATCTAGTTACATAGTGATGAATCTAACACCCATTGAGTTCTGGTGTTGATCATGTTTTGCTCTAGGGAGAGTTTTAGTCAACAGATCTGCTACATTGAGATCCGTATGTACTTTACAAATCTTTATATCTCCATCCTTGACATGCTCGTGGATGGAGTGAAACCGGCGCTTAATATGCTTGGAATGCTTGTGAGACCTTGGCTCTTTGGCATTGGCAATGGCACCATTGTTGTCACAATAGATCACCATTGGGTCCAACTCGTTTGCCACTACTCCTAGTTCGGATATGAACTCCTTCATTCAAACTGCTTCCTGAGCCGCTTCTGAAGCAGCAACATATTCGACCTCCGTTGTTGATCCCGCTACCACAGGTTGTTTGGAGCTCCTCCAACTAACCGCTCTGCCATTCATGAGAAATACGTATCCAGATTGAGACTTAGAGTCATCCGGATCGGTGTCAAAGCTAGCGTCGACATAACACTTAGCGACGAGCTCTTCTTCACCTCCGTATACAAGAAACATATCCTTAGTTCTTTGTAAGTACTTAAGGATATTCTTGACCGCTATCCAGTGTTCCGAACCTGGATCCGATTGGTACCTACTAGTCAAACTAATAGCATGTGCCACATCCGGTCTTGTACATAGCATGGCGTACATTATAGAGCCTATGGCTGAAGCATAGGGGACTTTGTCCATTATCTCTCTTTCTTCCGCCGAAGCCGGACTTTGAGTCTTACTCAATGTCTTGCCTTGCAACATAGGTAAGAACCCCTTCTTACTTCCGTCCATTTTAAACTTCTTTAAAATCTTATCAAGGTATGTACTTTGCGATAGCCCTATTAGGCGCCTAGATCTATCTCTATAGATCTTTATGCCTAATATGTATATCGCTTCACCTAGGTCCTTCATTGAAAATTTGCTGTTTAGATAACTTTTAACACTGTTTAAAAGATCTATATCATTTCCGATCAATAATATGTCATCCACATATAATATCAGAAATGCCACATTGCTCCCACTCACTTTCTTGTAAATACAAGCTTCTCCATAAGTTTGGACAAATCCAAACTCTTTGATCACCTCATCAAAGCGGAGATTCCAACTTCGTGATGCTTGCTTCAATCCATAGATGGATCGCTGAAGCTTGCACACCTTAATAGCATCCTTAGGATTGACAAAACCCTTTGGTTGTATCATATACAACTCTTCTTCAATATTACCATTGAGAAACGCGGTTTTGACATCCATCTGCCATATCTCATAATCGAAATATGCAGCAATTGCTAACATAATCCTAACTGACTTTAGCATCGCTACGGGAGAGAAAGTCTCATCGTAGTCAACTCCTTGAATTTGTCGAAACCCCTTTGCGACAATTCGAGCTTTATAGACGGTCACATTACCATCAGCATCAGTTTTCCTTTTGAAAATCCATTTGTTCTCCACGGCCTTTCGGTCGTGAGGTAATTCCACCAAGTTCCAAACTTGATTTTCATACATGGATTCCATCTCGGATTTCATGGCTTCTAACCATTTGTTGGAATCCGGGCTCATCATCGCTTCTTCATACGTCGCAGGGTCATCATTTTCATCAACCATGAAATTCATGACAGGATTTCCGTACAGCTCGGGAGCTGCACGCGTCCTGTTTGACCTGCGAGGTTCGGTAGTACTCTCTTTCGGAGTTTCATGATCATTATCATTAATTCCCTCTTCAACAGGTGGAGCCAACTCCGGAACAACTTCCGGCGCTGCGCTACTCGCCATACTTTGAAGAGAAGGTTCCACAACCTCTTCGAGTTCTACCTTCCGACTACTCACACCTTTCGCGAGAAACTCTTTCTCTAGAAAGGATCCATTCTTGGCAACAAAAACCTTGCCCTCGGATCTGTGATAGAAGGAATACCCAATAGTTTCTTTAGGGTATCCTATGAAGACACATTTTTTCGCTTTGGGTTCGAGTTTATCCGGTTGAAGTTTCTTCACATAAACATCGCATCCCCAAACTTTAAGAAATGACAGCTTAGGTTTGTTTCCAAACCACAATTCGTACGGTGTCTTTTCAACGGATTTAGATGGTGCCCGATTTGAAGTGAATGCAGCAGTTTCTAGTGCATGTCACAACCCAAGATTTTCCAAATCTTGTAATGTGAAAATAAATTAATAAAATAAAACTTTGTTTGATTTTCAGAGCCAGAAGAAACTTTTGAATTCAATTGGAACTTCAAACCCATTTGAATTAAATAAAATCCTAAAGGGATTCATAAAGATAAACATTTAATAAAGGAAATTAAAATGTTTTGGAATTACTATTTTGGATCCTTTAAATAAAAGATTTGGTTTTCAAAAGAAAAGGTGGATTTATAAATAAAGATTATTTTATAAAGCCAAATTAAACCTTGGCCAAGCTTTGGATTTAAAACATTTTGTTTGAATAAAAATAGCAAAAGTTGATTTAAATAAATTAATAAGGATTTAATACCCAACTTTATTTAAATAAAAGGTTTTACCATTTTAATTAAAACATCAAAACTTATTAAATTATTTTAAATAAGTTTTCTAAGTATTTTATTTTCTTAATTAAAACCTACTGAAGTGTTTTGGTTTTATTTTAGATTTCAAAATGAATATCTCAATAAAACAAATCCTATTTGATTTAATAATGAAAGTCTATTATATTTAATTAATAATGGACTCTAAAATAAAATGTTATTTTGTTTTAAAACAAGTTTCCAAGTATTCTATATTTCCCAAATGATACCTACTGATTTGATTTTGAAAATATTTGGATTTCAAATGAAGATTTTATTAAAACAACAAAAAAAACTCTATTTAATTAACCATGGCCTACTTATTCAATTAAGGATGGAACCTAAAAAGATTGAAGTATTATTTATTTTATTTAGGATTTTGGTTCAGGTTACTAAACAGAACCAAATTCTTAGTTACAATGTTTGGTGAAGATTTGAATTGTTTTGATTGCTTGAGAATTGTTTGAAATAACAAATCAATAAATAGAAAATAGAAAAGATAAAACAAAGCAGACAGGAAAAAAATAAAAGTAAACCAACCCAACCCAACCCAGCCCAGCCCCACGAAGCCCATCAGTAGCCCACCTGTTCCCCAGCCCCGAAACGTTTTCTTTACCGCGAAAGAAACCCACACCCTCACTGACTGGTGGACCTATCCCCACTTCTTTCACCTCGCTGACAAAGGACCCCACCGCCACGTCCCCTTCTTCCACACCCGCCGCGGACCTGTTCTTCCCCCTCTCCTCGCCGTTGCAGACATAATTTCTCGGCTTGATTACACCTTAACGCGACAATCTTTACTCGTAGTGATCGCGCACCTTAAAGCGTCAGCCTCCCCTCTTCTGTTTCCCCCAGACGCCCCTCCTCGACACGCCTCCAGGCCGCCACAATCTCTCCTCGACTGCCTTGGCTCCGACCACCGTCTCCGGCCAATTCAGGCCAGTACACGCCACCCCCTTCCTTCTCGAGCACCCTAGCAACTTCCCCACTCCCAGACACTCCTCCTCGTACCACCCGTTCGACCGCGGAAACCCCTGAGCCTCGCCAACGACAACCTCCAGTACCGCCGCCGTCTGCCTCTACTCCGACGACGCCCACAGGTTAATTCCGACCACCCCGTGTCTTCTAGATCACGCACACATATTTGCCATGGTCTTGCGCAGCTAACCCAGTCTTCCGTTTGACTTCTCGTGATCGACAGCGTCGCCTCCGACCGCAACCAGGACCACCTGACGCCGTTCGCAACTCCGGCGAGGAATTACTGCAACCCTAGTGTGCCCCTTGACCAACCACGAGCACCTTGAGCTTCGACGTGTTCTCCTGAGCCTGGTGAGCTTACTCCCACCCTTTCTTGCTTCCTGCCTCGCCAGCGCCGCCGCCAACTGGTCGCTCCGCCGCTCGCCGGTAAAATCTCGCCGCCAGTTCCTGGCAAGCATCTCGTAGCCATCCGATCTTGATCTGACGATTAGGATAGAACAAGAGTGAAGGGGTACGTAGCACCTCTAGACCGTGCGATGCAACTAAAATCTAACGGCCCATATTTGTCGATCCACGCGAACCGTTTTCAGCGAATAAGAACGTGCCGCGTGTCACTGGATGAATTAGAATAGAGTTTGAAATCAGATTTAAATGCCATTTTGAAACCTTTGTAACTTTCAAACCACACGTCCAAATTTTGCAAATTTTATATCAATGAATTCAGGAGAACAAGCCCTAGCCAACCATGCCCTTGGTTTAGCAAATAGTATTTGTTAGTTTGTTTATTTTTGCAGATTCTTTTGTGAGCTTGTTTAGAGTATAAAAATTGTTTAAAATTGAATTTAAGGATAAAACCTTTGCAAATTGGATTGTTGTAACCTTACTGACCCTAGGAACCAACCCTTGGTGTTAAAAATGATTTTGGAAAGAATTAGGTTGGATTACTTGACTTAGCCATTTTCTAGCCAAATAAAAAGAATGGTTTTTGTTATAAAGATGTTTAAGGAAAGAAAACCTTAAGAAAAATGGTTTGATCAAACCCACTGACCCAAAACACCAAGTTTTGCAAATTAGCAACTCATTTGGTGAACAACTTAATAGGTTTGCCTTGATAAAAATATTTTTCACCACATGAAATGATGAATGGATTTAAAAATGGTTTTTGGGCAAAACCCTCTAACTAATGACTTTGCCACTTTGGTAAATGACCAATTTGGATCTTACAAAGTTTAGAAACCCAATAGAGACCCTCTTTACAAAATAACACTATCTTGTGCATGCTCCCATGCATGACTTAGATTTCATTACTTTGTGTGTGTGAAGAATTGTTTGTTTGACTTTGGTTTGGAATGTGAATTGAATTTGTGTTTTCTTGATTGATTTGTAGTGAAGTGTGAGACTAGAAAGATCAAGGAGTGAACCACCATTCCCTACCAAAAAGGCAAGTGATGCTTCATACTTTTTGTCCCATTACTTTCACTATGCATTAGTGATTTTGCTAAGTAAAACTTGCATGGAAATTTTGCTAAGTGTAAACCTTACTATAGGAAATCCTAGTAGATGAATCCTTAGTAGGATTTTCCTAAGTTAAAGATTCCTACTACTATCAAGCTTAGCCTAGCTAACAGAAAACATGGGTGGAAAATATATTCACACTATGGAAAAATCTCTAAGTCTGAGGACTTATGTTTTTGTTTAATAAAACAACTAAGTTAATGAATCCCCTGGGTGGAATGGGCTTGCTTGGTGGAGAATGGTTGAGTGGTTCACAATGCCATGGGCTTGGATTGTGTATCTCACTTGTGGAATGCCACCGAGGAAACAAAGGGATTTGAGATGTCAAATGTTGAGAAGCTTCAAGTGCAACCACTTGGCAATATGGGCTCTGCCATGATCATATAGGTTGCAAGAACTTAGCCATATGGACAGTGGGTGGTAGTGTTTGATAGGTTGGAGCGCGTCCATTTTGGTCTAAGGGAAAGCTTCTGAAAGATCTTGTCTTGGGAAACCAAGTCTTGTGGGGAAAGTGCACCACCTCTGCAGAGTGTAAAATCTAAGTACTTAGCCATGTCCCTGGTAAAGGACAATTTGAGCATCAAGACATGGAAGCAATCAAGAATCTCATCATTCCAATTTCTAAATTAAAATCTTGTGGTTTGAACAAGGGTTGTTTGAGTTCTTCAATCATTGATGGAGAGATGGCTTGGTACAAGGATCTTGAAATCTTTGATTGAGGAAAATGATTTTGTCAAGCAAAAACTTAGTATTTTCAAAATGATAAGAAAAATCTATTTTGAGCAATGCAAGCCCCAAATCCACTTATCCAAATGCATATAGATGATAGATTCCACTATACTACCATAGTATCACTTGCCAATACAATTCAAATGTATTGACCCTTGTGGCTGTAACTTGTATTGTTGCAAGTTTGTTTGATTTTAGTGAAGATTGATTGTTTAGGATTACAAAGTCTACAACCAACATCTGCCTGTGGCACTTTGAAGATGAAGGACCACTTGACCATAGTTATTCCGCTGCAATGTAATGTAATAGCCTAATGAGCTATGTTTGATGTAATAAACTTATGTCATTCCTGGTTATAAAGTTATATTATGACCTTTGTTTCTTGATATTACATCTTAACTGTGGATGCTAGCTATTGATCTAGGGACTAGCATTGTAAACATAGGAGGCTCTATCTTATCTAAGATTGGGACCTCTACAGTGCATAACCCCAAAATGACAACGGCAAGTCCGTCAGAGACATCATAGATCGAACCATATCTAATAAAGTACGATTACGACGTTCCGACACACCATTTCGCTGTGGTGTGCCGGCAGGTGTGAGTTGTGAAACAATTCCATATTCTTTCACGTGAGTGCTAAACTCGTAACTTAGATACTCACCTCCACGGTCGGACCGTAGAAATTTGATCTTTCTATTACGATGATTTTCCACTTCATTCTGAAATTCCTTGAACTTTTCAAAGGTTTCAGACTTGTGTTTCATCAAGTAGATATAACCGTATCTACTCAAATCATCCGTGAAAGTAACAAAATAACGATATCCACCTCGCGCCGACACACTCATTGGACCACATACATCAGAATGTATGATTTCCAATAAATCTGTCGCCCGTTCCATTGAACCGGAAAACGACGTTCTAGTCATCTTGCCCATAAGGCATGGCACACATGTATCAAATGATTCATAATCAAGTGATTCCAAAAGTCCATCCGAATGGAGCTTCTTTATGCGTTTAACGCCAATATGACCTAGACGGCAGTGCCACATATATGTGGATATATCATCATTAAGTTTAATCCTTTTAGCATCAACATTATGAATATGTGTAACATTATCATCGAGATCTAATAGAAATAAACCATTCATCATCGGTGCATGACCATAAAAGATTTCATTAATATAAATGGAACAACCATTGTTCTCGGATTTAAATGAATAACCACTTCGCATCAAACACGATCCAGATACAATGTTCAATGCTCAGTGCAGGCACCAGATAACATTTATTCAAGTTTATAACTAATCCCGACGGTAAGTGGAGAGGCAGCGTTCCGAGGGCGATCACATCAACGCTTGATCCATTGCCGACACGCATCTTGACCTCACCCCTTGCTAGCAGTCGCTTGTTCCGCAGCCCCTGATTCGAGTTACAAATATTAGCAACTGAACCGGTATCAAATACCTAGGTGCTACTGCGAGCACTAGTCAAGTACACATCAATAACATGTATATCATATATACCTTTGTTTGCCTTGCTGGCCTTCTTGTCTGCCAGATACTTGGGGCAGTTGCGCTTCCAGTGGCCAGTCCCCTTACAACAGTAGCACTCGGAATCAGACTTAGGTCCAACTCGGGGTTTCTTTTTAGGCACGGCAACAGGCTTGCCGCCCTTACTTCCCTTCCGTTTTCCCTTCTTGTCTTTCTTGAAACCAGTGTTCCTATTGATCATCAACACTTGATGTTCCTTTTCGATCTCCACTTCTGCAGTTTTAAGCATTGACAGAAGCTCGGGGAGAGACTTCTTCATGCCTTGCATATTATAGTTCATCACGAAGCTCTTATAGCTAGGTGCAGAGACTGCAGAACACGATGGATGCCTAAGTCAATGGGAATCGATATTCCCAAGGACACAAGCTTATCGGCGTAACCCGACATCTTGAGTACATGCTCACTAACGGAGTTGTGCTCTTCCATCATGCAGCTAAAGAACTTTTCTGAAGCGTTGTAGCTCTCTACAGCAGCATGTGTGTCGAAAATCATTTTCAACTCACCCATTGTATCAAATGCATTGCCGTTTTCGAAACGCTTTCGAAGTTCCGGCTCTAGCCCATACAATATGCCGCAATGAACTAAGTTGTGGTCCTCCTGACGAGTCTGATAGACATTCTTCTCCTCGTCAGTGGCATCATCTAAAGGTGGGGGACCTAACGACGCTTCTAGCATATATTGATTTTGTGTAGCAGAGAGGAGAATCCTCAAATTCATGGCCCATTCGGTAAAGTTGCTACCGTTCGTTGCTAGTTTATCTTTCTCCATGAACACATTGAAATTAAAAGCAGGTGGTGCCATCTACAACAGAATTTGTAAAGTTTAGACTAAGTGTATGATAGATTGAGTTCAACTAATCTATATTACGAATAAACTCCCACTCAAAAACGACATCCCTCGTGCCTTTTTGGTGATTACATGAACCAAATCCACTACACCAAGTCCGATCATCACGTGAGTCGGTATAGCTTCAAAGGCGAGCATCAAATGGGCATCATATCAACTATATGACTCATGCTTAACCTTTCGGTCCGTGTTCCGAGGCCATGTCTGTACATGCTAGGCTCGCCAAGTTAGAACCTAAGTATTCGCGTGTGTAACTGTTTTACACCCGAAATATGGTCGTGGATCCAAGAACACCCGATCATCACGTGATGTCTTGGAGCGACGAAAACATAATCGGTGCATACTAAAGGAAGAACACATTCTTATCTTGATATTTAAATGAGGGATCATCTTATTATGCTAACAAAGCGCTAAACAAGCAATATAAGATGCTATCAAACATCATATGTTTATTAGTGAAATTATATGGTTCCCGCAGATGATCTCTATCATGTGCATCGTGGTATGATCACTATCATACCTATATGTGTAAATCCAAGGTCTATGGATTTTACACACTATGTGTGTTGTAAGAGTATCATCTCATACTTCTACTTACAACACTACCATATCATAACACTAGCCCAGCAACAATCTAAACTAGACGCCTCTAATTTATCCATTGCAAGTTTTACGTGGCTTAGGGCTTTCGAGATAGAACCGTTCTTACCTACGAACATGAACCACAACGAGGATAATCAAATTGTTAACAACTCGCTTGCAAAATAGATATTGACTATAGTAGGAGAGACAGACACCCGCTAGCCACTTATGCAAACTAGTTGCATGTCAAGCGTGGAACAGGTCTCATGTGCGAGGACATGTAAAGTTTGTCCGGGCCGCTTCATCCCACTATGCCACCAATATCCAAAATTACAACAAAGGAGCAACAACATGATCATCATCGCCCACATACTCATATGTGTACTACCCGTGTAAAGTATCTACGCATAGATCCGGCTCTGATACCACTGTAGGGTTCGCAGCATAGAAAACAAAAAATTTCCTACGATGTGAACTATATACCAAGATCTATCTACTAGATACAAACAACGGGCGGATGTATATCCGTAGAGAACATACCCTTGAAGACCGACAAAGCTTAATGAGTTCAACTCGTGGTTGATGTAGACGATCTCTTGCCGATCTCAAGATCGAGAGGAAGTCCTAGCGCCGCAAATCAGCAGCGCATCCGTGCTCGCACACACGTTCGAGGCACCGAGCAACCTCCGCCTCCTCGCTCCAGCGATGCAGCGGAAGCACAACTCTTTCTTGCCGAATAGCCACCGGGAACATGTATCTCGCTAGTCCGAGACCATGGGGGATAAGTTTTAGAGGGGGAGAGAGATCCTTCACGAGGAGGTGTGTGAGACAAGTGAGGAGGGGGGCTCGTTTTATAGGAGGAGGGGGAACCCCAAGGGGGTGGCCGGCGCATGGGGCTGCCCCCTTGCCCTCCCCTCTTCATGTGGGTGGACACTCCACTCACAAATCTCCTTTAAATTCCCTCCACTCAAAAGTCCACTCAAATTCCCATTAAATTTCCACCAAATTTAATGCAAACTCTCATTAAATAAAACTCTTTTATTTTATTCAGAATTTTGTCAATTACTTTAATGACAAACATTCACAAATAACCCCTTGCTAGAATTCTATTTCACATGCATAACCACTTTATGCAATTTCAACCGAAAACCTGTTTCGGTATCTAGTGAAATAAATTCCTGCGCTTGTTCATTCTTTCGGCATGAAACATTTGCTCCAATTGGATGTCGGTGTCTCTTAAGTGTGTCACCCTAGGTTCGTGAATAATGCGGACATGATCGAGACCCCTCTCGGATCAATAATCAGAAGCGGGATCTGGAGACCCATACTGACTCCCACACATTCAACGATGACTTTCTTGTGATCGTCGGAACCTTTTACGCTAGTATCTTAATCCCTTTGTTTCACGATATATTACATGTCCGAGATCGATCATCGGTATCTCCATACCTAGTTTGATCTCGTTACCGACATGCACTCTTTTCTCGTTCCTATGATATAACATTCTAGTGATCAAATCACTTGCTTGCAAGCTAATCAATGTGATATCACCAAGAGGGCCCAGAGTATATCTATCCGTCATCGGGATGAACAAATTCCACTCTCGATCCATGAGCCTCAACATAACACTTTATTAGTTCTGAATCCATCTTTATAATAACCCTGTTACGGTGTGACGTTTGATGTTATCAAGAAACTCTTCCGGTGTTAGTGATTGACATGATCTCATGGTCTAAGGATTAGGATCACTTCGTAAGTTGTTATAGCAATATAAACTCAATGACTTTGATCGTAATGCTATACTTCGGATGAATGTTCATCACACCATTACACTAATGTTGTGATCCCGTTATTAACAACATCCAATGTCCATGATCAGGAAACCTTGATCATCTTGTTAATCAACGAGCTAGTTTATGAGAGAGGCATAACTAGGAACTTTCTGTTTGTTTATTAAACACACATGTATTAACGTTTCCGTATTAATACAATTATAGCATGCAAAATAAACATCTATCATATACTTGGAATACACATAATAAACACTTTATTATTGCCTCTCAGGTCATATTCCCTTCAAATTACTATGCCATGCTTAGCCTAGCTAGTAGCAAACAAGGGTTGGTAAAGTATTTACATGCTATGATGAAAATATTTCTAAGTCTTTGGACTTATGTTTTTCTTAATAAAATAACTAAGTCAATGAACCTCCTGGGTGGAATGGGACTTGAATGGTGGTTTTTGGTTGAGTGGTTACACAAGGCCCATGGACATGGTTTACCTTGTGTATCTCACTTGTGGTATGCCATCCAGGCACAAAGGGATTTTAGAGGCCAGGTGTTGAGAAGCTTATAGTGCAGCCACTTGGCAATATGGGCTCTGCCTGGATCACATAAGTTGCTAGAACTTAGCCATTTGGACAGTTGGTGGTAGTGGGAATGATAGGTTGGAGCGCGTCCATTTGGTCTAAGGAAAGGCTTCTGAAAGATCCTGTCTTGGGAAACCAAGTCTGGTGGGGAAAGTGCACAACCTCTGCAGATGGAAAAATCTAAGTACTTAGCCAAGTCCATGGAAATGGAAAACTTGAGCATCAAGACATGGAAGCTATCAAGAATCTCATCACTCCAACTTCTAAGTAAAACTTGTGGGTGAACAAGGGTGAAGGACCTCAATGTCTATTGATGGTTTCTTGGGAAGTTTTTGACAAAGAAAAACTTAGTGATTTCAACTAATAGGAAAAACCTATTTTGAGCAAAGCAAGCCAAGCTACACTTAGCCAAAATGCATATAGTAATATAGTCCACTTAAAATTTACTAAGGTATCACTTGCCAATACTATTCCAAAGTATTGACCCACTGTGGCTATAACTTGTGATGTTGCAGGTTACTCCGATGATGATTAGGTGTCATGAGTCTACACTCAACATGCTTGCCTGTGGCACATGAAGATGAAGACTTATGTTTATTTACTTATTCCAAAACTCTTATATTAGGCCTGTGGCCTTGAGTTGTAAAAGACTATGTTTTATCTCTGGAATGGATGTAATAAATGACCTTTGTATCTGTGTACTTCATCTTAAACTGTGGATGCTAGCAATGATCCAGGGACTAGCATTGCAATCACAGGGATCCTTTTCCTTTACAAAGGAGGGATCTTACAGATGGTATCAGAGCACTCTGTTGCCTGTAGGATTATGACCCTAGGATTGTAAAACCACTAAGGAAAAAATTTCAACTACTTCTACACTTGTCTATTCTTCTCGTAAACTTTTCTAATCATCTCTTTCTCATCTCTATTTATAGATGAACTCCATCAACGAAGCCGTGAAGAAAGGACCACTCATGACCATGACCTTGGAGTGTGAGACTGAGTTTCCCAAAATTCTCAAGGACCTCATGGTGGCAATGGAGGTACATGGTGCAGCTGTGTTGTTAGACCCCTCCTTTATAAAGGAAAGGATCCCTGTGATTGCAATGCTAGTCCCTGGATCAATGCTAGCATCCACAGTTTAAGATGAAGTACACAGATACAAAGGTCGTTTATTATATTCATTCCAGAGATAAAACATAGTCTTTTACAACTCAGGGCCAAAGGCCTAATACAAGAGTTTAAGGAATAAGTAAATAAACATAAGTCTTCATCTTCATGTGCCACAGGCAAGCATGTTGAGTGTAGACTCATGACTCCTATTCATCATCGGAGTAACCTGCAACATCACAAGTTACAGCCACAGAGGGTCAATACTTTGGAATAGTATTGGCAAGTGATACCTTAGTATATTTTAAGTGGACTATATTACTATATGCATTTTGGCTAAGTGTAGCTTGGCTTGCTTTGCTTGAAAATAAGTTTTACCTATTAGTTGAAATCACTAAGTTTTTCTTTGTCAAAACATTCCCAAGAAACCACCAATAGACATTGGGGTCCTTCACCCTTGTTCACCCACCAATTTTTACTTAGAAGTTGGAGTGATGAGATTCTTGTAGCTTCCATGTCTTGATGCTCAAACTGTCCATTGCCTTGGACTAGGCTAAGTACTTAGATTCTCCATCTGCAGAGGTTGTGCACTTTCCCCACCAGACTTGGTTTCCCAAGACAGGACCTTTCAGAAGCCTTTCCTTAGTCAAATGGACGCGTTCCAACCTATCATCCCTACTACCACCAACTGTCCATATGACTAAGTTCTAGCAACCTATATGATCAAGGCAGAGCCCATATTGCCAAGTGGTTGCACTGTAAGCTTTCTCAACACTTGGCCTCCAAATCCCTTTGTGCATGGGTGGCATACCACAAGTGAGATACACAACCCAAGTCCATGGCCTTGTGTAACCACTCAACATAACCCAATCCTTCCATTCCACCTAGGAGGTTCATTTGACTTAGTTGTTTTTATTAGGAAAGCATAAGTCTCATGACTTAGAAATTTTCATCATAGTAAGTATAGATTTTCACCAACCCTTGTTTGCTAAATAGCTAGACTAAGCATGGCATGATATCTTATCTTAGGAAAATTCCCTAGCAATTCTACCATTCTACACTACTTAGGATTTCCCAACTTAGCATTAGGCAAAATAGCATGCAAGACTTAGCAAAATATCTAATGCTAGTATAAAACATAGGATAGAAATATTCATGAAAATATCACTTGCCTTGGTAGTGGGGAGAGTAGCACTCTTCACAATCACAATCACTAGCAAAATCTACACAAAATTGTAGCATACAATTACACACAATTATATACAACCAAAAATAATATGAATGCATGCATGCAAGAATTTACTAAGTGGTGATTTTGAAAACTCTACCAAGCATGCACATGTTTACAGAAACTTATCAAGTCACAAGTTTACCAACTAAACTTATTTGGTACTTAATACAATTTACAAAATAAATCCATATTTAAAATAGCCTTAAACATGTTTCTACAAATAAAGTCATTTTAACTGTAACTATTTGTTAAACACTTCGCATAAACAGAAAGGCCTTGATTCACTGAATCCAACGGTATAAAGTTTGTAAAATTCTAACGTGGCATTCAAAAGTTATAAGCATTTGAAATTTGGATCAAATTCTGGTTTTAAATCTATTTTTAGTTCTAACACCTGCCACGCGTCGTGTTGTGATTTGTGCGTACCGGTTCGCACCGGATCGAGCTCTGTAGCCGTAGGATATAAATAGATCGCACGCTCCAGATCGCGTACCTCTTCGCTGATTAATGAATCTATCCTAACGCTTGGATCAAGATCCAACGGCACGCAAGCAAGCTACCAAGTCCTGGCGGCGCGCGGCGTCAGCGAGCGGCGGAGCGCTCGGTCTACGGCGGCGCTAGCGTTCCAGATCGTTCCAAGATGCAAGAAGGTGCTTACCAGATCCGCAGAGGCGTGCTGAAGGTCGACGTGGTACTAGTTTGCGGAGGGGCGCGCTGACACGGCGAGGATTGCTCGTCGGAGTTACGGGCGGCGTCGGGTGTTTGTTGTCGGAGTAGTTGCCGAGGTTCCGCGTCGCCCTAACACAAGCCATGGGGTTTAGGAGATGCGCAAGAACATGGCGAATAATCTCGTGTGAGTCAGAAGTGACGGGGCGCACGGTACTTACGGAATTCGGTCGCCGGAGTTGAGGTGGTCGTCAGGTGCTTGCGGCGTCGAGCGGAAACGGCGACCTGGGGCAGTATAGGATGAACGGGTGGGGTCAGGAGGTGCGCAAGAAGATTGCGAAGTGGATCGAATGATTCAGAGAGGAAGGGGTGCACGGGTCTCACCGGAATCGTTCGCCGGAGCAAGCTCTGTCTGCGGTGATGTTGTGTGAGTCGTGGGCAGCCTGGTGGCGTGAAGGTAGGAATGGCTGGGGGAAAATGGTCGCTAGGAGGTGGGGATCTTATAGCCGGAGCCTCGACAGGAAACGCTCGCGGATTAATGCCCATTTATGCCGCGCCATTACCGGCAGTCACTGCAGCTGCGACGTGGTCGCGGGCGCAGTTTGGGGAAGACGATGACAGCGTGGGCAGGGCCTGCTCGTCAGCGATGTGCGCGAAGTGAGTGTGGGGTCCGTCTGTGAGCGACGGGTTGCGTGCGCTCGCGCGTGAGAAAAGAAAAGGAAACCCCCGGGTGCGCTAGTTGGGCTCGATTCGATGCTGGGCCTAAAACCTGGCGCGTGGCCCTTTTCCTTTGTTTATTTCTTTTTCCTTTTCTATTTTGATTTTCTGGGTAGATTTTCAAATGAAATCAAGTTCAATTTGAATTCAAATTTTTCTGGGATTTTTTTAGTGAGCAATAGTCTCAAAAATGGTCATATGTCCATGGGGTAGCTTTGAAAAGAATTGGTCAAGCTTGGAGATCAAAGTATAAGAGGCTAGGCACTTGGTTTTAAAAATTTAAAAGATGGTTTTTGAAACCCATTTCCATTTGAAAAACTTGGTTTAAATCTACACCTAAATCCTATGCTCATAGTAGGCAACCTTCCTGGTTCACAACAGTCAAATTTACAAGTGGTGTTGGCCATTTAAAACAAGTCTGTCCACATAAAATCATGATACCATATGTTTTTGTTTTCTGAAATGTTTTGAGAAAACCCTAAATGATGATGAATGCAAGGATGATATGAATGAGTTTTTAAATATGGATTTAGGGATGTTACAAGTCTAACCCTCTTAAGATGAATCTCGCCCTCGAGGTTCGGATTGGTTAGCAAATAGGTGAGGGTGGTCTTTCCGAAGATCATCTTCTCTTTCCCATGTTGCTTCCTTTTCGGAATGATGGTTCCATTGCACCTTGCAAAACTTGATAGTTTTTGTCCTTGTGACCCTTTCTGCGGTCTCAAGAATCTTGACAGGCTTTTCCTCATAGGTAAGATCACTTTCTAGCTGGACTTCTTCCAAGGGTATGGTATCCTTCAAAGATGATTCTTCCATTTCTGGGTGACATTTCTTAAGCTGACTCACATGAAATACATTATGGACAGCTGACAGAGAATCTGGCAATTCAACTTCATATGCAACTTCTCCCTTGCGACTTAGAATCTTGAATGGCCCAACATATCTTGGTGCCAACTTTCCTTTGACTCCAAATCTTTTCACTCCACGAAGTGGTGATACTCTAAGATAAGCTCTATCCCCAACCTCATAGGTGACTTCTCTACGCTTAGAATCCGCGTAGCTTTTCTGTCGGGACTGTGCTATCTTCAACCTGTCCTTAACCAACTTGACTTTCTCTTCGGCGTCCTTGATAAGATCAGGTCCAAACAAACTCCTTTCTCCCACTCCATTCCATAGCAATGGGGTGGTACACTTCCTTCCGTAGAGAAACTCAAATGGTGCCATCCCAATACTAGATTGATAGCTGTTGTTATAAGAAAATTCCGCGTAAGGCAGACTTTCATCCCAACTTGCTCCATAGTCTAAAGCACATGCCCGCAACATGTCTTCAAGAATTTGGTTAGTCCTTTCTGTTTGTCCATCAGTTTGAGGATGAAAAGCAGTGCTGAATTCCAATCTTGTTCCCAAAGATTCATGGAGTTGTCTCCAAAAGTGAGAAGTGAACTGAGTTCCTCTATCTGACACAATACTCTTAGGCACACCGTGAAGGCATACAATTCTGCTCATGTAGATTTTTGCTAACTTGGCACTTGTATAGGTTGTCTTCACGGGTTTAAAATGAGCCACTTTAGTTAGGGGATCCACTACTACCCATATGGAATCATACCCTGACCTGGTCCTTGGTAATCCGGTAATGAAATCCATACCAATATTTTCCCACTTCCATTCAGGAATAGGTAGTGGTTGAAGCAAACCTGCTGGTTTCTGATGCTCCGCTTTTACTCTGCTACACACATCACACAAAGAAATATGCTCGGCGATGTCCCTTTTTAGATTGTTCCACCAAAATCTTTCTTTCATGTCCATGTACATCTTGGTGTTACCTGGGTGAATAGAATATGGAGAGTTGTGGGCTTCCTGTAGAATCAGTTTCCGCAACTCCGTGTCTTGTGGAACACAAATACATTTCCCGTGCCATAAAGTACCTTGTTCGTCAATGTGGAAACTTTTAGCTTTCCCTTGGCTAATTCTTTCCTTAATCTCTTTGATTTCCTTATCTGTCTTCTGGGCTTCTTTAATCTTATCCAATAGAGTGGGTTGAACATCCAAAGTCATAAGATGTCCTTCTGGTACAATCTCCAATCTGAGTTCTTTGAATTGCTTACACAAGTCGTCGGGCAATTCACCATCGGTAAGGCCATTTACGAATGCCTTACGACTTAGAGCATCTGCTACTACATTTGCTTTACCGTGGTGGTATTGCAAACTCAAGTCGTAATCCTTGATAAGTTCTAGCCATCTTCTTTGTCTCATGTTGATTTCCTTCTGGGTGAAGATATACTTCAAACTCTTATGATCGGTGAACACTTCACATCGCTTTCCCAAAAGGTAATGTCTCCATGTTTTGAGTGCATGGACGACAGGGGCTAACTCCAAATCATGAGTAGGATAGTTTAATTCATGAGTTTTGAGTTGTCTCGAGGCATAGGCCACAACTTTACCGTCTTGCATAAGTACGGCACCCAAACCTTCATGAGACGCATCACAATATACTTGGAAATCCTTTTCCAAATCTGGCAGACATAGAACTGGTGATGTTACAAGTCTCTTCTTTAATTCTTGGAAACCGACTTCACAACTTCAGACCATGGAAATTTCTTGTCCTTCTTTAATAATTCAGTCATTGGCTTTGCGACCTTGGAGAAATTTTCAATGAACCTTCTGTAGTAACCTGCTAAGCCGAGGAAACTATGAACTTCTTTTACATTCCTGGGAGATTCCCATTCTGTCACAGCTGAAACCTTAGCAGGATCAACTGCCACACCATCCTTTGTCATAACATGACCAAGAAAACCAACTTCCTCTAACCAGAATTCACACTTGCTGAATTTGGCATAAAGTTTATGTTCCCTTAGTTTCTCAAGTATCAAGCGTAAGTGTCTTTCATGTTCTTCCTTGCTCTTGGAGTAGACCAAGATGTCATCGATGAAAACGACAACAAACTTGTCGATAAATTCCATGAATACTTTGTTCATCATATTCATGAAGTATGCTGGAGCGTTGGTTAAGCCAAAAGTCATCACAGTGTACTCATACAATCCATACCTTGTGGTGAATGCTGTTTTAGGTATGTCTTGCTCTCTTATCTTGAGTTGAAAGTAGCCTTACCGAAGATCAATCTTGGAGAACACACATGCTCCCTCTAGCTGATCAAACAAGTCGTTGATTCTTGGCAAAGGATATTTGTTCTTGATGGTTACCTCGTTGAGTGAACGGTAGTCTATGCATAACCTTTGGCTTCTATCTTTCTTCTCTACGAACAACAGTGGGGCTCCCCAAGATGAAGAACTTGGCTGGATAAATCCTTTCTGCAATTGTTCTCCTAGTTGCTTCTTGAGTTCCTTCAGTTCATCAACTGACATTTTGTACGGTCTCTTTGCTATTGGTCCAGAACCTGGTACCAAATCTATCAGAAATTCCACATCTCTATCTGGTGGCATTCCGGGCAACTCTTCCGGAAACACATCCGGATACTCACATACAATTGGCACACTATCCATGCTAACCCCCTTAAGAGAATTTAGCTTACTTCCTTTGGATTCAAAGTTTGACTTGAATTTTATTCTTTTTCCTTCTAGGGTTGTTGTTGTTATTCTGGTTTTGGATGAATGTTGTCATCATCTGCATAAGCTGTGTTTGAGCATTCATCATCTGCTGCATTTCTGGAGTGATGTTGTTGGGGTTGGGGTTTGCGCGATGGGGAGGCATCTGTGGTTTGTTCAAATAGAGGTAAGAATGAGATACCCATAGATGTTTTATGCACATTACATCACAAACAATCACATAGCAAGCAATATAAGAATAAAAGTTCAACAACCATATAATAAGTTCATGAAGTAAAACACACAAGTGGCAAGCCATCCACATGTCGGATGGTCCAATAAGTTCACAATAACAGGTACGAATATGAAAGATAAACGAGTAATCAAGTCTACTCATCAGCATCAATCTCCTCCTCGACGAAGGTAAGACCTGTGTTCTCCATCGCGGTCTTGTTCTCCTCAATCGTAGTGGTCAAGGAATCGACCTTGGCCTTGAGAGCCCTCTTCTGGGAGCGAAGCCTCTCAATAACCATCTGCTGCTGCTCTAGCTCGAAATCCTTGGACTTTAGTTCCTCGGTCATGTCCCGGATCTTCTTGTTCCTATCCTGGACGCGTTTCTCCTGACTCTTGAACTTGCGATCCTGAGCCTCAAACTTCGTCTCCATTTCCTTGATCATCTCATCCTGCTGTGCGAAAAGCTTGTCCTTCTCGCGAAGCTGCACCTGGAGCTCGTCATTGCTGAGCATGACGTTCGTCCTGTCCGTGTCCACGTGCCTGAGGAGAGTCTCTAAGTCCTGGAGATAGAGACGTATCGGCTCTGCCGCGTCCCTCGAGTCATCCTCAAAGTCGATGGACTCTCCATCAACATCACGTCTTCCGAAGACGTGAAAGTGAGTGCCCCTAACCTGTCGGGAGTGACGGCCTAACAGACGTCCTATCAGGTCCTGCATGACTACCTCCATGCCTCTCTCCCTGTCGTCGTGCATCAGCTTGAAGACGATGGCCTCCGTAGTAGGCTCTGTCTGGCGTCCGGGCTGGTTCACCTTGAAGCCCCAAAGAGGTCCTTCCTCTCGAACTTGGTGAGTGGATGCACCATGATGGTGGGAAGAGGGAGATCGAGCAAAGTGGTAAGCTCAACGATACGGGGTCCAAAACGGGTAACCTGGAACTCCTCAACAGTGCTGATGGTAATAGGCATCTATTTATAAGATTGAAAAAGTTAGAACAATACAATTTTAAGATAAATAACGACAACATCACATACACATCCTTGGAATCACAAAATCACACAAGTCATGCATACATGAATCCATTACATCAATCAAGGTCCAACTTATTTAAAGTATCATTTTGGAAAATAAGGTGATAAGTGGTGGTCCAACTAACGGAGTGCCCTTACAATCCTATCTCATTGGATCTATTAGAAAACACAATGTTCCTAGAGGCAATCCACCAATCTTGTTCTCTTGATTCCATCACTAAGTCTATAACATCTCCCCTTAACTTTTGGTTGGTGGCTTCCAACTCTTGAGTAAGTTCTTTCTCTTTCTCTAAGTCTTTTTGGAGGTTGAGCATTCTGCACTTGACTCTAGCACTTAGTTATTTGATAGTCCTCCAAGCTGCATCTCTGGCTAACTCAAAGAATGTGGTGTGCATTATAGTGTTGGTGTACATGCAGAATCCCCTTTCTTTGTGGTTGTCTTCCTTGTTCTTGTACAAGTGAAGTTGCACCCACCAATATTCCACTCCTTCATCCATCACTGGAAAGCCCTTGTACACAGCTGCACCATGTAACTCCATTGCCACCATGAGGTCCTTGAGAATGTTGGGAAACTCTGTTTCACACTCCAAGGTCATGGTCATGAGTGGTCCTTTCTTCACGGCTTCGTTGATGGATTTCATCTACAAATGGAGTTGAGAATGAAAAGATTAGAAAAGTTTTACGAGAAGAATAGACAAGTGTAGAAGTAGTTGAAAACTTTTCCTTAGTGGTTTTCCAATCCTAGGGTCATAATCCTACAGGCAACACAGTGCTCTGATACCATCTGTTAGACCACTCCTTTATAAAGGAAAGGATCCCTGTGATTGCAATGCTAGTCCCTGGATCAATGCTAGCATCCACAGTTTAAGATGAAGTACACAGATACAAAGGTTGTTTATTACATTCATTCCAGAGATAAAACATAGTCTTTTACAACTCAGGGCCAAAGGCCTAATACAAGAGTTTAAGGAATAAGTAAATAAACATAAGTCTTCATCTTCATGTGCCACAGGCAAGCATGTTGAGTGTAGACTCATGACTCCTATTCATCATCGGAGTAACCTGCAACATCACAAGTTACAGCCACAGAGGGTCAATACTTTGGAATAGTATTGGCAAGTGATACCTTAGTATATTTTAAGTGGACTATATTACTATATGCATTTTGGCTAAGTGTAGCTTGGCTTGCTTTGCTTGAAAATAAGTTTTACCTATTAGTTGAAATCACTAAGTTTTTCTTTGTCAAAACATTCCCAAGAAACCACCAATAGACATTGGGTCCTTCACCCTTGTTCACCCACCAATTTTTACTTAGAAGTTGGAGTGATGAGATTCTTGTAGCTTCCATGTCTTGATGCTCAAACTGTCCATTGCCTTGGACTAGGCTAAGTACTTAGATTCTCCATCTGCAGAGGTTGTGCACTTTCCCCACCAGACTTGGTTTCCCAAGACAGGACCTTTCAGAAGCCTTTCCTTAGTAAAATGGACGCGTTCCAACCTATCATCCCTACTACCACCAACTGTCCATATGACTAAGTTCTAGCAACCTATATGATCAAGGCAGAGCCCATATTGCCAAGTGGTTGCACTGTAAGCTTTCTCAACACTTGGCCTCCAAATCCCTTTGTGCCTGTGTGGCATACCACAAGTGAGATACACAACCCAAGTCCATGGCCTTGTGTAACCACTCAACATAACCCAATCCTTCCATTCCACCCAGGAGGTTCATTTGACTTAGTTGTTTTTATTAGGAAAGCATAAGTCTCATGACTTAGAAATTTTCATCATAGTAAGTATAGATTTTCACCAACCCTTGTTTGCTAAATAGCTAGACTAAGCATGGCATGATATCTTATCTTAGGAAAATTCCCTAGCAATTCTACCATTCTACACTACTTAAGATTTCCCAACTTAGCATTAGGCAAAATAGCATGCAAGACTTAGAAAAATATCTAATGCTAGTATAAAACATAGGATAGAAATATTCATGAAAATATCACTTGCCTTGGTAGTGGGGAGAGTAGCACTCTTCACAATCACAATCACTAGCAAAATCTACACAAAATTGTAGCATACAATTACACACAATTATATACAACCAAAAATAATATGAATGCATGCATGCAAGAATTTACTAAGTGGTGATTTTGAAAACTCTACCAAGCATGCACATGTTTACAGAAACTTATCAAGTCACAAGTTTACCAACTAAACTTATTTGGTACTTAATACAATTTACAAAATAAATCCATATTTAAAATAGCCTTAAACATGTTTCTACAAATAAAGTCATTTTAACTGTTACTATTTGTTAAACACTTTGCATAAACATAAAGGCCTTGATTCACTGAATCCAACGGTATAAAGTTTGTAAAATTCTAACGTGGCATTGAAAAGTTATAAGCATTTGAAATTTGGATCAAATTCTGGTTTTAAATCTGTTTTTAGTTCTAACACCTGCCACGCGTCGTGTTATGATTTGTGCGTACCGGTTCGCACCAGATCAAGCTCTGTAGCCGTAGGATCTAAATAGATCGCACGCTCCAGATCGCGTACCTCTTCGCTGATTAATGAATCTATCCTAACGCTTGGATCAAGATCCAACGGCACGCAAGCAAGCTACCAAGTCCTGGCGGCGCGTGGCGTCGGCGAGTGGCGGAGCGCTCGGTCTACGGCGGCGCTAGCGTTCCAGATCGTTCCAGGATGCAAGAAGGTGCTTACCAGATCCGCAGAGGCGTGCTGAAGCTCGACGTGGTACTAGTTTGCGGAGGGGCGCGCTGACACGGCGAGGATTGCTCGTTGGAGTTACGGGCGGCGTCGGGTGTTTGTCGTCGGAGTAGTTGCCGAGGTTCCGCGTCTCCCTAACACAAGCCATGGGGTTTAGGAGATGCACAAGAACATGGCGAATAATCTCGTGTGAGTCAGAAGTGAAGGGGCGCACGGTACTTACGGAATTCGGTCGCCGGAGTTGAGGTGGCCGTCAGGTTCTTGCGGCGTTGAGCGGAAACGGCGACCTGGGGCAGTATAGGATGAACGGGTGGGGTCAGGAGGTGTGCAAGAAGATTGCGAAGTGGCTCGAATGATTCAGAGAGGAAGGGGCGCACGGGTCTCACCGGAATCATTCGCCGGAGCAAGCTCTGTCTGCGGTGATGTTGTGTGAGTCGTGGGCAGCCTGGTGGCGTGAAGGTAGGAATGACTGGGGGAAATGGTCGCTAGGAGGTGGGGATCTTATAGCCGGTGCCTCGACAGGAAACGCTCGCGGATTAATGCCCATTTATGCCGCGCCATTACCGGCAGTGACTGCAGCCACGACGTGGTCGCGGGCGCAGTTTGGGGAAGACGATGACAGCGTGGGCAGGGCCCGCTCGTCAGCGATGTGCGCGAAGTGAGTGTGGGGTCCGTCTGTCAGCGACGGGTTGCGTGCGCTCGCGCGGGAGAAAAGAAAAGGAAACCGCCGGGTGGGCTAGTTGGGCTCGATTCGATGCTGGGCCTAAAACCTGGCGCGTGGCCCTTTTCCTTTGTTTATTTCTTTTTCCTTTTCTATTTTGATTTTCTGGGTAGATTTTCAAATGAAATCAAGTTCAATTTGAATTCAAATTTTTCTGGGATTTTTGTAGTGAGCAATAGTCTCAAAAATGGTCATATGTCCATGGGGTAGCTTTGAAAAGAATTGGTCAAGCTTGGAGATCAAAATATCAGAGGCTAGGCACTTGGTTTTAAAATTTTAAAAGATGGTTTTTGAAACCCATTTCCATTTGAAAAACTTGGTTTAAATCTACACCTAAATCCTATGCTCATAGTAGGCAACCTTCCTGGTTTACAACAGTCAAATTTACAAGTGGTGTTGGCCATTTAAAACAAGTCTGTCCACATAAAATCATGATACCATATGTTTTTGTTTTCTGAAATGTTTTGAGAAAACCCTAAATGATGATGAATGCAACGATGATATGAATGAGTTTTGAAATATGGATTTAGGGATGTTACATGTGTACAAAGGCTTTCCAGTGATGGATGAAGGAGTTGAGTACTGGTGGGTGCAACTTCACTTGTACAAAAACAAGGAAGATAACCACAAAGAAAGAGGATTCTGCATGTACACCAACACTGTGATGCACACCACATTCTTTGAGTCAGCAAGAGAAGCAGCTTGGAGGACTATCAAAGAACTTAGTGCTAGAGTCAAGTGCAGAATGCTCAACCTCCAAAAAGACTGAGAGAAAGAGAAGGAACATACCCAAGAGTTGGAAGCCACCAACCAAAACTTAAGAGGAGATATTATAGACTTAGTGATGGAATCATGTGAGCAAGATAGGCTGATTGCCTCTAGGAACATTGTGTTAGCCAACAGATCCAGTGAGATAGGATTGTAAACGCATTTCGTTAGTTGGACCACCACCTATCACCTTATTTTCCAAATTGATACCTTAAATAAGTTTGGACCTTGGTTGATGTAATGAATTCAAGTATGCATGACTTGTGTGATTTTGTGTTCCAAGGATATGTACGAGATGTTTGTCTTTGTTTTATCTTGAATTGTGTTTTTCTAACTTTTCTATCTTATAAATAGATGCCTATTACCATCAGCACTGTTGAGGAGTTCCAGGTTACCCGCTTTGGTCCTCGTATCGTTGAGCTTACCACTTTGCTCAATCTCCCTCTTCCCACCATCATGGTGCATCCACTCACCAAGTTCGAGAGGAAGGACCTCTGGGGCTTCAAGGTGAACCAGCCCGGACGCCAGACAGAGCCTACTACGGAGGCCATCGTCTTCAAGCTTATGCACGATGACAGGGAGAGAGGCATGGAGGTAGTCATGCAGGACCTGATAGGACGTCTGTTAGGACGTCACTCCCGACAGGTTAGAGGCACCCACTTCCACGTCTTCGGAAGACGTGATGAGGATGGAGAGTCCATCGACTTCGAGGACGACTCGAGGGACACAGCAGAGACGATACGTCTGTATCTCCAGGACTTAGAGTCTCTCATTAGGCACGTGGACACGGACATGACCAATGTCATGCTCAGTAATGACGAGCTCCAGGTGCAGCTTCGCGAGAAGGACAAGCTTTTCGCGCAGCAGGACGAGATAGTCAAGGAAATGGAGGCGAAGTTCGAGACCCAGGACCGGAAGTTCAAGAGTAAGGAGAAACGTGTCCAGGATAGGAACAAGAAGATCCGGGACATGACTGAAGAACTGAAGTCCAAGGACTTCGAGCTAGAGCAACAACAGATGGTGATTGAGAGGCTTCGTTCCCAGAAGAGGGCTCTCAAGGCCAAGATTGAGGCCTTGACCACTACTATCGAGGAGAACAAGACCGCGATGGAGAACGCAGGTCTTACCTTTGTCGAGGAGGAGATTGATGCTGATGAGTAGACTTAACTACTCGTTTATCTTTTATTATCGTACTTGTTATTTGTGAACTTGTTATTGGACCATCCGACATGTGGATGGCTTGCCACTTGTGTGTTTTACTTTGTGAACTTGTTATCTTGTTGTTGAACTTTTATCTTCTGTCATGCTTGTGTTTGCTTATGTGATGTAATGTGCATAAAAAACATCTATGGGTATCTCATTCTTATCTCTATTTGAACAAACCACAGATGCCTCCCCGTCGCGCAAACCCCAACCCCAACAACAACATAACTCCGGAAATGCAGCAAATGATGACTGCTCAAACACAGCTTATGCAGATGATGACAACATTCATCCAGAACCAGAACAATAACAACAACAACAACAACCCCAATAATAACAACAAGAACAACAACAACAACAACAACCCTCCGGGCTTTGATATGCTCACCAGATTTCTGCATTTGAGGCCAGCTAAGTTCTCGGGGACGACTGATCCCATGGTGGCCAATGATTGGCTACGTTCTGTAAACAAGGACTTAGTAACCGTGGGCTGCACGGATGCTGAAAAGGTCAGATTTGCAGCACATCTGCTGGAAGGACCAGCCGCCACTTGGTGGGACAACTTCCAAATCACCACACCCATAGATGAGGTGACTTGGGCTATCTTTGAGGATGGCTTTCGCACTGCTCATATCTCATCAGGAATAATGAGCCTGAAAAATAAGGAGTTCCACAATCTGAAGCAGCGCGACCGCAGCGTGGCTGAATACATTGAAGAGTTCAACAATCTGGCACGTTATGCACCAGATGAGGTTGACACGGATGCCAAGAGAAAGGAAAAATTTCTGGAAGGCTTGAATGATGAGCTGAATCTGCAGCTGGCTGTGGCATATGTTCCCACTTATCAGTCGCTCTGTGACAAGGCTGCTATATTGGAGAACAAAATGAAGCAAGTCAAGAGTAGAAAGAGAAAGCACTCCGACAAGCACAGCTCGGGATCGTCTCACAAACGATCTCACTATGACGACAGTGGAAGCTCAGGATCCCACAAGCATGGGAAATTCAACAAGCACCACAACCACAACCGTCATGACAACAAGAATCATCGCAGTCATGACAATGACAAGTACAAGAACCACAAGAGTGGACATAAGAGCCACCACAATGGTAATGGTAGTGGGAGTGGAAGTCAGCCTGCTAAGAGAGACATCAGTCAGGTTGAATGCTTCAAATGCAAGAAGATGGGACACTATGCAAATGAGTGCCCCAAAAAGAAAGTTGAAGGACCTGTCAAGCCCAATCCTTTCCAGAAAGGTCAAGTGAACCGCATCAGTGTGGAGGAGGTCTATGAGGAGCCTGACGTTGTTGCTGGTAAGTTCAAACTCAATTCTATTCCAACATTTGTTCTTTTTGATACTGGAGCATCGCATTCATTCATATCAAAAGCATTTGTTGATAGAAATGGATTTCCGTCCAAAAACATTGGGTGTCCAATAAAAGTTAGTTCTCCGGGTGGAGAAATGATAGTAAGTCTTGGATTCCGGGATCTAGTAATAGAATTAGGAAAACATAAGTTTCCAGTGAGTTTGATAATCCTAGATTCCCAAGGACTGGACGTAATATTGGGAATGGATTGGATGGCTAAGTATGAAGGAGTACTGGATTGTGCTAATCGTACTGTTGCACTCACAACCCCGGAAAGAAAAAGGATTAAATTCAAGTCAAACTTTGAATCCAAAGGAAGTAAGCTTAATTCTCTTAAGGGGGTTAGCATGGACAGTGTGCCAATTGTGTGTGAGTATCTGGATGTATTTCCGGAAGAATTGCCAGGAATGCCACCAGATAGAGATGTGGAATTTCTGATAGATTTGGTACCAGGTTCTGGACCAATAGCAAAGAGGCCTTATAAGATGTCAGTGGATGAACTGAAAGAACTCAAGAAGCAACTAGGAGAACAGTTGCAGAAAGGATTTATTCAACCAAGTTCTTCATCTTGGGGAGCCCCAGTTTTGTTCGTGGAGAAGAAGGATAGAAGCCAAAGGTTATGCATAGATTACCGTTCACTCAACGAGGTAACTATCAAGAACAAATATCCTTTGCCTAGAATCAACGACTTATTTGATCAGCTTGAAGGAGCATGTGTGTTCTCAAATATTGATCTAAGGTCAGGCTATTTTCAACTTAAGATAAGAGAACAAGACATACCTAAAACAACATTCACCACAAGGTATGGATTATATGACTATACCGTAATGCCTTTTGGCTTGACAAATGCACCAGCATACTTCATGAATATGATGAACAAGGTGTTCATGGAATTCCTTGACAAGTTTGTTGTCGTTTTCATCGATGACATCTTAGTCTACTCCAAGAGCAAAGAAGAGCATGAAAGACATTTACGTTTGATACTTGAGAAGTTGAGAGAGCATAAACTTTATGCCAAATTCAGTAAGTGTGAGTTCTGGTTAGAAGAAGTTGGTTTTCTTGGTCATGTTATGACGAAAGATGGTGTAGCGGTTGATCCTGCTAAAGTTTCAGCTGTGACTGAATGGGAATCTCCCAAGAATGTGAAAGAAGTTCGCAGTTTCCTTGGCTTAGCGGGTTACTACAGAAGGTTCATCGATAATTTCTCTAAAGTAGCTAAGCCCATGACTGAATTGTTAAAGAAAGACAAGAAGTTTGCTTGGTATGAAGGTTGTGAAGTCAGCTTTCAGGAATTGAAGAAGAGACTTGTGACAGCACTAGTTCTATGTCTGCCAGATTTGGAAAAAGGATTTCCAAGTATATTGTGATGCGTCTCATCAAGGTTTGGGTGCCGTACTTATGCAAGACGGTAAAGTTGTGGCTTATGCCTCGAGACAACTCAAAACTCATGAGGTGAACTATCCTACCCATGATTTGGAATTAGCCTCTGTCGTCCATGCACTCAAAACATGGAGACATTACCTTTTGGGAAAGCGTTGTGAAGTGTTCACAGATCACAAGAGTCTGAAGTATATCTTCACCCAAAAGGAAATCAATATGAGACAAAGAAGATGGTTAGAGCTTATCAAGGATTATGACCTAAGTTTGCAATACCACCCCGGTAAAGCAAATGTTGTAGCAGATGCTCTAAGTCGTAAGGTATTTGTAAATGGCCTTACCAAAGGAGAATTGCCAGATGATTTGTGTACCCAATTCAGAGAACTCAGATTGGAAATTGTGCCTGAAGGACATCTCATGTCTTTGATGTTCAACCCACTTTGTTGGACAAGATCCGAGAAGCTCAGAAAACCGATAAGGAAATTGAAGAGATTAAGGAAAAGATTGTCCAGGGGAAAGCTAAAAATTTCCATGAAGACGAACAGGGTACTTTATGGCATGGGAAACGTATCTGTGTTCCACAAAATCCGGAGTTACGGAAACTGATTTTGCAGGAAGCACACAAATCTCCGTATTCTATTCTCCCGGGTAACACCAAAATGTACATGGACATGAAAGAAATATTTTGGTGGAACAATCTCAAGAGAGACATCGCTGAACATATTGCTTTGTGTGATGTGTGTAGTAGAGTAAAAGCGGAGCATCAGAAACTAGCAGGTTTGCTTCAACCACTACCTATTCCTGATTGGAAGTGGGACAAGATTGGTATAGATTTTTTTACCGGATTACCAAGGACCAGATCAGGATATGATTCCATATGGGTAGTAGTGGATCGCCTAACTAAAGTGGCTCATTTCATACCGGTGAAGACAACTTATACAAGTGCCAAGTTAGCCAAAATCTACATGAGTAGAATTGTATGTCTGCATGGTGTGCCCAAGAGTATTGTGTCTGATAGAGGAACTCAGTTCACTTCTCATTTTTGGAGACAGCTTCATGAATCATTAGGAACGACGTTGGAATTCAGCACTGCTTTTCATCCTCAAACCGATGGACAAACTGAAAGGACAAATCAAATCCTGGAAGATATGTTAAGGGAATGTGCTCTAGACTATGGAGCTAGTTGGGATGAAAGTCTGCCTTACGCAGAATTTTCTTATAAGAACAGCTATCAAGCCAGCATTGAGATGGCACCATTTGAGTTTCTCTACGAAATAAAGTGTACCACCCCATTGTTATGGAATGGTGTGGGAGAAAGAAGTTTATTCGGGCCAGATCTTATAAGAAGCCAAAGAGAAGGTCAAGTTGGTTAAGGACAGGTTGAAGATAGCACAGTCCCGACAGAAAAGCTACGCAGATCCTAAGCGTAGAGAAGTCACCTACGAAGTTGGTGATAGAGCCTATCTTAGAGTATCACCACTTCGTGGAGTGAAAAGATTCGGAGTCAAAGGAAAGTTGGCACCAAGATACGTTGGGCCATTCAAGATTCTGAGTCGCAAAGGAGAAGTTGCTTATGAAATAGAACTACCAGAATCTCTATCAGCTGTCCATAATGTGTTTCATGTGAGTCAACTTAAGAAATGTCACCCAGAAATGGAAGAAACTTCTTTGAAGGATACTATACCTTTGGAAGAGGTTCAACTAGAAAGTGACCTCACATATGAGGAGAAGCCTATCAAGATTCTTGAGACTGCAGAAAGAGTCACAAGGACAAAGACTATCAAGTTTTGCAAAGTGCAATGGAATCATCATTCCGAAGAGGAAGCAACATGGGAAAGAGAAGATGATCTTCGGAAAGACCACCCTCACCTATTTGCTAGACAATCTGAATCTCGAGGGCGAGATTCACCTTAAGGGGGTTAGATTTGTAACATCCCTAAAATCATTATTTCAAAGATTGCATATCATTCATGCATGCATAAAGAATTGAGATCATTTTCAAAACTCATTTCAGAAAAACAAAGCACATAGTGCTATCTTTTTATGTGAGCAAGCTAAAATCAAATGGCCATCACCATTTGAGAGTTTGAATGTTTTAAACCTAGAATGCTTGTCCCCTTTGTTGAATAGATTGAGTGTGGAAATTTGAATCAAGTTTTATAAAATGGAAATGGTTCAAAAACCATTTTTCAAAACATTTGCAAATCAGGTACCAAGTCCCTGATATTTTGTTCTCCAAGAGTGACCAAGCTTTTGCAAAGCAACCACATGATTTCATGCCTAGTATTTGAGAATATTGCACCCTGCAAAAACCCCAAGTGATTTGAATTCAAATGATACTTGATTTCATTTGAAAACCTTTCCTGAAAATCAAAACAGAAAAAGAAAAGGACAAAAGAAAAGAAAAGGGCCAGGCGCCAGGATTCTAGCCCAGCAACAGAACTGGCCCAACTAGCCCACCTAGCCTTCCTCTCTCTCTCTCTCGCACGCGCAAGCGCACCCAAGCAGTCGCTGACAACCAGACCCCACCTCCTCTCTGCGCGTTTCACTGACGAGCGGGCCCTCTCCACGTCAGCGTCGTCTTCCCCAAATCCCGCGCACGAACTCCGCCGCTGCCCGTTGCTGCCTTGATTTCGCGAGGTAAATTGCATTGATGCAGCAAGAGTTTCTTGTCGAGCCTCTGGCCATATAATCCCCACACTCTCGCGACCATTTTCCCTCAAACAATTTCTCCTTCACGCCACCAGGCTGCCCACAACTCGCTCGACGCCGCCGCTGTTCCGACGACCGCGCCGACGAATTCCGGTGAGCCCCATGTTCCCCTCTGTCTCTGAATCATGCTATCAATTTCAGAAAGTCTTTGCGCACCTGCTGACACTCCCCATTTGTCCTCGCATGATCCGTAGCTCCAGCAACGACTCCGACTGACCGCCACCATTCTCTGCACGAACTCCGGCGACCTCTCTCCGTAAGTAGCCGCCACCCCTTACCCTCTGACTGATACGCCTAGAATCCCCATCGTCTTGCGCATCTAACAGTGCCTCTATTTTGGCTTAGCGCGACGAGTAACCTCGCCAACATCGACGACTGACCGTGCCTGACGCATTCGCAAACTCCGGCAAGGAATCTCCGACGACCCAGTGTGCCCCTTCCCAAGCCATCGCCACCTTGAGCATCAGCAGCCTCCTGCGGTTCTGGTAAGCACCTCCTTTCTTCCCCGGGTGACCTAGAACGCCAGGACCGCCGCTGACTGACACGCCGCCGCCAGCCGCCGCCGCTAGCGTCGCTCGATTTTGGTTAGATGATTTATAGCCGTCAGATCCAGATCCAGCGCGTAGAATTAGTCCACTTAGCGAAGCGGTATGGTTATATCTGAACCGTGCATCGTTAGTAAGATCCTACGGCTCGTGAGCGTGATCCGG
Source organism: Avena atlantica (assembly GCA_910589765.1). Taxonomy (NCBI): domain Eukaryota; kingdom Viridiplantae; phylum Streptophyta; class Magnoliopsida; order Poales; family Poaceae; genus Avena; species Avena atlantica. Next base: position 377,791,547 of record OU342734.1, on the reverse strand, counting down.
AGCGAATCGGTACGCACCAGTAGGAACATGACGCGTGGCTAGGGTTAGATTCAAAAACAGATTTGAAATCAGATTTTGATCCAAAATTGAAATAGCTATAACTTTTGATTCCCACGTTAGATTTTTGCAAATTTTATACCGTTGGAATCAGGGAGACAAGCCCTTTCTGAATATGCAATGTGTTTAGTGAAATGTTTCTGTAAAAATGACTTTTTATGCAGAAACTTGTTTAGGACTATTTTGAGTATAGAATTTGTTTAGTAAATCGTTTTAGTGCTAAATAAGTTTGGTTTAGCAAGTTTTTGACTTAGCTATGTTTCAGTATCATGCACTTGCTTGGTGGAATTTTAAAAAATCATCACTTAGCATTCTTGCATGCATGCATATATATATTTTTGTTTGTATATGAATTGTGTGTAATTTTGTGCTACAAATTCTTGTGTAGATTTTGGTGCTAGTGATTGTGATTGTGAAGAGTGCTACTCTCCCCATTACCAAGGCAAGTGGTACTCCATGAATATTTCATCCCTATATTTTGTACTAGCATTAGAAATATTTTGCTAAGTCTTGCATGCTACTTTTGCCAAATGCTATATTGGGAAATCCTAAGTAGTGTAGAAATGCTAGGAAATTTCCTAAGTTAAATTACTATGCCATGCTTAGCCTAGCTAGTAGCAAACAAGGGTTGGTAAAGTATTTACATGCTATGATGAAAATATTTCTAAGTATTTGGACTTATGTTTTTTTTAATAAAACAACTAAGTCAATGAACCTCCTGGGTGGAATGGGACTTGAATGGTGGTTTTTGGTTGAGTGGTTACACAAGGCCCATGGACATGGTTTACCTTGTGTATCTCACTTGTGGTATGACACCCAGGCACAAAGGGATTTTAGAGGCCAAGTGTTGAGAAGCTTATAGTGCAGCCACTTGGCAATATGGGCTCTGCCTGGATCACATAAGTTGCTAGAACTTAGCCATTTGGACAGTTGGTGGTAGTGGGAATGATAGGTTGGAGCGCGTCCATTTGGTCTAAGGAAAGGCTTCTGAAAGATCCTGTCTTGGGAAACCAAGTCTGGTGGGAAAATTGTACAACCTCTGCATATGGAAAAATCTAAGTACTTAGCCAAGTCCATGGCAATGGACAACTTGAGCATCAAGACATGGAAGCTATCAAGAATCTCATCACTCCAACTTCTAAGTAAAACTTGTGGGTGAACAAGGGTGAAGGACCTCAATGTCTATTGATGGTTTCTTGGGAAGTTTTTGACAAAGAAAAACTTAGTGATTTCAACTAATAGGAAAAACCTATTTTGAGCAAAGCAAGCCAAGCTACACTTAGCCAAAATGCATATAGTAATATAGTCCACTTAAAATTTACTAAGGTATCACTTTCCAATACTATTCCAAAGTATTGACCCACTGTGGTTGTAACTTGTGATGTTGTAGGTTACTCCGATGATGATTAGGTGTCATGAGTCTACACTCAACATGCTTGCCTGTGGCACATGAAGATGAAGACTTATGTTTATTTACTTATTCCAAAACTCTTATATTAGGCCTGTGGCCTTGAGTTGTAAAAGACTATGTTTTATCTCTGAAATGGATGTAATAAATGACCTTTGTATACTAATCATGTGAAATAGCGAATATATATTTAGGCAGGTAACCAAACAGATTGCAAGGCCTAGAACTTGAGATGCGATCAGAAAAAGGTTGAGAAAGAAAAAATACACGACAACAGCAGCAGAGGAACCACCGGCGTTCGTGTTGACACCGTTGTCAGCTATGTCGTCGAGGAAGAGGGTGCTGATGTCAGGGAAGAAGTCCTCGTTGGGGAAGACGTCGGTGCAATCGCTATCCGTGAAGGAGTCCGTGATGAAGTTAGTAGTCGCACCAATAGCGCTCCCCAAAAACCTTATCGCCCTTCTCCCCTATAGGACTCGAAGCAGTGGGGTATCGGAGGCCTACTATCCCGGCTCGCGGTGCACGCAACAAGACGGGATGGGGAAGACTAGGTAGCGCAGTGCTTTGGAACTAGAGGCGCAAATGATGTGTGGCAGTATGTCTGAGAGGAGGCGCGACCTATCTCTTATAGGCATAGAGGGGAAGGTAGAAAGGCTGCGCAGGAGATGAACCAAATGGACGGAAGTTGAAGCGAACAAGCGGCAGCCCACCGGATAGCCTCCACTCAGTTCGTATTCATTTAGCTCATATAAAAACTCCACTCGAGCAAAATGTTTCAGCTTTTGTACAACTGTTCATATACCATTCATGCGTTGCAAAATAAAGCTCGGCTCGGCGAGATTCCCGCAACCCGCAACCCGCGCCGTGCGCGCGTCGTGACGAGGCGAGGCGTGGCGAGGAGGAGGAGAGCGCGTGTATATGTCTTCTCTTCTCAAGCTCGTACAAGTGGTGGAAGAGCTCTCCTTATAAGCTGGTCCAACTTCCACTGAACTAGCAATGTGGAACTAAACATTTGTCCCATCTCTTTCCTTGCATGAATGGGCCAAATGGGCCTCTAGGATTTTATGAATTTATTGGCATATAATCAATGGGCTGGGCCTATTTAGGCAAAAATTCAAACACACTTGAACTTGCACCAATATCACATAAACCATAGTAACAATAATCACCAATTCTAATAGAAAGCACAGGGATACTATCTCTCCTAGTTTTACTAGGATGTGAGACAATATTAGAAGCATCTTCACAAAATATAATGTGCCCGTCTTCTACATATTTAGTGACAAGGTCTTTCACAATGGCTACTACAGGTTCAATATTTATTTGTTCATCTGGTTCTACAGCTTTCTTTGTACTTTTGCTAACCACATTAGCTATAATAGAATGTTCCTTTACCTTAGAAGGGAAAAGTATTTTCTCAATATAAGGTTCAGGTAAAATGCGATCAACGGTACAAACTTCAGTATTTCTAGCAGGAACATGATTGACAATATCTTTATATGGTGCATGGTACTTGTTCCACTCCTTTTTGGGAATTTCAATATAAGAGGCAAATGCCTTAAAACAATTTGCAATAATTTGAGAATCAAGACCATACTCAATACTAATATTATGAAAGTCATCAGTTCCCACAAAAGGTTTAATGCATTCATAATCATAATTTATACCTGACTTTCTTCCTTTGTCATTCTCCCAAGCTTCAGCATTTTCTTGAATACAGTCTAGAAGATACCATTTAGCTTCTTCTTTCATACGTGTGAATGATTCAACACAAGAAGCATCTAATAAATATTTATCATGAAGAGAAAGCCTTGCATAAAATTTATTAATAATAATATTATTAGGGAGATTTCTACAGTGAATATTATAGAACATTTAAGGATTAGTAACTTCAATCTCCCCAAAGCTTGGGATTTACTCTCTCTATCACGAGGCCAAAAGTTATATATTTGATTCCGGTCTTCATGGATCTCACTAGGAGGATAGAATTTAGAATAAAAGAGAGGTACTATTTCCTCCCATTCCATAGATTGTCCATTCTTCAGCAGCTTATACCATTCTTCAGCTCTTCCTTTCAATGATATAGAGAGTAACTTTTTCTTAAATTGTTTCGTTGTGATACCTGCACACTTAAAAAACTGCATAATTCATGGATAAAAAGCAAGTGATCACCAAGATGGACAGTTCCATCCCTAAAATAATAGTTATCTGTAACACGATCAACAATTTTTGTAGTCATCTTAAAAGGATCTATTTCAGCAGGTGGTGGTTCATCTACTAGCATAGCAGTGGTAGTACTTTCCCAAATAGGAAAACATGTAGGTTATCCATATCTAAAATAAAGTAGCAAACAGAAATAATAACAATACTCACTGTAGAAATTTCCTTTACCAGTTCCACTCTTCAATAGCGCTTCACTCCCCGGCAACGGCGCCAGAAAATAGTCTTAATGACCCACAAGTATAGGGGGTGTATCGTAGTACTTTCGATAAATAGGAGTGTCGATCCCGACGAGGAGGAGAAGGTGTTGACTAGTGGTTTGGATTAGGAATTCTCTATAAATACTTAGCAAAAGGATTTATAGGGTTTTTTGATAATGCAAAGAAATAAAGTGCAAGTAAATAAAGACAACAATAATAATTGCAGCAAGTGGCCCAATCCTTTCTTCAGCAAAGGACAAGCCGGTTGTATTACTTATGATGACCAAACGTTCTCGAGGACACATGGGAATAATGCCAAGTGCTTTTGCTTCATATAGTTGATTAATCTTCTTTGGTTGGGCAAGTGTTGTGTGGGTGAACCTATGCTAATGTACCAACCTTACTTGGACTAATACATACTTGTGATTATACCCCTTGCAAGCATCCGCAACTACAAGAAAGTAATTAAGATAAAAACCTAACCAACAACATTAAACTCTGAGATCCTACACTCCCTTGTGCAAAGGTTTCCTAACGAGGGTTCAGGTTTCTATTACTCCGGCAACCCCAAAATTAGTATCCAAGTACACAATGCATTCCCCTAGGCCCATAAATGGTGAAGTATCATGTAGTCGACGTTCACATGACACCACTATAAGAATAGCAACACAACTTAAATATCAAACCATTGAATATTACTTCAACACAATTCCACTACTAACAACATGACTTCTCCCGTGTCCTCAAGAACTGAATGAACTACTCACGAGACATCATATGGATCAAGATCAAAGATGATATAATGATGGATAACAATCTATACATAAACAATAATTCAATGGTTCCACTCAAAAGCATCAACTAGAAAAGTAATCAACACCGGGAAAGTTTCCCCTAAGAACTATGCAAGATTCAACCCAATTGTTACAGCGGGATGGAGTGGTGATGATGGTGCTGGTGGAGATGGTGGTGAGGATGATGATGATCCCGATGAAGTCTAGCTTGATGACGGTGTTGATGGCGACAATCTCCCCTCTCCGGGAAGGAATTTTCTCGGCAAAAAACTGACTACCGGAGAGCTCTTTCTCTCTCTGTAGTTTCTGCCCCGTAGAAGCGATGGAATCTTTCTGTGGCCGCCCCCTGAGTATTAGGATTTCAGGGGGGATGTTATAGGCAAAAGGGAGACACAGGAGGTGGGCCAAGGTGGCCACACCACCGGGTGGCGCGGCCTAGGTGTGCTCGCGCCAGGGGTGGTGTGGGTCCCCTGTGGCCCATCTCCGCCTCCCTTTATGGCTTCCTTCGCCTTCTGCAAAATAGGATTTTCCATATATTTTCTGTAATTTTCTGATCTTCACGAATATTGCATCTGGTCACCGCTTTTTCCATCAGAATCCTGAGTCTGGCAGTTCATCCTCCAACATTATCCAACATGCAAAATAGATGAAATAACTGTAACATCCCTAAAATCATGTTTTCAAAGCTTTGCATATCATCCATGCATTCATGATCATTTAGGGTTCAGTTTCAAGGTCATTGCAAATACAGAAGCTTTTGGGTGCTTTTTATTTTATGTAAACAAGCATTGATTCAAAGCTACTCTCTAGTGAGAGAATATTATTTTAAAAAACATTATTGTATGTTCAAAGATTTGTTTGATGAGATCCAGGCTTGGACAAAAATTTCCAAAACAAATTTTTGTATTAAAACCATTTTCAAATCTTTATCAAATCATGTGCTAAAGCACTATTTATTTTGAATATTTTCAAAAGGACCAAAGCAAGTTTGGGAAACCGCATACTTTTATACCTAAATATGTGCAGGTTTCACTTTGCAAAAAGTACATAACAAGTTTGAATTCAAACACTTTTGAAATCATTTGATTTTGTTTCCTAGAAATTCAAACAGAAAAATGAAAGGAATAAAGAATTGCAAAAGGGCCGGCGCTGCTAATCTAGCCCAGAACCAGAACCGGCCCAAAAGGCCACCCGGGCCATTCCCCCTCTGCTCCTTCTCTCACCCGCGACGAACCAGCCCCACAGCCACTGAACACTGGGCCCTCTCCACGTCAGCGTCGTCTTCCCCAATTTCTCGCACGCAGACACCGCTCTGCCGTTACCACCGTGCAGTGACGCCGCGATTAAAACTCGCTTAATTCCCATTGAATCAGCGTGCAATCCTCGCCCCGCTTCTGGCTACTTAAACCCCTCGCCACCGCGGTCATTTTCCCCCACTTTCCTCGCTCACTCTGCCACCAGGCTGCGCGCATTCGATCTCAAACCCCCGCAGCACCGATGACCTCTAGCGATTGATTCTAGTGAGCTCCGATCGCCCCCCTTTCTCTGGTTCAAACAAACGTGATCAGCATGTTCCTGCGCGTTCCCTGATACCTACCGTTTGCTTTCTCGTGACCCATCTCGGCGTCCCCATTCACGCCCGCAAGCGACAGAACCGTCGTTCGACTCCGACGAGCAATTGAGGTATAATCCGACCGCTCCTTGTATTCTCCTTGATCCAGTAGTGTTCGCCGTAGACTTGCGCACCCCCTAATGCAATTGGTTCATGCTAGGGTGACCCAGAGTGTCGCCAACGTCTTCGTCACCGTGCACCCGACGCTGTGCTCAACTCTGACGAGTTCCTACGTCCACATCAACTCGCCCCTGTCCACGCCAGCAACATCTCGAGCTTCCTCATGATATTGCGAGTCTGGTAAGCCACCCCACATCCCCCAGCCCTCCTGTATTCGCCGTACCATCGCCGCCAGTAGCGCCTCCGTCGCTAGCAGCCATCTCCGTCGCCCATCCTTGGCCGCATGCTTAGCAGCCGTAGGATCTAGATCCAGCGCTCTAGATTAGATCTGCATCGAAGCGGTAAGTGATGATCTGAGCCATACGAGTTAAGTAAGATCTGACGGTCCACGAGTGTGATCCGGTGTGAAGCGGTACCGACGAATCAGAGAGCGCCGCGTGGCCTGTGTTTAAATTTAAAACAGAAATTTAATCTATTAGTTAATCAAACTTGTAAAATTTATAACTTTTAATCCACACATCCAAATTTTACAAATTGTATATCATTGGAATCAGGAGATAAAATCCTTTCTGGTTATGCAATGTGTTTAATGTTTTGCCTCTGTAAAATGGTTGTTTTTTCATAAACATTTATAGGCATAATTTGAGTATAGAAATTATATGAAAAATGATTTAAAGATCAAATAAAGTTTATTTGATTTGTTTTGGACTTGTTCATGATTCAGTATTGTTTACTTGTCTTGTTTGGTGTAGAAAATCATCACATGGCATTTTGCATGCATTCATATATTTTTGTTTGTATAAATTATTATGTGATTTTGGTGCCATTATTTTATGTGTAGATTTTGGTGCTAATAGTGATTGTGGTTGTGAAGATTGTTGCAACTCCCCAAACTACCAAGGAAAGTGATGCTTCATGATTTTATTCCTATGTTTTTCACCTATGCACTAGAAATATTTTGTATAGGACTTGCATGAATATTTTGATAAGTATCTATATGCTATGCTTGGGAAATCCTAGTAGTTGTAGAATTGTTAGAAATTTCTCTAAGTTAAGATGCTTACCATTACCATGCTTAGCCTAGCTAGTAGCAACCAAGGGTGATTATATAGTCATTCTATATGAAATATTTCTAAGTCTGTTAAGTTGTGTTTTTGTTTAATAAAAACAACTAAGTGAATGAATCACCTAGGTGGAATGGAAAGAATGGTTTGTGTTGAGTGGTTACACAAGGCCCATTTCTATGGTTTACCTTGTGTATCTCACTTGTGGAAAGCCACCCAGGAACAAAGGGATTTGAGATGCCAAATGTTAAGAAGCTTCTAGTGCAGCCACATGGCATTATGGGCTATGTCTGGATCATATAGGTTGCAATAACTTAGCCATTTGGATAGTTTTATGGTAGTGGGATGATAGGTTTGGAGCGCGTCCATTTGGTCTAAGGGAAGGCTTCTGAAAGGTCCTGTCTTGGTGAAAATCAAGTCTTGTGGGGAAAGTGCACAACCTCTGCAGATGGAAGAATCTAAGTACTTAGCCATGTCCCTGGTATTGGACAACTTGAGCATCAAGACATGGAAGCTATCAAGAATATCCTCATCCCAATTTCTAAGTTAAAACTTGTGGTTGAACAAGGGTGAAGGCTCACCAATTTCTATTGGTGATTCCTTGGGAAAGTTTTGTCAAAGAAAAACTTAGTGTTTTCAACTAATAGGTAAAACCTATTTTGAGCAAAGCAAGTCTAAGCTACACTTAGCCAAATTCATGTAGTATCTAGATGCTAATATTATACTAAGGTATCACTTGCCAATACTATTCCAATGTATTGACCCACTGTGGCTGTAACTTGTGATGTTGCAGGTTATTCTGATGATGATTAGGGGTTATGAGTCTACACTCAACATGCTTGCCTGTGGCACATGAAGATGAAGACTTGTTTATATTATTCTATTGAACTCTTGTATTAGGCCTATGGCCATGGAGTTTGTAAAAGACTATGTTTGTCTCTGGAATGATATGTAATAATGACCTTTGTTTCTATGTACTTCATCTTAAACTGTGGATGCTAGCATTGATCCAGGGACTAGCATTGCAATCACAGGGATCCTTACCTTTAAAAGGGAGGGATCTTACAGATGGTATCAGAGCACTGTGTTTCCTGTAGGATTATGACCCTAGGATTGGATTAGAAACCACTAAGGAAAAAATTTCAACAACTTCCACACTTGTCTTTTCTTATCGTAAACTTTTCTAATCTTCTTTCTCATCTCTATTTGTAGATGAACTCCATCAACGAAGCCGTGAGGAAGGTACCACTCATGACTATGACTTTGGAGTGTGAGACGGAATTCCCCAAGGCTCTCAAGGACCTCATGGTCGCCATGGGAATACATGGTGCAGCTGTGTACAAAGGTTTTCTCGTGATGGATGAAGGAGTTGAGAACTGGTGGGTGCAACTTCACTTGTATAAAAACAAGGAAGACAACCACAAGGAATCAGGATTCTGCATGGTCACCAACTCAGTGATGCACACCACATTCTTTGACTCTGCAAGAGATGCAGCTTGGAAGGCCATCAAGGAGCTAGGTGATAGACTCAAGTGCAGAATGATAAACACCCAAAATGACCTTAGGGAAGAAAAGAAGCATACCCAAGGGTTAGAGGCTACCAACCAACGTTTAAGAGAGGACATCATAGACTTAGCAATGGAGTCATGTGATCAGGATCGATAGATTGCCTCTAGGGATGCCCTGTTAGCCAACTTGGCAAGTGAGATGGGATTGTAACATGCTTCGTTAGTTGGACCACCACACTTATCATTTTATTTCCCAAATGTTGTCTAAAATAACTTGAACCTTGGATGCTTGTAATGGATTTATGTATGCCATGACTTGTGTGTTTTGATTGCCAAAGATATGCATGTGATGCCTTGTCTTGTGATTTATCTTTAATTATGTTGATTCTAACTTTTTCTATCTTATAAAATAGATGCCTAATGTTACTATCAGCACGACTGGAGAGTTCAAGGGAACTCGTTTTGGCACTCGTCTTATTGAGCTCACTAGTCTGCTCAATCTTCCGCTTCCTAGCATCATGGTGCTTCCCCTTACCAAGTTTGAGAGGAAGGACCTTTGGGGCTTCAAGGTTATGTTGGGCCACGCGGAGATAAAACAAAAAAATTCCTCTAACGTGGTGATCCCAAGATCTAGCCGAGGTAGAAGGCCACGAGGTTTACCACTAGACGCGCAGTTGCGGATTACTGATGAAGCGCGTCAGTTGATGCAGTGCAGTCCTCACGATCCGATCGTCCTGGTGCTGATCGCACAACACCTCTGCTGGTATCCACACGTACAAGGAGGAGCACCAACGGCGAACTGCTAGGTTCGTAACGACGGCTGGACTGCTGTGGAGCTAGGGTTTCCAACACATGGAATGACCTCACCGAACAACGATTAAACTTTCTGGGTTACGGTGCTCAACTATATATAGGGAGTGAACGTGGGCTCTGCTCGCGCGACCCATTCACTAAAGCCCATATAACACTAGTCACTGTGAGTCCAACTCACTAAATCAGTCCTAATCCGGTTTAGGTCCAACCCAACCAGATTACAGGTTCAGATTCAATCCGAACTTGCTCCCGCTCTTAAGTGTGTGACCCCGCAGGCTCATGGCTACTTGGACACGATTGGAGTCCGACTCTCAATCGATCAGTCGGTAGCGGCTCCTAGCAGAACGTGCCGACTCCCAAGCACCAAAGAGTCATGACGACTTGCCTTTCCAATGCGACTTACATCCGAGTTCCTTTTGCCTCATGATATACCTTGTCAGACTATAGGCGAATATTTGTCATCCCTTAAATAGTCCGACTCTCTTCTTGATCCGAAATAAGTGATTCACCTAACTAACTCTTAGTCGATCGCCTCAGTTAACACTTAACCGATTCGTGCATGGCCATGCTTTCCGTATCACATCTCACAAGAGGGCCTGGAGAATATCTCTCCAAGTGGAGGGGCAAAATCCCATCTTGGTTATTCACATCACACAGCTTGATTCTCAGTCGACCCGAACTCTGCCTTTATAACTGCCCAGTTACGGATCAACGTTTGACAGAACCTAAGTCGGTGATCCTCAACTCGTACTATGCAATAACCTCAGGTCTAAGGATTACATTGATTGAGATATACAAATGACAACTTGTTCGTTGTACCTCAATATGGGTCAATCCGACTCGCTAAACTCTTTAGCCAAGTTTGTGTAAGTTGGAATAGCATCTCCATGCCCATGACAAGTGGAACCGAGTCATCAAGCCAACTTTCACATTTGTCTAAGTTGTGTGTCCAGCACAACCTCAATGACCAAGGATATTTAGTACAAACAACATGAATGCATAGTTCCACAACCGAATCACATATTCAATGATACACATCAGATGTTTATACAAGGACTACTTAATATCTTTATGAATACAATGGTAAATCTCATCATACATGATTGCCTCTAGGGCATATTCCCAACAGGTTAATCAGCCAGGACGCCAGACTGAGCCAACCACAGAGGCAATGATCTTCAAGTTTATGCATGACGACAGGGAGAGAGGCCTAGAGGTAGTCATGCAGGATTTACTTGCACATATGTTAGGGAGACACTCTCGGGAGATTAGAGGTTCTCACTTCCACGCCTTCGGTAGACGTGATGAGGATGGAGAGGTCATTGACTTCGAGGATACTGCTAGAGATACGGCAGAGCTGATTCGTCTATACCTCCAGGACTTAGAGGTTATTCTTAGGCACCTAGATACTGATAGGACCAACGTCATGCATAGGAATGACGAGCTCCAGGTGCAGCTTCGTGAGAAGGACAAGCTCTTCGCGGAGCAAGATGAGATAGTCAAGGAAATGGAGGCCAAGTTTGAGAGTCAAGAGAAAAGAGTCCAAGATAGGAACAAGAGGATTCGGGAGATGACTGCAGAACTAGAGACCAAGAACTTCGAGCTCGAGCATCAGCAGACTGTGATTGAGAGACTTCGTTCACAGAAGAGGGATCTCAAAGCCAAGGTAGAGGCCTTGACTACCAGTGTAGAGGAATACAAGACCGCTATGGAGAATGCAGGTATTACACTTGTTGATGAGGAGGTTGATGCAGAGGAGTAGTGGTGACTACTCATTTACCTTTCATTTACCATGGTTTTGATTATTGAGTCGCAATGACCATCCAACATGTGGATGGCTTGCTATTGGTGTGTTTACCTTTCAAACTTGTTGTTATGTCGTTGAACTTATGCTATTTTGATGCTTGTTTGGTGATTGTCTATGTGATGTATTGTGCATGTTAAGCATATATGGGTATCTCATTCTTATCCTTGTGAAACCACATATGCCTCCTCGACGTGCCAATCCCAACCCAAACAACAACAATGTCACCCCAGAGATGCAGCAGCTGATGACAGCTCAGACACAGCTGATGCAGATGCTGACCACCTTTATGCAGAATCAGAACAACAACAATAACAACAACAATAATAACAACAACAATAACAATCAAAACAATCCACCAGGTTTTGACATGCTTACCAGATTCTTAAGACTGAGGCCTGCTAACTTCTCAGGAACTACTGAGCCCATGGTGGCCAATGATTGGCTACGCTCAGTAAACAAGGATTTGGTAACTGTTGGTTGTACTGATGAGGATAAAGTCAGGTTTGCAGCACACTTGTTGGAAGGACCAACAGCTACATGGTGGGATAACTTCCAGATCACCACTCCCATTGAGGATGTGACACGGGCTATCTTTGAAGATGGTTTCCGTATTGCTCACATCTCATCCGGAGTGATGAGTTTGAAGAAGAAGGAATTTCATAACTTGAAGCAGCGCCACCGCAGCGTGGCCGAATATATTGAAGAGTTCAACAATCTGGCACGTTATGCACCGGATGAAGTTGACACTGATGCTAAGAGGAAAGATAAGTTCCTCGAAGTATTGAACGATGAACTGAACCTACAGCTACCTGTGTCCTATGTCCCCACTTATCATTCTCTTTGTGACAAGGCTGCCATCTTGGAGAGCAAGATGAAACAGGTTGAAAGCAGGAAGAGGAAACACTCTGACAAGCACAGCTCGGGATCGTCTCACAAGCGTTCCCATTATGATGATAGTGGGAATTCTGGATCCCACAAGCATGGAACGTACAACAACCACCAAAACCACAACCGTCATCATGACAACAAGCATCACCGTAGTCATGACAATGACAAGTACAAGAATCACAAGAGTGGGTACAAGAACCACCACAATGGAAGTGGAAGTGGTAGTGGAAGCCAGCCTGTCAAGAAGGATCTTAGTCAGGTTGAATGTTTCAAGTGCAAGAAGATGGGGCATTATGAAAATGAATGCCCAGAAAATAAAGTTGAAGGACCCAACAAGCCCAACCTTTCCAGAAGGGACAAGTGAACCACATCAATGTGGAAGAAGTTTATGAGGAGTCCGATATTGTGGCTGGTAAGTTCAAACTCAATTCTATTCCAGCACTTGTTCTTTTTTATACTGGTGCATCACATTCATTCATATCAAAAGCATTTGTTGATAGAAATGGGTTTCCAACCGAAAACATTGGGTGTCCAATAAAAGTAAGTTCTCCCGGTGGAGATATGATAGTAAGTCTTGGATGCCATGATCTAGTGATAGAGTTTGGAAAGCATAAGTTTCCAGTGAGTCTGATAATCCTAGATTCCCAAGGACTGGATGTAAATTTGGGAATGGATTGGATGACCAAGTATGAAGGAGTACTAGATTGTGTTAATCGAACTGTTGCACTCACAACCCCGGAAAAGAAACGGATAAGATTCAAGTCTAACTTTGAATCGAAAGGGAGTAAGCTAAATTCTCTTAAGGGGGTTAGCATAGACAGTGTGCCAATTGTGAGTGAATATCCGGATGTGTTTCCGAAAGAATTGCCGGGGATGCCACCAGATAGAGATGTGGAGTTTCTTATTGACTTGCTACCGGGATCTGGACCAATAGCAAAGAGACCGTACAAGATGTCAGTTGATGAGTTGAAAGAACTCAAGAAACAACTTGGAGAACAGTTGCAGAAAGGATTTATTGAACCTAGTTCTTCATCCTGGGGAGCACCAGTTTTGTTTGTGGAAAAGAAAGATAGAAGTCAAAGGTTATGCATAGATTACCGTTCACTCAATGAGGTAACTATTAAGAATATACCCTTTGCCTAGAATCAATGACTTGTTTGATCAGCTAGGAGGAGCCTGTGTGTTCTCAAAGATTGATCTCCGGTCAGGTTATTTTCAGCTTAAGATAAGAGAACAAGACATACCTACAACAACTTTCAACACTAGGTATGGTTTGTATGAGTACACCGTGATGCCATTTGGGTTGACCAATGCACCAGCATACTTTATGAATATGATGAACAAGGTATTTGTGGAATTCCTTGACAAGTTTGTTGTCGTTTTCATCGATGACATTTTGATCTACTCCAAGAGCAAAGAAGAGCATGAAGGACATTTGCGTTTGATACTTGAGAAGCTTAGAGAACATAAGTTGTATGCCAAATTCAGCAAGTGTGAATTTTGGTTGAATGAAGTTGGATTCCTTGGACACATTGTGTCAGGAGATGGTGTAGCAGTTGATCCTGCTAAAGTGTCAGCTGTAACTGAATGGGAATCTCCTAAGTCAGTAAAAGAGGTTCGTAGTTTTCTTGGCTTGGCAGGATACTACAGAAGATTTATTGAGAATTTCTCCAAGGTAGCTAAACAAATGACAGAGTTGCTAAAGAAAGACAAGAAATTTGCTTGGTCTGAAGGATGTGAACTCAGTTTCCAAGAATTGAAGAAGAGACTAGTGACAGCACCAGTCTTATGTCTGCCAGATTTGGAGAAGGATTTCCAAGTTTATTGTGATGCATCTCATCATGTTTTAGGTGTAGTGCTAATGCAAGAAGGGAAAGTTGTGGCTTATGCCTCGAGACAACTCAAAACACATGAGGTAAATTACCCTACTCATGATTTGGAGTTAGCCTCTGTTGTCCATGCACTCAAAACATGGAGACATTATCTTTTGGGAAAGCGATGTGAAGTGTTCACAGATCACAAAAGTTTGAAGTATATCTTCACCCAGAAAGAAATCAAAATGAGACAAAGAAGATGGCTAGAACTCATCAAGGACTATGACTTGAGTTTGCAATACCATCCCGGTAAAGCAAATGTTGTAGCAGATGGTCTAAGCCGTAAGGTTTTTGTGAATGGCCTTACTAAGGGAGAGTTTCCAGATGATCTTTGTACCCAATTTAGAGATCTCAGATTGGAGATTGTGCCTGAAGGACATCTCATGTCATTGGATGTTCAACCCACTTTGTTGGACAAAATCAAAGAAGCCCAAAAGACAGATAAGGAAATTGAAGAGATCAAAGAAAAGATTGGCAAAGGAAAATACAAATGGTTCCATGAATACGAACAAGCTACTTTATGGTATGGAAAACGTATCTGTGTTCCGCAAGATCCGGAGCTTCGGAAACTGATTTTACAAGAAGCACATAACTCACCATATTCCATTCATCCGGGTAACACCAAAATGTACATGGATATGAAGGAAAGATTTTGGTGGAATAATCTCAAGAAGGACATCGCCAAACATATTTCTTTGTGTGATGTATGTAGTAGAGTGAAAGCGGAACATCAGAAACCAGCAGGATTGTTACAACCACTACCTATTCCTGATTGGAAGTGGGACAAGATTGGCATGGATTTCATCACTGGACTAGCAAGGACCAGGTCAGGATATGATTCTATTTGGGTAGTAGTGGATCGCCTAACTAAGGTGGCTCATTTCTTACCCGTGAAGACAACCTACACAAGTGCTAAGTTAGCCAAAATCTATATGATTAGGATTGTATGTTTGCATGGAGTACCCAAGAGTATTGTGTCAGATAGGGTAACTCAGTTCACTTCTCATTTTTGGAAGCAACTACATGAGTCATTGGGAACGAGGTTGGAATTCAGCACTGTTTTTCATCCTCAGACTGATGGACAAACAGAAAGGACCCACCAGATTCTTGAAGATATGTTGATAGCCTGTGCACTAGACTATGGAGCTAGTTGGAATGAAAGTCTGCCCTACGCAGAATTCTCTTACAATAACAACTATCAAGCCAGTATTGAGATGGCACCATTTGAGTTTCTCTATGGGAGAAAGTGTACCACCCCATTGCTATGGAATGGTGTGGGAGAAAGAAGTTTGTTCGGACCAGAACTAATCAAAGAGGCTGAAGAGAAAGTCAAGCTAGTTAAGAACATATTGAAGATAGCACAGTCCCGACAGAAGAGCTACGCAGATCCTAAGCGTAGAGAAGTCACCTATGAAGTAGATGATAGAGCTTATCTTAGAGTGTCACCACTTCGTGGAGTGAAGAGATTTGGAGTCAAAGGAAAATTGGCCCCAAGATATGTTGAACCATACAAGATTCTGAGTCATAAAGGAGAAGTAGCTTATGAGATTGAATTGCCAGAGTCATTGTCTGCCGTTCACAATGTGTTTCATGTGAGTCAGCTTAAGAAATGCCATCCAGAGATGGAAGAGACTTCTTTGAAGGATACTATACATTTGGAGGAGGTTCAGTTGGAAAGTGATCTCACTTATGAGGAAAAACCTATCAAAATTCTTGAGACTTCAGAAAGAGTTACTCGGACTAAGACTATCAAATTCTGCAAAGTTCAATGGAACCATCATTCCGAAGAAGAAGCAACATGGGAAAGAGAAGTTGATCTTCGAAAAGACCACCCTCACCTATTTGCTAGCCAATCCAAATCTCGAGGGCGAGATTCACCTTAAGGGGGTTAGATTTGTAACATCCCTAAAATCATGTTTTCAAAGCTTTGCATATCATCCATGCATTCATGATCATTTAGGGTTCAATTTCAAGGTCATTGCAAATACAGAAGCTTTTGGGTGCTTGTTATTTTATGTAAACAAGCATTGATTCAAAGCTACTCTCTAGTGAGAGAATATTGTTTTAAAAACCATTATTGTATGTTCAAAGGTTTGTTTGATGAGATCCAAGCTTGGACAAAAATTTGGGAAACAACATACTTTTATCAAATCATGTGCTAAAACCATTTTCAAATCTTTATCAAATCATGTGCTAAAGCACTGTTTATTTTGAATATTTTCAAAAGGACCAAAGCAAGTTTGGGAAACAACATACTTTTATACCTAAATATGTGCAGGTTTCACTTTGCAAAATATCCAGAACAAGTTTGAATTCAAACACTTTTGAAATCATTTGATTTTGGTTCCTAGAAATTCAAACAGAAAAAGGAAAGGAATAAAGAATTGCAAAAGGGCCGGCGCTGCTAATATAGCCCAGAACCAGAACCGGCCCAAAAGGCCACCCGGGCCATTCCCCCTCTGCTCCTTCTCTCACCCGCGACGAACCAGCCCCGCAGCCACTAAACACTGGGCCCTCTCCACGTCAGCGTCGTCTTCCCCAATTTCTCGCGCGCAGACACCGCTCCGCCGTTACCACCGTGCAGTGACGCCGCGATTAGAACTCGCTTAATTCCCATTGAATCAGCATGCAATCCTCGCCCCGCTTCTGGCTACTTAAACCCCTCGCCACCGCGGTCATTTTCCCCCACTTTCGTCACTCACTCCGCCACCAGGCTGCGCGCATTCGAGCTCAAACCCCCGCAGCACCGACGACCTCCGGCGATTGATTCTAGTGAGCTCCGACCGCCCCCTTTTCTCTGGTTCAAACAAACGTGATCAGCATGTTCTTGCGTGTTCCCTGATACCTTCCGTTTTCTTTCTCATGACCCAGCTCGCCGTCCCCGTTCACGCCCGCAAGCGACAGAACCGTCGTTCGACTCCGACGAGCAATTGAGGTATAATCCGACCGCCCCTTGTATTCTCCTTGATCCAGTAATGTTTGCCGTAGACTTGCGCACCCCCTAATGCAACTGGTTCATGCTAGGGTGACCCAGAGCATGCCAACGTCTTCGTCACCATGCACCCGACGCTGTGCTCAACTCCGACGAGTTCCTACGGCCACATCAACTCGCCCCTGTCCACGCCAGCAACATCTCGAGCTTCCTCGTGATCTTGTGAGTGTGGTAAGCCACCCCACATCCCCCAGCCCCTCCTATATTCGCCAGACCATCGCCGCCAGTAGCGCGCGCCGCCGCCAGCAGCCATCTGCGCCGCCCATCCCTGGTCGCATGCTTAGCAGCCGTAGGATCTAGATTCAGCGCTCTAGATTAGATCTGCATCGAAGCGGTAAGTGATGATCTGAGCCATACGAGTTAAGTAAGATCTGACGGTCCACGAGTGTGATCCGGTGTGAAGCGGTACCGACGAATCAGAGAGCGCCGCGTGGCCTGTGTTTAAATTTAAAACAGAAATTTAATCTATTAGTTAATCAAACTTGTAAAATTTATAACTTTTAATCCACACATCCAAATTTTACAAATTGTATATCATTGGAATCAGGAGATAAAATCCTTTCTGGTTATGCAATGTGTTTAATGTTTTGCCTCTATAAAATGGTTGTTTTTTCAGAAACATTTATAGGCATAATTTGAGTATAGAAATTATATGAAAAATGATTTAAAGATCAAATAAAGTTTATTTGATTTGTTTTGGACTTGTTCATGATTCAGTATTGTTTACTTGTCTTGTTTGGTGTAGAAAATCATCACATGGCATTTTGCATGCATTCATATATTTTTGTTTGTATAAATTATTATGTGATTTTGGTGCCATTATTTTATGTGTAGATTTTGGTGCTAATAGTGATTGTGGTTGTGAAGATTGTTGCAACTCCCCAAACTACCAAGGAAAGTGGTGCTTCATGATTTTATTCCTATGTTTTTCACCTATGCACTAGAAATATTTTGTATAGGACTTGCATGAATATTTTGATAAGTATCTATATGCTATGCTTGGGAAATCCTAGTAGTTGTAGAATTGTTAGAAATTTCTCTAAGTTAAGATGCTTACCATTACCATGCTTAGCCTAGCTAGTAGCAACCAAGGGTGATTATATAGTCATTCTATATGAAATATTTCTAAGTCTGTTAAGTTGTGTTTTTGTTTAATAAAAACAACTAAGTGAATGAATCACCTAGGTGGAATGGAAAGAATGGTTTGTGTTGAGTGGTTACACAAGGCCCATTTCTATGGTTTACCTTGTGTATCTCACTTGTGGAAAGCCACCCAGGAACAAAGGGATTTGAGATGCCAAATGTTAAGAAGCTTCTAGTGCAGCCACATGGCATTATGGGCTCTGCCTGGATCATATAGGTTGCAGTAACTTAGCCATTTGGATAGTTTTATGGTAGTGGGATGATAGGTTTGGAGCGCGTCCATTTGGTCTAAGGGAAGGCTTCTGAAAGGTCCTGTCTTGGTGAAAATCAAGTCTTGTGGGGAAAGTGCACAACCTCTGCAGATGGAAGAATCTAAGTACTTAGCCATGTCCCTGGTATTGGACAACTTGAGCATCAAGACATGGAAGCTATCAAGAATATCCTCATCCCAATTTCTAAGTTAAAACTTGTGGTTGAACAAGGGTGAAGGCTCACCAATTTCTATTGGTGATTCCTTGGGAAAGTTTTGTCAAAGAAAAACTTAGTGTTTTCAACTAATAGGTAAAACCTATTTTGAGCAAAGCAAGTCTAAGCTACACTTAGCCAAATTCATGTAGTATCTAGATGCTAATATTATACTAAGGTATCACTTGCCAATACTATTCCAATGTATTGACCCACTGTGGCTGTAACTTGTGATGTTGCAGGTTATTCTGATGATGATTAGGGGTTATGAGTCTACACTCAACATGCTTGCCTGTGGCACATGAAGATGAAGACTTGTTTATCTTATTCTATTGAACTCTTGTATTAGGCCTATGGCCATGGAGTTTGTAAAAGACTATGTTTGTCTCTGGAATGATATGTAATAATGACCTTTCTTTCTGTGTACTTCATCTTAAACTGTGGATGCTAGCATTGATCTAGGGACTAGCATTGCAATCACAGGGATCCTTACCTTTATAAAGGGAGGGATCTTACAATAACATAAGTATCACCTCTTAATATAAAATATATCAATGAACAACAGTAAATTATGATATAAAATAGTGATGCAAAATGGACGTATCGGAGATATCGATGATCGAAACTCAGATAAGTGAAGTATCGCGTGAAAAAGGGAATATGTATTGTATGTTAATGGTTCATTCGATCACGAAGTCATCGTTGAATATGTGGGAGCCATTATGGATCTCAAGGTCCCACTATTTGTTATTGATCGGAGAGGTGTCTCGATCATGTCTGCATAGTTCACGAACCATAGGGTGACACACCTAAGGTTCGATGTTGTTTAATTAGATATGGAATGTGAGTTGGAGACGGAATGTTGTTCGGAGTCTCGGATGGGATCCAGGACATCACGAGGAGATCTGGAATGGTCCGGAGAATAAGATTCATATAAAGGATGCTATCTTCTGGGGTTCAGAAAAGTTTTTGGTATTTTGACCAGATATTCTAGAATGTTCTAGAGGGGCCAACAGTGGGTCCACCACCCCGGGAGGGGCCACACAGGCTGAAGGGATGCTGCGGGGGCTCATGGGCCAGCCGCACCAAGCCCAAGGGGTCAAACCGGCTAGACCTAGTGAAAAGGATACAGATGCCGCCTAAAAGGGGGGTGAATAGGCGGTTTAAAACTTTTACGAGATGGTCTTAACAAAGGCATAATAAAACTAGCGTTTACTTTGTCAAGCACAAAACCTATATAAACTACGGTTCACCTATGTGCACCAACAACTTATGCTAAGCAAAACAAGCAACTATATGATAGCTAGATATAAGAATTCAAGCAAGAAGGCTATCAGAAAGTAAAGTGCATAAGTAAATAGCTTGGGTATAGAGATAATGGAGGCACACAAAGACGATGATTTGTTATCGAGATCCTCCCATAAAGAGAGTACGTATCATTGGAGGGGTGGGCTGTAATAAGACCACCACGCCACAAAAGGCCTCACCCTATTATCCTGTGAATCTTGCCACAAGAGGCATGGTTCACTTCTTCACTATCAGTGCACTTGTCGGTGGCAATCCGTAACCTCACACAAAGATTGGGGCACTTCTCCACAAATCAATTGGAGGCTCCGAACAAACAAGCTCGGGGAAAGCTCCACAAGTTAAATGGAGGCCCCAAGTAATCCACAAACCTGCAAAACAACTAATACGTCTAGGGTTTCAAGAACCCAAGAATAAAACGCTTCTCACCTTTCACCCAATCGAATCCTCACAGAGAAATCAAACTGATGCACCAAATGCAATGGCAAGAACACAAGAAGTTCTCAGGTCCTTCTGTCACATCCCAAGATTTTCCAAATCTTGTAATGTGAAAAATAAATGAATAAAATAAATCTTTGTTGATTTTCAGGGTGAGAAGAAACTTTGTGATTCCAATTGGAAACCTTCAAACCTATTTTTAACAAATAAATCCTAAAGGGATTTAAAAATATAAAACAAATAATAAAGAAAATATTAAATATTTAAAATTACTATTTTGGATCTTTTAATAAAAGATTTGGTTTTCAAAAGAAAAGGTGGATTTATAAATAAAGATTATTTTATAGAGCCAAATTAAACCTTGGCCAAGTTTTTGAAATAAAATGTTTTGTTTTGATAAAAATAGTAAAGGTTTATTTAAATAAAATAATAAGGATTTAATATCCAATTTTATTTAAGTAAAGGCTTTTCCCATTTTAAATAAACACTAAAACTTATTTATTTATTTTAAATAAGTTTTCCAAGTATTTTATATTATCAAATAAAACCTACTGAAGTGTTTTGGTTTTACTTTAGATTTCAAAATAAAGATTTTAATAAAACAAATCCTATTTGATTTAATAACTAAGGTCCATTTTATTTAATTATTAGTGGACCCTAAAATAAAATGTTATTTTATTTTAAACAAGTTTTCCAAGTATCTTCTATTTTCAAATAAAAACCTACTGATTTGGTTTTGAAAAATATTTAGATTTCAAAAAATGGAGTTTTTAAATAAATTAAAAACCCATTTAATTTATTAACTAGTGTCCATTTTATTTAATTATAAATGGACTCTAAATAAAAATATTATTTTGGATTTTGGTTTATGTTGTTAAACAGAACCAAATTCAATTGCAAAGTGTGTTGAATGTTTGAATTGTTTGAATGTTTGTTTTTGTTGTTTGAATTGTTGGTTGAATTTCAAAACAGAAATTAGAATTGGAAAAAGAAAAAGATTCAGACAGAAAAAAATATGGAAACGAACCTGACCCAACTGAGCCAGCCCAATAAGCCCACTCGCAGCCCAGTCTCCCTCCCCCGAAGCGTTTTCTTCCACTCATGATATAACCCGCACAGACGCTGACCAGAGGACCCCACTTGAAACGTTCCTCCCTCACTGGCGCCGGGCCCCACAGCCAGATCGTCGTCGTCTTCACCCCCGATGAACTCGCCTCTGACTGTTTCCTCCGTGTCTTAAATCGAATCAATGCGAGTTATTCTGTGAATTGAAATCCCCCGCGATCACGCTCGTTTAACCACCTCCCCCTCCCCTTCCTTTCCCCTCAGACACCGCAGCAGGAGAGCCCCTAGGCTGCCTCCAATTTCTTCTGCACCGCCGCCGTCTCCGACGAACAACCACGGCAATTCCGGCCAGCCCACGCCCCCCTTGCTCTCTGGCGCACCCAAGATTTCTCCCCACCTCCAGGCGAACCTCCCCATAGCCCTAGCTTGGCCGCACATGACCTGCAACCTCGACCCTGTCCATGTCTGAGCGCCACCGACGGTAAGCCCAACTCCGGTGAGCCATAGCCGATGACCTGGTGCGCCCCTTGCTCACTGTGAGTGTTTTCATGAACCTTGAACTCGTGTGCATCTTCCTGATGCGTTGTTTCTCTCGCTTGCGCCCCAGACGCTCGCCTCCGACAACATCTGACCGCGCCCGAGGAGAAGCACAGCTCCGGCGAGAGATTCAGGACTACTCCGAGCGCCCCTTGACTCCTCGAGAACACGTTGAGCTTCCCCAGGCTTCTGCGAACGCGGTGAGCACCTTCCCAGCCACTCTAGCTTCCTGTATCACCGGCGCCGCCACCGTCTGGTGTCACATCCCAAGATTTTCCAAATCTTGTAATGTGAAAATAAATTAATAAAATAAAACTTTGTTTAATTTTCAGAGCCAGAAGAAACTTTTTGAACTCAATTGGAACCTCAAACCCATTTGAATTAAATAAAGTCCTAAAGGGATTCATAAAGATGAACATTTAATAAAGGAAATTAAAATGTTTTGAAACTACTATTTTGGATCCTTTAATAAAAGATTGGTTTTCAAAAGAAAAGGTGGATTTATAAATAAAGATTATTTAATAAAGCCAAATTAAACCTTGACCAAACTTTGGGAATTAAAACATTTAGTTTTGAATAAAAATAGCAAAGGTTTATTCAAAATAAGATAATAAGGAATTAAAATCCAACTTTATTTAATAAAAGGCTTTACCATTTTAATTAAAACATCAAAACTTATTAAATTATTTTAAATAGGTTTTCCAAGTATTTTATATTCTCTAATAAAAACCTACTAAAGTGTTTTGGCTTTATTTTAGATTTTAAAATAAATATCTCAATAAAACAAATCCTATTGGATTTAATAATGAAAGTCTATTATATTAATTAATAATGGACACTAAAATAAAAGGTTATTTTGTTTTAAAACAAATTTCCAAATATTATATATTTCCCAAATAAAACCCACTAATTTGGTTTTGAAAATATTTAGGTTTCAAATAAAGATTTTATTAATAAAATCAAATCCTATTTGATTAATAAACCTTGGCCCATTTTATTTAACTAATATTGGACCCTAAAGTAAAATAATATTTTGTTTGAAACAAGTATCCAAGTATTATTTACTTCCAAATGATACCTACTGATTTGATTTTGAAAACATTTGGATTTCAAATGAAAATTTTATTAAACAAACCAAACCCTATTTTATTAATAAACCATGGTCCAATTTATTTAATTATAAATGGAACCTTTAACAAAATTGTTATTTATTTTAAAACAAGCTTTCTAAATATACCTTATTTCAAATACAACCCACTATTTTGGTTTTGGAAAATATATGGATTTAAATAGAGTTTGAAATAAATCAAAATCCTAATTTGATTAATTAGCAATGGACAACTATTTAATTAATAATGGACTTTATTTATTTAAAAATTATGGATTTTAGATTAGGTTCAGGCTACTGAACAGAACCAAGTCAAACTTACAAAGTTTAGGTGTTGGTTTGAATTGAATTGAAACTTGTTTGTTTGTTTGAAAACCAAAATAGGAAAAATAGAAATAGAAAAAGAAAAGGAATCAGAAAACAGAAAAAATAAAGAGTAAACCAACCCAACTCAGCAGCCCACGAAGCCCATCAGAAGCCCACCTGTTTCCCCCCCCCCGAAGAAACCATTTCTCACTCAGAAACAGACCCGCACAGAGAGTGACAACCAGGACCCACTCCTCTTCCCCTCACTCGCTGACGAAACGACCCCACCTCTCTCACCCACACCCCGAACCGTTTTCTGCACCGCGAAAGGAACCCGCTAAGAGACTGGCAAGTGGACCCTATTCCCTCTCCCTTTCCCACTGACCAGAGGACCCCACCGCCACCTCCTTCTTCTTCCCCGCGTGGCCCCTTCTCCCCTCACCGCGCGGCAGTTTCTGCCCGTTGAGAGATCCATCAATCCGCGTTAATCCGTGCATTAAACCTCGCCGAGACAACGCCCATATAATCGCGTCGCTCTCTCCTCCGTTTTCCCCCATACCACTCCTCCACTCTGCCCTAGGCTGCCTCCAATTCTCTCTGTACCGACGCCGCTCCGACGATGTTCCGGTGATGATTCCGACGAAACCCCACCACCCCTTGCATCCCTAAGCACCCCAGCAGCTTCTCCACCTCGAGGCGCACCTGCTAGTGCATCCAGTTCACTCGCGCGAGCTTCACAACGTCGGTAAGGATAAGCTCTACTCGCCACCACCGTCGGCCTCGACTCCGGCAAACTTCCCCGGTGAGCACAGACTTCCCCTCGCCCCCTTTTTGATGCTCCCTTACTCGCGACCCTCGTGCGCACCTAACCGCGCCTCTCCTTTGCCTTAGCACGGTCCCGAGCGACGCCAACGACGACAACCCGAGAGCACCGCCGCCGCAGCAACTCCGGCGAGAGATTGCCAACCCGTCCGAGCGCCCCCTGCCTCCCCATCAGCACGTTGAGCTTCCCCAAGCGTCTGCGAACTCGGTGAGCCTCCCCTTTTCCTCTCCTGCTTCCTGTATCGCCGGCACCATCATCGACCGATCGCTCCGCCGCCAGCAGCCGCCGCAGCGCCGCTCGTCTGTGGTCGAGCACCCCACAACCGTTCGATTTGGATCGTACGCATTAGATAGAATCACTTAAACGCGAAAGGGTACGTCTCCAGAGCCGCACGATTTATTTAGATCTAACGCACAGCAGCACGCGATCAAGACGAACCGGTACGGGCGAATAGGAACAAGCCACGTGGCCAGGTTCTGATTAAAAACAGATTTTGAAATCAGATTGAAATGCCATTTTGAAAACCCTATAACTTTCAAACCACACGTCCAAATTTTGCAAATTTTATATCAATGAATTCAGGAGAACAAGCCCTAGCCAACCATGCCCTTAGTTTAGCAAATAGTAGCTGTTAGCTTGTTTGAAATTGCAGAAACATTTGTATGCTTGTTATAAATGTAAAAATTGTTTAAAATTGAATTTAGGGTTAAAACCTTTGGCAATTGGATTGATTTGAACCTACTGACCCTAGTAAACACTTTGTGGACACAAAAATGTATTTGGAGAAATTAAGAAATGATTCTTTAATTTAAAACCATTTCTAGTCAAATAGAAATGTAATTTATTTTTTGAAAATAATTTTGAAGTAAAACCTTTGCAAATTGATTTGTTGTGACCTTACTGACCCTAGGAACCAACCCTTGGTGTTAGAAATGATTTTTGTAAAATTTAGGTTAGATTACTTGACTTAGTCATTTTCTAGCCAAATAAAAAGAATGGTTTTTGTTATAAAAATGTTTATGGAAAGAAAACTTTAAGGAAATGTTTTGGACCAAACCTACTGACCTAAAAACACCAAGTTTTGCAAATTAGCAACTCATTTGGTGAACAACTTAAGAGTTTTGCCTTAATAAAAACATTTTTCACCACATGAAATGATAAATGGATTTAAAATAGTTTTTGGACAAAACCCTCTTGCTAATGACCTTGCCACTTTGGTAAATGACCAATTTGGATCTTACAAAGTTTAGAAACCCCATAGAGACCCTTTACAAAATAAAACTATCTTGTGCATGCTCCCATGCATGACTTAGATTCCATTACTTTGTGTGTGTGAGGAATTGTTTGTTTGACTTTGGTTTGGAATGTGAATTGAATTTGTGTTTGCTTGATTGATTTGTAGTGAAGTGTGAGACTAGAAAGATCAAGGAGTGAACTACCATTCCCTTCCAAAAGGCAAGTGATGCTTCATACTTTTGTCCTATTACTTTCACTATGCATTAGTGATTTTGCTAAGTAAAACTTGCATGGATTTTGCTAAGTATAGATCATGCTATAGGAAAACCTAATAGATGAATCCTTAGTAGGATTTTCATAAGTTAAAGATTCCTATTACTACCAAGCTTAGCCTAGCTAATAGAAAACATGGGTGGAATATATATTCACACCATGGAAAAATATTCTAAGTCTGAGGACTTATGTTTTTGTTTAATAAAACAACTAAGTTAATGAATCCCCTGGGTGGAATGGGCTTGCTTGGTGGAGAATGGTTGAGTGGTTCACAATGCCATGGGCTTGGATTGTGTATCTCACTTGTGGAATGCCACCCAGGAAACAAAGGGATTTGAGATGTCAAATATTGAGAAGCTTCAAGTGCAACCACTTGGCAATATGGGCTCTGCCATGATCATAGAGGTTGCAAGAACTTAGCCATATGGACAGTGGGTGGTAGTGTTTGATAGGTTGGAGCGCGTCCATTTTGGTCTAAGGGAAAGCTTCTGAAAGATCTTGTCTTGGGAAACCAAGTCTTGTGGGGAAAGTGCACCACCTCTGCAGAGTGTAAAACCTAAGTACTTAGCCATGTCCCTGGTAAAGGACAATTTGAGCATCAAGACATGGAAGCAGTCAAGAATCTCATCATTCAAATTTCTAAGTTAAAATCTTGTGGATTGAACAAGGGTTGTTTGAATTCTTCAATCATTGATGGAGAGATGGCTTGGTACAAGGATCTTGAAATCTTTGATTGAGAAAATTGATTTTGTCAAGCAAAAACTTAGTATTTTCAAAATGATAAGAAAAATCTATTTTGAGCAATGCAAGCCTCAACTCCACTTAGCCAAATGCATATAGATGATAGACTCCACTATACTACCATAGTATCACTTGCCAATACAATTCAAATGTATTGACCCTTTGTGGCTGTAACTTGTATATTGCAGGTTTGATTGATTTTAGTGAAGATTGATTGTTTAGGATTACAAAGTCTACAACCAACATCTGCCTGTGGCACTTTGAAGATGAAGGACCCATGACTATATTTATTCCGCTGCAATGTAATGTAATAGCCATACGAGCTATGTAAGATGTAATATATCTATGTTATTCCTGGTTATAAAGTTATATTATGACCTTTGTTTCTTGATATTACATCTTAACTGTGGATGCTAGCTATTGATCCAGGGACTAGCATTGTAAACACAGGAGGCTCTATCTTATCTAAGATTGGGACCTCTACATCTGGCCGCTTGTAACACCCTCAGAATCGGCCCTATGCAAGTTTCAGCGCTTCCCGCCAAACCCGCATAGAAACGATTCAAAGGTGCCCACCAGGCACTTGCGTGCGGGTGGAAAACGAAGTAATAACATTACACAACATTCCTCGATGGGACCCACAGAACAGATATATATACAACACGACTCCATGAGTCAAGAATACAGATATACAATACCAAGATCAAAATCACATTGAAAACAATACGGCGTCCGAGTACGGACAAGATGCAAATTGAGCTAAGAGCCCTGAAGAATAAACAATGGCGTCCATAACCCTGCCCAGGCCAAGCCGGAAGGGTAACCCTGCTAACGACGTCGATCTCAAAACCTGCTTAAACAAAAGGGGTGCCGACAAAGGGCAAAGGAAAAAAGATAGAGCGGTCAGTACTGAGGCCAGTACACGGCGAGGCTAGAATTCGGTGGTCCTCACCTACATAGGTATGGTGGACTGAAGCGGCAGCGCAGCATGCACTAGAACAACCTATAGAGACTCGATACAACTGTCGGCTATCAGAAAGGGATAAGAAATACCTATTCGGATCGAATCTTTAACTATCACCAAGCATACCCATCCTGGAATTTCCCCCTCGATACCAAACGAGGAAGTCAACCGAGGGACTCACACAGTTGGCAGTTTTATTTATTCAGTTATCGTTGCAGCAATTACTAGTCAGGTATAGATAGTCATCCTGATAAGGTAAGCAGTGGGCAGTTTTAGTTAACCAGTCCGTTGTAGTTGCAACACTTACTAGTCAGATACAATTAGCATGAGATATCCCAAAACCCAGCAGTTGTTGGTACTTTTATATAGCCATTCCGTTATAGTTGCAATACTTACTAGTCAGATACAATGGTAGCAAGCGTCAACCCAAACAAGCAATTGTTGGCAATTTTATTTAGCCATTCCATTATAGTGAAGCTGATTATTAGTCATTATAAAGTCAAATTTATAGCACTACTTTAGTTATAGTTGTCTATGATCGAGATATTGTGCTCCAAGTCGTCCATAACCGCGGACACGGCTTTCAGAAAGTTTTACCCTGCAGGGGTGCACAAATAGCAACACACACTCGATCAACCTCGGAAAAACCAAATCAAAACCCAACGAGGCCTTCACGACAAAGCAATCACCAGATTCAGAAATATTTCAGGGGGCCACCCCATTAAGCTACCCGCAACGAAGTTAGCTGACTCCGAGACGGACTCAAGGTTTGGGTGGATGGCTGTAAACGACTGGGAACCCGAAAGTGTGACTGGGCTTGTCGATACCGCGAAATCGTGTCCCGATCCTAAATAGTACAGGTGCAGTACATCGCACAATTTAAATAAAGCAGTAGAGCATGGCATAAGTACAGGATAGTAAATAAAACCTCAAACTAGTTTGTGGCCCCAAGAAATAAGAATGAATCAAGCTCTGGCTCAGGGGGGTCCCATAATCCTCCCGGATGTGGATAGCGTGAATATTCAAGGAACAGGTATCAAGTACTCGGGGTCCTACGGGACACAAGTGGACGGTTAACAACCAAATAACATCTATTGCCCACCTGTGCCTCTGCATTTACCTACTTCAATTTTAGTTATTAAACAATAATTAGAGTTATGATCATCTCCAACAATAAACATGCGGCAATACTCCAACAACTGTGGTACTCGACGACACGCAACAGCACTCGAGCAAGCGACTACGACGCGCAAGTCCAGCTATCTACCAAACAACAGGTAATAGGATGTGTCCAAGGCAATATAAGGCTGCAAGGAAATCACGGGTACGGAAACTAGAGCAACGCAACACAGATAGCAATAGATCAACAGGAGGGAATAAATACTATAAAAGTAAGATAGGTAGAAAGGGGGAGATGCTCGCCTGAAAAACATTGCCGAAGGTTCATCCGAAGATCGGGTCGACACTCGCATCAACTCAACGGCCTTATCCGCGAAGAACCAAAACACTACAAGAAACACCGGATGCACTATTTAATACTATGACAGAAGATCGGGCATGATGCATGTATGATGTATGACATGGGAAGGTGCGATGCAACTAGGCCACATTAAGCGGAACCAGGGTCCGACAATTAATTAAACGGTTCAAGTTATTTATCTACCCCGCAATTTAAATGTTGTCTTAACATGGCAAAAGATAGCCCCGGTTTGCTACACAAATTTAAATGGGGTCCGGAATAAGACAAAGATATCCCGCATAAAGACTCCATATTTAATTATGAGATGAATTGGCATAATGCCCCCAACCCACATGATATGCATGCGAGATGAACAATTAATATGCACCAAGTTTTATATAAAGAATTTATAAAATAGGGGCTCGGGAAAAGGTTCACACATCGGGGTTCGGAAGATCTTGGTTCAGGGGTTCGGGGTTCGGACTCAGGGTTCGGCGGGGATCGATCTCGCATCCGGGAAGGACTTGGTTCGGTGTCGGGGCGCATCGGATTCGTCTGGGTCGGTGCCGATCTTGTCGTTGCGAAGATCTTGTCGGGTCCTTGTATCGGATCGGTCTTGGCGTTCGGGAAGAAGAACTTGTCGTCCTCGTGGCGATCTTGGCGTTCTTCAGGTTCGGGTTTTGGCGTCCGAGGGAAGTACTTGGTGTGTCGGGTTCGGTCTTCGAATCCATGTCAGGGCTTGAGGATCTTTGGGTCCGTGACGAGGAACTTGCCGTCTAAGAAGGAGAACTCGGGGTATTGCAATTCCGTGTAGAAGTTCTTGGCGTTCGGGATCTCGACGAGCTTGGCGTCCTTGTAAGAGTTATCGGTTGACGATGTCGGTCTTGGGTTTGGCGCCGGTGGGTCTGGGCGATTCCATGTCGAAGGCCCGAGGAAGATCATGTCGATACAAAGCATTTTAGCGAGTTGGTCTCGGGCGCCAGATCCCTGCGGACGATCTTGGGTTACCACCTAACCGGTGACGGAGTACTTGGCGTGAGGCAGCAACGCATACCAAACTGCCACGAGCGTTGAACCACACCCAACTCGCAGGGAAAAACAAAACAAAGGCCACGGTCGGAGGTAGAGCTTGGAGGGCAGCGACCACTCGCTGGTCATGGCGACAAGCGCACTTGTAGACAGCG
Organism: Avena atlantica; assembly: GCA_910589765.1. Lineage (NCBI taxonomy): Eukaryota > Viridiplantae > Streptophyta > Magnoliopsida > Poales > Poaceae > Avena > Avena atlantica. Next base: position 377,761,143 of record OU342734.1, on the reverse strand, counting down.
ACAAGGGCGCAGACTTCCTGGGTGCACGTCGGAAGACGGCGCGAGCGAGCCATGGGGCTTGAGGGCGTGAAGCAAGGACGAGCTTGGGAGGGTACCGCCAATAGGGACGCGCTGGGCCGGCGAGGCGCAGTCAACTGGGGCATCCGGCAGCGGAGAACATATCCGTCGGAAGCCCTGCAGAGAGCGGTGGAGGCGAAGATGGAGACGACGCCCCGGGTCGAGGTCGAGGGAACGCGAGGCGGAGGGGCATGGCCAGACGCGACGGCGGCGGTCGGCAGCGCTCGGAGGAGGGTGGTGGTTGAGGCAGAGGCGAGGGAGCTCGCGAGGCAGGGACCAGCGGGGACCTGGGCGTGCTGCGGGGCGCCGGGGCGACGAGAGCGGCGCCTGGCGAGGCCGGCAGCGGCGGACCTGGCCGGAGGCGGCGGGGCGGAGGAGATGGCTTCGGGGCGGCGGGGCGGAGGCGCTGGAGGCCGAGGGCGGCGACTGCGACGGTGGAGACGAAGGAGAGGGAGGGGAGGCCCGCGGCCGGGGGAAGCGAACGGGGCGCTGGGGAGGAGCGAGGCGGCGGCGAAGGGGTCCGGTGGCGGTCTGCGAACTCGGCAGCGACGCTTGCTCTGCGTCGAGGACGTGAGCGCGAGCGGTTGGTGGAGAGGGCATCTGGCGGCGGGGAACGTGGGGAGAGAGAGAGGGATATCACGGGGTGGGTGGAGGCGACCGAGCCGCGGGATGGGGCCCAGGATGTAGGCGGTTGGGGTGGGGGACGTGTTGGACGCGAGGAGGTGGGGTTCGGGAGCGTGCCAGGGTGTGAGAGGTGTGGGTGGGCCAGCGGGTGGGACCGGGGGCGAGAGAGGAGCGGGGTCGCGCCCAGGTGGGGAGGCTGCCGGTGGTGGGGCCAGGGAAAGAGCAGGTGGGGTGGGAAAAACGGGACCAGGGGTTTGGGTGGGCGCCTGGGAGCGGCTGGCTGCACGCGCGCGTGTGTGTTGTGTGTGTGGGGATGCTGGGGTAGGGCAGGTGTGAGGGTGAGGGAGGGGATTGGAGGGAGGAAGGGAGAGGATGAGGTGGCAGTTTGCGATTGGCCGGGGTGAGGTGGCTGAAGGGTGGGTAGAATAGGACTGGGTAGGAAAAGGGTTTAGGGGGGACTGGTTTTGTACTGGGGGTGGCCGACTGGGTCGGATCGGCCCGGTACGGCTGCCCCCTAAAATAATTAAACATTTTATTTATTTTAAAGGGGCCTTTTGCAAACCGTGGTTAGTCAAAACAAAATATTCCGGAGACCCGGGTTTTAATTTGAAATCAAGACGGGGCGTTTAGAAAACAAAATCAGGCTTTTCGAAAATAGTTTTATGCAAACAAATGCAAGATGACATGACGATGCTCAAATGCAATGTGGCATGATGACATGAGCATGCGGTCATGATGATGCAATGCACAAAAACAACGCGATTTTCTAGTAGTGGTTTTTGCGGGATGCCACAATTCGACACCACTAACAATGGATCTCGCCCTCGAGATCCGCCTCCTGGTACGGGGAAGAAGGCCGCCGATCTGAATCTTCTCGCTTCGTGTAGATCCTCGCGACACCACTAACAAGGTTCTTTCTTCATCTTGAAATTGGCGACACCACCAGCAAGAGGTCGTTTCTCATGTTCGTCGAGGGAGCTCTCCGGATAAACAATGGAGGAGTTAAAGGTAAGTCCACCTCTAACTTCCATGGAAGGAGTAAAAATTGCATCGATCCACCATTCAGTGTACAAAAGCGAATGATAAGAGTAGTGGTATGGTCGCGACTCCATCCCGCACTCAAAGCATTACTATGTACATGAACATACGGGTTATGCAACCAACTTTCGGAATTTAGACTGAAGATCTTGTCAATCGAGATTCAGAAACAAAAGGCGTGATGCAGACTCGGCATCGGATCTGGCGTAGGCGATGTTGTCGCGTCGGAAAACACCGGAAGGCACAAACAAGGAACAAAGAATGGTACCACAGTAGACGGATTCCTCAGGCAGCGTGAACACCGGATGGTAGAACACCGTTATCAAAGGAGGAAGCAAAACCCTGAAGGTACGACTGAACCCAACCACGAGAAATCCTGGACTCGAAGAGAGAGAAGAGAGCGGATTCAAAACACGCGGAGGTGAGAGGAGAGCAGCAGAGGGGTAAGGAGTAAAATCAGACCTAACCAGAACTATCCAACCGATTTTGCAAAAATAGTTTGACACTCTACTTCGGCCATTAGCTAGGTTATCCTACAGGCTGGACTTGTGGGGTATCGCAACTGCTGAGCTCTGATACCACTCTGTAACACCCTCAGAATCGGTCCTATGCAAGTTTCAGCGCTTCCCGCCAAACCCGCATAGAAACGATTCAAAGGTGCCCACCAGGCACTTGCGTGCGGGTGGAAAACGAAGTAATGACATTACACAACAGTCCTCGATGGGACCCACAGAACAGATATATATACAACACGACTCCATGAGTCAAGAATACAGATATACAATATCAAGATCCAAATCACATTGAAAACAATACGGCGTCCGAGTACGGACAAGATGCAAATTGAGCTAAGAGCCCTGAAGAATAACCAATGGCGTCCATAACCCTGCCCAGGCCAAGCCGGAAGGGTAACCCTGCTAACGACGTCGATCTCAAAACCTGCTTAAACAAAAGGGGTGCCGACAAAGGGCAAAGGAAAAAGAGAGAGCGGACAGTACTGAGGCCAGTACACGGCGAGGCTAGAATTCGGCGGTCCTCGCCTACATAGGTATGGTGGACTGAAGCGGCAGCGCAGCATGCACTAGAACAACCTATAGAGACTCGATACAACTGTCGGCTATCAGAAAGGGATAAGAAATACCTATTCGGATCCAATCTTTAACTATCACCAAGCATACCCATCCTGGAATTTCCCCCTCGATACCAAACGAGGAAGTCAACCGAGGGACTCACACAGTTGGCAGTTTTATTTATTCAGTTATCGTTGCAGCAATTACTAGTCAGGTATAGATAGTCATCCTGATAAGGTAAGCAGTGGGCAGTTTTAGTTAACCAGTCCGTTGTAGTTGCAACACTTACTAGTCAGATACAATTAGCATGAGATATCCCAAAACCCAGCAGTTGTTGGTACTTTTATTTAGCCATTCCGTTATAGTTGCAATACTTACTAGTCAGATACAATGGTAGCAAGCGTCAACCCAAACAAGCAATTGTTGGCAATTTTATTTAGCCATTCCATTATAGTGAAGCTGATTACTAGTCATTATAAAGTCAAATTTATAGCACTACTTTAGTTATAGTTGTCTATGATCGAGATACTGTGCTCCAAGTCGTCCATAACCGCGGACACGGCTTTCAGAAAGTTTTACCCTGCAGGGGTGCACAAATAGCAACACACACTCGATCAACCTCGGAAAAACCAAATCAAAACCCAACGAGGCCTTCACGACAAAGCAATCACCAGATTCAGAAATATTTCAGGGGGCCACCCCATTAAGCTACTCGCAACGAAGTTAGCTGACTCCGAGACGGACTCAAGGTTTGGGTGGACGGCTGTAAACGACTGGGAACCCGAAAGTGTGACTGGGCTTGTCGATACCGCGAAATCGTGTCCCGATCCTAAACAGTACAGGTGCAGTACATCGCACAATTTAAATAAAGCAGTAGAGCATGGCATAAGTACAGGATAGTAAATAAAACCTCAAACTAGTTTGTGGCCCCAAGAAATAAGAATGAATCAAGCTCTGGCTCAGGGGGGTCCCATAATCCTCCCGGATGTGGATAGCGCGAATATTCAAGGAACAGGTATCAAGTACTCGGGGTCCTACGGGACACAAGTGGACGGTTAACAACCAAATAACATCTATTGCCCACCTGTGCCTCTGCATTTACCTACTTCAATTTTAGTTATTAAACAATAATTAGAGTTATGATCATCTCCAACAATAAACATGCGGCAATACTCCAACAACTGTGGTACTCGACGACACGCAACAGCACTCGAGCAAGCGACTACGACGCGCAAGTCCAGCTATCTACCAAACAACAGGTAATAGGATGTGTCCAAGGAAATATAAGGCTGCAAGGAAATCACGGGTACGGAAACTAGAGCAACGCAACACAGATAGCAATAGATCAACAGGAGGGAATAAATACTATAAAAGTAAGATAGGTAGAAAGGGGGAGATGCTCGCCTGAAAAACATTGCCGAAGGTTCATCCGAAGATCGGGTCGACACTCGCATCAACTCAACGGCCTTATCCGCGAAGAACCAAAACACTACAAGAAACACCGGATGCACTATTTAATACTATGACAGAAGATCGGACATGATGCATGTATGATGTATGACATGGGAAGGTGCGATGCAACTAGGCCACATTAAGCGGAACCAGGGTCCGACAATTAATTAAACGGTTCAAGTTATTTATCTACCCCGCAATTTAAATGTTGTCTTAACATGGCAAAAGATAGCCCCGGTTTGCTACACAAATTTAAATGGGGTCCGGAATAAGACAAAGATATCCCGCATATAGACTCCATATTTAATTATGAGATGAATTGGCATAATGCCCCCAACCCACATGATATGCATGTGAGATGAACAATTAATATGCAACAAGTTTTATATAAAGAATTTATAAAATAGGGGCTCGGGAAAAGGTTCACACATCGGGGTTCGAAAGATCTTGGTTCAGGGGTTCGGGGTTCGGACTCAGGGTTCGGCGGGGATCGATCTCGCATCCGGGAAGGACTTGGTTCGGTGTCGGGGCGCATCGGATTCGTCTGGGTCGGTGCCGATCTTGTCGTTGCGAAGATCTTGTCGGGTCCTCGTATCGGATCGGTCTTGGCGTTCGGGAAGAAGAACTTGTCGTCCTCGTGGCGATCTTGGCGTTCTTCAGGTTCGGGTTTTGGCGTCCGAGGGAAGTACTTGGCGTGTCGGGTTCGGTCTTCGAATCCATGTCAGGGCTTGAGGGTCTTTGGGTCCGTGACGAGGAACTTGCCGTCTAAGAAGGAGAACTCGGGGTATTGCAATTCCGTGTAGAAGTTCTTGGCGTTCGGGATCTCGACGAGCTTGGCGTCCTTGTCAGAGTTCTCGGTTGACGATGTCGGTCTTGGGTTTGGCGCCGGTGGGTCTGGGCGATTCCATGTCGAAGGCCCGAGGAAGATCATGTCGATACGAAGCATTTTAGCGAGTTGGGCTCGGGCGCCAGATCCCTGCGGACGATCTTGGGTTACCACCTAACCTGTGACGGAGGACTTGGCGTGCGGTAGCAACGCATACTAAACTGCCACGAGCGTTGAACCACACCCAACTCGCAGGGAAAAACAAAACAGAGGCCACGGTCAGAGGTAGAGCTTGGAGGGCAGCGACCACTCGCTGGTCATGGCGACAAGCGCACTTGTAGACAGCGACAAGGGCGCAGACTTCCTGGGTGCACGTCGGAATACGGCGCGAGCGAGCCATGGGGCTTGAGGGCGTGAAGCAAGGACGAGCTTGGGAGGGTACCGCCGATAGGGACGCGCTGGGCCGGCGAGGCGCAGTCAACTGGGGTATCCGGCAGCGGAGAACATGTCCGTCGGAAGCCCTGCAGAGAGCGGTGGAGGCGAGGACGGAGACGAAGCCCTGGGTCGAGGTCGAGAGAACGCGAGGCGGAGGGGCATGGCCAGACGCGACGGCGGCGGTCGGCAGCGCTCGGAGGAGGGTGGTGGTTGAGGCAGAGGCGAGGGAGCTCGTGAGGCAGGGACCAGCGGGGACCTGGGCGTGCTGCGGGGCGCCGAGGCGACGAGAGCGGCGCCTGGCGAGGCCGGCAGCGGCGGACCTGGCCGGAGGCGGCGGGGCGGAGGAGATGGCTTCGGGGCGGCGGGGCGGAGGCGCTGGAGGCCGAGGGCGGCGACTGAGACGGTGGAGACGAAGGAGAGGGAGGGGAGGCCCGCGGCCGGGGGAAGCGAACGGGGCGCTGGGGAGGAGCGAGGCGGCGGCGAAGAGGTCCGGTGGCGGTCTGCGAACTCGGCAGCGGCGCTTGCTCTGCGTCGAGGACGTGAGCGCGAGCGGTTGGTGGAGAGGGCATCTGGCGGCGGGGAACGTGGGGAGAGAGAGAGGGATATCGCGGGGTGGGTGGAGGCGACCGAGCCGCGGGATGGGGCCCAGGATGCAGGCGGTTGGGGTGGGGGACGTGTTAGACGCGAGGAGGTGGGGTTCGGGAGCGTGCCAGGGTGTGAGAGGTGTGGGTGGGCCAGCGGGTGGGACCGGGGGCGAGAGAGGAGCGGGGTCGCGCCCAGGTGGGGAGGCTGCCGGTGGTGGGGCCAGGGAAAGAGCAGGTGGGGTGGGGAAAACGGGACCAGGGGTTTGGGTGGGCGCCTGGGAGCGGCTGGCTGCGCGCGCGCGTGTGTGTTGTGTGTGTGGGGCTGCTGGGGTAGGGCAGGTGTGTGAGGGTGAGGGAGGGGATTGGAGGGAGGAAGGGAGAGGATGAGGTGGCAGTTTGCGATTGGCCGGGGTGAGGTGGCTGAAGGGTGGGTAGAATAGGACTGGGTAGGAAAAGGGTTTAGGGGGGACTGGTTTTGTACTGGGGGTGGCCGACTGGGTCGGATCAGCCCGGTACGGCTGCCCCCTAAAATAATTAAACATTTTATTTATTTTAAAGGGGCCTTTTGCAAACCGTGGTTAGTCAAAACAAAATATTCCGGAGACCCGGGTTTTAATTTGAAATCAAGACGGGGCGTTTAGAAAACAAAATCAGGCTTTTCGAAAATAGTTTTATGCAAACAAATGCAAGATGACATGACGATGCTCAAATGCAATGTGGCATGATGACATGAGCATGCGGTCATGATGATGCAATGCACAAAAACAACGCGATTTTCTAGTAGTGGTTTTTGCGGGATGCCACAATTCGACACCACTAACAATGGATCTCGCCCTCGAGATCCGCCTCCTGGTACGGGGAAGAAGGCCGCCGATCTGAATCTTCTCGCTTCGTGTAGATCCTCGCGACACCACTAACAAGGTTCTTTCTTCATCTTGAAATTGGCGACACCACCAGCAAGAGGTCGTTTCTCATGTTCGTCGAGGGAGCTCTCCGGATAAACAATGGAGGAGTTAAAGGTAAGTCCACCTCTAACTTCCATGGAAGGAGTAAAAATTGCATCGATCCACCATTCAGTGTACAAAAGCGAATGATAAGAGTAGTGGTATGGTCGCGACTCCATCCCGCACTCAAAGCATTACTATGTACATGAACATACGGGTTATGCAACCAACTTTCGGAATTTAGACTGAAGATCTTGTCAATCGAGATTCAGAAACAAAAGGCGTGATGCAGACTCGGCATCGGATCTGGCGTAGGCGATGTCGTCGCGTCGGAAAACACCGGAAGGCACAAACAAGGAACAAAGAATGGTACCACAGTAGACGGATTCCTCAGGAAGCGTGAACACCGGATGGTAGAACACCGTTATCAAAGGAGGAAGCGAAACCCTGAAGGTACGACTGAACCCAACCACGAGAAATCCTGGACTCGAAGAGAGAGAAGAGAGCGGATTCAAAACACGCAGAGGTGAGAGGAGAGCAGCAGAGGGGTAAGGAGTAAAATCAGACCTAATCAGAACTATCCAACCGATTTTGCAAAAATAGTTTGACACTCTACTTCGGCCGTTAGCTAGGTTATCCTACAGGCTGGACTTGTGGGGTATCGCAACTGCTGAGCTCTGATACCACTCTGTAACACCCTCAGAATCGGCCCTATGCAAGTTTCAGCGCTTCCCGCCAAACCCGCATAGAAACGATTCAAAGGTGCCCACCAGGCACTTGCGTGCGGGTGGAAAACGAAGTAATAACATTACACAACAGTCCTCGATGGACCCACAGAACAGATATATATACAACACGACTCCATGAGTCAAGAATACAGATATACAATACCAAGATCCAAATCACATTGAAAACAATACGGCGTCCGAGTACGGACAAGATGCAAATTGAGCTAAGAGCCCTGAAGAATAACCAATGGCGTCCATAACCCTGCCCAGGCCAAGCCGGAAGGGTAACCCTGCTAACGACGTCGATCTCAAAACCTGCTTAAACAAAAGGGGTGCCGACAAAGGGCAAAGGAAAAAGAGAGAGCGGACAGTACTGAGGCCAGTACACGGCGAGGCTAGAATTCGGCGGTCCTCGCCTACATAGGTATGGTGGACTGAAGCGGCAGCGCAGCATGCACTAGAACAACCTATAGAGACTCGATACAACTGTCGGCTATCAGAAAGGGATAAGAAATACCTATTCGGATCCAATCTTTAACTATCACCAAGCATACCCATCCTGGAATTTCCCCCTCGATACCAAACGAGGAAGTCAACCGAGGGACTCACACAGTTGGCAGTTTTATTTATTCAGTTATCGTTGCAGCAATTACTAGTCAGGTATAGATAGTCATCCTGATAAGGTAAGAAGTGGGAAGTTTTAGTTAACCAGTCCGTTGTAGTTGCAACACTTACTAGTCAGATACAATTAGCATGAGATATCCCAAAACCCAGCAGTTGTTGGTACTTTTATTTAGCCATTCCGTTATAGTTGCAATACTTACTAGTCAGATACAATGGTAGCAAGCGTCAACCCAAACAAGCAATTGTTGGCAATTTTATTTAGCCATTCCATTATAGTGAAGCTGATTACTAGTCATTATAAAGTCAAATTTATAGCACTACTTTAGTTATAGTTGTCTATGATCGAGATACTGTGCTCCAAGTCGTCCATAACCGCGCACACGGCTTTCAGAAAGTTTTACCCTGCAGGGGTGCACAAATAGCAACACACACTCGATCAACCTCGGAAAAACCAAATCAAAACCCAACGAGGCCTTCACGACAAAGCAATCACCAGATTCAGAAATATTTCAGGGGGCCACCCCATTAAGCTACTCGCAACGAAGTTAGCTGACTCCGAGACGGACTCAAGGTTTGGGTGGACGGCTGTAAACGACTGGGAACCCGAAAGTGTGACTGGGCTTGTCAATACCGCGAAATCGTGTCCCGATCCTAAACAGTACAGGTGCAGTACATCGCACAATTTAAATAAAGCAGTAGAGCATGGCATAAGTACAGGATAGTAAATAAAACCTCAAACTAGTTTGTGGCCCCAAGAAATAAGAATGAATCAAGCTCTGGCTCAGGGGGGTCCCATAATCCTCCCGGATGTGGATAGCGTGAATATTCAAGGAACAGGTATCAAGTACTCGGGGTCCTACGGGACACAAGTGGACGGTTAACAACCAAATAACATCTATTGCCCACCTGTGCCTCTGCATTTACCTACTTCAATTTTAGTTATTAAACAATAATTAGAGTTATGATCATCTCCAACAATAAACATGCGGCAATACTCCAACAACTGTGGTACTCGACGACACGCAACAGCACTCGAGCAAGCGACTACGACGCGCAAGTCCAGCTATCTACCAAACAACAGGTAATAGGATGTGTCCAAGGCAATATAAGGCTGCAAGGAAATCACGGGTACGGAAACTAGAGCAACGCAACACAGATAGCAATAGATCAACAGGAGGGAATAAATACTATAAAAGTAAGATAGGTAGAAAGGGGGAGATGCTCGCCTGAAAAAACATTGCCGAAGGTTCATCCGAAGATCGGGTCGACACTCGCATCAACTCAACGGCCTTATCCGCGAAGAACCAAAACACTATAAGAAACACCGGATGCACTATTTAATACTATGACAGAAGATCGGGCATGATGCATGTATGATGTATGACATGGCAAAGGTGCGATGCAACTAGGCCACATTAAGCGGAACCAGGGTCCGACAATTAATTAAATGGTTCAAGTTATTTATCTACCCCGCAATTTAAATGTTGTCTTAACATGGCAAAAGATAGCACCGGTTTGCTACACAAATTTAAATGGGGTCCGGAATAAGACAAAGATATCCCGCATATAGACTCCATATTTAATTATGAGATGAATTGGCATAATGCCCCCAACCCACATGATATGCATGTGAGATGAACAATTAATATGCAACAAGTTTTATATAAAGAATTTATAAAATAGGGGCTCGGGAAAAGGTTCACACATCGGGGTTCGGAAGATCTTGGTTCAGGGGTTCGGGGTTCGGACTCAGGGTTCGGCGGGGATCGATCTCGCATCCGGGAAGGACTTGGTTCGGTGTCGGGGCGCATCGGATTCGTCTGGGTCGGTGCCGATCTTGTCGTTGCGAAGATCTTGTCGGGTCCTCGTATCGGATCGGTCTTGGCGTTCGGGAAGAAGAACTTGTCGTCCTCGTGGCGATCTTGGCGTTCTTCAGGTTCGGGTTTTGGCGTCCGAGGGAAGTACTTGGCGTGTCGGGTTCGGTCTTCGAATCCATGTCAGGGCTTGAGGGTCTTTGGGTCCGTGACGAGGAACTTGCCGTCTAAGAAGGAGAACTCGGGGTATTGCAATTCCGTGTAGAAGTTCTTGGCGTTCGGGATCTCGACGAGCTTGGCGTCCTTGTCAGAGTTCTCGGTTGACGATGTCGGTCTTGGGTTTGGCGCCGGTGGGTCTGGGCGATTCCATGTCGAAGGCCCGAGGAAGATCATGTCGATACGAAGCATTTTAGCGAGTTGGGCTCGGGCGCCAGATCCCTGCGGACGATCTTGGATTACCACCTAACCTGTGACGGAGGACTTGGCGTGCGGTAGCAACGCATACTAAACTGCCACGAGCGTTAAACCACACCCAACTCGCAGGGAAAAACAAAACAGAGGCCACGGTCGGAGGTAGAGCTTGGAGGGCAGCGACCACTCGCTGGTCATGGCGACAAGCGCACTTGTAGACAGCGACAAGGGCGCAGACTTCCTGGGTGCACGTCGGAATACGGCGCGAGCGAGCCATGGGGCTTGAGGGCGTGAAGCAAGGACGAGCTTGGGAGGGTACCGCCGATAGGGACGCGCTGGGCCGGCGAGGCGCAGTCAACTGGGGTATCCGGCAGCGGAGAACATGTCCGTCGGAAGCCCTGCAGAGAGCGGTGGAGGCGAGGACGGAGACGAAGCCCCGGGTCGAGGTCGAGAGAACGCGAGGCGGAGGGGCATGGCCAGACGCGACGGCGGCGGTCGGCAGCGCTCGGAGGAGGGTGGTGGTTGAGGCAGAGGCGAGGGAGCTCGTGAGGCAGGGACCAGCGGGGACCTGGGCGTGCTGCGGGGCGCCGAGGCGACGAGAGCGGCGCCTGGCGAGGCCGGCAGCGGCGGAACTGGCCAGAGGCGGCGGGGTGGAGGAGATGGCTTCGGGGCGGCGGGGCGGAGGCGCTGGAGGCCGAGGGCGGCGACTGAGACGGTGGAGACGAAGGAGAGGGAGGGGAGGCCCGCGGCCGGGGGAAGCGAACGGGGCGCTGGGGAGGAGCGAGGCGGCGGCGAAGAGGTCCGGTGGCGGTCTGCGAACTCGGCAGCGGCGCTTGCTCTGCGTCGAGGACGTGAGCGCGAGCGGTTGGTGGAGAGGGCATCTGGCGGCGGGGAACGTGGGGAGAGAGAGAGGGATATCGCGGGGTGGGTGGAGGCGACCGAGCCGCGGGATGGGGCCCAGGATGCAGGCGGTTGGGGTGGGGGACGTGTTGGACGCGAGGAGGTGGGGTTCGGGAGCGTGCCAGGGTGTGAGAGGTGTGGGTGGGCCAGCGGGTGGGACCGGGGGCGAGAGAGGAGCGGGGTCGCGCCCAGGTGGGGAGGCTGCCGGTGGTGGGGCCAGGGAAAGAGCAGGTGGGGTGGGGAAAACGGGACCAGGGGTTTGGGTGGGCGCCTGGGAGCGGCTGGCTGCGCGCGCGCGTGTGTGTTGTGTGTGTGGGGCTGCTGGGGTAGGGCAGGTGTGTGAGGGTGAGGGAGGGGATTGGAGGGAGGAAGGGAGAGGATGAGGTGGCAGTTTGCGATTGGCCGGGGTGAGGTGGCTGAAGGGTGGGTAGAATAGGACTGGGTAGGAAAAGGGTTTAGGGGGGACTGGTTTTGTACTGGGGGTGGCCGACTGGGTCGGATCAGCCCGGTACGGCTGCCCCCTAAAATAATTAAACATTTTATTTATTTTAAAGGGGCCTTTTGCAAACCGTGGTTAGTCAAAACAAAATATTCCGGAGACCCGGGTTTTAATTTGAAATCAAGACGGGGCGTTTAGAAAACAAAATCAGGCTTTTCGAAAATAGTTTTATGCAAACAAATGCAAGATGACATGACGATGCTCAAATGCAATGTGGCATGATGACATGAGCATGCGGTCATGATGATGCAATGCACAAAAACAACGCGATTTTCTAGTAGTGGTTTTTGCGGGATGCCACAATTCGACACCACTAACAATGGATCTCGCCCTCGAGATCCGCCTCCTGGTACGGGGAAGAAGGCCGCCAATCTGAATCTTCTCGCTTCGTGTAGATCCTCGCGACACCACTAACAAGGTTCTTTCTTCATCTTGAAATTGGCGACACCACCAGCAAGAGGTCGTTTCTCATGTTCGTCGAGGGAGCTCTCCGGATAAACAATGGAGGAGTTAAAGGTAAGTCCACCTCTAACTTCCATGGAAGGAGTAAAAATTGCATCGATCCACCATTCAGTGTACAAAAGCGAATGATAAGAGTAGTGGTATGGTCGCGACTCCATCCCGCACTCAAAGCATTACTATGTACATGAACATACGGGTTATGCAACCAACTTTCGGAATTTAGACTGAAGATCTTGTCAATCGAGATTCAGAAACAAAAGGCGTGATGCAGACTCGGCATCGGATCTGGCGTAGGCGATGTCGTCGCGTCGGAAAACACCGGAAGGCACAAACAAGGAACAAAGAATGGTACCACAATAGACGGATTCCTCAGACAGCGTGAACACCGGAAGGTAGAACACCGTTATCAAAGGAGGAAGCGAAACCCTGAAGGTACGACGGAACCCAACCACGAGAAATCCTGGACTTGAAGAGAGAGAAGAGAGCGGATTCAAAACACGCAGAGGTGAGAGGAGAGCAGCAGAGGGGTAAGGAGTAAAATCAGACCTAATCAGAACTATCCAACCGATTTTGCAAAAATAGTTTGACACTCTACTTCGGCCGTTAGCTAGGTTATCCTACAGGCTGGACTTGTGGGGTATCGCAACTGCTGAGCTCTGATACCACTCTGTAACACCCTCAGAATCGGCCCTATGCAAGTTTCAGCGCTTCCCGCCAAACCCGCATAGAAACGATTCAAAGGTGCCCACCAGGCACTTGCGTGCGGGTGGAAAACGAAGTAATAACATTACACAACAGTCCTCGATGGACCCACAGAACAGATATATATACAACACGACTCCATGAGTCAAGAATACAGATATACAATACCAAGATCCAAATCACATTGAAAACAATACGGCGTCCGAGTACGGACAAGATGCAAATTGATCTAAGAGCCCTGAAGAATAACCAATGGCGTCCATAACCCTGCCCAGGCCAAGCCGGAAGGGTAACCCTGCTAACGACGTCGATCTCAAAACCTGCTTAAACAAAAGGGGTGCCGACAAAGGGCAAAGGAAAAAGAGAGAGCGGACAGTACTGAGGCCAGTACACGGCGAGGCTAGAATTCGGCGGTCCTCGCCTACATAGGTATGGTGGACTGAAGCGGCAGCGCAGCATGCACTAGAACAACCTATAGAGACTCGATACAACTGTCGGCTATCAGAAAGGGATAAGAAATACCTATTCGGATCCAATCTTTAACTATCACCAAGCATACCCATCCTGGAATTTCCCCCTCGATACCAAACGAGGAAGTCAACCGAGGGACTCACACAGTTGGCAGTTTTATTTATTCAGTTATCGTTGCAGCAATTACTAGTCAGGTATAGATAGTCATCCTGATAAGGTAAGCAGTGTGCAGTTTTAGTTAACCAGTCCGTTGTAGTTGCAACACTTACTAGTCAGATACAATTAGCATGAGATATCCCAAAACCCAGCAGTTGTTGGTACTTTTATTTAGCCATTCCGTTATAGTTGCAATACTTACTAGTCAGATACAATGGTAGCAAGCGTCAACCCAAACAAGCAATTGTTAGCAATTTTATTTAGCCATTCCATTATAGTGAAGCTGATTACTAGTCATTATAAAGTCAAATTTATAGCACTACTTTAGTTATAGTTGTCTATGATCGAGATACTGTGCTCCAAGTCGTCCATAACCGCGGACACGGCTTTCAGAAAGTTTTACCCTGCAGGGGTGCACAAATAGCAACACACACTCGATCAACCTCGGAAAAACCAAATCAAAACCCAACGAGGCCTTCACGACAAAGCAATCACCAGATTCAGAAATATTTTAGGGGGCCACCCCATTAAGCTACCCGCAACGAAGTTAGCTGACTCCGAGACGGACTCAAGGTTTGGGTGGACGGCTGTAAACGACTGGGAACCCGAAAGTGTGACTGGGCTTGTCGATACCGCGAAATCGTGTCCCGATCCCAAATAGTACAGGTGCAGTACATCGCACAATTTAAATAAAGCAGTAGAGCATGGCATAAGTACAGGATAGTAAATAAAACCTCAAACTAGTTTGTGGCCCCAAGAAATAAGAATGAATCAAGCTCTGGCTCAGGGGGGTCCCATAATCCTCCCGGATGTGGATAGCGCGAATATTCAAGGAACAGGTATCAAGTACTCGGGGTCCTACGGGACACAAGTGGACGGTTAACAACCAAATAACATCTATTGCCCACCTGTGCCTCTGCATTTACCTACTTCAATTTTAGTTATTAAACAATAATTAGAGTTATGATCATCTCCAACAATAAACATGCGGCAATACTCCAACAACTGTGGTACTCGACGACACGCAACAGCACTCGAGCAAGCGACTACGACGCGCAAGTCCAGCTATCTACCAAACAACAGGTAATAGGATGTGTCCAAGGCAATATAAGGCTGCAAGGAAATCACGGGTACGGAAACTAGAGCAACGCAACACAGATAGCAATAGATCAACAGGAGGGAATAAATACTATAAAAGTAAGATAGGTAGAAAGGGGGAGATGCTCGCCTGAAAAACATTGCCGAAGGTTCATCCGAAGATCGGGTCGACACTCGCATCAACTCAACGGCCTTATCCGCGAAGAACCAAAACACTACAAGAAACACCGGATGCACTATTTAATACTATGACAGAAGATCGGGCATGATGCATGTATGATGTATGACATGGAAAAGGTGCGATGCAACTAGGCCACATTAAGCGGAACCAGGGTCCGACAATTAATTAAACGGTTCAAGTTATTTATCTACCCCGCAATTTAAATGTTGTCTTAACATGGCAAAAGATAGCACCGGTTTGCTACACAAATTTAAATGGGGTCCGGAATAAGACAAAGATATCCCGCATATAGACTCCATATTTAATTATGAGATGAATTGGCATAATGCCCCCAACCCACATGATATGCATGCGAGATGAACAATTAATATGCAACAAGTTTTATATAAAGCATTTATAAAATAGGGGCTCGGGAAAAGGTTCACACATCGGGGTTCGGAAGATCTTGGTTCAGGGGTTCAGGGTTCGGACTCAGGGTTCGGCGGGGATCGATCTTGTTGGAATTATGCCCTAGAGGCAATAATAAAGATGTTATTATTATAATTCTTGTTCATGATAAAGTTTATGTTCCATGCTAGAATTGTATTAAGCGGAAACTTTAATACTTGTGTGGTTTGTGAACAACACCGTGTCCCTAGTACGCCTCTATGGACTAGCTCATTGATCAATGATGGTTAAGGTTTCCTAATCATAGACATGAGTTGTCAATTGATAATGAGATCATATCATTGGGAGAATGATATGGTGGATAGACCCAAACAAAGCAGAGCAATTAGATCGTGTCATCGTGTTCGTCTTTGCGAAGCTTTTCCTATGTCAAATATTGTATTCCTTAGACCATGAGATAATGCAACTCCCTGGTATCGGAAGAAAGCTTTGAGGTCATCAAACGTCATCCTATGAGAGGGTGATCATAAAGGTGTCTCTCAGGTGATCGGAAAGTATCTGTTGGGTTGTATGTATCGAGATGGAATTTGTCCCTCCCAAGTCGGAGAGATATACTTCGGGCCCACTCGGTAATCGATATCAACACCGCTTGCAAGCATGTGGTTAAGGAGTTAATCACAAAGTGATATCGGATTACGGAACGAGTAAAGTACTTGCTGTGAACGAGATTGAACTAGGTATGACGGTACCGACGATCGAATCTCGGGCAAGTAAAATATCGCGAGACGAAGGGAATATATATATGGGATTGATTGAATCCTGGCATGGTGGTTCATCCGATATGATCATCGATGAATGTGTGGGAGTCAATATGGGTGCCCAGACCCCGCTGTTGATTATTGATAGAAGATCATGTCTGCATATTCTCGAACCCGTAGGGTCACACACTTAACGTATCTCGACGCTAGGATAGATTGGATAATTGGTTTATGAATTTTTGTTCGGAGTCTCGGATGGGATCCGGGATATCACGAGAGGTTCCGGAATGGTCCGGAGAATAAGATTCATATAAGGCAGTGCAGTTTTTGGAGTTCGGAATTGTTCCGGGTTAATCGGTATTGTACCGGAAGCTTCTAGAACCTTCCGGAAGGGGACCAACGTGGCCCCACCTTCCGGGAGGGGGCATGGGCCTATGAGGGAGTGTCCTGGCCGCATTGGGCCAGGGGCACAAGGCCCCATAGGGCCCAGCCGATTCTAGAGAGATTTGACTCGTTTAAATCTCGGGATAGAATTCCTAGATAAGGGAGAGTTTAAATCGTTTAAACTAGAGATAGGATTTCTAGATAAGGGAGAGTTTAAATTGTTTAAACTAGAGATAGGCTTGGAGGAGGGGCAAGGGCTGGCCGCCCCCCCCCCCCCTCTATATATAGAGGGGTGGTGCGCCCCCTCCCCCACACACACCTTCCTCCAAGCCCTAGCAGCCTTGCTACCTTCCTCTCTCCCTCCCGACTGTTTGTAGGCGAAGCCCTGCAGCAGAAATTCTCCACCATATACACCACGCCGTCGTGTTGTAGATCCAATCTATCTCTCCACCATACTCGCTGGTCCGAGGAAGGAGGAGACGTCGAGGTGCTGCACGTGTGCATCTCACGGAGGCACCGCCACTTGTGGTGCTAGATCGGTTCGGATCGCGAGGAGGAGAAGCGAGTACGACTACATCACCCACGTTCCAACGAACGTTCCGCTGTGCGAATCTTCAAGGGTATGAAGATCTAATCCAATCTCTCTCGTTGTTTGCATCTCCTAGATTAGATCTTGGCTTTCCCTTTGTTCGCTCCGTAGAAAATTTTGATTTACTATGCCGCGAAACCCATCAGATCTCGCATCCGGGAAGGACTTGGTTCGGTGTCAGGGCGCATCGGATTCGTCTGGGTCGGTGTCGATCTTGTCGTTGCGAAGATCTTGTCGGGTCCTTGTATCGGATCGGTCTTGGCGTTTGGGAAGAAGAACTTGTCGTCCTCGTGGCGATCTTGGCATTCTTCAGGTTCGGGTTTTGGCGTCCGAGGGAAGTACTTGGCGTGTCGGGTTTGGTCTTCGAATCCATGTCAGGGCTTGAGGGTCTTTGGGTCCGTGACGAGGAACTTGCCGTCTAAGAAGGAGAACTTGGGGTATTGCAATTCCGTGTAGAAGTTCTTGGCGTTCGGGATCTCGACGAGCTTGGCGTCCTTGTCAGAGTTCTCGGTTGACGATGTCGGTCTTGGGTTTGGCACCGGTGGGTCTGGGCGATTCCATGTCGAAGGCCCGAGGAAGATCATGTCGATACGAAGCATTTTAGCGAGTTGGTCTCGGGCCCCAGATCCCTGCGGACGATCTTGGGTTACCACCTAACCGGTGACGGAGGACTTGGCGTGCGGCAGCAACGCATACCAAACTGCCACGAGCGTTGAACCACACCCAACTCGCAGGGAAAAACAAAACAGAGGCCACGGTCGGAGGTAGAGCTTGGAGGGCAGCGACCACTCGCTGGTCATGGCGACAAGCGCACTTGTAGACAGCGACAAGGGCGCAGACTTCCTGGGTGCACGTCGGAAGACGGCGCGAGCGAGCCATGGGGCTTGAGGGCGTGAAGCAAGGACGAGCTTGGGAGGGTACCGCCGATAGGGACGCGCTGGGCCGGCGAGGCGCAGTCAACTGGGGCATCCGGCAGCGGAGAACATTTCCGTCGGAAGCCCTGCAGAGAGCGGTGGAGGCGAGGACGGAGACGACGCCCCGGGTCGAGGTCGAGGGAACGCGAGGCGGAGGGGCATGGCCAGACGCGACGGCGGCGGTCGGCAGCGCTCGGAGGAGGGTGGTGGTTGAGGCAGAGGCGAGGGAGCTCGCGAGGCAGGGACCAGCGGGGACCTGGGCGTGCTGCGGGGCGCTGGGCGACGAGAGCGGCGCCTGGCGAGGCCGGCAGCGGCGGACCTGGCCGGAGGCGGCGGGGCGGAGGAGATGGCTTCGGGGCGGCGGGGCGGCGGGGCGGAGGCGCTGGAGGCCGAGGGCAGCGACTGCGACGGTGGAGACGAAGGAGAGGGAGGGGAGGCCCGCGGCCGGGGGAAGCGAATGGGGCGCTGGGGAGGAGCGAGGCGGCGGCGAAGGGGTCCGGTGGCGGTCTGCGAACTCGGCAGCGGCGCTTGCTCTGCATCGAGGACGTGAGCGCGAGCGGTTGGTGGAGAGGGCATCTGGCGGCGGGGAACGTGGGGAGAGAGAGAGGGATATCGCGGGGTGGGTGGAGGCGACCGAGCCGTGGGATGGGGCCCAGGATGCAGGCGGTTGGGGTGGGGGACGTGTTGGACGTGAGGAGGTAGGGTTCGGGAGCGTGCCAGGGTGTGAGAGGTGTGGGTGGGCCAGCGGGTGGGACCGGGGGCGAGAGAGGAGCGGGGTCGTGCCCAGGTGGGGAGGCTGCCGGTGGTGGGGCCAGGGAAAGAGCAGGTGGGGTGGGAAAAACGGGACCAGGGGTTTGGGTGGGCGCCTGGGAGCGGCTGGCTGCGCGCGCGCGTGTGTGTTGTGTGTGTGGGGCTGCTGGGGTAGGGCAGGTGTGTGAGGGTGAGGGAGGGGATTGGAGGGAGGAAGGGAGAGGATGAGGTGGCAGTTTGCGATTGGCCGGGGTGAGGTGGCTGAAGGGTGGGTAGAATAGGACTGGGTAGGAAAAGGGTTTAGGGGGGACTGGTTTTGTACTGGGGGTGGCCGACTGGGTCGGATCGGCCCGGTACGGCTGCCCCCTAAAATAATTAAACATTTTATTTATTTTAAAGGGGCCTTTTGCAAACCGTGGTTAGTCAAAACAAAATATTCCGGAGACCCGGGTTTTAATTTGAAATCAAGACGGGGCGTTTAGAAAACAAAATCAGGCTTTTCGAAAATAGTTTTATGCAAACAAATGCAAGATGACATGACGATGCTCAAATGCAACGTGGCATGATGACATGAGCATGCGGTCATGATGATGCAATGCACAAAAACAACGCGATTTTCTAGTAATGGTTTTTGCGGGATGCCACACCGCTCCGCCGCCGGTAGCCACCGCAGCGCCGCCCATATATGGCTGGCACGCTGTACACCGTAGGATTTTGATCCGACGCTTACAATAGATCCTTAGTCGAAGAGGTACGATTAGTTCTGAGCCGCACGATACACTTTAAATCCTGCGGTCCATGTTGCTAATCCGAACGAACCGGTATGACCCAATGGGAATCAGACACGTGGCTCTAAGTGTGAGTTAAAAACAGAAACATTTCAATATGATATGTGATTTTGAAAATTGCATAACTTTCAAATCACATGTCCAAATTTTGCAAATTTTATACCATTGGAATCAGTGGAGCAAGCCCTAGCCAACCATGCCGTTTGTTTAGTAAAAAGCTTCTGGAAAAATGTTTGTTTTTGCAGAAATATTTGTATGCTTGTTTAGGTTATAAAAATTGTTCTAAAATGTTTTTGGGGATAAAATCTTTGGAAAATGGATTGATTTGAACCTACTGACCATAGGAAACACTTTGTGGTTTCAAAAATGTTTTTGGTGAAACAAAAGAATGATTCTTTTATTTAAAACCATTTCTAGTCAAATAAAAATATAGTTTATTTATTAAAAATGGTTTTGGAAGAAAACCTTTGGGAAATGTTTTGTTTTAAACTCTCTGACCCCAAACACCAAGTTTTATGGTTTGAAAACATATTTGGTGAACCCTATAGATTAATGCTTTAGTAAAAATATTTCTACCCCACATAAAATGACACTTTGTTTTGAAAATGGTTTATGAAGTGAAACCTTTTGCAAATGACTTTGCCACTTTACCAAAATGACCATTAGGTGTTTTCAAATGTTTATGACCCATTAGGAACCACTTTTCAAAACAAAACAAAGCTTGGCATGCTTGCATGTATTACTTTGACTTTGTGATTTTATGTGATTGATTTGCTTGAATGGTAGATTAAAATATTGTTTGCTTGATTGATTTGTAGTGACTTGAAGAGTGTGATTGTTGCAAGGACAAGGAGTGAACTTATACCCTCTATCAAAAAGGCAAGTGATGCTTCATACTTTTGACCCATTACTTTCACTATGCATTAGTGATTTTCTCTAAGTAAAACTTGCATGGAATTTTGCTAAGTATAAACCTTGCTATGGAAAAACCTAGTAGATGAAACCTTAGTAGAAATTTCCTAAGTCAAGATACCTACTACTATCATGCTTAGATTATCTAATAGAAAACAAGGGTGGAAATATATTCACACTATGGAAAATTTCTAAGTCTGAGGACTTATGTTTTTCTTAATAAAACAACTAAGTCAATGAATCACCTGGGTGGAATGGGACTTTATTGGTGGTTTTTGGTTGAGTGGTTCACAAGGCCCATGTTTATGGTTGACCTTGTGTATCTCACTTGTGGATTGCCACCCACGAACAAAGAGATTTGAGATGTCAAATGTTGAGAAGCTTCAAGTGCAGCCACTTGGCATTATGGGCTCTGCCTGGATCATATAGGTTGCAAGAACTTAGCCATATGGACAGTTGGTGGTAGAGTTTGATAGGTTGGAACGCGTCCATTTTGGTCTAAGGGAAGGCTTCTGAAAGATCTTGTCTTGGGAAACCAAGTCTTGTGGGGAAAGTGCACCACCTCTGCAGAGTGTAAAATCTAAGTACTTAGCCATGTCCCTGGTAAAGGACAATTTGAGCATCGAGACATGGAAGCAATCAAGAATCTCATCATTCAAATTTCTAAGTTAAAAACTTGTTGTTGAACAAGGGTTAAAGGATCTTAAATCTTTGATTGGGAGAAATGATTTTGTCAAGCAAAAACTTAGTGTTTTCAAAGGTTAAGGAAAAATCTATTTTGAGCAATGCAAGCCTCAACTCCACTTAGCCAAATGCATATAGATGATAGACTCCACCATACTACCATAGTATCACTTGCCAATACAATTCAAATGTATTGACCCTTGTGGCTGTAACTTGTTATGTTGCAGGTGTGATTGATTTAGTGAAGTGTGTTGATTAGGATTACAAACTGTCACATCCCAAGATTTTCCAAATCTTGTAATGTGAAAATAAATGAATAAAATAAAACTTTGTTTGATTTTCAGAGCCAGAAGAAACTTTTTGAATTTAAATGGAACCTCAAACCCATTTGAATTAAATAAAATCCTAAAGGAATTTAATGAGTTAAACATTTAATTAAAGGAAATTAAAAATGTTTTGGAATTACTATTTTGGAATCTTTTAATAAAAGATTTGGTTTTTCAAAAGAAAAGGTGAATTTATAAATAAAGGTTATTTTATAAAGCCAAATTAAACCTTGACCAAACTTTGGAATTAAAACATTTTGTTTTGAATAAAAATAGCAAAGGTTTATTTAAATAAATTAATAAGAATTTTATTATCCAAAATTTATTTAAATAAAAGGTTTTACCATTTTAATTGAAACATCAAAACTTATTAAATTATTTTAAATAAGTTTTCCAAGTATTTTATATTCTCTAATAAAACCTACTGAAGTGTTTTTGGTTTTAATTTTAGTTTTCAAAATAAAGATATTAATAAAACAAATTCTATTTGATTTAATAACTAAGGTCCATTTTAATTAATTATTAAATGGATCCTAAAATAAAGATGTTGTTTTGTTTTAAACAAGTTTCCAAATATTCTTTATTTCCAAATAAAACCTACTGAATGGCTTTGGTACTATTTTAATTTTAAAAATAAATATTCTAATAAAACAAATCTTATTTGAATTAAATGAATAAGGTTTATTCATTTAATTGGTATTGGACCCTAAAATAAAATGTTATTTCATTTTAAACAAGTATTTCAAGTATCTTATATTTTCAAATAAAACCTACTGATTTGGTTTTGAAAGTGTTTGGATTTCAAATGAAGATTTTATTAAATAAATCAAACCATATTAACTAAATAAAGGACCCTTTTATTTAATTAATGAAGGGATCTTAAATATTATTTTATTTTGAGATTTGGTTTATGTTGATAGACAGAACCAAAAACTCATTACAATTGTGAATTGTTTGAATTATTTGAATGCTTGAATAGTTGGATGAAGTTCGAATCAGAAAATAGGAAATAGAAAAGGATAAAACAAAGCAAAAAGAAAAAAATAAGAGTAAAACGACCAGCCCAGCTAAAGCCCACCCCAGCCCAGTCCAGCCCATCTGCCCTCTCCCCCGAACCGTTTTTCCTCACCACAAAAGCAACCCGTTAAGTCAATGACCAGTGGACCTCCCCCTCGTTTCTTTTCCCACTGACCAGCGGACCCCACTCCTCCTGTTCTTCCTCCCCACCCGCACGACTCCCTCTCCCCCCTCGTCGCCGTTTCCTGCAGTAATCCCGCGGCTTCAATTCATCATAATGTCGGGCCTTTACCTCACCTTAACCAAGCTCGATAAAACGCCAGCATTCCTTCTTCATTTCCCCTCTGCCCCCTCCCCAAAGCACGCCCCTAGGCTGCCGTATTTCGCCAGACACTCCCCCTGTCTCCGACGACCTTTCTCGCCGATTCCGGCGACACGACACTGCCCCGAGCCTCCCTGAGCACGCTGACAACTTCCCCACTCCCAGACGCACCTCCCAGCACTTTTAGTTCGACCGCGGACGCCCTGGAGCACCGACTACGACAAGCTCCCGACGTCGCCGTGTTTGTCTTCTGCTCCGACGACGCCCACAGGTTGTATCCGACCGCCCCTCCACTTCTCTTTCATGCACGCGTCACCGCCTCGACCTTGCGCAGCTAACCTTGCCCTCCGTTTGCCTTGGCGTGATCTGTAGCGTCGTCCTCGACCTCGACCGCGTGCGTCCGTCGCCAGAACCAACTCCGGCGAAGAATCCTGCCCGTCCCCGTGCGCCCCTTGCCACGAAGACCACACGACCAGCATCACCTCGTCCTCGCGATCTCGGTGAGCTTACACCCTCCCTGTTTCGCTTCATGCCTCGCCAGCACCGCCGCCGTCTGCCCGTCGCCGCCGCACACAGCCGCGCAACGCCGCCAGTTAATGGCCGATTGTTTAGGTCCGTTAGATCTCGATCGGGTGGATGTGATAGAATGACTTAATCGCGAAGGGGTATGCGCTCAGTACCGCACGATCTGACTTAATCCAACGTGCCACAACCGCGATCCACACCGAACCGGTACCAGCGAATGACGTTGCGCCGCGTGTCACCAGATGGATTGAAATTAGAATTTGAAATCTGATTTAGGTATGATTTTGAAACCACTATATCTTTGGATCTACACGTCCAAATTTTGCAAATTTTATGTCGTTGGATTCAGGAGAACAAGACCTGGCCAACCATGCCCTTAGTTTAGTAAATAGTATCTGTTATCTTGTTTTAATTTGCAGAAACTTTTGTGTGCTTGTTTAGATTAGAAAAATTGTTTAAAAATGTTTTTAGGGTTAAAACCTTTGCAAAATGGTTTGATGTGACCTTACTGACCCTAGGAACCAACCCTTGGTGTTAAAAATGATTTTGGAAAGATTTAGGTTGGATTACTTGACTTAGCCATTTTCTAGCCCAATAAAAAGAATGGTTTTTGTTATAAAAATATTTATGGAAAGAAAACTTTAAGAAAATGGTTTGATCAAACCCACTGACCCAAAACACCAATTTTTGCAAATTAGCAACTCATTTGGTGAAAAACTTAATAGTTTTGCCTTGATAAAACATTTTTCACCACATGAAATGATGAATGGATTTTAAAAAAATGGTTTATGGATAAAACCTATTTGCAAATGACTTTGCCATTTTGGTAAATGACCAATTTGGAACTTACAAAGTTTAGAAGCCTGGTGGAGACCATCCTTGCAATAGAACCAACATTTGCATGCTTATGCATGACTTAGATTCCATTACTTTGCGTGTGTGAAAAATTGTTTGTTTGACTTTGGTTTGGAATGAGAATTGAATGTGTGTTTTCTTGATTGACTTGGAGTGAAGTGTGAGACTAGCAAGATCAAGGAGTGAACCACCATTCCCTACCAAAAAGGCAAGTTATGCTTCATACTTTCTATCCCATTACTTTCACTATGCATTAGTGATTTTGCTAAGTAAAACTTGCATGGATTTTGCTAAGTATAAACCTTGCTATAGGAAAACTAGTAGATGAAACCTTAGAGGAAATCTTCCTAAGTTAAGATTCCTATTACTATCAAGCTTAGCCTAGCTAATAGAAAATTTGGGTGGAATATATATTCACACTATGGAAAAATATTCTAAGTCTGAGGACTTGTGATTTTGTCTAATAAAACAATTGAGTTAATGAATCACCTGGGTGGAATGGGCTTGCTTGGTGGTTTTTGGTTGAGTGGTTCACAAGGCCATGGAATTGGCTTGTGTATCTCACTTGTGGAATGCCACCCAGGCACAAAGAGATTTGAGATGTCAAATGTTGAGAAGCTTCAAGTGCAACCACTTGGCAATATGGGCTCTGCCATGATCATATAGGTTGCAAGAACTTAGCCATATGGACAGTTGGTGGTAGTGTTTGATAGGTTGGAACGCGTCCATTTTGGTCTAAGGGAAAGCTTCTGAAAGATCTTGTCTTGGGAAACCAAGTCTTGTGGGGAAAGTGCACCACCTCTGCAGAGTGTAAAACCTAAGTACTTAGCCATGTCCCTGGTAAAGGACAATTTGAGCATCAAGACATGGAAACAATCAAGAATCTCATCATTCAAATTTCTAAGTTAAAACTTGTGGATTGAACAAGGGTTGTTTGAAATCTTCAATCTTTGGTTGGTAGATGCCTTGGAAAGGATCTTCAATCTTTGATTGAGAAAAATGATTTTGTCAAGCAAAAACTTAGTATTTTCAAATGTTAAGGAAAAATCTATTTTGAGCAATGCAAGCCTCAACTCCACTTAGCCAAATGCATATAGAAGTTAGACTCCACTATACTACCATAGTATCACTTGCCAATACAATTCCACTGTATTGACCCTTGTGGCTATAACTTGTATGTTGCAGGTTTGATTGATTTTAGTGAAGATTGATTGTTTAGGATTACAAAGTCTACAACCAACATCTGCCTGTGGCACTTTGAAGATGAAGGACCCATGCTTATAGTTATTCCGCTGCAATGTAATGTAATAGCCAAATGAGCTATGTATGATGTAATAAAATTATGTTATTCCTGGTTATAAAGTTATATTATGATCTTTGTTTCTTGATATTACATCTTAACTGTGGATGCTAGCTATTGATACAGGGACTAGCATTGTAAACACAGGAGGGATCAATCTTATGAAAGGTTGGGACATCTACACAAAGTCTACAACCAACATGTCTGCTTGTGGCACTTTGAAGATGAAGGACCCCATGCTTATATATATTCTGCTGCAATGTAATGTAATAGTCAAATGAGCTATGTAAGATGTAATAAAATTATGTTATTCCTGGTTATAAAGTTGTATTATGACCTTTGTTTCTTGATATTACATCTTAACTGTGGATGCTAGCTATTGATCCAGGGACTAGCATTGTAAACACAGGGGACTCTACCTTATTAAAAGGTTGGGACCCTTACACCTTCTCTCCCAAATTCCACAAAAGCTACAAATATAGTGGGAGAATAAGGGAGGAAGAACACAACACGAAATCCACAAAAGAAACCCCAAGATCTAGATCCCAACATGATCCCCTCACATAGAGGAGAGATGGATTGGTGGAGTTGTAGATCTAGATCTTCCCTTTCAAAACCCCCCAAAAGATTCAAAAAATATGGGAGGGATTGAGAGTATTTGCAAGCTCTTGAAGGTCAAAACAATAGAGGAGAGAGAGAATGCAACCAACCAGCCTAAGGAGGAAGAAGGGGTCTATTTATACTCCTCCCCAACGAAATATGACCGTTTGGGACATCCCAGGCCGGAAAATCCGCCCACCCCCGGATATTCCAGGTTCCCCGGGCCAAAATATGGCTAAGGACTTTGCAGCACGGACCTATGTATAGGGGGCAGATATTTGGGGCAGATAATAACCCCTCCCAGATTTTTTTCCGGATAATCCGCCCCCTCCAAAAACTGGCAGAAATAGCAAAACTGAAACCATCATAACTTTTGCATATGGACTCCGATTTTGATGATCTTGGGATCGTTTGGAAGATAGTAACGATATCTACAAGATCATGCAGGGAACCATCACAATACAGGAAGGGAGGATAGAACCAAATGATGAAAGGTTTAACCTATCTATAAAATACAAACCGGTAAAACCTCCAATATCGAAAACACAATAGAGAATGCATATGAAATCTATTTTCGATGAACTTGAGCTTGCCATAGAGATTGACACAAGATCTAAATCCTCTCATGGATAAGAACCAAATAAGAACCAAGAAATATGATTCCAAGAATGCAAAGGTTTGATCTCTCACCAAGGGATATGATCAAGTTACTCACTCGAGAGCCCCTCTTGATAGTACGGTTAACTATCCTATAAACCGGTCTCCCCAACTAACACCATGAGACCAGTAAGAAATAAACTCTAACAATATCAAA
Organism: Avena atlantica; assembly: GCA_910589765.1. NCBI lineage: Eukaryota > Viridiplantae > Streptophyta > Magnoliopsida > Poales > Poaceae > Avena > Avena atlantica. Next base: position 377,734,142 of record OU342734.1, on the reverse strand, counting down.
CCTTTTCCATGTGTATATTCCACTTGATCTTGAATTCTTGATGATGACGATCTTCTACACCTCAAGATGGAGCACCTTTCTTGATTGCACTAGCTTGATGAAGACTTGTAATTTGATCCCCCATAATCCACTATGGAAGAGCCTTTCTTTTAGGCATATCTTCACATATCCATGATCACCATAAGGATGGAAAGATATAGTTTAGATCATCTTATTATTCAAGACACACTTTCCATAGGCTCAACTTCTACTTGACCAATCTCCGGATCATTCCTTGAAACCTTTATCAACACATGATCTACTTCACTTTATTCTTCTTACAACCTTGAAGCCAACATATGGTTCAAGAATTGTCTATGGACAAATCCTACAAGTAAAACTCAATGCAAACATAAGTCCATAAAACATTGTCATTAATTACCAAAACCACACATGGGCGCACACATGTTCTTTCACCTGGGGTTTTGGGGGGAGACTCGGGGGGCAAGTTTCCCTCCCCCCTCTCTCTTATGCCGCCACTTGGAGGAGGTGGTACAAGGGGGGAACCCTAGCTGCACCCCCCTCTTTATAAAGAGGGGAGGGGAGGGCACACCCCCTGCCCCTTCTTTCTCAAACCTAGCCGCCACCCTCCTCCTCCTTCCTCCTGCTCCGGCTTAGGTGAAGCCCTGCAGAAATCTATCCTCCAACACCACAACGTCGTCATGCTGCTGGGATTCCGAGGGGATCTACTACCTCTGCTTCCTGCTAGAACAGGGAAAGGAAGGTCGTCATCGACTCTATATGTGTGACTGAGGCCGGAAGCGCTGCCGAAACGCGGCTCCAAAAGGATCATCACCGTGATCTTGAGATCGGCAAGTGATCGACTACATCAACCACAAGATTAGATCTCGTTAACGCTTTGGATCTTCGAGGGTTAGTTCTCTCAATCTCGTTCCACCTATCTCGTATATTAGATATTGGCTTTTCCATAGATTGGATCTTGGTTTTTTGTGTTCTCGCGGTAGAATTTTTTTGTTTTCTATGCTACGAACCCTACACTTCAAACCTCCAAGGACAACAGAGGAAGAGCGGAGCCATGTCGACGTTTAGGGAACAAACTCTAAGTGGATGGGTTTAGGGCCATGGAATCATGATCGCCACTCTCTTTTGATCGATCGTTCATGTAATCGTTGTTGCACTTCTAGGTTTATACATGTAGACAGATTGTAGTAGATTGCACAGCTCCAACAGGGATGGCTGTCACGTATATGTAGGCAATTACAGGGTACAATCTTAGTGTTATAAGGAGACCAATTGGACTACAAATATCTCTCAACACACACACCCCACAGTCAAAGGGTTAGTACCGACACATAGACTGGATTGAAAATCAAAAGGTCGACGCCAGCAAGCCCTTCGTCATGATATCCGCAAACTGCTGACAGGTTGCACGTGAAGTACTCGAGAGTGACCAAGAGCAACCTGCTCACGAACAAAGTGGATATCCAGCTCAATGTGCTTGGTGCGTCGATGATGAACGGGGTTGGCGGAGAGGTAGACAGTCGAGACGTTTCCACAAAACACAACGGTAGCCTTGTCAACAGGACAAGATACCTTGGAGAGAAGCTAACAAAGCCAGGTCCACTCAGTGACGGCATTGGCCACGACGCGATACTCAGCCTCAGTGCTAGAGCGCAAGACAGTGGGCTATCTCTTGGATGACCAGGATATGAGCGACGAGGCTAGGTTGTCAACACCCGGATTTTTAATCCCAGATGCCTATTATGCCATACATCGCAATCCCAGGATTACCATTTTTGGGAGACATAACAGATTGGATATCACAGTACCTCATCCATTACAAACCATACATAAGGTCTTACAACAAATAAAGGATGACATGATCCAGTCTTAATACAATCAAAGCAGCGAAATAATATAATAACGATAGCATGGGTGAGACTCCATATTCATGGTCACAGGTAATGCTGACGATGGAAGATGATCCTAGTTATCGTAACCTTCCTGCGGTCCATCCTCCTAATAGTCCTCTTCATACTCTGGCCACGGTAATAGCCAGGGACAAAGCATGAGTACTCTTTAAGTACTCGCAAACTAAGACTAACAAGTGAACTGGTTTTGAGTAGGAAAAACTAGGCTCTAGGTTGTTTTGCAAAAATCTAGATTTACCTTAACTGAGTTCAGAAGCAAAGAAATCTAGTTTAAAGTTTTATAAAACCTAAGTGGGAGTTTAGCTTTCACTTTCACAACCCTGTTGTGGTCAAGTCAAAGTCAAGATTCATTTCACAAGTCATTTTGAAAACATCTCACGACGGAATAGTATGGCCACTCCAACTATCCATAACCATGGACGTGACTACTCGAATAGTTTGACACTCTTCAGAGGTGGTACACTTTCACCATAATATTCGATACATCTGTCAGGAACAATCCTGAATTCACCATACTCAGTATGCGGATAATCAATCTTAACCTTTCAATTACATGCCCTAGTATAGGCACCTCTCCTATGATTTTGGCCTCCCAACCATGACCATCTGTCATCTTGGGAACTGCATAGGTGGTCAATCTTCACGAGGTAGCCTCAGCTCAAACCTCGGCCGCAAGGGAACCCATACTAAGGTATATAAACTTCCAGTCAAGCCCTACCCAATTTCGGGTATTGTGTTTGTATGGTAAAATTGGAATGGTATTGCATCCAAACAACCATCAGTTTTATAAAGGGCTAAGGCTCATGCATCAACATTTTCAGCATCAAAATCATCTGGTGTTCAAGAACACATGTCAAAACATTTTAGTAGAATGACTCATCATTCTAAGGTTTTCATAACCATTTTCACCAAGTATTCTCATCTAAAGTGATCAAGTTTTATGCTTAGAACTAGCCACTACTGTTGGGGGTAAAACTAATGAGGGGTGGTAATCAAGTGTGACTTATCTAAGTTCAATATCATGCCCTAGGATGACATCAAGATTTATCTAACTTAGGCCAAGGTTTATGCTCTTTAGGATACCTTTAATATCTTCCCAAAATCTACAAGTCACTAAGTAAACACAAATAAAAAGCTTTGATAAACAATTAAATAACTAAGCTTGCAAGTAAAACTAGGATTTGGTATTAGCAAGTGGTATAACTAAGGCATGCCTAGTGCATTGCATAGGTTATCTAACTTTCATAGTTGCAAGTGTTAGCTTGCAAGGTTAACTTGTTTTGTGAAGCTTGCTCTATTAGTAGCTTGCCTTGTGTAGTGCAGTGTTTGAAGTTCTCCTCAGCTTCTTCTTTGTAGTAGTCTCCTTCCTCCTCGTATCCTTGGTCGATACTAGCGTCTATAAATAAATACGAGGTACACAATCACCAAACAATACTTAACTAATTCTATTTATCACACCAAGGTTTACACAAGATGATCTAGCATCATCACTATTATCACCAAGATTAAAGCAAAGGTTCTATTTCCTTTATTTTAGAAAAGTAATTTCTACTCATTGAAAAACTACTTAAGATTTAATATTCTCCAACTAAAACATGGGATCATGTTGACACATGTCATCACCACATATTTCAGTACTTGGGAATGTGAATTAAAGTGGTGTCACAATTTAATAAGGTTTAACCTTTTTATTTTAATTAATTAAAGTGACTAGAAATGCCTATGGGGCATTCTTTTATAACTTGTCCATTATTTCTGCAAGTAAACCTAGATATTTTTATATATACAGAAAGGTCTTATCAAATGTGATTTTTGAGAGTTGGAATCAACTCAAAAGGTATTATGGTTGAATTTAGAAAAATGTTTGAATGCATAAAAGTCTTTGCTTTTTTATTTTTGCTATAGGTAATCTACAATTCCAAATGATTTAAATCCAACGGGCTTGGATTAATAATTTAAATACCTTTCTAAAAAAATTAGTTTCATGCAATTTGGGTCAGTGCAACTCTCTGAATTGAATTTTGAATCAACAGGCAGTACTAGGTTTGAAACTAAATTGGAAAAACCAAAGTTTGAATTACTGGGTCGCGCGGGAGTGCTAACTGGGCCGGCCCACTGCACACAGCGCGCACGTGGGCTAGTCAAGTGTCTATCCCCATTCGTCAGTGAGACAGTGAGTGCTGAAGCGGTACGGGGTGATTTGGGTCGTAGGATTAGAAGCTAGATCTACGGCTGAGGTTCATCGTCCACGCCTGAACAGGACGCGGCGAGGTCGAACCCTAGAACGAACAGTGGGGGTCAGTGGGGGTTCACCAGGGCTGCGGCGATGGTCGGCGATGGGGTCGAACAATAAAGTCGACAACGGTGATCCTCCTGGTACCGATGGCTCCTCCTGAGGCAGCTCCAATCAACGGCGCCCTTCTCCTCCAGCAGCAGCACGCTCCGGCGAAATTTCGGCGACCTGGTGCTCGCCTTGCTCTGGGGATGGGTGGGTGTGATCAGTGAGAGGTGGGGAGTGAGATGGTGAGCTAAAATCGAACGGGGAAGGCCTCTATTTATATTGCGACGAGGGGACAGAAGGGTGCGGGTGGAGCTCGTCGTGGTCGTTTGCACAACAAGCTAACGACATTGCTGGGGGTAGGGGATAGTGCGTTGCATCCTAGCGAAGCTCAACGGTATGGTGGCGAGGCATGGGGCAGTGCGAATTGGTCGGAACACTTTGATGCTTTGGACGGGTCTGACGGGAAATTTAATGGCGCAGAGCGTCTACGGTCCGCGCGGCGGCGAACAGGCGTGTACAGGAGGTTCCTGGGGCGGTGGTGATCACGCATGAGGGTGGCGAAGGCAGGTTGCGGTCTATGCTCGCGTGTCGAGCGCGGCGCTCTGGCGCGCTCTCGGCATGGTTGCAGAGAGACTAGGCGCGCTCGTTCTGAGTGGTCCAGTGGCTGGCAAGGCTTGGGCACTGGACAGGGGGTGGCGATGGACGGTGTCTTGTGTCCCAGACAAGGTGGCTAGGCTTGGTGAGGCTGCTAGCTTGCTGTCGACATTGGAGTGGCAAGTTGGGTTCGGGCATGGTCACCATTGATGACATTGTCAAGTTTACAGTGAGCTAGGGCTTGTTAAATAAATTAGATCATCTACTGAGAGTGTAGTGTGAGCTAGATAGGGAACAAGTTAGGCACAACACTGCTCACTATAGTGTTTGATGTTTTATCTGATTTGTGTTCAGAAGGTGTTTGATGAAATGGCCGCAAGAGATTTGAATTTGAATTTTTGGATGAAACTTGGTGGGTGTACTAGTCACATACTAGGTAGTCTCTGGTTGCTTGGATTGGTCAAGGTGAACTGGTTTGGTGGGGTTTTGAGAAATGGTGATCTTCCCATATGATATAGATTCAATTTTGAATTATCATTTGAATCAAGTTGCCAAATGTTTCTGTGAGTTTGCAAAGTGGGCTTGGGTTCACTTTCACTTGGTCTAGCAAGGGGTGAAAAGAAATAGATTTGTTTATGTTTGAAATCTTGGACTAGAAACACTCAAAGTGGTCTAGTGAGCAAGATTGGCAAAAATAACCATTATCTTATTTTGTTTGTTTTTGAATTTCTCTTGATTTGTTTCTGCTTGGAATTGATTTAGATGATGTTGTTTTCATCTTTAAACCAATCCTTGATATTCACAACAATCAAACAATTCCATTCATGCATTCATACATTCATCACATACACACATGCATTCATATGGATTTTAATTAACAAAAGTTTTTGTTAACCCTAAATTTGAGTGGTTGGAATTTGATAACCTCGATTAATATTTTTGTGATGTTACAAACCTTCCCTCCTTAAACAAAATCTCATCCCGAGATTTGAGAAAGAAGAAAAAGAAAACTAGGATTTAAAGAGATCGGGAAACTCCGTCCTAATGTAATCTTCTCACTCCCAGGTAGCTTCTTCTTCAGTGTGGTTGCTCCATTGGATCTTGAGAAACTTGATACTCCGAGTCCTGGTGGTTCTAAAAGCTTCCTCCAAAATACGGATGGATATTTTGGGATACGTCAGTTCATCGTTGATCTCTATGGTTTGGTGATCATTGTTCTTGAAAACTTCGGTCTTGTCGAGGACTTCTAGGCATTTGCGAAGTAACGATATATGGAACACATTATGCACTACTGACATCTCCTCTGGCAGTTCTAGTTGATACGATACTTCTCCTCGACGATTCAGAATATTGAAAGGTCCGATATATCTAGGGGCTAACTTTCCTTTGAGATGGAAATGTTGCATTCCCTTCAAAGGTGATACTTTGAGATACACAAAATCTCCGATATTAAAAGCAAGGTCTTGACGTCTCTTGTCGTTGTAACTCTTCTGTCTGGATTGGCGGTCTTGAGGTGCTCACGGATCTTGTGAACTTTCTCTTTTGCTTCTCGTAGGATGCCGCGTCCAAAAATATGATTCTCTCCTACTTTCGACCAATTTAAAGGGGTACGACACTTCCTTCCATACATGAATTCAAATGGGGACATTTGCAAACTGGCTTGGTAACTGTTGCTGTACAAAAATTCTGCGAACGGTAGATAATCTTCCCATTTTGATCCATACTATAGTACACAAGCTCTCAACATATCTTCGAGTATTTGATTTACTCGCTCTGTTTGTCCATCTGTCTAAGGGTGATAAGTTGTGCTGAAATCTAGTCTTGTTCCCAATCCTTCTTGGACTTTCTTCCAAAACCTCAACGTAAAGTGAGTTCCTCGATCCGACACGATGTTCTTGGGGACTCCATGCAAACTGACAATTCTAGCGATGTACAACTCTACTAGCTTCGAACTCTGGTAGGTGGTCTTGACAGGTAAGAAATGGGCGACTTTGGACAGTCGATCAACTATGACCCAAATAGAGTCATTTCCTCGACTAGATGTAGGCAAACCAGTGATAAAATCCATTCCAACTGAATCCCATTTCCATTCTGGAATCTACAATGGTTGCAACAGTCCTGCGGGTCTCTGATGTCCCGCCTTGAATCTCTGAAAAATGTCACACTTGGCTATGTAGCTTCCGATTTCTCGCTTCATCTTATGCCACCAAAATTGCTCCTTTAAATCTTGATACATCTTCGTTCCTCCAGGGTGGATAGAATAAAGAGTATGATGGGATTCTTTCAAAATAGCTTGTTTCAACTCGGAATCTGCTGGCACACAGAGACGTCCTTTGTACCACAAAACTCCTTCTTCGTCTTCGGTGAATCCGGGTACTTTTCCTGTTCCGATACGACATTTGATTCCGTCGATACTAGCATTTCCTTTCTGCGCCTCCTTGATCTTACTGATCAAAGTGGGTTGAAGTTCTATGCTAGCCAAAAATCCTTCACTTACTAATTCCATTTTTAAATCTTCCAACTCCTTGTGCAAACTTGGTTGCTCCTTCAGAATCATGGAGTTCAAGCGACACGGCAATCGGCTAAGGGCATCTGCTACCACATTGGATTTACCGGGGTGATAGTGAATGTCTAGGTCATAGTCCTTTATTAGCTCAATCCATCTTCTTTGCCTCATATTCAGCTCCTTCTGAGTGAAGATATACTTCAGGCTCTTGTGATCCGAATAAATCTCACAACGGTTTCCCATAAGGTAATGCCTCCATGTCTTCAGGGCTAGAACTACAGCTGCTAGTTCAAGGTCATGGGTAGGAAAATTCTGCTCATGTTGCTTTAGTTGTCGGGATAGATAAGATATAACTTTGCCTTCTTGCATAAGTACACATCCGAGACCGATCTTGGATGCATCGGAGTACACATCAAAGGGCTTCATGATATCCGGCATGATCAAGATTGATGCTGAAATCAATCTCTTCTTGAGTTCTTGAAAACTTGCTTCACATTTGTCCGTCCATTCAAACTTCTTATCCTTCTTCAACAATTGGGTCATGGGTCTTGCGATACTCGAGAATCCTTCTACAAACTTGCGGCAGTATCCCGCTAATCCAAGAAATGCACGAACTTGGGTTTGAGTGCTTGTCATTCTTCAACATCCTTCACCTTTGCAGGGTCAACGGCAATTCCTCCGGCTGATACAATATGTCCGAGGAATCCTACCTCCTGTAACCAGAATTCACATTTGCTAAACTTGGCATAAAACTGATGCTCCCTAAGGGTTCCAAGGATGGTCCTCAGGTGTAGATCATGTTCTTCTTATGATTTGGAATAGATCAGAATGTCATATATGAAAACAACGACAAACTTATCCAGGAAGTCCATAAAAATCTTATTCATGAGGTTCATGAAATAAGCGGGGGGCATTGGTTAATCCAAAATACATGACAGTGTACTCATACAATCCATATCTGGTGGTAAAGGCAGTCTTTGGAATATCCTCTACGCGAACCTTGAGTTGATGATAACCAGTTCTAAGATTAATCTTAGAAAACACTTTGGCACCAATCAACTGGTCAAATAGGTCTTCTATCTTCGGCGGTGGGTACTTGTTCTTGATGGTGACATCATTCGGCTTCCGATAATCTGTACACAAACGGTTACCTCCATATTTCTTGTCCACAAACAAAATAGGTGATCTCCATGGCGACGCACTTGGTTGAATCAATCCTATCTCCAGCATAGCATCCAGTTGCTTCTTCAGTTCCACTAATTCAGACGGGTTCATACTATATGGTCTCTGGGCTATGGGTCCGGTTCTAGGGATTAGTTCAATGATAAACTCGATATCCCGATCTGGGGGCATACCGAGCAAAACATCTGGAAATACATCAGGGTATTCACAGACTACTCTAACTTGGTCAATGGTTGGCTGGGCTAGACTCTTGTTGCACTTGAATTGACGGGGCAAGGTTTCCGATACATGCTCTACTGATATTCCGGCTGTACTAGTCATGGTTATGGCTTTCTTGGCACAGTCGATTAATACTTTATGTTTCGACATCCAATCCATTCCTAGTACTACTTCCAGACCTTTAGTTCCGTGTACTATTAGATTAGCATAAAAATCTATGCCATGGATTCGGATAGGTATGGCCTTGCAAATTTGTCTAACTTTGGTGGTTGAACCAGGTATTTGAACTATCATAACATGCTTCAATTTTGTTGGTTGAATATTACTAGTGCATGCAAATTCTTCTGTAACAAACGAGTGTGATGCTCTAGAATCAAACAACACTCTTGCAAGTACTGAGTTAACAAAAAACATACCCAGCACGACATCTGGCGCTTCTTGGGCTTCTTCAGCATTCATGAGAAACAAACGACCGTTGCGATTTAGTGAATTCCCTGGGGCAAATCTTCATCCAGGCTAAACACGACGTTGCTGCTGAGCTGGGGCATTCACATTGGGGGTTGCGACAATCTTCTTGGGGAACTCATTGGAATAGTGACCCTTGGTTCCGCATTCATAACAAGTCACCTGAGACTTGTCCTTTGCTGCAACAGGTACTGCATTGCTTCCAGTCCTCGGGGCAGTACTGGTGTTGGTGGCGGCATTGTTGCTGTTGAACTTTGGCGGTGCACAGTTGAAATTGCTGGGGTTGCCGGGGTTGTTGTTTTGGTTTCCTCTGGGCCTCGGGTTTCCTCCTCCACGGTTGGGATAGGCTGGATGGTTCATCGCGGGTCTATTGTTTCTTGGGGCAAATCCTGCAGACGGGTTAGGGCGATACTTTGGGGTATGGTGGGTTCCTGGTTGATGCATCATGCTCCACTTGCGGTTCTCATTGGCTTGGTTGATCTTGACTTCCATCTGAATGGCAGAATCCACTAAGGCTTCAATGTTAGCAAATGGGATGTTGACCAAAACGGTCTGCATCTCATCATGCAGACCATTCAAGAATCTCTCCTTCTTCTTGGCCTCAGTGTCAATCTTATCGGGTGCATACCTATCCAATGATAAAAAATCATGGTACTCAACTAATGCCATCCTCCCTTGCTTCAGTTCTCTAAATTCATCTCTAATCCGCTTGATCAAACCCGGTGGCACATGGGTCCTGCTGAACTTGAGTTTGAATTCATCCCAAGTCATCATTTGTCCTCCATTCATGGCGCGAACGCTGTTCCACCAAGCTCTTGCATCTCCGTCCAGATAGTGGGTGGCAAACAGTACCTTCTCGTTGGCTTCCACTCCTGCAACTTCTAAGTTGTTCTCCATGGTTTGCAGCCAATCATCCGCATCTAGGGGCTCTTCAGACTTAGTGAATATGGGTTGATTGGTGTTCTCAAAGTTCTTGAGCTGTGATCCATGGTTTTCCTGGTTTCCATGGCCTTGGTTGTTGTTGGCCATCTGAGCTATGTGTTGAAGGGTGGCTAAGTTGGCTTGACGTTCGGCTCTTTTAGCTTCATGGTCAGAAACCAACATTTGCAAGATTTGCAACATCGGGTCTGGGGATGAAGTGCTTCCTCTGTGAGGCATCTGAAGATTGAGATAGATCATGAGACAAGGGGAAATTTCTATGGTTCAGGGGTTTGTTTTTGAAAAGTTTTTGATGTTTGACTTAGATTTTTCTAGCAACTTGCTTTTCATTCATTCATAACACACCATACAAACACACACCACGACAAGGAAAACAGATGGTTTTAAGAACCATTCTGGGAAACTATGATACACTGGGACCAGATACAACTCACTAACGCTAGTGCTCAAGTGCTACTACTCCTCGGAATCGGTATCTTCATCATCCTCATCATCATCAATGAAGGCGAAGTCATACTCATCGGTGAAGAAGTCCATGGATTGATCCTCCAGAAAGTCATCATCGTCACTGAGGTAAGAGTAGGGGTCTCCACGGATATCCTCCCCTGCATTCTCCCTCTCCTCAAGCTGCATGTCCCTCTCGTGGATGGTCTCCTCCAAGTATATGATCCTGTGACGAAGGCGGGCAATGATGCGCTCCTTCTTGTCAAGCTGACGGCAACGAGACTGGTGATCCTTCACCAGCATGGCGATGGTTTAATCCTTCTTGACAATGATCACATAGTTGTGATTGGTGTCGGAGAGGGCATTGTCCAACTCCTTCTGCCGGTCATACATCATGAAGCTGAGGTGGTCCGCTTGATTCTTCAGTTCAGGGTGATATGGTGCCTCCAGTGGTTGTCCCATAACATCACGCCTTGGGCAGAACTCAAAGAGGGTACCCTTGATCTGATTGATGCTTTACCCACACAGACGGGCAAGCGCTTCCTGCATGGCCCTGGCAGGTCCATCTAGCCAATTATTCTCCCTTAAGGTGAACTGAATTCCCTCCGAGGTGGGGGCTTTGGTATTTCCTCGTAGACTTGCAACAATCAGCCATTCCAATTCTCCTCCTTCCTGATTGTTGAGATGAGCTCCGAAGAACTCGGGGTGCGGGCGCTCCAGAAGTTCCGAAAGCTGGTCCAAGTCACGCTCAAAGATGAGGTCTCCTCCATTTCCCAACTGATAGAACTTGCTATACTTCACGTCCATCTATAAGAATGTAGGATGAGTAAGTTAGTACAGTGATCAAGTGTGTCAAATTTTAGGTAAGTTTGCAATAATTTTTGAGGAACATGAATTTTCATGAAAGAATTTAAATGGTAAGAAGGAGAATAGGTTTTTATAAATAATCACTTCTTTTGTTCGGAAACTAAATTTTTGATTCAAACGTCCATTCTAACTAGGATCTCCTATGGTCACGATGGCTCTGATACCAACTTTTCAACACCCGGATTTTTAATCCCAGATATTTTTATATATTCAAAAAGGTCTTATCAAATGTGATTTTTGAGAGTTGGAATCAACTCAAAAGTTATTATGGTTCAATTTTGAAAAATGTTTGAATGCAGAAAAGTCTTTGCCTTGTTATTTTTGCTATAAGTGATATACAATTCCAAATGATTTAAATCCAACGGGCTTGGATTAAGAATTTCAATACCTTTGTAACAAAATTAGTTTCATGCAATTTGGTTTAGTGAAACTCTCTGAGTTGAATTTTGAATCAAAAAACAGTACTAGGTTTGAAACTAAATTGGAAAAACCTAAGTTTGAATTACTGGGTCGCGCGGGAGTGCTAACTGGGCCGTCCCACTGCACACAGCGCGCGTGGGCTGGTCAAGTGGTTGTCCCCACTCTTTAGTGAGACAGAGAGTAGCGAAGCAGTATGGGGTGATTTGGGTCGTAGGATTAGAAGCTAGATCTACGGCTGAGGTTCATCGTCCACACCTAAACAGGACGCGACGAGGTCCAACCCTAGCGCGGCCAGTGGGAGCTAGTGGGGGCTCACCAGGGCTCCGGTAGTGGTCGGCGATGGGGGCGAACAACAAACTCAACGACGGTGATCCTCCTGGTAACAGTGGCTCCTCCTGGGTGGCTCCAATCAACGACGCCCTTCTCCTCCAGCAGCGGCACGCTCCGGTGACCTGGTGCTTGCCTTGCTCCGGGGATGAGTGGGTGTGATCAGTGAGAGGTGGGGTGTGATATGGTGTGCTGAAATCAAACGGGGAAGGCCTCTATTTATAGTGCGACGAGGGGGCCGAAGGGTGCGGGTGGAGCTCGTCGTGGTCGTCTGCACAGCGAGCTAACAGCATGGCTGGGGGTAGGGGACGGTGCGCTGCCTCCTGGTGAAGCTCAATGGCATGGTGGTGAGGTGTGGGGCGGTGCGAATTAGTCGGAACACTTCGATGCTCTGGACGGTTCCGAAAGGAAATTTAATGGTGGACAGCGTCTACGGTCCGCACGGCGGCAAACGGGCATGTCCGGGCGGTTCCTGGGGCGGTAGTGATCAAGCATGAGGGCGGTAAAGGAGGGTGCGGTCTGTGCTCGCGTGTCGAGCACGACGCTCTGGCGCGCTCTCGGCATGGTTGCAGAGAGACTAGGCATGATCGTTCTGAGTGGTCTAGTGTCTAGCAAGGCTTGGGCACTGGACAGGGGGTGGCGGTGGACGGTGGCTTGTGTCCCAGACAACGTGGCTAGGCTTGGTGAGGCTCCTAGCTTGCTGCCGATAATGGGGTGACAAGTTGGGTTCGGGCATGGTCACCATTGATGACATTATCAATTTACAGTGAGCTAGGGCTTGTTAAATAAGTTAGATCATCTACTGAGAGTGTAGTATGAGCTAGATAGGGAACAAGTTAGGCACAACACTGCTCACTATAGTGTTTGATGTTTTATTTGATTTGTTTATAGAAGGTGTTTAATGAAATGGCTGCAAGAGATTTGAATTTGAATTTTTTATGAAACTTGGTGGGTGTACTAGTCACATACTAGGTAGTCTCTGGTTGCTTGGATTGGTCAAGGTGAACTGGTTTGGTGGGGTTTTGAGAAATGGTGATCTTCCCATATGATATAGATTCAATTTTGAATTGTCATTTGAATCAAGTTGCCAAATGTTTATGTGAGTTTGCAAAGTGGGCTTGGGTTCACTTTCACTTGGTCTAGCAAGGGGTGAAAAGAAATAGATTTGTTTCTGTTTGAAATCTTGGACTAGAAACACTCAAAGTCGTCTAGTGAGCAAGATTGTCAAAAATGACAATTATCTTATTTTGTTGTTTTTGAATTTCTCTTGATTTGTTTCTGCTTGGAATTGATTTAGATGATGTTGTTTTCATATTTAAACCAATCCTTGCTATTCACAACAATCAAACAAGTCCATTCATGCATTCATTTATTCATCGCATACACACATGGATTCATATGGATTTTAATTAACAAAAGTTTTTGTTAACCCTAAATTTGAGTGATTGGAATTTGATAACCTTGATTAATATTTTTGGGATGTTACAGGTAAACACAGTATCCCGAGGTAGAACGCCGTGTGTCGAGGCAGACTGTTCAGTCCACATTGTAGTAAGCCACAATATCCAAGGAGGGAAAGACCTGTATCGAGAGGCTAAGGTCCATAGTGCCGCAGATGTAGCACAGAACCCGCTTGACCACGGTTTAGTGGGAATCACGAGGCACATGCATGTGAAGACACACCTGCTAAATAGCATATTGTAACTTTGGTCGTGCGAGGATCAAGTACTGCAAGGCACCAACAATGGAGCGGTATAGAGATGCCTCAAGAGCCGGTGATCCAACAATGGAGCGGTATAGGGGTGGGCGCGGGGTTGCAGTTAAGCATATCGACACGCTCGAGAAGCTCATGAGCGTACTTCTGGTGATGAAAAAAGAACTCGTCCGCTCTACGTACCACCTCAAGGCTGAGGAAGTAATGAAGTGGTCCCAAGTCCTTGACGGAGAGATCAGCACGAAGATGATCAGTGAGCTGTCGAAGAAGAGTGGTGGTTCTTGCCATCAAGATGATATCGTCAACATAGAGCGGAAGCCAAGCTCATGAAGAAACGTCGTGATGCGTTGGTACCAAGCATGCGGTGCTTGCTTCAGCCCATACTAGGAGCACGAAAGCAGGCACACGTGGTCAGGGTGGGGAGCATCGATGAAACTAGTGGGCTGCTAGCAGTACACCTGCTCGGAGAGGTTACTGTGAAGGAAGGCGTTGGAGACGTCCATATGATGCATCGGCTAAGATCGAGAGGCAGAGAGGTGCAGAACGTGCGTATCGTGCCTGGTTTGACAATCAGGGCAAACATATCCGTGAAGTCAACGTCGGCGCGTTGATGGAAACCGTAGACCACCCAACAAACCTTGTAGCACTTGAGTGTCCCATCAGGACGTAACTTGTGCTTGAACACCTATTTGCCGGTGATGGCGTTTGCACGAGGGGCACGGGGCGAGCGCCCAATTCCGGTTGCGTTGTAAGGCGTCAAACTCCTCCTGCAAGGCTACGAGCCAATGCGGGTCTCGAAGGGTAACCCAAGCAGAAGTGGGCACCGATGAGAGAACCGATGATGGCATGGATGTAGATGCCGCAAAGACGTACTCGGCGGAGGGGTAGTGAGTACACGGGCGGCGCACACCCGCACATGCACGAGTGATAACACCAGCAGGTGGAGGGGCGGGGTGTCGACACCTGAAGGGGACGATGACAAGGACAAGACCGTCGAGGGAGACACCAAGCCAGAGGCAGGCGTCGAGGCGAAGGTCGACACGGATGAGGTCACAGGCGCGGACGAGGTCGACGCGGATGGTGTCACCGGCACGAGCATGGACGGGGTCAACACAGACGACGGTGCAGGCCCAGTCGCCGAGGGAACCGGCGGGGCGGGTGCGGGAACAATTGTGGTGGCTGATACCTTCAATCCGGATTATGGATGTAGTATAGTTCTTTTTCCCTAGTAGACCTAGGTTTATCGAATCCTCAGGAAGCAGAAAGCAAAGTGAAATTACTTAAACGAACCTTTAGGAGTTTTATAATTCCTTTTGTGATTTCACCGTACCAAGAGTTTGTGATCTTTTTTTGTTGTTGATGATGGAGAGAGAGAGGTCCTGGGGCTTTCGGTTTCACCAATAGCTGCACAAAACATCTCATGAGATTAAAAGATAATAATAAAGTATGCATGTAATTGTTAGAGCAAGATAATTATATGTGGGAAATGCATCCATAATTTCTATTGCCTCCGCAACCGCTTATAGAAATAACCTACTAGTCTCATACATAGAAGAAAGAGAACTAATGATATGCATAGTGATGTCACCGTTAATCCTAAGTAAATCCCTCACATACAGCCGTACTACCCCTTCTGTCACTAGGGTTCCCAACCTGCAGATGAGTCATTACTCACACTCCCTATACCTGGATCAATCCTTGTGGTCTTGGGTACCTGACAAGTCCTTATATGGAGGAAAGAGAGGGTACAATAATCATCATGTCATACAAAATAATGCATGATCCCATCTATGATAAATAACATGCACAAAAAGCTACATGGCTAGGCCGAAGCCCTTAGCCCAAGGAGAATTACTCACACATAGAGATGAAATCAACAATCATAAACATTGTAATAGAGATCATAAGATTGATAGAAAATAGTCTTACAATGTCGCTAATTGGAGAAGAGAACTACTATTACAAGTGGTTGAATATGGCTATGGTGGTGGAGAAGGGTTTGGAGATTAGACCTAGATCTATTCCTTCAGCGTGGTGGCTTCTGGTGGCAGGGAGAGTTGTGGTCGAAAAGAGAGAGTTTTCTCGTCGCCCGAAACCTCTTTATATAGGGGTCCCTTCACGAAAGTTGTTATGTTTGACCTGGCGATGTCGGTACCAACTACATGGCCGGAACTATATGGCGGGAATTTATTCCAGCCGTATAGTTGGTCGTTAAAGGCCCTGGATCCACTTCACGGCTCCTGGTTTCTTTGACGTTTTGGAAATCTCGTATCTTTGACTTTAATGTAGTGATTCCCATCATCAAATGTCATTATCTGCACATGGAAAAATAGGAAGAAAGGATTGCATACCCCTTTGATCGTTAGGCATTAGTGGTAGGATTTAGAGAGATATTTCATCAAATATATGAATAATATTAAGTTTAAATATGAGTGTGGATGGCTATATTACACATCCATTGTCAACACCCGGATTTTTAATCCTAGATGCTTGTTATGCCGTACATCGCAACCCCAGGATTACCATTTTTGCGAGACATAACAGATTGGATATCACAGTATATCATCCATTACAAACCATACATAAGGTCTTACAACAAATAAAGGATCACATGATCCAGTCTTAATACAATCACAACAGCGGAATAATATAATAACGATAGCGTAGGCGAGGCTCCATCTTCATGGTCACAGGCAATGCTGACGATGGGAGATGATCCTAGTTGTCATAACCTTCCTGTGGTCCATCCTCCTGATAGTCCTCTTCATAGTCTGGCCACCGGAATAGCCAGGGACAAAGCCATGAGTACTCTTTAAGTACTCGCAAACTATCATTAGCAGGTAAATTGGTTTGAGTAGGAATACTAAGCTCTAGGTTGTTTTGCAAAAAGACAGATTTACCTTAACCGAGTTCAGAAGCAAAGAAAGCTAGTGTAATGTATTATAACACCTAAGTGGGAACTTAGTTTTCATGTTCACAAGCCTGTTGTGGTCAAGTCAAGGTCATGATTCATTTCATATGTCATTTTGAAAACATCTTACGACGGAACAGTATGACCACTCCAACTGTCCATAACCGCGGACGCGGCTATTCAAATAGTTTGACACTCTACAGAGGTGGTACACTTTCACCTCAACATTCGATCCATCCATCAGAAACAATCCTGAATTCACCATACTCAGTAAGCGGATAATCAATCTTAACCTTTCAAGTACACGCCCTAGTATAGGCACCTCTCCTATGAGTTTGGCCTCCCAACCATTACCATCTGTCATCTTGGGAACTGCACAGGTGGTCAATCCTCACGAGGTAGACTCGGCTCAAACCTCGGCCGCAAGGGAACCCATACTAAGGTATATAAACTTCCAGTCAAGCCCTACCCAATTTCGGGTATTGTGGTTGTATGGTAAAATTGGAATGGTATCGCATCCAGACACAACCATCAGTTTTGTAAAAGGGATAAGGCTCATGCCTCAACAATTTCATCATCAAAAATCATCTGGTGCTCATAGCACATGTCAAAACATTTCATTAGAATGACTCATCATTCTAAGGTTTTCATAATCATTTTCACCAAGTATTCCCATCTAAAGTGATCAAGTTTTATTCTTAGCACTAGCCACTAAAGTTGGGGTAATCACTAATGAGGGGTGATAATCAAGTGTGACTTATCTAAGTTCAATCTCATGCCTCAGGATGACATCAAGATTTATCTAACTTAGGCCAAGTTTTATGCTCTTTATGCTACCTCTAATATCTTTCCAAAACTTACAAATCACTTAAGTAAAAACAAATAGAAAGCTTTGATAAAGAAATAAAGGAGTAAAGCTTGGAAGTAAAACTGGGATTGGGTATCATCAATTGGTATGACCAAGGCATGCCTAATGCATTGCATAGGTTATTTAGCTTGCACAAATGTAAGTGATAGCTTGCCTTGTGCGGTATAGTGGTTGAAGTTCTCCTCTGCTTCTTCCTCGTAGTATTCTCCTTCCTCTTCGTATCCTTGCTCGGTACTAGCGTCTATAAATAAGTACGAACTACACAGTCACCAAACAATACTTAACTACTTCTATTTAGCACACAAAGGCTCACACTAGATGATCTAGCATCATCACTATCATCACAAGGATTAAGGAAAAAGTCCTATTTATTTTATTTTATAAAAGTAATTTCTACTCATTGAAAAAAATACTTAAGATTTAATATTCTCCAACTAAAACATGGGATCATGTTGACACATGTCAGCACCACATATATCAGTACTTGGGAATGTGATTTAAAGTGGTGTCACAACTTAATAAGGTTTGCCCTTTTATTTTAATTAAATAAAGTGGTTAGAAATGCCTATGGGGCATTCTTTTATTACTTGTCCATTATTACTGCAAGTAAACCTAGATATTTTTACATATTCAGAAAGGTCTTATCAAATGTGATTTTTGAGAGTTGGAATCAACTCAAAAGCATTTATAATTGAATTTTGAAAAATATTTGAATGCAAAAAAGTCTCTGCCTTGTTATTTTTACTATAGGTGATCTATAATTCCAAATGGTTTAAATCCAACGGTCTTGGATAAAGAATTTCAATACATTTCTAGCAAAATTAGTTTTATACAATTTGGTTCAGTGATTCTCGCTGTAATGAATTTTGAATCTACTGCCAGAACTAAGTTTGAAATTAAATAGATAAACCTAATTTCAAATGAACTGGGTCACGCGTGAAAGTTAACTGGGCCGGCCCACTGCGCATAGCGCGCACAGGCGGTTTAAGTGGCCGTCCCCACCAGTCAGTGCGACAGGGGGTGCGAAGGGGTACGTGGTGATTACAACTATAGGATTAGATGTAAGATCTACGCCTGAGGGTCATCGTCAATGTCTGAACAGAACGCGAAGAGCATGAACCCTAGCGCAGCCAGTGGGGATATAGGTGGCTCACCAGGGCTCAGGCGATGGTCGGTGATGGGGGCGATCGACGAAGTTGATAACGGCGGTTCTCCTGGTACTGACGGCTCTTCCTAGGGTGGCTCCAATCATCAGCGGCAGGCTCCGGGAATTTGGCTGGATAACCTCGAAAATAAAATAAAGCAAATGAATGCCAAATAAAATGGATAGAAAACCTCCCCAAGCTTAGGCTTTTGCAAGCCCTTCAAATCATTGAGGTGGCGGGAAAAGTTGTAACTCCATTCCGGCAGGCTCCTCGGGTGGCTCCAATGGAGCGCACCATTCCATCCAAATTCCGGCAATGCTGCGCTCGCCTTCCTCCGGGATGAAGTGGGAACGATCAGTGAGAGGTGGGGAGTGGAATGGTGCGAAGAAATCAAACGGGGAAGGCCTCTATTTATAGTGCGACAAGGGAACCGAAGGGTCGGGTTGAGCTCGTCGGGGTAGGCATTACAGTGAGCTAACGGCATGGCTGAAGGTAGGGGACGGTGCGCGGTCTCTGGCGAAGCTCAACGTCTTCATGGCGAGGCGTGGGGCGGTGCGGTTCGGTCGAAACGCGTCGATGCTCTAGGCGGCACCGACAACATTTTTGACGACGCACGGGCGCTCCTGGTCGGGCGGCGGCGAACGGGGTTGTCTGGTGGTCTCCTGGGACGATGGTGATCACGTACGCGAGCGGCGAAGGCGGGGCGCGGTCTGTGCAAGCGTGTCAAGCGCGGCGCTCTGGCGCGCTCTGGACATGGTCACAGAGAAATGGGCGCGAGCGTTCTATGTGGTCCAGTGCTTGGCAGGGGTCGATGGTTGGACAGGGGGTGGCGGTGGACGGTGGCGTGCTTGCTAGACATGGTGGCTAGGCACGACACTGGCTCTGGCTAGCTAGCCATGGTCGGCTGGCAAGGGTGCTCTCGGTATGGCTCGACATGGTGCACTGGGTAGGGACTAGGTGTGTTCAAGGCATTGGTTGGCACTGGGGGATACAAGTGTGATCAATGCTTAGCCAAATTACTTCTCAAAACAGTGAATTTTGGCCAATTTGATTTGCTTCCTCCAAGTGTTTGATGAAATGGCCGAAAGAAATTCAAATTTAAATTTTTGGATGAAACTTGGTGGGTGCAATGGTCACATACTAGGGAGTCTCTGGTTGCTTGGATTTTTCAAGGTGCACTGGTTTGGTTGGGTTTTGAGAAATGGTGATCTTCGCATATGAACTAGATTCAATTTTGAAATGTCGTTTGAATAGGGTTGCCAATTGTTTCTGTGGATTTGCAAGGTGGGCTTGGGTTCACCTTCACTTGGTATAGCAAGGGGTGAAAATAATTGGATTAGTTTCTGTTTGAAATCTTGGACTAGAAACACTCAAAGTGGCCTAGTGAGCAAGATTGGCAAAATGACCATTTGCTTGTTTTGTTTGTTTTTGAATTTCTCTTGATTTGATTCTTCTTGGAATTGCTTTAGATTATGTTGTTTTCATATTTAAACCATTCCTTGCTATTCACAACAATCAAACAAGTCCATTCAAGCATTCATACATTCATCGCATATACACATGCATTCATATGGATTTAATTAACAAAAGTTTTTGTTAACCCTAATTTTGGGTGATTGGAAATGATAACCTTGATTAATATTTTTGGGATGTTATAGCCATCAACCTCCCCAAGCTTAAACTTGATCGTCCTTGAGAAAGAAAACCAAAATCAAAAAGGAACTCGGCATTTAAACTGAAATAACGAGATGATGATCTTACTCATGATTGGTAGTCTCATGTTTCCTCCACTTTATTAATCTAAAAAAAATCAGCATAGATAGAGTAATGGCAAGCATATCATACGGGTTTCAAGAATCCTTATAGTGCGGCAAAATTATTGTAAGCATGGATGATTCAAATGAGTAAACTTTATTCCATGTCATGTCATCAACTCATAAGGTTGCCTTTGAACAATAAAATATAATCATGTAAAATTGAGACTGTGAGAGTTTGTCATGAAAAGCGTATACACTAAAGTATCTCAATTCTCCCACATCAATAAATCAAGACTTTTCAAGCACTAATTTTCTATTCATTGTCCTTCAAGAATTTTAGTTCTTAAGTAATTGAGAGGATGCCAAAAAATTCATTAGTTTATCGGGATCTGATGGACACTCGTGGCATCACTAAGGTTTTTGTTCCATTTGCATAATGATTACTCATATCATCCAGAGAAGTGATTCCATCATGAACACGGCTACCTGGGAGTGCCAAGAATCTTACCCATTATAGCATTGCTGCTACAGATGTTTAATCAACTCATAGCCGAAATCTAGGAGTTTCCTCCATGAAGATCGATCGTAGGCTAGCAAAGTTGTTGGCATCCCATGAAGTTTGAAACGCATAAAGCTATATCATTCTTATGATTCACAAGTCAAACTTTGGCATGCTCACAAAAACTGCTAAACATTAATTCAATTGAAATAAATCCTTTCAAAGAGAGCTATCAAGTCGATCATTATTTTCTATGGTGTTGAGTGTCTCTAGGAATAAGCTTTCAAGACTAAACACTACAACACCCAAGCCTTTAATTGTAAGACTCTTTCTTATTTCAATTGTTTAGCAATTTTTTAGGCAAGACTTGGTTAACTACAAGAGATGGAAAAAAACGTACTCAACTAAATATCCATGCAAACAAAATTTTACTATAATATAGAGACTCACTCCACCGATATAACATCTTAACATTTACTACTAAGTAGCATGGGTTTATCAAACTTAAAAAGTGGGGAGTCATAAGTCATACCTCTCATGTTTGGTTCCACTTTTCTCTTTATTTTTGGTTTGTTTCTTACAAACTCGAAGTCGATCACTCTCCTGCAAATACATGAGAACCTCGAGGTGAAAATAAAAGAAAGAGGGAAATAAAGATAAATGGAGAAATCTTTTTGTGGTTTTTGAGAAGGGAAATTTAAATAATAGAAAATTGGTGGCAAAGCTCCGCTTGAAAATCTCAAAAACAAATAAAATAACTAAAGATAAAGTGTTGGGGAAACCAACACGAGTGCTTATAAACTCAAATAAAAAGCATAACCTCGAAAATAAAATAAAGCAAATGAATGCCAAATAAAATGGATAGAAAACCTCCCCAAGCTTAGGCTTTTGCAAGCCCTTCAAATCATTGAGGTGGCGGGAAAAGTTGTAACTCCAGTCCGCAAATTGAGTTGATAAGTTCTTGTTTCTTGGAGGTTCAGGGCGAGATTATGCATCCCCTCCATAGTCCCTCCAAGTTCTTGGAAGTCTTGATATGTAGCGAACCGGTTCGGTGGCTGCTCCCCTTGATAAGGAACTTCTTGCTCCTCTTCTTGGTCCTCATCCTCGTCCGGAATCTCCTCCTCGGGTTGATGTTGTTCAACCTGCACATCATATAAAAAATGTCCCTCCTCGATAGAGAAGAGACCATTAGGCAAAGGAGCGGGATAGAGATGCCCAGCTCCTGCAATATGCAAGTAATAAACACCACCTCTCCTAGTGAGCATTCCACAAGCTTTTAAAGTAGAGAAACCAACACGTCGCTCACCTAGCACTGGTTGCAACTCACCTAGGTCGATGCCTAGGGCGATGGAAAGTACGGTGATGATGCCTCCACCCGTGAGGGGTCCTTGGATTTGGGAGGACTGGTTCTCCAAATAGTGCACAAGAATTGCACCCAAGTGGAGTGACAAGTTGTTGTTGAAAGCAGCTTCTGCAAGGACCAAGATGTCCTCTTCATTGAGTCTTGTAAACTCATTATGTGCCTGCAAGGTGTTAGCAATGACATAGAACAAATAGTGAATAACAGGATATTGAATATTATTCCCCCTGTTGATCCTAAAAGTAAAACTCATCCTACTGTAATAATGATATGGGGAAGGGTTCATGTCGGTATAATATGCACACATGGCATTAGCATCATTGTTTGGTAAACTAAGGCAATTGCACTATTCATTAAGTGTCAAAGTATAATTGTGGTTCATAAGTCAGAAATAAATAGTGTCCTCTCCTTGCCATGTTTTAACGGTGCTTTGCAATGAACTTAAAAATTCAAGAGTTAACCGGCGATA
Organism: Avena atlantica; assembly: GCA_910589765.1. NCBI lineage: Eukaryota > Viridiplantae > Streptophyta > Magnoliopsida > Poales > Poaceae > Avena > Avena atlantica. Next base: position 377,711,244 of record OU342734.1, on the reverse strand, counting down.
ATTAGGCATATCATGAAGTACAAAGTTTTGTAGGCCAACCCTATTGTAAAGTAAATTAAAGTCATTAGAAATACCTAGTTGGTTCAATATGACGGGACAAGCCCACTTGGTTACCTTCACTTCACTTGGTTACCTTCACTTCTTGGTTCTTGATCTTGTTGAAGTGATCACGTTGGAGCTCATTCCTAAACTGTATCCCCATGCGGTCCTAAGCTGCAGAAGTAGCCTGAGAAGAACTCGCAGCGGCACGAGCACACATTTGTCTCCTTGTGTTCATCTTCTAAAAATATATAAGGACAAAAATAAAACTTTTTGATCCAACAATAATAAGCATAGCATATTCCTTATCATAGCACACTAAAGAATCTCCTCAACATAATAATCTAGGCAAGAGAATCATGGCAATTTGTTCAAAGTAGGTCTCACCCTAGATTGATAATGACAATAGATCAGATTGCAAAAAAGTAATTGGAGGATCGGAGGAGAAACATACTGTAGATCACTTGTGTGCGAGGAAATCGAACGAAATTGAGTAGAGGTGAAGATCCACTGATGTTTTGAGAGAGTTTGGAGGTAGAAAAGAGAAAAATGATTGAAGTTTTGGTGTTTTGGGTACCTTCCCGTGCGTTTGAGTGGTTGGACGCAACTATACGTCCAGAACAATTTGTTCCCGCCGTATAGTTGGTCTGACGGTAAAAATTAGGGTTTCTAGGGTTTCTTTTCTGGCGGCTGTAACTATACGACCAGAACTATACGGACGGACGAAAATGGTCCCGTCGTATAGTTGTTCGATAAACCTTATGTATCTTGAGAAGAAAAATTGTTGATGGCTCAAATAAGTAAACTGCCGGAACTATACGGCTGGAATTTTTATTTCGGTCGTATAGTTGGTCGTTAAAGGTACTGTATACATCAAAAAAATCTATTTCTTCAAGAATTACTTTCTAGACTAAAACTTAGCGAAACACCATTTTTTGGTAGAAAAATGACAGACTAAATTTTCGACCAACATTACCATGTATAAAATAGGAATTTTAGTACCACTAAATCTCTCCTTCTCACATGAGTTTTCTAGAACTCTTTATTCAACATAAAACTTAAACGAAAACTTAAAAACTTTACTCAAACCTTTATTTCACATGGGTTGCCTCCCATGCAGCACTCTTTTATGGTCAATAGCTTGACCTTGATGTTGGTCACTTAGGCCAGATGAGTGGAACACCCACTCCAAAATAGTTGGTCTTCAAAGTGATGGCCTCCTTCTCATCTTGCTTGGCTTTCTTTTTCCTAGGAAAATGAATAACAAAAGGATCCCACGAAGGCAATTGGAGCTTCGCGTTCCCTTCATGCAGATTAATCAAAGCCTTAATAGTTCTTAAAAAAGGACGGCCTAATATGATAGGAGAAGTAACATCTTTAGGCATGTCAACAATAACAAAATCAATAAGAGCAAGGACATCCTTTAATGTATACTAAGGTATTCTCTTTAATTCCTACTGCTTGTTTGTAGGTAGAATCTGCTAGATGCATCCCATGATTTCAAAAGAGCCAAGATTTAACTTATTAAAAAGACTCTTTGGAATTGTTAAAACACTTGCACCTAAATCACAAAGTGCAACTATTTCATTAGTCCTAACTTTAATCTTAATAGTAGGCTCAAATATATCATGAAGCTTAACATGTAATTTTTCTGAAATTTTCTTATATTCTTCCTCAAGCTCACGTACCTTCATTGCCACCTGATTAACGAAGTGTTGATACATGGCTTCCTCATTTCCTTCACTTATCAGAATCTTAATATTGATCCTGTTTACAAGATCTTCAACTGTGTAATTGGGTGAAGGAGCATTGCTATAGTCAAGTTCTTCAGGCTCCTCCCTTTGGATTCTTATCATCTTGAGGTCTTCTACTGGATTGGGCTCAGCTTTACCTGCAAATTTAGCAAGAATGAGAGTTTGACTCTCGGTTATCTTACCTAGATGTGCCTCAACAATCCTCGTTCTTTCTTAGAGGGCCTGCAAATCATTCCTCAAACTAACAACTTGGTTAGATAATTTACCAAGCATAGAATCATGGTTCTCCATTATTTTAACTAGGATATTATTTTGCTCATTTTGTGAGTCCATAAAAGATTTAAGAGTTTCTTGGAGACTACCATTACTTGATGCCATATTATTATTAGAGTTACATGCAGGACTAGAATAGTGTTTCAGAAAATTTGGACTATAATTCTTCTTACAAGCAAGGTTATAATCATTACGAGCTATGAAGTCTATTTCTTCTATATTTGGTTCGGGAGTAGCTCTTACCTAGGTTTCCTTACCTTTGAAGGCTAATATGAGCTCATCCAACTTAGCATTGAGGTGTGACGGAGTTCACCTTCTTCATGTTTGATATTTCCACATGCCATTGGGCATGGTTGTCTTGCATATTATCTAGCAGATGCTTTGCTTCGGTAATTTGTTTATCCATAAATGTTCCTCCAGCTGAAGTATCAAGCATAGACTTAAACATAAGGTTAAGAGCATTATAAAATAAGTGGAAATTAACCAATCTTCCATCTCATGGCTGGGACAGTTTCTCATGCATTCTTTCATTCTCTCTCATGCAACCTCTAGTGGCTCACGCTCTTCCTGTCTAAAACCAGTAATATTAGATCTTAGTTGCATAGTCTTTGTAGGTGGAAAGAATTTAGTCATGAATAAAGAAGTACATTCCACCCATGATGCAGTAGTATTTCTAGGCAAATATAGCAACCATTCTTTTTCTCTTCCTCTAAGAGAGAAAGGAAATAAGCGCAACTTGACTGCGTCGGGGTCAACATCTTTAATGCGCATCATATCACATATTTTAGTAAAAGTATTTAAGTGCATACCTGCATATTCAACATCAGAGCCTCCAAATTGATTATGTTGAACCAAACTGAAATAGTGGGGCTTAATTTCATAATCCTCGGCAGTAATTGTTGGCTGAGTAATAGGAGTATGCAAATAATCATTATTGGGAGTTGCAAACTCCCCAAGCTTCTTTTCAGCCATATTTCCTATGTTTTTGGATTTTCTTAAACAAACACTAATGATAGTAAAAACAAGAATTAAAAGACTAACTATTTTTTTGTTTTTTCAAATAAAGACTGAAAGCAAACTAACAAAATTAAAAACAAGAATTAAAACTAGCAAGTTTCCTACTAATCTCACCTGGGTAGCTATTGTTTCCCCGGTAACGGCGCCAAAAAAAGGGGTTGATACCTTCGATCCGGATTATGGATGTAGTATAGTTCTTTTTCCCTAGTAGACCTAGGTTTATCGAATCCTCAGGAAGCAGAAAGCAAAGTGAAATTACTTAAACTAACCTTTAGGAGTTTTATAATTCCTTTTGTGATTTCACCGTACCAAGAGTTTGTGATCTTTTTTTGTTGTTGATGATGGAGAGAGAGAGGTCCTGGGGCTTTCGGTTTCACCAATAGCTGCACAAAACATCTCATGAGATTAAAAGATAATAATAAAGTATGCATGTAATTGTTAGAGCAAGATAATTATATGTGGGCAATGCATCCATAATTTCTATTGTCTCCGCAACCGCTTATAGCAATAACCTACTAGTCTCATCCATAGAAGAAAGAGAACAAAAGCTTGTTGGCGTGTTATTGACGCCTTGTTAGGAGACCCCAAGAGCAAGGTGTGATGAGCACATCAACAAGTTTTCCCTCAGTAAGAAACCGAGGTTATCGAACCAGTAGGAGGAAGGAAACGACTCAAAGGTGTTGCTAGCAACTTGGAGACCTGCACATCACAAACTCAAGACTTTGCCCCAACGAACAGTGAGGTTGTCAATCTCACTTTTTGCTGTAACAAAGGATTAATTGTATGGTGTGGAAGGTAATAGTGGTTTGCAATAACTAAACAATAACAGTGGAATGTATATCAATGGTAAAGATTGGACCGGGGTCCATAGTTCACTAGAGGTGTTCTCCTTAAGATAAACAAACATGACATGCTGGGTAAACAAATTACAGCAGGGCAATTGACAGGACTAAGCAAGGCATAACAATGCAATACTAGACATTCATGATCCTATGAGATTCAATTGGGCAATACAACAAGATACATAGACCGCCATCCAACTGCATCTATGACTAGAAATCCACCTTCAGGTTATCATCCGAACCCCCTCCAGTATTAAGTTGCAAGCAACAGATAACTGCTTTAAGCAAAGTATGTAAGTTAAACAATCCACTTGTTCCATGAACAAGAGGCCGTTGTTTTCTCCCTAGTGGCAACAACATATCTATAACCTTAGAGATTTCGGTCACTTCCCTTAGATTAAATAGAGGCATGAACCCGCTATCTAGCATAATTCCCCCCTCTTGGAGTCACTAGCATCTACTTGGCCAAGACATCTACTAGAAACCGAGAGCATGCAAGATCACAAATAACATAGACATGATAGAATCAATAATACAAAACCATTAATCAATCTGACACAGTAATCTCAAAATCCATCGGATCCCCGCAAACACAACATGTATGATTACAAATAGATGATCTTGATCATGAACGGATCTCACAAGATCTAAACATGATAGCACAAAAGAGGAGATACAACTATCTAGATACTACATGGACCCGTAGTCCAAGGTGGAACTACTCACGCTTCATACCGGAGGCTGGCATGATGAAGAAGAAGGCCTTCGGGATGATCTCCCCTCCGGCAGGGTGCCAGGAAGAGCTTCAGATCCCCCGATCTAGGGACGATGGTGGCAGCGGCTACAGACAGTTTCGTGGAATATTGATCGGGACTTAGGGTTTATGCATCGAGGGGTCTTTATAGGCGAAGAGGCAAGGCAGGGGGCGGACAGGGTGGTCACACCCCCAGGAGTGTCTAACCCTAGCCCGTGCCACCAGGGGGTGTGGCCCCCTGGTGCCTCCCCTCCGTCTTGTACTCTGGATCCATGTTCCCCACGGTAAAATATTGACTTTGGCTTTTGTCCCGTCCAATTCCGAGAATATTGATTTTCTGCCTTTCTGGAAACAAAAATAGAAGAAAATAGGCAACTGGTACTGTGGCATCTTGTTAATAGGTTAGTACCAGAAAACATATAAAAATACCTCAAAGTGTAGACAAAGCAAAGCAAAGTAGATACTAAATAAGCATGGAACATCAAAAATTGTAGATACGTTTCCGACGTATCAATGATATGCATAGTGATGTCACCGTTAATCCCAAGTAAATCCCTCACATACAGTCGTACTACCTCTTCTGTCACTATGGTTTCCAACCTGCAGATCAGTCATTACTCACATTCCCTATACCTGGATCAGTCCTTGGGGTCTTGGGTACCTGACAAGTCCTTAGATTGAGGCAAGAGAGGGACAATAATCATCATGATATACAAACTAATACATGATCCCATCTATGATAAATAACATGCACAAAAAGCTACATGGCTAGGCTAAAGCCCTTAGCCCAAGGAGAATTACTCACACATAGAGATGAAATCAATAATCATAAACATTGTAATAGAAATCATAAGATTGATAGCAAATAGTCTTACAATGTCGCCAATTGGAGAAGATATCTACTATTACAAGTGGTAGAATATGGCTATAGTGGTGGAGAAGATATCTACTATTACAAGTGGTGGCTTCTGGTGGCAGGGAGAGTTGTGGTCGAAAAGAGAGTTTTCTCATCGCCCGAAGCCTCTTTATATAGGGGTCCCTTCATGAAAGTTGTTTTGTTTGACCTAACGACGTCGATGCCAACTATACTGCCGGAACTATACGGCGGGAATTTTATTCCGGCCGTATAGTTGGTCGTTAAAGGCACTGGATCCACTTCACAGCTCCTAGTTTCTTTGACATGTTGGAAATCTCGTATCTTTGACTTTAATATAGTAATTCCCATCATCAAACGTCATTATCTGCGTAGGGAAAAATAGGAAGAAAGGATTGCATACCCCTTTGATCATTAGGCATTAGTGACAGGATTAAGAGAGATATTTCATCAAATATATGAATAATATCTAGTTTAAATATGAGAGTGGATGGGTATATTTCACAGCCATCAGTGGCCCATCGTTGTCCAGGGGCGGCCTCAGAGGGGGTCGCGGGTGTCGCCGAAGGAGTCGCCAAAAGTCGCTATTGAAACGGAAAAACCAACTCATTAAAGTAAACGTGTCGGGAGGTGATCACGCGATGAAAGACCGGATCATAGCAGTGATAACCCTTGGTGTTAGCATGATAACCAAGGAACACATAAGGAAGGGAGCGGGGGCGAGCTTGTGCATGGCGGTGGCGACGATGCTGGGGTAGCAGCAACATCCAAAGATGCGGAGATCAGCATAGGAAGGGGGCACACCAAAGATAAGATGGTGCGATGCGTAATTCCAGCGAGAACGACAAGGGCGGATGTTGACGAGAAGAGTAGCAGTGGCGAGGACATCCGTCCAGAACCGTGGAGGCATATGCACATGGAAAAAAGGGTGCGAACATAATCGTTGAGAGTGCGGCGGATGCGTTCGTCGTCACCGTTCTATTAAGAGGTGTAGGGACATGTTAGACGGAAGACGGTGCCATGAGAGACAAGGAGGGTACCCGGTGATGTTGTCGAACTCTTTGTCGTTGTCAATTTGGAGAGCGTGGATGGGGCGACCAAATTGTGTGGATACGTAGGTGAAGAAGGAGGCGAGGGTGGTGGGGACGTCAGACTCACGGCGAAGGAGTAGGTCCACATAAAATGCGAATAATCGTCTAAAATCACAAGATAGTAATGAAAATCATAATTACTCAAAGTTGGCAAGATCCAAACATCAGTATAAATTAACTGAAACGGAAAAGACGCGACTGTGGAGGAAGAACTAAACGAAAGGTGAACATGTTTGCCGAGACGGCATGCTTCAAAAGAATGAGCATCTGTTTTATTACAAGAAAGATAAAATCCTTCCATTATTTGATGAAGAGTGATGGAGCTAGGGTGGCCGAGGCGCGCGTGCAAGAAGTCGACATCGGCAGAGAGGGCGAGGCGGCTGGTGGTGGCGGTGGAGGAAGATCCAATGGGGTATAGATCGCCAGAGCTGTCCATGGATGAATGAGCATCTGGGTACGACCATACTTAACATAAAAACTAGAAGTGTCAAATTTCATGGCCATAGAATTATCACGAGTAAGAGAACAAATAGAGACTAAGAGCATCTCCACTCGCCTACCCAGGACGCCGAAATTAGGTCCGGACGCTGAAAATCGGCCCAGTCGCGTACCCAAGGACCTGTTTTCATCTGGATTTCGGCGTGTTTTGGTCCGGTCTACCCAGGCCGTACCTAGGATCCCGGGTACGCCCTGGGAATGCCGGACGCAGCGAAAACGGGCGTGGGCCATCTCTGTCAGCGAGAGAAGGCGCCACTCCTGCCACTTCGCCGAGCTCCCATCCTTTTCTCCCCCCTCCCGCCTTTCTTCCCCATTCCCCTCCCGCCACTCCGCCGAGATCCGCCCGACATGCCTCCCAAGAGCTTCGTCCAACCCAAATTGTCCCTTTTTGTTTATTTGAATTAGCCGTCGGCACTTTTTTTAATGGTTCGGCTGTTTGGTCAGCCACGTTCACTAGCACGATATATGTCCACGGGTTGGTGAATAGACCTTTATCGATGTCGGCTTCCGCTTTTTTTTACTGTGTTCCCGTCTCCCTCCGTTTCTCGCATGTTCCGAACGTTTCCCGTCACATCCAAGCGTAGCCATAAAAAGGGAGGACGACCAAGGTAGCTACACCCAGAAATCACCCGAACCACCATGCCTGGTTGTCCACCTTTCCGCACTGGCCTCAGTGGCAAACACGACATCCACATAGAAGAGGCACTTGCTGCCCTCGTGGTGACCGAACCGCCAGAGTTACTGGATGTGATGCCACCTCCGATTCTAGGGCGATCATAGATATACAGTATGTTCCGCAACCATCGGCAGTGGTGCACTTATTTCGATGCAACAGGACCACCGGCGAGCCTTTCGCATGGGAGGTGATGGACCGCGTCTTCCTGTTGGTATGACGCGCTCGCAGACGTGCATGACGAGCTTTGGGAAGCAGTGTGGTCCAATCCCGACGATGCTTACCTTCGTGCTCGCCGCGGCCAAGCTGTAGAGGAGTTACGGACGCACCAAGCGACCATCCGCTCTCTCAGAGAAGAATGTGGTATTGTCGACCCACCAGCGCCACCGCCCCCAGCGTCGTAGGCGGCACATAGTTGTAGCCTTGTAGGTGTGGTTTGCTTGTAAAATGCTTAAGACTTGAATAAAAACTTGTCGTTGCAAATGGCTGATGCCCACATTCCAAACACGATACATGGCGAGTATACATCCTAGTCAAATGCTAAGCCTATTTTCCAGAGTCGGAGTCAGAGAGGTAGCAGCGACGACACATGGTGTCATTGAAGACGCTGACGATGACCATGGCTTCGCCGTCGTACTTAAAGACGACGAAGTTGAGCACTTCGATTTGGTGCCGTCAGACGAACTTCTCCCATACGTTGGCGAGAAACATTTGGCCAAGACGGTCGAACAACACTTCCACTAACCATGCGCCGATATTGACACCGGCCGCCCGCAGCATGACCTGCTGGCGCTTTGTGTCGTCGACCAGCGACGCGAATTTGTAGGGAAGGAGCATCATGTCCCGTGTCATGCCCGAGTGGATGGTCACGGCGAACTCGAAGCCGGTGTCGATTGGCTCAAGCTCGGGAGACAAGGTGGTGAGGGAGAGCATGGCGGCTGTTGGGGATATGCTAAATGGCACCACCATTGAATGTCTCTAATCCGGCTAATTCGGGTGGCCCACAGTTGGTAGTAATGCTCATGGCCTACTAGGCGGCCCAATTAGACGGATCTAGAAGGGAGGTCCATATCGGATAAAGGAAGGCTATGATGTAGTCATGATCCAAACCGGAGCCTTGGAGTGCAAGACACGTAATACTAGATCGTGTTAGGGTGTGTTCAGTTCGAGAACGAAGTGGAATGGAATGTTATGGTTCCATTCCACTCGAATGGGTTGGTTTCGTTCTTGTGTTTGGTTAGGACAAAAATGTGTAATGGAATGGTTCCATCCTATGTTTAGTTGGGCCAAAAAAGTAGAATGGAATGGTTCCGTTCTATGTTTGGGTGCATTTAGCAAAAAAAGATGGCAAGATAATAGAGAGAGTGAGAACATTTGGGTGACTTTAGCATAGAAGAACGGGTAGATTCCACCAATTTGGTGGAATGAGTGCATTCTGGATCTAAAGGGAATATTCTCTTTTGAGAAACCACCTCGTTCTATTCCATTTCTCAACTAAACACTAGAACAGCTCTCAAGTGTGGAACCATTCCATTCCATTCCACTTCGTAACACCAACGAACACACCCTTAGTGTAGGACTCTATGACCTGTCCGGCTAGGACTTTTCCCTGTAACCCTAGTCCCTAGGTTCTGGCTCCTTTATAAGACAGACCACTGGGAGCATTTAGGGCACAACTTAGGTCATTGATCCATACGCCTCGCACATGAACCTATCTCTATAACTCGATGTATTGCCATTATAGTGATTTACAGCAAGAGTAGGATCCCGTCACCATTGTGGGATCTGAACCTAGGTAAACTGTGTTACCTCGTACCCGTCAACTCACCGCCTTCCCCCACCTATCTAAACACACTCTGTAAGTACCCTCCATGTCGTACTGGTCGGCAATACCATGACAGTGGCGTGCTGCTTTGGCCACGTCCCTCGTGTCCTCCACGCCTGCCTCAAAGGCCACAACCAGGACTCGGTGGTCGTCCTAGACGACCTCCCCTCGATCCAATGTCGGCTAGCTACCGGTAGTGGAGGAAGGGAGGAGAGAATGGTGTGGTGTGGAAGAAGATGTCCGCGGATGGCCTGTTAAAACCGGCCGACATTGGATGTTGGCGCGAAGGCCAAAGCGATGGTATTGAAGTTTCATGGCAGGAGGGCAACAACGACGCGGTCAGCCTTTAGAGGAACCTTACTCTCTCCATAGATGGCTAGTGGAAGAAAACCGTTGGGTCGCTGGCAAGCAGGCCATCAGCTCCCGTATGAGGACATGGAAAGACATGGAAGGATCGCGCGTTATCTGACCGACGCAACCGTTAACTTAATTTGATGTACAAAAGAATCGAATAGGATGTGTCGGTCTAGATAAGTCGTGGCGCTAGAGTCCGTGTACATTGTTCGGACTGGTTAGGTCGGCCGATGCCCTAACTACCTCGTCCGATTAAAGTGAGTAACAGTTATTCTCGAGTAGTATCGCGGCCAAAGTCGTCGCATTAATGAACGAACGTACTCCACTAATCTAATAATCTTGGACACCTGATGGCTGACTGTGGTCGCTGCCACGCAGATAAAACCCCCTAGCTAGCTCCCTCCTTGGCCGGTGGTCGCTTCCTCTACCGCCGCAGCGAAAGCGATAGCCAAAGCGCTCCTCTTCCGTCTAGAGCGGTGAGAAAGAACACGGCCACGCGTGAGCGAGTGGTGGTGGTGAGGTCTCGTGCGGACGGACATGATGGATCACCTGAGCCTGGTGCCCTACGAGGGAGGCAGCGGTGGCGCGGGCGCCGGAGGGGCCAAGTACAAGGAGTGCCTGCGCAACCACGCGGCGGCCATGGGCGGCCAGGCCTTCGACGGCTGCGGGGAGTACATGGCCTCCTCGCCGGACTCGCTCAAGTGCGCCGCGTGCGGGTGCCACCGCAGCTTCCACCGCCGCGCGGGCGGCTTCGGCGGCTTCCCTGGCGGTTCAGGCGGTGCGTGCGCGTCGCCGTTCTTCTTCAGCCCGCCTCCCCCTCCGCCGCCCCCGCACCATCATCACGCGCCGCCGCACCACCACCCCGTGCTGCAGGGCTTCGTCCCGTCGTCGGCGCCCATTCCCATGCGGCCGCCGCAGCTCGCGCTGCCGTACCACGCCGTGCCCGCCGCCGCGTGGCACCACGGCCTGCTGGACCCCGCGGCGCGGTCCGGGTCGGAGACGCCGCCGCGCGCGGACGACTGCAGCCCCGGGTGCGGCGGGAGCGGGAGCTTCGGGCGGAAGCGGCACCGGACCAAGTTCACCCCGGAGCAGAAGGAGCGGATGCGCGACTTCGCCGAGAGGCAGGGGTGGCGCATCAACCGCGACGACGGCGGCGCCCTGGAGCGCTTCTGCCTCGAGATCGGCGTCAAGCGGAACGTCCTCAAGGTGTGGATGCACAACCATAAGAACCAGCTCGCCTCACCAACCTCCGCCTCGGCCGCAGCAGCCGCAGCCGGCATCGGCGTTCATCCAGGAGCCCATATTGGCGCTGGCACCGGCATTGGCCTGGGCGCGGGCACCGGCCTCGGCGTTGGCATGGGCCGTGGCGACGGCACCGGCCTTGGCATTAGCATGGGCCGTGGCGGCGGCACCGGCCTTGGAGTTGGCATGTGCGGCGGCGACGGGGACGGAGACGGCGATGACGACGACACGGACGACGACTCGCCTCCACGCGCCGCCGTGTCGTCCCCCTCCCCGTCCCCCATCAGCGTCTAGCTAATGAGTACCCACTCCCGAGTTCCTCTAATCGCTACTAGTAGGGCTTAGGTTTAATTAACGTACTACTTCCGCAGTCAGTTGTCAGCATGCAGCTAGCTGGTGCAAACGACCCACCCCCTGATCTCCCGCATGCCTCCCCCGCAGCGGCCGTGCCGTACGCCGTGGTACCGAACCCCCGATCGAGGGCATATCTGTACTTCTTCCCCTTCCTTCCCCTGGCCTACTAATTCTAGCTAGGCGCTGCTGTTTGTAGGTTCATTATTTGTCTGTCTGGTTTTAATCGTGTTAGTAACCTAGTAGTACTACTCGTGGAGTAGTAGTAGTAGTAGCTGAAGTGAAGTGAGTGACTAATCATGGTACTCCCATCAATCAAGAATCAGGATGATTATTAATGCCGCGTTAATTTGTCCGTGGCAGTAAGCATCGCTTTGGGATTATCGCTCTGGAAGCTTCTAATTTGATTTCTTGCAGTTTGCTGCTGTGCTACCTTCTGAATTTGCAGTGTGTTCGTCTGGTCTGTACTACTGCTGTGGAAGTAGTAGTAGCTTTAGGCTGGGGTACTACCACCACCGCCACCTCGTAGTCTGCTATGGGGCAGCACAGCCGCTCCTGCCGTGGCGGTGGGCATGGCTGGCCGGTGGTGGTGGCCTGAGGCTGGCTTTTGTTCCCATTTGCGCCCTCCCGCCCGGCCGGCCGGCCCACGTTCCGGCAGACCTACCACGGACCGCGCCGCGGTTGGTTGGTGGAGCCGGAGCTTCGCCGTTTCCCGTTGCTGTGGAGTGGGGGGTCGGAAATTTGTGCGCGTCCGTGGGGGACGATCGAGTTGTCTTGTCGTCGTCGGCGTCGTCTGTGTCTGTCGCGCGGCCGGCTTGGCTTGGGTTGGGCGTGTGAATTGTGATGATGGCGATTAGGCACGGTCTGTGGCTTTCGGTGCGGGGCAGGATCCGACACGATCTCTCTCTGCTCTCCTCGGTGGGGGTTTGCCCTCTCTAGGGCCTCGTGGTTTTCTTGTCGCTGAGACTTGGCTGTTGTAGCCCCGCCGTGTCGCTTGGATCTGCCGTGCCATCTTGTGCCCGTTTTGGCGAGATCTACGTGCATGTAACCTGTACTCCCGCACGGCAGCTGCTGAGGCGGCCCGTGCCGGCGCGTGAACGTACGGGCGGATGGATGTAACTCGTGCTGCTCGATCGGCGCTGAGACGAAGGCACGACACGAGTCGTCCCGATCACGCACACGACGGCGATGCTACCCAGACCCAGCCCAGTAGTGGCTCTGCATGCCGCTGGCCCTCCACCGAGGCCAAACAGCTGATCCTCTGTTCGCTTCGCCTCGTCGCGTCAAGTACGACCGCACGAGTGCCCCTTGCAGCAGAGGCAGTGGAGTGTGTCAGTGTGTTTCACCACGAGGACACGGTAATGGGGCTACAGTGCTGCCCCCATCCTCTCCTCGGCGATTCCTGGTCGCACTAGCATTATTCGATTTCAGAGCAAGGGATTGATGCTGAGTTTTTTTTTTTAAGTGAAGGATTCGGTTAATTGATGAACTGACCCAAGTATGTTTAAGAGCGTGCAAAGTGATGGCCAAATTGAAGGGGTGATTTTCCATCTTGTGAATGAGGTTTATCTATTCTTCGGTATGCTCGCGATACAATTCTTTTTATGGAACACGATCTTGAAAAGGCAAAATCTTGAAACTTATAATTTCAGCTTTTGAGCAGCTTTCGGATTAAAAATCAATTTTCATAAAAGTGAATTGTTCTGTTTTGGTGAGGCTAGAGATGCGACTGAACTTTATGCCGAGCTCTTTGGCTATAGTCAGGGTTTTTTCCGATTAGGTATTTGGGTATTCCGGTTCACTATCGGAGACTTACAAATGCTGAATGGAAAATCGTCGAGAAAAAACTACAGTTAAGATTGAGGAGCCGAAAAGGTAAACTGCTCTCCATAGGGGGAAGACTGGTACTCATCAATTCAGTATTAAGTAATATGGTATTGTATATAATATCATTCCTCCAATTTCCAAAAGGTATCTTACAAGGTTGGATTATTTTCGATCAAGATTCTTTTGGCAGGAAGACAATGAGAAAAAAAGTATAGACTGGCTAAACGGAGTGTGCTATGTCGACCCAACGAACAGGGTGGGCTGGGTATTCATGATTTGAAGATCAAGAATATAGCCCTACTTAGTAAGTGGCTCTTCAAGTTATTAACCGAAGAGAGGATATGGAAAACTCTACTTATAAGAAAATACGCTGGAACAAAAGCATAGTCCCAAATCACTTTTGGACCGGTCTGATGGCATCGAAGAAATATTTCTTCCGCTTCGGAACATTTTTTATTAATGACGGATCTTAGATGAGGTTTTGCGAGGATAAGTGGTTTGGCACTACTACACTCCACGAACAATATCCCGCATTGTATTCTATTGTCCGTTATAAGGAGGAAACGATCGCCACCGTATTGAAATCTTCCTCCTAACGTGACTTTCATGAGAGATTTGATTGAAACCAGACTTGAATCTTGGATCGAACTGCTACATCGGTTAGAAAGTGTTCAATTGTTAACTGGAACCGATGAATTTCGATGGAACTTGAGCAAGAATGATTCATTCTCCGTCGGTTCCTTATACAATGCATTAGTCCAACCAGTCATACCAGTTTTAGATAATAGGATGATCTGGAAGATGAAGATACCTCTAAAAACAAAATCTTTAAGTGGTATCTTCGTCGAGGGATTATCCTTACTAAAGATAATCTTATTGAGCGGAATTGGCATGGGAATCCAATATGTGTGTTCTGTCACCATAATGAGACAATCAAACAAATGTTTTTCCAATGCAACTTCGCTAGGTCTATATGGACAGTTACCCAAGCAGCTTTAGGCTTGTATCCACCACGTAGTATTGCCAGCATTTTTAGAAATTGGTTACATGGTATAGATCACAAGTATAAATTACTTCTTCGGGTTGGAGCGATTGCCATTATATGGTCGCTATGGCTATATAGAAATAATAAAAAATTTAACGATATAAATTTCTCTCTCTTGTAGGTTATTTACCGATGTACCCACACCCTACGCTCTTGGTCTGCCCTACACCATGCGGAGTATCACGGCCTTTTTACGGAGGTGTGTACACGACTGGAGGATACAGCGGGGATTTGTTTACTCGACATGGGTGGCATCATAATCTACGGATCGGTCCTCCTTCAGCATCTTAGGCGCTCTACATTTTCTCTTTTGGATATGTAATCCGTCTGTTTTTATTTCTTTATTTGGATATGTGGACTTTGTCGGCTGGGTGCATCTTAGCTATGCAGAGGCCGGGTATAATACTTACATTTTTAAAATAATAAAATATCTTTTATTAAAAAAATATTTAAGAATAAGAAACCGTGCTCACAGTTCAGATTTTATAAATTTATACTCTCGCCTCAAGCAGGAGCAAACGACTCTGCTTGAAGCTTTGTGCTTTGTTATCACTTGATTTTTAGTGGAGATTTGGTGCAGATGGGTACGAGTTAATCTTGTTTCTATAAAACAATTGAAAATTATATTTTCTAGTTTCAGAAAATTACAGAAATAAATCAGGACGTGGACAATCATGTAAATACCACAAACGTGCGGACTGTCAATTAGAAATAATGTATATTTCGAGCCACATAAAAAGAACAAAACTATATGGACATGGGTATCACACGTTCACATCTCCAAAGAAATACCAGCCTTTGTCACTTTGTGTAGCTCATCATAAAAATAATTCTGTACTGCGATTCTGCACTTTTGTGTAGGATATCACATTAACAATGTCCAATTTTTTTGAAACATATAAATATGATTTCTAAATTTTATAATCTTGTTTTTATAATCACCCACCAATATTTATGAGGATAATGCTGCTTGTATTGTACAGATGCAACAAGTTATATTAAGAGCAATATCACAAAGAATATTGCTTCTAAGCTATTTTATCCTCATGAGCTACAAAAGAGTGGAGAAATAAATACTTTACAAACGAAGTCATGTGACAACCTCGCTGATTTGTTTACTAAGTCCTTACCAAGTTCGTTATTTCACAAATATGTACATAGAATTGGTATGAGAGACTTCGTGACTTGTAAAGTTTAGGAGGAGAAATCTTCCAGGTTAAGATGTGTTAAAGATCATCTGATCTTCGGTATTGCACTCTTTTTCTTTGTGAGTTTTTTCTAACGATTTCTCACGTAAGGTTTTTAATGAGGCAATATCAATACAAGCATGGATGATATATGTCATTTTCTTCTTATTTTCGTACAGGGTTTTTAGAAGAGTTTTTCATGGCATATTGTATCTTTCTCCTTTATTTTTTCTACAAGGTTTTTGGAGAAGGTTATTCCCAGGATGGTTGGTTGCAAGGACAAGCAAGAATTAGGGGAAGTGTTTGAATTTGTTTAAACATTGTAAATATGAGATAATTCTGTGTTATAATTGTATGTCGGTTTTTAACTACCGATGTACTCACGCATCCCCTCACGATCAGACGCGACCTCTCGCTCGTGTCCCTTCACCTTGTATATAAACTGGATCATTGATTTTTTTTTAAGAAACACCGGATCTTTGATGGAATAGAGTAACTCCAATGCACCAAAAAACTGGGCCCAACTATCTGGGTTCCCACTCTGGCTGCACTTAATCTCTTGGGCTTATTCGCTTTCGTGTACCACTTCAAGCACGAAAGCCCAACACCATCGGCCCTTCCCGTTGCTGTTTTTATCACAGCCCTTTTCAGGTCATCACGATGCTTACGTCTGCTATCTACGGCACGGAATACTGGAGAGCGGCGAGACATGGCGGCGGCGACACCGACGGCGAAGGAGGTGGACAAGAAGATAGAGCTTATGAAGGAGGTACGGCTGTCGGCTGCTACTCTACCTTGTTTTCCTTGTTCTTTCGATTTGTTTGATGAGAGTAAAAAGAAATTTCCTCGTGTATTATTCTGTTCGATTTGTGAAGATTCGAGCTCACGAGGTGGCGATCGGCGAGCTCAACAACCTGCCTCCCTCCCGGGTAAGCCTCCCTCCTCTATCTCGCGCACCTCTTTGATAGGTCTCCCGGCCGGGTGGATTATTTGCGATAAATTTCTCCGTGAATTTGGTGATTCCTCCGAT
Organism: Avena atlantica; assembly: GCA_910589765.1. NCBI lineage: Eukaryota > Viridiplantae > Streptophyta > Magnoliopsida > Poales > Poaceae > Avena > Avena atlantica. Next base: position 377,694,568 of record OU342734.1, on the reverse strand, counting down.
GATATCAATGGCGATTGGGTTGTTGTGCTAATGTGATAGATTGATAGGAATAAGTTGGGTACTTCATGAACACTAGGGAATATGGCGTGGCGACACCCCGCGCCCGTGGAGACAATTTTTTCTTGAGTGCATAATTAAGCAGGATATTGATCCGGTTTTGAGTAGGCGCGGACAGTGAACAATATAAACAAATTGATAGATGTATTCACAATGGATTCACAGTGAACAATTTTTTCTTGAGTGCATAATTACAAAGTCATTGATAGATGTATTCACAATGGATTACAGAGTAGATTATAGCTGATTAGACCACACTACTAAACGGGAGAGCAGAGTTGCTTACTCTAAAGAATGCTAATGCCGGTAAGCAAAACTACCCAGACTGCATCAACTTGCACAAAAGGGGATGCTGATTCTAATCTATTCATATGTTTTTGCTTCTTCAGTTGTTCCTGTCCTTGATCTTGTGCGGCACTGCGAGGTCAAGGATTGCTCTGGCATAGAAAGAACAATCTAAACCCTGATCTGGGTCTCGGTATCACGCACATGAATGTTTCAGGATAACAATATGCAGATTACAGTGTAGTGCTAGCAATATTTTGTCATCTTTACATTTAGCTGGCTTTTTATGGAAACCACATATGCACCCAAGTTCATTAGGTTTTTCTTTGGCTAGAAAAATGGCAGTATAGCTATCAAATTAACTGTGCCTATAGTTACAAAGATAGAGCGAGTATACAAATAAAAGCAAAGAGTTGACGAAGTCCCAGGAAAACAACATATTTCAGATCGGCGAGCTTAACAACCTGCCTCCCTCCAGGGTAAGCCTCCCTCCTCTATCTCGTGCACATCTTTGATAGGTCTCCCGGCCGGGTGGATGAAATTTCTCCTTGAATTTGGTGATTCCTCCGATGATATCTATGGCGATTGGGTTGTGCTAATGTGATAGATTGATAGCAATAAGTTGGGTACTTCATGAACCCTGGAGGGGATATCAGTCAGTAGCAGTTCACCCACCCACCCACGAATGCAATTTTTAGCTATGCTTGTTGTAATGTTATTACCACCTGCCTGCCTTGTGCCCTTGTTTCTACTATCATCATCTTATCTCGGATTGGTGCAGGCCGCATACCAGAAGACCTGCAACATCTTCTTCCGCAAGAACAACATCAAATCTGCGGTCACATCTGAACAGAGTATGGTTCTCTTCTTCGCATATCATCCCTTTCTTCTTCTTTTCGCTCTTCTCTGCTTTTAGGTTGTTGCAGTGCTAACATGTTTCATTCCTAGAGCAACTTGATATGGCAAAAGCTCGGCTTCAGAAGCTGGATCAAGCCTGACGTTTCACTGCAAAAAAATTAGCTCTGCAACACATTCAAGGGCCCTTTGAAATTGCAACGTGCTACTTCATCATCCCCCTCTGCAGATCTCATTAAACTTTTAGTCTCATATGCTAGGTCAGGGAGTCAGGAAATGCGCAACTTATAGCTTTATGTGTAACGGTGTCATCTCAAGCTGGTTGCTAGTAGACTACTAGTTACGTGAGCGAGACAAATCAATTGATGAACATGGAGGACAGATAAGGAACGGTGGTGGTTATGTCGTGCTGTGCTTTGTGTTAGATTCATCTAGTCTCTGCCCTTGCTACTGCGTGACCTGTCATTCGGTTATGTCAACCTGTTGGTACAGGTTTGCAGTGCAGCAGGATACAAAGTTGTTAGCGCTGTTAACTTATGTTTCATTGCGTTGTCTTTCAAATCTTGGTGCGCTTGTACTGTTGGATGTGATGAATAAAGCCGTAAAAATGCAAACCGAATGATTGTTGGGATCTGCAACATTTATGCAGTCTGATTCACACTAGTAGTGTGTTAAAATCACTAAAATCAAGTCCCAGCAATGCACACATCACGTACAAAGATGTGACAGGTTAATGCTTTGCAAGCATAGCAATTTGTTTCTTCATATTTTGACGAACTCAACAGACAAGCATATATAATGTCCCGCTTCACAAAAAGTGAAAAGTTTCCTGATATATATAACGAAAAGAAGATAAAAGTACTGATGATGAACAAATGCTTGATGTTGTATACACTACATATTCATATAATGACGAGCTACCACTTGATGTTCCTAAGCTGTATCTGCTAATGAGCCATTCTTGATGTTTGCTACTTCTGTTATCTTTGGATGTCCAAACAGTGAATTCAAGATCTGATTCGATGCCATGGTCACCTGAGAGGGAAAAGAAATACAAGGATCAGGTACCAGAGAAATTACAAACATCACAACTCATATTAACTATGTGCATAATCAAGTAAGGATACAACATTCAATTAAGAATAACTATGTTGTACTCCCTCCATTTCAAAATATAAGATGTTTTAGTTTTATGAAGCAAACGTATCTAGACTACTTTTAGTGTGTAAGTTCACTTAGGTTTGAAATGAATCTACAGACTAAAACAAGTCTAGATACATTTTCTTCACAAACCTAAAACATCTTATATTTTGGAACGGACACGGAGTACCTGCCAGATTTAACAAAACTAGGTGCAATTAGAATGCAAACACAACACACATTAGCAAGAGGCAAGAGCTTAAGTGGAAATTGCATCAATATAGACCTGATAACACATTGCCAGGCATCAAATAAAGATTTTCAACTCTCCACACACTAGCAAGTTTGATCTTAGTCAATACAAGTTACTCCCTCCGTTTCAAAATATAAGATGTTTTAGCTTTGTGAAACAAATGTATCTAGTGTTGGATTCCCATTATTTCTAACATCTAGACCTCTTTTAGTATGTAGGTTCACTCAATAAGATGTTTTAGCTTTGTGAAGCAAATATATCTAGACCTCTTTTAGTATGTAGGTTCACTCAAAATTTGCTTCACAAAGCTAAAACATCTTATATTTTGAAACCGAGGGAGTATATGGGTTGGAGCTAAATAGAAACATGCAGTACTTGGTAAGTTAAAGGAGTGTTTGTCCTAGGAGGGGTCCGTCATGGACCGTGCCACTATTTTGTACCACTCTCTGCTTAAGAACGATGAGGTGGTAAACCAAGGTTAGTGAGCATGCCAGAAGGTTAATTCTTTAACATTAACACCTTTGTGTAGAAGACAACTAATTTTTTAACATTAACTGTGTTGCAAATTGATTCAAGTGTGCTTTGTCAAATATGACATATTATAAAGGTTTGACAATACAAACTTGTTCATCATACAGATAGGTTTTGTAGCATCAGGGAGTAGAAACTATAGCCAAGAGGGGGGATGTCAAACAAGAAATTAGTTGATAAACCAAGGTTAGTGAGCATTGAGCACAAGGTTAATTCTATCAGTGTCATAAGTTTAGCCAAGAAGAGTGAACTAAATAAGATATTAGAGACAAACCAAGGATCATGCATACATGCAATGCGTCTGTCCCAATTGAAGTAGCAGCAGATGAAGTTCCAAATGATAATATAAGATCATCAGTTCATAAGAAGTTGGTTCTTACTCAAATAGTTGTATTCAGCACTTGAACTGCGAACTAGACTGGCATTGAGATATTATAGCGGCTGCGCAGACCTTCAATTGCTTTCTCCACAGATTTCGTAATCTCAGGGACAGTCACCTTGGACACTATTTATGAAAAGAGATGAGAATTTCAAGTACTTAAAAATCAACAGGACATCAAAAGATTCTATATGATAAATTAAAAAATGGGGATCAATGCTGAAGCTATACATTCTTTTGCGTTAAACGTTCTTTTGCCAAAGTTTTTAGAAATTTGACGAAGAAATGGGGATTAATGAATGGAAATTTAGTCACATAGTCAGTTCTTCTTGCACTTCATATAGTGCATCCCGTCATTAGCTAACCTTTGCTAGAAAATTGAATCAGTACTCCACACAATAAATTGAAATGCTTGGTTGATAATTTCTCTGTTCAGAGCGAGAACAAAGTTTTATTACAGAACCAGTTTGTGTTAGTCTATTCCATTCATGGGTGTTAGACCATAGACACAAAAAAAAGTTTGATCACTTTCAACTCAACATGCAAGCTTATATACATCATGTGTTTACTCTTGCAAGCAACAGAGTGCTGTTAAGGTGAAACATAGTGGCGAGGGATTCCATGTGTGAATTAAATACCATGCGATGTGGATGACCTTGTCTCTGCCGTGATCAGCTTGTACCTGGCCTGCAAAAGGAAAACTGAAATCAAAACAAAGACATAAAAAAGTGCACTTGCTGTGAACAAATGACCTAATCGTACCTTGATCTTCTCTGCAGTTTCCTTTATACTGTCAGACATCTTCTTATACTCCTTGTCCACTTCGTCTGTTAGCTGCTGACAAGCCTGGTTCTGGGTCTGAGAAGACATTGAGATAGTACACATTATAGAGACACTAAAATGCCACAAGAAAAGAAAATCCATATATGTATATTAAAATATTAAATGGGTAAACCTATAATGGGGTAAGCAAGCATCTTGGCATAGAAAGACCATTATAACAAAATCTGCACCGGGAAAGACGTATAGAAATTTGGGTGCATCTTAAGTCTTCAACCCAGGTGAACAGATCTTTAGTAAGGACAATGAATGAAAACTACTGGAATAGAAAGACCATTATAAAAAAAAACTGCACTGAGAAAGACACATCACAATTGAGTGCATTTTAAGTCTTCCACCCAGGTTAACAGATCTTCAGTAAGGACAGTGAGCGAAAACTATCAGCCTATCTCACTTTTTCTATTGCCACTTTAACTTCATGTGGATCTCCAAAGACACTGTTCACAGAGAAACTGACTCGCCAGACAACTGACTATAACTTCATGTGGGTCTCCAATTTGTGAGAAAAATTATCTCTGTAGTCAGTAGTCGCTGAACAAATATACATGTATACATTGGTGTGGATGTTCCGAAGACTCAAACAACTGATATGAGCCAATGCCACTTTATATCAGAGATAATTCAAAATTGGCCTGCAGCACTCTAAGAGATGTGTGATCCATTCATCAATTCATATTTGTTCACTGAATATAGAAATCAGTGTAAATATACATGCCATGATCGAAGTTCCAAACATTTGCGATCCCAGAGATCCCCACCACAAGACTCCATAAGATATATGCAATTTAAAGTCAGGATTACTACTTCACAGAAGACTGCCTTGCTAATCTCGCAAAATGTTGCAGGTACTCAAGTCTTCACAGCTGGAGCAAAGCAATCCCTACCACTTATGCGGCATGGTATGTCCAAATAGGGCAAACATCAATTCACATAAGCACGTCAACTAAGAATAATTCACATGTATTAATACTTGATAGACGAAGCATATTCCCAAACAGCTACATAAATCACTACGCGTGATCAGTGCATCTAGATTGCTATGACACAGCAGCAATAGATTGTTATGACAAGAAATACATAGTATAAGAAAAGCATCATCTCGCATAATAGAGTAGACCCGTAGTAGCATCAACTAAGACTGGTAATCTCGTATGCACTTTTATCCACCAATCGAGCGATGCAAATCACGCATGTACATGTGAAAGTAACAAACGGAACTACCGAACCCTAGCTAATTGCAAAACGCGAAGGGAGGAAGGCTGAGCGGGGGAGTCACCTTGAATCGTTTGGAGGCATGGGAGAGTGAGGCGTCGAGGTCGGTGTTGGTGCGTGAGTGGAGCCCGTCGAGGCGGCGCCTGAGGGACTCCATCTGCGACGCTGCGGCGCTCCTAAGGTCCCCGACGCTGGAGACCACCGCAGTCGCAGCAGCAGCAGGAGTCGCGGCGGAGAAAGGGGAGGCGGGGATGGGGCCAGCGAGCGGAGGCGAGCGCGCAGCCGGCTTGGCCTTGGCCTTGGCCCTGCCCCTGGCCCTGGGCTTGGTCGACCTGGACTTGAGCGCGGGCTGCGGGGAGACGGAGGACGGGGAAGAGGCGAAGCTGACGTAGGAGGGGGAGGAAGGCGACGGAGACGGCGAGGACGAGGACGAGGCTCCACCTTTGCGCTTGCGGGTGGCGGCGGTGGTCGGCGCGAGTGGGGAGAGGAAGGTCGGCTTGGACTTAGGGTTGACCCTCCGGGACCTGTACGCGCCGATCCCTGCGGCCCGCGCTGCCGCGGGGGGGGCGGCGGCGGCGGCCCTGGGTCTTCCCATGGCGGTGGCGAGCGCGGTGGTTGGCTGCTCTTCGGCTCTAGGCTGGGAGGTTTGAAATCGGAAATGTGTGTGACATTTGGTTTGGCACCAATAGATCGCGAGGTTTTCTTTTGTAGCTCTCCTGTCCTGTGTGACATCTTCAGCAGCGCAGCACACACGCCGCACCGCGCTGCGCGACCATCCGGTGCCCCCAAACCCGGTCGGCTGTACATGGCACTGACACAGGCCCATTTCAAAACAGTTTATTTTTATATTGAAAATTGTTTATACACAGTTTTAAAAATATTCCCGATATTTAAAAACGTTCATGGATTCATGATGTTCACAAAAACAATTCACGGGCAAAAATATATTTTTTCATGGATTGAAAAAATAATGTTAATGGTTTTAGAAAAAATCATATCTAAAAATTGTTCAACTAATTTTGAAATAATGGTTAGGAAGTTTGTTCAAATGTTTATGAGGGTCCACAAAATTGTTCACGAGTTCAAAAATGATATCAATAGAATTTAGACATTATTCACATATTCCAAAATAAAGGTTCACGGATACGGAAAAAATTTACGAGGCTTTATGGCCTCCAAGGACGAGACCTCCACTACTCACCATATAAATAGCTCCCTCTAGCAGAGGAGGGAAGGAGACCAAGGCCAGTTCATCAGTTCATACACACATATCCATACAAATAGCCATCTCTCCTACCAAAGGAGAGACGAGCTCCAACCGACTTCCACCGGAAGCCGACACTCTCTTAAAACACTTGAACATCTTACGCTCCAATCAATATATAAGCCAACATGAAGTAAAGTTGTTATCAACTATCTATACCCAGAGGCCTAAAGCTATATGATTTACGCGCGCGCGTGTGTGTGAGGTTGTAAGCCAAACGGATCATGGTCACAAGCCCCCACCTACATACAAATTTACGACGGAGAATCAAAACTACAACTAGTGCAATAACTATTGTAAATTGTATCGAGGACAAGAGATCACCCTCACGCAATCCTCTCGTGTGCTTGATCTTTTCCCAACCTTTCTGTTTGCCATGATCCGAGAAAAGAAAGTGCTACAAATCAAAGAAAGCAAATATCTCTATCTGAGGGCTGAAACCCAATGTTTCCATTATTTCAAGCATATACTCACAGGAGACCAACGACGGAGCCAGGGGACCAGCAGGGGCCACGGCTCCCCCCCAATATTTTTAAAACCCAAGAGTAGTTATGCAAGAAAATATGTATTCTATTCCATGTCCATCTCTTAAGTACTGAAATACACGTATGCTCCTCAAAGAAGATCCCTTTGAGTAGCTTTTTAACTTTTTTTCACATTCCTTCAACCACGAGTCTGCATGCCGCATGTGGTTTTCTCCTTCATGTAATTTCCCCCCCTTCTCTATTCTTCAATATTCGAAGCACCCAAGCAACCCAGCCTAGAAACACCCCTGATCTTATTTCTTCTCCGATTTGGAGCACATGCAAGATGACATATATTTTCGCTTTGATCTCTGATTTGCAAGTCATTTGTGCAAAAATGGTTTCTAAGAGATAGCTTGATGACATAGATCGTGAAAATGATTGCAACGCATTATGGTTGAATTTATTTATGTATTTGGTACAATACGGCATGTGTAGTTCGCCTGAAAATTGTTTGTTCTCCGTTATCGAAACATATAATTTGCCTCCATGCTACCTCTTTTAGATGTCTAATTATGTTGTCAATATTTATAATGGTAGTACATATGTTGCTATGTTCATTGTAAAAAAAACTATATATTCCAGAGAGATTTTCATTTTGGAGCCGTGCGCAATGCTTGGCCCCTCTTATGTGGCTCCGCCGTTGCATGAGACTGAATCAAAAGCACCAGCGATGTCAAGCATATACTCCCATGAGCATGCTTTCCTGATCGGCAAACCAAAAAACCGTTTCCTTGATCCTCCTCCAAAAAACCCTACTCTAGAGCTATCTCAGCAGTTGTCAACTCTCTGTTTTCTTGATTGCGCATAGTCCAAGCCAGGATCACTTGATCAGCCATCGTCGGATGTTAGCAATCTGATGTTGCCGATTCAAGCAAGACCCCAGATCCTGAACGTCCCTGCAGAGTTTGATGTTTAAGCTGCAAATCCGCCTGCACTGGTCTGCTCCAAGCCTCAGACATGCATGGTATCCATAAAACCCCTCTGCTTTATCCACCAATAATCCTTTATACGAAGGCTAGCCCATCTGACCCGTGAGCATCATAATAATGCAATGATCAGACATGGAAGATGTAATGGCACGGCTCGAAATGGATTGGACGATACACACACACTATAACCGAGACGAGATCTATTTGTTCTTGCGATTTAGAAACGTGAGTTATACCCATTATTTCTCTATGTAGTATAGAACTTATAGAAAAAGAACTTAATGAATTCTTAATTTTGACAAAATTTATTTCTTTAAAATAACAATACACATGTATCTTATCATAAACGTCTTCCATAATACTATCATTCTGAAAGATGATGAGTGTAGCTACATTTGTACAAGACAAATTGCTAATACAGCTTCGCAATGGAGCAGTGGACATGAGACCGACTACCAAGTTGCTACTGTTTACGAGAGCCTGTCTTGCGCTGCACGATCCACAATGGCAAGGCCAGCTTCAAGATGCGCGCGCACGCGTTCGTGGGCGAGCAGCTCCGGCGTGAAGAGCTTCTTCCAGCCGGTGCACCATGCGGTGGCCTCCGACAGCGGTGGCCTCGCGGCCAGGAGCCAGTGTCGCAGCGCGCCTTCCAACTTGTCGAAGAAGGATTCGTCTTCCAGCACTGACACCACGTCCTGAGTGCGTGGCACGAGACGTGCCCACATCATCACCCAGCTGAACGAGGAGTCGGTCTGCTTCGGCGGCGTGACCCTCAGCTCCCGCACCGCGCGCGCCAGGTTCGGTAGGATGTGGCGCCGGCAGAAGACCTCCCATAGCGCCGGGTCGAGGTACTCCTTCCACGGCGAGATGATGTCGTAATTTCCGTCGCTGATCTTGCTCTCGACGATGCCGTAGAGGCTCGCCGGTAAGTGGCCGACCAGCGGAATCAACGGGCGCAGCCAGTTGTGGCAGCTCGGGTCCCACTCCGGCGACCACTCTCGCGCGTCCACGGTCATCCTTGGGATGATCACCTCCTCGAAGATGTACCGGGTGGTGGAAGGAGGCAGCGTGGCTTTCCAAGTCCCCGGCGTGCGCTCCTTCGAGGTGAACACCTCCTTGGACTTGACGATCGCCGCCACCGCGTCAGCCGTGTCCGCGCTGTCGTCCCCTTTGCGCGTCATGTCGAGCAGCAGCGCGAGGATCTTGTCGCAGCACTCCTCTTCAAGATCCAGGGCACGAGAGCGATTCTTCCACTCCTGCCACTCCTCTTCCGTTTGTGGCGGCGCCGGCGGCTTGCCAGCGTCCAGGCCGTTGTCGTATGGCTTCTTGCCATGGCCGATGCCGGCTTTTGCGCACTGCTCGGTCGCTTGTATGGGCGCGACGATGCCTTGTCCCCGCGCGCCTAGACCCGAGCCTTTCCTGTAGTTCATCCGCTGCATCATCTTCGCCACCGCCGGGCTCATGAACGGGAGGCCGCCGGACTGCACTGCCGCCGCCATGTCTGCTGGCCTTGCTCCCGGCCGGCTAACTCGCACGATGCAAGACGCGCGTACAAAACAACTAGCAAAGCTGGCTCTAATCTGGCGAGACGCGCACCTGGTACTTAGCAATCAAGCTCTGGCTGCTGGATTGATTCTGCTAGTCGCGATTTACAGCCGAGCTCGGTAGGTGCAAATATATACACGCTGACACGCATAGGCAGGAGTCAAGGACCTAGTCGGAGACGGAGTACACCTCGTATCCTGCTTCGACGCATGAATGGTTACATGTACGGACTGGATACGGACTGACATGGAGAGAAGGTGGAGCATGTCAAGCTTCATGCACTAGCGAACGCAATGAGGGGTCAACAGCAATTTTAGGATAAATTAGGAAAGCCAGGACTCGAACTCGAGACCTTAGGCTCTGATACCATGTTAAGCTTCATGCACTAGCCAACGCAATCAAAAGTACGAACTGATGGAAAGGGCTAGTGCAATTCACTTATACACTTCAACAGAGCGATTCAGGCCCAGTAATGCTACATCCACGAACAATATTTTATAAAACTGTGTCTACGGACTAATGTGGGAGACGCACGATAAAATTGCAGCCCTAAGTTAAGTCCAACATTTTATCTGTAAGTCTAGAATTTTCGATTCAGGCCATAGAATCCCGGATGCAGAACAAATTTTCACCACAATAATCCTACACTTACGGGCTGGTTGCTTACGGAAAAGATTACAGACGAATGTGGCTTCTATTGGTTGGTTGAAATTTTATCCTTTGCATAAAAAGCGGAAACAGTTTGTTATTTTTCCCCTTGCTGCTATGCCACGTCTTATGCTGTAAGAATTTTTCGTAGAATTTTTATTTTGGTTTTTGTATCACGGATGTTGGTTCGCGCTTTATGGCATTTCAACGAGCAAACTAACCCAATCCCGCAAAAGATTGTTCGTGGAACTACTATCAAAATTATTCGGACCATATTTCCAAGTGTCATTCTTTTGTTCATTGCTATAAACATCAACTTCCGCACCAGTCCGTAAGGTAATTCCGTAGAAATCATGTATAGGATTATTGATGCTGTCATGCCGCAGCCACACAACGTGATTACATGGGGTAGCACTCTGCGTTTTATTTGCCTCGTTTAATTTTGTAACGTGTATATTTGTTGTTTGGTGTGTCATTGACATATGGCGGTCATAGGTCAAATATGCAAATTTTATAGATATACAAAAATCTCGCGTCCTCCTTGGGGATAATTCCCCTAGATCCTCCAGTCCCTGAGTGATACGATGTCTCTAAAATGTCTCTTAATCCTCGTGTGGCAAAAAATGATACGCTCATGATACAAAAATAAAAAGATCTTGCTAGAGTTTCGCCAAAGACTATATAGTAAAATATTTACGCTATTATACCACAAAACTATTGTAGCAAATAAAACAGCTACCGTAGCGAACCTAACGTTGTCGGACCTCGTCGGAGATCTCGTACCAAAACCTCTATACTATTGTAGCAAATAAGGCCTAAGGCCTAGCTATTGTTTTATTTTGTGCGTCATCGTAACATCATGCACCTCGCCTTACATTCTTTTGCTACTAAACTTTCTAAATGTTTAATTTTACTAAGCCCTTTCTCAATGTTCGCCTTTTGCCAATGAGCTCGCCGCCTCCAGCGTGGCTCTCCCTCCATGAACGAGGTCACCGCTTGACCGCAAACTTCGTCTCCTTGAAGATCCCTACTGAAGAGGATAAGAAATCGCGATCACGAACTCCGTCACCTCGAGGAGGTGTACCAATGAGGACAAGAAATCGCATCACGGAGGAAATGGGGAATGAGGGAAGAGAGACTCAACACTTCTCTCGAGATTGAACCTCTCCCTCTTGACACATGCGCGTGGGGCCTCAAGTGGGACCTGGTCAGGGCCCATGTGTGGCTCGGTAGGAACCGCACGTGTGATCGTGCGAGATTGCCAGGATAACATACACAAAATGGACGCTTCGAAGGATAGTTTGGCCTTCGAGCACTTTCTTGCATTTTTGTTCTTTGTTTTTTTCTCTCCTTGTTTGAAATGCAGCTTCCAAAGCACACGACATACACCACAAACCTGAAGTTGTGACGATTTATTTGATTCAATCTTAATTTCTCATCTCCCTACTGATTTATCCCGTCTATAACTACTCTACTCAACGGCCGACCGGCAGTGGCAATAGTCGATGCAGAAGTTGGAGGCTGCTAGGTCAAAGCCTCAAGGGCTCAAACCTGCATTTTTGTTCATTTTTGGATTTGTATTTTTCCTTTTCTGCAGGTTGCTACTTTGGATGGCCATAGCCATATTCAAAATGCTTTAGTGAAGTGATTTTGTTCAAGACTTCATATCTTGTTATTTCTCTATTTATTTTCCTATTGATGAAAATCTTATCTTTCTTATTTGAGAACTAAGGTCCTAGCGGTTTAAAAAATAAAATGTCCCCTCCTAGCTTCTCCCATAAGGTAACTAGTTTGGAAACCTCAACTAATAATAATTGTTTATGGTCGAAGCTGGGAGGAGCCTTATCTTTTAAGCCGTCAAAAGAACCGTGCATAAGACTTTGTTGTTTCCTAAATCATAAAAGTTGTATCATGTATTCGTGCATGTCATATCCATGTGTATCATGATTATCTTGTTTTCTAATGATTTTTTATGTTGTTCTTTAGTTCAAGTGGAATATTTGTGATATGTATCTGTACAAGTAATTTTTTTAACAAACTAAAAAGAGTGAATATTGTCATTCTAATATAGTTGATGGAAGGCTGCAAGTGGATCTTACTTAGCTGCATAGGATCGAAAACTATCCCCCATTTGTTTGGAAGGCTGCAAGACACCATTTTTGCTCTTGCTGATGCAAAGCAGAAGTGTTTGGTTGCCTACAAGAGGATACTAATGGTTACCATGATTTAAAAATGGTGAGCTTACCATGTCTAAGTTCATGAGCAGTTATGAATTAACATTAGGAGTTTATAGTGTCAACCTACCACCACACCAAAAGTGGGTGTTAATGTACCACCGCCGGTTTAACAATCTACCACCACCTACGTATAACTAGCAGAAATTGATAGGAATTACACATCACTTGTCACATTTTTTTATCCTTATCATCTTGTCTGATCATATCAAACATCATGTACTCAAGGTTCTTCCTTTTCTCCTTCATACCCTCATTTTCCTCATCTTATTACTGGTGTCTGGCTTTCAATATCTCATCTTGAGATTTTTGCACCTTCAACATCCTGCCCACTTCATTCTTCGATGATTTAGTAATCTTCGTGTACTTTTCCACGAATTCCTCCTCAACTTTTGGACTATCATCCTTTATCTGGAACAGATTCTCCTCCAGCGCCTTTTTCTTAGTTTCTTCCATGAATTTATTCACATCAGCTAACACACTTGTGTATTTCTTGTCATTCTTGTTCTTCTTATCATCTAACTCATTCACCAACTTTGCATTCTCAATCCTCTCGTCGATTCTTGCACCGTTACTGTCAGGATACATTCCCCAAATTTTAACTACGCACTTTTTGCTACTTGTGGTCATTCCTTGCCAAACTAAGCAACAAACTCACAATTCATGGATTCGTGCAAATGAGAATATCATGCTTGCATCTTGAAAGGGACTGGAGAAATTAGATGACATGGATGTGATAAAACAGTACCGAGGAACATACATCTTGCACTTGGCAGAGATGAAATTTGTAGTCAGTGTTGCTTCCTTCAAATGCAGCACACTTGAGAGGCTCACTCTTATGGACATAGCACACATAGGACAATCTAAATCTATGCCTTGAAATGTGAGATATTGGATGTAGTCTAAAGCATAGTCCATGTTCGTGAGGTCCTAACGGCCATGAAATTGCAACGAATTCAAGTTCAAACTGTACCAAATCGGATAATCCCAAATCAGAAGCAAACCCTAATACTAGAAAGGAATTGGGGAAATTACACGACGTGGAGGGGTGATTACCTAGAACCAGTGTAGGATGTTGAGGAGAACTTGACGAATAGGAAGTAGTAGTGTTGTCGTCTTCATCATCGCCGCCACCATCGCCGACTGGATATGAGTGCACCGCCGATCTGCTCTCCAACCTAAAAATGGAGCTCAAGGGGAAGGCAGGAAATGGAGAGTACCGAGAAAAGGTTTCGACGAGAGGTGACAGAATCCTTTCGCGTCACCTTTTCCATTTTCGCTGCGTCACGTGCGTGCTTCCGCCATCTCCATGTGTGTCCAAGCTCGTGCAAGGAATCTCTCCTTTTGCAGCTAGCAGGCGCATGAGGGTGGCTCACTAGAGATGGTCTCGCTAGAAACCGCTGAATCGGTAGTTCCTAGCGGGCCTGCCTCGGGGGTGATTTAAACCTTGTGCAATCCACAACATGGAGGCCGAACAGGCATTCAATTGGCCCAACTTATGCTTCCCAGTGTAGCACCTTGTTCCCTCTTGGCCCTGGAGGTGTCACTCCTGGCAGCTTAATAAGATCTTTAGACTGGCCCCACAGACCAACACTAGTCTTTTCTAGACACTTTGTCGTCACTCATGCGCACCCGGTATCCACTTCCCGGTCGATCACCCATCCTTAGATTGCTCTGGTCTAAGCACGCTTAACATCAGAGTTTCTTTTGGATGAGCTTCTGAAAAAGAAGTTGCAACTTGTTGGTATGAGTATCCTATCAATCCTATTAAGACATGTGCCTAGATCTCACACCCGGGGCATGTCTGGTCTTCAAGCAGCCTACCAAAACTACCCTAAAACTTGGCACTGGTTGTGCCCCTCTGTAGTCCATTATGATGGCTTTCAAAGTGGAAGGTGGTTTCGTGGCGATGGAAGGTCAAATGCATGAAGCACTACAAGTCAGCGCCAGCGTAGCGTCTAGCATGGGCCTTCCTCACTAATGAGATACGCCAATGGCACCGACAACATGATGTGAATTTGTGAAGGCTCCAACTGTTTATTCCGAATAAACGCCAACCCAATGCTCGTGTGTGCCCCCTCCCCCTTGATCTATGGCTGGATTTGGCGGGATGGGCCTTGGTGGGCTACATGCAGCTGATGATATTGGTTTCAGTCAAATCTGATTTGATTTATGCCAGGAAAGGCTGGGATATCCCTTGGTGGTCTGATCTCGAGGTTGTGCTCCGGTCTAGTGCATACTGTTGGTGTTCCTAGCGGGGATTGGAACACCATGACTCTTGGGTGGTAGGTCGGTAGTACTGGATGGAACTTGTATTCTTGGTGACCTCGTGGTGGGGTCTAGCATTTGGGTTTGTGGGGCTTCGGTGAAAACCTTGTGTGGTTGTGGTGTAGGGGTTCGTAGCATGGAAAACAAAAAAATTCTATCGCATGAACACACACAAGCCAAGATCTATCTACTAGATAGTAGCAACGAGTCGATAGAGTACTAACCCTCGAAGATTCCAAAGCGGTTAACGAGATCAGATTCTCGTGGTTGATATAGTCGTTCACTTGCCGATCTCAAGATCACGAAGACGATCCTTTCGGCGCCGTATTCCGGCAGCGCTTCCGCAGTCGGTCACACGTTCGGTTCTCGATGAAGACCTTCATCTCCCTTGTTCCAGCAGGCATCGGAGGTTGTAGATCTCTCCTCGTGATTCCAGCAGCACGACGGCGTGGTGGTGTAAGTAGAGGGGAAATGTCGCAAGGCTTCGCCTAAGCCGGAGCGGGTATGGTGGAGTAGAAGAAGGCCTCGGTGATCTAGGTTTTAGAGGGATGAGGCTTATAAGTGGCCGGTGGCTAGTAGAGGGGCTAGGCGACGACTACTTTAGAGGGCTCTAAATGTACTGCAACTTTAGAGGGCTGCAACCAATCTAGGGTTTGAGGTGAGGGGTAGGGGAACCCTACCCCTCCTTATATAGGTGGGAGAGTCAGTTGGGGGGAGGGGAGTCCTCCCCCATCTCCTCCTTGTGGCCGGCGGCAAGGGAAGGGGAGGAATCCTCCCCTAGGTAGGATTCCTTTCCTCCCTCCACTAGGCAATCATGCTGGGATTTGACTTTTTCAAATTGGCGTTTGACTTTCAAACTAGAGTTTGATTTCTATCTTCCCATTGCCCAGCCAAGTGACCTAGTACATGATGCAACCATTCCGCTTTGTCATGACACATCCATGTACCCTTCCCACTCCGGATCGGTGGACCTTCTAGACCCTTCTAGAACATTACCGAACTCCGGAATTGGACTTTCCTTATATGAATCTTATTCTTCGAACCATTATGGATCTCCTCGTGATGTCCTGGATCCAATCCGAGACTCTGAACAACATTCGGTCTCTTTAATCACATTCAATATCTACTAAACAACATCGAATCCTTAAGTGTGTCTCCCTACGGTTCGTGAATTATGCATACATGATCGAGACTCTTCTCCGATCAATAACCAATAGAGGAATCTAGAAATTCATATGGCTCCCACATATTTCTACGATTACTTCGTGATCGAATGAACCATTTACATACTATACCAATTTCTATTTGTCTCACGATACTTTACTTATTTGAGGTTTAATCGTCGGTATCTCTGCATACCTAGTTCAACCTCGTTACCGATAAGTACTCTTTACTCGTTCCTGTGATATGTGATCCCTTGTGAGCCAGTCACATGCTTGCAAGCTAATTGGATGACATTCCACCGAGAGGGCCCAGAGTATATCTATCCGTCATATGGATGGACAAATCCCACTCTTGATCCATGTGCCTCAACACATACTTTCTAAACACTCAATGCCACATTTATAGCCACCCAGTTACGAAGTGGTGTTTGATGTCATCAAAGCATCCATCCGGTGATGGTGATTAACATGATATCATGGTCGAAGGATTTAGGTTACTATGTATCTGAAAGCTTATAGCAAATGAACTATTGAATTGACTTAATCTTATGCTACGCTTAACTATAGGAGTATGCGCATCACATCATTCTACTAATGATATGATCTTGTTATTAATAACATCTAATGTTCATGATTAGAAAACCATAATCATCTATTAATCAACAATCTAGTATTACAAAGAGGCTTTACTAGAGACAAGTATTAATGTTTTCGGTTAATACAATTATATCATGAATGTAAACATTTATCATAAACACAAAGATATAATAATAATTACTTTTGTTATTGCCTCTTGGGCATATCTCCAACATGTGGCTATTGCCAGCGTCGACAATATCCATGGAGTGATGGAGGTTGTTTTCCTTCCTAAGGCGTCACGTCGAAGCCTCCCGACCTTGTCTATGGAACTCTACACCTCCGCCTCAACCTGCCCTCCCGTGGCTCTCGTTTTGGTGTGCTCCCCTGGTAGTGTCTCGAACCCCATGACCTCTCCTTTGTGATGGTCCTCTTATCATTGTCATCTTGACTGCTTATACACGGTGTTCCTTTTAGTATGGTGTTTGTTCTGCGGCCTACAGGGCATCTCACGTGACTTCAAGTCTTAGAAAACATAGGTGATTTTGGAATCACGGGTGATTTCTTTGTAATGTCCTTGGCTAGGTGATTTATTTGTAATGTCGTTAGCTACCATGGTCTATGAGGTTGGTGACAAGGTCGAGTTCTACGGTTGGAGGAAGGGTTTTAGCGAAAGCTTCGTAGGTTCTTGGATTCTACCAGCGTCGTTATACTTCTTAGAGCATCTCTAATTGTACATGTAAAAGCGGTCAAACCTGTAAAACATGGTCGACCCTTAAACGATTTACAGGACACGAAAAATCCATCCACAAGAACCTTAAATGTATAGATTGGGAGGCTATTTTTGCTGGCCCCCGTAAAAAGTCAAACCTCGTCGAAAAAGAAGGCTCGCCGCAGAACCTCCACGGGAGTCGCCGGAACTCGCCCGAAATCCGCCGGAAGAGGTCGGAATCGTCTACGACATGCCGGAAGAGGCCACCGCTGGTTTTAATTGGGCTGGCTCGACCTCCACACACCGGAATTGCGGATGCCGCTGGTAGAATTTTTGGGCCGAAGGAAGGCAGAGCTAGGCCAGGCGGCGCATTGCTGGGACGGGCGACGTTGGGGCTAGGTCGGGCGACGCTGCGCAGGGGAGGGCAGAGTTAGGCCAGGGGCTGGGTCGAGCAGGCGAAGCTAGGCCAGAAGGCGCTGGGGCTGGGTCGGGCAACACTTCGCAAGGGCGAGCGGAGCTAGGCCGAACGGCACGGCGCAGGGGTGGGCGATGCTGGGGCTGGGTCGGGCGACACTACGCAGGGTCGGGCGGCGCCGGGCACGAGGGCCAGTTGGGTGCGAGCTCGCCCGGCCATGTGAATGCACCGGGAAGAAGATAGGGGAGAAAAAAGAAAAAGCGGTGGGTCCCACATATACAATTCCGATTTACAATGTACATTTTTTGGCTACCGTATACTGGTTTTCCATAGACTATACAAATATTTTACAGTTTGTGTATTTACAGGTACCATTAGAGCATCTCTAGCAGTGTCCGTAAATAGCCCAGTATCGTAAAATAACTGCCATTTATCGGTGCCATGGAAAAAATCACGTGCCAATCAGTGCCCGTAAGCACCCTCGGTCCGAAAAATGTTTTACGGGGCATGCCAAATATCACTCGTGGAACCGAGCATATCTGGTTTCCGCGACTGAACTGAGCACCAACCCTCACTCGTCTTCTTTCTTGGCGGGGTAGAAGTTTCCTCCACCTCTCTTCCCGCTTCTGCTTCGCCGGCACCATCGATCTACCTCCCCCGATGCTCCCCTCCCTCGCTGCCATGCGGAATCGACGCCATGGAGCCCGCACAGCTCCCGTCGGTAGCTGTTGAGGTCTCGCACCCGCAGCACCATCCTCCCTCGCTCCGGCAGTCCACGCGGGCTCGTCGGCCGCCGCCACGTCGGCTATAAAGAATAGGAAGCGCGTTGCCGGGCAGGGCGTCCTGCCGACCACCGCTCTCGTAACTGGCGGTGTTCACACCACGCCTTTCTCCGTCCCGGCACCTTAGCCCAAGAAGGTGCCCGCTGACGGAAGAAGCCCATGCGGAAGACGGTGGCGACGGGCGGCGCCAAGAACCAGTCCTGCCCCGTTCCTCCGCAGCATGCCCCGTCGTTGGCGTGAAATGCCTCACCGGAAGCCCCCGCGATTGGCGCCCACAACTCGTTCGGCCAATTGCCACCAAGGTACGAAGAGGGATCCGCCCCATTCTAATCATTCGAGGAATTACTCAAGGATAGCGAGGTTGATCTTCATTCAGGACCACACCGCTTTGACCCTTGCACGAATCGAGAGGCACTTGAGAGTCCACCCTCCCCTCCTGGGCCCCTCCCATGCCTCCCTCGCCGGACTAGCCGGTGAGTGGCGGCGAGAGGTTGGCACCGGCGTAGTTTTAGGTTGTAGTAGTAGTGGTAGATGTAGTGTTTGGCCTCGTGCCGTGTGTGGGCGTCTTGCCCGGAAGAAGAAGCTTCTAGGTCCTCGCGGCTGGATCTGGATTTGCTTTCTCCCATGGTTCCTTGCGGTGGTACTCCGGTGGGCGGAGTCGGTGGCTACCGAGGGCGATGTGGAGAGCTTCTTCGCCAATAAAGCCGTGGGGTGTTGGTGCTATCTCCAGATGCGGGAGCCCCGCCTCGTTCTTCCTGTCCTGGCCGGCCGTGGCGGCGAGGGGGAGAGGATTCGAGGTGGGATTGACTCTGCTCTGGCCTTCCTGGCCGGTTGTGGTGGCGAGGAGGAGGGTCGCTATGCGGAGTCGCGTCTCGAGGATTGGAGTTGGTGTTGTACTAGTCGTCGGATTCGCTGCATCTGCATCTTCTTCGGTTTCCCTTCCTCATCTCGGGCAAGAGCTCTGAGGAAGGAACTCGGTTTCCTCGAGCAGATTCGGCGGATCCTGGTGGTGAGTTGTCGCTGTTCTTCAATCTCTTTTGTCTTCTTGAGCACATACGTGGTGACTAGAAGGGGAGGAGATCTGAGGAGCGGTGGTGATGATCGACCAAGGAGTTGTGGAGCCACTTTCTGCTGCAGTTCCAAATTGGAAGCAAGATGCCACCCGATTATCCTGGCCAAATCGAGGCTTTCAAGCTCACCGGTGAAGAATCCCGGAGCTTCTTCAACCTCCATCGCGAGGCCCATCAGATGCAGAGGTGGATTGGAAGAAGGACCCGATGGCTTTCTCCTAGATAATTTTAGGGTCCTTTTTGTAAAGCGTGTGGATCTAGTTGCATTTTCAGCCTTTTTAGGGTCCAGCGTGAAAATTTGTAACTCCTCCGTCTTACTATAATGAAAGGCTTCAGCCCCTTCGGGGGCTCTCCCTTGTTCAAAAAAAGGATAGCGAGGTGTGTATCACCGAGCCACCACTCGCTGCATATGATTTGGGTGGAGATGATGATGATGAGGTAGAGGACATCAAAGATGATGCATTGGAAGAGGTCGGTGAAGAGGATGCATTGTAAGAGTTTGATCAAGCCGCCTATGATGATGCGAAGGAAAAGAAGAGGAGCACAGTGAACTACACCGAGGTCGAGGACACTTGCTTGTGCCGGGCATGGTCGGATGTGTCACTTGATGCTGTCCATGGCAATGACCAAACCAGAAAGCGTTATTGGATTAGAATTGAAGATAGATTTTTGAGACTCATGCCTCGTGTAGCAAACCCGGTGACCCGCACCTATCATTCACTACAAGGCCGGTGGGATGTGATCAAAGCTACTTGTAGCCGATGGAGTGGAGCGCTCGAGCAAATCCGGGGAAATCCTCCAAGTGGTGTGAGCATTGACCAATATGTGAGTGCATTCATCTTGCATTTCAACTAAGTTGTGATCAAGGCTATATAGACATGATGTAACATACATGCTACTAACTTATAGGAAAGCCTAGCAATGGAAAAGTACAAGATGATGGCGTCCTCTAAAGGAAAGTCATTTGTGCTCCAACATTGTTGGAAGTTGCTTGAACATATGGATAAGTGGAAGTTGAGGGATCAAGAAAAAAACCCAAAAAAGGGAGCTTTGCTTTAATTGGATGATAGTGATGATGAGGGAGGAAGAAATGGAGGGAGGCCGGAAGGAGCCAAGAAGGCAAAAGAGTGGATCAAGATTGAGAGAGAAGCTATGGACATGGCATCAAAGATTGATGAAATGGTGAAGTCCAAGGAAACAATGACGATGAAGACATTAGAAACAAAGATGATCATGAAGGAGAAGAAGAATGAGATGAAGCAAGCAAGGTGGCAATCGGTTCGTGACTTAGAGGAGAGAAAGATAGCGCTTGAGGAGAAAAAAGCCAATGTCGAGATCTTAGCCGAGGAGAATAGGATCATGATGATGGATCCGAGCTTGATGGATGCTATCACAAAAGAGTGGTGGAACATTCGAAGGGGCAAGATCCTAGCAAGGAGAAAGCAAGTCATGGAAGATGATGCTGCTTCAATGGATGGTTCTTCTTCGGCTACGGCAAGGGCTATTGCTACCAGAGAGCCCATCGACGACGAGGCTAGAACATGAGCTCGACCTGCGTATGTAGTTTCCGTGTCTTTTTAGTTTTAGATTTATGTGATCATTGCGCTACAAACTGTTGGCTTTGCTGTCTTTTGCTATCGAAACTATCGGATAAACTAACCCCGAGAACTGCTCGGTGTTTGTAGTTCACCACCCCGAGGACTGCTCGGTGTTTGTAGTTCACCCCGAGGACTGCTCGGTGAAGTGGTTCCGGTTTACGGGGAATACTCTGCGCAGGAGAGGATTCAGCGTCCCGAACCGAACTCGAAGTGTTTACCGGTAAAAGTCCCCTCCTTTGGTTTCTCCAGTTTAGATGCTTGTTCTGCGTAGTTCTTCCGTGGGTCTGTTTGGATGCTTGGCGGTGTTGGTGCGATTCGTTGATGAAGAAAATTTCGATAAAGCAACAGAAGACATCGAGCAACATAAGACAATGCTCCTTCTGTCAAGCTTCATGCACTAGCCAACGCAACCAAAAGTCCGAACTGATGGAAAAAGCTAATGCAATGCACTTATACACTTCAACACCCGCGAAACTCACGTATGACTCAAGAGGCCTATACGTGGATATAGAGGGGTCAACAACAATTTTAGGATAAATAACTGATAGAAAGGGCTAGTGCAATCCACTTGGATCAAGTTCTCCTCGTGTCCCTTGCCCTTTGTGGTCAAAGTGTGTAAATTATGGCTATGTGTAAATTATGGCTTTGTTGGTTCTAACAATTCAAATCCGGGCTCATTTTGAGCCTTCCGTCTAAAGAGGCGGTAAGGAAGAAATGCTCGGGAGCCTGCTGCGCTGTCATCTCCTCTCGCTCCAACGAGGATGGGAGCAAGAGTTTCGACGACGGGAGCCGAGGAACGCACGCGCTGAGCCGACCCATGACTCGGGCACCTTAATAACTCGAGGTTCTTCCAAAGCTTAACTACGAAACCGACGAGGAATTACATTACACGTACTACATCAGACATGCTAACACATTCAGATACCATCCTACGGAAACAAAGAAGCCTAAAACTACAAAGTTGCTGCTTAATTAAACACACACTAAACCATACGACAGCCACGACACGAGTCAGGATCACCGACGACTAGAAGAAACATGGCGGATACGAAGAGGACCCTATGAGCCTAGCAGACGGTGCTCATCTGCAGGCGGCGAGCCAGGTGAACGAGGTGCCACGTGAGGGCCATCAGGGACAGCACGTTGCACAGGGACGAGTAGCTGTTGAGCTGCTTCAGCCGCTTGTTCAGACTCACCACCTTGCTCTTCGCCATCTCCCCGTCCGGCGCCGTGGCAGTGGATGCCGTCGTCGTGGTCTTCGCCGCCCTGACGGTTGCTGTGCCGTCAACCGGGATACGGGCTCCTGCTGCCGTGGGAGTGGTTGTGGTGGTCGTGGCGGCAGTTGCCACGGTGACTGCCGGCGGGTCGATGATGTCGGCCATGTCCCTTCCCCTGCCTTCTTCCTTCTCCACCTTCATCCTTTCAAACATCACCTGCGAAGACGTCGACAAAACATGCATGAGAAAAAATGACTTGAAATTTCAAGCACGCGAATAATGTTTGGGCATATACGTTACTACCTTGGTGGCTTTGGGCTCGAGAAGCAGCATGTTGGCGAGCACGAGCCCGAGCGCGCTGAGCAAGTTGAAGCTCTGGGCGCGCGCGGCGAAGGAGCCCCGCTCGCGGCCGAGCACGTGCGCCGCGAGCGCCAGGCCGATGCAGTAGGCCATGGCGCGGAAGTACACCGGGTACAGCTTGCTCTGCACCACGCCCAGCTGCTGCCGGGGCAGCGCCGCGGCCAGGACGTGGCTCGACACGAACGTCACCCACACGCACGCGCCGTAGGCCATGGAGAACCCGAGCAGGTGCATCACCGCCGTCGCGGTGCGCGCGGCCTCCATGGGCGCGCCCAGGAGGTACGCGCCCGCGTCGGACGCCACCTCCCGGGCCCGCCTCGCGATGTCCGTCAGGTTCTTGCTCACCTCGCCGGCCTTCACCTTCGCCACCTCCTCGGCCCGCGCCACCTTGTCGGCCGCGCTCTCCGCTGCATCCTGCGCGTAGTCCTCGGCGCGCTCTGCAATGTCGGAGGCCTTGTCCCTGGCGTTCTTGGCAGCTTCGGAGACCTTGCCCTTGGCGCTGGACACCGTGTCTGCTGCTTTGTCCTTCACGTGCGACGCCTTCTCCTTGGCTTCGCCGGCCGCTTCAGAGACCTTGCCCTTGGCATTCGTCACGGTTTCCGCTGCTTTCTCTTTCACCTGCGACGCCTTCCCCTTGGCTTCGCCGGCCGTTTCAGAGACCTTGCCCGTGGCGCTCCTCACGGTGCCAGCTGCTTTGTCCTTCACCTGCGACGCCTTCTCCTTGGCTTCGCCGGCCGCTTCAGACACCTTATCCTTGGCATTCCTCACGGTTCCAGCCGCGACGTGTGCCGCCTTCTCCTTGGCTTCGCCGGCTACTTCGGCGGCCTTGTCTTTGGCACTCCTCGCAGCTCCCTTGGCCCCCGACGCAGCGTCGAGCACCTTGTCCTCCGCCTTGTCCTTGGCATCCGAGAGCATCTCCCCGGCGCCTCTCACCGCGTCCTCGGCTCCATCTTTGACGCGCGACGCGCCTTCTTCCGCCCCCTTGGCCGCGCCGCAGAGCCTGTCCTTGCAGCGCCGCACTGCGCCGAACACCTTGCCCGTGGTGCTCTCCTTGGCATTGGACAGCTTCTCCTTGCCCTCCTCCGCCACGCCGGCCGCCTTGTCCGCCGCGTCAGAGACCGCTTCCCTGGCCTTGTCCGTGAGCGAGCCTCCCTCGTCCTCGCCGCCGTCGAGGGCGCCGTGCGGGGGCAGGACGTGCGTCTCCTTGACGGCGCCGTGGCCCGGGGTGAGCGGGAGCTCGCGCTCGTACTCGACGATGACGACGCGGCGGCCCTCCCGGAGGACATGCTCGCCCTGCTGCTGCACCGCCGGTGGTGCAGGCGCGGGCGACCAGACTCCGGCGGCGGCTAGAGTGGAGAGGACGAGGCATATGGCTACAACGTTGATCATGATGAGATGTCGCATTGAGAGTGTACAGGCTGAGACTGAGAGCTAGTGATGAGTTCGAACAAGTAACATCAAGCCACCGTCGAGCCGCTTAAATCCGCGCCCGGCGGCGGGCCTCGGATGTTTGTAGAAGTAGGAAGACGAGGCGAAGGTTGAACACGTGGAGAGCTGGTGGTAGATGAGGTGACGCGCGCTGCGCCGGTGTGACACGCGTCGAATGTACGTGTCGTGGTGCTGCGGGGCTTCGGGTATCGCGCTTGGGGTTCGGCCGGTGGAAGGCCGTGGGGATGAGTTAAAAAACCGTGGCGACGAGGCGAAGGTGTAGTTTTGGGGTGGCACCGTGCGTATATTTTACCATCGAGATATTGCTGGTAAAGTTTCTTGCATGTAACATGTTTTTCTATTAGCAAGACACCTAATGTGTGTAATATACAAAATAATACAAAATAACATCTCTTGAAGAATGGAAAAACATCTATGCAGCATGAACACGTCTATTTGTAGTAGACATCTCGAAACATTGCAACATGTCAATAATACGTATGCACCAACATCTCGAAGTAGCATGTGCAATATACAAAAATTCAAAGCAAAATACCTTCACCTGCAATAGTCTTCGACTTCGACCTCGTCGCATTAGGTTCATTATCGACAAATTCACCTAGTTGGATCCCTGTAATACTAGATCTTGCGGGGGTCAAACCTATCGCCCTACCACTTCATCTTACAGACCACCACTATATGCTCTAACTCGAGTTCTAGCGAGAATTTGTGACAATAAGCCCCACATCCTCTATCTTAGGTGTATGATGTGGAATGGCGGAAGAGAAGTATCAGGGTGGAGGACCGATGGATGAGGAGAACCTACCATGGAGAATGAGTCGAGGAACATGGGTGTATACTATGATGTAGGGGTAGGAGAAAAAAGGGAAAGGGGGGAGGAAAGTTGTGGGGTATAATATTACGAGGTGAGAAAACAAGTCGACACGGCTAGCCATAAAGGGAAATCGTTTTTTTTATACAAGACTTTCTCAGTTAATATGATACACTATTTTGATGAGATATATGCCATTTTTTGCATGGAGATGAACTTAAAGTTTGAACTCATCTGCCACGCTTATGAATTTTATCGGTGGGGTGAGTGGAGTATTGTATTATGTATTCGATAAAAGAATTATCCCATGCCCTTAATTTTCAAAGTTAGGATATGCCTTGAATTTTAATATAAAATCGCATTGTTCGCAACATTGAAGGAGTTCTAAGGTAAAAGGCTAAAAATCATCAATAACAAGTTTGGTCCAAATTTATTGCTAAAGTCTGGGCAATGGAATTGAGACCACGTTTGTTTATACAGAAATGTTCTAACACACCTAAGGATATTCATATAAGATCGCATCAAGATCTCCAAAACTTATAAGCATTCGGGTCAACATTTAAGTGATTATTTATAAAAAACACAAGAAAATACAAGTGTTAAAGTTGTTTTTAATTGGCGTTTGATTTTTTGCACAACAACGAGATAAACCTAGTATTTGTCACTGTTCGTGTGAACACTGGTTGATACTTGAACGTGGAGTGAAAGGAGTGTGACCTCACCTTAGCCTGAAACTTTGATGTTTTCCTATTAACACGGAACACTACCTAATTGATTATGAAGCATGTTCTTTTCTTTCTTTGAGCATAGAAAGGAATAAACATAAAATAGATTAACCAAAAAGCATACTGATAAAAAGCACATTGGCAGTCACTAGTCATGGTGAGGTAGATTGTCGATAGTAGTCGTAACTTGAGTAGAATCAGGGAGAAAGCAAGGCATCTTTATTAAGAGTTTAAGACTGATGTGATTGTGGGATTCATACCCGTTTGTACTACCTCTATGTGATGTGAATATTTCTATCCCACAAGCAGAGCCAAAAACAAGCAAATATATAGGCTCTCTAGTCCATACCTATCAAAACATGAGAAGTCCACTCATATATAGGCTCTATAGTCCATATCTATCAAAACATGAGAAGTCCACTCAGGAGGAGCCAATAATATTGTACTCATTTCTCAATCTATCCATGTCCCCATCCCATCCTATTTAAGCATGAGATCATAATTATGTTGGTTCCTCAAGTTTTCATGAGAACATGTCGTATAACATGACTATAACCAAGGGCTTGATGGTTAGAGGAGGAATGAATAGAACAGAGAATAGCTAAGCCAAAGGAGTATGAGGAAGGGGCACAATGGATATTTGTATATGTGAATGCATGTTATAATTCGAGTGATCCATTTGCGATTCCCGATGCCTTCTATGCCTATACCTATCAATCTTAAAACAATAGTTTGTGGAGGCATAACAAATATGGCATAAAATGGATTGGATAACTTCATGGTAGAGAAGTAAAATGAAGAAAACTTATCCATGCTCTGCTCGGGAATTCTCCCTCCATATAAACAACTTGGGTTGTATGGTCTAGCATACCTAGTCCTTTGGTAGGTCCATACCTAAGAATCCCCTTAGTTATGAGCTTGGTATTCTCGTAGGTAGAGGCTATAACATCTTACACAAACAATGAATTTAGTAATCTTGTTGGTCCATGGGAGGTCAAAGGCTATGAACCATTTATATAAACGGTTATTTTTTAGTTCTTCGTGAAAAGGAAAAACTAGTATTGGTCTTCTGGCTCACATTAATTTGATACCCAACAGACAATGTACCATTCTTGAAGAGAGAAAAGGTGATCTAATTAGAACTAACATCATTGAGTGATTTTTCATGTGGCAGTTGCATCAATCAACACTCGAAGCAAAAAAATCATAAATTATATATGTGACATGTGAAGGATTCTAATTTGCATTTACCAACTTCTTTGCGCTTTTGTATTTAAGAGCGGAACCTACCGAATATGTCGAAGCATATATCATTAATGGATTGTTATACTAAATTTTCACACTAACTGGAGGAAGCATTACAACAACAACAACAACTACAACAACAACAACAACATGAACATCAACTTCCACATTAAAGTCACTATTTTTCAGTATTTAGCACTAGGTGATGTACGTAAAAAATATCCCAATACAAGGTAATCGACAAAATATTTTGCCTTAGGACCCAAAGTTTTTATGTCGATGCATATGGCTAGTTCATCATATTGGAACTCCAAAGTTGGATCTCGTGTCACTCTAACAAACTAGT
This sequence comes from Avena atlantica, assembly GCA_910589765.1. Lineage (NCBI taxonomy): Eukaryota > Viridiplantae > Streptophyta > Magnoliopsida > Poales > Poaceae > Avena > Avena atlantica. The sequence continues at coordinate 377,667,132 of OU342734.1, read as the reverse complement.
AATACATGTTAGTCCCTTGCAAGATGTCTTGACGATAACACGATTGTATTCGGTGAAGTACTCAATGTCGACTGTCCAGAAGACACACCACACATTCATAGAGATAGTGTAGAGTGATATGTTCCCTTTCGGCCTGTAGATTGGTTCAGACGATTGTCCTATTGACTTACACGTCAACATGCACCCTCAAATACCTAAAATGGAGGGTTTGCATTGTAACACCCCAGTTTTAGTTAAATTCTTAATTAGGATTTTTATTGTGCATTGCATGAGCATCATATCTTAAATTGTGCATTAGTGAAATAATAAAAACCCTAAAACCCTAATATTCCTCCTCTATTTGAAAACAATTCAAACGGTTTTGAATTTTGAAAATCACAAAACAATGGGGGAACAAATTGAATATAAGGACTCTTGAGTATTTTGTATATTTTATAACGTCCTCTGGTATTTTTGAAATATACCAAAACAGAATTCAAAATGAATTGCAAAAGAGAAAACAGATTCAAAAAAAGGAAAAAGGGTTTGTAAATAAAAAAAAAAGGGAGCCAGCAGGTCGCAGCCCACTCTCTCCCGCGCCTATCTGCCTACCAGTGCAGCCGAGCAGCCCAGGCCGGCCCAGCTAGCTCACCTCTCTCCTCTCCACTCTGCCTGCCGCCACGCGCGCTCACTGCTGCCCATCCTCGGTCCAGTTAGGCCGCCAACGGCCCGAACCACTTCGTTCTGTTTCGCTCGTCGTCTTCATTGACGACGGCGAGCAGCTCACTGTCAACGCTCCCGCCGTCTGCGTGCAGTGATTCGTGTTGCCGCTGTTCTGTGTCTGCAAGAGGATAAGGAGGCCACCCCGCTACGTCTTCCTCCCTCCCTATCCACTTTCCCCTCTCTTCCTTGCTCCCGTTCATTCTCTCTTGTGCGAGACCGAACCCTAGCTCACCAGACCCCATCCCATGCCGCTGTTCTGAGCCGCCCCAGACCCATCCGAGCGAATCTTGAGCTTCGCATGTTTTCCCTAGTCCTTCTAGCCAACTAGCTCAAGCTGGAGATGCGTCAATCACGCCAATGGAGAGCTCCTTCCCGAAGTCCGGACGCCGCTATCCTCGTCGATTCCGGCCGCGTCCGAGCTCGCCTGGCCAAGCCGACCCCTCTATCGCGCCCATGGTGAGATGATGGTCCTCCTAGACCCCTCCTCCCTCGTCCTCTCGCTTTTCTTCTGTCCCGCGTTGAGCACCGCCATCCGCCGTCGCAGTATTGCTCGCCGCCGGTGATTTCCGTGGCCAAATTGTGTAGCGCCGCCAGTTTCTGCCTCCTCGCACTCGCCTGCGTCCGACGCGCCCGCTCACGCTGTCCCGCGAGCCCTCTGTCGTCGCTCTGTCGTCCACCTAGGAGCCCGCAAGGCTGACGTCAGCAGCGCGCGGTCAGCTCTGGCCAAACCCAGGTTGGGCCCTTCCCTGCCCACGTGGATGCTGAGGTGGCCACGGGCCCCTCTGTCAGCCACTGTGGCTAGCTGCGGCCTCGGTGTAAAAAGTGTTTTCTCAGTTTTGTAATAATTTCATTAATGGTTAAATAATTTCAGAACTTGGTTAAATATTATAATTTCAATATATAATTATTTATAGGTCAGAAAAATATGTATAATATGTCAAAATGTTCAGAAAAATCAGACCTATCAATTTAAGCTATAATCATGCATTGTTAAATAACTTAAATGACAAGTTTAATTAGAGAACAAACTAACTCTTCTCATATACTTCCAGAGTTTCCTCGAGTTAGGGTTTGTACCCCTTGGAACCCCGATTAAATGATCGAGCATGCCTTAGGGTTACTTTTTGATACAATTTAACTTGTCATATCATCATCCTTGCTTGAGCATTGCATCAATGCCATGTTTTGATTGTTTTCCTTCTATTTCCGGTGTTTGGTTCTTTTCGGTAGAATACGATATCGAGATCGAGATCGAAGACCGAGATCAACACCGTCGAAGTTCGAAGCTCGAAGACCAATACTTGAACAATTGTAATCAAGTCAAGTACAAGATTCCCGAAGATCTGCTTATCTATTATCAACTGGCAAAGGCAAGCATAGCCCCACCATGATATCATCCTATGATTTTGAAAGCATTTCAATTCCTGCCATGGTGCATACGATTCTACTGTGGTCTTTTATCGATAGATAGAGTATCCTATATGTTGCATTACTCCCCTTTGAGATTATATTACCTGATCCGGTGCTCCTAGCATAACTAGGTTTGGCTTGTGTGCACTGCTAAAGCTTATATGTGTCTTGCAGAGCCATGCATAGCTTTTAGTGTTGGTTCATCCAGATGATGTATCAGATGCAGATAATCTAGTATGACAGGAGAACATGATGAGATGAGATCAGTGATATGAGATTAAATATGCTAAGGCTTGTATGTGAGGCCACGGTGGGATGTGGTTTTTTAGTCCCATGCTCGCCACCACTAGGACCCGAGTTCTTGCCTCTTGAACCAAGACGAGCGTACAACCACACAGGGTTTATGGGGACCCCTTGATTGACTAACTTGCCTAGTAGATTCCATGAGTCACATAGTTCGGGCATTCCATTCGACATGCATTCTGGATCTTCTCGAAGGCGATGAAGGAGGTGCATTCATAACAGGTAGGTAAGCGTGGCTGAGGTTGCTTGGGGTAGATAGCGCCCCTGGTAAACCAACCTCGCCTCACATCTTTAAATACCGGCTTCAGGATTTGACCCGTTATGGTGGAACCATACTTATTGCGTGACTCATGGTCTCGGCAAAAGCAAGGTAAAGGTCGTGTCTAACCATCCTCTGTTGGCCTTCCAAGGAAGAGGGCTAATCTTAAGTGGCATTAAGAGAAGGTTAGTACGTGTGGGTAAAGTTGTACACCCCTCCAGGATAATAATCTTTCGGAAAGCCTTGTCCACGGTTATGGACAAGTTGGGAACGGATGTGAGATCATAGAGAACTACAACCTAAACATAAAACTTGGCAGATCAACGTGTGCTTAAGGATGCTTCCTCATGGGTACGAGGGGGGTGATCCTAGATAGGGTTCAGATGATGATGATCGGTGGATATCAAAAGACGATGATCAATATTTTGGAGATGTCGCTCTCTTATCCTGCGGTGACCCAGCATACCACTGCATGATGTAGTATACTATAGTCGTCGACATAACACCAATGAAAACACCGTTCACTAGTATTACATCTCTCAGAATGGCACAACAGAAACACAGCGGGTCTAATACATGGCTAAAGGTTACAACTCACTCTTTACACAAGATCCAGAGAACACTCTAGGTTAAAGAGAGAGAAAGAACTTCATACAAAGAAGAATAAGAGAAATAATGCACCGACTATTATACTATTAAGTCTAGTATTTTAACTAAAGGATTGGCATTGCTACTATTGCAACACACTACAGAATTAGGTTCTTTGGCTAGAGATTATATTCCTATCTAATCAGTAACTTCGTCTTCACTTGAGTTGATGTAAATGTTAACTTCCTTGACTTTATTGAATCTTTGCTTTGAAATGACGAGTCCTGGAACATAACTTGATGTAGATGTTGTCTATCCCGGCTTCAGAATCTAGCAAGGGTTAAGAAGATACTTTGAGTACGAGCGTACTCAACAAGTTCACTAGAAAAGGAGTGTTTGATGCACTATAACTATAGCCACAGACCATAGGTCGTAGGCAATGCAAGTTTTAATAAACATTTTTTTAAAGGTTGCTTTTATTCTGAAAAAGCTATGTTCGTCAGCCTTCACGGGTTTACCAGAACTTTCATGGAGTTCCTTTCCGGCCACGTTTGCAGCTCCTTCCCGGAACAGGGAGTAACAAGTTACAGTTCTTATACTCTTCAGAGGTGCGTTACTTTTTCCATGAGAGATCAACTCCTTGTTGCACAACCTGGCAGCTTACCCGTCCACAATTCCTTGTTGTGGGGCCCAGTAGTTGGTCCAAGACAATCACTGCCCTCTCTGCGACCTCATATGTCTGCACGATCCTTCAGGCTGGCTCACCTTCGTTAAGCCCCCTTGCGGGCAGGCTAAAACCCTGATGAGTTCCCGAAGACTCTATGACCTGGTGTTTCCCTGGCAAGTTCCATAGTAAATGGTCCATCCACTAAACACCATCCATAGATAATCTAGACACCAAAAGTGTGGGGCGTAAGGGTGCCCACCCATATGTTGGATCCACACAAGGAATCACAACGTCACGTTAAGGTCGTCTTGCCTCCATACAAGAGGAAAAGGATACAGCTGACTTCTCCGTCCCATTCCAAATCTCATGGTTAACGCGTAATATACGGCGCAAGAATCACTGGCGACATTGGTTGTTAAATCCTAGATATTATGTTCCTTTACCACCGGAACTTTTATAGTAAGTTATTACCTCATGGTAATAACTTATAATCACATTATTATGAAAATAGTGTTTTCGGACCTTTTTCAAATGCAGGTGATGTCCACATTGGATTTGTAAAATACTTTACAGAAAATAACCAAAGGACATGAGCAAGTGTGAACTTGCCTTTTGTGATTGCAAGATTATGCACTCACGGTCTTCGAGTCAGTATAAGATCCAAAATCTGAAATCATCATCATTGGTTCGGTAAGGACTAATCTTTAAATAAGCAATATGCTCTTATGCATAAGTAATGTGATGAACTTTATAAATGCGAATCCCGGGGATAATGTTGTTCTAGGGTTTGGATTCCGGAAATGGTTACTTTAAAATGTGTTGTACCCTTTAGATAAATTTCATACTTGTGCTTCTTATTAAGGCTTGTGAGTATGTGTGAAACAATCATATAATTACAATATCATAAAACAATAGGATACACACAGATGTGAGATGCTACTCAAGATTGCTTATATAAGAGTTCTTGTTTGAAGTGGCAAAAAGAATAACATTTGATTTATTTTCTAAGGTCTAAACAACCTTTGTGATTAGTTGAGTCTAGTTGATGTTATTTGTGTTTGCTTGAATAGTTTGGGCTTGAGGTGTTTTATGACTTAACTAAATCAGACCAAAGTTAACTATAAAACATATAACAATGTTTATAGTATTGTATTTAGAGTCTTATAGACTAAAGTTAACTTTAAAACATAGATAGTTTGAAAGTATAATGCTTATAACATTTGTACTTTGTGTAATTGGTAATGTTGCCTTAAGGTTACTTAAGAATGGTTATATTTTTCTTTGATGTGGTGGTTTTCTTGATTTTATAATGGACTAGTATCACTTACCCCTTTTATGGATGAGTGGTTATGGTTTGTAAATCCTGGAGTAATGTTACTTAATTTCTTATGAGTTTACTATAGTGTTTTAGTATGTTGATAAACTTGTGGTTAAAGTAAAGGAAATAAGTTTTTATTTAACTCCAATTATTCTTGATGATTTTAGATTTGATAAGGATTCTCTTTAGAAAATATTACACACATATGGTTGAGAAGAATTCAATAAAATTCTAATTAAAATGTGTTAAACTATCTGGACTTCATATTATTAATGTTGAAGGCTAATATTATTTATTAGACTCCATTGGTTAATTTTGAGACATATAAGCAGTTTTTATTTACCTTTATATGAATTATCAATTAAATAAATAAGTTTAAATTTGATTTATCAAAGTATTTGAATTTTTATTTAACTCAAAAGTGGATTATTAAATTTTTAACATGTAGATATTATTTTTGTGATCATTTTGGTATATTACATTTATTTTTATGATTTACAAATAATAAGATATGATTTTTACAATTCTTATTAATTTATAATTACTTAATGAATAATAAATATTAATTAAGTGAAATAATAATACATGATTATAGTTTTTAAAGTATTGTTTTTATTTTTCCAATATTTTTGGTATTTATTTATATTCTTAACATTTACCATTATTAAAATATGAATTATCAAAGTTTTATTACTTATAAAACCTTTATTAAATAATATTTATTTAAATAATCATCATAAGAATATTTTATAATAGTTTTCAGTTATAGATTTTATTTTTCTGAAAATTTTCATATATTATACATATTTTTTTCTGAATTATAAATCAAAAGTTATTAATTAAACAGGATTTAATCATTTATTTGATTTCTAGAATATTAATAATTGAGTTTATAACATTTTATTTATTTCTTAAACAGGTTTTAACTTTTTACACTGCACCCACACTTACCCTAAGTCACTGACCAGTGGGCCTATGTCCACCTTAGCTCTTTAGGTTAGAAAATGTATTTGTTACCGACTGTTTTGCTACCCCCAGACAATGGCATATGGGCCCAAGGCCATGTCATCATCCACGCGAGACAAAGACTGGTCAAACTTGCTGACGTGGTTCGAACCTGACGTAGGCATGACGTCACCTGAGTTGATCCACACTGGTTGAGGATCGATCGATCGATCTAGTGCTCGCGCGGGGCTGTGGCTAGGTGCGTTGGAACGAGCATGCGCTGGCGAGTTGATCTATGGTCGGGCCACCCCTAAATGGTCATCGGAGAACAATTCACGACAGCGCACGGTGAGATCTCGATACAAGACGTAATTGAACCAAAGAAGTCTCCTGGAAGATAGAGGAGCTTACCCTGGTTGCGATGGAGTGGTCGAGGAGACTTGGGAAGGCGTGACGACGGCGAATCGACGATAATGGCCATGACGGCCAATGAAAGGAATGCTTGATTTCACATGATTCTCGGCGTGCAGGCTTCCGTGCTTGGTCCTAGGTGAGTCAGTCCACGACGACGCTTCTAACGGTGGCTACCACGCGGCGAGGGGTGTCGGAGTTGACCGGAACGACGAGCTCCGATGAACTAGGGTTTCGGGTGAGGAAGGAAAGTGGGTCTGGAGAGCGAGATTGAGGATGATATGGGTATGAAAGGATAGAGGAGGACGCTGCGATCTTATCTACTCCTCCTAGGGACGGCGACATGCATCGTAGCACGGCGGTTGATCAACGGCGGAGCTCCGGCCAGCGAGCTGCTTCTAGTAGGCGAGGTAGACGACGAAGTTGTTTTTGCAGAAAACCCCCTGGCACTTCTTTCCCCTCAACCTGCAGTCCCTCTTTGGTCCCACTTGTCAGTCAGTGATGAGAACGGCTGGGCTGGTTATTGGGCCTTTGTGGGCTGCACAGGGCGACTGGTAAGCAGATATGAGTTGGGCCACGACCAGGATTTGTTTTTTATTTGTTTTCCCTTTTTCTATTTTCTGTTTTACTTTCAGATTTGAATTTCCCTTATTTGATTTAAATTCTCCTCATAGAATTTATTTGCTGATTGATTACAGTATTAATAAAGTATATTAAGGTTCTTTTATGAGTTTGCCATATAATGGTATTATTTCTTTATTTGTTTTCTATCAAAACCCTTTTTATATTATGTAGAAACCCTTATTATAATTTTTTCTTTCTACATTAAACCATGGCTTTATTATATAATATTTCTTATTTGTTTATAAAACTTAACTCTAGTTGACTCATAGTTTGAATAGAAATTTTTATGTATATAATGATTGTATATCATTATTTGATGTATGAAATATAAAAGAAATTAATATGGTTATTAATACTTCCATTAACTTGGAAAATGGCAATGTATATACTCTATTATGATGAACAAAGAGGTTTAGGGTTTGAATTAGAAGTGCTTACCCTAGAGTTTAGGATTCTTAATTTTACTTATATTCCCTTATTGATGTGAGTAAAGGTTTAATAACTAAGCATATTGTATTCTGTTTGTGATATTTGATGTAATTTCCTTTTAAAATATAAAGTTATATCTAGAATGTTTTATAGAAAGGAATAGATAAGTATACTTTTAAGCACATATAATGTTGATGGTTGGAATTGACAGAGATGTGCTTATGTAATTTGCTATGGGGAAATATTCCTATTAAGTGATATAGATATAAGATGAGGAATTATTAATATGAAATGGATATTATACTTGGTTTTAAGATTTAAAGTTGATTGTTTACCAAGAATTACTATCTTCCATAATTCATAATTCTAGACTTCTTATTAAGGAATTCCTTTCCTAGATATACTACCTTTTCCTATCTATCATCATGATTAACATGATGAGCTTTACTTCATAAAAATATTCTTATTCACTGATTAACCTTCTAAACTCATGGATGAATCCAATGAGTTTGATGCTAAAGCATTTAATAACTTCCTCATATCCTTGCTTGGTTGTATCCACTACTCTACTGTTGATAGCCTTCCATCCAACAAGTAGTTCCTTCAAACTCTACTCATAATCTTCCTTAATCATTCATCACTAATATATCTCTAATAGTTGTATGCATCCAACTACCTTTCTCTAAAGTTTACTATCCTTTAAGATGAATAACACTACTTTCATAACTCTATGCTACACTAGATTTAATTGAATCATGCTTTCTTACATTTACTCTAATAATTCATACTTCAATCTCACATTATATTAATGTGACTAGTCATGGCTAACCTAGGATAATATATTTAGACTAGGGTTTAATCATGTTCTACCCACCAATGTCACTTATACTAAATATAAGCATTCAATATTGGTGGCTAAAGCATCACCATTATAATCCTTTAATCATTTATGGCCTAGGTTTCTAGTTGGTTGATCAAGGTCTCAGCAATACAACATTACAGTTGTGTTGAAATTATTTTCTTAGTATCTCTATTGGTTTAGGTAATGGTATTCATTGACTATGCCCACTTGATCCAATAGAATTACTACTAGTAACTATCTTCATGATTCACCCTTGTAATCTTCTTTACTGTCATAAAATTATATAATCTAGATAACTCTTCTATTTATTTAGAAGTGATTTAACTCCATCAATTTTATATTGGTTTGATTCTCTTCATTCACTCCCATCCTATAGATGTTATCTAAAACTAGCATTAATATTTACATCTTCTTAGTAATTTCTTTATAGACACATAAATGTAAGCTATGTTATGGTTAAGAGTTAATAGATTGAGATTTTATGAATCATTAGTTGATTTCTCAACATTGATGAACAACAGATAAAGGAATATAACTCAATAGAGATGATAAGGATTGATATGGAAAGAAAGATATATGGTGAATGATCTAAACTTAGTTTCTTTCCTACTCAATTTTACTTAAGAAGTAGGGTTAGGTTTTACCATGATACTCATGGTATATGCAGATGAGATTAAGATATAGTTGTTACATTCTTATTATTTGTGTTATATCCTTAACCTGATATTCATGAGTGATTATAATGAATACTATGATATGATCACCTAAGGATCAAATATAAATTATAATGTATTAGGGTTTAACTTTTATTACATTTGATCTACCCTTAGATCAAATCTCCCTTTCCCAAAAATGGGTTTTTAGCAAAGGTCATATTGAAACTTATCGCAGTCAACTTGATGATCTTCTTCAATTCCATCAAGTTAAGAGAAGCTTCAATCACTTTGACAAGTTTTGTTCAAAATCTCGAAAATTATTCAGATTTTCTATGCATGAATGCAATGCACACATTTGGTTTCAGCTTATTTCTAGGCTCTAATGCTGGGATGTTACATATCCCCTTTTAAAATACTCTGACTAGACGAGCTTCTTCCCCCTCTTGTTTTATAAACAAAAGTGGCTTTATACAAAACAACTCCACCAGCCATAAGCCTTGCGGAGTACGCCTTGTACTCACCCTTGCTTTGTTGATACTTTTGGCAGAGTAAGTGTTCCCTAAAGACGAGTTCCGTACTACATCGACATCGACGAGTAGCTTGGGGTTCCCAGCCGGCATCCTGGAATCTATGGGCTGGGACGTCATCGTTATGCTTCAGGCCTCTTAGGCCATTTGTTAAGTTTGCTATACTTAATAGCATAATTTTCCTTCCGTTGTTTGATGTTTGTGGTCAGTGACCTCTGCTTGTAATAATTTGGTTCTTTGCTCAGTTATGAGCTTGCTATAATAAATTTTGTGTCGTAGGGTCACTGCCGTGTTACCGATTCTTCACTCGATATTCTCGAGCTCAAGGTTAAGCTTATGTCAGACGGAGGTCTGGGATTTGTTTAGCCCTGATCCCGGGGGTGTCACAGGTTTTGGTATCAGAGCAGTACCGACCGTAGGAAAACCTTGCTATTGGTCGATGTTGAGTCTAGTGTTTGTGAAAACTATCTTAAAAGCTAAAAAGTATTTGCGAAAACTCTAGTATGCTTCTTTTACTCCTTATCCAGTTTCGCTCTAATTCTGGGTCATCTTAACTTGTGTTGACTTTGAAAAGTTTTAGATATCTCTTATAGACTTTCAAAGCTTAGGTGCCTTTTTGGCATGCCGTTTCTCAGCCAATTGACCTAGTGTTAAGTTCTCTAGAGTTGTGTGTGTTGTGAACTCCTTGTTCCCTTTGCTCTTGTTCACATGAGAGATTCCTTTCCATCATGATCTCTCTGTTTTATGGATCCTACAATATAATGATCCATGGTGCTCTGTTCTAGGCTTCGAGGTTTCCTTTCGCCTTGTGTGCCTCCTTTTTGTTTGTTTGGGTACTTCAGAAGTTATTTCTTCTCTTAGAAGTTACCTTGTGATTATTACCTTGCAGTGTACGCCGTGTCAACCAAGTAGTAGTTACTTTTTTGTTTGGGTTTTAACCCTTGGACTTGAACCAAAGATTCCCGATTGTGCTGGATTCTGGTGTTGTGAATCTTGTACATGAAGCTGATATTTAACCCAAGATCCATTCCTTTGACCCCTGTTGTTAATGTTCACACATTACCTCAAGATGGCTGGTATTACAATTCTAGCCTTCAAGCTTGTGGTCTTTGTCGCGATTGAATTGTCACAATGAAGGACTTCCCTACCACATGCTATGGCAGATGTTCTTTAATGGAACCAAACAGATCACGACAAGAGTACTCTTCGTGAGTCTCACTTCTATATTCGTGACTCTGCCACACCCTACTTCTTCTATGCATTGGTTTTTGGGAGATTGTTGACTTATGCATCCACATCTCGGGATTCTATCATGAGCATGTTCCTATCCCTCTTGTTGTTTTCCGACCTTTGTTTACCAGTTGGTAGCCAAGTAGTAAATGTGCATTGGTGCCTTCCGATGCAAGATACTCTTGTGGTCCGTCATGACAAACCATTTCGGGATGTCAGGAGAAACAAACTTCGGTACCTCGTCATATCTAGGACCGGGTCAAAGTGTTGTAATCCGCAGATCAAGGGGCGTTGATTAGCTTCTATCTGTTTTACCTTAAAGTATCACACTCTTTTATATTAAGAGGTTGTGTTGAGTTTCATGAACCTTTTTAACAAAGTGATGCTTTTACACATTGTTACTACCCTTCCCCGAGATTTCGCACTCGTGAGTGATGTGTGTGCGTAATAATGTGGCCATCTAAGATTCTTTGCAACTATTATTGTTCTGAACCCTAAGGACATTTTTGTTATTCTTAGTGTGATTGGTTAACCCTATCACTAAGTGAAGTTTGATTGTTCTACCAAGTCTGTTATTCTGGTACACCTCTTCGGTGAAAGAGTTAGGTTTGTGTCATAACTCTGAGACTATGTCTTCTTGCCTTGTAAAGCAAGTTTCCTCTCGAACTATGTGACATACCGGTGGTTCGTGATATTCTAGATGTCTACTAGAAGTATCACCATGTTTCCACATGACCGTCTTGTCAAGTTCTTGAGAAAGCAAGTTCTCTGAACTACTCCTTTCTCCAAGGATATGTACTGGATACCCCTGAACTAGTTGGTTGAGCTTAAACAACAACTTGGAGAGTTGTAAGACAAAAGTTCCATCCGACTCTGTTCCTTCGTCGAGGGATGTCTAGTTTTGTACGTGCTAAAGAAAGATAGTATTTCCTCTGTGGATATGTTATCTTACCCCACCTTTGGTTTGATTTGGGCTATCGTCAAATCAAACTCAGTTTCAAGGACTATCATGATGGTGTTTCCACTCGTGTTGTTTCACTTGAGTACATCTTCATGTCCTTTGGTCTGATCAATATTCTTGCCTTGTTCATGAAGCATATGAGTCCATCTTACTGGAGTGTCTCGATAAGTTTGTTGTTGAGCCCATCGACAATATCCTTATTCTTTCCATGTTAGATTGGATTCATATGAGACATTGGGCATTAATGTTGGAAAAAAAATCGAGAACCGTCTTTCAGTCATCTCAAAGTATGTGTTCTGGATATTAGAAGCAACCTTCTCCGGTTCATGTGCAATTGTTGAAAGATGTCGCCGTGGATTTGAGAAGAGTTATCTCCGTTCCTTAAGGATACATGTGTGTTTTATTGTTAGTACTTATGCGTACACAGTTGTCCTTCGACAAGTTGCTAATGCATAGGTCTAGCAATCTAGCTCATATTTTGGAGCTTTACACTGTAGTTCCTATCTTGAGAATCTAGTGACTTTACCTCTGTGTAAATGTTACAAACTTTCTATTTGGACATGCTGAGTCTGAAGTATCGTCCCACCTAACCAAAGTTGAATCTCAAGCAGCAACGATGGTTGGTGTTCCTCAAGGTTATGACATAGGTTTCTTCGTAAATTCGGCAAGATTGATGTAATGGTTGACACGCTTAGCCGGAAAGACCCTTTGTCATATTCTCTTGATTCAGCAATGACAACCACTCTTCATGAGGCTCCTTCTATAAGTTGTTATAGGAGTTGTTCTTATGGTTTCCTTTGTATCCGAAGTCCGACCTATACTTGATGTTTGATTTCTCAAACACCAAGGAGAACATTTAAAGTAGTGTTGCTAAATGTCTCTCGGTCGATCCTCCAGACCCTTTATGTTGGCAATTGTTTGTTGTGCCAAGTACTTGAAGTCTGAGAATGAAGTTTCTTTCTTCTCGTGTCATCAGGAATCTTCCTACATATTCATCTAGTGGTGTAAAGTGATATCGAGATCTTTGGCAAAGATTTTGATCGTCCTGGATGAATAAAGAGTTTACTTTCCGTTTTCTTAAACATTTTCGAAGAGTGATTATGATTTTGGTAATCAGAAGTTTCTATTGCTACATGTTCCTTGTGACTTTACGAGTCCTCTCCACCAAAACACCTTTCTGTCTTGGCCTTCTGTTGAATAAAAAAGTAACCCTTCTGTTTCAAAGTAGTTCAACAACTTGGTTTTGTTGATCCATATCTCTGCAACCAGAAATCTCTACTTAAGTTGTTTAGTAGAGGTTACCTATCGAAGTCTGTGGTTACGATTTTGTATGTTGGAAGCTTTCTTTTTCAGAAGCTTCAAAACTCTTCTGTGAGCTCCATGGTCTCAATCCTTATGAAGACCATCTATCTAACAACTTGAAACCTTCTCCTCTTGTTTCCTCTGTTACCTTGACGTGTTTCATGTTCGTCATCTCACAGTTGTTTCTAAACACTCCATCAATGAGTTGACCATGAGATACTTTGTGTGTTGTTTGGTGTGTTTCCCTCTTATCCTTAGAGTGACCCTGTTTCTTTTCTCTCTGTCTCTTTTCCTACCTTTGGAATCTCGGGTCGAGATTCTCGTAAGGGGGATAAAGCTGTAACACCCTAGTTTTAGTTAAATTCTTAATTAGGGTTTTGATTGTGCATTGCATGAGCATCATATCTTAAATTGTGCATTAAGTAAATAATGAAAACCCTAAAACCCTAATATTCCTCCTCTACAATTCAAATGGTTTTGAATTTTGAAAATCACAAAACAACGGGGGCCCAAATTGAATATAAGGACTCCTGAGTATTTTGTATATTTTATAATGTCCTCTGGTATTTTTGAAATATACCAAAACAGAATTCAAAGTGAATTGCAAAAGAGAAAATATATTCAAAAAAGGAAAAAGGGTTTGTAAATAAAAAAGAGAGCCAACAGTAAAGCAGGCCGCAGCCCACTCTCTCACGCGCCTATCTGCCTACCAGTGCAACCGAGCAGCCCAGGCCGGACCAGCTAGCTCACCTCTCTCCTCTCCCCTCTGCCTCCCGCCACACGCGCTCGCCGCTGCCCATCCTCGGCCCAGTTAGGCCGCCAATGGCCCGTACCGCTTCGTTTTGTTCCGCTCGTCGTCTTCGTTGACGACGGCGAGCAGCTCGCTGTCGACGCTCCCGCCGTCTGCGCATGCAGTGATTCGTGCTGCCACCATTCTACGTCTGCAAGAGGATACGGAGGCCACCCCGCTACGTCTTCCTCCCTCCCTATCCACTTTCCCCTCTCTTCCTTGCTCCCGTTCATTCTCTCCTGTGCGAGACCGAACCCTAGCTCACCGGACCCCATCCGACCCCGCCGTTCTAAGCCGCCCAGACCCATCCGAGCGAAGCTTGAGCTTCGGATGTTCGCCCTAGTCCTTCTAGCCAACTAGCTCAAGCTGGAGATGCGTCAATCATGCCAATCGAGAGCTCCTTCCCGAAGTCTGGCCGCCTCTATCCTCGTCGATACCGGTCACGTCCGAGCTCACCTGGCCAAGCCGACCCCTCTATCGCGCCCATGGTGAGATGATGGTCCTCCTAGACCCCTCCTCCCTCGTCCTCTCAGTTTGCTTATGTCCCGCGTCGAGCACCGCCATCCGTCGCCGCAGTATTGCTCGCCGCCAGTGATTTCCATGGCCAAATTGTCCAGCGCCGCCAGTTTCTGGCTCCTCGCACTCACCCGCATCCGACGCGCCCGCTAACGCTATCCTGCGATCCCCCTGTCTGTTGGAGATATGCCCTAAAGAAAATAATAAATGTAGTTTTTATTATATCTTTGTGTTTATGATAAATGTTTACATTCATGCTATAATAGTATTAACAAGGAAACATTAATACTTGTGTGATTTGTAAACTTAAAATAGAGTCCCTAGTAAAGCCTCTTTATAATACTAGCTTGTTGGTTAATAAATGATTGTGGTTTCCCTATCATGAACATAGAGATGTTATTAACAACAAGATCATATCGATTAGGAGAATGATATGGTGGACATACTCCTATAGATAAGCGTAGCATAAAGATCAAGTCATTTTAATAGTTCAATTGCTATATGCTTTCTGATACATAGTAACCTAATTCCTTCGACCATGAGATCATGCATATCACCTTCACCGGAAGGATGCTTTGATGACATCAAACACCACACCGTAACTGGGTGGCTATAAAGGTGGCATTGAGTGTTCGGAAAGTATTGGTTAAGACACATGGATCAAGAGTGGGATTTGTCCATCCATATGACGGATAGATATACTCTGGGCCCTCTCGGTGAAATGTCATCCAATTAGCTTGCAAGCATGTGACTGGCTCACAAGGGATCACATATCACGGGAACAAGAAAAGAGTACTTATCGGTAACGAGGTTGAACTAGGTATGCAGAGATACCGATGATCATAACCTCGAATAAGTAAACTATCGTGAGACAAAGGGAAATTGGTATCATATGTAAGTGGTTCATTCGATCGCAAAGTAATCGTAGAAATATGTGGGAGCCATATGAATTTCTAGATTCCTCTATTGGTTATTGTTCAGAGAAGTGTCTCGATCATGTCCGCATAATTCACGAACCGTAGGGAGACACACTTAAGGATTCGACATTGTTTGAGTAGTTATGGAATGATGAGAAAGAGACTGAATGTTGTTCGGAGTCTCGGATGGGATTCGGGATATCACGAGGAGATCCGGAATGGTCCGGAGAATAAGATTCATATAAGGAAAGTCCTGTTTCAGAGTTGGAGAATGGTTCTGGTGTTTTCATCAGGAATGCTCTAGAAGGTTCCGGAATGTCCGACACTCCGGAGGAGAAGGGTACATGAATGTGTCATACCAAGTTGGAATGATTGCATCATGTACTAGGTGTCATCGCTGAACAAAATAAAGGGTTTAATCAAATCCTAGTTTGAAAAGTCAAACGCCAATTTGAAAAGTCAAACGGCTATTTTGGGAAGTGGAGGGGAAGGTGGAAACCGAGTTGGGGAGGAGTTCCTCCCCTCCACCGCCGGCCCCCTTGGGAAACCGAGTTGGGGAGGGACTCCCTCCCCTTGTCCGGCGCCTCACACCTATAAAGTGAGGGGCAGGGCTGCCCCTCCTAGCACACAAGTTCTCCACCCCAAAACCCTAGCCCGGCGCCGCCACCTCCTGCTACCGCCGCCTAGGGCTCCCCTAGCCGCCGACTTGGGCACCTCCAAGCCCTAGCCGCCGGCCCTAGCACCTCTTCCTGGGTGTGTCTAAACCCTAGATTGCCGAGGGCTCTCTCATAGTCCACCATACTCGCTCCGGCTTAAGGCGAAGCCCTGCGAGATCTCCCCTCTACTTCCGGTACCATGCCGTTGTGCTGCCGGAATCGTGAGGAGAGTGCTACAACCTCCGCTGCCTGCTGGAACAAGGGAGAGGAAGGTCTTCGTCGAGTACCGAATGTGTGACCGAATGCGGAAGCGCTGCCGGAACGCAGCGCCGGAAGGATCGTCTACGCGATCTTGAGATCGGGAAGAGTACGACTACATCACCCACGAGAATCCGCTCTCGTTAAACACTTTGGAATCTTCGAGGGTGAGTTATTCCATCGACTCGTTACTACAATCTAGTAGATAGATCTTGGCTTGTTTGTTTGTATGCGGTAGAAAATTTTTGTTTTCCATGCTACGAAACCCTATAGTGGTATCAGAGCCGTGTCTATATGTAGATCTGTTGCATGAGTAGAACACAATGGTCATTATGGGCGTTGATGCTTTTATTGTCGATTGCTTCTTGTGTACTTTGCATCTTGCGGGATGTTGGGATGAAGCGGCCCGGGCTAACCTTACATGACATCGTTCATGAGACTTGCTCCACGCTTGACATGCAACTTGTATTGCATAAGTGGCTTTGCGGGTGCATGTTTCTCCCAGCATAGTTAAGATTCAATTTACAACGGGTGATTAACAATGCTAGTATCAATGTTGTGGTTCTTGTTCGTAAGTTAGAACGACACTTATTGAAAGCCCCAAACCACGTAAAACATGCAAAGAAAGTAGAGGCATCTAACTTTGTTTTGCAGGGGTGTGCAGTGATGTGATATGGCCATGATTATGATTATATTTGATGTATGCAATGTTCCTTATTGTAAGTTGGCAACCGGCAGGATCCATATGGTTGTCTTTAATTTATTTTAAGACCCGCGTGTCTATTCAAAGTAGTTGTAATAGTTGAAGCCGGTGGACGACAACCATGGAGAAGCGTCATTTACCTTGATGCAATGCCGGTGATGATGGAGATCATGTTCGTGCTTGAAGATGGAGATCGGAAGCACAAAGAAGAAAGGCCATATCATATCACATATTATGAATTGCATATGATGTTAATCCTTTATGCATCTTGTATTGCTTAGTTAACGACGGTAGCATTATAAGATGATCCCTCATGCACATGAATTTCAAGTCATAAAGTGTTCACCCTTAGTTAGCACCGTTGCTAAAGCTTGTTGTTAGCACCACGTGATGATCGGGTGTGTTAGATTCCGCAAGTGTATACAACGTGAGCAAGCCAGATTTGCTCATGCGGAAGCTAAGGTTTGATCTTGACGAGCCTAGCATGTACAGACATGGTCTCGGAACATGGATCACCGAAAGGTAAAGCATGAATCATATAGTAGATATGATGAACATGTCGATTGTTCGCCATTGAAACTATATCAACTCTCGTGATTATCGGTGTTGATGTGGTGGATTTGGTTCGTGTGATCACTAAAACAATGTGAGGGATATTGTTTTGAGTGGGAGTTCACCTAGATTAATTTAACTATTAATTAGAACTCAATTTGTCATAAACTTAGTATAAACTATTGCAAATATGTTGAAGATCAATGGCGGCCCCTACCATCAATTTTAATGCGTTCCTAGAGAAAGAAAAGTTGAAAAAACAATGGAAGCAACTTCGCGGATTGGTTCCGCAATTTGAGGATTGTCCTCACAGCTGGTAGTTTGACCTATGTGCTGGATGCACCGCTGGGTGACCCGCCTGCAGCTGATGCTGCCAACGAAGTAAAGAATGTTTACCTCGCTCGGAAGACTCAGTACTCCATAGTTCAGTGTGCTATCTTGTATGGTTTAGAATCGGAGCTTCAGAAAAGGTTTGAGAATTCAGACCCACATGATATTGTCCGTGATCTCAAATTGATCTTTGAGACTCACGCGGCAATTGAGAGCTATGAGGCTTCTGAAAAGTTCTTTAACTGCAAGATGGAAGAGGGCAGCTCCGTCAGTGAGCATGTGCTTAAGATGTCTGGGCACGCAAACAAACTTCAAAGCTTGGGTATAGTGATTCCTAATGCTTTGGGGATTTACCGTGTCCTACAATCACTACCACCAAGTTACAAGAACTTTGTGATGAACTACAATATGCAAAACATGAACAAGCAGTTGCCAGAACTGTTTGCTATGTTGAAATCTGCAGAAGTGGAGATCAAGAAAGAGCACCAAGTGTTGCTGGTCAATAAGACCACCAAATTCAAGAAAGGCAAGTCTAAGCAAAAGGGACACTTCAAGAAGGGTGGTAAGAAAGTTACCGCGCCGACAAAGAAGACCAAGGCTAGATCTAAGCCTGATACTGAGTGCTTTTACTGCAAGGGAGAAGGTCACTAGAAGCGGAATTTCCAAATGTACTTGGCGGATTTGAAGAACGGCAACATCAAGAAGAAAGGTATATCCGATATACATGTTATTGATGTGTATCTCACTAGTACTCGTAGTAGTTCCTGGGTATTTGATACTGGTTCGTTGCTCATATTTGTAACTTGAAACAGGTGCTGCAGAATAAACGGAAGCTAGCGAAGAACGAGGTGACGATGCGCGTGGGAAACGGATCAAAGGTTGATGTGATCGCGGTCGACACGCTACCCCTTCATCTACCATCGGGATTAGTTTTATACTTAAATAATTGTTATTTGGTGCCTGCGTTAAGCATGAACATTATATCGGGATCTTGTTTATTGTGAGACGGTTACTTGTTTAAGTTCGAGAATAATGGTTGTTCGATTTATATGAGTAATATGTTTTATGCACATGCACCTTTGATAGATGGTCTATTCTTATTGAATCTCGATAGTGGAAATACACATATTAATAATATTGAGGCTAAACGTTTGAAATTGAGCGATAACTCGACCTATATGTGGCACTATCGTCTTGGTCACATTGGAGTGAAGCGTATGAAGAAACTCCATTCCGATGGACTTCTTGAATCACTTGATTTTGAATCACTTGAAAGATGGGAAGCATGTCTGATGGGTAAAATGACTAAGACTCCATTTTCTGGTATGATGGAGCGAGCTACGGACTTATTGGAAATCGTACATACCGATGTGAGTGGTCCAATGAGTGTAGCATCGCGTGGTGGTTATCGTTATGTTCTTACCTTCACGGATGACTTGAGTAGATATGGGTATATCTATTTCATGAAACATAAGTCCGAAACTTTCGAGAAGTTTAAGGAATTTCAAAGTGAGGTAGAGAATCAACGTAACAAGAAGATTAAATTTGTACGTTCTGATCGTGGAGGTGAATATCTAAGTTACGAGTTTGGCGAGCATTTGAAGAAATGCGGAATACTTTCACAATTGACACCGTCGGGAACACCACAGCGTAATGGTGTGTCCGAACGTCGTAATCCAACTCTCTTAGATATGGTTCGTTCTATGATGTCACTTACAGATTTACCGCTATCATTTTGGGGTTATGCATTAGAAACAGCCGCATTCACTTTAAATAGGGCACCATCTAAATCCATTGAAACGACACCGTATGAATTATGGTTTGGGAAGAAACCTAAATTGTCGTTCCTTAAAGTTTGGGGTTGCGAAGCCTATGTAAAGAAGTTACAGCCGGACAAGCTTGAACCCAAAGCGGAAAAATGCGTCTTCATAGGATACCCGAAGGAAACTATTGGGTATACCTTCTATCATAGATCCGAGGGCAAAATCTTCGTTGCCAAGAATGGATCATTTCTAGAGAAGGAATTTCTCTCGAAAGAAGTGACTGGAAGGAAAGTAGAATTCGACGAGGTTGTCGAACCTTCTCTCGAACTTGCGAGTAGCGCAGCACCAGAAGAAGTTCATGTGGTGCCTGCACCAATAAGATAGGAAGCTAATGATGATGATCATGAAACTTCGGTTGTAGTTTCTACAGAGACTCGCAGGTCAACGAGAACTCGTACCACTCCTGATTGGTATGATCCCGTTATGAGTGTCATGTTGGTGGACAACACCGATGACCCTGCGACATATGAGGAAGCGATGATGTAGGGGTCCCAACCTTTAATAAGATTGATCCCTCCTGTGTTTACAATGCTAGTCCCTGGATCAATAGCTAGCATCCACAGTTTAGATGTAATATCAAGAAACAAGGGTCATAATATAACTTTATAACTAGGAATAACATAATTTTATTACATCAAACATAGCTCATTAGGCTATTACATTTCATTGCAGCGGAATAAATATAGTCATGGGTCCTTCATCTTCAAAGTGCCATAGGCAGATGTTGGTTGTAGACTTTGTAATCCTAAACAATCAATCTTCACTAAAATCAATCAAACCTGCAACATACAAGTTACAGCCACAAAGGGGTCAATACATTTGAATTGTATTGGCAAGTGATACTATGGTAGTATTGTGGAGTCTATCAACTATATGCATTTGGCTAAGTGGAGTTGAGGCTTGCATTGCTCAAAATAGATTTTTCTTATAATTTTGAAAATACTAAGTTTTTGTTTTGACAAATTACTTTCCAAGGCATCTACCAATCAAAGACTGAAGATCCTTTCCAAGGCATCCACCAATCAAAGACTGAAGTGCTTGGCAAAATCATTTTTCTCAATCAAAGATTTCAAGATCCTTGTACCAAGCCATCTCTCCATCAATGATTGAAGATTTCAAACAACCCTTGTTCAAACCACAAGATTTTAATTTAGAAATTAGAATGATGAGATTCTTGATTGCTTCCATGTCTTGATGCTCAAATTGTCCTTTACCAGGGACATGGCTAAGTACTTAGATTTTACACTCTGCAGAGGTGGTGCACTTTCCCCACAAGACTTGGTTTCCCAAGACAAGATCTTTCAGAAGCCTTCCCTTAGACCAACATGGACGCGCTCCAACCTATCAAACACTACCACCCACTGTCCATATGGCTAAGTTCTTGCAACCTATATGATCATGGCAGAGCCCATATTGCCAAGTGGTTGCACTTGAAGCTTCTCAACATTTGACATCTCAAATCCCTTTGTTTCCTGGGTGGCATTCCACAAGTGAGATACACAATCCAAGCCCATGGCATTGTGAACCACTCAACCATTCTCCACCAAGCAAGCCCATTCCACCCAGGGGATTCATTAACTTAGTTGTTTTATTAAACAAAAACATAAGTCCTCAGACTTAGAATATTTTTCTATAGTGTGAATATATATATTCCACCCATGTTTTCTATTAGCTAGGCTAAGCTTGGTAGTATTAGGAATCTTTAACTTATGAAAATCCTACTAAGGATTCATCTACTAGGTTTTCCTATAGTAAGGTCTATACTTAGCAAAATCCATGCAAGTTTTACTTAGCAAAATTCACTAATGCATAGAGAAAGTAATAGGACAAAAAGTATGAAGCATCACTTGACTTTTTGGTAGGGAATGGTAGTTCACTCCTTGATCTTGTTAGTCTCACACTTCACTACAAGTCAAACAAGCAAACACTAATTCAATTTACATTCCAAACCAATAATCACTCAAACAATTTCACACACACAAGACAATGGAAACCAATTCATGCATGGGAGCGTGCACAAGATAGTTTTATTTTGTAAAAGGGTCTCTATGGGGTTTCTAAACTTTGTAAGATCCAAATTGGTCATTTACCAAAGTGGCAAAGTCATTAGCAAGAGGGTTTTGTCCAAAAACTATTTTTAAATCCATTCATCATTTCATGTGGTGAAAAATGTTTTTATTAAGGCAAAACTCTTAAGTTGTTCACCAAATGAGTTGCTGTTGCAAAGCTTGGTGTTTTAGGTCAGTAGGTTTGGTCCAAAACATTTCCTTAAAGTTTTCTTTCCATAAACATTTTTATAACAAAAACCATTCTTTTTATTTGGCTAGAAAATGACTAAGTCAAATAATCCAACCTAAATCTTACAAAAATCATTTTTAACACCAAGGGTTGGTTCCTAGGGTCAGTAAGATCACAACAAACCATTTTGCAAAGGTTTTAATTCAAAATTATTTTCAATAAATAAATTACATTTCTATTTGACTAGAAATGGTTTTAAATTAAAGAATCATTTCTTAATTTCTCCAAATACATTTTTGTGTCCACAAAGTGTTTCCTAGGGTCAGTAGGTTTAAATCAATCCAATTGCCAAAGGTTTTAACCCTAAATTCAATTTTAAACAATTTTTACATTCATATCAAGCATACAAATGTTTCTGCAATTTCAAACAAGCTAACAGCTACTATTTGCTAAACTAAGGGCATGGTTGGCTAGGGCTTGTTCTCCTGATTTCATTGATATAAAATTTGCCAAATTTGGACGTGTGGATCAAAAGTTATAAAGGTTTGAAAATCCTATCTAAATCAGATTTCAAATCTGTTTTTAAACCAAATAGGTGACACGCGGCGCTGTTTCATTGGTCGATACCGGTTCGGCCGGATCGGCTCTGTAGAACGTTAGATCTAGTTAGATCGAGTGGCTCAGATCGAGTACCCCTTCGCGTTTAAGTCATTCTATCTCATCCACTCGATTGATATCGGACGGCTCCTATCTAACAGTCACGAACTGGCGGCGCGATAACAACGGCGAGCGGCAGAGCGACTAGTTGGCGGCGGCGCTGGCGAAGCAGGAGGCGAAACAGAGAGGGAGAAAGCTCACCGAGGTCGTGAGGATGAGGCGATGTTGTTCGTGTGGTCGTCGTGGCAAGGGGCGCACGGGGACGAGCAGGATTTCTCGCCGGAGTTGGTTCTGGTGACAGACGCGTGCGGTCGAGGTCGAGGTCGACGCTGTGGTCCACGGGAAGACAAACGGAGGGCTGGGTTAGCTGCGTAAGACCATGGCAAAGATGTGTGCGTTATCTAGAAGACACGGGGTGGTCAGAATTAACCTGTGGGCTTCGCCGTAGTAGAGGCAGACGCGGCGGCGCTGGAGGTTGTTGTTGGCGAGGTTCAGGGGTGCCCGCGGGGAAGCTGAGGTTACAGAGGGGTGCTCCTGTGTCTGGAGAATCTGCCTGCTTGCTCGGGAAGACAAGGGCGAGGAGATGCCGCCGGAATTTGGCCGTGAACTCTCGAGGCATGGGGTTTGGGGGGAATGAAAGAGGAGGAAGAGGGGATTTAACTCGAGTGATCACTGCGAGGTTTAATCTTGGCATTAACTCGAATTGACGACGCGAATTACTGTCAGGAACGGGGAGGAACGGTCGAGCGGGGTGGAGAGGAAGAACAGTAGGGTGTGGGTTCCGCTGGCAGTGAAAGAAAAGAAGAAGGGGAGGGGTCCACTTGTCGGTTGCTGGGTGGGTGCGGTTCTGAGTGGAAAAGAAAACGGTTCGGGGAGGGGAGTTGGGCTAGATGGGCTGGAGCTGGGCCAGATGGTTGGGCTGCTCGTTTTGTTCTATTTTTTTCTGTCTGAGTTCTTTTTCTTTTTCTATTTTCATTTTACTGATTTGAAATTCAAACAAACAAACAAGTTTCAATTCAATTCAAACCAACACCAAATCTTTGGAAGTTTGACTTGGTTCTGTTCAGTAGTCTGAACCTAAATCTAAATTCCATAATTTTTAATTTTTAAATGATAAGGACCATTATTAATTAAATAATTGTCCATTGCTAATTAATCAAATTAGGATTTGATTTATTTCAAACTCTATTTAAATCCATATAATTTCCAAAACCAAAATAGTGGGTTGTATTTGAAATAAGGTATATTTAGAAAGCTTGTTTTAAAATAAATAACAATTTTGTTAAAGGTTCCATTTATATTCAAAAATAAAATGGACCATGGTTCATTAATAAAATTAGGGTTTGGTTTATTTAATAAAATCTCCATCTTTAAATCCAAACATTTTCAAAACCAAATCAGTAGGTTTTATTTGGAAATAATGAATACTTGGAAACTTGTTTTAAAACAAAATAACATTTTATTTTAGAGTCCATTATTAATGAAATAGAATAGACTTTCATTATTAAATCAACTAGGGTTTGTTTTATTTGAGATATTTATTTTGAACTCTAAAATAAAGACAAATCACTTCAGTAGATATTATTTGTGAATATTAATATTTGGAAAATTTATTTTAAACAATTTAATAAGTTTTGTTGTTTCAATTAAATTGGTAAAGCCTTTTATTTAAATAAAATTTGGATATTAATTCCTTATTATTTTATTTAATAAACCATTACTATTTTTATTCAAAACCAAAGTTTTTAATTCCAAAGTTTGGTCAAGGTTTAATTTGGCTTTATAAAATAATCCTTATTTATAAATTCATCTTTTCTTTTGAATACCAAATCCTTTTATTAAATGATCTAAAATAGTATTTCCAAAATATTTTATTTTCCTTTGTTAATTGTTTTATGTTTTTAAATCCTTTTAGGATTTAATTGTTCAAAATAGGTTTGAAGATTCCTATTGGAATTCAAAAAGTTTCTTCTGGCTCTAAAAATCAAACAAAGTTTTATTTTATTAATTTATTTTTCACATTACAAGATTTGGAAAATCTTGGGATGTGACAGATGATGAGCCCAGATTCCAATAAATGGCAAGAAGCCATGAAATCTGAGATTGGATCCATGTACGAAAACCAAGTATGGACTTTGGTGGACTTACCGGATGGCCGGAAGGTTGTCGAGAACAAATGGATTTTCAAGAAGAAAACATATGCTGATGGTAATGTTACTGTCTATAAAGCTCGACTTGTCGCAAAAGAGTTTCGACAAATTCAAGGAGTTGACTACGATGAGACTTTCTCACCAGTAGCGATGCTAAAGTCTGTGAGGGTTATGTTAGTAATCGCTGCATATTATGATTATGAGATATGGCAGATGGATGTCAAAACAACATTCCTCAATGGAGACATTGATGAAGAGTTGTATATGATGCAACCCAAAGGTTTTGTCGATCCTAAAGATGCTAACAAGGTATGCAAACTTCAACGGTCCATCTATGGATTGAAGCAAGCATCCCGAAGTTGGAATCAACGTTTTGATAAGGTAATCAAAAGTTTTGGTTTTATACAAACTTATGGAGAAGCTTGTATTTATAAGAAAGTGAGTGGGAGCTCTGTAGCATTCTTAATACTATATGTAGATGACATATTGTTGATTGGGAATGATGTAGACCTTCTTAATAGTGTTAAGGAATATTTGAATAATAGTTTTTCAATGAAGGATCTTGGCGAAGCAGCTTACATATTGGGCATAAAGATTTATAGAGATAGATCGAGACGCCTAATATCATTGTCACAAAGTACATATTTGTACAAAGTTCTGAAGAGGTTTGGAATGGAAGATAGCAAGAAAGGGTTCTTGCCCATGTTGCCCAATACGACCTTGAGTAAAACTCAAAGTCCGACAACGGCAGAAGATAGAGAAAGGATGAGTAAGACTCCCTATGCCTCAGCCATAGGATCTCTAATGTATGCCATGCTATGTACTAGACCCGACATTGCATATGCTATTAGTTTAACTAGCAGATATCAAAGTGATCCAGGAGTGGATCATTGGACAGCGGTAAAAAACATCCTTAAGTACTTGAGAAGAACTAAGGATATGGTTCTTTCTTATGGAGGTGATGAACAGCTCGTTGTTAATGGTTACACCGATGCTAGTTGGAACACCGATCCGGATGATTCTAAATCACAATCTGGATACGTATTTATTTTGAATGGTGCAGCAGTTAGCTGGAGGAGTGCAAAGCAAAGCGTTGTGGCGAGATCTTCAACTGAATCGGAATACATGGCTGCTTCAGAGGGTTCACAAGAAGCGATATGGATGAAAGATTTCATTACAGAGCTGGGTGTGGTTCCTAGTGCGCTGGACCCAATGTCTATCTACTGTGATAACATGGGCGCCATAGCCAATGCACAAGAACCAAGGTCACACAAGAAGCTGAAGCACATCAAGCTACGCTTTCACGCTATTCGAGAACATGTCCAAGATGGGGACATAAAGATTTGGAAAGTACACACATATCTGAATGTGGCGGATCCGTTGACTAAACCTCTCCCGAGGGCAAAACATGACCAGCACCAAACTGCCATGGGTGTTCGGTTTATTACCATGTAATCTAGATTAGATGACTCTACTGCAAGTGGGAGACTGTTGGAGATATGCCCTAGAGGCAATAATAAATGTAGTTATTATTATATCTTTGTGTTTATGATAAATGTTTACATTCATGCTATAATAGTATTAACAAGGAAACATTAATACTTGTGTGATTTGTAAACTTAAAATAGAGTCCCTAGTAAAGCCTCTTTATAATACTAGCTTGTTGGTTAATAAATGATTGTGGTTTCCCTATCATGAACATAGAGATGTTATTAACAACAAGATCATATCGATTAGGAGAATGATATGGTGGACATACTCCTATAGATAAGCGTAGCATAAAGATCAAGTCATTTTAATAGTTCAATGCTATATGCTTTCTGATAGATAGTAACCTAATTCCTTCGACCATGAGATCGTGCATATCACCTTCACCGGAAGGATGCTTTGATGACATCAAACACCACACCGTAACTGGGTGGCTATAAAGGTGGCATTGAGTGTTCGGAAAGTATTGGTTGAGACACATGGATCAAGAGTGGGATTTGTCCATCCATATGACGGATAGATATACTCTGGGCCCTCTCGGTGAAATGTCATCCAATTAGCTTGCAAGAATGTGACTGGCTCACAAGGGATCACATATCACGGGAACGAGAAAAGAGTACTTATCGGTAACGAGGTTGAACTAGGTATGCAGAGATACCGACGATCATAACCTCGGATAAGTAAACTATCGCGAGACAAAGGGAAATTGGTATCGTATGTAAGTGGTTCATTCGATCGCAAAGTAATCGTAGAAATATGTGGGAGCCATATGAATTTCCAGATTCCTCTATTGGTTATTGTTCGGAGAAGTGTCTCGATCATGTCCGCATAATTCACGAACCGTAGGGAGACACACTTAAGGATTCGACGTTGTTTGAGTAGTTATGGAATGATGAGAAAGAGACCAAATGTTGTTCGGAGTCTCGGATGGGATTCGGGATATCACGAGGAGATCCGGAATGGTCTGGAGAATAAGATTCATATAAGGAAAGTCCTATTTCGGAGTTGGAGAATGGTTCCGGTGTTTTCATCAGGAATGTTCTAGAAGGTTCCGGAATGTCCGGCACTTCGGAGGAGAAGGGTACATGAATGTGTCATACCAAGTTGGAATGATTGCATCATGTACTAGGTGTCATCGCTGAACAAAATAAAGGGTTTAATCAAATCCTAGTTTGAAAAGTCAAACGCCAATTTGAAAAGTCAAACGGCTATTTTGGGAAGTGGAGGGGAAGGTGGAAACCGAGTTGGGGAGGAGTTCCTCCCCTCCACCACCGACCCCCTTGGGAAACCGAGTTGGGGAGGGACTCCCTCCCCTTGGCCGGCGCTTCCCACCTATAAAGGGAGGGGCAGGGCTGCCCCTCCTTGCACACAAGTTCTCCACCCCAAAACCCTAGCCCGGCGCCGCCACCTCCTGCTGCCGCCGCCTAGGGCTCCCCTAGCCGCCGACTTGGGCACCTCCAAGCCCTAGCCGCCAGCCCTAGCACCTCTTCCTCGGTGTGTCTAAACCCTAGATTGCCGAGGGCTCTCTCATAGTCCACCATACTCGCTCGGGCTTAAGGCGAAGCCCTGCGAGATCTCCCCTCTACTTCCGGTACCACGCTGTTGTGCTGCCGAAATCGCGCGGAGAGTGCTACAACGTCTGCTACCTGCTGGAACAAGGGAGAGGAAGGTATTCGTCGAGTACCGAACGTGTGACCGACTGCGGAAGCGCTGCCGGAACGCAGCGCCGGAAGGATCGTCTACGCGATCTTGAGATCGGGAAGAGTACGACTACATCACCCACGAGAATCCGCTCTCGTTAAACACTTTGGAATCTTCGAGGGTGAGTTATTCCATCGACTCGTTGCTAAAATCTAGTAGATAGATCTTGGCTTGTTTGTTTGTATGCGGTAGAAATTTTTTGTTTTCCATGCTACGAAACCCTACACTGTCGTCGCCCCGTCGTCCACCTGGGAGCCCGCAAGGCTGACGTCGTGCTGGCGTCATCATGATGTCAGCAGCGCGCGGTCAGCTATGGTCAAACCCAGGTTGGGCCCTTCCCTGCCCACGTGGACGCTGAGGTGGCCACGGGCCCCTCTGTCAGCCACTATGGCTAGCTGTGGCCTCAATGTAAGAAGTGTTTTCTCAGTTTTGTAATAATTTGATTAATGGTTAAATAATTCCAGAATTTGGTTAAATCTTATAAATTCAATATCTAATTTAAGATATAATATGTCAAAATGTTCAGAAAAATCAAACCTATCTATTTGAGATATAATCATGCATTGTTAAACAACTTAAATGACAAGTTTAATTAGAGAACAAACTAACCCCTCTCATATACATCCAGAGTTTCCCCGAGTTAGGGTTTGTACCCCTCAGAACCCCGATTAAATGGTCGAGCATGCCTTAGGGTTACTTTTCGATACAATTTAACTTGTCATATCATCATACTTGCTTGAGCATTGCATCGATGCCATGTGTTGATTGTTTTCCCTCTCTTTCCGGTGTTTGGTTCTTCCAGGTAGAATATGATATCGAGATCGAAGACCGAGATCAACACCGTCGAAGTTCGAAGCTCGAAGACCAATACTTGAACAATTGTAATCAAGTCAAGTACAAGATTCCCGAAGATCTGCTTATCTATTATCAACTGGCAAAGGCAAGCATAACCCCACCATGATATCATCCTATGATTTCGAAAGCATTTCAATTCATGCCATGATGCATAAGATTCTACTGTGGTCTTTTATCGATAGATAGAGTATCCTATCTGTTGCATTACTCCCCTTTGAGCTTATATTACCTGATCCACTACTCCTAGCATAACTAGGTTTGGCTTGTGTGCAATGCTAAAGCTTATATGTGTCTTGCGTAGCCATGCATAGCTTTTAGTGCTGGTTCATCCAGATGATGTATCATATGCAAATGATCTAGTATGACAGGAGAACGTGATGAGACGAGATCAGTGATATGAGATTAAATATGCTAAGGCTTGTATGGGAGGCCCCGGTGGGATGTGGTTTTTCTAGTCCCATGCTCGCCACCACTAGGACCCGAGTTCTTGCCTCTTGAACCAAGACGAGCGTACAACCACACGGGGTTTATGGGGGCCCCCTGATTGACTAACTTGCCTAGTAGATTCCATGAGTCACATAGTTCGGGCATTCCATTCGACATGCATTCTGGATCCTCTCGAAAGCGGTGAAGGAGGTGCATTCATAACAGGTAGGTAAGCATGGCTGAGGTTGCTTGGGGTAGATAGCGCCCCTGGTAAACCAACCTCGCCTCACATCTTTAAGTACCGGCTTCGGGATTTGAACCGTTATGGCGGAACCATACTTATTGCGTGACTCATGGTCTCGGCGAAAGCAAGGTAAAGGTCGTGTCTAACCATCCTCTGTCGGCTTTCCAAGGAAGAGGGCTAATCTTAAGTGGCATTAAGAGAAGGTTAGTATGTGTGGGTAAAGTTGTACACCCCTGCAGGGTAATAATATTTCGGGAAGTCGTGTCCATGGTTATGGACAACTTGGGAACGGATGTGAGATCATAGAGAACTACAACCTAAACATAAAACTTGGCAGATCAACGTGTGCTTAAGGATGCTTCCTCATGGGTACGAGGGGGTGATCCTAGATAGGGTTCAGATGATGATGATCGGTGGATCTCAAAAGATGATGATCAATATTTTGGAGATGTCGCTCTATTATCCCCTTTTAATATACTCTGACTAGACGAGCTTCTTATCCCTCTTGTTTTATAAACAAAAGTGGCTTTATGCAAAACAACTCCACTAGCCATAAGTCTTGCGGAGTACGCCCTGTACTCACCCTTGCTTTGTTGATACTTTTGGCAGAGTAAGTGTTCCCTGAAGACGAGTTCCGTACTACATCGACATTGACGAGTAGCTTGGGGTTCCCGGCCGGCAACCTGGAATCTATGGGTTGGGACGTCATCGTTATGCTTCAGGCCTCTTAGGCCATTTGTTAAGTTTGCTATACTTAATAGCATAATTTTCCTTCCGTTGTTTGATGTTTGTGGTCAGTGACCTCAGCTTGTAATAATTTGGTTCTTTACTCAGTTATGAGCTTGCTGTAATAAATCTTGTGTCGTAGGGTCACTATCGTGTTACCGATCTTCACTCGATATTTTCGAGCTCAAGGTTAAGCCTATGTCAGACGAAGGTCTGGGATTTGTTTAGCCCTGATCCCGGGGGTGTCACATGCATCGTGCCTACCAAACCATATGAGTTAGTTGATGAGATATGCAAATACATCACGTCCATTGATGATGCAAAATGTTTGGAGTAAGCCTGATGTTGATATAATCATCAAGTGTCTGTATATATTATTATGATATCATTATTCTTATCATATGTTTCACATGGTAGAATGGGTGCAAAGTTCCGAACCTTCTCTACTGAGATTAAAACTCTAAAGCAATTACAGGGCATACTCATGATGGACTAGCCTATGGACGAGGATTGTTTCAACATGGTTGTTCGGATAGTGGAATGCTATCAGATACAATTGTTCATAGAGCCTCTTGTGCATAAAATGGACTCAAGATTTTATGTAAGTTCTTATAATCAAACATAGTTATTATTGAAGGGAATATGCCCGAGAGGCAATAATAAAAGTGGTTATTAACGTATTCCTTATTTATGATAAATTTTTATTTTGCATGCTATAATTGTATTAATACGGAAACGCTAATACATGTGTGTTTAATAAACAAAAAGAAAGTTCCTAGTTATGCCTCTCTTATAAACTAGCTCGTTGATTAACAAGATGATCAAAGGTTTCCTGATCATGGACATTGGATATTATTAATAATGAGGTCACAACATTGTTGGAATGATGTGATGAACATTCATCTGAAGTATAGCATTACGATCAAGGTCATTGTGTTTATATTGATATAACATCATACAAAGTAATGTTAGTCCTTAGACCATGAGATCATGTCAATCACTAACACCGGAAGAGTATCTTGATAACATCAAACGTCACACCGTAACATGGTGACTATAAAGATGGGTTCAGTGCTACGAAGCTATTATGAGGCTCATGGATAAAGAGTGGAATTTTTCCATCCCGATGACGGAGAGATATACTCTGGGCCCTCTCGGTGATATCACATTAGTTATCTTGCAAGCAAGTGATTAGATCACTAGAATTTTATATCACGAGAATAAGAAAAGAGTGCATGTCGGTAACGAGATCGAACTAGGTATGGAGATACCGATGATCGAATCTCGGACATGTAATATATCGCGAGACAAATAGATTGAGTTACATGCGTATAAGGTTCACACGATCATAGAAGTCATCGTTAAATGTGTGGGAGTCAGTACGGATCTCTAGGTCCCGCTGCTGATTATTGATCGGAGAGGGGTATCGATCATGTCTATATTATTCGCGAGCCGTAGGGTGACACACTTAAAGGATACTGACACCATTCAGAGCAAATGATATGCCAGAGAAAGAAAAAGAAAAGCGCGGGAATTTATTTCACTAGACACCGGAACTATTTCGGTTGAAATTGCTGAAACTGGTTCTGCATGTGAAATTGAAATGTTGTAAGGGTTTTTATGTGAATGTTTGTTAATTCAAGTAATTAACAAAATTCTGAATAAATAAATAAAATAGTTTTATTTAATGAGAGACTGCATTAAATTTGGTGGAAATTTAATGGAGGTGAGTGGAATTTTGAGTGGGTGGCTATTTATGTGAGTGGGAGCTCCACATGAATGTGGAATAGGTGGGGGCACCTCCATGTCTGCCACGCCATGGGAGGGGGATGCCCCCCTCTCCCTATAAAAGGCACCCCACTCCCTCCTCTCATCTCACACCTCCTCGTGAAGGATCTCTCTCCCCCTTTAGAATTTCCCCATTGATACGTCGGAAACGTATCTATAATTTTTGATGTTCCATGCTTTTTTAGTATCTACTTTGCTTTGCTTTGACCACACTTTGAGGTGTTTTTCATATGTTTTCTAGTACTAACCTATTAACAAGTTGCCACAGTGCCAATTGCTTGTTTTCTGCTGTTTTTGGTTCCAGAAAATCTAGTAAGGAAATATTCTCGGAATTAGACAAGACAAAATCCAAAGTCAATATTTCACCGAGGAGAACATGGGCCCGCACCTGGGAAGGCTGTGGGCTCCCTGGCCGCCTCCCAGCCTCGCCTCTTCGCCTATAAGAAGTCCCCGATGCTGAAACCCTAAGTACCCGATTAATATTCCAAGAAACCGTCTGTAGCTGCCGCCACCAAGATTAGGGGGATCTAAAGCTCTTCCCAGCACCCTGCCAGAGGGGAGATAATCCCGGAGGCCTTCTTCTTCATCATTCCAGCCTCCAGTATGAAGCGTGACTAGTTCCACCTTGGACTATGGGTCCATGTAGTAGCTAGATGGTTGTATCTCCTCCTTGTGCTTTCATGTCTAGATCTTGTGAGCTCCTTTCATGATCAAGATCTCATCTATTTGTAATCAAGCATGTTGTGTTTGCGGGGATCCGATGGATATTGAGATTACTATGTAAGATTGATTAATGGTTTTGTCTTATTGATTCTATCATGTCTGTGTTGTTTGTGATCTTGCATGCTCTACGTTGTTAGTAGCTATCTTGGCCAAGTAGTTTCTAGTGACTCCAAGAGGGGGTATTTATGCTCGATAGTGGGTTAATGCCTCTACTTAATCAAGGGAAGTGACAGAAATCTCTATGGTTGTAGATGTGGTGTTGCCACTAGGGAGAAAACAATGGTCTCTTGTTCATGGAACAAGTGGATTGTTTACCTTACACACTTTGCCTAAAGCAATTGTCTGATGCTTGCAACTTAATACTGGAGGGGGTTCGGATGATAACCCAAAGGTGGACTTCTAAT
Organism: Avena atlantica; assembly: GCA_910589765.1. Classification (NCBI taxonomy): domain Eukaryota; kingdom Viridiplantae; phylum Streptophyta; class Magnoliopsida; order Poales; family Poaceae; genus Avena; species Avena atlantica. The sequence continues at coordinate 377,633,993 of OU342734.1, read as the reverse complement.
CATAGATGTAGTTGGATGGGGGTCTATGTATATTGTTGTATTGCCCAATCGAATCTCATAGGATCTTTTTTGTCTAGTATTGCATTGTTATGCCTTGCCCAGTCCTGTCAATTGCCCTGCTGTAATTTGTTTACCCAGCATGTCAAGTTTGTTTATCTAAGGAGAACACCTCTAGTGAACTATGGAACTCGGTCTAATCTTTACCACTGATACATCTTCCACTATTACTGTTTACTTGCTGCAAACCATCATCACCTTCCACACCATACAGTTAATCCTTTGTTACAGCATCCGGTGAGATTGAAAACCTCACTGTTAGTTGGGGCAAAGTCTTGAGTTTGTGTTGTGCAGGTTTCCACGTTGCTTGCAACACCTTTGAGACGTTTCCTTCCTCCTACTGGTTCGATAACCTTGGTTTCTTACTAAGGGAAGACTTTCTGTTGTGCTGCATCACACCTTGTTCTTGGGGTTTCCTGACAAAGCGCTCTCAGGCGCCATCAACAAGTTTTCTGGCGTTGTTGCCAGGGAGGCTAAGGATGTCTTCACAAGGGAAGTCCTCCTCAACCTTTCTCTTTACTTTGTTTTTAGTTTGCTTAGTTCCTTTTGCTTGGTTTTGTTTGCCTCTTTTTATCAAAAACTCCAAAAAATAGTTTAGTTTGGTTTTCTTTCCCTTATCAAAAACATAAAAAAATTAGTTCCTACTCTAGTCGCTGGTCTGTATTGCCTTGATTGGTCATGCTTTCTATCAATGGATGGTTACTTTGAAACTAGTTCTTATTGGCAAGGTGGGTTCACGGAAGAACAAAAGTGAAGTTATAAGGAACACCGTTTGTCACAAAAAGGGAAACACTTATGGGCACAAATTGATAAATTAAATACTATTGCTAGAGAGGTGTGCTTTACTTATAATGTTACTTATTGCTTTGATAAACCTTGTTGCTGTAGGAGGTATAAACACCTACCTTTTAAATGTGAGTATAATGATAATGTTACCATATCTTCTTATGTTAAAGGAAATTATGACTTTTATGATGTGGAACAAATTGAAGAATTTATTGCCTTCAAGGGTGCATTTGAACTTGCCAGTTTGCTTGAAAATACTGATGATGCACCTTATGAATATGAGGTTTATGAGATACTTAAATTTTGCTTTGATAATTATAAGGAAGAAAATGGCTATATTCTTGAATATTTTAATAAGTACTTTCCACAAACGGAAGAGACTAATGCCTTGCAGGAGCCTATGGAGGAAGAAATTGCTGAAACAGGAAGCTCATTAGATGAAAAAGAGGAGGATGAATGTTATGCTCATGTGGATTCTTTTGAAATATATACTATGGGTAAAACTTTTGATGATGTTCCTATGCCTGTTACCTATAGTAGTGATCATGATTGGGAAAAGCACACTACTTTTGATATTGAAAATCTCTTTGGTACCAATTCTGAAAATTCTATTGCCTATGATGATACTTTACCTCCAATTTATGATGATTATGATGTTTTCAGTCCACCTACTATTGAGGAGAAAATTGATTGTGATTACAATATGCCTCCTATATTTGATGATTATGGTGATGAGAATAATAATGATAGCTATTTTGTTGAATTTTCTCCCACTACTTATGTGGAGAGTAATAATCATTTTATGCATGTGGCTCATGATAAGAATGTTTTATGTGATAGTTATATTGTTAATTTTATTCATGATGCTGGTCTGTTTTGACAGATTTCTGCCATTATTTGCATTTGCTTCTTATTGATTTCTTTTTGGGTTATTTTTGGGAAATTGAGCTTGTTGAAGGAGTTGCTACAGTAGCTTGTGTTTTTAGTGAAAAGTTTTGTTGTTCTAAAGCTAAGCCCAAGGGTCTATTATCTTTTGAATACACTAATGTTGCTAATGAAGATTGTGTGAAAGTTTTGTATGAAGGAAAAATTTCAGGTGTAGAGAGAGAATGATGTAATGAGATGAAGAATGGACAAAAGCTCAAGATTGGGGATTCCATCCCGGTGTCACCCCAAGAAATACCCAAGAGGTACAAGCGTCAAAGCTTGGGGATGCCCAAGGCATCCCCTTATTCATCAATAAAAAGCTCAGGTCTTTCTAGACACTTCGTTTTTATTATTTCATGCACTGTTGTGTTGTTATTGGAGCGTCTTAGTTTTCATTTCCTTTGCTTAGTTGTTTAGTTTGCTTGAATAAAGTAGTTTGGACCCCTGTTCTCGTTGTGTTGTTTCAAATAAGTTGATTGGTGTTGGAAAGGAGTAGAAAGTTCTTGCTTGAAAATGCAAGAGGAGCTTGCATTGACTGTGACTTAGACTTTAGCATGTCATGCTAGGTGTTGTTTTGACCTTATGCTTAGGGATTATTGATGTAGCATGACTTGTTCCAAACAATTAGGATTGCTTAGTGTGCCTTGAAGAAATCATGCATTATTTTAGCATACAAAAGCATAGTATTGTGGTATTCTCCTTTGATGATTTGTTTGGGTTGACTTGGAACATGCTCACACCATGTTATGACTATGAACAAATCACCATAGCCTCTATGATCATTTAGTCCTTGACTTGTAGTACCACTCTATGCTTTGATTAGTAATGTTTTGTCGCTCTGCATGATTATGGCCATTATTGCTCTCTTAGTTGGTTGCTCCCAGTCCTTTGCTAGCCTCCAATTGTATGAGTAAGCTCTACTCATGCTTCCAACTCCCAAGAAACAAAGTTATTCCAAAGTGTCCAATATAAATTCCTATGCATTTTGTGTTACACCATTCCAAGTATATTCTTGTTTTCAGCTGTCTTCTAATTAAAAAGTATTTTGTTATGTGAAAACTTAGTGATTAAAGCCCTCACGAACTTGATGGCACACTTTATTTTCCTTTCCCCTAATAAACTTGAACCATTGTGTCATCTATGTTGTATATTCTTGCACTTATACGTTGGAATTAGCAGAACCATGCTGTCATGGGTAACGTTTTCAACATTGCACTTGTACTTTGTACATAGTTGATATCATGCTCTTTTGTCTATGGATGTCGCCGGTGTGAAATAAAGAGGGAGCTTGTAAGTCCATGGAGTTATGTATTTCACACCGCTTGTAAGTCCTAAGCCATGCCAAATCATGGTGGAAACTTGCAGCATCACCATAATAAGCAATCTGTGAAGCATTCTTAATAAAAATCTATGCAAATAGTAAATAAAAAGATCGCTGAGATGCTCATTGTCTGCTTGCCTTGTCATTTTAGTTATGGGATAGCTCCTGTACCATGTGCAAGGGGTACCCTGTTGGCGGTTCTCTATGATACACATGTCTTTACTATGACAAGAACTTACAGGTTACCAAAGTTGAGTAGCATGAGGCGCCGCCCTCGTATTCAAGGGACATTCTTTACTATGATACACATGTCTTTACTATGACAAGCTCTTTTTGAAACTTGAAATCCCTGCTTCCCTTTATAAAGGGCCCTTCTTCCACCATTATATTGAGTCTCCACCTTCTACCTTTAGGCACCAGTTAAGAGAGCATAGTTGCCATTCTTAGTTCTATGTGCAGTATCCCAAAACTTATTGATTGATGCATATTGTTGATATTGCTTGTTCTTGTGCTATTTGTATCTAGTCACTCTTATAAACTTTGAAGGTGACCTATGCATCTATTTATTACTCTATGAGGGACAAGTTGAATGCTGATACATCGGAAACGTATCTATAATTTTTGATGTTCCATGCTTGTTTAGTATCTACTTTGCTTTGCTATGTCTACACTTTGAGGTGTTTTTATATCTTTTCTGGAACTAACCTATTAACAAGTTACCATAGTGCCAGTTGCCCGTTTTCTTCTATTTTTGGTTCCAGAAAGGCAGAAAATCAATATTCACGGAATTGGACGGGACAAAAGCCAAAGTCAATATTTTACCGTGGGTGACACGAAGTATAGAGGAGAGACGGAGAGGCGCCACGGGGCGGCCAAACCCCCCTAGGTGCGGGTGGGCCCAGCCCGCGCCTGGGCAGGGTGTGGCCCCCCTGGTCGCCTCCTAGCCTCGCCTCTTCTCCTATAAGAATCCCCCGATACATAAACCCTAGACACTCGATCAAAACTCCACGAAACCTTCTGTAGCCGCCGCCACCGTCGTCCCTAGATCGGGGGGATCTGAATTTCTTGTCGGCACCCTGCCATAGGGTAAATCATCCCGGGGGCCTTCTTATCCGGTATGAAGCGTGAGTAGTTCCACCTTGGACTACGGGTCCATGTAGTAGCTAGATGGTTGTATCTCCTCCTTTGTGCTTTCATGTCTAGATCTTGTGAGCTCTATTCATGATCAAGATCTCATCTATTTGTAATCATGCATGTTGTGTTTGCGGGGATCCGATGGATATTGAGATTACTATGTCAGTTTGATTAATGGTTTTGTCTATTTGATTCTATCATTTTTGTGTTGTTTGTGATCTTGCATGCTCTCCGTTGTTAGTAGCTATCTTGGCCAAGTAGTTGTTAGTGACTCCAAGAGGGGATATTTATGCTAGATAGTGGGTTCATGCCTCTATTACGCTCCTAGATACAAGCCTGGATGAGCGGAAATGGTTGAAATAGTACGGTGGGTCCCAATGCCACTCACGGGTAGACCTTTCGGCCGTCCCAACCATTTCCATTCATCGGGACAAGTACGGGCGGCGTAATCGGCAGGCGAAGGGATCAACTACATACACAAATGAGTATGTATGCAAGCCACCATACAATAGTACATCAGAGCCATTCCATCTAAAAAGAAAGGAAATATAGCAACGCCATACGGCAAGATTCAAATGACCTAGATAGATATAATAATTTAGGATATTTCCTCACACATCACACATCAGAGTATCAGGCGGAAGCGACAAACAAGATCCGAGTACGGATAAGAAGCAAATCGGCATAAGATGCCCATTAAATACACACGTCCCGCCCACAGATCTCACGGATCCCCGTTCCCGGAATCTCTACACCGAATGATCGTTGCCCACATCATCAGCCTCCTCCACCCAGTATCCCTCTTGCGAGTGTACCTGTTCATCTGAACCAATAATTTATCGTGTGAGACCCTAGGGGTACTCAGCAAGTCTTTATGCCTCTAAAGGGGACACAACCTGGGGTGACGCAATTGCAGCGAAAGATAAACCCTAACAGTTCTATAGATAATCGCTAACCATCCACCTAACCAAAGATAGACGGATGTCCGTGAATTCATGACAACAGTTATAACAGTAATATCCACAGATCCATCCTCCTCCTCGCTTACCAACGAGGAAGCGGACGAACAATCCCCCCCATCCGTTGGCAATTTTATTAACTATTCCATGAGTGTTGCACTAATTACTAGTCAGTTACTTAGTCAAATTAAAAGCGGTACTTTAGTTATGCTTGTCTATGATCGAGAAACTGTGCTCCAAGTCGTCCATAACCACGGACACGGCTTTCAGAAAGTTTTACCCTGCAGGGGTGCACAAATAGCAACACACACTCGATCAACCTCGGAAAAACCAAATCAAAACCCAACGAGGCCTTCACGACAAAGCAATCACGAGATTCAGAAATATTTCAGGGGACCACCCCTTAAAGTAGACCCGCAACGAAGTTAGCTGACTTCGAGACGGACTCAAGGTTTGTGGGGCCGGCTGTAAACGACTGGGAACCCGAAAGTGTGACTGGGCTTGTCGATACCGCGAAAACGGGTCACAATTCCTAAACAGTACGGTGCTCCTCGCACAATCGTAAATAAAGCAGTAGCATGGCATAAGTACAGGATAGTAAATAAAACCTCAAACTAGTTTGTGGCCCCAAGAAATAAGACGGAATCAAGCTCTGGCTCAGGGGGTCCCATAAGCCTCCCGGATGTGGATAGCGCGAATAATCAAGGAACAGGAATCAAGTACTCGGGGTCCTACGGGACACAAGTGAGCAGGAAAAACCAAATAGCAGATATTGCTCACTGGTGCCACTTTCATTAGTTATCCCATTACTAATCAAGTTAAGTTGTTTAGACACCTCGTTATTCATCAGACTCTCACATACCCTACACATGCTGTTCTACGACTCGCATGGCTCAAACAACTCATGTAGTAATGGCTCATGGGATGGAGGAACAAGCTTGGTGGGGTTTAGAAGTAAAGGCTATGCAATACTTGGGATTCAGTTTAATGCAATCGCGACTCAATGATGCAAGAATAAGATAGAGGCAATAGGTACTGTATGTATGCAAGCATGTCGTAGTGCTTGCCTGTCAGCTCAGTTGAAGCGAGAGGCGGATCTGGGTAGTGCTCCTGGTTTTCTTGATATATCCCCTGCTCAGCGTCTATTCGAAGAAGAACCAAACAAACAAGGGCCAACATAAATAAAGTGCACAAGCATAAGGGTAAAATGCGACAAGCAAACAATCATGCCATGATGAATGATGCACAATTTGCATGGCAATAAAGTAGCATGGCATGGGTGAGGTGTGGAATACAAGAATAAATCCTTTTATCGAGTTTTGGTCACATTTTATCCTCATATTAGTTGCTGTATACATTATAATTATATTATGCATGCTGCAAAACAGAACATGGAATGCATAAACAGAAAGGTCTCGTCGAGCTGATCATTTTAGACATATCATTTGTTAAATTCGGAGTTATAAAACAAAAGTTATTAATTAATTAAGTCAAGGGGCATTTTATGTAATTTTACTCAACTTGGAATTTTTAGATGTGCAAAAGGTAATTTGAATAGCATATTTGAAATCCTCACATTTTTCTGATTCAGAACCATATATTATATGTATTATTTGGATTTGTATTTTCAAAGTTATTTAAAACAGAAAAGAAATTTGAATTTTAAAACTAATTTGAATAGTTTGAATTTGAACAGACATGCAGAAATCCTATTGACATCCAGACAGACCCAGCCACGCTCAATGACGGGTGGGGCCAGAGCTGGCTCAGGTCCACACGCGCACCGCGAACCTTCTCTACCGCGGCTGCTGCCAACCACCGAGGCCGACGAGTGGGGTCAGTGGCTCGCGGGCCCACGTGCCAGGGGGGAGCGGCGGAGGCTGACGGAAGGGTGGGTAAGGGACCGCGGGTTGAGGAGTAAAAACTCCGGGAGCCTTTTTACAAAAAAACAACCGACGCTGACTGTGGGGGTATGGGGACTGCGGGTCTAGGAATAAAAACAGGCAGGGGGTTAAGTGCAAAAGATGCTCGCGGTACTGTTTTTCTTCCGCGTGTGCAGAGAGCGAACGGTGCGCGACAGAGGCCGGCCGCGTCGCGCGGGGACTCGATCCCGCGACCTGGGGCTTGCGCTTGGCGGCGGCGGCCGCTGCGGTGTGTGTGGGCTTGGTGACAGGAGGGAGGGCGCGGCTAGATAAGGCTCTAGACGGCGCGGGACCCTGGCAGACAACGGCGAACGACGCGCACCGAGGGCGTTCGACGAATCGACCGGCGCGAACGGGAAGCAACATAGGATCTGGGCATGTCTAGGGTGGTCAGTGACTCACCGCGGGGCTGTCGGTGGCGTCGGATCGGGCAGGCGTGCAGAGGATCGGCGATGATGCAGATGGACGGCGAGCTAGGGTGTGCGTCGGCGTGTAGCTCAGCCTGGGGCTCCTCCTCCTCGCTTGCGGGTACAGGGGCGATGCAGAGGCCTTGCTGAGCTTCCTCGACAACCCTAACAACTCGCCCGCCTCCTGGATCGACGTCGACGAGAGGGCGCCGACGGTGGCCGTCGTAGGGGGGGGAAGACGGTGGCGAGGGAGAGAGAGGGAAGAGGGCAGGGCCCTGGGGAGATCTGGGAGAGGCCAGAGGGTTGGGAGGGGGTAGATAAGGATGGGGAGAGGGGAGGATGCCGTGGGGGAGGGGAAGGTGGCGTCGGCCACCTTTTGCCACCTTCCTCACGTGATCGGCATGGGGCCCGGCAGGTGGGGTGCAGGCAGGGGGAGGGGGTGCTGGGGGCTGCCAGGTGGGCCAGGGAGGAGGGAGCTCGTGGTGGGGCACGCCAGCAGAGAGAGAAGAGAGAGAAGAGAGAAGAGGGAAGGCGCTCGGGTGGGAGCTAGGGTTAGAAGCTAGGGTTAGAGGGGGCTCGGGTAGGGAGCCTCGGTTAGGTTGGAACCAGGGTTGGGGTAGCTAGGTGGGGCAGCAGGGTAGAGAGAGGGGAGGGAGAAGGAAAAGTTGGCTCGGCCTAGGGGAAGGGTGGCTAGGGTTTTGAGATGAAAAGAGAGAGGGGAGGTTTAGGGTTTGGGCATGCCCACATGATCATGCATGGATGGGGGATGGTTTTAAGAGGGGGTAGGGTTTAGGGTTAGATGGGGTATGGTGATAGGGTAGGATCTTAGCTAGAGGGTAAGATAGAGAGAGAGAGAGAGAGAGAGAGAGAGAGAGATGAATTGGTGCCTTGATTAGATCAAGCATGATCAACCCAAGCTCAAACAATATGTCCAAAAGAGAAAAGAAGAAAAAGTGGTGATGGGGTAGAGAGGGAGATGTGGTGTAGAGGATGGGATGATAGGTTCCCTTGGCAAGCTCAAGCAAGAGCAACAAAACAAGCTCAAGCAAGAACTAGACAAGAAGAGAGAGGGTGAGGTGGTAACATGACCCAACACAAGATCAGGCATGGAAAAGAGGTAGAGAGCTAGATGGGAGATGATCCCCTCCAAGATTCAAAAAGAACCAAAAGATGACCAAAGTTGGTGATGGTTGCATGGGACATGCATTACATTTAATGCACTCCCCAAGAGATTGGTGCAAGCTTGCATGGGCCATGCGTAAGCATTGAATGCCATGTTTTAATCTTGTGAAAACAAAACAATTATTCAGGGCATTCATACATATGCATTCTAGAAATATGGAACAAGCCAAGCAAAAGGATTTAGAATTGGATCCATCCAACCCACATGAGCTAGAAATAAAATCCAAAGAAAAGTTACAAGCTCATAGGTTATGGTATGGTTGAAGAATAAGGTGGTGACAAGAAAGGTGGTGGAGTTAAATAAAAGATATGCCCCCAACTCAACTTGGGCATTTAACAATATATCAAGAACCAAATACAATATCAAGAGGCAAATACAAATAATAATGCATATGGGATAAGAACCAAAACAAAAGGGTTTTTGTATGATGCTCAAATGCAAGGTGGCATGATGACATGAGCATGATAGCATGATGATGCAACAATTATATGTAGGAAGTAGCCATTATATTACTAGACCAAGTAGCATTACAGTTGTTAGACAAATGGGATGCTACAACTCTCCCCCACTAAACAGGAATCTCGCCCCGAGATTCTAGGAAGAAGAAGAAGACTAAAAAAGGGTAGGATAGTTGGCACGGAGTTCATCTTCACGCTCCCAAGTGGCTTCATCAACAGAATGGTGCGACCACTGCACCTTGCAGAACTTGGTGGACTTGTTGCGAGTCCTTCTTTCTGCGGTCTCAAGGATTTTTGTGGGGTGTTCTTGATAAGACAGGTCTTCTTGGAGATCGATTAGCTCATGATCCACGGTCCTGCCGGGATCTTTGAAGCACTTCTTGTGTTGAGAGATGTGGAAAACATCATGGACTTTGAGTTTTTCCGGGAGCTCAAGAGCATAAGCAACTTATCCTCTTCTACCACGAATTTTGAATGGACCGATGTATCTAGGAGCCAGCTTTCCTTTGATACCAAAGCGGTGTGTTCCTCTCATGGGAGTGACACGAAGGTAAACGAGATCACCAGGGGCATACACCATGTCCGTGTGCTTCCTGTCATAATTGCTCTTCTGGCGACTTTGAGCAATCTTCAGATTCTCAAGAATGATATGCACCTTCTCCTCCGCTTGAGTTACAATGTCAGGGCCAAACCAAATTCTTTCTCCTGCACCTGACCAACCAATCGGAGTTCTGCATTTGCGACCATAGAGAGCCTCAAATGGTGCCATCTTCAGACTTTTCTGGAAGCTGTTGTTGTAAGAGAATTCAGCATAAGGAAGACATTCTTCCCACTTCATGCCAAAAGAGATGACGCAAGCACGCAGCATATCCTCCAGAATCTGATTGATCATTTCAACTTGTCCTTGCGACTGAGGGTGGTAAGTTGTGCTGAAGTTCAACTTTGTTCCCAAAGCATTTTGGAAACTTTCCCAGAACTTGGAAGTGAAGATGCTCCCACGGTCTGAACTGATCTCAAGCGGCACCCCATACAGAGAGACAATTCTGTTGATATAGAGCTCAGCCAACTGAATTCCAGAAATTGTTTCCTTGACGGGGAAGAAATGAGCCACTTTAGAGAGCCTGTCGATGACAACAAATATTGCATTGTTGCCCTTCTGCGACCTTGGAAAACCAGTGATGAAGTCCATCTCTACTTTCTCCCATTTCCATTCCGGGGGTTTCAATGGCTGTAGAACACCGAAAGGTTTCTGATGGACAGCTTTCACTCTGCGGCAGACATCACACTCCGAGACATACTTGGCACAATACCGTTTCAATCCCGGCCACCAATATTGTGTTTTCAAGTCCATGTACATCTTTGTGCTGCCAGGGTAGATAGATAGAACAGAATCGTGCGCCTCCTTGAGAACTTGCTCTCTCAAACCCGGGTAGTTTGGAACAAACATCCGGTGTTCAAAGAAAAGCGTGCCTTGATCATCGACGTGGAAGGACTCATACTTCGGAAGCTGAAGTTTGGAGATGATCTTTTTGGTGTGCGGATCACCAAGCTGACGAGAGCGAACCTTTTCTTCCAAAAGAGGGGTTGCTAGAAGGTTCAGGAGATTCCCTTGTTCCACAACTTCAAGGTTGAGCTGACGGAATTCCTCGCACAAGAGAGGCTGTTGTTCTTCCATCATGAGGTTGTTGACATAAGCTTTGCGGCTGAGAGCATCGGCCATGACATTAGCTTTGCCCGGAGTGTAGTTGATGGTCAAATCAAAATCATTGATTGCTTCAATCCATCTCCTCTGCCGAAGGTTGAGATCAGGCTGAGTGAAGATATACTTCAGACTCTCATGATCAGAAAAGATTTCACAACGGTTGCCAAGCAAGTAGTGCCTCCATAGCTTCAAAGCAAAGACAACTGCTGCGAGCTCGAGGTCATGAGTAGGATAGTTGATCTCATGCGTCTTCAACTGTCGAGAGGCATAAGCAACAACTTGTTTTTCTTGCATAAGGACCGCACCCAATCCTTGCAAAGAGGCGTCACAGAATACCTAGAAAGGCTTAGATGTGTCCGGAGGAACCAAGACTGGTGTGGAAGTGAGCTTCTCTTTGAGTGTCTCAAAGCTTGCTTGACATGCAGGGGTCCAAAGGTATTTCTTGCCTTTCTTGAGGAGATCGGTAAGAGGCTTCGCTATCTTCGAAAAGTTCTGAACGAAGCGACGACAATAACTAGCCAAACCAAGGAAACTCCGCACTTCTTTAACATTGACAGGAGGAAGCCATTCAACAATTGTCTTCACAGTTTCCGGGTTGACTGCAATGCCCTTGGCAGAGATGACGTGACCCAGATAGGTTACTTGAGGCAGCCAAAACTCACACTTTGAGAACTTTGCATACAAGCGGTTCTCACGAAGCTTGTTTAGGACACACCGAAGGTGTTCTTCATGCTCTTCCTTTGACTTAGAATAGACTAGGATGTCATCCAGATAGACCACAATGAACTTATCAAGATACTCCCTGAAAACCGAGTTCATAAGCCTCGAGAAGGTAGCAGGTGCGTTGGTGAGACCGAAAGACATGACCGTGTACTCATACAGGCCATAGTGGGTGGTGAAAGCTGTTTTAGGAACATCTTCCTTGCGAATCTTGATTTGGTGATAACCACTTCTCAAGTCAAGCTTAGAGAACACCACAGCTCCAACTAGCTGATCGAAGAGATCATTAATCCGCGGAAGGGGATATTTGTTCTTGATGGTTTTAGCATTGAGAGCCCGATAGTCCACACAAAGTCTATCAGTCCTGTCTCGCTTCTTCACAAAGATTGTTGGGCTACCCCAAGAAGAAGTACTGTGTTGAGTGAAACCCAACTTCTCTTGTTCATCAAGCTGACGTTTGAGTTCAGCCAACTCAGCAGGACCCATTTTATAAGGCCGCTTGGAGATAGGAGCCGTTCCAGGTTCAAGCTCAATTACAAACTCAACCTCACGATCCGGAGGCATACCCGGCAACTCTTCAGGAAAGACATCTGGAAACTCACAGACCACCGGAACACTCTGAATAGCTTCCATAGCATCATTATTCAGAGCCGCCAAAGAGAAGAGCTGGATAGCAGGAGTTTGACTTGGAGAATAGACTATATGGCCTTCAGGAATCTTCAGAGAAACCGAGCGTTCAGCACAATCAATCACAGCTGCATTTGCTGTCAACCAATCCATGCCCAAGATGACATCAATGTCAGAATTGCCCAGAAGAATTAAGGACGCCGAGAACGAAGAGCCACCAATCTCAATTTGATTGTCATGGCTGATATGAGCAGCCCTCATGTTTGAACCAGGAGATAGTACCACCAGACGACGTGATAAAGGAACCCTAGCCAGGTCATGTTGTTGTGCAAACTTATGCGAAACAAAAGAATGCGAAGCACCAGAATCAAACAAAACTCATGCAGGGACTGAGTTAACTGGAAGCATACCCATCACAACTCCAGGTGTATGCTCAGCTTGAGCGGCGTTGACACAGTTGGCACGAGCAACAGTAGACCCGGGCTTGGTGTTGATGTTGAGAGCCCGAGGTGGTGGTGCACGAACCATAGGAGAGCTTGCCGCAGATCTTGGAGGTGGTGGCGGAAGAGCTTTGTTCTTCAACGGACAGTTCCAGTTTAGATGCCCAGGGTCTCCACACGTGAAACAAGCACCAGGTGGACGTGGAGCAACGTGGCCAGGGACTTCACCAGGCGCTCCAGGGTAGTGGTGGTTGTAGCCCCTGGGAGCAGCAGTGATGAAGTTTGGTGGCCTTGTCGCGTAGCTTGCAGGTCTTGGAGGAGCCGGGAGCGACGGTGGGGTGTTAGGAACCCAGACACGCCGCTTAGAAGGAGCTGACATAGCTGAAGAGCTTGGTGCGTCACGGTTGTGTTTCTTTGACTCCTCAAACACTTGCCTACTTGCTTCCTCCTGCAGAGCTGTATGCTGAAGTTCCAGAAAAGACGCCGGCTTTGCATGTGTGATTGCATATTTAATCGATGCATTGAGCCCTTGCCTGAACCTCTTTTGTTTCTTCTTGTCATCGGAGATCTCATCGCCACCATCACGAGAAAGATTCATGAAGTTCCTGATGTAGGTGTTGACATTATCATTTCCCTGCTTGAGGTTGAGAAAAGCTTCCTTCATCCTCTCCATGACAATTTCTGACAGATACTGCTCTTTGAACGCTCCAGGGAATTGTTCCCAAGTAGGCTGAAAACCAGTGCAGTTTGCCTTTAGGTAATTCTCCCACCAGAGAGCTGCATCTCCCTTCATAAGGTGAGTAGCACACTTTACCCATTCTTGCTCAGGAACATCAGCAGTCTCCAGTAGCCTTGACATCTCACGCAACCAATCATCAGCATCAAGTGGTCGATCAGAAACATCAAATTGGCGAGGGTTGAACTTCAGAAAGCTTTTGATGTCTCCTCGCTTGGGAGGTGGAGGTAGTGGAGCAAACTCATTCCTCCTGACACTTTCCTCAAAACGCTGCTGGTTCTGCTGCATTGCTGCCAATGCATTTGCGATGTTTGACAACGCGGACCCCAGTTCAGGTGGTATGTCCTCATCAGAACGGCGTGTTGGTGCCATCCTGTGATTGATATAAAACACAAGTCAGTACTATAATGGAGAATAATAATAATCCAAAATAGTACCAAGATGGAATTAACCAAGATTAAAGGATACAATTTACTAAGATGATATTAAAATATCAACAAAGTTCAAAGCACCTAGAAGATATTAAGAATATCGCACACGACTGAAAAGGAGTGTGGTACACAGATATATCAAAGAAAATTTTTCCACAAATTTCGGCATTAAAATACCAATAGATGCGCAAAATCACTTAACGAATCAAGATTAGTGACTCTACCAATTCAATATACAAAAGCGAATGATAAGAGTAGTGGTATGGTCGCGACTCCATCCCGCACTCAAATCATTACTCCGCACATGAATAAGTGGAACACATATCCTAACCCCTTCTTCTCACGATGAACCTAAAGATTAGTAACTACGGAAACGAACACCCCAAACAAGATAACGTCGGATAACAAAGAGTAAGACAGATCGCGGCGGTATACAACGAATCAGATAGATCGCATCGGTTTGCAAAAGCCTGTCGGTATGGAATGTACCAACAGTTGATAACACAAAGGCTGATTGTGATAACAACTTGGATGCAACAGATAGACAAGGAATCACACACACACACACACACACACACACACACACACACACACACAAAAACACACAACCTATGGTACTACGGAAACCCAGAACACGTGAATCCTAGTTTGAACTTTTAAGAAGAGGATTGAAAACGTTACACTTCCTTACCAGAAAAGGGTGGGTGGGTGGGTAAGAAGAAAAGTGGAAGCAGTCCTACTCTCGCGTTTTGTTTTTCCCTAGTATACATAACTACCAAAAATATTTGCTAGACTGACAACGACCATTTGGCTGAGAGCCTGAAGGGTGGGATGGCTCTGATACCAATTGTAACTACATCGGTGAATTACGCTCCTAGATACAAGCCTGGATGAGCGGAAATGGTTGAAATAGTACGGTGGGGCCCAATGCCACTCACGGGTAGACCTTTCGGCCGTCCCAACCATTTCCATTCATCGGGACAAGTACGGGCGGCGTAATCGGCAGGCGAAGGGATCAACTACATACAAAAATGAGTATGTATGCAAGCCACCATACAATAGTACATCAGAGCCATTCCATCTAAAAAGAAAGGAAATATAGCAACGCCATACGGCAAGATTCAAATGACCTAGATAGATATAATAATTTAGGATATTTCCTCATACATCACACATCAGAGTATCAGGCGGAAGCGGCAAACAAGATCCGAGTACGGATAAGAAGCAAATCGGCATAAGATGCCCATTAAATACGCACGTCCCGCCCACAGATCTCACGGATCCCCGTTCCCGGAATCTCTACACCGAACGATCGTTGCCCACATCATCAGCCTCCTCCACCCAGTATCCCTCTTGCGAGTGTACCTGTTCATCTGAACCAATAATTTATCGTGTGAGACCCTAGGGGTACTCAGCAAGTCTTTATGCCTCTAAAGGGGACACAACCTGGGGTGACGCAATTGCAGCGAAAGATAAACCCTAACAGTTCTATAGATAATCGCTAACCATCCGCCTAACCAAAGATAGACGGATGTCCGTGAATTCATGACAACAGTTATAACAGTAATATCCACAGATCCATCCTCCTCCTCGCTTACCAACGAGGAAGCGGACGAACAACCCCCCCCCCATCCGTTGATAATTTTATTAACTATTCCATGAGTGTTGCACTAATTACTAGTCAGTTACTTAGTCAAATTAAAAGCGGTACTTTAGTTATGCTTGTCTATGATCGAGAAACTGTGCTCCAAGTCGTCCATAACCGCGGACACGGCTTTCAGAAAGTTTTACCCTGCAGGGGTGCACAAATAGCAACACACACTCGATCAACCTCGGAAAAACCAAATCAAAACCCAACGAGGCCTTCACGACAAAGCAATCACGAGATTCAGAAATATTTCAGGGGACCACCCCTTAAAGTAGACCCGCAACGAAGTTAGCTGACTTCAAGACGGACTCAAGGTTTGTGGGGCCGGCTGTAAACGACTGGGAACCCGAAAGTGTGACTGGGCTTGTCGATACCGCGAAAACGGGTCACAATTCCTAAACAGTACGGTGCTCCTCGCACAATCGTAAATAAAGCAGTAGCATGGCATAAGTACATGATAGTAAATAAAACCTCAAACTAGTTTGTGGCCCCAAGAAATAAGACGGAATCAAGCTCTGGCTCAGGGGGGTCCCATAAGCCTCCCGGATGTGGATAGCGCGAATAATCAAGGAACAGGAATCAAGTACTCGGGGTCCTACGGGACACAAGTGAGCAGGAAAAACCAAATAGCAGATATTGCTCACCGGTGCCACTTTCATTAGTTATCCCATTACTAATCAAGTTAAGTTGTTTAGACACCTCGTTATTCATCAGACTCTCACATACCCTACACATGCTGTTCTACGACTCGCATGGCTCAAACAACTCCTGTAGTAATGGCTCATGGGATGGAGGAACAAGCTTGGTGGGGTTTAAAAGTAAAGGCTATGCAATACTTGGGATTCAGTTTAATGCAATCACGACTCAATGATGCAAGAATAAGATAGAGGCAATAGGTACTGTATGTATGCAAGCATGTGGTAGTGCTTGCTTGTCAGCTCAGTTGAAGCGAGAGACGGATCTGGGTAGTGCTCCTGGTTTTCTTGATATATCCCCTGCTCAGCGTCTATTCGAAGAAGAACCAAACAAACAAGGGCCAACATAAATAAAGTGCACAAGCATAAGGGTAAAATGCGACAAGCAAACAATCATGCCATGATGAATGATGCACAATTTGCATGGCAATAAAGTAGCATGGCATGGGTGAGGTGTGGAATACAAGAATAAATCCTTTTATCGAGTTTTGGTCACATTTTATCCTCATATTAGTTGCTGTATACATTATAATTATATGATGCATGCTGCAAAACAGAACATGGAATGCATAAACAGAAAGGTCTCATCGAGCTGATCATTTTAGACATATCATTTGTTAAATTCGGAGTTATAAAACAAAAGTTATTAATTAATTAAGTCAAGGGGCATTTTATGTAATTTTACTCAACTTGGAATTTTTAGATGTGCAAAAGGTAATTTGAATAGCATATTTGAAATCCTCACATTTTTCTGATTCAGAACCATATATTATATGTATTATTTGGATTTGTATTTTCAAAGTTATTTAAAACAGAAAAGAAATTTGAATTTTAAAACTAATTTGAATAGTTTGAATTTGAACAGACATGCAGAAATCCTATTGACACCCAGACAGACCCAGCCACGCTCAATGACGGGTGGGGCCAGAGCTGGCTCAGGGCCACACGCGCACCGCGAACCTTCTCTACCGCGGCTGTTGCCAGCCACCGAGGCCGACGAGTGGGGTCAGTGGCTCGCGGGCCCACGTGCCAGGGGGGGGAGCGGCGGAGGCGGACAGAAGGGTGGGTAAGGGACCGCGGTTTGAGGAGTAAAAACTCCGGGAGCCTTTTTACAAAAAAACAACCAACGCTGACTGTGGGGCTATGGGGACTGCAGGTCTAGGAATAAAAACAGGCAGGGGGTTAAGTGCAAAAGATGCTCGCGGTACTATTTTTCTTCCGCGTGTGCAGAGAGCGAACGGTGCGCGACAGAGGCCGGCCGCGTCGCGCGGGGACTCGATCCCGCGACCTGGGGCTTGCGCTTGGCGGCGGCTGCCGCTGCGGTGTGTGTGGGCTTGGTGACAGGAGGGAGGGCGCGGCTAGATAAGGCTCTAGACGGCGCGGGACCCTGGCAGACAACAGCGAACGACGCGCACCGAGGGCGTTCGACGAATCGACCGGCGCGAACGGGAAGCAACGTAGGATCTGGGCATGTCTAGGGTGGTCAGTGACTCACCGCGGGGCTGTCGGTGGGGTCGGATCGGGCAGGCATGCAGAGGATCGGCGATGATGCAGATGGACGGCGAGCTAGGGTGTGCGTAGAAGCGTCGGCGTGTAGCTCGGCCTGGGGCTCCTCCTCCTCGCTTGCGGGTACAGGGGCGATGCAGAGGCCTTGCTGAGCTTCCTCGACAACCCTAACAACTCGCCCGCCTCCTGGATCGACGTCGACGAGAGGGCGCCGATGGTGGCCGTCGTAGGGGGGCAGACGGTGGCGAGGGAGAGAGAGGGAAGAGGGCAGGGCCCTGGGGAGATCTGGGAGAGGCCACAGGGTTGGGAGGGGGTAGATAAGGATGGGGAGAGGGGAGGATGGCGTGGGGGAGGGGAAGGTGGCGTCGGCCACCTTTTGCCACCTTCCTCACGTGATCGGCATGGGGCCCGGCAGGTGGGGCGCAGGCAGGGGGAGGGGGTGCTGGGGGCTGCCAGGTGGGCCAGGGAGGAGGGAGCTCGTGGTGGGGCACGCCAGCAAAGAGAGAAGAGAGAGAAGAGAGAAGAGGGGAGGCGCTTGGGTGGGAGCTAGGGTTAGAAGCTAGGGTTAGAGGGGGCTCGGGTAGGGAGCCTCGGTTAGGTTGGAACCAGGGTTGGGGTAGCTAGGTGGGGCAGCATGGTAGAGAGAGGGGAGGGAGAAGGAAAAGTTGGCTCGGCCTAGGGGAAGGGTGGCTAGGGTTTTGAGATGAAAAGAGAGAGGGGAGGTTTAGGGTTTTGGCATGCCCACATGATCATGCATGGATGGGGGATGGTTTTAAGAGGGGGTAGGGTTTAGGGTTAGATGGGGTATGGTGATAGGGTAGGATCTTAGCTAGAGGGTAAGAGAGAGAGAGAGAGAGAGATGAATTGGTGCCTTGATTAGATCAAGCATGATCAACCCAAGCTCAAACAAGATGGCCAAAAGAGAAAAGAAGAAAAAGTGGTGATGGGGTAGAGAGGGAGATGTGGTGTAGAGGATGGGATGATAGGTTCCCTTGGCAAGCTCAAGCAAGAGCAACAAAACAAGCTCAAGCAAGAACTAGACAAGAAGAGAGAGGGTGAGGTGGTAACATGACCCAACAGAAGATCAGGCATGGAAAAGAGGTAGAGAGCTAGATGGGAGAAGATCCCCTCCAAGATTCAAAAAGAACCAAAAGATGACCAAAGTTGGTGATGGTTGCATGGGACATGCATTACATTTAATGCACTCCCCAAGAGATTGGTGCAAGCTTGCATGGGCCATGCGTAAGCATTGAATGCCATGTTTTAATCTTGTGAAAACAAAACAATTATTCAGGGCATTCATATATATGCATTCCAGAAATATGGAACAAGCCAAGCAAAAGGATTTAGAATTGGATCCATCCAACCCACATGAGCTAGAAATAAAATCCAAAGAAAAGTTACAAGCTCATAGGTTATGGTATGGTGGAAGAATAAGGTGGTGACAAGAAAGGTGGTGGAGTTAAATAAAATATATGCCCCCAACTCAACTTGGGCATTTAACAATATATCAAGAACCAAATACAATATCAAGAGGCAAATACAAATAATAATGCATATGAGATAAGAACCAAAACAAAAGGGTTTTTGTATGATGCTCAAATGCAAGGTGGCATGATGACATGAGCATGATAGCATGATGATGCAACAATTATATGTAGGAAGTAGCCATTATATTACTAGACCAAGTAGCATTACAGTTGTTAGACAAATGGGATGCTACATATTTAATCTAAGGGAAGTGACAGAAATCTCTAAGGCCGTAGATGTGTTGTTGCCACTAGGGAGAAAACAATGGTCTCTTGTTCATGGAACAAGTGGATTGTTTACCTTACACACTTTGCTTAAAGTAGTTGTCTGTTGCTTGCAATGTCGTGGTATTGCCGATGAGTACGCCATGGAGGGGTCCTCACAGTGCGTGTTTACAGACGTGGGGGAAGGCGGACGGTTGACGGGTACGAGGTAACACAACTTACCCAGGTTCAGATCCCACGACGGCAGCGGAATCCTACTCCTGCTATAAATCACTATAATGGCAATACGCCGAGTTACAGAGATAGGTTCGCTGTGCGAGGTGTGACTAGAAAGTCTAAGGTATCGTGTGAAGTTGTGCCCTAAAGGCTCCCATAGGCTCGACTTATATAGTCGCCAGGTCCTAGGGTTACAGGGAAAAGTCCTAGACGGACAGGTTACAGAGTCCTACACTATCTATTATTAGTCTAGTGTGTCTCGTACTCCAAGGCTCCGGGTACGCTGGTGACTCCACCGTAGCCTTCCTTTATCCGGCATGGGCATCCCTTCTGGATCCATCTAACTGGGCCGCCCAGCAGGCCATGGGCCATGCTACCAACTGTGGGCCACCCGGGTTATCCGGATAGGAAAAATGCTATGAGGATACCCATATAGCATATCCCCAACAGTAGCCCCCGGAGAACTCCGATATCTTGCGCCGTCTTGCCTCTTAACGTTGAATGCTCCGTCTATATGGATGTCGGCAAATCGTCAAGCAATATATTGTAGTCCTCCCAAAGAACCCTTCAAGGTTTTCTCCGTCTTCAATTTGCAAGTCGGAGAAATGCTGAATCTTCTATCGTACTCTTCCATAGCCGGATTGGATCCGTCCATGCCGGAATCTTCCGATGTGATGGTTCATCTACCTATGACAGCTATGGTTACGTAGACATAGGTCAGCGACGCCTCGTAACTCACACATGCAGAGAACGCAATCATGTTCGATTTTCCCGCGCGAGCGATACGAACCGTTGGCGGCGACGGTTGGGACGTGGCGAAATTTCCGCGCACGTCTGCGCACACGTCATCTACGCGTCAACTGTCCGATCAAGCTGCACGAATCTCAATGCTGGAGATCATAAATAGTAACTATGGTAGAAAATTTTCTTTTCACCTCATTATCTCCTCGCATCATCTTCTTCCTCCAGCGAGCACCCCCTCGAGCTCTCCGCGCCTCGCACGAAAAACCCTAACTCCCAATCTTGCCAGTCACCTCCAGACGCACTCAATGGCCAGCAGCAGCTCCACCCCTTCGATGGCGGCATCGGGCGAAGCCGCGGTGAAGCCGGCGAGCTCCATCGTCGTGCCCTCAGAGGGTATGGTCATCCCCATGTCCGCGGTGGTCGAATCCACCGGCGGGGACCATAATCCAGCGGTGCTGGAATTGCTGGAGGAGGAGGGTGACTCCCACAAAGGTGACTGGCGCGGTTCGTACATCACGGACCGCGACATCAAGGAGTTGATCATTGAAGGTTACCTCCCTGCGGAGGGGCTCGCCTGTCGGGCGGCGCCGGGCGGCGAGGTCACACCTTCTCCCCAAGTCGGAGAAAAAGTGTACCTCAAAGCACAATTGGTACGCGGCGTCTCCCTGCCCATCTCTAACTTCTTCCTCGCTGTCCTCAATCATTACCGAGTACAGCCCCAAAACCTCTCTCCCAATAGTATCCTAGCGCTTAGCAATTACGCGGCGCTTTGCGAGGGTTACTTAGGGATTAGGCCTAGGCTAGATCTCTTTGTCTATTTCTTCACCGTCAAGCGTGAAGCCAGGGCCAACAAGGATGAACTTAGAAATTGTGGCACTATTAGCTTCAAGATCCGACCTGGCCGGCGGTTCCCCGACATCGTCGGCCACGAATCCTGCAAGAACTGGCAACGTACTTACTTCTACGGCCCAGATATCCCTCTGGCTAACCGAGAAGTAACGTACCCAAACTTTGTCGATGGAGTCGCCGCCGAGGCCCCGACATGGAGGTCCCAGGCCTCCCTTCCCTCCGACATCGACACTTCCCGCGCTATAAGGCGGATAGAGTGGTTCGTAGATACGGTTTTGACCGAGTTGGACCTAGCCATGTGCTGTTTCATCAGGCGGATCCAGCCTCTGTAGCACCGCTCGAAGGTGATGCACGAGTATTCCAACGATAGAAGGGATAGCCTCCGCATCTCCGTGGACAACTTCTCAAGCGACTCCGTCAAGCTTCGCCTCAAGGACATTGTCAAGGTGAAGGACAAGCGACGTGGCTTCACCATCACCTACGACATGTTCGTAGAGAGCAAGTGCCCAAAGGTAACTGCTTATTTTCCGTGTATGACATATACTCCAGTTCTTCCGTCTAGTCATTGCCATCTCATATAACATGGTGGTTCTCCACTTAACAGCTTAGAGACATAGATGAGGATAGCATGGCTCCTCAAATCTATGATCCAAAGATGAAGGAAGTCACCGTCGTGTCTGACGACGATGCTCCGTTGGCACGAAAGTGGAAGAGCTCCACCTCTGACGCTGCCGACGGAGGCAAGAAAAAGAAGACGGAGGGTGGAGCCTCCAAGAAGACTACCGCCGTCCTGGAGGCGGAGAAAAGAAAGGTTACTAGGATCCCTTTTGCCAAAGCACCCCCACTTGTGTAAGCTTCTTTCTCTCTGACATTGTCCATTTGTCCAGCTTATTCTCGTACTTATGCATTTTGCATGTTTCAGGAAGAAATCCACGACCGGCTTGAAGAAGACCTCCAAAACTTCGGGGGCTTCTAGAACCATCAAGGATATGCTGCATCGCAACGCATCTCCTGCCATCTCCCCTGTCACTCCCATCATCAAGCCTTCATCCACTTCAACAAGCTCTCAAGCCAAGGAAGCAGTTGAGCCTTCCGCCATGGAAGTGGACTCAGGTGCCTCTACCGAGCTTGCTGTTGTCGGCGAGCAGGCGACGCAGGAGAGTGTCGCACACCAAATGGCTGAAGCTCCAGCTAAGGATGCCATCGGTAGCGGTAAGGCGGTGATGGGAGGTGGTACCTCTGCCGAAGGCGGCGTCCTCTCCCCCCAAAAAGCCATAGAGTTCCGAAGATAGTTATCCGACACTTACGCCGGGTAGCACTTCTCTGGTTCCTGGTGCGGCGCAGACATCTTCAACGTGCGGTCTTGAGGAGCTCCTCCAGCATGCAGAGATCCTGCAAGGAAACAGGGTATCCTTTGGCAAGCTGCTGGCCGAGAGCGCTACCAATCTCAAGATTATTGCACTTGTAAGTTTTATTTGCCTTTTGCATTTCATATGAGTATCCCACTGTAGCCCCCGAGGATTTAGACAGAAAACCATAGGTCTTTGCGTCTGAATGCTCTAAGAGTGACTAAGCTAGAAAACTTCTCACTGTAGCCCCCAAGCATGTAGTTTGAATGAATTATTTCGACTAGATGCTTTAAGAGTAGCATACATAGCGTTTATAGATCTCGATACTGTAGCCCCCAAGCTTCTAGTTGTAACTGAATTAGTTCAGACTAGATGCTTAAAGAGAAACTAAGCATACATCTGAGTTAAAACTTTATACTGTAGCCCCCAAACTTCTAATCAAAAATTGATTTAGTTCCGACTAGATGCTTAAAGAAAGACTAAGCATATTGCTAAGTTAAAAACTCTCGCTGTAGCCCCCGAGCGTCTAGGTGGAAATTTTATGGCTAGATGCTCCAAGTAGACCAAACAACGATTAATTTTCTTCTTTCCACAGAATAAGAATGCTCGGAGGGGCATGGCCAATGACAAGTACCAGAAGATACACGCAAATTTGCAAGCCAAAAAGGGTAAAACTGCCTTCTTGAAGGAACAGATCACCAAGAGCAAGCGTTGTTTTCTTTTTCGCATTCCGACTTGGTTTTATGCCCACATTCTCCGAGTACTCACTGTGTACTGTTATTTCTCTGACTTGCAGAAACCATTTCTAAAGCTAAGGATATTGTCGAGCAGTCCAAGCATATTCAGCAACTGGATAGCGAGAACAAGATCCTTAACCAGGAGAGGAAGGACATGCTGAAAATGCATGAAGAATCAATGAAAGCCTTGCAGGACTCCGCCACCGAGGAGATGAAACGCTTGAAGGAGGAAATCGCTATCTTGAAAGAGCAGAAAAGAGCTGCTGATGAGCAAAATCACCGCCATCATGAAGCGTACAAGCTCCTCCAACAAGAACGGGACTCCATGGCGGATACCCTCTGGCAAGCTGAGGCCAGCATCTTTAGTAAGTTTTCTCCGTCTTGGATTTCTGTAGTCTGGATACTTTGAACTTTTGAACTCATGTGCTGTTTTGTCGGGAATTCACAGCTCATATGGGTTTAACCCGATCGCCTCCTCTGACAAAATAATGCATGGTCCTTGCCGGCAACTTCATCAACACCGCCATCGAGCAGGCCAAAGAGATTGACAAGCCCCTCCAGATCAACATCAAGGCATCGGACTCTGTGGCGAAGTTCTCAGAGATTCTGCGCCGAGCCCCCGAGCGTATCACAAGCTGGAAAGCTTCATGTGCACGGGCCGGTGCAAGGATGGTGCTATCCACGGTAAAAGCACGCTACGAGGATGCCGACATCGACACGGTAACCTCTGGCATTCCCAACGTAGATGACGATGGCAAAGAGATTAATCACGAATCCATCTTGTCGTCACTCGCGGGTTATGACACCAGAGTTGTCGAGTTAGTTTATGTCAACGTCTTTGTGCTGATGAATACCATCGATGGCGGCAACCAAAGCTCCTCCGAGTCCCTTCACACTACCGACTTCGAGGGTGACTCTCCTGCTGCTGATGACGATGCTTCCAAGTCGCCTGCGCCAAAGGAGTGAAAAATAATTTGTAATATTTGTTTCCTATGTAATGCGTATGCGGAAAAAACTATGTATTAACTTAAGGTGGAAAACAATGATGTATGTCCTGCTACTTAAGAACTAGTTCCAACATGTATATATTTTTTAAGCAAGTGCTGGCTTATCCATTACTTTGGTTTTTATGCTTGAATTTTCGTGATTCAGAAGACTCGTTGTCAGAACCAAGCGCTTAGGTGATGATGCCCAATGGCACCGTCAATAACCTAAGCACAAAATCGCCGACAATAAGTGCCAAAAGTCACTACTCCAGAATCCACATAGAAACAACAAAGAACGTGTAGACCAAAAAACTTAAGCTAACGCCCATAGGCGGAATTTTCACAAGTGCAATCGCAAAGCTTGTGCATAAAGGTTTTATATGATCCAAAAAATGAACACTAAAGGAGGTAAAAGACTCAGAAATATGAGTGAACCAGAGAGCTTTATTTCATTGATCATATAAGAGGTACACAAGAGATAAAAAATGCTAAATGTAGAAAGGACGTAGTTGTGCTATGTTCCATGGCCGATCAAGCTCCGGGTAGTCATCATCCGGGTCACGTCGCTTATGCTTATGATCCTTGTTGAGTCTATCCTTCAGTTCACGATTTTCAACGAGGTAGTAGACCCATTTAGCAGCGCCTTGCTTATGATGAACGGTCCTTCCCATGGTGGGGATAATTTGTGAGATTTCTTCTGCTTAAGTCGGAGCACCAAATCCCCCTCTTTAAACGAGTGATGCCGAACGCGGCGACTATGGTAGCTGCATAGCTTCTGCTGGTAGATGGCGGATCTTTGGCATGCTAAAATGTGCTCCTCCTCGAGAAGGTTCATATCTAGGCGTCTGGATTCTTCAGCGTCATATTCGTCGTAGGCGGCAACTCTTGGTGCATCG
The DNA here is from genome assembly GCA_910589765.1 of Avena atlantica. Lineage (NCBI taxonomy): Eukaryota > Viridiplantae > Streptophyta > Magnoliopsida > Poales > Poaceae > Avena > Avena atlantica. The sequence continues at coordinate 377,608,803 of OU342734.1, read as the reverse complement.
TGAAGGATGTCGGAGGGCAGGATGGCTTCTACTCCATATACCATGAAGTAAGGGTGTAGCCGGTGGATCTGTTGGGTGTATTTCGTAAACTCCACAGCACAGATGGCAATTCTTCTGCCCAGGCTCCAGCTGCTCTATGTAGCGGTGCCTCAAGACGTGGCTTGATTCCCTGTAGAATTAATCCATTGGCTCGCTCAACCTAACCACTGGACTGTGGATGTGCCACAGATGCAAGGTCAAGTCGGATGCCCTTCTCCCAACAATAAGCTTCCACTTCTCCGAGTGACAAGTTGCTGCCATTGTCGGTGATAATGCTATGTGGGAGACCAAATATCACCACTATATCCCGGACAAAACTAAGGGCAGTTGCCCCATCGAGCTTTCTAATGGGTTTAGCTTCTATCCATTTGGTGAATTTATCAACTGCTACTAGCAGATGCATAAACCCACATGGTGCCGTTTGTAACGGCCCCACCATGTCTAGCCCCCAGACTGCAAACGGCCAAGTTATTGGTATTGTTTGCAATTCTTCAGCAGGAACATGTGGTTGTTGGGCATAATACTGGCATCCCATGCATGTCTCAACTAGCTTGTCGGCGTCCGCCTTCGCGGTCAGCCAGTAGAATCCTTGCCGGAAGGCTTTCACGACCAACGATCGAGGAGCAGCGTGATGCCCGCAATCTCCGAGATGGATTTCGCGTAGGATTTCAATACCTTCTAGCTGGGAAACACACTTAAGGTATACACCAATAGTGCTCCTTTTGTAGAGCTGTCCATTGATTATGGTATAACCCTTTGCTCGTCGTACTATTTTTCGTCTTTCAACCTTGTTGTCGGGCAAAGTTCCGTGTTCGAGATATTTCATGAACGGTTTTGTCCAAGCCGGAGGGATCTTTGCCACCATGTGGACGAAAGATTCAACTCTATCCGGGTTATCGATGTCTGCTCTCTTCACGGATGGTGTCCGTAGATGCTCTAGGAAAACTCCTGGTGGAATTCGCTTGCGCCCTGATCCAAGTTTATATAGTATATCAGCCGCCTCGTTTTGCTCCCTAGGTACATATTTGACCTCGTAGCCCAAGAAGCACTTGGCTATCTCGTCCACTTCGTCTCGATATGCCGCCATCATAGGGTTCCACGCATTCCAGGTGCCAGCCACCTGCTGGGCAAGGAATCTCCACAACAAACTATGCACTTGATGCCAATATCCTTGGTTACGCGTAGTCCGTGAATGAGTGCTTCATACTCCGCCATGTTGTTTGTAGCCTTGAAGTGGATCTGTAGAACGTAGTGTAGCTTGTCACCAGTTGGTGACTGTAGCAATACACCAGCCCCCAAGCCCTTGAGCAGCTTTGATCCGTCAAAGTGCATCACCCAGTACTCTGGTTCCGGCAACGGAGTAACATCTGGCATCTCCGTCCAATCTGCGATGAAATCTGCCAAGGCTTGTGACTTGATAGCGTCGCGCCTCTTGTAGGTGATCTCGAAGGCAGCAAGTTCAATGCCCCACTTCAGGACCATTCCCGTAGTGTCGCTGTTGTTGATAATGTCGGACAGTGGAGTCTTGCTCACCACTGTGATTGGGTGCTCCTGAAAGTAGTGCCTCAGCTTCCTAGAAGCAAGGAATACTCCATAAGCTATCTTCTGGTAGTGTGGGTAATGCTGCTTGGACTCCGTCAAGACCTCGCTTACATAGTAAACTGGTCGTTGAACTCCGTACTCATAGCCTGGTTCCTTTCGCTCTACCACGACGATGATGATGATTACCCGGTTGGTTACCGCCATGTAAAGTAACATGGGTTCTATAGGCTCGGGTGCTGCAAGGATGGGCGCTGAGGAAAGAATCTCCTTGAGCTGCTTCAATGCTGCATATGCTTCGTCCGTCCATGTGAATTTGTCCGCCTTCTTCAGCAACTTGTACAGCGGCAGTGCCTTTTCTCCAAGTCAGCTGACGAACTGGCTAACTGTTGCAACACAACCTGTTAGTCGTTGAATGTCCTTTAGGCATGTCGAACGGTTTATGTTTAAGATGGCCTTGATTTTCTCCGGGTTGACCTCGATTCCATGCCGGGAAACGATGAAGCCCAACAATTTGCCGGCTGGGACCCCGAAGATGCACTTCTTAGGGTTAAGCATCATGTTGTATTTCCAGAGATTATCAAAGATTTCTTTTAAGTCGGAGATTAAGTCATTTGACTTTTTAGACATAACCGCTATATCGTCCACGTAGGCGTGAACGCTCTGACCAATTTGATTGTGTAGGCAACGTTGCATTGTCCGCTCGTACGTAGCACCTGCGTTTTTCAGCCCAATGGGCATCGTGACATAGAAAAACGTGTCGTATGGAGTAGTGAACGAAGTGGCCAATTGGTCCGACTTCCTCATATTGATCTAGTGGTATCCTGAGTATGCATCAAGAAAACACAAAAGTTCCGAGCCAGCCGTCGATTCAATGACTTGGTCAATGCGAGGCAAAGCAAACGGATCTTTGGGACACGCTTTGTTCAAGCCGGTGTAATCAACGCACATTCTTAATTCATTGGTTCCCTTTTTGGGGACAAGTACAGGATTGGCCACCCATTGGGTGTGAAGGACTTGTCGGATAAAACTAGCCTTAAGTAACCTAGCTATCTCTTTGCCAATGGCGCGTCTCTTCTCATCTCCAAAGCGTCGTAGAGGTTGCTTCACAGGTTTGCATTTTGGATCAATGGTTAGGCGGTGCTCGGCAAGTTCCCTAGGTACACCTTTCATGTCGGCAGGTTTCCAGGCAAAGATGTCCCTATTCTCATGGAGTAACTCGATGATCGCGCTTTCCTATTTGGGATCCTGGTTCGTCCCAATGGCGATGGTCTTGGAGGCATCGCCTACCACAAGTTCCACCGGCTTGGTCTCGATGGCGGCCTTGAATGCTGGAGCGGAGTCGGAGATTTGTTTCTTCGACGCGGGCATCTCTGAGTCATCGACCTTGCTCTGGATCTCCTTGAATTCTTCGTTGTAAAGGACAGCTTCCGCGTAGGCTGCTTCATTAATCTCGTAGTCCCTAGCTTTGGTAAAGCTTCCAGATACGATGATGACACCATTTGGTCCGGGTATCTTGAGTTTTTTGTAGACGAAGCATGGCTTGGCCATGAAGGTGTGGAATATGTCGCGGCCGAATATGACGTGGTACACACTCTTGAAGGGGACCACCTCAAAGGTCATGCGCTCTTGGCGTTAATTATTAACGTCGCCAAAGGCTACCTGAAGTGTGATGCACCCAAGGGACTGAGCCTCCCGACCAAGAACTACACCGTGGAAGATGGTGTTGGTCCGCCTTAGGTTTGCCTCTGTCAAGTTCATCTTCTGCAGTGTATCCAGGTACATGATGTTGATGCTGCTTCCACTATCCACCATACACTTGGTGAACTCATTACCATCAATCAGGGGGTTGATGACCATGGCGTATTGGTTCTCCGTAGGGATGAGGTCTGGGTGATCCTTCCTGTCCCAAGTAATTGGAACCTCCGACCAGTGTAGGTACTAGGGAACTGGGGGTAGAGTAGCCATCAATATCCTCATAGAGGTCTTCTATTGTCGGGCGGAGGGGGTGCCAAGGAAAGTGTGGTAAACTAGCGCCTTCTTCACGAAGGGGTTCTTGCCTTTGTCGTCGCTCTTGGCGGCGTGCTTAGGGTCAACATCTTCATCCATGTCACTTGAATCCTTGGACTCCTCCTCCTTCTTCTTCCCCTTGCCCTTGCCTCGCAGTCTGTTCTTCCGACTTTGCTTGTAGCCAGACTTCGGGTCCTCCTTGAGGTCGTTGACGAGCTTGCAGTGTTGAATGGTGTGAGTGGCTTTGCTATTGACATCGAGGTGTACGAGGCACGGAATATCGTGATACTCCTCGTAGGTTTGGGGAACACGGAGCGCTGCCGAGGTGGTTTCACTTCCTCGCTGTTGCCCACGACCAGCTCCCCATCCTCGGCCATGTTGTCCGCCATCACCTCGTCCTACAAAGGTCATAGCGACCATGTCGGGAGTTTGCTTTTCTTCTGGAGCGGTTTTCTGCTTTGTGCTGCTGTTCCTCCGAGCTTGAGTTGGAACTGCCGTTGTCGGCAAGGAGCCGCGAGCATCATCGTCGGCCGTTGCGAACTCACTAGCTAACTGAATCACGTGGTTCAAGTCAAGCTGGTGATTGTCCTGCAAGTGCTTCAGCTTATGTCGGAGAAATGTGACCCTTTCCAACCCATCAATGAAGGCGGCCATGGCGGTCTGAGTGTGCACTCCTGCGCGGGAATTTTTCATATCCAGCCAGTGGGAGAGGTAGGCGCGAGATGTCTCGTCTTTCTCTTGAACGCACCGCTGTAGATCGCCCACAGTGTAGGGACGCTTATACGTACCCTCAAAGTTCTTGGTGAATGCTTCTGGCATGTTCAACCAATTGCAAATGGACTTCTCCGGCAAGTCATTGATCCATTGAAGGGCTGTGCTCGCCAACATCAATGGGAGGTACTTGATGGCAACATTGGGGTTACCCCCGGCAATCTCTATCGTGTTGCCATAGTCCTGCAACCATGTAGCTGGCTTAGCGGTGCCGTCATAGGGCTTGATGGTATTGTCAATCTGGAAACCTTTGGGGTAAGTTGCGGACCATATCGCCGGTACAAAGCAATGTGGTCCCAGGTATGGTCCTTCCCGGGCCTCGTGGATCTTATCGATCCGCGAACGTGCATCGTATTGCTCCGGGTCTCTCTTCTTCTTGTCAACAGGGGATGGGCCGCGTGAACGATGCGGCCCCCTCCGCCATGGTGACTGCTAGGTGGCGACGGAGGCGGAGGTGGCGGTGGGTTAGCCTTCTTGCTGTTACCCTCCTGTGACGCCTCACGCCTGTCGCGATTTCTTGTCAGACGTGGAGGGTCATGGCGTGACCTGCTCTTGTGTCCCTAGTTGCGTTCTCCGTCGTGACGGGTCTGCTCCGTGTTGTCGCGGATGACGATGTCGTTCTGCCTTAGTGGGGGCATATCCGTATGATGGTGAGCCTTGGGGTCTTCGCGATGTCGGGGGGAGCGAGGCGGTGGCGATGGGCAACGAGGTTGGGCCTTTTCTCCGTGGTTGGAGGATATGGGGATGGCATCCTCCTGTTGCGTGCATCCCTCCGTGTTCGTTCTGATGAACCCGTCTGAGACCCGACATCAAGAGGAGATATGTCCCTTGGCGGTTTATGCTGGCTAGATCGGCAAAACGCTGGGTCAGACTCAAGCCTCTGAGAGGTAGCCTTTTCCTGCTGTTTCATCGCCTTGGCCACTAGGTCATAGACCTGTTCCACCGCCTCAGGCGATCGATCCTTCTCCAGAAGGGTCTTGGCGACGGCGAGGTTGAGGAGAGGAGTGGGCATCACCTGCCTGCCTTCACTGTCAATGTATGGATTGGCTTGTGCCGCTTCGGGGGAGCCCATCCTAGGTTTCGCCGTACACCAGGATCGTTGATGACGCGAGCCGAAGCTTTCTTGGCCTTCTGCAGCTACAGTGGAGTTTTGTACTCGGCCTCCATTGCTCTAGCTTTCTCTATGGATTTCTGCGTGTTGACCAGATCTCGATCTAGTTTAGCGCCCTGCTCCGCGATGGCCTGTGCCTCCTCCAGCAGCTGCTGGTGCTTCTCGTCAAGCTGGGTCACGTTCCGGATATGAGCTATGGTCAGTGGCTCAACAAGAAGGTTGCCGTACATCACTCTATCAGCTGGAGTGACTTGGGCAGCAGCGTACATAGATGCCGGAGGCGGCAAGTTTGCGTTGTTGTTGTTGCTCGGGCCGGTGCCGAGTTCCTGCGGCTGTTGCACTGGGTTAGGCGGAGGGGGCATGACCTTTGCATGATCATCATCAGCAGCAATAAGTGGTCCCTTTCCCTTGTACAACGTTGTAGGCGGAGCTCTTCCAGGTTGATCTTCATCCATTGTCGTCCCAATGGTGATGAACAACTCTCGAGACGCGACAGATTTGCTGGCCTATTTGTCGCATGTGTACTCCTCTTCCATCTCCTGCATGACGGAGTCTAGTTCTTCTAGACTGAAATCTATCTCCTCCGAATCTGCACTGAAGTTGGCGTATAGCGCGTCAATCACAGAGTCGAAGGGTGCCAGGACTTCCTCCATGATGGGGGGTGGAGGTGCAACAGCTGCGGCGATGACTGGAGGTGGTGGCGCATTTTCGGCGATGGCGGCCGGAGGTGGTGGTGGATGCTGCTGAGGCAGTGGCGCTCCGCCAATGAGCGCAAGATCCGCCTGAGCTGCCCCGTCGGCATTCGCGTAGCTGTTGACGGCGTTCACCATACTTTCTAAAGTGAGACGCCCCGACGCCTGCTACCGTCTTAGAGAATGCCGGAGAAACATACCATGGTCTAGTACTTCCACAAAGTGATACATAGCATCATCATTGGGGTAGTGGGCCAGGTCAGGTCGTATACGGAGCCACCTGGCAAGGTAATCGCGGGGGTTTTCGCACTCTCTCTGAACGCAACGCGCTAGATCGACGATGGTAACCATGCCGACGAACTTGGATCTCTGCTGTCTAGACGCATGGGCGAAGCCGGCGGACTTGCAGTGATCTTCCACCTTTATATCCTGCACGGGGGTGGTTTTGGAGGGCCTTGAATTTTTCCAATCTTTGCCGGCAAACTCCGAAGAGAGATCCGACATCGATCCTTCCGCGAACGTATCCTGCCCATAGGCGGTCCGTGCGGGTCTTGATGCTCCTCCGACTCCTAGGGAACTAGTGCCCAAGTCGGTTTCGCCAATGAAGAGGTGGATGTCTCCGATAGGAACGATCGAACACCGCGTAGGGTTCGTCTTCGCCTGGATCCAGAACTCTTCGAGTGGGACGATCAGAACGTTGCCGAAGAAGAGAACGCGGCTGATGGCTACGGTTTCGCTGATTCCTGCGAAGATCTTGATCCTCGCCTGCTGGAGATCCTGAAGCGCCTCTTGCCCCACGGTGGGCGCCAACTGTCGTGGTATTGCCGACGAGTACGCCATGGAGGGGTCCTCACAGTGCGTGTTTAGAGACGTGCGGGAAGGCGGGCGGTTGACGGGTACGAGGTAACACAGCTTACCTAGGTTCAGATCCCAGGATGGTGGCGGAATCCTACTCCTGCTATAAATCACTATAATGGCAATACACCGAGTTATAGAGATAGGTTCACTGTGCGAGGTGTGACTAGAAAGTCTAAGGTATCGTGTGAAGTTGTGCCCTAAAGGATCCCATAGGCCCGACTTATATAGTCGCCAGGTCCTAGGGTTACAGGGAAAAGTCCTAGCCGGACAGGTTACAGAGTCCTACACTATCTATTATTAGTCTAGTGTGTCTCGTACTCCAAGGCTCCGGGTACGCTGGTGACTCCACTGTAGCCTTCCTTTATCCGACATGGGTCTCCCTTATAGATCCATCTAACTGAGCCACCCAGCAGGCCATGGGCCATTCTACCAACTGTGGGCCACCCGGGTTATCCGGATAGGAAACATGCTATGAGGATACCCATATAGCATATCCCCAACATGAAACTTAATATTGGAGAGGGTTCGGATGATAACCTGAAGGTGGACTTCTAGTTATAGATGTAGTTGGATGGCGGTCTATGTATATTGTTGTATTGGCCAATCGAATCTCATAGGATCTTTTTGTATGGTATTGCATTGTTATGCCTTGCTCAGTTCCTGTTAATTGCCCTGCTATAATTTTTTTACCCTTCATGCCATGTTGTTTATCTAAGGAGAGCACCTCTAGTGAACTATGGACCCCGGTCCAATCTTTACCATTGATACATCTTCCACTGTTACTTGTTTACTTGCTACAAACCATCATCACCTTCCACACCATACGTTTAATCCTTTGTTACAGCAAACCGGTGAGATTGAAAACCTCACTGATTCGTTGTGGCAAAGTCTTGAGTTTGTGTTGTGCAGGTTGATGTCTACGCACTTCTATTCTTGTAGACAGTTGTTGGGCCTCCAAGTGTAGAGGTTTGTAGAACATCAGCAAGTTTCCCTTAAGTGGATTACCCAAGGTTTATCGAACTCAAGGAGGAAGTGGTCAAAGGTATTCCCTCTCAAGCAACCCTGCAATCAAGATAAAAGAAGTCTCTTGTGTCCCCAACACACCTAATACACTTGTCAGGTGTATAGGTGCACTAGTTCGGCGAAGAGATAGTGAGATAAAAGTGGTAACAGTGCCAGAAAAGAGCTTCTGACTTGTTGTTGACGTGGGGTAACGTTGCCAAAAAGTAGCTGATGGCGTGGAGGAACAGACTAAAGACAAACTGAAGGAAGCAAGCAACATGCCACAGATCTAGTAGCAAACGGTGTTTCAATGTTTAGAAACAAGGCCTAGGGATCATACTTTCACTAGTGAACACTCTCTCATATAAATATCCTCTCTTCATGATACTACTCTTAACTACTCTCCGGTTGGATACTCTAATCATCGGTAGGGCTATAACAACACTCCTCGAAGTCCGCCTTCCCCAATCTAGATAACCCCACACTGTCACCTTGAGTGCTAGATGGTTCCAACAAACACCACAATTTCATAGAGACATCCAATTCTAAATATAACTCATAAAAAATATTAAATCTAGCCAAAGTGCCACACACGGTATGCACGCTGTCACTTTCACACACCTGGGGAAAAGCATAGATCTATTAAAGCACAAAGAGTATTTATGTAGACTCAAACCTAAGTGCCACCATGGTGTGCACGTTGTCACTTACACACACATGGGGAGAGCAGAGATCCATTGAAGCACTTGAGTAGCAAGGTAGATATACTTGATTACAAAGCTCATGACCACAACAAGATCATGCATAGAGAGAGAGATGAACACATAACTACCGGTAGAGCCCTTAGCCTTGAGGAAGAACTACTCCCTCTTTATCATGGGAATCAGCAACGGTGATGAAGAGGGTGATGGAGATCGATGGAGATGGCTCCGGGGGCACTTCCTCGTCCCGACAGGGTGCCGGAACAGAGACTTTCTGTCCCCCGAATCTCCCCTTAGGTGGCGGCGGCTCTACGGAGGTTTTCGTGGATTTCTTCTGGATTCCCTAGGGTTTTTCCATCGGGGGCTTCTTATAGGTGAAGGGGGAGGCCGAGGAGGCGGACAGAGGGCCCACACCCCTCCCTAGGCGTGGGCCAGGCTTTGGCCGCGCCCAGGGGAGGTCTGGACACCCTCTGGTGCCTCTCCGTCCCCCCTTCTGGATTCATGTCCCTCAAGGAAAGTTATTGACTTTGGCTTTTGTCCCATCCAATTTCGAGAATATTGATTTTCTTCCTTTCTGGAACCAAAAATAGAAGAAAACGGGCAACTGGCACTATTGCATCTTGTCAATAGGTTAGTTCCAGAAAGAGTATAAAAATACCTCAAAGTGTAGACAAAACATAAGACAATTGATACAAAACAAGCATGGAGCATAAAAAACTATAGATACGTTTCCAACGTATCACAGGTTTCCATGTTGCTTGCAACACCTGTGTGAAGTTTCCTTCCTCCTACTGGTTCGATAATCTCGGTTTCTTACTGAGGGAAAACTTGTTGTTGTGTTGCATCACACCTTTATCTTGGGGTTTCCCAACAAAGCACTGCACGTTGACGCGGTTCCATCAAGCTCTTTCTGGCACCGTTGTCGGGGAGGCTAAGGACGTCTTCACAAGGGGAGTCCTCCTCAACCTTTCTCTTTACTTTGTTTTTAGTTTGCTTAGTTTCTTTTGCTCAGTTTTGTTTGCCTCTTTTAATCAAAAACTCTAAAAAAAATTAGTCTAGTTTGGTTTGCTTTCTCTTATAAAAAACATAAAAAAAATTAGTTCCTGCTCTAGTTGTTGGTCTGTTATTGTCTTGCTTGGTCATGCTTTCTATCAATGGATGGTTTCTTTAAAACTAGTTCTTATTGACAAGGTGGGTTCATGGAAGAACAAAAGTATTATTATAAGGAACACCGTTTGTTACAAAAAGGGAAACACTTATGGGAACAAATTGATAAGTTGAATACTATTGCTAGAGACGTGTGTTCTACTTATAATGTTACTTATTGCTTTGATAAATCTTGTTGTTGTAGGAGGTATAAACACATTCCTTTTTAATGTGAGTATAATGATAATGTTACCATATCATCTTATGTTAATGGAATTTATGACTTTTATGATGTGGAACAAATTGAAGAATTTATTGCTTTCAAGGGTGCATTTGAACTTGCTAGTTTGCTTGAAAATACTGATGATGCACCTTATGAATATGAGGTTTATGAGATACTTAATTTTTCTTTGATAATTACAAGGAAGCAAATGGCTATATTCTTGAATATTTTAATAGATGCTTTCCACATATGGAAGAGACTAATGCTTTGCAGGAGCCTATGGAAAAAGAAATTGCTGAAACTGGAAGCTCATTAGATGAAAAAGAGGAGGAGAGTGATGAACAAAGGAGGAAAAATGGATCTACCCATGCCTACCTTCTAATGAGAGTAACTCTTTACCTCTTACATTATTTTATTGTCCCCCATGCTTACCAAAGGAGGATGAATGTTATGTTCATGTGGATCCTTTTGAAATATCTACTTTGGGTAAAACCTATGAAGGTTTTAGTCCCACTATTTTTTAGCTTGATAGAAATTATGTGTTTGTAGATCATGAAAAGCATGCTTTATGTGATAGCTATATTGTTGAGTTTATTCATGAAGCTACTGAAAATTATTATGAGAGAGAAAAATATGGTTGTAGAAGTTTTCATGGTATTGAAACACCTCTCTATGTGCTGAAAGTTTTGAAGTTACTCTTGTTTCATCTTTCTATGCTTGTCACTTTGTTCTTTGTGAATTTATTTGCATACAAAATTCCAATGCATAGGAAGTGAGTTAGACTTAAATGTGTTTTGAATTTGCTCCTTGATGCTCTCTTTTACTTTAATTCATATCTCGTATGTGAGCATCTTCTTGCTTCTTGTGCCTAACTTAAAGGCGTTAAAGAAAAGTACTTATTGGAAGATAATCCAAGAGTTTCCTTGAGTCTTGGAAATTATTACTTCAGTAATGACCTCTCCTTATCCTTTTTATTTGCTTTTTGTGCCAAGAATAACCTATAATGAGAGGGAAGTAAAATTTGGGGAGTTGCTGTCCCATAACAGATTTCCGTCCTCCACCATAAAAATTCGTGAGGCATATATGTAAGTCGTATTGAGCTGAAAATTTACGAATAAATCCCCCAGTATGTTAGCTAACTCTCGTTAGTTCAACACTTTTTGATTTGAGCAACAGAATATTTTCTAAAAAATCGGTTTCTACCTGCTAGTCTGTTTTGACAGATTTTTGCTATTATTTGCATTTTTTCTTATTGATTCCTTTTTTAGTTCTCTTTTGGGGAATTGAGATTTTTGAAGGAGTTTATACAGTATTTTGTGTTTTTAGTGAAAAAATTTAGTGTTATAAAGCTAAACCTAAAGGTCTATTATCTTTTGAATACACTAATGTTGCTAATGAAGGTTTTGTGAAGTTTTATATGAAGGAAAAATTTCAGGTGTAAAAAGAGAATGATGTAATGAGATGAATAATGGACAAAAGCTCAAGCTTGGAGATGCCACACCGGTGTCACCTCAAGAAATATCCAAGAGGTACAAGCGTCAAAGCTTGGGGATGCCCAAGGCATCCCCTTCTTCATCAATAAAAAACTCAGGTCTGTCTAGACACTTCGTTTTTATTGTTTCATGCACTGTTGTGTTGTTCTTGGAGCGTCTTAGTTTTCGTTTGGTTTGCTTAGTTGTTTAGTTTGCTTGAATAAAGTAGTTTGGACCCCGTTCTCGCTGTGTTGTTTCAAATAAGTCAATATTTCACTGAGGAGAACACGGGGTCCAGAGAAGAGACGGAGGGGCGCCATAGGGTGGCCACCCCTCCCCCCAGGCGTGGCCTAGGGTGGCCCGCTCCTGGGAAGGGTGTAGGCCCCCTAGCCGCCTCCCATCCTCGCCTCTTCGCCTATAAGAATCCATCGATGCCGAAACCCTAAGTACCCGATCAATATTCCACTTCGGTGACCCAGCATACCACTGCATGATGTAGTACACTATAGTCATTGATATAACACCAATGAAACACCGTTCACTAGTATTATATCCCTCAGAGTGGTACAACAGAAACATAGCAGGTCCAAGACATGACTATAGGTTACAACTCAACTCTTTGCACAAGATCCAGAGAACACTCTAGGTTAAAGAGAGAGAAAGAAACTTCTAGCAAAGAAGAATCAGAAATAAAAAACTCAACAACTATCATACTAATAAGACTAGTATCTGAACTATTGGTCTAGCATTGCTGCTATTGCAATATACTATAGGAATAGGTTCTATGGCTAGAGATTAGATTCCTATCTAATCAGTAACTTCTTCTTCACTTGAGTTGATGTATATGTTGACTTTCTTGACTTCATTGAAGAGCTTTAACTTTTGATGATGATTCCTGGAGCATAGCTTGATGTAGACGTCGTCTATACTGGCTTTAGAACCTAGCAAGGGTTAAGAAGATACTTTGAGTACGAGCGTACTCAGCAAGTTCACTAGAAAAGGAGTGTTTCATGCACTATATCTACAGCCACAGACCATAGGTCATAGGCAATGCAAGTTTTCGTAAACATTTCTTTAAAGGTTGCTTTTATTCTGAAAAGCTATGTCCGTCAGCCTTCACGGGTTTACCAGAACTTTCATGGAGTTCCTTTCCCGCCGCGTTCGCAGCTCCTTCCCAGAACAGGGAGTAACAAGTTATAGTTTTTACACTCTACAGAGGCGCGTCACTTTACCCATGAGAGACCTTAGGTTTTGTTGCACGGCCGGGAGTATGTCCCCGTTCAAACTTCCTTGGTTTGAGGCCAACCCAAGATCCAAGCCAATCACTGCCTTCTCCACGACCCCGCATGTCTCCTTGGTGTACACCATGCCCACCTTTTGAATTACGACAATGGTTTGTACAGACAATTCAGATGCCGGAACTATCGTGGGACGTTGAGGGCTCCCACCCATATGCTGCATATCCTCTACGAATTACCATATAATATGCACTCTACGAGTGATAACAGCCACGACCCGCACATCCAGCTCCATACGAGAGGGAAAAGATACAGCTGACTTCTTCGTCCCATTCCAAATCTCATGGTCAACGCGTAATATACGGCGCAAGAATCACTAGCGACATTGGTTGTTAAGTCCTAGATAATAGGTTCCTTTACCACCGGAACTCTTATAGTAGGTTATTACCTCATGGTAAATAACCTATAATCACATTATTATGAAAATAGTGTTTTCTGACCTTTTTCAAATGCAGGTGATGACAACACTGGATTTATAAAATACTTTACAGAAAATAATCAAAGGACATGAGCAAGTGTGAACTTGCCTTTTGTGATTGCAAGATTATGCACTCACGGTCTTCAAGACGATATAAAAGATCCAATATCTGAAATCATCATCATTGGTCCGGTAAGGACTAATGTTTAAAAAAGCAAGATGCTATTATGCATAAGTAATGTAATGCAATTTCGTAAACTCGAATCCCGAGGTAACGTTGTTTTAGGGTTTGGATACTGGAAAGGTTTTCCTTGGAATGTGTTGCCCTTTTAGATTAAGTTTCACATAGGTGCTTCTTACTAAGGCTTGTGAATGTGTGTGAAACAACATGTAAACATAATGGCCTACAACAATAAGGTATATGAATGGGATGTGCTACTCAAGGACTGCATATATGTGACTTATCTTACCTTGCAAGTGATGACATTTATAAAGAACTGAAGTGTTAACAATCCTAGGTATATAAGTAAAGCTTAATGTAACGTGATTATTATTAATTGTCATTTAATGTTTGAAGTGGCAAAAGGAATAATATTTGAAGAAAATCTTACTCAACTAAGCAGAAGCATTTAAGTTTTTAAGTTCACCTTATGAGGTGTTCTTTCTAGTTATAGTCTTTAAGTAAGAAAGAATTACTCCATTTGAATATTGACATCATTAGTATTTGAGACTTATCTATCTTGGTTTTTAACTTGGTTGGTTTGGTATTAGGATACTTTATAACTTAATTATAATAGACCAAAGTTAACTATAAAGCATATAATAAAGTTTTTAGCATTATACTTAAGGTCTGGTATACTAAAGTTAACCTTAAAGACATAAATGGACTTTAGGTGTAATGCTTGTTATACTTATATCTTGTTGACTTCATAATGTTTCTTTAAAGTTACTTAAGAATGGCATTATTTTTAGTTGGTAATGGTTTATTTACATTATAATTGTATAAAGGGATTTATATCCTTATAAGGGTGTGGTGAAGGTTTATGAATAAGTAAACAATATTATTCACTACTTATGAACTTACTATGGTGTTTTTATTTGTTTATAAACTTGTGGTTAAAGTAAAGTAAAGGAATGGTTTTTATCTTATTACAATTATTCTTGGAGATTTTAGATTGGATAAGGATCCTTTTATAAAATAATTTACATTTATGGTTGAAGGATAACTTAATAAAATTATATTTAAAATGTGTTAAACCATTTTGACTTCATAAAATTAGTATTTAAGTCTAATACTATTTATTAGATTCAATTGGCTAATTTTTGAATATTAGAGATTTTTATTTACTTTTATATGAATTATTAACTAAAGAAATAGGTTTAAATTTAAGTTATTAAAGTGTTTAGCTTTTTATTTAACTCAAAAGTGGAATATTATATTTTTAACATATAGGTATTATCTTTGTGATATTTTGGTATATTACACTTATTTTTGTGATTTAAAAATAATAAGATATGATTTTTATAATACTTATTGTTTTATAAGGACTTAATAAATAACAAATATTTAATTAAGTGGAATAATAATGCATGATTGTAGTTTTAAATTATAATTCTTAATTTTCTAAGATTTTTGCTATTTTATTTATATTTTTAATATGTACTAATATTAAAATATGATTTATCAAAGTTTTATTACTTATGAAACTTTTATTAAATTTCATTTATTTAAATAATTATCATAATAATATTTTATAATAGTTTTAAGTTGTAGATTTTATTTTTCTGAAAATTTTCATATATTAAACATATATTTCTGAATTATAAAACAAAAGTTATTATTTAAACAATATTTAATTATTATTTTTATATTGGAATTAATATGGTTTTATTTAATTCCTAAACATAAAAGACATTGTGCACCTAAGCTAAATCTACCCACGGTCACTGACTACTGGGCCCAAGGCCACGTCATAGGCCACATCAGCAAAGACCAGTCAAAAGACTGACCAGGTCAAGGGTGACCTCACCCTGATGTCAACGTGCCATCAGCAATGTCAATGCTCACAGATGATGCTCGATTCCGGCGACAGGACGCAAGTGCGCTTGCGGGGTTAGGAGATTCAGACGCGGGAGATTAAGGCGATATGATTGGTGGCCACGCCGCCCGTATTTGGTCACCGGAGCACTAGCTCCGACGAACATCTGCGGCGGCGGACAGAGGTGCACGATGCAGGCGCGAGGGAGGAAGAGAGGAAGGCAACGGAGGGGTGACAGAGCACCGCGAGCTCACCAGCATGTCGTTGATGGGATTTAGAAGACTCGGGGTAGCCAGAATTGTGGTGGACGATGGCGGTCGGACTTGGGGAAGACGAGGTCGCCGCATCGACTCGAGGCGCCCTACTTCAATTCCTTCATCAAGGAGTCTCAGGGGAGCACGGCGAAGCCGTGTGCTTTATCAACGGAGCATGGTGGAGCGTAGAACGGTGGGGACTCAAAGCTAGGATTTCGAGCAGATAGAAATTTTGAGAGGGAGAAGGGGAATTGGGCCTAGGGTTTTTCTTGACGTCGGAGCTGAAGATTTTATAGGCGTTGACCGGCGGCGGCGCGAATCTGGACGGAGGCGGACGATCGGTCGGTCGCTGGAGCTCCACCGAGCTGCTTCCCCGGCGATGCCCACTCTCACGAGGAAGAAGAAAAGAAAAGAAAATAAAAGAAAAGAGGCGACGAAGGGGTATC
Source organism: Avena atlantica (assembly GCA_910589765.1). Classification (NCBI taxonomy): domain Eukaryota; kingdom Viridiplantae; phylum Streptophyta; class Magnoliopsida; order Poales; family Poaceae; genus Avena; species Avena atlantica. Next base: position 377,592,784 of record OU342734.1, on the reverse strand, counting down.
GGGCCAGGTGGGCTAGAATGGGCTCAAGCGGAGCGAGTGACTGGCGGCTGCTGCTGCACGCGAGCGACGTTTAGTCCCGTGAGGAAATGGGCCGTGGGCCGGAATTGATGCTTCTTCTGTTTTTTCCTGGTTCTATCTTTTTTCATTTTCTGTTTTGTTTTTAGCTTTGAATCTAAGCAATGAATTTGACTTATCTTTATGGAATTTTATTTGCTAAACATTTGCAGCAAAAATAAAGTTATTAAGAATTAATTTGTGAACTTTTATTATATATTGTGATACTTTCTTTATTTCCTTTATATATATACTTTTTCTATTATTATTTGTGATGGCCTTTGATATGAATTTCATTGGGCTAAATTTCATAAACTTATTATAGAATGCATTACTATTAACTAATGAGATTTTATTCTCATTAATACATAATATTAAGGCAACTTTTATATTTAGTGACCTCTCATAAGTATTTGATACATAAAGTTCTAGGGAGCAAATATAGTTAATATTTTTTTATTCCCATGAATAGCAATATATATATTTTATTATAACTAACATAAGAGTTAAGGTTTAAATTGAAAATGCTTACCATAATTTCTTAGAAGATTTAATATTCTCATATTTCCTTTGTTGATGTGAATAAAGGTTAATGGCTAAACCTATTGTCTTTGTGTTTGTGATTTTTTAATAATATCACCATTTAAAGTAAAATAGTGGGATTGTTTTCTAGGCTAACTTATGAGAAATAATTGATAAAGATAGTTCTTAAGCACCTGAGATAATGTTGTGCTTAAGTGATTTGCTATAGGAATTATTCCTATAAACCATTGTGAAAACAAGATTATTAAACCAATCATTTGCTATGTATATTATGTTTGGTTAGAGATTTAGGGTTTAGGTTTTATCCAGAATTTCTTCCATTCATATTTCAATAATCCTGGACTACTAATTAAGGAATTCCTTTCCTAGATATACTACTCCTTCATATCCATCATCATATGTTAACATGATGAGCTTTACTTCAGAAGAATGTTCTTATCCATAATTTCTCCTCCTGAATTCATTTGTAATTCTAATGAGCTTGACACTAAAGCTCAATATGATCTTCTCATAACAATAACTCTCATCACTAGAGTACTCTTCTAATTCTAATTCCCCTTGAATAATCACCTTCTTACTTCTCAGATTACTTTGTAATCTCTCTTAAAAATCTCAGAAGCTTGTCACTGAAGCCTTTCCTAATCTTCACATAGCTATACTTGGTTATATCAACTACTCTATTGCTGATATCCTCCCATCCAACAAGTAGTTACTTCTAACTCCATTCATACTCTTCCTTAATCATCCATCACTACATTACTCTAGTAGTTGTATATATATACTTTACTTCACCTCAAGAGTTAGTATTTCCCAAGAGGAAACTACTACTTCTCTAATCCAATGTTACTCTAGCATCATCTTAATCATACTTTCTTCTCTCTACTTAGCTCTAGTAACTCATACTCCAATCTCACATTATATTAATGTGAATTGTCATGGCTAACCTAGGATAACATATCTATACTAAGGTTCAATCATGCTCTATCCACCAATGCCACTTATACATGATATAAGCATTCAATCTTGGTGACTTAAACATGATCATTATAATCCTTTGATCATTTATGGCTTGAGTTTCCAGTTGGCTAATCAAGGCCTCATCAATACAACATTACAATTGTATTATAGTTATCTTCTTAGTATATCTATCTATCTATGAGATATTACTCATTGACTATACCTACTTGATCCAATAGGATTACTCTTTGGTAACTATCTTCAAAATTCATCCTTATAATCTTCTTTGTTACCCCATATATTTATGTTTTCCAGATAACTCTTCTATCCATTTAGGAGTGAGTTAACTCCATCAATTATCATAATGATTTCATTCTCTTACAACACTCCCATCATATAGAGGATACCTAAAACTAGCATTACTATTTACCTCTTCTTACTTCTTATTTATTTATAGGTCTTAAGTGGATGCTATAATAAGGACAAGAGTTGATAGGTCAAGAATTGATAGATGAAGAATTGGTGAATCAATAGTTGATTACTCAACATTGATTAACAACAGATATTCAGATAAGATTCATTAGAGATGATAAAGATTGATATGAAAATAAAGATATATGGTGAATGATCTTGACTTGGTTTCTTTCCTACTCAATCTCACTAAAGAGTTAAGGTTAGGTATTACCATGATACTCATGGTATAAATAGATGAGATGAAAATAGATCAAGATTTATTGGTTCCATTCCTATTACTTAAGTTATGTTTATAACTTGGTATTCATGAGTGTGCAATGAATACTAGGATATTATCACCTAAGGATCAAATATAATCCATTAAGTAATGAATTAGGGTTTAGATTTTATTACATTTGATCTACCCTTAGATCAAATCTCCCTTACCCAAAATAAGGTTTTAGCAAAGGTCATATTGAAACTTATCGCAGTCAACTTGGTGATCTACTTCAATTCCATCAAGTTAAGAGAAGCTTCAATCACTTTGACAAGTTTTTATTTAAAAGCGTGAAAATTATTCAGATTTTCTATGCATGAATGCAATGCACACAACTGTGATCAGATTATTTCTAAGCTCTAATGCTGGGATGTTACATCCACGAAACCGTCTGTAGCCGCCACCACCATCGTCCCTAGATCGGGGGGATCTGAAGCTCTTCCCGGCACCCTGCCGGAGGGGAGATCATCCCGGAGGCCTTCTTCTTCAACATGCCAGCCTCCGATATGAAGCGTGAGTAGTTCCACCTTGGACTACGGGTCCATGTAGTAGCTAGATGGTTGTATCACCTCCTTATGATTTCATCTCTAGATCTTTTGAGCTCCGTTCATGATCAAGATCTCATCTATTTGTAATCATGCATGTTGTGTTTGCGGGGATCCGATGGATATTGAGATTACTATGATAGATTGATTAATGGTTTTGTCTTATTGATTCTATCATGTCTGTGTTGTTTGTGACCTTGCATGCTCTCCATTGTTAGTAGCTATCTTGGCCAAGTAGTTGCTAGTGACTCCAAGAGGGGGTATTTATGCTCGATAGTGGGTTCATGCCTCTACTTAGTCAAGGGAAGTGACAGAAATCTCTACGGTTGTAGATGTATTGTTGCCACTAGGGAGAAAACAACGGTCTCTTATTCATGGAACAAGTGGATTGTTTACATTACAGACTTTGCCTAAAGCAGTTGTCTATTGCTTGCAACTTAATACTGGAGGGGGTTCGGATGATAACCCAAAGGTGGACTTCTAGTCATAGATGTAGTTGGATGGCGGTCTATGTATATTGTTGTATTGTCCAATCGAATCTCATAGGATTTTTTTGTCTAGTATTGCATTGTTATGCCTTGCTCAGTCCTATCAATTGCCCTGCTGTAATTTGTTTACCCAACATGCCATATTTGTTTATCTAAGGAGAACACCTCTAGTGAACTATGGAACCCGGTCTAATCTTTACCATTGATACATCTTCCACTGTTACTGTTTACTTGCTGCAAACCATCATCACCTTCCACACCATACAGTTAATCCTTTGTTACAGCAACCGGTGAGATTGACAACCTCACTATTAGTTGGGGCAAGGTCTTGAGTTTGTGTGGTGCAGGTTTCCATGTTGCTTGCAACACCTTTGAGATGTTTCCTTCCTCCTCCTGGTTCGATAACCTCGGTTTCTTACTGAGGAAAGACTTGCTGTTGTGTTGCATCACACCTTGGTCTTGGGGTTTCCCGACGAAGCGCTCTCAGGCGCCATCACCCATGGTCTCGGATCAGCGAGATACATGTGCTGGAATTATGACCTAGAGGCAATAATAAAGATGTTATTATTATAATACTTGTTCATGATAAAGTTTATATTCCATGCTAGAATTGTATTAAGCGGAAACTTTAATACTTGTGTGGTTTGTGAACAACACCGTGTCCCTAGTATGCCTCTATGGACTAGCTCATTGATTAATGATGGTTAAGGTTTCCTAACCATAGACATGAGTTGTCGATTAATAATGAGATCATATCATTGGGAGAATGATATGATGGACAGACCCAAACTAAGTGGAGCAATTAGATCGTGTCATCGTGTTCATCTTTGCGAAGCTTTTCTTATGTCAAATATTGTATTCCTTAGACCATGAGATAATACAACTCCCTGGTATCGGAAGAAAGCTTTGATGTCATCAAACTTCATCCTATGAGAGGGTGATCATAAAGGTGTCTCTCAGGTGATCGGAAAGTACCTGTTGGGTTGTATGTATCGAGATGGGATTTGTCCCTCCCAAGTCGGAGAGATATACTTTGGTCCCACTCGGTAATCGATATCAACACCGCTTGCAATCACGTGGTTAAGGAGTTAATCACAAGGTGATATCGGATTACGGAACGAGTAAAGTACTTGCTGTGAATGAGATTGAACTAGGTATGACGGTACCGACGATCAAATCTCGGGCAAGTAAAATATCGCGAGACGAAGGGAATATATATATGGGATTGATTGAATCCTGGCATCGTGGTTCGATCATCGATGAATGTGTGGGATTCAATATGGGTTTCCAGACCCCGTTGTTGATTATTGATAGAAGATCATGTCTGCATATTCTCGAACCCGAAGGGTCACACACTTAACATGTCTCGACGCTAGGATAGATTGGATAATTGGTTTATGAGTTTTTGTTCGGAGTCTCGGATGGGATCCGGGACATCACGAGAGGTTCCGGAATGGTCCGGAGAATAAGATTCATATAAGGCAATGCAGTTTTTGGAGTTCGGAATTGTTTTGGGTTAATCGGTATTGTACCGGAAGCTTCTAGAACCTTCCGGAAGGGGACCAACGTGGCCCCACCTGCCGGGAGGGGGCATGGGCCTATGAGGGAGTGCCCTGGCCGCATTGGGCCAGGGGCACAAGGCCCCATAGGGCCCAGCCGGCCAAACCTAGGGGTAACCCTAGGGGAGCTTCTAGAAGGAGGGGGAACTTGCCCCCCACTCTTCCCTCCTTGGTCGCCGTCCTAGGCTTGGGGGAGGGGCTAGGGTTGGCGCCCACCCCTCTATATAAAGAGGGCTGGGGCCGCACCACCCCCCCCACACACACACCTCCTCCTCAAACCCTAGCCGCCCTGCTGCCCTCCTCTCTCTCTCCCTCCCGACTGCGTGTAGGCGAAGCCCTGCTGCAGAAACTCTCCACCACTTTCACCGCGCCGTCGCGTTGTAGATCCAATCTGTCTCTCCACCATACTTGCTGGACCGAGGAAGGAGGAGACGTCGAGGTGCTGCACGTGTGCATCTCTCGGAGGCATCGCCACTTGCGGTGCTAGATCGGATCGGATCGCGAGGAGGAGAAGCGAGTACGACTACATCACCCACGTTCCGACGAACGTTCCGCTGTGCGAATCTTCAAGGGTATGAAGATCTCATATAATCCCCCTTGTTGTTTGCATCTCCTAGATTAGATCTTGGCTTTTCCGTTTGCATTCGTAGAATTTTTTTGATTTACTATGCTGCGAAACCCTTCAGTGGTATCAGAGCTAGATCTATGCGTAGATGTGTTTCACGAGTAGAACGCAACATGGTTGTTGCGGGCGTTGATGTTTTCTATTGCAAGCCTCTTGTTTGTGTTCTTCTTATGACGCGGGATAGTGATATTGAAGCGGTCCAGGCCAACCTTACGCGACGTCGTTCGCGAGACCGGCTCCGCACTTGACGTGTGGCTTGTTCCACACATGCGGCTGGTGGATGCCAATTTCTCTCACTATAGTTGTCATGAGATTTACACCGGAGTTTGGCAACCATAATATCACTGTTGTGGCTTTCCGTAGGTAAGAATCGTTCTTAGCTTGCTACTCCCATAAGCCACGTAAAACATGCAACGACAAAGTAGAGGCGTCTAACTTGTTTTTGCAGGGAGTGTTTTCTGTGATATGGTATGGCCCAAGATGTGATGTGTATGTTGTATGCAATGATCATGTTTTGTAATGTTTTACGACTTGCATGTCGATGAGTACACAACCGGTAGGAGCCATATGGTTGTCTTTATAATTGTGTATGACCTGTGTGTCAACTTCTTATACGCCATGTAATAGTTTCACTTTATCACTAAGTAGTTAGCAATAGTTGTAGTTGCTATTCGTGGTGGAGGCAATCATGGTGGAGTGATGGAGATCATGCCGGCACGCACAAGATGGAGATCATTGCGCGAAGGTTGGCTATACCATGTCACATAAAGTTATATGCATGTGATGTCTATCCTTTTATGTATCTTATTATGCTTAGATCGCGACGGTAGTATTATTGATTCCTCACTTAAAGATCAAGATAAAACTGTGTTCTCCCCATGTATGCAACGTTGCGAAAGTTCATCGTGTCCAAGCATCACGTGATGATCAGGTGTTATAGACTCTACGTTCACATACAACGGGTGCAAGCCAGTTTTGCACACGTGGAAATACTTGGGTTTGACTTGACGAGCCTAGCATGTACAGACATGGCCTCGGAACACATGAACCAAAAGGTTAAGCATGAGTCATATGAATGATATGATCAACACTTCGTTGTCCACCATTGAAGCCACATCTCTCCTCGTGAAGATCAGATTAGGTGTCGTGAATTTGGATCGTGTTCACTAAACAACTTGAGGGATGTTAAATTTAGTGGGAGTTCATCTAGTAATTTGATTAAGTTGAACTAGTTATCATAAACATAGTCTAATTTGTACTTGCAAATATTGTAGATCAAATGGCTAAGTCCAACTTTAACTTCAACGTTTTTGCTGAGAAGGAAAAGATTATAAACAATGGGTCTAACTTCACCAACTGGTTCCGCAATTTGAGAATCATTCTCTCTGGCGGTCAGAAGGACTATGTCCTTGAAAATGCGCTAGGTGACGCCCCTGCTGTAGATGCGCCGGCTGATGAGAAAGCTGTCTATCAGTCGTCCAAAGATGATTATGGTGTGATTAAGAGCACCATGTTGTTTGCTATGGAATCGGACCTTCAAAAACGTTTTGAAGACTATCCCGGGCCCTTTGAGATTCTTGAGGAGCTGAAAACCATGTTTCAGACCCAGGCCCGTTCTGAGAGATATGAGATCTCTGAGAAATTCTTTAACTGCAAGATGGAGGAAGGGAGTTCCGTTAGTGAGCACGCCATAAAGATGTCGGGCTACACACAACGCCTTGAGCAACTGGACTGCAAGATTCCAGAGGAGCTCAAGATTGACAGGGTTCTGCAATCACTCCCTCCCAGCTACAAAAGTTTTGTAGTGACTCATAATCAGATTGGTTCCACTGATACAATCACCAATCTCTTCGCAAAGCTGAAGGCTGCGGAGGTGGACATCAAAAAGGATAATCATGTGTTGATGGTCAACAAGCCCCCCACCTTCAAGAAAGGTAAGGGTGCAAAGAAGCCCTTCAAGAAAGGCGGCGGCAAGCGCGTTTCCCCTGCTGAGAAGAAGCTCAAGTCTGGACCCAAGCCGGACACTGAGTGCTTCTATTGCAAGGACAAGGGTCACTGGAAGCGCAACTGTCTGAAGTACTTAGCGGACAAGAAGGCTAGCACCATCAAAGGTATATTTGATATACATGTTATTGATGTTTTCCTTACTAGCCCTCGTTGTAGTGCCTGGGTATTTGATACTAGTTAAGTTGCTAATATTTGTAACTCGAAACAGGAGCTACAGAATAGACGGCGGCTTGCGAGGGATGAGGTGACGATGCGCGTTGTCAACGGATCAAGAGTTGATGTGATGGCCGTCGGCACACTCTCCTTAGTTTTACCTTCGGGATTAGTTTTAAACCTTAATAAGTGTTATTATGTGCCTGCGTTGAGCATGAACATTATTTCTGGATCGTGTTTATTGCAAGACGGTTATTCATTTAAATGGAGAATAATGGTTATTCTATTTATATGAGTAACATATTTTATGGTCATGCACCTGCTGTGAATGGTTTATTTCTTCTGAATCTTGAAAGGGATGAAACACACATCCATAACATTGAAGCTAAGAGATGCAAAGTAGATAGTGATAATACTACTTATTTGTGGCACTGTCGTCTAGGTCATATTGGCGTAAAGCGCATGAAGAAACTCCATTCTGATGGACTTTTGGAGTCTCTTGATTTTGAATCATTTGACACATGCGAACCATGCCTTATGGGCAAGATGATCAAAACCCCGTTCTCCGGAATGATGGAGCGAGCAACGGACTTGTTGGAAATCATACATACCGATGTATGCGGACCGATGAGTGTTTCGACGCGCGGTGGATATCGTTATTTTCTCACTTTTACCGATGACTTAAGTAGATATGGGTATATCTATTTAATGAAACATAAATCTGAAACATTTGAAAAGTTCAAGGAATTTTAGAATGAAGTGGAGAACCATCGTAACAGAAAAATTAAGTTTCTACGATCCGATCGTGGAGGTGAATATTTGAGTTATGATTTTCTCACGCATCTTAAAGCAAGCGGAATCGTTTCGCAACTCACGCCACCCGGAACACCACAGCGCAATGGTGTGTCTGAACGCCGGAATCGAACCCTATTAGATATGGTCTGATCGATGATGTCTCTTACTGATTTGCCGTTATCATTTTGGGGTTATGAATTAGAAACCGCTGCATTCATTTTAAATAGGGCACCATCTAAATCCGTTGAGACGACATCGTATGAACTGTGGTTTGATGCTAAACCTAAGTTATCGTTTCTTAAAGTTTGGGGATGCGAAGCTTACGTCAAGAAGTTGATGCCGGATAAGCTCGAACCCAAAGCGGAGAAATGCGTCTTCATAGGATACCCTAAGGAAACTATTGGGTATACCTTCTATCACAGAACCGAAGGCAAAGTGTTTGTCGCAAAGAATGGTTCCTTTCTTGAGAAGGAGTTTCTCTCGAAAGAAGTGAGTGGGAGGAAAGTAGAGCTAGACGAGGTTATTGAACCTTCTCTTGAATTGGAGAGTAGCGCAGCACCTGAAATTGTTCCAGTGCCGCCTACACCAACAATAGAGGAAGCTAATGACAAGGATCATGAAGCTTCGGACGATGCTGCTACTGAACGTCGCAGGTCGACAAGGTCGCGTGCCCCTCCTGACTAGTACGGCAACCCTGTCTTTACTGTCTTGTTGGTAGAAGACAGTGAACCTACGAACTATGAGGAGGCGATGATGAGCCCAGACTCTGAGAAATGGCTAGAGGCCATGAAATCCGAATTGGGATCCATGAGCGAAAACCAAGTATGGACTTTGGTGGACCCTCCTAGCGACCGAAAGTCCGTTGAGTGCAAATGGATCTTCAAGAAGAAAACGGACGTGGATGGTAATGTTACCGTCTATAAAGCACGGCTTGTCGCGAAAGGTTTTTGACAAGTTCAAGGTGTTGACTACGATGAGACTTTCTCTCCCGTAGCGATGTTTAAGTCCATTCGGATTTTATTAGCAATTGCTGCGTTTCATGATTATGAAATATGGCAGATGGATGTCAAGACCGCGTTCCTCAATGGCAACATTGATCAAGAGTTGTATATGATGCAACCCGAAGGTTTTGTTGATCCTAAGGATGCTGATAAAGTGTGCAAACTTCAGCGTTCCATTTATGGACTAAAGCAAGCATCTCGGAGTTGGAACCTTCCTTTTGATCAAGTGATCAAGAGCTTTGGATTTGTTCCAAATTGCTACGAAGCTTGTATCTACAAGAAAGTGAGTGGGAGCTCAGTGACATTTCTGGTACTATACGTGGATGACATATTGATTATTGGAAATGACATTAACATGCTTAACGATGTGAAGAGTTATTTGAACAAATGTTTTTCAATGAAAGACCTAGGTGAAGCTGCTTATATATTGGGCATCAAAATCTATAGAGATAGACAAAGACGCCTGATAGCTTTAAGCCAGAGTACATATCTAGACAAAGTTCTGAAAAGGTTCAGAATGGATAAGGCAAAGAAAGGTTCAGTGCCTATGTTGTCAGGTAAGATATTGAGCAAGGCTCAGTGTCCAACTACGGTAAATGATAGAGAAGCTATGAGCAAAGTGCCTTATGCCTCGGCCATAGGTTCTATCATGTATGTCATGCTGTGTACTAGACCGGATGTGTCCAATGCTCTTAGTTTGACGAGCAGATACCAGAGTGATCCAGGAGTGGAACACTGGACAGCCGTGAAGAACATCCTAAAGTACCTAAATAGGACTAAAGAAATATTCTTGGTCTATGGAGGTGATGAACAGCTCGCCGTAAAAGGTTACGTCGACGCTAGTTTTGACACCGATAAGGATGATTCTAAATCTCAGACAGGATACGTTTATATTTTAAATGGAGGAGATGTGAGCTGGAGAAGCTGCAAGCAAAGCGTGATCGTGGGATCTACAGTAGAAGCGGAATACATGGCTGCTGCAGAAGCGTCAAGTGAAGGAGTTTGGATCAGGAACTTCATCACTGAGCTTGGCGTGGTTCCAAGTGCATTGGACCCACTGGAGATATTGTGTGACAACACTGGCGCCATAGTACTCGCTAAGGAACCAAGATATCATCCAAAGACCAAGCATATCAACCGCAAGTTTCATATAATCCGAGATTATATAGCAGATGGAGATCTGAAGATTAGCAAAGTACATACAGATCCGAATGTCGCAGATCCATTGACTAAACCTCTTCCACGTGTAAAACATGATCAGCACCTTAGTGCCATGGGTGTGAGATTGTTGCCAAATGTAAACTAGATTATTGGCTCTAGTGCAAGTGGGAGACTGTTGGAATTATGCCCTAGAGGCAATAATAAAGATGTTATTATTATAATTCTTGTTCATGATAAAGTTTATATTCCATGCTAGAATTGTATTAAGCGGAAACTTTAATACTTGTGTGGTTTGTGAACAACAGCGTGTCCCTAGTATGCCTCTATGGACTAGCTCATTGATTAATGATGGTTAAGGTTTCCTAACCATAGACATGAGTTGTCGATTAATAATGAGATCATATCATTGGGAGAATGATATGATGGACAGACCCAAACTAAGCAGAGCAATTAGACCGTGTCATCATGTTCATCTTTGCGAAGCTTTTCTTATGTCAAATATTGTATTCCTTAGACCATGAGATAATACAACTCCCTGGTATCGGAAGAAAGCTTTGAGGTCATCAAACGTCATCCTATGAGAGGGTGATCATAAAGGTGTCTCTCAGGTGTTCGGAAAGTACCTGTTGGGTTGTATGTATCGAGATGGGATTTGTCCCTCCCAAGTCGGAGAGATATACTTCGGGCCCACTCGGTAATCGATATCAACACCGCTTCCAATCACGTGGTTAAGGAGTTAATCACAAGGTGATATCGGATTACGGAACGAGTAAAGTACTTGGTGTGAACGAGATTGAACTAGGTATGACGGTACCGACGATCAAATCTCGGGCAAATAAAATATCGCGAGATGAAGGGAATATATATATGGGATTGATTGAATCTTGGCATCGTGGTTCATCCGATATGTTCATCGATGAATGTATGGGAGTCAATATGGTTTTCCAGACCCCGCTGTTGATTATTGATATAAGATCATGTCTGCATATTCTCGAACCCGAAGGGTCACACACTTAACGTGTCTTGACGCTAGTATATATTGGATAATTGGTTTATGAGTTTTTGTTCGGAGTCTCGGATGGGATCCGGTACATCACGAGAGGTTCCGGAATGGTCCGGAGAATAAGATTCATATAAGGCAATGCAGTTTTTGGAGTTCGGAATTGTTTCGGGTTAATCGGTATTGTACCGGAAGCTTCTAGAACCTTCCGGAAGGGGACCAACGTGGCCCCACCTGCCGGGAGGGGGCATGGGCCTATGAGGGAGTGCCCTGGCCGCATTGGGCCAGGGGCACAAGGCCCCATAGGGCCTAGCCGGCCAAACCTAGGGGAAACCCTAGGGGAGCTTCTAGAAGGAGGGGGGAAACTTGCCCCCCACTCTTCCCTCCTTGGCCGCCGGCCTAGGCTTGGGGGAGGGGATAGGGTTGGCGCCCACCCCTCTATATAAAGAGGGCTGGGGGCGCACCACCCCCCACACCTCCTCCTCAAACCCTAGCCGCCCTGCTGCCCTCCTCTCTCTCTCCCTCCCGACTGCGTGTAGGCGAAGCCCTGCTGCAGAAACTCTCCACCACTTGCATCGCGCCGTCGCATTGTAGATCCAATCCGTCTCTCCACCATACTTGCTGGACCGAGGAAGGAGGAGACGTCGAGGTGCTGCACGTGTGCATCTCTCGGAGGCATCGCCACTTGCGGTGCTAGATCGGATCGGATCGCGAGGAGGAGAAGCGACTACGACTACATCACCCACGTTCCGACGAACGTTCCGCTGTGCGAATCTTCAAGGGTATAAAGATCTCATATAATCCCCCTCGTTGTTTGCATCTCCTAGATTAGATCTTGGCTTTCCCGTTCGCATCCGTAGAAATTTTTTGATTTACTATGCTGTGAAACCCTTCAACATGTTCCCGATGACTTTTTTGGAAGGATTTGCTGCTTCCGTTGCTTCACTGGAGCGAGGGCGTGGAGGTTGTCGGGGTACCCGGACGTATGTGCGATCACGGATGCACCACTGCTTTGCGGTGCTGGACTTGATGGTGCTGGACCGGCTGGACCAGATGAACTTCATCACGATCTTAAGATCGGCAAACGTTCGACTACAGCATCCACGAGTACAACCTTGTTAACGCTATTCGGTCTTCAAGGGTATGTATTATATGGATGTATATCCACCCGTTGCTTGTATCTAGTAGATAGATCTTGATACTTAGTTGTTTCCATAGTTGGAAATTTTTTGTTTTCTATTTTGTGAATCCTACAATTATAGCTGTGATGGTTCTATACTTTTTTTTTTGCCTTAGTGAGCAATAACGATGGTACACGACATCCAAAATGGCGCATAAAGCCATATGTTAAGGCGTTGGCAACACTCTTGCATAGATAGCATGAGATAGACCATGATATCTTGTCTTGCAACATGGTAAGTTGGTCCCTTATCCATTCTTAACATGCTTTGTGTGTTTTAGTGGTCACCACTTGCAGATTTTGTTGCCACATGTATCCTTTCGTGACTTCATCTTGTTCATCATCGACAAACATGGACATCGTGTATCTGTTTTAGACCCATTGTTTGAACCTCTATTGGGGGAGAGATGCCAATTAAAATTACAGAGGGGCTCATGTTATCTAAAGGAAGCTTTCTAAATAGCACAACGTGGCTAGAATTCTGATATATATTTTGGCCATGTTAATACTCTCGAAGTATTCCAATATAAATAATCCATGATAGGTGATTTTATTTGGTTATCATTACAAACAATTTATTTTATAATTATCGTCCTAATGAACAATATAGCAATAATCCATTTATTTACAGGAAGTTGTCGGATTACTTAGTTTTTTGATTTATGCTCCCATAGGATGGTAAAAGATTTGTTCATCCAATTTTGCACTGTTTGTATGTTCATGATTATTAGATTTTTATGGAAAAACTCCATGTTAACAATGTAGATTGCTCGCAAAAATGGATATGAGTTGAGGAAGAAGTTTTTGATACACATGCTCAAGTACCATGGAAATGAAGTTGAGGACAACATTTTTTATGTTGTTCGATGATACTTTAGGCATGTCAAAAGAGGATGGCTTAGTGAATAAGTGATAATTTATCGGTCCTTGTATTTTATACACATTACACTAAACTATGTGAAATAAACTCGCATATGTTTTTACATATTAGTAGTTATTTTTAGATACTCTTAAATACTTTCATTGTTTACATGCTAACATGCGATACTGGACATACGGTAAGAGTCATGACAATGCACAAACATTCCACTAGTGAACAATAATATCAGTAGAGATTGATGAAATAACTAGTTTCACGATAAGTCCGTAAATCTTTCCCCATATAGTAGTATTATACGTATCGGCACAAGGTATGGATGGAGCCAAACAATCTCACTAGAAGCCAGTCAACATAAAAGATAACTACTCAAAACAGGGTCCACCTTATATATACTCCCGAAGTGACATTTTTTAGCCATTAGGGAAGTGTCGTTATCGCTTAATAAAGAAGCTAATATATTAGACATACGGCTCAAACTTGAGATCTAGTAGCAATTTGAGAGCTAATTAGCCAACCAAAAAACGGACTTTGTCATTTTCGGTGGAGAAGGAAAGTGACGACGACAACATTGTTGTCCGGACTGGTCCTAAGATTTTCGTCGGCACGCTACAATAGTGGGAAACAGGAACACCCGACACTCTTCAGGAAGGCCACACCCGAAAGCGTCGCCGCGTTGGCGTCACAGTGACAGGGATTTATCCCTCCCCCCCCCAAAGCAAGCACATCATCGGACAAGTCATAGTGCTCCACCAACATACGCCGTCACGGTCTAGAACCCATCATCGCCATACCACCATGGAAAACACCATGATGCCAGTCAGACTAAGAAGCGGCCATAGACAGGGAGTGGCATAAACGCAACCACGTAGGAGGGAACAACCTCCATCGCGATGGTGGTAGTCAACGAGACATAGCGCCGGACCACAAGGAGGGTGGCAGCAGCAGTCACCTCGATATTTTCAGTTGCCTGTCTCAGCGCCGGACCATTCGTCCAATCTCGGGCAGAACTTGACGCATTACCATATACAAGGGCATGCGCCGTGTAGTACTCCATCCGTTTCAAAATATAAGATGTTTTAGGTTTGTGTAGCGAATGTATCTAGACTACTTTTACTATATAGGTTCACTCAGGTTTGAAGTGAATCTAGACACTAAAAGAAGTCTAGATACATTTTCTTCACAAATCTAAAACATCTTATATTTTGAAACGGAGGGAGTATTATTCATGGTGAAATTGCAATCTATGTGCTGGCTTAGCCGCTTAGGTATCAGGTAAGATTCGTGAGCCTTAAAGATGGCAGATTATGATTCGGTATTATTCTAATCTAAAAGGAGTTCCTAAAATTCTTAATAGGCCCAACAAGCATGGAAGAATTCGTCGCCAAATATTCCCCAGGAGAACAAGCCGACTGCCACGACGATGGAGTAGATTAGCTCCGTGATCACCTGACATAAATAGTAGGATGATATCAACAACTTAGACATAAAAAATTCTCAGACGGCTAAGATCTATACGCTCAAATAATACGCACAGTTCAGAAAGTACTGGCATTTTTTATATACCATTAATGGCCAAAATTGTTTTTAAGTATTTGTCAATCTGTGACTTGGAGTTCCCAACAAAAAAAATGTGACTTGGAGTTGGAGCATATATCTATAGCGTTCTTTTGGAGCTCGTCCAAGAGTGAGCTCGATTTTTGAGCGTGGGAGATTTTGAATTAAATAGTTTCAAAAGAATTAAAAAATATATGCATGTAGTTAATGTTGTATTATTGCAGTGTATGAAATATATTGTATTTTGAGCTCAGAAAAAATGACAAATTCAGATTTTTAGTGTCGCTAAAAAGTTGGCAACAATAAACCCTTTTTTTTCGAAATTCCACTGATCTATTAATGTAGTACAAAAAGCCTTAAGAGTAATAGAAATTACAAATAGGTTATTAGAACACCCAGCTCTATGGATTTTGTTTTTTTATGAAATTGTATCTTTTTCTCAGACCAAAATACATTGTATTTTGTTGCAAAAATTTGCACACTGCTACAATACAATATTGACCACATGCTGGTATTTTCTTTTGAAGTTTAAAACAATTCACTGTAGCAAAAGAGCCCCGGACGAGCTCCAAAGTGTATTTCTGAGAAAGCACGTACTATTGTTATTGTTTCATGGAAGACCTAATTTTTTCGAGTTGAGAACTCTCTTGCAGTTCGTTGGTAGCAGCCGGACGCAGAGGTCGTACGGACACCAGAGACGCGAGTTCAAGTTCTCATTCTTCTATAGAATTAGGGTAGCCGTGGAATCCCCGGTTACTCTCATTCTTTTTTTTATTTTTTTCAAGTTTTGTCCTGTACAAAACTAGGTTTTTTTTTAGCAGGAACTCTGTACATAACTAGGTTTTTTTTTTTTAAGGATTGTACAAAACTACGTTTTTTTTGACACTCTTGTACAAAACTACGTGGACTTAAAAAAAGGGGCAGTCTAGAAAAAGTAAAGCCCAGTTCGATATATTTAGAACAAAGGCCCAAATGGCAGCCCGTCCCAAGGGCCCGCTCACCGGCCACCTCTCGGCTCTCGCTTCGCGGCCGCTCGGTTCGCCGCCGTCCACCGTCCCAGAACCCTACTTGGAACTTAACCAAGCCACCGCCCCGCATCGACTGGAGCTACTCCGCCGCCGGGGATGGAGGACATCGAGGACGTGCTGGGACCGGCCGGGTTTTCCGACGGCGGAGCGCCTCCCGGGCTCCGCCTCCCCCTTTCCACTGTCGCCGTCAAGCCCAAACGCAGGTCGTCCAGGCTCGCGCAGACGCAGTCTCAGCCCGATGCCCGGATCCCAGGCACGCAGGTACCGCCACCGCCATCCGGCGATCCTTTTACGATACGCTCCATGTCTGTGTTGACGTATTACCATCGTCCCTTGCTTAGTCTGGTTGGCTTACTGGTTCCTGTGGTCTTTGTGCTGCAGACGATATATGTGAAGACATTCGGGTGCTCACATAACCAGGCAAGCTTCCTCTACATTGCTCTCTGCCTAGCAGTTCTACCGGCCATTACTTTCTTACGCTAGTTTCTGAACTACTTAGCTCATATGATGTGCTATATGATTACTTAGCATGCTGTAATTTCCACGGTTCAAGTAAACAGTTCTTCAAGAGTGCTGGCTGACAGTAATTGGTGGAACAGCTGATGTGATTAATTTTGTACGGCTTAATTAGTGCTTGCTTCCTGGTTTGTGCTTAATGGCGCGTGCCTGGTGCTAATGCTAGGATGGGAAGCCAATGACTTTGCTAGTGCTAATATGTAACCCTCTGTTCTTCTCTATTCTACAGAGTGACAGTGAGTACATGTCGGGGCAGCTCTCGGCGTTCGGATATGCAATCACTGAAGAGCCTGAAGGAGCTGATTTGTGGCTAATTAACACGTATGGTTATAGTGTCTTTTTTGGTTATTTCTTTATCTCCATCTCCTACAACAAGCTGACTGGATGCCCATAAAAGTATACATGAACTAATTTAAATTAACAGGCAGTTTCAAACTGGTCTGGATTTCTGTAGCAATAATACTAGCTATTTTCTTGTACTAGAAAATGACATACCCTTCCGCTCTTGGTACCGAATGCATTTTTATTTCATTTATATTTTAATTCCATGCTAATTGGTATGCCTTGTGGAGTTTTGGTGCCTAATGTTGAAATGTGTAGCTTCTGTATATGGGTAGATCCTGACATGTGCCTTTGCCATTCCAGATGCACTGTGAAAAATCCTAGTCAATCTGCCATGACAACTCTCATATCAAAATGCAAGAGCGCAAACAAGCCACTAGTTGTGGCTGGCTGTGTACCACAAGGAAGCCGGGATCTGAAGGAGCTTGAAGGTATTAGTATAATAGGAGTGCAGCAGATAGATCGGGTTGTTGAAGTAGTTGAGGAAACCTTAAAAGGGCATGAGGTCCGACTGTTGAGTAGGAAAACACTGCCATCTCTTGATTTACCTAAGGTGAAATTTATACATTGCATATGTTGTCATGTGTATTAACTGTATCTGGCAAGTTTTTATGTTAAGCCTAATGACTGATAATAGCTACCCTTTGCAGGTTCGAAAGAATAAATTTATCGAGATTCTTCCCATAAATGTTGGGTGTTTAGGTGCTTGTACTTACTGCAAGACAAAGCATGCCCGTGGTCATCTGGGAAGTTATACTATAGACAGCTTGGTTAGTATACTTGAATGATTCTATCATGGACAAAAATATTGCTTCTTCTGAAAATTTTGAAGCAAATTATTTGTTTCTTATTCACTATAGGTAGATCGTGTCAAAATTGTTGTCTCGGAAGGAGTTCGGGAGATATGGTTAAGCAGTGAAGATACTGGTGCTTATGGTATTCTTATTTTCCAGATTAGTGTAGATCTACTGAGTGGTACATGGCATATATCTTCATGGTACCACTACTTTGCATATCTGATCTTGTTTTTTTAGGCAGGGATATTGGTACGAATCTTCCAAATCTCTTAAATGCAATTGTTGCTGAGCTTCCTGTGGACAGAAGCACAATGCTTCGCATAGGCATGACAAATCCCCCTTTCATTCTGGAGCATTTGAATGAGATAGCTAGTGTTTTGCGCCATCCTTGTGTTTATACCTTCCTTCATGTTCCTGTGCAGTCAGGAAGTGATGCTGTTTTGAAGGTATGCTTGAACTTCTGATTTTTCTTGTCTGATAGTAGCAGTACCCCTCAGAGACTAGAAAACATTATTTGTTTATTTTAACTATTTTTATGATTGCACATCTCAGGCAATGAACCGTGAATACACTGTCAGTGAGTTCAGGATGGTAGTTGACACTCTCTGTGAGCTTGTACCCGGCATGCAAATTGCCACGGATATTATTTGTGGCTTTCCTGGTATGGTAGCAAGTATTTGGTTCCGTTATTCAGTCTTCTTTTCTTAATAGTTATCAATTAGCTTATGGCCATGCATATGAACTGTTAGGATAAAGTTGGTAATAGTTTGTTCTGAACCCTATGTTACTTTGTTTTCAGGCGAGACTGATGAAGATTTTGCTCAAACTGTTAACCTTATAAAGGAATATCAGTTACCTCAAGTTCACATATCACAATTTTACCCCAGACCAGGTATCTTGTTCTTCCAAATCCCATGTTATGGTCAACCAATTATCTGTATTTTCTTCCTTCAGCTACAGCTCTAATGTTATTTCTTTAGGAACACCTGCTGCTAGGATGAAGAAAGTGCCTAGCATTGAAGTGAAGAAACGAAGTCGTGAATTGACCTCAGTTTTTGAAGCTTTTTCACCATATGAAGGACTGAAAGGCAAAGTGGAGAGGATATGGATTACTGAAATAGCCACAGACGGTGTTCATTTGGTAAGTTCAGTTTGCAGTCACCGAATGTCGATAATCGATATTGTTAATGTCAGATGCCAAATTTATGCTTAAGAGAAACTTTTGCCTGAATCACCTTTTGTTGCACAGGTAGGACATACCAAAGGTTATATCCAGGTCCTTGTGATTGCTCCAGATAGCATGTTAGGAACATCAGCAGATGCGAAGATCACATCTGTCGGAAGATGGTCTGTGTTTGGTGAAGTGATAGAAGGGTCTGTTGCAGTAAAGGAAGCAGCACCAAAGCAAAACTGTGCTGAAGTGCAGCAAGGGAGTAGACAAAATCATGTGGAGGAGGAAGCCACTTGTTCTACAAACACCTGTGATTCCTGTGCATGCTCGGGTGCAGAAAGCGCAGCACAACAATGTAGCCCGCAGCAATGTAAAGATCCATCTGATGCACCCACAGATTGCTGTGATGCTACTCGCCAGGAAGCACCTCAATCTACGCTTGTGAGAAGAAATGTGGAGGGAACAGTAAAAGCAAGTGGAATTGGTACAGCAACACCGATAGCGAAAGATCAGCAGGCAAATGTCACTAGGAGAGCACTAAACATTGACATGATTCTTTGGGGTGGTCTGGCCGTAAGCTTTGCCACAACGGTGGCCGTACTTGTGCTGCTTACCTACAAGATTTCGAACACGCCCTCCTATTAGGCTGGAGCTTGTAACTGTAATTTTCCTCTCCATTTTGGTGATTTTCCTCATGGAACCATTGTAATGCCAACTTATGCTGCTGAAATACAAATTCCCCTGTAATATTTTTCTGTGATTACCCTATTCTCTGAAACTTGTGTGTCGAGAGCGAGGAGCATGTATCATATTTCTGTTCGAGGCAATTTGTCCGTTCATGTACTATTAAATTACGAAAGAGGAAATGCTGAATGTTTCACTTACTGAAAGTAAACATCAGATAAGATACCAAATTCCAAAGACAAACGGGGTTTCTGAACAGAGTTTTAAGATTCTCTAACGGAAAAATTGGAAGAACTCTCTTCAGTTGTCAGGAAGGTTAGTGGTGAACATGAGCAAAAGATGAACACGAGACACAGAAAGGCAAATTCAGTAAAAGGAAGAAGAGTAAATTCTTCAAATTATCTGAAAAAATAAAAAGAATTATCAGAGCAAAAGATGAACACGAGACACAGAAAGGCAAATTCAGTAAAAGGAAGAAGTGTAAATTCTTCAAATTATCTGAAAAAATAAAAAGAATTATCAGAGCAAAAGATGAACACGAGACACAGAAAGGCAAATTCAGTAAAAGGAAGAAGAGTAAATTCTTCAAATTATCTGAAAAAAATAAAAAGAATTATCAGAGCAAAAGATGAACAGAGACACAGAAAGGCAAATTCAGTAAAAGGAAGAAGAGTAATTTCTTCAAATTATCTGTAAAAGTAAAAATAATTATCAGAGCCAGGTTTCGATCCTGGGACCTGTGGGTTATGGGCCCACCACGCTTCCGCTGCGCCACTCTGATCTTGTTGTACGAAGTGGTTTAGGACACTATAAGTTGTCATACTGATCGGTACAGTACAGATTTCAGGCCAATGTTCCAGCGGCCGGCCATCGAAGACGTGTTACTGGTACCAAGATTTGCCAGAGCGGTGGCTGCTCGTTTCGTTTCAGCGCAGGTACCCGGGACAGATAGCTGTCGTGGTTCGTGAGGAACGGAGAAGAGAAGAAAGACCCTGAGCCTGAGCTCGTCTCAAACTCGAAGCGCAAGATCGACGAAAATAATGCGTTCATCAGAACCTCGACGGTACAGACGAGCTCCCAGGCATGTACGCAGGCTCCCCTGACACGCGGCGCGCGACGTGGTCAACAAGCGCCACCGCGGACGAACGCACGTGAGCTGCACGGCCACCTCCGGAACCGAACAGAACAGCTGCGTCAAGCGGGGGTCTATCCAAAACTGCTCGTATTTCCTCGCTCGCCTCAAAAGCAAGGCTTTGTTGGGAGCTTCGCTCGGTGGTGAATGCGGTAGCCAGGCACACTTGCTGGTGCGTGCTACGAACGCGTGCCACGCGCCGCGCGTCGCGTCGCCTCGGCGCGGGAGCCGGCGTCGCGCGTGTCGGCCACCGCCCCCGGTAGAAGTGGAACGGCGCTAACTCGTAGGCCTGGCGCCGGTTTACCCGATAAGGTAAAAATTATAGAAAATGATATGGATCCCCCAAGTACCCATCGTCCTCCTTCCCCAAAATCGCCACAAATTTCATTTTTCTGCAAAACGGTCCGTTGCTATATATGTCCCCGTTTTTGCTTCCAAAGCAAAAAACATGTTCGTTTTAAAAATAGAACGTCTCGCCGGAGATCGTGCAGCAAATTTTTTTTGCTAATGCAGCAAAACCGATTTCGCCGGAAACTTTTTTTGCTGCATGGTCTCCGGCGAGGGTCATCAACGAGTTGTTTCCGAGATGTCTCCGGCGAAGACGGTTTTGCTGCATTAGCAGAATTTTTTGCTGCATGGTCTCCGGCGAGGTCTCCGGTGAGGTCTCCGGCGAGACGTTCTATTTCTAAAACGAACCGTTTTTTTTGCTTCGGAAGCAAAAGCGGGAACATATGCAGCAAACGTGGGATGTTTTGCAGCAAAACGCGAGATTTTGTGCTATTTGAAGGACACGTGGCGCATGGAGGACCAGGACGATGGGGGTCCCATCGTCCGGAGGACGCCTAGCGCGGTCCAAAAATTATACTATACTGGACTGCGGGAGGAAGCGCAACGCAAGTGCGGTTCAGTCAGAGAGAGCGCGTCTCTCGTCTCCAGCTGACAGTGCAAACGGGCCGAAACAGAAAAATAATCGCTATTTTGTGGGTTGAGACAAAATAGCAGATCCGGTAAAACTTACCAAACCGTAAATTCTTTTATAGGCGACCAGAAAAGCATCGTCCGAACCCGTATCTGGATTCAGGACCGAACTGAGGGCCCCCATATCACATAGAAACACTTGGCGCGACGGAATATTCGGCTAGCCCTGTTCATTCAACTCACCCCCCCCTCCCTACGCGCTGCAAGCCGTCGCCGCCCCAGATTAACTGTGCGCCTCGCCTATTCGTCCCACGGAGAAGCCGCCCGTCGCCCGCCGCCACCATTCCCTACCGCAACACAGCTGAAGGGACCTCGCGACGGAGATCCTCCCTGCTATGATACACATCTCGTCCTCCCGTCCCCCGATTTCATAGTCAAATTTGCGCACGGATCCTCAACCATTTGATCTCGATTTCTAGATGGACTTGATCCCAGAGGAACAATTCTTATTCTCTGACTCAGTCCTTGTAAGACGACTCCAACGTGGAGACGCTGCTCGCCAACCACCGACACACATGTTGGTGACTGTTTTGGCCGTCAAGGAACAGCAAGACAGCTAGATAAAGAGGAGGCGGGGCTCCAAGGTTGGCCGTCTTTGCATCCCATGCAACCACAAGCTGGACTGCGACTCATGCAATATTACTTTGCCTAGGTACCAACATATACACCTCACCTCTTTCATAGACAATATCGAACGCGACGCTCTCTTTTTGTCAAGATTATGAGAGCTTGCGAGAAGAAATGTCCTACTGCAGGTGAAAGAACATGTTGGGCCCCCATGTGTGGTTTTGGTAATTAATGACAATCTTTATGGACTAATGTGTGTATTAAGTTGTACTTGTAGGAATTGTCCATTGGCATTGCTTGGAGCATGTGTTGACTTCAAGATAGATGAAATAAGAAGAAGATGTGTTGTGCAAGCTCAAAATGCGCCATCTATAGAAGATCTCATGTTTGATGCTTGCCATCCTCGGTGATCATGGATCGATGATGAGGAATCAAGAAAGGTGTCCATCTTGAGAAGGACAAGATCGTCTACATCGATCTCAAATGGAATGCTCAAGGCAAAGGTATAATATTGATAGGTTTTCCCTTTTGCCGGTCTCATGTTTGTTGGGAGACCGGGTTTAGGATAGATAATCGTACTATCAAGAGGGGCTCTCGAATGAGTAACTCGGTCACATCGTTCGGAGAGAGATCAAACCTTTGCATACTTCCATCATCGTATTTGGTTGTTATTTGGTCTTATTCATGTGAGGATATAAAGCTTGTGGTAATCTCCACAACAAGCTCTTGTTCATCAATATCGGATCTCCCATATATATCTTGTTACGATTTTGATTTATGCGGCTTTTCGGTTTCTCACCAAGTGAGGTATATCACATTATTCTACTTGATACTCTCTCACTTGTTGATAATCAATATTTCCACTTTTTATTGGGAAGCCCTTGTTGCCCTCTATCCAACGCAATTTGAATCGGGTCAATCGGAGCTTCCAATCAAAAGTTATCGCGGTTTGAATATTTGCCGTTTGAACATTGGCCTATCTTTTCCCCTTGCAAAATCTTCTGTGTCAACCGGTAGTACCGGATCTTCAACCGGTACTACCGCTTGACACCGGTACTACCGGTTCCAGTACCGGTTGGCACTGATCAAAAGGGAGAAGGGTGAATACTAGTCAGTACCCACCGGTACCACGGAGCGGCACTACCGGCCCAACCGGTAGTACCGCTTGGTACAAGCGGTACTACCGCTTGAGGCGGTCGTACCGCTCGTCGGTACCGCTGCATACTGACTAGCACCCTCCCCTCTCCATTTTGGTCAGTCCCAAGCGGTACTTGGGACCGGTACTACCGCCTGAACCGGTAGTACCGCTTACTACCTCCGGTACTACCGCTCGGGGGTAGTACCGCAAGGGCGTACCGCCCAAAGTCTGAAGAGCACTGAAGAACAAGGTCACCACCGGTACCTGGTCCGGTACTGGACCGGTAGTACCGCTTGCAAGCGGTACTACCGCTTGAGTACCGGTACTACCGCTTCATTCAGGCTCCAACGGCCATATTTTGCCCTGCCCTATAAATAGCTTTGCCCCTTTGCCCTTTAGGGTTACTTCTTCCTCCTCTTTGGATCAAAAGCGTTGCCCCTATTTGCCTTACTTCTTGAGCTTGCTTTCTCTCAATCCCTCCAATGGTTCTTGCATATTCTTGAGGGATTTGAAAGAGGAGATCTAGATCTACAATCCCGCCAATCAATCTCTCCTCTAAGTGAGGGGAACATATTGGGATCTAGATCTTGGAGTCTTTTGTGGATTTCCTCCATTGTTCTTCCTCTCTTATTCCCCCATAAGCTTTTGTAGCTTTGGTGGAACTTGGGAGAGAGAGATTTGAGCACCTTTGTGGTGTTCTTGCCATTTGCATTTGGTGCATCGGTTTGAGTTCTCTTTGGAGGATTTTATTTGAGTTACTCATTGGAGCTTGTCCCTCTTGGGTTCTTGGAACCCTAGACGGTTTGTGGCCTTGGTGGCATTGTGGACTTGGTGGCATTTGTTGGGAGCCTCCAATTAAGTTGTGGAGTTGTGCCCCAACCTTGTGAGAGGTTCCGGTTGCCACCGACAAGTGCACCGATAGTGGAAGCGTGGATCGATCCCATTAGGGTGAAATTCACCGGAGAATAAGGGGAGGCCTTTTGTGGCGTTGGTGGTTTGATACCACCCCCTCTCCAAACGAGACGTACTCCATGTTGGGAGGAACTCGGTAAAATATCGGTGTCCCCGTGTGCCTCGGTTATCTCTATACCCGAGCTCTTTACTTATGCACTTTACATTGTGATAGCCTTCGTGCTTGAAGTAATATATATCTTGCTATCACTTTGTTGTTTGTATTGCTTAGCATAAGTTGTTGGTGCACATAGGTAAACCTTAGTTGTTTCTAGGTTGTGTTTTACAAAGTAAACACTAGTTTAATTCCGCCTTTGTTGAGCCACTCTAGGAAAAGTTTTAATCGCCTATTCACCCCCCCCCCTCTAGGCGACATCCGTATCCTTTCAGCAGGCAAAAGAGAAATGCCGCCGGCCTGCTAGGGTTCAGCCCGTACCAGAAGATCTCCACAGCCATGCGAGTGCTAGCATATGGAATTCCGGCAGACTATGCCGACGAGTATCTTCGCATAGGTGAAGATACAACAATTGAAAGTGTTCGCAGATTCGCCAAGGCGGTGATACACATTTTTGGTCTTGTGTACCTCCGAGCTCTGACAGAGGAGGACACAATTAGGTTGATGGCTGACTCGGCATGCTAGGAAGTATAGATTAGATGCATTGGATATGGAAAAACTGTCCCAAAGCATGGCACGGCCAATATTGTGGCAAAAGCCAGGATGCAACAATTGTGCTTGAAGCAGTTGCATCCGAGGACTTGTGGATTTGACATTGTTTTTTCGGATTGCAGAGAACTCTAAATGATATCAATGTGTTGCAAAGGTCTCATCTATTTGCAAGGCTAGCTAGTTATGATTCTCTGGCTTGCAATTTCACAGTTAATGGTTTCACTTACAACAAGGGGTAGTATCTTGTCGACAGTATATACCCTCGTTGGTCCACATTTTTCAAGACAATCTCCAATCCAAAAAAAGGAGGCTCACTTTGCAAAGGCACAAGAGGCGGTTCAAAAATACATAGAGAGAGTCTCCAGTGTTTTGCAAGCACAATTTGCAATTGTGTAAGGCCCTGCTCGTTTTTGGGACAAGAATTCCCTTAAAGACATAATGACATGTTGTGTCATTCGTCACAACATAATTGTTGAGGATAAGAGGGATTTGAACTTGGAGCATTTCTAAGACAATGTGGGTTCTCGTGTGAAGTCAACTAGAAATGAAGATCGCATCCAAACTTTCTTTTAAACTTACCGAGAGATCGAGAACTGCACCACGCATGACCAGCTACAGCATGACCTTGTTGAGCACCATTGGCAGCTACATGACCGGTTGTAGACTGCCACTTTTACTTCGTTTGAATTTACATTCATACTTGTGTGATTTGAAACATTATTTGTATTGGGACTTATTCTTGTATTGGATTTTATTTGTATCGTTATTTGATTTGAACAATTGTTGTAATTTGGATCATTGATGTGGCATACAATTAATAATTTCAAAATTTAATTCATGTTTGATATCATATTTGTATATGACAAGTGAGATATGTGTGCTGATTTTGAATTTTTTTTATATTTTTGCGGGTTGGGGTTGAGCCCGGGCGGAACAGACACCGTATCCATGAACCGTAAAAGAGAATTTCTCTTCGAACTATAAAATCATGTTTTTCTAGTCCTGTAAAACATGTTTATAGTTCATGCTTTTATAGTATCTGCTAGAGATGCTCTAAGAGACACTGAAATGCGCCACCAGTAAAATTTTGACGAGTATACGGTTTTAAGAATAAAAAGAATATTTATAAGAAGACTACATATTTGATTTCTCAATTCTGGTGGGGGTGATGGAGAAGGGGAAAAAACACAGGTATGCATGATGGAAGTTGAGCTTTCCAAAAAAAAGTTTAGAATAGGCTTTAGGGACCTCCACTCTTTTAATCTTTCCATGCTAGCAAAATAAGTTTGGAGAGTTATAGGTGAGTCAATTATGTGACCAAGTTTTCCGTGCTAAATATTATCGTGATGATGATGTCCTTAAGGCCGGTGCTAAGCCTTAGAGCTCTTTTAACGTGTTGGCAATGGGGATTCAATTCATATATGAAATGACCCATGGATACCTAGTAGCCCCAATCGCAAGATTACCACACTAAGAGGAGATTGTAGCCTAATAAAAGTGCGGGAGCTTATAAACCCTACCACGGGTACGTGAGATCAAGAGTTTGTTCAAGATATCTTTCACCCTATTGATAGTTGATACAACAAAGATCCTCCAAATTCCTTTGAACACTAATTGGTTTGATGATTTTTTAGCTTGGCCTGGAACCCGTTGGTACGTTTTCTGTCAGCTGTCACTTATCAATGGTACTTTTTTGAATAACCCAACCTAGAAAATTATCTAGAGTTTAAACGTACCGGTGAAAGTTAAGATCTTCGGTTGGAGAATTCTGCTTCCTATTTCCCCCTGAAAAATATCCTATTGAAATGTCATATTGGTACTGATGGTAGCTTCCCATTGTGCAACGGCTCGAATGAAGACATTTTGTATATGTCATTCCGATGCCAGAGAGCGGAAAATGTTTGGAGATACCTAGGCTTGGAGAATATGATCACTGATGCAATTGTCCCAGATCACTCAGGAATGAAAGTCTTTGAATCCCTTCTCCTACTTCCTGTGACTAACTCCTGGGTATAGTTCCATCAAAATTCATAATATGATCGCAGTAGCGGCTTGGTACATACGATGGCTACGACATCGGCAAAATCACGGTGAGCAGATCCCGCCTATTCAAAATTGTGCTTCCTTTATTAGTGCTATTACAAGGCTCTCTCCTCCCTACCCATTGTTTTGAGAGTCGTGCGGATAAGCTTGGGTCTCTCATGAGCCCCTCTCGCCAGAGTAGCCGGCGGGAGGCAGTGGAGGAGAGACGTGTAGGGGTTCGTAGCATGGAAAACAAAAAAATTCTACCGCATGCATACAAACAAGCCAAGATCTATCTACTAGATTGAAGCAATGAATCGATTAGAGTACTCACCCTCGAAGATTCCAAAGCGGTTAACGAGAGCAGATTCTCGTGGGTGATGTAGTCGTACACTTGCCGATCTCAAGATCGCGTAGACGATCCTTCCGGCAGCGCTTCCGCAGTGGGTCACACGTTCGGTACTCGATGAATACCTTCCTCTCCCTTGTTCCAGCAGGCAGCGGAGGTTGTAGTTCTCCCCTCGCGATTCTGGCAGCATGACAGCATGGTGTTGGAAGTAGAGGGAAGATCCCGCAGGGCTTCGCCTAAGCCGGTGCGAGTTATTGTGGATCTAGGATTTCCGGCGATTTAGGGTTAGAAGGCCGGAGAGGAGGAGGTGGTGTCGACGGCGGCTAGGGCGACGACGACGGGCCGGCGGTGGCGTGCGGCGGTGGCGGCGCATGGGTGGGAGGGCTTGGTGTTGTGGTCTTTGGGGCAGCCCTGCGGTGACCCAGCATACCACTGCATGATGTAGTACACTAAAGTCATTGACATAACACCAATGAAACACCGTTCACTAGTATTATATCCCTCAGAGTGGTACAACAGAAACATAGCAGGTCCAAGACATGACTATAGGTTACAACTCAACTCTTTACATAAGATCCAGAGAACACTCTAGGTTAAAGAGAGAGAAAGAAACTTCTTACAAAGAAGAATCATAAATAAATAACTCAAAAACTATCATACTATTAAGACTAGTATCTTAACTAATGGTCAGGCATTGCTGCTATCGTAATACATTACAGAAATAGGTTTTAGGACTAGAGATTATCTTACTATCTAATCAGTAACTTCGTCTTTACTTGAGTTGGTGTATATGTTGAACTTCTTGACTTTATTGAAGAACTTTAGCTTTTGATGATGATTCCTGGAGCATAACTTGATGTAGACGTCGTCTTAATGGCTTCGGAATCTAGCAAGGATTAAGAAGATACGTTGAGTATGAGCATACTCAGCAAGTTCACTAGAAAAGGAGTGTTTGACACTATATCTACAGCCACAAACCAAAGGTCGTAGGCAATGCAGGTTTTCGTAAACATTTCTTCAAAGGTTGCTTTTATTCTGAAAAGCTATGTCCGTCAGCCTTCACGGGTTTATCAGAACTTTCATGGAGTTCCTTTTCCGTCGCGTTCGCAGCTCCTTCCCAGAACAGGGAGTAACAAGTTACAGTTCTTACACTCTGCAGAGGTGCGTCACTTTACCCATGAGAGACCTTAGGTTTTGTTGCACGACCGGGAGTATGTCCCTGTTCAAACTTCCTTGGTTTGAGGCCCAACCTAAGATCCAAGCCAATCACTGCCTTCTCCGCTACCCCGCATGTCTCCTTGGTGTACGCCAGCCCACCTATTGAATTACGGTTATTGGCAGTACAGACCGTTCAGATGCTGGAACTACCGTGGGGCGTTGAGGGCTCCTACCCATATGCTGCATATCCTCTATGAATTACCAATTAATATGCACGCTACGAGTTATAATAGCCACGACCCGCACATCCGGCTCCATGCGAGAGGGAAAAGATACAGCTGACTCCTCCGTCCCATTCCAAATCTCATGGTCAACGCGTAATATGCGACGCAAGAATCACTGGCGACATTGGTTGTTAATTCCTAGATAATGTGTTCCTTTACCACCGGAACTCTTATAGTAGGTTATTACCTCATGGTAAATAACCTATAATCACATTAATATAAAAATAGTATTTTCTATCCTTTTTCAAATGCAGGTGATGACAACACTGGATTTGCAAAATACTTTACAGAAAATAATCAAAGGACATGAGCAAGTGTGAAATTGCCTTTTGTGATTGCAAGATTATGCACTCGCGGTCTTCGAGATAATATAAAAGATCCAATATCTGAAATCAGCATCATTGGTCCGGTAAGGACTAATGTTTAAAGAACCAAGATGATATTATGCATAAGTAATGTAATGCAATTTCGTAAAGTCGAATCCCGGGGATAACGTTGATCTAGGGTTTGGATACTGTAAATGGTTTCCTTTAGAATCTGTTGTCCTTTTAGATAAGTTTCATACTTGTGCTTCTTATTAAAGATTGTGAGTGTGTGTGAAACACCATGTAATTATAATAAAGCACACACAATAATTGAATACTCAAGTGGAAAATGTATCTGAAGACTATGTATATAAGGTTCGTTCATCATTTAGAGCTTTCATAAAAATGCTTATGTTTTGTTTTATAATGTATCTTAAAAGAATAACTTTTGAAGAAAATCTTACTTAGCTAAGTGAAATTATTTAAACTTTAAGTTAACCTTATTAGGTGTTCTTTCTAGTTATAGTCCTTAAGTAAGAAAGAATTACTTCATTTGAATAATGATATTAGTAGTATTTGAGACTTATCTATCTTGGTTTTTAACTTGGTTAGTTTGGTATTGAGATGCCTGAGGTCTTAGTTAAAATAGATCAAAGTTAACTATAAAAAACATAATAAAGTCTTTAGTATTATATTTAAAGTCTTGTGGACTAAAGTTAACTTTAAAGACATACATAGACTTATGGTGTATTACTTATGATACTTGTATCTTGTGTACTTTATAATGTTTCCTTAAAGTCACTTAAGAATGGTTATACTTTTATTTGGTGTAGTGGTTTCTTGATTTTTTAATGGAATAGAATCATTTATCTTTTTGTGAATGAATGGTTATAATTGGTGATAAGGAAAATAACATTACTACTACTTATGTATTCACTATAGTGTTCTGATTTGTTTAAAAACTTGTGGTTGAAGTAAGTAAAGAGGTTTTATTTAATCCCAAATTATTTTTGAAGATTTTATATTTGATAAAGATCTTTTTGTTGGAGATATGCCCTAGAGGCAATAATAAATGTAGTTATTATTATATCTTTGTGTTTATGATAAATGTTTACATTCATGCTATAACAGTATTAACCAGAAACATTAATACTTGTGTGATTTGTAAACTAAATTAGAGTCCCTAGTAAAGCCTCTTTATAATACTAGCTTGTTGGTTAATAAATGATTATGGTTTCCTGATCATGAACATTGAGATGTTATTAACAACAACATCATATCATTAGGAGAATGGTATGATGGACATACTCCTATAGATGAGCGTAGCATAAAGATCAAGTCATTTTAATAGTTCAATTTCTATAAGCTTTCTGATACATAGTAACCTAATTCCTTCGACCATGAGATCATGCTAATCACCATCACCGGAAGGATGCTTTGATAACATCAAACACCACACCATAACTGGGTGGCTATAAAGGTGGCATTGAGTGTTCGGAAAGTATGGGTTGAGGCACATGAATCAAGAGTGGGATTTGTCCATCCATATGACGGATAGATATACTCTGGGCCCTCTCGGTGGAATGTCATCCAATTAGCTTGCAAGCATGTGACTGGCTCACAAGGGATCACTACCACGGGAACAAGAAAAGAGTACTTATCAGTAACGAGGTTGAAATAGGTATGCAGAGATACTGACGATCAAAACCTCGGATAAGTAAACTATCATGAGACAAAGGGAAATTGGTATCATATGTAAGTGGTTCATTCGATCACAAAGTAATCATAGAAATATGTGGGAGCCATATGAATTTCCAGATTCCTCTATTGGTTATTGATCGGAGAAGTGTCTCGATCATGTCCGCATAATTCACGAACCGTAGGGAGACACACTTAAGGATTCGATGTTGTTGAGTAGTTATGGAATGATGAGAAAGAGACCGAATGTTGTTTGGAGTCTCGGATGGGATCCGGGATATCACGAGGAGATCCGGAATGGTCCGGAGAATAAAATTCATATAAGGAAAGTCTTGTTTTGGAGTTCGGAAATGATTCCGGTGTTTTCACTAGGAATGTTCTAGAAGGGTCCGGAAGGTCCGGCACTCAGGAGGGGAAGGGTACATGAATGTGTCATGACAATGTGGAATGGTTGCATCATGTACTAGGTCACTTGGCTGGACAATATGGAGAGATAAATCAAATCCAAGTTTGAAAGTCAAACGCCAATTTGAAAAGTCAAACTCCAAGTTTGCTTGGTGGAGGGAGAGTAGGAAACCTACTTGGGGAGGAAGTCCCACTCCCTCCACCCGCCGGCCAAGGAGGAGGAGTTGGAGGAGGACTCCCTCCTCCCAAGCCACCACCCTCCACCTATATAAGGAGGGGTAGGGCTGCCCCCTACCCTCACACCCAAAACCCTAGCCTCAAGTCGCCGGCGCCACCACCTCCTTATGCCGCCACCTAGGGTTCCTCCAACTCGGCGAGTTGGGGTTTCCCCAAACCCTAGCCGCCGGACACACCCTCCCCTTGGTGCCCTCTAAACCCTAGATCACCAAGGCCTCTCTCATAGTCCACCATACTCGCTTCGGCTTAAGGCGAAGCCCTGTGAGATCTCCCCTCTACTTCCGACACACGCCGTCGTGCTGTCGGAATCACGGTGAGAGTGCTACAACCTCCGCTACCTGCTGGAAAAAGGGAGAGGAAGGTCTTCATCGAGTACCGAACGTGTGACCGACTGCGAAAGCGCTGCCGGAACATAGCGCCGGAAGGATCGTCTACGCGATCTTGAGATCGGCAAGTGTACGAATACATCACCCACGAGAATCTGCTCTCGTTAACCGCTTTGGAATATTCGAGGGTGAGTTCCTCTATCGACTCGTTGCTACAATCTAGTAGATAGATCTTGGCTTGTTTCTTTGCATGCGGTATAAATTTTTTGTTTTCCATGCTATGAACCCCTACAGTGGTATCAGAGCCGTGTCTATATGTAGATCTGTTGCACGAGTAGAACACAATGATCATTGTGGGCGGTGGTGCTTTTATTATCAATTGCTTTTTGTGTACTTTGCATCTTGCGGTATGGTGGGATGAAGCGGCCCGGGCTAACCTTACATTACATCGTTCATGAGACTTGCTCCACGCTCAACATGCAACTTGTATTGCATAAGTGGCTTTGCGGGTGCCTGTCTCTCCCATCATAGTATAGATCCAATTTACAACGGGCACTTGATAGTTCAAGCATCAACGTTGTGGTTCTTGTTCGTAAGTTAGATCGACACTTATTGAAAGCCCCAAACCACGTAAAATATGCAAAGAAAAATAGAGGCGTCTAACTTTGTTTTGCAGGGGTGTGCTGTGATGTGATATGGCCATGATTGTGATTATATTTGATGTATGCAATGTTCCTTATTGTAAGTTGGCAACCGGCAGGAGCCATATGGTTGTCTTTAAATTCCGTTAAGACCCGCGTGTCTATTCAAAGTAGTTGTAATAGTTGAAGCTGGTGGACGACAACCATGAAACGACGCCATTGACCTTGATGCCATACCAGTGATGATGGATATCATGTCCGTGCTTGAAGATGGAGATCGGAAGCACAAGAAGAAAGTCCATATCATATCACATATTATGAATTGCATGTGATGTTAATCCTTTATGCATCTTGTATTGCTTAGTTAACGACGGTAGCATTATAAGATGATTCCTCAAGCACACAAATTTCAAGTTTTAAAGTGTTCATCCTTAGTAACAACCATTGCTAAAGCTCGTTGTTTCGAAGCACCACGTGATGATCGGGTGTGTTAGATTCTGCGAGTGTATACAACGTGAGAAAGCCAAATTTGCTCATGCGGAAGATAAGGTTTGATATTGATGAGCCTAGCATGTACAGACATGGTCTCGGAACACGGATCACCGAAAGGTAAAGCATGATTCATATAGTAGATATGATGAACATGTTGATTGTTCGCCATTGAAGTTACATCAACTCTCGTGATGATCGGTTTTGATGTGGTGGATTTGGTTCGTGTGATCACTAAAACAATGTGAGGGATATTGTTTTGAGTGGGAGTTCACCTAGATTAATTTAACTATTAATTAGAACTCAATTTGTCATAAACTTAGTCTAAACTATTGAAAAATATGTTATAGATCAATGGCGGCCCCTACCATCAATTTTAATGCGTTCCTAGAGAAAGAAAAATTGAAAAACAATGGAAGAAACTTCGCGGATTGGTTCCGCAATTTGAGGATTGTCCTCAATGCTGGTAATTTGACCTATGTGCTGGATGCACCGCTAGGTGAACCACCTGCAGCTACTGATACCGATGAAGTAAAGAATGTTTACCTCACTCGGAAGAATCAGTACTCCACAGTTCAGTGTGCTATCTTGTATGGTTTGGAATCGGAGCTTCAGAAAAGGTTTGAGAACCATGACCCACATGATATTGTCCGTGAACTCAAAATGATATTTGAGGCTCACGCGGCAATTGAGAGTTATGAGGCTTCTGAAAAGTTCTTTAACTGCAAGATGGAAGAGGGCAGCTCCGTCAGTGAGCATGTGCTTAAGATCTCTGGGCACGCAAACAAACTCCAAAGTTTGGGTATAGTGATTCCTAATTCTTTGGGGATTCATCGTGTCCTCCAATCACTACCACCAAGTTACAAGAACTTTGTGATGAACTACAATATGCAAAACATGGACAAGACGTTGCCAGAACTCTTCTCCATGTTGAAATCTGCAGAAGTGGAGATCAAGAAAGAGCACCAAGTGTTGTTGGTCAATAAGACCACCAAATTCAAGAAAGGCAAGTCCAAGAAAAAGGGAAACTTCAAGAAGGGCGGTAAGAAAGTTGCCTTGCCAGCGAAGAAGACCAAGGCTGGGCCTAAGCCTGATACTGAGTGCTTTTACTGCAAGGGAGAAGGTCACTGGAAGCAGAATTGCCCAAAGTACTTGGCACATTTGAAGAACGGCAACATCAAGAAGAAAGGTATATCCGATATACATGTTATTGATGTGTATCTCACTAGTACTCGTAGTAGTGCCTGGGTATTTGATACTGGTTCGGTTGCTCATATTTGTAACTCGAAACAGGTACTGCAGAATAAACGGAAGCTAGCGAAGAACAAGGTGACGATGCGCGTTGGAAATGGATCAAAGGTTGATGTGATCGCGGTCGGCACGCTACCTCTTCATCTACCATCGAGATTAGTTTTATACTTAAATAATTGTTATTTGGTGCCTGCGTTGAGCATGAACATTATATCTGGATCTTGTTTATTGCGAGATGGTTACTTGTTTAAGTCCAAGAATAATGGTTGTTCGATTTATATGAGTAATATGTTTTATGCACATGCACCTTTGATAGATGGTCTATTCTTATTGAATATCGATAGTGGAAATACACATATTAACAACATTGAAGCTAAACGTTTGAAATTGAGCGATAACTCGACCTATATGTGGCACTGTCGTCTTGGTCACATTGGAGTGAAGCGTATGAAGAAACTCCATTTTGATGGACTTCTTGAATCACTTGATTTCGAATCACTTTAAAGATGCGAGGCATGTCTAATGGGTAAAATGACTAAGACTCCATTTTCTGGTATGATGGAGCGAGCTACGGACTTATTGGAAATCATACATACCGATGTATGTGGCCAATGAGTGTAGCATCGCGTGGTGGTTATCGTTATGTTCTTACCTTCACGGATGACTTGAGTAGATATGGGTATATCTATTTCATGAAACATAAGTCTGAAACTTTCGAGAAGTTTAAGGAATTTCAAAGTGAGGTGGAGAATCAACGTAACAAGAAGATTAAATTTCTACGATCTGATCATGGAGGTGAATATCTAAATTACGAGTTTGGCGAGCATTTAAAGAAATGCGGAATACTTTCACAATTGACACCGCTGGGAACACCACAGCGTAATAGTGTGTCTGAACGTCGTAATCGAACTCTCTTTGATATGGTTCGTTCTATGATGTCACTTACATATTTACCGCTATCATTTTGGGGTTATGCATTAGAAACAGCCGCATTCACTTTAAATAGGGCACCATCTAAATCCGTTGAAACGACACCGTATGAATTATGGTTTGGAAAGAAACCTAAATTGTCGTTCCTTAAAGTTTGGGGTTGCGAAGCCTATGTAAGGAAGTTACAGCCGGACAAGCTTGAACCCAAAGCGGAAAAATGCGTCTTCATAGGATATCCAAAGGAAACTATTGGGTATACCTTCTATCATAGATCCGAGGGAAAAATCTTCGTTGCCAAGAATGGATCCTTTCTAGAGAAGGAATTTCTCTCGAAAGAAGTGACTGGAAGGAAAGTAGAAATCGATGAGGTTGTCGAACCTTCTCTCGAACTTGCGAGTACCACAACACCGGAAGTAGTTCATGTGGCGCCTACACCAATAAGAGAGGAAGCTAATGATGATGATCATGAAACTTTGGTTGGAAGTCACTACAGAGCCTCGCAGGTCAACGAGAACTCGTACCACTCCTGATTGGTATGATCCCGTTATGAGTGTCATGTTGGTGGATAACACCGATGACCCTGCGACATATGAGGAAGCAACGATGAGCCCAGATTCCAATAAATGGCAAGAAGCCATGAAATCCGAGATTGGATCCATGTACGAAAACCAAGTATGGACTTTGGTGGACTTACTGGATGGCCGGAAGGCTGTCGAGAACAAATGGATTTTCAAGAAGAAAACAGATGTTGATGGTAATATTACTGTCTATAAAGCTCGACTTGTCGCAAAAGGGTTTCGACAAATTCAAGGAGTTGACTACGATGAGACTTTCTCACCAGTAGCGAAGCTGAAGTCTGTGAGGATTATGTTAGCAATCGCTGCATATTACGATTATGAGATATGGCAGATGGATGTCA
Source organism: Avena atlantica (assembly GCA_910589765.1). NCBI lineage: Eukaryota > Viridiplantae > Streptophyta > Magnoliopsida > Poales > Poaceae > Avena > Avena atlantica. The sequence continues at coordinate 377,556,567 of OU342734.1, read as the reverse complement.
AAACAGCATTCCTCAATGGAGACATTGATGAAGAGTTGTATATGATGCAACCCAAAGGTTTTGTCGATCCTAAAGATGCTAGCAAGGTATGCAAACTTCAACGGTCCATATATGGATTGAAGCAAGCATCCCGAAGTTAGAATCAACGTTTTGATAAGGTAATCAAAAGCTTTGGTTTTATACAAACTTATGGAGAAGCTTGTATTTACAAGAAAGTGAGTGGGAGCTCTATAGAATTCTTAATACTATATGTAGATGACATATTGTTGATTGGGAATAATGTAGACCTTCTTAATAGTGTCAAGTATTATTTGAATAATAGTTTTTCAATGAAAGATCTTGGCGAAGCAGCTTACATATTGGGCATAAAGATTTATAGAGATAGATCGAGACGCCTAATATCATTGTCACAAAGTACATATTTGGACAAAGTTCTAAAGAGGTTTGGAATGGAAGATAGCAAGAAAGGGTTCTTGCGCATGTTGCCCAATATGACCTTGAGTAAAACTCAAAGTCCAGCAATGGCAGAAGATAGAGAAAGGATGAGTAAGACTCGCTATGCCACAGCCATAGGATCTCTTATGTATGACATGCTATGTACTAGACCCGACATTGCATATGTTGTTAGTTTGACTAGCAGATATCAAAGTGATCCAGGAGTGGATCATTGGACAACGGTCAAAAACACCCTTAAGTACTTGAGAAGAACTAAGGATATGGTTCTTTCTTATGGAGGTGATGAACAACTCGTTGTAAATGGTTACACCGATGCTAGTTGGAACACCGATCCGGATGATTCTAAATCTCAATCTGGATACGTATTTACTTTGAATGGTGCAGCAATTAGCTGGAGGAGTGCAAAGCAAAGTGTTGTGGCGAGATCTTCAACTAAATCGGAATACATAGCTGCTTCAGAGGCTTCACAAGAGGCGATATGGATGAAGGAGTTCATTACAGAGCTCGGTGTGGTTCCAAGTGCGCTGGACCCAATGTCTATCTATTGTGATAACATGGGCGCCATAGCCAATGCGCAAGAACCAAGGTCACACAAGAAGCTGAAGCACATCAAGCTACATTTTCACGCTATTCGAGAACATGTCCAAGATGGTGACATAAAGATTTGCAAAGTACACACAGATCTGAATGTGGCGGATCCATTGACTAAACCTCTCCCGAGGGCAAAACATGACCAACACCAAACTGCCATGGGTGTTCGGTATATTACCATGTAATCTAGATTAGTTGACTCTAGTGCAAGTGGGATACTGTTGGAGATATGCCCTAGAGGCAATAATAAATGTAGTTATTATATCTTTGTGTTTATGATAAATGTTTAAATTCATGCTATAACAGTATTAACCGGAAACATTAATACTTGTGTGATTTGTAAACTAAATTAGAGTCCCTAGTAAAGCCTCTTTATAATACTAGCTTGTTGGTTAATAAATGATTATGGTTTCCTGATCATGAACATTGAGATGTTGTTAACAACAAGATCATATCATAAGGAGAATGGTATAATGGACATACTCCTATAGATAAGCATAGCATAAAGATCAAGTCATTTTAATAGTTCAATTGCTATAAGCTTTCTGATACATAGTAACCTAATTCCTTCGACCATGAGATCATGCTAATCACCATCACCGGAAGTATGCTTTGATAACATCAAACACCACACCGTAACTGGGTGGCTATAAAGGTGGCATTGAGTGTTCGGAAAGTATGGGTTGAGGCACATGAATCAAAAGTGGGATTTGTCCATCCATATGACGGATAGATATAGTCTAGGGCCTCTCGGTAGAATGTCATCCAATTAGCTTCCAAGCATGTGACTGGCTCACAAGGGATCACATACCACGGGAACGAGAAAAGAGTACTTATCAGTAACGAGGTTGAAATAGGTATGCAGAGATACCGACGATCAAAACCTCGGATAAGTAAACTATCATGAGCCAAAGGGAAATTGTTATCGTATGTAAGTGGTTCATTCGATCGCAAAGTAATGGTAGAAATATGTGGGAGCCATATGAATTTCCAGATTCCTCTATTGGTTATTGACCGGAGAAGTGTCTCGATCATGTCCGCATAATTCACGAACCGTTGGGAGACACACTTAAGGATTCGATGTTGTTGAGTAGTTATGGAATGATGAGAAAGAGACTGAATGTTGTTCGGAGTCTCGGATGGGATCCGGGATATCACAAGGAGATCCAGAATGGTCCGGAGAATAAAATTCATATAAGGAAAGTCCTGTTTTGGAGTTCGGGAATGATTCCGGTGTTTTCACCAGGAATGTTCTAGAAGGGTCCGGAAGGTCCGACACTCCGGAGGGGAAGGGTACATGAATGTGTCATGATAATCTGGAATGGTTGCATCATGTACTAGGTCACTTGGCTGGACAATATGGAGAGAGAAATCAAATCCAAGTTTGAAAGTCAAACGCCAATTTGAAAAGTCAAATGCCAAGTTTGCTTGGTGGAGGGAGAGTAGGAAACCTACTTGGGGAGGAAGTCCTATTCCTCCACCCGCCGGCCAAGGATGAGGAGTTGGAGGAGGACTCCCTCCTCCCAAGCCGCCACCCTCCACCTATATAAGGAGGGGTAGGGCTGCCCCCTACCCTCACACCCAAAACCCTAGCCTCAAGTTGCCGGCGCCATCACCTCCTTGTGCCGCTGCCTAGGGTTCCTCCAACTCGGCGGGTTGGTGTTTCCCCAAACCCTAGCCGCCGTCCACACCCTCCCCTTGGTTCCCTCTAAACCCTAGATCACCAAGGCCTCTCTCATAGTCCACCATACTCGCTCCGGCTTAAGGCGAAGCCCTGTGAGATCTCCCCTCTACTTCCGACACCACGCCGTCGTGCTGCCGGAATCACGAGGAGAGTGCTACAAACTCCGCTGCCTGCTAGAACAAGGGAGAGGAAGGTCTTCATCGAGTACCGAACGTGTGACCGACTGCGGAAGCGCTGTCGGAACGTAGCGCCGGAAGGATCGTCTACGCGATCTTGAGATCGGCAAGTGTACGACTACATCACCCACGAGAATCTGCTCTCGTTAACCGCCTTGGAATCTTCGAGGGTGAGTTCCTCTATCTACTCGTTGCTACAATCTAGTAGATAGATCTTGGCTTGTTTCTTTGCATGCGGTAGAATTTTTTTGTTTTCCCTGCTACGAACCCCTACAGTGGTATCAGAGTCGTGTCTATATGTAGATATGTTGCACGAGTAGAACACAATGGTCATTGTGGGCGGTGGTGCTTTTATTATCAATTGCTTTTTGTGTACTTTGCATCTTGCAGTATGATGGTATGAAGCGTCCCGAGTTAACCTTACATGACATCGTTCATGAGACTTGCTCCATGCTCAACATGCAACTTGTATTGCATAAGTGGCTTTGCGGGTGCCTGTCTCTCCCATCATAGTATAGATACAATTTACAACGGGCACTTGATATTTCAAGCATCAACGTTGTGGTTCTTGTTCGTAAGTTAGATCGACACTTATTGAAAGCCCCAAACCACGTAAAATATGCAAAGAAAAATAGAGGCGTCTAACTTTGTTTTGCAGGGGTGTGCTGTGATGTGATATGGCCATGATTGTGATTATATTTGATGTATGCAATGTTCCTTATTGTAAGTTGGCAACCGGCAGGAGCCATATGGTTGTCTTTAAATTCCGTTAAGACCCGCGTGTCTATTCAAAGTAGTTGTAATAGTTGAAGCTGGTGGACGACAACCATGAAACGGTGCCATTGACCTTGACGCCATACCGGTGATGATGGAGATCATGTTCGTGCTTGAAGATGGAGACCGGAAGCACAAGAAGAAAGTCCATATCATATCACATATTATGAATTGCATGTGATGTTAATACTTTATGCATCTTGTATTGCTTAGTTAACGGCGGTAGCATTATAAGATGATCCCTCAAGCACACAAATTTCAAGTTTTAAAGTGTTCATCCTTAGTAAGCACCGTTGCTAAAGCTCGTTGTTTCGAGGCACCACGTGATGATCGAGCGTGTTAGATTCTGCGAGTGTATACAACGTGAGCAAGCCAGATTTTCTCATGCGGAAGCTAATGTTTGATCTTGACGAGCCTAGCATGTACAGACATGGTCTCGGAACACGGATCACCGAAAGGTAAAGCATGAGTCATATAGTAGATATGATGAACATGTTGATTGTTCGCCATTGAAGTTACATCAACTCTCGTGATGATCGGTTTTGATGTGGTGGATTTGGTTCGTGTGATCACTAAAACAATGTGAGGGATATTGTTTTGAGTGAGAGTTCACCTAGATTAATTTAACTATTAATTAGAACTCAATGTGTCATAAACTTAGTCTAAACTATTGCAAATATGTTGTAGATCAATGGCGGCCCGTACCATCAATTTTAATGCGTTCCTAGAGAAAGAAAAGTTGAAAAACAATGGAAGCAACTTCGCGGATTGGTTCCGCAATTTGAGGATTGTCCTCAATGCTGGTATTACTTTATAAATACTTAATAAATAACAAATATTTAATTAAGTGAAATAATAATGTATGATTATAGATTTAAATTATAGTTCTTATTTTTCTAATATTTTTGGTATTTTATTTATATTTTTAACATTTACCATTATTAAAATATGAATTATCAAAGTTTTATTACTTATAAAATCTTTATTAAATAGTAATTATTTAAATTGTTAACATAATAATGTTTGGGAATAGTTTTAAGTTATAGATTTTATTTTTTTACAAATTTTCATATATCATACACATTTTTCTGAATTATAAATCAAAAGTTATTAATTAAACAAGATTTAATCATTTTATTACATTTCAGGAAATATTTATATTTTATCTTATAATGTCTTATCTAATTGCTAAATAGAAAAGACTTTCTATACTGAACCTAAATCTACCCAAGGTTACTGACCAGTGGGCCATTGATCACATCACATGCCCACGTGGAATGTTTGACTAGTACTGACCCGCGTTGGCGTGCCTGCTGACATCAGCGTGATGTCACGCTGACATCAGCAATGGACCTCTCCTCAGGTGGTGTTTGAGGCCAGCGCTAGGGTGCGCGCGTGCTTGCGATGTTAGGGGGGTTGGACGCAGAAGACTAAGGCGATTCAAATGATGGCCGCGCCGCCCAAAAATGGTCACCGGAGAAGGGTCGGCGGCGAGCTCGCACGACGGCGCTTGCGGGCAACCACGTAGGCGGCGATACAGGAAGCAATTGAAGCAGTGGGGCATACTGGGAGACTCAGTAAATCACCAGGAAGCTCGCAGAGGTGTCGGTGAGGGAAGGCGAGCTCGGAATCGGCGACGAACAACGGTGACTGTCGGCGGCAGTGAGGTATCCATTGATCCGATAGGGGGTCTTCGGCTTCCATGGCTTGGCTTGGGAGAACGAGGGCAACGAGGTGAGTCCAACGACACCCTCAAGGAGGACAGGGGGCCTCGGGAACGACGGCGATGAATAGCTCCGGCGAGGCTCGGTTTTCGGTCAGAGAGGAAGTTGGGGAGGATAAGAGGATAAGGCTCTCCAGCGAGGAAGTGGCCTTCTTATAGGCAACGAACAACGGCGGTGCTGATCTTGGCGACATCGGGCATTGCGGCGACGGCGGACGGCGGACGATGTGCCAGGCAGCAGCTTGCGTCGGCGTTGCCTTCTGTCGGGAGGAAGAAGAAAGGGAAAGAAGCGAAGGGGTAAGTGGTCCGGCATTGGACCGACATGGGATGATGCGGAGCGAGCGGAGAGGGTTGGCTGCAGCTCGCGAGTGAAGAATAGGCGAAGAGGAAATGGGCCGTGGTTCGTTTCTGGACTGAGTCCATTTTTTTACTCTTTTCTATTTTCTGTTTTCCTTTATTGTTTTGTATTTACACCTTTGTTTTAAGATTTGTATTTTTCATTTACTTTGGAATCTTTCTTTATAGAATGCATTTGTTAAACAATTGCAGCAATAATGAATGTATTTAAAATCATTTTGTGAGTTTTTATTATATAGTGCTATAGTTACTTTATTTTCTTTATATATATACATTTCCTATTATTATTTGTAAGGGCTTTTTATATGCATTTAATTGAGCTAATATCCATAAACTTATTATAGAATGCATTACTATTTACTCATGAGATTTGATCATTAACTCATAATATTAAGGAAATTTTTATATGGTGATCCTTTATTATTATTTGATGTATAATATCCTAAGGATGTAACATGGTTAATATTACTCCCATGAATCTAGGGAATAACGAGGTATATATATTTTATTATAAAAACAAAAGAGTTAGGGTTTGAATTGTAAATGCTTACCCTAGGGTTTAGGGTTCTGAATTGTAATTGCTTATCCTAGGTTTAGGGTACTTACTTTATTTATATTCTTTTGTTAATGTGAATAAAGGTTAATAACTAAACATATTGTATTTATGTTTGTGTTTTTTAATGATATCACCATTTAAAGTAAAATAGTGGAATTATTTCCTAGGGTAACTTATGAGAAAGAATTGATAAAGATAGTTCTTAAGCACCTATGATAATGATGGTTGAAAATGACAAAGATGTGCTTAAGTGAGTTGGTATAGGAAAATATTCCTATAAACCATTGTGAAAATAAAATGATAGATCAATCATTTGATATGGATATTAGGTTTGGTTATAGAATTAGGTTTGCATGTTTACCAAGAATTCCTACCTTCCATACTTCATAATCCTTGACTTCTACTTAAAGAATTCCTTTCCTAGATATACTACTTCTTCCTATCAATCATCATGGTTAACATGATGAGCTTCACTTCACAAGAATATTCTTATCCACCTATTATTCTTCTAAATCCATTTATAAATCCAATGAGCTTGACACTAAAGCTTTTCATAATCTTCTCATATCCATACTTGGTTATATCAAACTATTCTACTACTAATAATCTCCAATTCAACAAGTGGTTACTTCTAACTCCATTCATACTCTTCCTTAATCATCCATTACCAACATTACTCCAGTAAATGTATATATCAAATTATATTCTTCTCAAAAGATTACTATCCTTTAAGAAGAATAATACTACTTCAATAACTCCATGCTACTCGAATTTCAGCTTAGTCATACTATCTTATATCCACTTATCTCCAATATCTTATATTCAAACTTCACATCATATCATGGTGTCTTGTCATGGCTACTCTAGAATAATATATCTATAATTGTAAGATCCCTCCTTTGTAAAGGAAAAGGATCCCTGTGATTGCAATGCTAGTCCCTAGATCATTGCTAGCATCCACAGTTTAAGATGAAGTACACAAATACAAAGGTCATTTATTACATCCATTCCAGAGATAAAACATAGTCTTTTACAACTCAAGGCCACAGGCCTAATACAAGAGTTTTGTAATAAGTAAATAAACATAAGTCTTCATCTTCATGTGCCACAGGCAAGCATGTTGAGTGTAGACTCATGACACCTAATCATCATCGGAGTAACCTGCAACATCACAAGTTACAGCCACAGTGGGTCAATACTTTGGAATAGTATTGGCAAGTGATACCTTAGTAAATTTTAAGTGGACTATATTACTATATGCATTTTGGCTAAGTGTAGCTTGGCTTGCTTTGCTCAAAATAGGTTTTCCCTATTAGTTGAAATCACTAACTTTTTCTTTGTCAAAACATTTCCCAAGAAACCATCAATAGCCATTGAGGTCCTTCACCCTTGTTCACCCACAAGTTTTACTTAGAAGTTGGAGTGATGAGATTCTTGATAGCTTCCATGTCTTGATGCTCAAGTTGTCCATTGCCATGGACTTGGCTAAGTACTTAGATTTTCCATCTGCAGAGGTTGTGCACTTTCCCCACCAGACTTGGTTTCCCAAGACAGGACCTTTCAGAAGCCTTCCCTTAGCCAAATGGACGCGTTCCAACCTATCATCCCACTACCACCAACTGTCCAAATGACTAAGTTCTAGCAACCTATATGATCAAGGCAGAGCCCATATTGCCAAGTGGTTGCACTATAAGCTTCTCAACACTTGGCCTCTAAAATCCCTTTGTGCCTGGGTGGCATACCACAAGTTAGATACACAAGGTAAACCATGTCCATGGGCCTTGTGTAACCACTCAACCAAAAACCACCATTCAAGTCCCATTCCACCCAGGAGGTTCATTGACTTAGTTGTTTTATTAAGAAAAATATAAGTCCAAAGACTTAGAAATATTTTCATCAAAGCATGTAAATACTTTACCAACCCCTGTTTGCTACTAGCTAGACTAAGCATGGCATAGTAACTTAACTTAGGAAATTTCCTAGCAATTCTACAATTCTATAATTACTTAGGATTTCCCAACATAGCATTTGGCAAAAATAACAACATGCAAGACTTAGCAAAATATTTCTAATGCTTGTACAAAACATAGGGATGTAAATATTCATGAAGTACCACTTGCCTTGGTAATGGGGATAGTAGCACTCTTCACAATCACAATCACTAGCACCAAAATCTACACAAAGATTATAACCACAATCACATACAATTCATATACAAACAAAAATATGTATGTATGCATGCAAGAATGCTAAGTGATGATTTTTGAAATTCCACCAAGCAAGTGCACAGTACTGAACCAAAACCAAGTTGAAAACTTGCCAAACCAAACTTATTTAGCACTAAAACAAGTTACTAAACAAATTCTATACCTAAAATAGTCCTAAACAAGTTTCTGCATAAAAAGACATTTTAACAGAAACTTTTTACTAAACACATTGCAGATTCAGAAAGGGCTTGTCTCCCTGATTCCAACGACATAAAATTTGCAAAAATCTAACGTGGGAATCAAAATTTATAGCTATTTCAATTTTGGATCAAATTCTGATTTCAAATCTGTCTTTGAATCTAACCCTAGCCACGCGTCATGTTCCTACTGGCGCGTACCGATTCGCTCTGGATCACGCTCGCGAGCCGTAGGATCTAACTAACGATGCACGGTTCAGATCTAACCATACCGCTTCGCTAAGTGGACTAGTTCTACGCGCTGGATCTGGATCTGACGGCTATAAATCATCTAACCAAAATCGAGCGGCGCTAGCGGCGACGCTTGGCGGCGGCGCGTCAGTCAGCGGCAGTGCTGGCTTACCAGAACCGCAGGAGGCTGCTGATGCTCAAGGTGGCGATGGCTTGGGAAGGGGCGCACGGGGTCGTCGGAGATTCCAGGCCGGAGTTTGCGAACGCGTCAGGCATGGTCAGTCGTCGACGTTGGCAAGGTTCCTCGTCGCGCTAAGCCAAAAGAGAGGTACTGTTAGATGCGCAAGACGACGGGGATTCTAGGTGTATCAGTCAGAGGCCAAGGGGCGACGGCTACTTACAAAGAGAGGTCGCCGGAGTTCGTGCAGTGAACGGTGGCGGTCAGTCGGTGTCGTTGCTGGAGCTACGGATCATGCGAGGACAAACGGGGAGTGTCAGTAGGTGCGCAAAGACTTGCTGGACTTGATAGCATGATTCAGAGATAGAGGGGAACACGAGGCTCACCGGAATTCGTCGGGGCGGTCGTCGGAACAGCGGCGGCGTCGAGCGAGTTATGGGCAGCCTGGTGGCATGAAGGAGAAATTGTTTGAGGGGAAATGGTCGCGAGAGTGTGGGGATTATATAGCCAGAGGCTCGACAAGAAACGCTTGCTGCATCAATGCAATTTACCTCGTGAAATCAAGACAGCAACGGGCAGCGGCGGAGTTCGTGCGCGGGATTTGGGGAAGACGACACTGACGTGGAGAGGGCCCGCTCGTCAGCGAAACGCGCAGAGAGGAGGTGGGGTCTGGTTGTCAGCGACTGCTTGGGTGTGCTTGCGCGTGCAAGAGAGAGAGGAAGGCCGGGTGGGCTAGTTGGGCCAGTTCTGTTGCTGGGCTAGAATAGTGGCGCCTGGCCCTTTTCTTTTCTTTTGTCCTTTTCTTTTTCTGTTTTGATTTTCAGGAATGGTTTTGATATGAATTCAAACTCTTTTTGAATTCAAATCTTTCTGGGGTTTTTGTAGTGTGCAAAAGTTTCAAATATAAGCATAAAACCATGTGGTTGCTTTGCAAAAGCTTGGTCACTCTTGGAGAACAAAATATCAGGGACTTGGTATTTGATTTGCAAAAGTTGGAAAAATGGTTTTTGAACCATTTCCATTTTGTAAAACTTGGTTCAAATTTCCACACTCAAACCTTTCAACAAAGAAGGCAAACAATCTAGGTTCATAAACATTCAACTTTCAAATGGGGATGGCCATTTGATTTTAGCTTGCTCACATAAACTGATAGCACTATGTGCTTTGTTTTTCTGAAATGAGTTTTGAAAATGATCTCAATTCTATATGCATGCATGAATGATATGCAATCCTTGAAATCATGATTTTAGGGATGTTACAATAATAGGGTTCAATCATGTTTTATCCACCAATGGCACTTATACATGATATAAGCATTCAATCTTGGTGAGTAAGGCATGATCATTATAATCCTTTGATCCTTTGTGGTTTAGGTTTCTAGTTGGATAATCAAGGCCTTTATCAATACAACCTTATAGTTGTATTATAATTATCTTGTTTATCACCATGTAATTATAGGTTCCATATTACTCTTCTATCATTTTAGGAGTGAGTTAACTCCATTAATTATCATATTGATCTTATTCACTTCCAACACTCACATCCTATAGATGATATTCAAATATAGCATTAGCACTTACCTCTTTCTTACTTCTTTCTCTATAGGCCTTAAGTGAATGCTATAATAATGACAAGAGTTGATAGATTAAGAATTGGTGAATCAATAGTTGATTATTCAACATTGATGAACAACATATATTAGAATAAGATTCAATAGAGATGATACGGATTGATATGGAAAGAAAGATATATGGTGAATGATCTTGACTTCGTTTCTTTCCTACTCAATCTCACTAAAGAGTTAGGGTTAAGTATTACCATGATGTTCATGGTATAAATAGTTGAGATTAAGATTTAGTTGTTACATTCCTATTACTTAAGTTATATTTATAACTTGGTATTCATGAGTTGTTGTAATGAATACTATGATATGATCACCTAAGGATCAAATATAATCCATTAAGTCATGTATTAGGGTTTAACTTCTATTACATTTGATCTACCCTTAGATCAAATCTCCCTTACCCAAAATAAGGTTTTAGAAAACGTCATATTGAAACTTATCGTAGTCAACTTGATGATCTACTTCCATTCCATCAAGTTGAGAGAAGCTTCAATCACTTTGATAGGTTTTTTTATTTAAAAGCGCGAACATTATTCGGATTTTCTATGCATGAATGCAATGCACACATCTGTGTTCAGCTTATTTCTAAGCTCTAATGCTGGGTTGTTACAAGCCCTCCCCCTCTATTTAAGATAGGGGGGCAGCCTTGGGAGAGGTGAGTTTGAATCCATACCCAAACCCAAGTTGGATAGAAGGAAGGACTTTTTCCTTCTTCCACTAGGAAACTATTGTTCCAGTTTGAATTTTCAAACCTCCCTTTTGACATTCAACTTAGAGCTTTAATTCTCTATCGCAAATGCCCAACCAAGTGACCTATGACATGATCCAATCATTCCACTTACCCATGACACATTCATGGACCATTCCCCTTCCGGTCCGGCGAACCTTCTAGAACCTATCCGATGAAAACATCAAAATCATTCCCGAACTCCTGAATCGGACTTTCCTTATATGAATCTTATTCTCTGGACCATTCCGGATCTCCTCGTGATATCCCGGATCCCATCCAAAACTCCAAACAACATCCGGTTTCCCTACTTACATTCCATATCTACTAAACAACAGTGAATCCTTAAGTGTGTCTCCCTACGGTTCGTGAATTATGCGGACATGACCGAGACACTTCTCTGATAAATAACCAATAGAGGAATCTGGAAATTCATATAGCTCCCACATATTTCTACGATTACTTTGCGATCGAATGAACCACTTACATATGATACCAATTTCTCTTTGTCTCGCGATAGTTTACTTATCCGAGGTTTGATCGTTGGTATCTCTGCATACCTAGTTCAACCTCGGTACTGATAAGTACTCTTTTCTCGTTCCCGTGATATGTGATCCCTTGTGAGACAGTCACATGCTTGCAAGCTAATTGGATGACATTCCACCGAGAGGGCCCAGAGTATATCTATCCGTCATATGGATGGACAAATCCAACTCTTGATCCATGTGCCTCAACACATACTTTCTGAACACTCAATTCCACATTTATAGCCACCCAGTTACGATGTGGTGTTTGATGTCATCAAAGCATCCTTCCGGTGATGGTGATTAGCATGATCTCATGGTCGAAGGAATTAGGTTACTATGTATCAGAAAGGTTATAGCAAACGAACTATTGAAATGAATTGATCTTTATGCTACGCTTATCTATAGGAGTATGTCCATCATACCATTCTCCTAATGATATGATCTTGTTGTTAATAACATCTCAATGTTCATGATTGAGAAACCATGATCATCCATTAACCAACAAGCTAGTATTATAAAGAGGCTTTACCAGGGACTCTAATTTAGTTTACAAATCACATAAGTATTAATGTTTCCGGTTAATACTATTATAGCATGAATGTAAACATTTATCATAAACACAAAGATATAATAATAACCACTTTTACTATTGCCTCTAGGGCATATCTCCAACAGTCTCCCACTTGCACTAGAGTCAACTAATCTAGATTATATGGTAATATACCGAACACCCATGGCGGTTTGGTGTTGGTCATGTTTTGCCCTCGGGAGAGGTTTAGTCAACGGATCCACCACATTCAGATATGTGTGTACTTTGCAAATCTTTATGTCACCATCTTGGACATGCTCTTGAATAGCGTGAAAACATAGTTTGATATGCTTCAGCTTCTTGTGTGACCTTGGTTCTTGCGCATTGGCTATGGCGCCCATGTTATCACAATAGATAGACATTGGGTCCAGCGCACTTGGAACCACACCGAGCTTTGTAATGAGCTCCTTCATCCATATTGCCTCTCCTGGCGCCTCCGAAGCAGCTATGTATTCCGATTCAGTTGAAGATCTCGCCACAACGCTTTGCTTTGCACTCCTCCAGCTAACTGCTGCACCATTCAAAGTAAATACGTATCTAGATTGAGATTTAGAATCATCCGGATCGGTGTTCCAACTAGCATCGGTGTAACCATTAACAACGAGATGTTCATCACCTCCATAAGAAAGAACCATATCCTTAGTTCTTCTCAAGTACTTAAGGATGTTTTTGACCGCTGTCCAATGATCCACTCCTGGACCACTTTGATATCTTCTAGTCAAACTAACAACATATGCAATGTCGGGTCTGGTACATAGCATGGCATACATAAGAGATCCTATGGCTGAGGCATAGGGAGTCTTACTCATCCTTTCTCTATCTTCTGCCGTTGCAGGACTTTGAGTTTTACTCATGGTCGTTTTGGGCAACATGGGCAAGAACCCTTTCTTGCTATCTTCCATTCCAAACCTCTTTAGAACTTTGTCCAGATATGTACTCTGTGACAATGATATTAGACGTCTCGATCTATCTCTATAAATCTTTATGCCTAATATGTAAGCTGCTTCGCCAAGATCTTTCATTGAAAAACTATTATTCAAATAATCCTTGACACTATTAAGAAGGTCTACATCATTCCCAATCAACAATATGTCATCTACATGCAGTATTAAGAATGCTACAGAGCTCCCACTCACTTTCTTGTAAATACAAGCTTCTCCATAAGTTTGTATAAAACCAAAACTTTTGATTACCTTATCAAAACGTTGATTCCAACTCCGGGATGCTTGCTTCAATCCATAAAAGGACCGTTGAAGTTTGCATACCTTGTTAGCATATTTAGGATCGACAAAACCTTTGGGTTGTACCATATACAACTCTTCATCAATGTCTCCATTGAGGAATGTTGTTTTGACATCCATCTGACATGTCTCATAATCATAATATGGAGCGATTGCTAACAAAATCATCACAGACTTTAGCTTCGCTACTGGTGAGAAAGTCTCATCATAGTCAACTCCTTGAATTTGTCGAAACCCTTTTGTGACAAGTCAAGCTTTATAGACAGTAACATTACCATCAACATCTGTTTTCTTCTTGAAAATCCATTTGTTCTCGATAGCCTTCCGGCCATCCGGTAAGTCCACCAAAGTCCATACTTGGTTTTCGTACATGGATACAATCTCGGATTTCATGGCTTTTTGCCATTTATTGGAATCTGGGCTCATCATCGCTTCCTCATATGTCGCAGGGTCATCGGTGTTGTCCACCAACATGACACTCATAACGGGATCATACCAATCAGGAGTGGTACGAGTTCTCGTTGACCTGCGATGTTCCGTAGTAACTTCAACCGAAGTTTCATGATCAACATCATTAGCTTCCTCTCTCATTGGTGTAGGCGCCGCAGGAACTACTTCCTGTGCTACTCTACTCTCAAGTTCGAGAGAAGGTTCGACAACCTCGTCGAGTTCTACTTTTCTTCTAGTCACTTATTTCGAGAGAAACTCCTTCTCTAGAAAGGATCCATTCTTGGCAACGAAGATTTTGCCCTTGGATCTATGATAGAAGGTATACCCAATAGTTTCCTTTGGGTATCCTATGAAGACGCATCTTTCTGCTTTGGGTTCAAGCTTGTCGGGCTGTAACTTCTTTACATAAGCTTCGCAACCCCAAACTTTAAGGAACGACAATTTAGGTTTCTTCCTAAACCATAATTCATACGGTGTCGTTTCAATGGATTTAGACGGTGCCCTATTTAAAGTGAATGCGGCTGTTTCTAATGCATAACCCCAAAACGATAGCGGTAAATCTGTAAGTGACATCATAGAACGAACCATATCTAAGAGAGTTCGATTACGATGTTCGGACACACCATTACGTTGTGGTGTTCCCGGCGGTGTCAATTGTGAAAGTATTCCGCATTTCTTCAAATGCTCGCCAAACTCGTAATTTAGATATTCACCTCCACGATCAGATCATAGAAATTTAATCTTCTTATTACGTTGATTCTCTACCTCACTTTGAAATTCCTTAAACTTCTCAAAAGTTTCGGACTTATGTTTCATGAAATAGATATACCCATATCTACTCAAGTCATCCGTGAAGCTAAGAACATAACGATAACCACCGCGTGATGCTACACTCATTGGGCCACACACATCGGTATGTATGATTTCCAATAAGTCCGTAGCTCGCTCCATCATACCAGAAAATGGAGTGTTAGTCATTTTACCCATCAGACATGCTTCACATCTTTCAAGTGATTTGAAATCAAGTGATTCAAGAAGTCCATCGGAATGGAGTTTCTTCATACGCTTCACTCCAATGTGACAAAGACGATAGTGCCACATATAGGTCGAGTTATCGCTCAATTTCAAACGTTTAGCTTCAATGTTATTAATATGTGTATTTCCACTATCGAGATTCAATATCATGTGGCTCATGGTTCTCAAACCTTTTCTAAAGCTCCGATTCCAAACCATACAAGATAGCACACTGAACTGTGGAGTACTGATTCTTCCGAGCGAGGAAAACATTCTTTACCTCATCGGTAGAATCAGCTGCAGGTGGGTCACCCAGCGGTGCATCCAGCACATAGGACAAATTACCAGCATTGAGGACAATCCTCAAATTGCGGAACCAATCTGCGAAGTTGCTTCCATTGTTTTTCAAATTTTCTTTCTCTAGGAATGCATTAAAATTGATAGCAGGGGCCGCCATTGATCTACAACATATTTGCAATAGTTTAGACTAAGTTTATTGTTGGGGATATGCTATATGGGTATCCTCATAGCATGTCTCCTATCCGGATAACCCGGGTGGCCCACAGTTGGTAGCATGGCCCATGGCCTGCTGGGCGTCCCAGTTATATGGATCCAGAAGGGAGGCCCATGCCGGATAAAGGAAGGCTACGGTTGGAGTCACCGACGTACCCGGAGCCTTGGAGTGCAAGATACACAAGACTAGTAATAGACGGTGTAGGACTTTGTAACCTGTCCGGCTAGGAATTTTCCCTGTAACCTTAGGACCTGGCAACTATATAAGTCGGGCATGTGGGAGCCTTTAGGGAATGATCATAGACAACATCATACAACCTCGCACATCGAACCAATACCTGTAACTCGGCGTATTGCCCTTATAGTGATTTATAGCAGGAGTAGGATTCCACCACCGTCGTGGGATCTAACCTGGGTAAGCTGTGTTACCTCGTACCCGTCAACCGTCCGCCTTCCCCCACGTCTCTAAACACGCACTGTGAGGACCCCTCCATGGCGTACTCGTCGGCAATACCGCGACAGTTGGTGCCCACCGTGGGGCAAGATGCGCTTCAGGCTCTTCAGCGGGCGAGGACCAAGATCTTCACGGGAATCGACGAAACCGTAGCCATCGGTCGCGTTCTCTTCTCCGGCAATGTTCCGATCGTCCCTCCCGACGAGTTCTGGATCCCGGCGAAGACGAACCCTACGCGGTGTTCGATCGTTCCTATCGTAGACATCCACCTCTTCATTGGCGAAACCGACTCGGGCACTAGTTCCCTGGGAGTCGGAGGAGCATCAAGGCCCGCACGGACCGCCGACGGGCAGGATACGTTCACGGAAGGATCGATGTCGGATCTCTCTTCAGAGTTTGCCGACAAAGATCGGAAAAATTCAAGGCCCACCCAAATCGCCCCTGTGCAGGATATAAAGGTGGAAGATCACTACAAGTCCGCCGGCTTCGCCCGTGCTTCTGGACAGCAGAGATCCAAGTTCGTCGGCGTGGTTACCATCTTAGATCTGGCGCGTTGCGTTCAGAGAGAGGGCGAAAACCCCCCGCGATTACCTGGCCAGGTGGCTCCGCATACGAGCCGATCTGGCCCACTACCACAATGATGATGCTATGTATCACTTTGTGGAAGGACTCGACCATGGCACGCTTCTCCGACATTCTCTAATACGACAGCAGGCGTCAGGATGTCTTACCTTCGAAGGCATGGTGAACACCACCAACAACTACGCGAAGGCCGAAGCGACAGCTCAGACAGCGCTTGCGCTCATTGACGGAGCCCCTCCGATTCCGCCACCACCACCGCCGCCTCCGACCGCCATCGTCGCTGCTGTTGCACCTCCACCGCCCGTCATCGAGGAAGTCCTAGCACCCTCCGACACTGTTATTGACGCGCTTTATGCTGACTTTAGTGTAGATTCAGAGGAGATAGATTTCAGTCCAGAGGAACTAGACTCCGCCATGCAGGAGATGGAGGAGGAGTACACGCGCGACGAGCAAGCCAACAACACCGTCACGTCTCGAGAGTGTTCGTGATCATCGGGACGGCGATGGATGAAGATCAACCCGGACGAGCTCCGCCTACAGAGCTGGAAAAGGGGAAGGGGCCACTTATTGCTGCTAACGATGATCGCGCAAAGGTCATGCCTCCTCCGCCTAACCCAGTGCAGCAGTCGCAGGAACTCGACACCGACCCGAGCAACAACAACACCACAAACTTGCCGCCTCCAGCATCTACGTCTGCAGCTTCCCAAGTTACTCTAGCTGATAGAGTGATGTACGGCAGTCTCCTCGTTGAGCCACTAACCGTAGCTCATATCCGGAACGTGACTCAGCTTGACGAGAAGCGCCAGCAGCTGCTGGAGGGAGCGCAGGCCATCGCAAAGCAAGGCGCTAAGCTAGATCGAGATCTGGTCAAAGCGAAGAAGTCCATAGAGAAAGCCAGAGAAATGGAGGCCGAGTACAAGACTTTGCTGGAGCAGCAGAAGGCCAAGAAAGCTCCGGCTCGCTTCATCAACAATCCTGGTGTACGACGAAACCTAGGATGGGCTCCCTCGAAGCCGGCACAGGCCAAGCCGTATATTGACAGTGAAGGCAAACAGGTGATGCCCACCCCACTCCTTAACCTCGCCGTCGCCAAGACCCTTCTGGAGCAGGATAGATCACCCGAGGCAGTGGAACAGGTCTACGACCTAGTGGCCAAGGCGGTGAAGCAGCAGGAAAAGGCCACCTCTTAGAGTCTTGAGTCCGACCCTGCGCTTTGCCAGTCTATCCAGCATAAGCCGCCAAGGGACGGATCTCCTCTTGATGTCGGGTCCCAGACGGGTTCATCAGAACGAAGACGGAGGGATGCGCGCAACAGGAAGGATGCTATTCCCATATCCTCCGACTACGGAGAAAAGGCCCGACCTCGTCGGCCATCGCCACAGCCCCGATCCCCCCGACATCGCGAAGACCCCAAGGCTCAACATCGTACGGATATGCCCCCGCCAAGGCAGTGCGGCATCGTCATCCGCGACAACACGGAGCAGACCCGTCATGACAGAGAGCGCAACCAAGGACACAAGAGCAGGTCACGCCATGACCCTCCACGTCCGACAAGCAACCGTGACAGACGTGAGGCTTCGCAGGAGGGTAATAGCAAGAAGGCTAATCCACCGCCACCTCCGCCTCCATCACCACCTAGCAGTCACCATGGCGGAGGAGGCCCGCGTCGTTCACGCAGCCCATACCCTGTTGACAAGAAGAAGAAGAACCCGGAGCCATACGACGCACGTTTGCGGATCGATAAGATCCACGAAGCCCGGGAAGGACCATACCTGGGACCATGTTGCTTTGGACCCGCAATACGGTCCGCAACTTACCCCAAAGGTTTCCGGATTGACAAGACCATCAAGCCCTATGACGGCACCGCCAAGCCAGCCACATGGTTGCAGGACTATGGCAACGCGGTGGAGATTGTCGGAGGCAACCCCAACATCGTCGTCAAGTACCTCCCGTTAATGTTGGCGGGCACAACCCGTCAGTGGATCAACAACTTGCTGGAGAAATCCATCTGCAATTGGTTGGACATGCAGGAAGCGTTCACCAAGAATTTTGAGGGTACATACAAGCGTCCATGCACTGTTGTACAACGGTGCGTGCAAGAGAAAGACGAGACATCTCGCGCCTACCTTTCCCGCTGGCTGGACATGAAGAATTCCTGCGCAGGAGTGCACGCTCAGACCGCCATGGCCGCCTTCATCGATGGGTTGGAAAGGGGCACGTTGCTCCGACATAAGCTGAAGCGCTTGCAGGACAATCACCAGCTTGACTTAAACTAGATGATTTAGTTGGCTAGTGAGTTCGCAGCTGCCAATGACGATGCTCACGGCTCCTTGCCGGCAACGGCTGTTCCAACCCAAGCTCGGAGGAACAGCAGTACAAAGAGGAAAACCGCTCCAGAAGAAAAGCAATCTACTGACATGGTCGCTATGACTTTTGCAGGACGAGGTGATGGCGGACAACGTGGCCGAGGAAGGGGAGCTGGTCGTGGGCAGCAACGAGGAAGCGAAAATACCTCGGCGCCGCTCCGTGTTCCCCAAACCTACAAGGAGTACCGCGATATGCCATGCCTCATACACCTCGATGTCAACGGCAAGGCCACCCATACCAATCGACACTGCAAGTTCGTCAACGACCTCAAGGAAGACCCGGAGTCCGGCTACAAGCGAAGTCGGAAGAACATACCGCGAGGCAAGGGCAAGGGGAAGAAGGAGGAGTCCAAGGATTCAAGTGACATGGACGAGGACGTTGACCCCAAGCACGTCACCAAGAGCGACGACAAGGGCAAGAACCCCTTCGTGAAGAAGGCGCCAGTCTACCAAACTTTCCTTGGCACCCCACCGTCCGACAATAGAAGACCTCTACGAGGATCCTGATGGCTACTCTACCCCCAGTTCCCCGGTACCTGCGCTGGTCGGAGGTTCCAATTACTTGGGACAAGTCGGACCACCCAGACCTTGTTCCTACGGAGAACCAATACGCCATGGTCATCAATCCCTTGATTGACGGCGTGGAGTTCACTAAGTGTATGGTGGATAGTGGAAGCAGCATCAACATCATGTACCTGGATACACTGCAGAAGATGAACTTGACGGAGGCAAACCTAAGGCGGACCAACACCATCTTCCACGGCGTAGTTCCTAGCCGGGAGGCTAGGTCCCTTGGATGCATTACACTTCAGGTTGCCTTTGGCGATGTTAATAATTACCACCAAGAGTGCATGACCTTTGAGGTGGTCCCCTTCAAGAGCGTGTACCACGTCATATTCAGCCGCGACATATTCCACACGTTCATGGCCAAGCCATGCTTCGTCTACAATAAACTCAAGATACCCGGACCAAACGGTGTCATCACCGTATCCGTAAGCTTTACCAAGGCAAGGGACTGCGAGATTAATGAAGCAGCCTTCGAGGAAGTTGTCCTCTATAGCGAAGAATTCAAAGAGATCCAGAGCAAGGTCGATGACTCAGAGATGCCCGCGTCGAAGAAGCAGATCTCTGACTCCGCTCCTACGTTCAAGGCCGCCATCGAGATCAAGCCGGTGGAACTTGTGGTAGGCGATGCCTCCAAGATCACCGCCATTGGGACGAACCTGGATCCCAAATAGGAAAGCACGCTCGTCAAGTTCCTCCGTGAGAACAGGGACATCTTTGCCTGGCAACCTGCCGACATGAAATGTGTACCTAGGGAACTTGCCGAGCACAGCTTAAACATTGCCTCTACGACGCTTCGGAGACGAGAAGATACGCGCCATTGGCAAAGAGATAGCTAGGTTACTTAAGACTAGATTTATCCGAGAAGTCCTTCACACCCGATGGGTGGACAATCCTGTACTTGTCCCCAAAAAGGGAACCAAAGAATTAAGAATATGTGCGTTGATTACACCGGCTTGAACAAAGCATGTCCCAAAGATCCGTTCGCTTTGCCTCGCATTGACCAAGTCATTGACTAGACGGCTGGCTCGGAACTTTTGTGTTTTCTCGATGCATACTCAGGATACCACCAGATAAAGATGAGGAAGTCAAACCAATTGGCCACTTCGTTCACTACCCCGTACGACACGTTTTGCTATGTTATGATGCCCTTTGGGCTGAAAACGCAGGTGCTACATACCAGCGGACAATGCAACGTTGCCTTCACGACCAAATTGGTCGGAACGTTCACGCCTATGTGGACTATATCGTGGTGATGTCTAAAAAGTCAAATGACTTAATCTCCGGTTAAAAGAAACCTTTGATAATCTATAGAAATACAACATGATGCTTAACCCTAAGAAGTGTGTCTTCGGGGTTCCAGCCGGCAAATTGTTGGGTTTCATCGTTTCCCATCGCGGAATAGAGGTCAACCCGGAGAAAATCAAAGCCATCTTAAACATAATCCGTCTGACATGCCTAAAGGACATTCAACGACTAACAGGTTGTGTTGCAGCAGTTAGTCGGTTCGTCAGCCGACTTCGAGAGAAGGCTCTGCCGATGTACAAGTTGCTGAAGAAGGCGGACAAATTCACATGGACGGACGAGGCGGACGCAGCGTTGAAGTAGCTCAAGGAGATTCTTTCCTCAGCACCCATCCTTGCAGCACCCGAGCGTGGCGAGCCCCTGTTAATCTACATGGCGGCAACCAACCGGGTAATCAGCATCGTCGTCGTGGTAGAGCGGAAAGAACCAGGCTATGAACATGGAGTTCAACGAACAGTTTACTATGTAAGCGAGGTCTTGACGGAGTCCAAGCAGCATTACCCGCACTACCAAAAGATAGCTTATGGAGTATTCCTTGCTTCTCGGAAGCTGGGGCATTACTTTCAGGAGCACCCAATCACAGTGGTGAGCAAGACTCCACTGTCTGACATTATCAACAACAGTGACGCTACGGGAAGGGTCGCGAAGTGGGGCATTGAACTTGCCACATTTGTGTTGGAATTATGCCCTAGAGGCAATAATAAAGATGTTATTATTATAATTCTTGTTCATGATAATGTTTATATTCCATGCTAGAATTGTATTAAGAGGAAACTTTAATACTTGTGTGGTTTGTGAACAACACCGTGTCCCTAGTACGCCTCTATGGACTAGCTCATTGATTAATGATGGTTAAGGTTTCCTAACCATGGACATGAGTTGTCGATTAATAATGAGATCATATCATTGGGAGAATGATATGATGGACAGACCCAAACTAAGCGAAGCAATTAGATCGTGTCATCGTGTTCATCTTTGCGAAGCTTTTCTTATGTCAAATATTGTATTCCTTAGACCATGAGATAATACAACTCCCTGGTATCGGAAGAAAGCTTTGAGGTCATCAAACGTCATCCTATGAGAGGGTGATCATAAAGGTGTCTCTCAGGTGATCGGAAAGTATCTGTTGGGTTGTATGTATCGAGATGGGATTTGTCCCTCCCAAGTCGGAGAGATATACTTCGGGCCCACTCGGTAATCGATATCAACACCGCTTGCAAGCATGTGGTTAAGGAGTTAATCACAAAGTGATATCGGATTACGGAACGAGTAAAGTACTTGCTGTGAACGAGATTGAACTAGGTATGACGGTACCGACGATCAAATCTCGAGCAAGTAAAATATCGTGAGACGAAGGGAATATATATATGGGATTGATTGAATCTTGGCATCGTGGTTCATCTGATATGATCATCGATGAATGTGTGGGAGTCAATATGGGTTTCCAGACCCCGCTGTTGATTATTGATAGAAGATCATGTCTGCATATTCTCGAACCCGCAGGGTCACACACTTAACGTGTCTCGACGCTAGGATAGATTGGATAATTGGTTTATGAGTTTTTGTTCGAAGTCTCGGATGGGATCCGGGACATCACGAGAGGTTCCGGAGTGGTCCGGAGAATAAGATTCATATAAGGCAGTGCAGTTTTTGGAGTTCGGAATTGTTCCGGGTTAATCGGTATTGTACCGGAAGCTTCTAGAACCTTCCGGAAGGGGACCAACGTGGCCCCACGTTCCGGGAGGGGGCTTGGGCCTATGAGGGAGTGCCTTGGCCGCATTGGGCCAGGGGCACAAGGCCCCATAGGGCCCAACCGGCCAACTAGGGTAAAACCCTAATTGGAGCTTCTAGAAGGGGGGGTTCCTTGCCCCCCACTCCTCCTCCTTTGGCCGCCGGTTTGGTCTTGGGGGAGGGGCTAGGTCTTCCGCCCACCCCTCTATATAAAGAGGGCTGGGGGCGCACCACCCCCCCCCACACACACACACCTTCCCCTCCAAAGCTAGACGCCCTGCTGCCCTCCTCTCTCTCTCTCCCTCCCGACTGCGTGTAGGCGAAGCCCTGCTGCAGAAACTCTCCACCATATACACCACGCCGTCGTGTTGTAGATCCAATCTGTCTCTCCACCATACTTGCTGGACCGAGGAAGGAGGATACGTCGAGGTGCTGCACGTGTGCATCTCACGGAGGCACCGCCACTTGTGGTGCTAGATCGGATCGGATCGCGAGGAGGAGAAGCGAGTACGACTACATCACCCATGTTCCGACGAACGTTCCGCTGTGCGAATCTTCAAGGGTATGAAGATCTAATCCAATCTCTCTCGTTGTTTGCATCTCCTAGATTAGATCTTGGCTTCCCTTTGTTCGCATCCGTAGAAAATTTTGATTTACTATGCCGCGAAACCCTTCAGTGGTATCAGAGCTAGATCTATGCGTAGATGTGTTTCACGAGTAGAACGCGACATGTTTGTTGCGGGCGTTGATGTTTTCTGTTGCAAGCCTCTTGTTTGTGTTCTTCTTATGACGCAGGATAGTGAGATTGAAGCGGTCCAGGCCAACCTTACGCGACGTCGTTCGCGAGACCGGCTCCGCACTTGACGTGTGGCTTGTTCCACACATGCGGCTGGTGGATGTCAGTTTCTCTCACTATAGTTGTCATGGGATTAACACCGCAGTTTGGCAACCATAATATCACCGTTGTGGCTTTCCGTAGGTAAGAATCGTTCTTAGCATCTACTCCCATAAGCCACGTAAAACATGCAACAACAAAGTAGAGGCGTCTAACTTGTTTTTGCAGGGAGTGTTTTCTGTGATATGGTATGGCCCAAGATGTGATGTGTATAATGTATGCGATGATCATGTTTTGTAATGTTTCACTACTTGCATGTCGATGAGTACACAATCGGCAGGAGCCATATGGTTGTCTTTATAATTGTGTATGACCTGTGTGTCAACTTCTTATACGCCATGTAATAGTTTCACTTTATCGCTAAGTAGTTAGCAATAGTTGTAGTTGCTATTCGTGGTGGAGGCAATCATGGTGGAGTGATGGAGATCATGCCGGAACGCACAAGATGGAGATCATTGCTCGAGGATTGGCTATACCATGTCACATAAAGTTATATGCATGTGATGTTTATCCCTTTATGTATCTTATTATGCTTAGATCGCGACGGTAGCATTATAAGATGATTCCTCACTTAAAGATCAAGATAAAAACTGTGTTCTCCCCAAGTATGCACCGTTGCGAAAGTTCGTCGTTTCCAAGCATCACGTGATGATCGGGTGCTATAGACTCTACGGTCACATACAACGGGTGCAAGCCAGTTTTGCACACGCGGAAATACTTGGGTCTAACTTGACGAGCCTAGCATGTACAGACATGGCCTCGGAACACATGAACCGAAAGGTTAAGCATGAGTCATATGAATGATATGATCGACACTTCGTTGTCCACCATTGAAACCACATCTCTTCTCGTGAAGATCGGATTAGGTGTGGTGAATTTGGATCGTGTTCACTAAACAACTTGAGGGATGTTGAATTTAGTGGGAGTTCATCTAGTAATTTGATTAAAAGCTGAACTAGTTATCATGAACATAGTCTAATTTGTACTTGCAAATATTGTAGATCAAATGGCTAAGTCCAACTTCAACTTCAACGTTTTTGCTGAGAAGGAAAAGCTTAAAAACAATGGGTCTAACTTCACCAATTGGTTCCGCAATCTAAGAATCATTCTCTCTGGCGGTCAAAAGGACTATGTCCTTGGGAAAGCGTTGGGTGACCCCCCTGCTGCAACTGCGCCGGCTGATGAGAAAGCTGTCTATCAGTCGCGCAAAGATGATTATGGTGTGATTAAGAGCACCATGTTGTTTGCTATGGAACCAGAACTTCAAAATCGTTTTGAAGACTATCCCGGGCCCTTTGAGATTCTCGAAGAGCCGAAAACCATGTTTCAGACTCAGGCCCGTTCTGAGAGATATGAGATCTCTGAGAAGTTCTTTAACTGCAAGATGGAGGAAGGGAGTTCCGTTAGTGAGCACACCATTAAGATGACGGGCTACACTCAACGCCTTGAGCAACTGGAATGCACGATTCCAGAGGAGCTCAAGATTGACAGGGTTCTGCAATCACTCCCTCCCAGCTACAAAAAGTTTGTAGTGACTCACAATCAGATTCGTTCCACTGATACGATCACCGAGCTCTTCGCTAAACTGAAGGCTGCGGAGGTGGACATCAAAAAGGATAATCATGTGTTGATGGTCAACAAGCCCACCTTCAAGAAAAAGAGAGCAAAGAAGCCCTTCAAGAAGGGCGGCGGCAAGCGCACTGCCCCTGCTGAGAAGAAGTTCAAGTCTGGTCCTAAGCCGGACACTGAGTACTTCTATTGCAAGGACAAGGGTCACTGGAAGCGCAACTGTCTGAAGTACTTAGCGGACAAGAAGGTTGGCACCATCAAAGGTATATTTGATATACATGTTATTGATGTTTTCCTTACTAGCCCTCGTTGTAGTGCCTGGGTATTTGATACTGGTTCAGTTGCTAATATTTGTAACTCGAAACAGGAGCTACGGAATAGACGGCGGCTTGCGAGGGATGAGGTGACGTTGCACGTTGGCAACGGATCAAGAGTTGATGTGATGGCCGTCGGCACACTCTCCTTAGTTTTACCTTCGGGATTAGTTTTAAACCTTAATAAGTGTTA
Source organism: Avena atlantica (assembly GCA_910589765.1). Classification (NCBI taxonomy): domain Eukaryota; kingdom Viridiplantae; phylum Streptophyta; class Magnoliopsida; order Poales; family Poaceae; genus Avena; species Avena atlantica. The sequence continues at coordinate 377,530,779 of OU342734.1, read as the reverse complement.
TTATGTGCCTGCGTTGAGCATGAACATTATTTATGGATCTTGTTCATTGCAAGACGGTTATTCATTTAAATCAGAGAATAATGGTTGTTCTATTTATATGAGTAACATCTTTTATGGTCATGCACCTATTGTGAATGGTTTATTTCTTCTAAATCTCGAAAAGGATGAAACACACATCCATATCATTGAGGCTAAGAGATGCAAAGTAGATAGTGATAATACTACTTATCTGTGGCACTGTCGTCTAGGTCATATTGGTGTAAAGCGCATGAAGAAACTCCATTCTGATGGACTTTTGGAGTCTCTTGATTTTGAATCATTTGACACATGCGAACCATGCCTCATGGGCAAGATGATCAAAACCCCGTTCTCCGGTATGATGGAGCGGGCAACGGACTTGTTGGAAATCATACATACCGATGTATGCGGACCGATGAGTGTTTCGACGCGCGGTGGATATCGCTATTTTCTCACTTTTACCAATGACTTAAGTAGATATGGGTATATCTATTTAATGAAACATAAATCTGAAAATTTTGAAAAGTTCAAAGAATTTCACAATGAAGTGGAGAACCGTCGTAACAGAAAGATTAAGTTTCTACAATCCGATCGTGGAGGTGAATATTTGAGTTATGATTTTCTCACGCATCTTAAAGCAAGCGGAATCGTTTCGCAACTCACGCCACCCGGAACACCACAGCGCAATGGTGTGTTTGAACGCCGGAATCGAACCTTATTAGATATGGTCCGATCAATGATGTCTCTTACTGATTTGCCGTTATCATTTTGGGGTTATGCATTAGAAACCGCTGCATTCACTTTAAATGGGGCACCATCTAAATCCGTTGAGACGACACCGTATGAACTGTGGTTTGGTGCTAAACCTAAGTTGACGTTTCTTAAAGTTTGGGGATGCAAAGCTTACGTCAAGAAGTTGATGCCAGACAAGCTCGAACCCAAAGCGGAGAAATGCGTCTTCATAGGATACCCTAAGGAAACTATTGGGTATACCTTCTATCACAGAACCGAAGGCAAAGTGTTTGTCGCAAAGAACGGTTCCTTTCTTGATAAGGAGTTTCTCTCGAAAGAAGTGAGTGGGAGGAAAGTAGATCTAGACGAGGTTATTGAACCTTCTCTTGAGTTGGAGAGTAGCACAGCACCTGAAATTGTTCCAGTGCCGCCTGCACCAACAATAGAGGAAGCTAATGACAAGGATCATGAAGCTTCGGACGATGCTGCTACTGAACGTCACAGGTCGACAAGGTCGTGTGCCCCTCCTGAGTGGTACGACAACCCTGTCTTGACTGTCTTGTTAGTAGAAGACAGTGAACCTACGAACTATGAGGAAGCGATGATGAGCCCGGACTCTGAGAAACGGCTAGAAGCCATGAAATCCGAATTGGGATCCATGAGCGAAAACCAAGTATGGACTTTGGTGGACCCTCCTAGCGACCGAAAGGCCGTTGAGTGCAAATGGATCTTCAAGAACAAAACGGACGCGGATGGTAACGTTACCGTCTATAAAGCACGACTTGTCGCGAAAGGTTTTAGACAAGTTCAAGGTGTTGACTACGATGAGACTTTCTCTCCCGTAGCGATGTTTAAGTCCATTCGGATTTTATTAGCAATTGCTGCGTTTCATGATTATGAAATATGGCAGATGGATGTCAAGACTGCATTCCTCAATGGCAACATTGATGAAGAGTTGTATATGATGCAACCCGAAGGTTTTGTCGATCCTAAGGATGCTGATAAAGTATGCAAACTTCAGCGTTCCATTTATGGACTGAAGCAAGCATCTCGGAGCTGGAACCTTCGTTTTTATCAAGTGATCAAGAGCTTTGGATTTGTTCCAAATTGCTACGAAGCTTGTATCTACAAGAAAGTGAGTGGGAGCTCGGTGACATTTCTGGTACTATATGTGGATGACATATTGATTATCGAAATGACATTAACATGCTTAACAATGTGAAGAGTTATTTGAACAAATGTTTTTCAATGAAAGACCTAGGTGAAGCTGCTTATATATTGGGCATCAAAATCTATAGAGATAGACAAAGACGCCTAATAGCTTTAAGCCAGAGTACATACCTAGACAAAGTTCTAAAAACGTTTAGAATGGATAAGGCAAAGAAAGGTTCAGTGCCTATGTTGTCAGGTAAGATATTGAGAAAGGCTCAGTGTCCAGCTACGGTAAATGATAGGGAAGCTATGAGCAAAGTGCCTTATGCCTCGGCCATAGGTTCTATCATGTATGCCATGCTGTGTACTAGACCGGATGTGTCCAATGCTCTTAGTTTGACAAGCAGATATCAAAGTGATCCAGGAGTGGAACACTGGACAGCCATGAAGAACATCCTAAAGTACCTAAATAGGACTAAAGAAATGTTCTTAGTCTATGGGGGTGATGAACAGCTCGTCGTAAAAGGTTACGTCGACGCTAGTTTCGACACCGACAAGGATGATTCTAAATCTTAGAGAGGATACTTGTATATTTTGAATGGAGGAGCTGTGAGCTGGAGAAGCGGCAAGCAAAGCGTGATCCCGGGATCTACAGTAGAAGCGGAATACATGGCTGCTGCAGAAGCATCAAGTGAAGGAGTTTGGATCAGGAACTTCATCACTGAGCTTGGCGTGGTTCCAAGTGCATTGGACCCACTGGAGATATTGTGTGACAACACTGGCGCCATAGCACTCACTAAGGAACCAAGATATCATCCAAAGACCAAGCATATCAACCGCAAGTTTCATATAATCCGAGATTATATAGCAGATGGAGATCTGAAGATTAGCAAAGTACATACAGATCTGAATGTCGCGGATCCATTGACTAAACCTCTTCCACGTGTAAAACATGATCAGCACCTCAGTGCCATGGGTGTGAGATTGTTGCCAAATGTAAACTAGATTATTGACTCTAGTGCAAGTGGGAGACTGTTGGAATTATGCCCTAGAGGCAATAATAAAGATGTTATTATTATAATTCTTGTTCATGATAATGTTTATATTCCATGCTAGAATTGTATTAAGCGGAAACTTTAATACTTGTGTGGTTTGTGAACAACATTGTGTCCCTAGTACGCCTCTATGGACTAGCTCATTGATTAATGATGGTTAAGGTTTCCTAACCATGGACATGAGTTGTCGATTAATAATGAGATCATATCATTGGGAGAATGATATGATGGGCATACCCAAACTAAGCGAAGCAATTAGATCGTGTCATCGTGTTCATCTTTGCGAAGATTTTCTTATGTCAAATATTGTATTCCTTAGACCATGAGATAATACAACTCCCTGGTATCGGAAGAAAGCTTTGAGGTCATCAAACGTCATCCTATGAGAGGGTGATCATAAAGGTGTCTCTCAGGTGATCGGAAAGTATCTGTTGGGTTGTATGTATCGAGATGGGATTTGTCCCTCCCAAGTCGGAGAGATATACTTCGGGCCCACTCGGTAATCGATATCAACACCGCTTGCAAGCATGTGGTTAAGGAGTTAATCACAAAGTGATTTCGGATTACGGAACGAGTAAAGTACTTGCTGTGAACGAGATTGAACTAGGTATGATGGTACCGACGATCAAATCTCGAGCAAGTAAAATATCGTGAGACGAAGGGAATATATATATGGGATTGATTGAATCCTGGCATCGTGGTTCATTCGATATGATCATCGATGAATGTGTGGGAGTCAATATGGGTTTCCAGACCCCGCTGTTGATTATTGATAGAAGATCATGTCTGCATATTCTCGAACCCGCAGGGTCACACACTTAACGTGTCTCGACGCTAGGATAGATTGGATAATTGGTTTATGAGTTTTTGTTCGGAGTCTTGGATGGGATCCGGGACATCACGAGAGGTTCCGGAGTGGTCCGGAGAATAAGATTCATATAAGGCAGTGCAGTTTTTGGAGTTCGGAATTGTTCCGGGTTAATCGGTATTGTACCGGAAGCTTCTAGAACCTTCTGGAAGGGGACCAGCGTGGCCCCACCTTCCGGGAGGGGGCTTGGGCCTATGAGGGAGTGCCCTGGCCGCATTGGGCCAGGGGCACAAGGCCCCATAGGGCCCAACTGGCCAACTAGGGTAAAACCCTAATTGGAGCTTCTAGAAGGGGGTGTTTCCTTGCCCCCCACTCCTCCTCCTTTGGCCGCTGGTTTGGGCTTGGGGGAGGGGCTAGGGCTGCCGCCCACCCCTCTATATAAAGAGGGCTGGGGTCGCACCACCACCCCACACCTTCCCCTCCAAAGCTAGCCGCCCTGCTGCCCTCCTCTCTCTCTCCCTCCCGACTGCGTGTAGGCGAAGCCCTGCTGCAGAAACTCTCCACCATATACACCACGCCGTCGTGTTGTAGATCCAATCCATCTCTCCACCATACTTGCTGGACCGAGGAAGGAGGATACGTCGAGGTGCTGCACGTGTGCATCTCACGGAGGCACCGCCACTTGTGGTGCTAGATCGGATCGGATCGCGAGGAGGAGAAGCGAGTACGACTACATCACCCACGTTCCGACGAACGTTCCGCTGTGCGAATCTTCAAGGGTATGAAGATCTAATCCAATCTCTCTCGTTGTTTGCATCTCCTAGATTATATCTTGGCTTCCCTCTGTTCGCATCCGTAGAAAATTTTGATTTACTATGTCGCGAAACCCTTCAATTTGAGATCACCTACAAGAGACGCGACGCTATCAAGTCACAGGCCTTGGGGGATTTTGTTCCAGATTGGACGGAGATGCGAGATGCTACTCCGTTGCCGGAACCAGAGTACTGGGTGATGCACTTTGACGGATCAAGGTTGCTCAACGGCTCGGGGGCTGGTGTATTGCTACAGTCACCAACAGGAGACAAGCTACACTACGTTCTGCAGATCCACTTCGAGGCTACAAACAACGTGGCGGAGTATGAAGCACTCATTCATGGACTACGTGTAGCCAAGGATATTGGCATCAAGCGCATAGTTTGCTGTGGAGATTCCGACTTGGTTGCCCAGTAGGTGGCTGGCACCTGGAATGCGCGGAACCCTATGATGGCGGCATATCGAGACGAAGTGGACGAGATAGCCAAGAGCTTCTTGGGCTACAAAGTCAAGTATGTACCTAGGGAGCAAAACGAGGCGGCTGATCTACTATCTAAACTTGGATCGGGGCGCAAGCAAATTCCGCCAGGAGTTTTCCTAGAGCATCTGCGCACACCATCCGTGAAGGGAGCCGACATCGACAACCCAGATAGATTCGACTCTTTCGTCCACATGGTGACAAAGGTCCCTCCGGCTTGGACAACACCGTTCATGGAATATCTCGAACACGGAACTTTGCCCGACGACGAGGTCGAAAGACGACAAATCGTATGACGAGCAAAGGGTTATCCCATAATCAATGGACAACTCTACAAAAGGAGCACTACTGGTGTATACCTAAAGTGTGTTTCCCAGTTAGAAGGTATGGAAATCCTACACGAAATCCATCTCGGCGATTGCGGGCATCACGACGCTCCTCGATCATTGGTCGCGAAAGCCTTCCGGCAAGGATTCTACTGGCTGACCACGAAGGCGGACGTCGACAAGCTGGTTGAGACATGCATGGGATGCTAGTATTATGCCCGACAACCACATGTTCCTGCTGAAGAATTGCGAACAATACCAATAACTTGGCCGTTTGCAGTCTGGGGGCAAGACATGGTGGGACCGTTACAGACAGCACCATGTGGATTTACCCATCTGCTAGTAGCAGTTGATAAATTCACTAAATGGATAGAAGCTAAACCCATTAGAAAGCTTGATGGGGCAACTGCCCTCAGGTTTGTCCGGGATCTAGTGGTGAGATTTGGTCTCCCACAAAGCATTATCACCGACAACGGCAGCAACTTGTCACTCGGAGAAGTGGAAGCTTATTGTTGGGAGAAGGGCATCCGACTTGACCTTGCATCTGTGGCACATCCACAATCCAACAGTCAGGTTGAGCGAGCCAATGGATTAATTCTGCAGGGAATCAAGCCACGTATTGAGGCACCGCTACATAGAGCAGCTGGAGCCTGGGTGGAATAATTGCCATCTGTGTTGTGCAGTTTACGAACTACACCCAACAGATCCACCGGCTACACCCCTTACTTCATGGTATATGGATCAGAAGCCATCCTTCCTTCCGACATACTTCACGATGCACCAAGAGTTGCCGCCTATGACGAAGATGACGCTGAAGAATCCAGACGCCTAGATGTGGACCTTCTCGAGGAGGAGCGCGTTTTGGCATGCCAAAGATCCGCCATCTACCAGCCGAAGCTACGCAGCTACCATAGTCGCCGCGTTCGGCATCGCTCGTTTAAAGAGGGGGATTTGGTGCTCTCACTTAAGCAGAAGAAGTCACACAAATTATCCCCGCCATGGGAAGGACCGTTTATCATAAGCAAGGCGCTGCTCAATGGGTCTTACTACCCCGTTGACAATCGTGAACTGAAGGATAGACCCAACGAGGATCATAAGCGTAAGCGATGTGACTCAGATGATGACTACCCGGAGCTTGATAGGCCATGGAACATAGCACATCTACGTCCTTTTTACACTTAGTATTTTTTATCTAATTGTGTACCTCTTATATGATCAATGAAATAAACTCTTTGGTTCACTCATATTTCTGAGTCTTTTACCTCCTTTAGTGTTCATTTTTGGATCATGTAAAACCTTTATGCACAAGCTTTGCGATTGCACTTGTGAAAATTCCGCTTACGGGCGTTAGCTTAAGTTTTCTGGTCTACACGTTCTTTGTCGTTTTTATGTGGATTCTAGAGTAGTGACTTTTGGCACTTATTGTCGGCGATTTTTTGCTTAGTTTATTGAAGGTGCCATTGGGCATCATCACCTGAGCGCATGGTTCCGACAAAGAGTCTTCCGACTCACGAAAAGTCAAGCATAAGAACCAAAGTAATGGATAAACCAGCACTTGCTTAAAAAATATATACATGCTGGAAACTGGTTCTTAAGTAGCAGGACATACAACATTGTTTTCCGCCTTAAGTTAAATACATAGTTTTTTCCACATACGCATCAAAGGTGAAACAAATATTACAAGTTGTTTTTTCATTCCTTTGGCGCAGGCGACTTGGAAGCAGCGTCATCAGCAGCAGGAGAACCACCCTCGAAGTCGGCGGTGTGAAGGGACTCAGAGGAGCTTTGGTTGCCGCCATCGATGGTATTCATCGGCAAGAAGACGTTGACATCGACCAAGTCGCCAACTCTAGTGTCATAACCCGCGAGTGACGACAAGATAGATTCGTGGTTAATCTCTTTGCCATCGTCATCCACGTCGGGTATGCCAGAGGTTACCGTGTCGATGTCGGCATCTTCATAGTGTGCCTTGACCATGGACAGCGTCGTCCTTGCACCAGCCCGTGCACATGAAGCTTTCCAGCTTGTGATACGCTCGGGGGCTCGGCGCAGAATCTCCGAGTACTTCGCCACAGAATCCGACGCCTTGATATTAATTTGGAGGGGCTTGGCGATCTCTTTGGCTTGCGTGATGGCGGTGTTGATGAAGTTGCCGGCAAGAACCATGCATTCCTTGGCTGGAGGAGGCGACCGGGTTAAGCCCATAGGAGATGCATATTCCGACAAGGAACACATGAGTTCAAAAAATTCAGAGTATTTAGAGTACAGAAATCCAAGACGGAGAATCGCTTACTGAAGATGCTGGCCTCAGCCTGCCAAAGGGTATCCGCCAAGGAGTCCCGTTCTTGTTGGAGGAGTTTATACGCCTCATGATGGCGTCGATTCTGCTCGTCGGCAGCTTTCTTCTGATCTCTCAAGATCGAGATCTCCTCCTTCAAGCGATTGATCTCCTCGGTGGCGGAGTCCTGCAGGACCTTCATGGATTCCTCATGCATCTTCAGCATGTCCTTCCTCTCCTACTTAAGGATCTTGTTCTCGCTATCCATCTCCTGAATGTGCTTGGATTGCTCGACAATGTCCTTGGCCATGGCAATGGTTTCTGCAAGTCGGATAACACAAAGTACACAGTGAGTACTCGGAGAATATGGGCACAAAACCAAGTCGGAGTGCGAAAAAGAAAATAGACGCTTGCTCTTGGTGATCTGTTCCTTCAAGAAGGCAGTTTTACCCTTTCAGCTTCCAAGTCTGCGCGCATCTTCTGATACTTGTCGTTGGCCATGCCCCTCCGAGCATTCTCGTTCTGTGGAAAAAAGGAAAAATTTAAACGTTGTTTGGTCTGCTTGGAGCATCTAGCTAGGAAATTTCCACCTAGACCCTCGGGGGCTACAGCGAGAGTTTTAACTTAGCAATATGCTTAGCTTTTCTTTAAGCATCTAGTCGGAACTAATTCAGTTCTCGATTAGAAGCTTGGGGGCTACAGTATAAAGTTTTTTAACTCGGATATATGCTTAGCTTTTCTTTAAGCATCTAGTCGGAACTAAATCAGTTACAACTAGAGGCTTGGGGGCTACAGTATTGAAATTTATAAACACTGCGTATGCTACTCTTAAAGCATCTAGTTGGAATAATTCATTCCACATATATGCTTGGGGGCTACAGTGAGAAGTTTTCTAGCTTAGTCACTCTTAGAGCATCTAGACGCAAAGACCTATGGTTTTCCGTCTACATCCTCGGGGGCTACCATGGGATACTCATATGAAATGCAAAAGGCAAATAAAAACTTACAAGTGCAATAATCTTGAGGTTGGTAGCGCTCTCGGCCAGCATCTTGCCAAAGGACACGTTGTTTCCTTGCAAGATCTCTGCTTGACGGAGGAGCTCCTCGAGACCGCACGTCGGAGATGTCGGTGCCGCACCAGGGACCAGAGCAGTGCTACCCGGTGTAAGTACCGGATAGACTATCTTTGGATAAGATATGGCTTTCTTGGGTGTGGGGGTGACGCCTACGGCAGAAGTACCTGCTTCCACCACCGCCTTACCGCCACCGATGGCATCCTTAGCCGGAGCTTCAGCCATTTGGTGGGCGGCACTCTCCTGCGTCGCCTGATCGCCGACAACAGCGACCTCGGTAGAGGCACCTGAGTCCACTTCCATGGCGGAAGGGCCAGATGCCTCCTTAGCTTGAGAGCTTGTCGGGGCACACGAGGGTTTGACGGAGGGAGTGACACGGCGATGGCGGGAGATGCGCCGCGATGCAGCAGGTCCTTAATGGTTCTAGAAGCCCCCAATGTTTTGGAGGTCTTCTTCAAGCTGGTCGTGGCTTTCCTCCTGAAACATGCAAAATGCATAAGTACAGGAGCAAGACATATAAATAGACAATGTCGGAGAGAAAGAAGCTTACACAAGTGGGGGTGCTTTGGCAAAGGGTACCCCGGTAACTTTTCTCTTCTCTGCCTTCAGGGCGGCGGTAGTCTTCTTGGAGGTTCCACCCTCCATCTTCTTCTTCTTGCCTCCGTTGGCAGTGTCAGAGGTGGAGCTCTTCCGCTTTCGCGCCAATGGAGCATCGTCGTCGGACACGACGGTGACTTCCTTCATATTTGGATCATAGATTTGAGGAGACATGTTGTCCTCATCTATGTCGCTAAGCTGTAAGGTGAAGAACCACCGTGTTAGACGGGATGACATTTGCTAGACGGAAGAACTGGAGTATATGTCATACACGGAAAATAAACAACTACCTTTGGGAACTTGCCGTCTACGAACATGTCGTAGGTGATGGTGAAGCCACGCTTCTTGTCCTTCACCTTGACGATGTCCTTGAGGCAGATCTTGATGGAGTCGCTCGAGAAATTATCCACGGAGATGCGGAGGCTATCCCTTCTATCGCTGGTATACTCGTGCATGAGCTTCTCGCGGAGATGCGGAGGCTGGATTCGCCTGATGAACCAGCACATGGCTAGGTCCAAGTCAGTCAAACCCGTCTCTACGAACCATTCTATCCGCCTTAAGGCACGTGAAGCATCAAGGTCGGAGGGAAGGGAGGCCTGGGATCTCCATGACGAGGCTTCAGCGGCGGCTCCGTCGACAAAGTCCGGGTACGTTACTTCTCGGCCGGCCAGAGGGATGTCGGGGCCGTAGAAGTAAGTGCACTGCCAGTTTTTGCAGTACTCGTGGCCGACGATGTCGGGGAACCGCCGGCCAGGATGGATCTTGAAGCTTATGGTGCCGCAATTTCTAAGTTCCTCCTTACTGGCTCCGGCTTCACGCTTGACGGTGATGAAATACACGAAGAGATCTAGCCTAGGTTTAATCCCTAGGTAACCCTCGCAGAGCGCCGCGTAATTGCTAAGCGCTAAGATGCTATTGGGGGGAGAGGTTTTGGGGATGGACTCTATAATGATTCAAGACGGAAAGGAAGAAGTTAGAGATGGGCAGGGAGACGCCGCGTACCAATTGGGATTTAAGGTACACCTTTTCTCCGACTTGGGGAGAAGGTGTCACAACGCCGGTCGGCCCGCCCGCCAGGCGAGCCCCTCCGTCGCAGGGAGGTAGCCCTTGGCGATCAGCTCCTTGATATCACGGTCTATGATATCCGAACCGCGCCAATCGCCTTTGTGGGAGTCGAGCTCCTCCTCTAGCGGCTCCAGCGCCGATGGATTATGGTCGCCGCCGGTGGACTCAACCACCGCCGAGACGGGGATGACCAGACCCTCTGGAGGCACGACGATCGAGCTCGCTGGCTTCGGCACGGCTTCGCCCGACGCCGCCATGGAAGGAGTAGAGCTGCTACTGGCCATTGTGCGGGATTTTAGGTGACTGGCGAGAATTGGAGCTAGGGTTTTTCGTGAAGATTGCGTGGAGAGCTCGAGGGGGCGCTCGCTGGAGGAAGAAGACGCTGCGAGGAGAGAATGGGGTGAAAAGTAAAAAGTTTCACTGCAATTACTATTTATGATCTCCAGCATCAAGATCCGTGCAGCTTGATCGGACGGTTGTCGCGTAGACGACGTGTGCGCGAATGTGCGCGGAAATTTCATCACGTCCCAACTGTCGCCGCCAACGGTTCGTACCGCTCGCGCGGGAAAATCGGACATGATTGTGTTCTCTGCATGTGTGAGTTACGAGGCATCGCTGACCTATGCCTACGTCGCCCTAGCTGACATAGGCAGATGAGTCGTCACATCGGAAGATTCTGGCATGGACGGATCCAGTCCGGCTACGGAAAGAGTACGATGGAAGATTCAGCATTTCTCCGACTTACATATTGAAGACGGAGAAAGCCTTGCAGGGTTCTTTGGGAGGACTACGAGATGTTGCTTGACAATTTACCGACATCCATCTAGACGGAGCATTCCACATGAAGAGGCAAGACGACGCAAGATCTCGGAGTTCTCCGGGGGCTACTGTTGGGGATATGCTATATGGGTATCATTATAGCATGTCTCCTATCCGGATAACCCGGGTGGCCCATAGTTGGTAGCATGGCCCATGGCCTGCTGGGCGGCCCAGTTAGATGGATCTAGAAGGGAGGCCCATGCCGGATAAAGGAAGTCTATGGTTGGAGTCACCGACTTAACCGGAGCCTTGGAGTGCAAGATACACAAGACTAGTAATAGACGGTGTAGGACTCTGTAACCTGTCCGGCTAGGACTTTTCCCTGTAACCCTAGGACCTGGCGACTATATAAGTCGGGCCTGTGGAAGCCTTTAGGGCACGATCATAGACAACTTCATATAACCTCGCACAACGAACCAATACCTGTAACTCGATGTATTACCCTTATAGTGATTTATAGCAGGAGTATGATTCCACCACTGTCGTGGAATCTGAACCTGGGTAAGCTGTGTTACCTCGTACCCGTCAACCGTCTGCCTTCCCCCACGTCTCTAAACACGCACTGTGAGTACCCCTCCATGGCGTACTCGTCGGCAATACCACGACATTTATGACAAATTGAGTTCTAATTAATAGTTAAATTAATCTAGGTGAACTCCCACTCAAAACAACATCCCTCACATTGTTTTAGTGATCACACGAACCAAATCCACCACATCAACACCGATCATCACGAGAGTTGATGTAGTTTCAATGGAGAACAATCGACATGTTCATCATATCTACTATATGATTCATGCTTTACCTTTTGGTGATCCGTGTTCCGAGACCATGTATGTACATGCTAGGCTCATCAAGATAAAACCTTAGCTTCCGCATGAGCAAATCTGGCTTGCTCACGTTGTATACACTTGCGGAATCTAACACACCCGATCATCACATGGTGCTCCAAAACAACACGCTTTAGCAACGGTGCTTACTAAGGATGAACAGTTTGTCACTTGAAATTTTGTGCTAGAGGGATCATCTTATAATGCTACCGTCGCGAACTAAGCAATACAAGATGCATAAAAGGATTAACATCACATGCAATTCATAATATGTGATATGATATGGCCTTTCTTCTTGTGCTTCTGATCTCCATCTTCAAGCACAAACATGATCTCCATCATTACCGACATTGTGTCAAGGTCAATGGCGCCGCTCCATGGTTGTCGTCCACCAGCATCAACTATTACAACTACTTTGAATAATAGACACGCAGGTCTTAACGGAATTAAAAATACAACCATATGGCTCCTGTCGGTTGCCTACTTACAATAAGGAACATTGCATACATCGTATATAATCACAATCATGGCCATATCACATCACAACACACCCCTGCAAAACAAAGTTAGACGCCTCTAATTTTCTTTGCATATTTTGCATGGTTTGGGGCTTTCAATAAGTGTCGTTCTAACTTACAAACAAGAACCACAACGTTGATACTAGTATTGTCAATTACCCGTTGTAAATTGAATCTTCACTATTTTGGGGGAAACAGGCACCCGCAAAAGCCACTTATGCAATACAAGTTGCATGTCAAGCGTGGAGCAAGTCTCATGAATGATGTCATGTAAGGTTAGCCCGAACCTCTTCCTCCCACCATCCCGCAAGATGCAAAGTACATAAGAAGCAATTGACAACAAAAGCATCAACGCCCACAATGACCATTGTGTTCTACTCGTGCAACAAATCTACATATAGACACGGCTCTTATACCACTGTAGGGGTTCGTAGCATGGAAAACAAAAAAATTCTACCGCATGCATACAAACAAGCCAAGATCTATCTACTAGATTGAAGCAACGAGTCGATTAGAGTACTCACCATCGAAGATTCCAAAGCGGTTAACGAGAGCAGATTCTCATGGGTGATGTAGTAGTACACTTGCCGATCTCAAGATCGCGTAGACGATCCTTCCGGCATTGCGTTCCAGCAGTGCTTCTGCAATCGATCACATGTTCGATACTCGATGAAGACCTTCCTCTCCCTTGTTCCAGCAGGCAGCGGAGGTTGTAGTTCTCCCCTCGTGATTCCGCCAGCACGACGGCGTGGTGTCAGAAGTAGAGGGAAGATCCCACAGGGCTTCGGCTAAGCCGGTGCGAGTTATAGTGGATCTAGGGTTTCTAGCGATCTAGGATTAGAAGCCGGAGAGGAGGAGGTGGTGTCGGCGACGGCTAGGGCAACGGTGATGGGCCAGCGGCGGCGGTGGCGGTTTGGCGGCGGCGCACGAGTGGGAGGGCTTGGTGTTGTGGTCTTTGGGGCAGCCCTCCCCCTCTATTTAAGAGAGGGGGGCAGCCTTGGGACAGGGGAGTTTGAATCCATACCCAAACCCAAGTTGGAAAGAAGGAAGAACTCTTTCCGTCTTCCACTAGGAAACTATTGTTCCAGTTTGACTTTTCAAACCTCCCTTTTAAATTTCAACTTAGAGCTTTATTTCTCTCACACAAATGCCCAACCAAGTGACCTAGGACATGATCCAATCATTCCACTTACCCATGACACATTCATGGACCATTCCCCTTCCGGTCCGGTGAACCTTCTAGAACCTTCTAGAACCTCTCCGATGAAAACATCGAAATCATTCCCGAACTCCGGAATCAGACTTTTTCCTTATATGAATCTTACTCTTCGGACCATTCCCGATCTCCTCGTGATATCCCGAATCCCATCTGAGACTCCGAACAAAAATCGGTTTCCCTACTTACATTCCATATCTACTAAACAACATCGAATCCTTAATTGTGTCTCCCTACGGTTCGTGAATTATGCGGACATGACCGAGACACTTCTCCGATCAATAACCAATAGAGGAATCTAGAAATTCATATACCTCCCACATATTTCTACGATTACTTTGCGATCGAATGAACCACTTACATACGATACCAATTTCCCTTTGTCTCGCGATAGTTTACTTATTCGAGGTTTGATCGTCGGTATATCTGCATACCTAGTTCAACCTCGTTACCTATAAGTACTCTTTTCTCGTTCCCGTGATATGTGATCCCTTGTGAGCCACTCACATGCTTGCAAGCTAATTGGATGACATACCACCGAGATGGCCCAGAGTATATCTATCTGTCATATGGATGGACAAATCCCACTCTTGATCCATGTGCCTCAACACATACTTTCTGAACACTCAATGCCACCTTTATAGCCATCCAGTTATGGTGTGGTGTTTGATGTCATCAAAGCATCCTTCTGGTGATGGTGATTAGCATGATCTCATGGTCAAAGGAATTAGGTTACTATGTATCAGAAAGATTATAGCAAATGAACTATTGAAATGACTTGATCTTTATGCTACGCTTATCTATAGGAGTATGTCCATCATACCATTCTCCTAATGATATGATCTTGTTGTTAATAACATCTCAATGTTCATGATCGAGAAACCACGATCATCCATTAACCAACAAGCTAGTATTATAAAGAGGCTTTACTAGGGACTCTAATTTAGTTTACAAATCACACAAGTATTAATGTTTCCGGTTAATACTATTATAGCATGAATGTAAACATTTATCATAAACACAAAGATGTAATAATAACCACTTTTATTATTGCCTCTAGGGCATATCTCCAACAAGACGTCGCAGTAGGTGTAGGTTGTAGATGTGTTGGATGTATGCCGGTGGGCGCTTTGCCTGATAGATCAAAGGGAGATCGAGGTCTCGGCGACCAAATATTCTGAGCTTTAGGGTTTGTCTGCTTCGCTCTGTTTCTCCTCTCGCCGGAGTGGCGCGCGGAGGGAGAAGCCACAGCTTCCTCCAATAAAATCTATGTCGCGGGCGACTGGTAGCTAAGGAGTTGTGCGTTATGCCTTTTCCTGGTCGGCCATGGTGGCGAGAGGAAAGGGCATCGTCGTGTGGCGCGTCACGTGGTAATTCCGCTCATGGCCTGCCGAGGCGGCGAGGAGGAGTGGAGGAGCGACAACGTGCTCTCTACTTGGTGCCGGTGGTCAGGCCCTCCTGTGGCGAGGGCGCTTGTTGGAGTTTTCGGATTGGGTGGATGGACCTCATCCTCTGCCAGGTCATCAAGGTGGCGGCGCAACAGCGGTCCTGAAGCCGATTCTTCCTCACCCTGGAGCTCCAAGGGAATTTGGGCGGTGTGCTCGTGCGTGCCTCCCTGGAGTTGCGTTTTGTGGAGTCCCCAAGCGACGGCATCAATGTCGAAGCTACTTCTCGATGGAGAAGCCACTCCACGCTCGGCGATGGCCGAGTCTTCTCTTCTTCCGTGTAGCTTGGTCAGGGCAAGAGGGCGCGCAACTGCTCTTATGAAAGATCTTCTTTGACCCCGGCATCGGATCCAGAGTTGGTGTCGCCCCAAGTGGCTGCGTCCCCGACGGCGACGCTGGATCCGGTGCTTGGAGCTCCTGCGGCGGAGGAGTGGACCAAGGACTTGATTGCTTTTTACTCTTTAGTTCTAGGGTCCTCTCTGCTTTTTCCGAGGCCTTATCTTGTGTTTTTGTTTTATCTTGGGGCCTCTTTGTAATTTGTACCCTCCTGATATTTTAAGCAGCTTCTAGGCCTTCGGGCCTATTCCCCTTTCGAAAAAAAACTTTGCAAAAAATATTACCCAACCTTATCGTCCAGTTGATGCCATTATTCGTAATAGCCAGGGTGCATTTATTGCGGTCTCATCGGTGTTTATACCGCATGTATCATCCTCCACTTCAGCGGAAGTTTTGGCATCGCTACATGGCTTGAACTTAGTCAACAATCTGGAATTCCATCAAGTGGAAGCAGAGTCTGATTCTTCTAAGGTTAGGTAAGGAGTGCATTTGGAAGATGCTGCTACAATTTATGTCGAGATTATGATGCAAGCACAAGCTATTGGAAATATTGAGTTCAATCATTGCGGTAGAAATTGTAATAAGGTTGCTCATGCAATAGTTGGGGATTGTTTTATTTCTAGATCTTCTTGTAATTGGATCGATGAGTCCCCAAGTTTCATGATGCAAACCATTCTAAATGATGTAACTATGGTTAATCATTAATAAAGCTCGTAGTAGGACTAAAAAAGCCTAAAAAGGTCCAAACAGACACACTAAATATGCCCCGACCCGTAAAACTTTTCCGGTGGCCAGTGAATCCACGACATTAGCCGTGATATGTAGGGCTCACACGCCAGTTCACAACCCGATCCATCCTTCCTCTCCTCCACCGCTTCGCCGTTGCAGCTCCGTCGCGCAATCCTCCGTCGCCGCCACATAATTCCCCGCCCCGGTGCAGATCGAGCCCACCCACAACCACATGGCCCCGGGCTATCGCTCAATCGAAGTCGGGAGAGGCCAAATCGACCATAGTGGTTCAGGCCACGACGATCCATTCCATGGCCAAATCGACGAGTAGGAGCGGCGGCGCATCGTCGTCGACGGTGCGTGCAAGCGCGCGTCGCTCCGCTACATCTGCCACGGTGATCCGGTGCCGGAGCGCCTGGGCTTGAGCAAGGATGGGGACGTGACGCAGAGGAGCATGGAGCACCAACCCAGCCTCCGACCTCGTCCCCCTTTGCCTCCCGCGTGTTTCCTTCGACGGACGTGCGATGACGTGGATGTTGGGGGAGTGAGAGAGGATGGGGACGTGAGAAAAGATCTTTTTTTTGGATGAACACTACGCTGTGAGGATCGTATATTAGTCTTCTTCTTCCTACTAACAACTCAAGGACCACTTGTAGCCCAAGAGAGGAGAAATAAAGATCTGCATGTTAGTCATTTGTGTGTAGAAGTAACTACATCTTACCTCCCCGGATCCCACTAGCATCCATTGGCCCCATACTTTAGCCTACCCATGGCATCTGCCGTGCCACCACCACGACAGTTGGCGCCCACCGTGGGGCATGCAGCGGTGCTAACTAGAGTCAAGATCCGGACGAGAAACTTCATCCACACCGGCGAGCGCGTTGTCTCTGGATTAGTCCAGAGATTTGATCTCTATGACTATGTCAGCGATAACGCAGGCAGCTTCAGGAGAAAAGCTCCTCCACGCAACGGCGTATTCATCAACCTGGGCATGCACCAGGTCTACGTCGGAGTCGACACATCATGCGTTTATCCTCACCAGGTTATTTGTTGGGAATATGCCCTATAGGCAATCATGTATGATGATATTTCCCATTGTATTCATAAAGATATTAGTCCTTGTATAAACATCTGATGTGTATCATTGAATATGTGATTCGGTTGTGGAACTATGCATTCATGTTGTTTGTACTAAATATCCTTGGTCATTGAGGTTGTGTTGGACACACAACTTAGAACAATGTGAAAGTTGGCTTGATGACTCGGTTCCACTTGTCATGGGCATGGAGATGCTATTCCAACTTACACAGACTCGGCTAAAGAGTTTAGCGAGTCGGATTGACCCATATTGAGGTACAACGAACTAGTTGTCATTTGTATATCTCAATCAATGTAATCCTTAGACCTGAGGTTGTTGCATAGTCTGAGTTGAGGATCACCGACTTAGGTTCTGTCAAACGCTGATCCGTAACTGGGCAGTTATAAAGGCAGGGTTCGGGTCGACTGAGAATCAAGCTGCGTGATGTGAATAACCAAGATGGGATTTTGCCCCTCCACTCGGAGAGATATTCTCTGGGCCCTCTCGTGAGATATGATTCGGAAAGCATGGCCATGCACGACTCGGTTAAGTGTTAACCGAGGCGATCGACTAAGAGTTAGTCGGGTGAATCACTTATCTCGGATCGAGAAGAGAGACGGACTATTTAAGGGATGGCATATATTCGCCTATAGTCTGACAAGGTATATCATGAGGCAAAAGGGACTCGGACGTAAGTCGCATTGGAAAGGCAAGTCGTCATGACTCTTTGGTACTTGGGAGTCGGCACGTTCTGCTAGGATCCGCTACCGACTGATCGATTGAGAGTCGGACTCCAATTGTGTCCAAGTAGCCATGAGCCTGCGGGGTCACACACTTAAGAGCGGGAGCAAGTTCGGATTGGATCTGAACATGTAATCTGGTTGGGTTGGACCTTAACCCGATTAGGACTGAGTTAGTGAGTTGGACTCATGGTGACTAGTGTTATATGGGCTTTAGTGAATGGGTCGCGCGAGCAGAGCCCACGTTCACTCCCTATATATAGTGGAGCACCTTAACCCAAAAAGGTTAATCGTTGTTCGGTTAGGTTATTCCATGTGTTGGAAACCCTAGCTCCACAGCAGTCCAGCCGCCGTTACGAACCTAGCAGTTCGCCACCGGCGCTCCTCCTTGTACGTGTGGATACCAGCAGAGGTGTTGTGCGATCAGCACCAGGACGATCGGATCGTGAGGACTGCACTGCATCAACTGACGCGCTTCATCAGTAATCCGCAACCGTGCGTCTAGTGGTAAACCTCATGGCCTTCTACCTCAGCTAGTTCTTGGGATCACCACGTTAGAGGGAAAAAGTTTTGTTTTATCTCTGCATGGCCCAACAGTGGTATCAGAGCGATAGCTTCTGGTTTTAGGCTCGAGATCTCGCATATGTGATATGCGGTAGGATGTAGATGAGATCTATATGATGTTTGGTGGTTGATCTATGAGATAGATCGGTTTTGTACGAAGTTGATTGGATCAACTGTGCTCGGGGAATGGTAGATCTGATTTTCGTGATCATATTGCTGAGGTCGTGGAATGACATACCCGTATCGGTCGGCTTCCGCCATCGGGGTAGACTGTGACACGTAAATCTAGATGCGGTGATCGAAGATCAAAGAGTTTGATCGAATCGGAATGATGGTCGGAATCCATGTTCAGATCGTAGATGAGACCTGTCGTAGTGCCTTAGATGTCGTTGCGAGTTTCACAACGCCGGTAGATATTGTATCTATGCATAACTTGTTTTTGCAGGAAGTTGTGAATGGTATGGTTCATGTGCATGTGATGTATGTGTGTAATCCATACGTGATCTGCGAATCACGGTTTATGTCAGCCGGCTGGAGCCTAGGTGCTGTCATTTTATTGTATAATGACCTGCGTGTTGGATTCTCCTTGTAATTTACTTTACTAAGCTAGTGTAGCTGTTTGGAGAACCCGGAAGGCATGCAAGGCATTGTACATGTCGGCGACATGGAGTAAGACGGCAAGTGACAAGAGTTGGCACAAGTCGGATTACAGGCTTTGTGGAGATGGAGATCGCCATGAAGAGAGCCATACCATTTCACATTATAATTGATTTATTTTGTGTTATTGTTATGTCTCTGTTTTACCTCTATTAGATAGTCGGTAAAATTTAATCCCTTAAAGAAGGTCTAGTCGGTTTTCCCGCCAGTGTTTGCACCATCACAAGTCGGACATTTTTGGTAGTGGGCTCATAAAATTGAGGTGTTGCCAATTCTTTCCGACTAGGTGGGGTTCGAGTCGGACTCTTACTGCAGAAACACTCGGTAAGCTAGACGGGTCTATCACAACGGTTGTGGGACTCGGGGAAAATTCGGATGGGAGCCGGGGCATGTGATGCCACCCATCCAACAGGAGTCGCATGAGATGCGATTGACAAGGAGTTGTCTACCTAGATCACTTGGCGGCTAGCGGTGATGCTAAATCTCACTAGCCGACTTTCTTATTTAGGATCCTGAATCACTAAGAAACCATCGGAGGGGTGTTGGTTCTAGTGGGAGCATAAAATATTAAATTGTTTAATATGCTTGCTCTTTTATGAATACATGTCTTAAGTGTTTTGCATATTTTCTGTTGTAGATCATGGCACCAAGTAGCAGTCACTCTCAGATATCCGGTTTTGCGTTGAGAACCATTCTTGAGAAAGATAAACTGAACGACACTAATTTTACCAACTGGTATCGAAATCTGAGAATTGTTCTCAAACAAGAAAAGAAGGACCATGTCCTAGACAACCCACTTCCAGATGAGCCGAATGAGAATGCGACTGTCGCAGCCACCAATGCCTACCGTCGGGCTAAGGATGAGTCCACGGATATTAGCTGTCTTATGCTTGCTCACATGGAACCGGACTTGCAAAAGCAGTTCGAGCATGTTGAGGCCTACGATATGATCGAAAGCCTCAAAAGTATGTTCCAGGCTCAGGCGAAGACTGAGAGGTATCAAGTCTCTCAGGCTTTGCTGAGTTGCAAGCTTAAGGATGGTGATCCACTGAGTCCGCATGTGATCAAAATGGTTGGTTACGTGCAGTCTTTGGAGAGGCTTGGCTACCCCATTAGCGAAGAGTTCGCTATGGATATAATTCTGAACTCTCTTCCTAGTGCATATGGGCAGTTCATTTCGAACTACCACATGCATGGTATGGATAAGAAGCTCACTGAATTGCATGGGATGCTCAAGCAGGCAGAGGCGGATCTCAAGAAGGGCACCAGTCAAGTATTGATGGTGCAGAATAAGGCTAAGTTCAAGAAGAGTTCTTGGACTAAGAAGAAGGCTAAGTCAGGAGGGAAGCAGGCTCAGGACCCAGTCCCAAGCGCTTCCTCAGGGACTAAACCATCTCCTTCAGCCGGATCCACTTGCTTCTACTGCAAGGCGGATGGCCACTGGAAGAGGAACTGTAGCAAGTACTTGGCCGACAAAGCCAAGAGTGGACGTATGACTTCCGACTCAGGTACACTTGTTTGCAATGTTATAGACATATATCTTGCTAATGCACCTAATAGTTCTTGGGTATATGATATCGGATCAGTTATTCACATCTGCAACTCGTTGCAGGGACTAGTAAGAACTAGGAGCACAGCAAGAGGCGAGGTTGATATTCGAGTCGGCAACAAAGCAAGAGTTGTTGCGTTGGAAGTCGGCACGATGCAACTTCATTTACCTTCCGGATTCATTATGGAACTAAATAATTGTTATTATGTTCCAGTGCTCAGTCGAAACATTATTTCTGCTTCATGTTTGATGAGGCAAGGCTATGAGTCGAATATCAAGAATAATGGTTGTTCTTTGTATTTGAATTATATGTTTCACGGCTTTGCACCCGTCCAGGACGGGTTATTTATTTTGAATCTTGATGGTGAGTCGGTTTATAACATAAATGTTAAAAGGTTGAAACCAAATGATCTGAATATGACTTACTTTTGGCACTGTCGGCTTGGTCATATAAGTTGGAAACGCATGAAGAAGCTCCATGATGATGGACTCCTAACTTCGTTCGACTTGGAGTCGTTCGAGACATGCGAATCTTGCCTACTCGGCAAAATGACCAAGACACCTTTTGCAAAGAGTTGCGAAAGGGCGTCCGACTTGTTGGGACTAGTACATAGTGATGTATGTGGACCAATGAGCACGACAACCAGGGGTGGTTATGAGTACTTCATTACCTTCACTGATGATTTGAGTAGGTATGGATATATCTACTTGATGAAACATAAGTCCGAAGCCTTTTAAAAGTTCATAGAATTCCAGAATGAAGCACAAAATCAACTCGGCAAGAAAATAAAGTTGCTTCGGTCGGACCGAGGAGGCGAGTACATGAGCCATGAGTTTGATGACCATCTGAAAAGTTGTGGAATAGTTCCTCAACTTACTCCGCCAGGAACGCCACAAAGGAATGGTGTTTCGGAAAGGCGGAATCGGACCTTGTTGGACATGGTACGATCCATGATGAGTCGGACAGATCTGCCTTTATCATTTTGGGGTTATTGTATAGAAACAGCGGTGTTCACACTAAACAGAGTACCATCAAAATCGGTAGAGAAGACACCGCATGAGATGTGGACAGGCAAAAAGCCAAGTTTGTGTTTTCTTAAGATTTGGGGTTGTGAAGCTTTTGTCAAACGACTCCAGTCGAACAAGCTTAAAGCCAAGTCGGATAAGTGTATTTTCGTGGGGTATCCGAGGGAAACCTTGGGTTACTACTTCTACAACCGACAAGAGGGCAAAGTGTTTGTCGCTCGGAACGGTGTCTTCCTTGAGAAAGAGTTTCTCAGTCGGGGAGTAAGTGGGAGCATGGTGCAACTCGAAGAAATTCGAGAGGAACCAGCTAGTAGCGAGTCGGCAAAAACCTTGGAGGTTGAGCCGGTCGTGGCAGCTGAGCCGGCAGCAGCACCTGTACTACGAAGATCGGCAAGATTACGAAGTGTTCATGATGTGTTACTGTTAGACAGTGATGAGCCGGCAAATTATTCGGAAGCGATGGTGGGATCTGATTCCGAGTCATGGCTTGGAGCCATGAGATCCGAGATAAAGTCCATGGATGAAAATCAAGTTTGGAACTTGGTTGATCTGCCAGACGGTGCAAGACCCGTCGAGTACAAATGGGTCTTTAAGAAGAAAACTGATATGGATGGAAATGTTTCAATCTATAAAGCACGCCTTGTCGCGAAGGGGTTCCGATAAGTTCAAGGAGTTGATTACGACGAGACTTTCTCACCCGTAGCGATGCTTAAATCAGTTCGGATCATGTTAGCTATAGCGGCCTATTTCGACTACGAGATATGGCAGATGGATGTCAAAACGGCTTTCCTTAACGGAAATTTAACCGAGGACGTGTATATGATACAGCCCGAGGGTTTTGTCGATCCAGCTAATGCTGACAAGGTGTGCAACCATTTATGGGTTGAAGCAAGCATCTCGGAGTTGGAATATTCGCTTTGATGAGGTAGTCAAATCGTTTGGCTTCATCAAGAGTGATCATGATTCTTGTTTGTACAAGAAGTTTAGTGGGAACAAAGTAAATTTTCTAATCTTATATGTGGATGACATATTACTGATTGGAAATGATGTCCAGATGTTGCAAGAAACCAAGGAATCATTGGAAAGGAGTTTCTCAATGAAAGACTTGGGAGAGGCAACATACATCCTCGGAATCCGGATCTATAGAGATAGATCAAGGAGGCTCATTGGATTGAGTTAGAGTACTTATTTGGACAAAGTGTTGAAGAAGTTCAACATGGAATCGTCTAAGAAGGGGTTCTTACCGATGTCCCATGGTGTAAAACTTAGCAAGACTCAGTGTCCTTCGACAACTGATGAGCGAAGTCGGATGAGTGCGATTCCATATGCTTCTGCAGTCGGATCCATCATGTACGCCATGATTTGTACTAGGCCGGATGTTTCCTATGCTCTAAGTGTTGTGAGCAGATACCAGGCTGATCCTGGAGAGATCCACTGGACAGCGGCTAAAAATATCCTAAAGTACTTGAGAAGGACTAAGGATATGTTCTTGGTTTATGGTGGTGAAGATGAACTCAGTGTAAAGGGTTACACGGATGCGAGTTATCTCACCGACTCTGATGATTCTCGCTCGCAATCCGGATACGTGTTTATTATAAATGGAGGTGCTGTGAGCTGGAAGAGTTCCAAGCAAGAGACTGTGTCTGCGTCTACAACAGAGGCTGAGTATATTGCCGCCTCGGAGGCAGCAAAGGAAGCTGTTTGGATGAGGAATTTCCTCATGGATCTTGGTGTGGTTTAGGGCTCGTCCAATCCGTTGGACGTGTATTGTGACAACAATGGTGCTATTCCACAAGCCAAGGAACCTAGACAGCACCAGAAGAACAAGCACATACTCATGCGGTACCACCTGATTCGCCAGTTCGTGGATCAGGGTGATATCAAGTTATGCAAGGTACACACGGATGCAAATATTGCGGATCCGTTGACAAAGCCGTTACCACAGCCAAAGCATGAGGCGCACCTGAGAGCCATGGGCATTAGATGCTTAGACATGTGATGTCGGAAGATTGACTCTAGTGCAAGTGGGAGACTGTTGGGAATATGCCCTAGAGGCAATCATGTATGATGATATTTCCCATTGTATTCATAAAGATATTAGCCCTTGTATAAACATCTGATGTGTATCATTGAATATGTGATTCGGTTGTGGAACTATGCATTCATGTTGTTTGTACTAAATATCCTTGGTCATTGAGGTTGTGCTGGACACACAACTTAGAACAATGTGAAAGTTGGCTTGATGACTCGGTTCCACTTGTCATGGGCATGGAGATGCTATTCCAACTTACACAGACTCAGCTAAAGAGTTTAGCGAGTCGGATTGACCCATATTGAGGTACAACGAACTAGCTGTCATTTGCATATCTTAATCAATGTAATCCTTAGACCTGAGGTTGTTGCATAGTCCGAGTTGAGGATCACCGACTTAGGTTCTGTCAAACGCTGATCCGTAACTAGGCAGTTATAAAGGCAGGGTTCGGGTCGACTGAGAATCAAGCTGCGTGATGTGAATAACCAAGATGGGATTTTGCCCCTCCACTCGGAGATATATTCTCTGGGCCCTCTCGTGAGATATGATTCGGAAAGCATGGCCATGCACGACTCGGTTAAGTGTTAACCGAGGCGATCGACTAAGAGTTAGTCGGGTGAATCACTTATCTCGGATCGAGAAGAGAGTCGGACTATTTAAGGGATGACATATATTCGCTTATAGTCTGACAAGGTATATCATGAGGCAAAAGGGACTCGGACGTAAGTCGCATTGGAAAGGCAAGTCGTCATGACTCTTTGGTACTTGGGAGTCGGCACGTTCTGCTAGGAGCCGCTACCGACTGATCGATTGAGAGTCGGACTCCAATCGTGTCCAAGTAGCCATGAGCCTGCGGGGTCACACACTTAAGAGCGGGAGCAAGTTCGGATTGGATCTGAACATGTAATCTGGTTGGGTTGGACCTTAACCCGATTAGGACTGAGTTAGTGAGCTGGACTCACGGTGACTAGTGTTATATGGGCTTTAGTGAATGGGTCGCGCGAGCAGAGCCCACGTTCACTCCCTATATATAGTGGAGCACCTTAACCCAAAAAGGTTAATCATTGTTCGGTTAGGTCATTCCATGTGTTGGAAACCCTAGCTCCACAACAGTCTAGACGTCGTTACGAACCTAGCAGTTCGCCGCCGGCGCTCCTCCTTGTACGTGTGGATACCAGCAGAGGTGCTGTGCGATTAGCACGAGGACGATCGGATCGTGAGGACTGCACTGCATCAACTGACGCGCTTCATCAGTAATCCGCAACCGCGTGTCTAGTGGTAAACCTCGTGGCCTTCTACCTCAGCTAGTTCTTGGGATCACCACGTTAGAGGGCAAAAAATTTGATTTATCTCTGCGTGGCCCAACATTATTGATGCAGGAGATCCTCCCCTCAGCGCCGCAAACGGTCAGCGTGGAGAACGCCACGTCAGCAGCGTCGAGGTGATGGTCGCAGCCGGGGTACAGGCGGCAGCGGCAGGCGCCGGACCAAGCAAGGACCCGACGACGGGAGGACAGGTGGCCACGAAGCAGGCAGCTCCACAGCCCACCGAGGTAGATCCATCGGCAGCCAAGTGAGCCGAGGTGCAGGATACGACCCCGAAGGCACCGAGGGTAAGATGGCCACCACTGGAAAGACCAAAAAATATTCTCCAGGCAACTATAGATAATCTGACCACGCCTGTAGCGCCGATACTTGATCCGGCTAATGGTTAGGCTGAGTTAGAAGAGACAAGGCAGAAAGTACCGGTAGAAGCAAAAAAGGTGTCGGCTTTGCGGGAGTCCTTGAACAGGACCCTGCGAGAATATGCTAAGGCAAATAAGCTAGATGTTGCCCCAGAGCGGGTAGATGAATTAAGATTGAGGGGGAAAAACCTCATGGATGATATCAACAAAGAGCATGAGACTCATAAGGCAGATTCAGTCGACCTAGGCTTGCCGAGGTATAACACCCAGGCAAAGAACCTAATTGGAGTTAGAAGGATTAACCGGCGAAGCCCGGCAGAAACAACAAGAAAGAGTGAATGAGATGGTACGCATTGCGAACCAGCAGAATGAGAAATGCTTAGGGCTGACCTGGCAAGACCGGGAGCCTCACGTATGGTTCATTCGGCTAGAGCAGCACCCGCCCTGGCGGTGGCAGCCGCATCCTCACCCGGAAACAACGCACGAAAAGATAGAGAAGTAACTTCAGGAAAAAGAAATACGCAAATTGTTCTGTATGATCCGGCAGTAGCCGAAAAAGTCAATGAGAACAGAGGCAATGGGAGCCGAAGTAACAGTGGTGAGAGAAACCCCGGCCGTGCCAACAAAGGCAACGGAAGCCGAGGTAATAGAGACCTCGGAAGGGGGAATCGTGAGAACGATATCCCGGCGGAGGAAGGAGGGACCCGCCGCCCAATCCACAGCCGAGGTATGAACCTCAGCAAGAACGAGAAGTAAGACCAGCTCACCAAAATAAGGCAAATGAGAGGTACAATGATGGTTACTCAGATATGGAATATGCAGGGAATGGTGGAAATAACCACTGTGGAATGCAGGAGAGAATCATGTACAGAAACCTGCCATCAAATGTTGCAAGATTAAAGCTGGACAGGTTGTACCGGTCCGAGTTGTTAGAGGAGCAGGGTCCGCCAGGTCCGGCATGTTTTGGACCTCGGATCATGGGCGAGCCACCAGTGCCGAACTTTCAGCTGGCAAGAGGCACGAAAACATACAATGGGAGCACCAAACCATAGGATTGGTTGATTGACTATGCTACTGCAGTAAAGATAGCTGGTGGAAACTTGCGATGGGCGGTAAGATATGTCCCGCAGATGCTGGAAGGACCAGCCAGAGTATGGCTAAACAATCTGCCAGCAGGCAGTATCAACTGTTGGCTAGATTTTGAAGAGATGTTTGTCAGCAACTTCACCAGTACTTACAAAAGGCCAAACAGGCCACAACAGCTTGCTATGTGCAAGCAGAGGCCGAATGAGACAGATAGAGAATTCTTGACTCGATGGTGTAACCTTAGAAACTCATGTGAAGGAGTTATAGAATCTCAAGCAATACCTTGGTTCGCTCAAGGCTGCAGATACGCCAGTGTTTTGTGGCAGAGGTTGCAATGATATATACCGACCACTTTGGCAGAAACCATCAGGATAGCGGATTCGTATGCATTGGGCGATCCAACACAACCAGAGCTAATGTCGGTTGAGCATCGGGAGCATCAAGATCAATAAACGAGAGATGCAGCCGGATCATCGAGGCACAACGAGTTCAGAGGTAGAAGAAGAGAGGAGAGACTTGAGTACGGATATGCATCCAACCAGGTGGCAGCGGTAGTGCAAGATCAGCCGAGTCACGGCAACACTCAACGACAGAAAAATGGTCCTCAGCAGTGGACGCCAAGAAACGAAGGGAAGAGACAGTGGACACCAGAACAGAAGAAGCAGTGGCAGGATAGGCCGAGGTACATGTTTGAATCCATGTTGGATCAACCGTGTAAGTTCCATACACCAAATCCGGCCAAGCCGACTAATCATACAACTCGGCAATGTGCCTGGATGAAAAATGCAATGGGGAACCCGACGAACATGCAAGCGCGTCCTCATCAAGCGCATCAACAGCAGCAGCCACAGTTAACCGGAGCAAATGCGCAGCAGTTGATGTTATCCCCACCTCCTCCGAGGTATGATAACTCGGACCAGAGAGATGCAGTGCATCAAGTGATAAATCAAGGTCAAGATGGAAGGGAAAACCCCGGAAATAATGGACGTAATGATTACATAGAACATCATCAGTCATATTATGTGTTCACAACTGAACAGCAAGACAGACAAAGTGTATAGCGCCGGCATATGGAGGTGAATGCAGTTATGCTGGCAGTACCAAGATATGTGCCTTGGTCGGATCAGGAAATAACCTGGAGCATAAAGGAGCACCCGAAAATAATGCCGAATCCAGGGTCATACGCACTCCTACTAGATCTGACTTTTGTCGGGCCCAGCATTAATGTGAAATTTTTAAAAGTACTCATTGACAATGGGAGCAGCATCAATATCATGTACAAAGATACGATGCATAAACTCGGAATAGCGTAGAATATGCTGCAATCCACAAGAACCACATTCCACGGAATAGTGCCGGGTCTTTCATGCGAACCCATTGGGAAAGCCCGAGTGGATGTATCATTCGGCACAAGGGAGAATTGTAGAGCGGAAAACTTGGAATTCGAAGTGGTGGACCTAGAAAGTTGCTATCATGCTTTACTCGGACGGCCGGCATTGGCCAAGGTCATGAGCAGCTGCCACATTACTTACTTAAAAATGAAGTTACCCGGACCACAAGGGGTGATAACAGTAGCCGGAGATTACAGGAAATCGATGGAATGTGCCTCGGCTGGATCAAACCTGGCCGAGTCTTTGGTGATTGCAAGGGAAAAATAAGGATTCAGGAGGTAGCGGCTCTCGCTCAGTCGGCACAGCTGAATATGCCGGCATTAGCCAACCCACATGGAAGTGTTTCTTTCCAGCTGACTAAATAGACAAAAAAGGTCTAGATAGACGAGCAATTCCCAGAGCGCACCATCACGATTGGTGCTGGCCTCGATGCCAAATAGGAAGGCGAGCTCACCAACTTCCTCCGTGAGAATCGAGATATCTTTGCATGGTCAACTCAAGACCTGCAAGGTGTGCCGAGGGAGTTGGCTGAGCACTCTTTGCATGTAAGGCCAGGAGCAAGGCCGGTGAAGCAACCTCTCCGCCGCTTCGCCGAAGACAGGAGAAAAACAATAGGGGATGAGATAGCTCGGCTCCTTGCGGCCGGGTTCATCATGGAAGTACTTCATCCAAACTGGTTATCAAATCCGGTGTTAGTAGAAAAGAAAAAGGATGACCCAAATGTAGCCGTCGTATGGCGAATGTGTATCGATTACACGAACCTAAACAAGGAGTGTCCAAAAGATCCTTTTCCTTTACCTAGGATAGACCAAGTCATTGATTCGACCGCTGGTTGTGAGCTGTTATCATTTGTAGATGCGTATTCTGGTTTCCACCAAATACCATTAAATCCGGCCGATCAAATAAAGACTGCGTTTATTACCCCATACGGGGCTTATTGCTATCATACCATGCCATTCGGCCTGCGTAATGCAGGAGCAACATACCAGAGATGCATGCAAAAGTGTCTACATGACCAGATAGGGGAAAATGTGCAAGTATACGTGGATGATGTGGTTATAAAAACCAAAGAAAGTAAAACACTCCTAGATGATATTCGGCAGACGTTCGCAAACCTGAGAAGATTCCGAATGAAGATTATCCCAGAGAAAAATGTACCTTCGGTGTCCCGGCTGGGAAATTACTCGGTTTTCTCGTATCCAGCCGAGGTATAGAGGAAAATCCAACCAAAATATGAGCGGTTGAAAGAATGGAATTGCCGAGGTGTCTAAATGATGTACAGAAATTCACGGGTTGCCTGGCCTCGCTTAGTCGATTTGTATGTCGGCTGGGGAAAAAGGCATTACCTCTATATCAACTGATGAAAAAGTCTGATAAGTTTATTTGGACACCGTAAGCAGATAACGCATTTCATGAATTAAAAAAGATGTTGGTCACGGCACCAATTCTGGCCTCTCCATTATCAAAGGAGCCTATGTTACTTTATGTAGCTGCCACTAACAGAGTGGTAAGCGCGGTGGTTGTCGTGGAACAGAATAAAGATGACAATTCGGTACAAAGGCCTGTATATTACCTAAGCGAGGTACTATCAGCCTCAAAACAGAACTACCCGCACTACCAAAAGATGGCTTATGGAGTATACATGTCGGCGAAAAAACTTAAACATTACTTCGAGGAACATCTGATAAAAGTGATTTGTGAAGCACCCATAGCCGAGATATTGAGCAATAAATATGCCAGTGGCCGAATAGCAAAATGGGCAATCGAGTTATCACCTTATGCCCCGCAATTCGATAGGAGAGATGCACTCAAATCTCAGGCGGTGGCAGACTTCTTTGTGGATTGGGCCGAGGTACAACATGAGCCGCCATTACCAGATCCAAATTATTGGAAAATGCACTTTGACGGTTCCAAGCTGAGGAATGGCTTGGGGGCAGGGATAGTGTTAACTTCGCCAAAAAGAGATCAGCTGAAATATGTGCTGCAAATACATTTCGCCGCGTCAAACAATATAGCCGAGTACGAAGCACTCGTCCATGGGTTAAAGGTGGCAAAAGAGATTGGCATACGTCGGATCCTATGCTACGGGGATTCAGATCCAGTAGTACAGCAAGTATCAGGCAATTGGGACGCGCTAGATGCGAATATGGCCCTATATAGATTCCATGTGCAAAAAATCAGTGGATACTTTGATGGATGTGAATTTCATCATATACCTCGGGCAGAAAATGACGTTGTAGACACGCTGTCAAAACTCGGATCAACTAGGCAATCAATTCCCCCGGGTATCGCCCTAGAGCACCTGAGAAAACCATCAATAACACCATCACCAGAGTCCGAGTCCATTTATATCTCGGCAGAATCAAGAGAAGATAGTATGCCAATGGAAATTGACAAATAATGTAACCCGGAATTTCCGAAAGTGAACCCGGCCATCGCACGAATGGATATGGAGAAATCCGAGGCTGTTATGTTGGCGGAAAATATGGAAATAGATAGTGAAATTATCCTAGAGAAAATCATGCCGACATGGGCGCAACCCATATTTTCCTTCCTTAAGGATGCAATTTTGTCGAATAATGAGATATACTGGATAGACAGACAGTAAGAAGAGCAAAAGCTTATACAATCATAAACAATGAGCTGTAAAGAAGCGTCACAAGCGTGCTGCAAAGATGTGTTGACTCGGCAGAAGGCCAGGAAATACTCCTAGATATACATCAGGGAGAATGCGGGCATCACGCCTCGTCCAGAGCTTTAGTGGCCAAAGCATTCAGGCATGGATTTTATTGGCCGACGGCGTTGAAAGAGGCGAAAGAATTGGTAGAAAAATGTAATGGTTGCCAGAGATACGCCAGCAAGATACATATGCCATCATCCGAGTTAAAGACGATACCAAATACTTGGCCATTTTCTGTATGGTGCTTGGATATGGTGGGACCATTCAATCCATCCCGAGGCGGAATGACTCACATTTTAGTCATGGTGGATAAGTTCACAAAGTGGATTGAAGTAAAACCAATAAAAAATGTGACGGACCAACAGCAGTAAAATTCCTCAAAGATATTATCTTGAGATATGGTTATCCACATAGTGTTATTACAGACAATGGCACAAACTTTGCTGGAGGGGCTTTTACTAGATTCTTCCAAGAAAAACACATAAGACTAGATGTAGCCTTGGTGGCTCACCCAACATCAAATGGACAAGTAGAAAGATCAAATGGACTAGTATTGGCCGGAATAAAACCCCGACTCGTCGAACCTCTACAAAGGTCGGCAGGATGCTGGATCAAAGAACTGCCAGCAGTACTATGGAGCCTCAGAACTACCCCAAACAGGTCAACAGGGTATACCCCATTTTTTCTGGTGTATGGGGCAGAAGTCGTGCTTCCAGCCGACATAATACATGATTCGCCAAGAGTAACCCAGTATACAACCGCTGAGGTAAATGAGGTAGCTCGGCAAGACGATGTCGATTTGCTAGAAGAGGCCAGGGAATTGGCACTATCAAGATTAGCTATTTATCAGCAAGACCTACGACGATATCACAGCAAGAAAGTCAATCCAAGAGTGTTTAAAGAAGGAGATTTGGTTCTTCGACTAGTGCAACGCACAGCCGGCATGCACAAACTATCACCCCCATGGGAGGGGCCATTCATTGTGAGTAAAGAATTGCACAATTATGCATATTACCTAATCGATGCTCAGTCACCAGAAAAGAACAAGGCAAACAAAGCCGGCGAAGAATTGAAAAGACCATGGAACATAGCTTTACTTCATCCATTTTACTCGTAGGAGCAATCTATGGTGCATTGTAATATGACGCTTCAAGTTGAAGTATCAACCGTGTATTAAACCTCGGCACCTCGAGCTGTGACTCGGGGACTGCCCTATGTTATTTCTTATTCTGAGTTATGTATTAAAACCTCGGCACCTCGAGCAGTGACTTGGGGACTGCCATATGTTATTTCTTATTCTTATTTATGTATTAAACCTCGGCACCTCGAGCAGTGACTCAGGGACTTGTAGGGTTTCGTAGCATGGAAAACAAAAAAATTCTATCGCATACAAACAAACAAACCAAGATCTATCTACTAGATTGTAGCAACAAGTCGATGGAATAACTCACCCTCGAAGATTCCAAAGTGTTTAACGAGAGCGGATTCTCGTGGGTGATGTAGTCGTACTCTTGCCGATCTCAAGATCGCGTAGACGATCCTTCCGGCGATGTGTTCCGGCAGCGCTCCCGCAGTCGGTCACACGTTCGGTACTCGACGAAGACCTTCCTCTCCCTTGTTCCAGCAGGCAGCGGAGGTTGTAGCACTCTCCTCGCGATTCCGGCAGCACAACGGCGTGGTACCGGAAGTAGAGGGGAGATCTCGCAGGCTTCGCCTTAAGCCGGAACGAGTATGGTGGACTATGAGAGAGCCCTCGGTGATATAGGG
This sequence comes from Avena atlantica, assembly GCA_910589765.1. Lineage (NCBI taxonomy): Eukaryota > Viridiplantae > Streptophyta > Magnoliopsida > Poales > Poaceae > Avena > Avena atlantica. The sequence goes on along the minus strand of OU342734.1, from coordinate 377,498,237 downwards.
TTTAGACACATCAAGGAGGGGGCGAGGCCGGCGGCTAGGGTTTGACCTAGGCGGCGGCGAGTTGCCCTAGGTCGGCGGCGGCGGCGGCTAGGAGCTAGGGTTTTGGGTGGAGATCTTGTGTGCTAGGAGGGGCAGCCCTGCCCCTCCTTATATAGGTGGAGGGGGCGCGCCAGGGGAGGGGAGTCCCTTCCCAACTCGGTTTCCCAAGTGGGCCGGCGGTGGAGGGGAGGAACTCCTCCCCAAGTAGGTTTCCTACTTCCCCTCCACCCACAAAGGTAACAAGTAGCTTGGGAGATGGGACATTGTCCAACAGGATGATTTTCTCCACAGTTAGGGCATTGACCTTCATGCTCCTTGGAGGTATGATCCTTGTCTCCACAAATAATGCAAGCTGGTGCTCCATCTAGAACAATATTTCTGTCATCCTTGTTGTCATAGACCCTTTTGGGATAGCTTTCTTCCATGTTGATAATTTGATTAGTCACCTTAAGCATCAATTGGGATTGTTCCTCCAAAAACTTTTGCAGTGCTGGATCTTTATCACTATTGTTGGCTATGAATTGAGTTGTTAGCTGGTTTAACTGGTCTTGGGTTGCTATGAGCTCTTTCATGCTGTCAGCTTGGTTGGTGTCATCAACCTTGGAGTCTTTTGGGGAAGTCATCTGTTTGGGTTGAAGGGAGGTTAGAATAGGCAAGTTAATTCTAAGGAATCAATTCTAATCACACACATCACAATTCACACAAGCAATGTGTATGCAATCACAAACAACTTTTCACTCAAACAACAAAGTTCAAGTACACACTTAGGCAACAAAATATTTTTGTTCACACCTCATAAGTTGGTGGTTTTGTCTTAGCTAAAATATGGTGGTCCATCTATATGGTTCGCTTGTGATCTTTCCATCTTTTATGATTCTTCTTGTATGAGATCATGGTTCCTTGAGATAAACTCTTGGTTACAATACTTCAAGGTTGTTGATGGCTCCTTATTTTGCATTCCCTCAGTCTCTAAATCTTGAGCAGGATCTCCTTGACTTACTTGTAGTCTTTAGTAGTATCCAAGTTGGAAGTCCTTGGTGAATATGCTGAAGATGTTGAAGTCATTAGAGTTGAAGAAGTTGAAGAAATCCTTTGCACATGGTGTAGTCTTTGGTCATGGGGTAGGCTTTTCCATCAAGTTGAAGTAGAAGAGATGTAGAGTTGAAACCAAAATGGTTGAGGAAAGAGTTTACAAGTGTTTCTGTAAATAAGTTTTTGGAACAATAACTCCTATTTTTCTAAGGGTTTTTGTCCAAATCCTAGGTTTACAAATCCTACAGGCAACACAATGCTCTGATACCATCTATAGGGGTCTCAACCTAATAAGGTAGATTCCTCCTGTGTTTACAATGCTAGTCCCTGGATCAATAGCTAGCATCCACAGTTAAGATGTAATATCAAGAAACAAAGGTCATAATATAACTTTATATCCAGGAATAACATAGTTTTATTACATCTTACAAAGCTCATATGGCTATTACATTACATTGCAGCGGAATAACTATAAGCATGGGGTCCTTCATCTTCAAAGTGCCACAGGCAGATGTTGGTTGTAAACTTTGTAATCCTAATCAATCAATCTTCACTAAAATCAATCAAACCTGCAACATACAAGTTACAGCCACAAAGGGTCAATACATTTGAATTGTATTGGCAAGTGATACTATGGTAGTATTGTGGAGTCTATCAACTATATGCATTTGGCTAAGTGGAGTTGAGGCTTGCATTGCTCAAAATAGATTTTTCCTTAACATTTGAAAATACTAAGTTTTTGTTTTGACAAAATCATTTTTCTCAATCAAAGATTGAAGATCCTTTACAAGGCATCTCCCAATCAAAGATTGAAGATTTCAGACAACCCTTGTTCAATCCACAAGTTTTAACTTTTAGAAATTTGAATGATGAGATTCTTGATTGCTTCCATGTCTTGATGCTCAAATTGTCCTTTACCAGGGACATGGCTAAGTACTTAGATTTTACACTCTGCAGAGGTGGTGCACTTTCCCCATAAGACTTGGTTTCCCAAGACAAGATCTTTCAGAAGCCTTCCCTTAGACCAAAATGGACGCGCTCCAACCTATCAAACACTACCACCCACTGTCCATATGGCTAAGTTCTTGCAACCTATATGATCATGGCAGAGCCCATATTGCCAAGTGGTTGCACTTGAAGCTTCTCAACATTTGACATCTCAAATCTCTTTGTTCCTGGGTGGCATACCACAAGTGAGATACACAAGCCAAGTCATGGCCTTGTGTAACCACTCAACATAAACCAATCCTTCCATTCCACCCAGGTGATTCATTAACTTAGTTGTTTTATTAAACAAAAACATAAGTCCTCAGACTTAGAGATTTTTCCATAGTGTGAATATATTTTCCACCCATGTTTTCTATTAGCTAGGCTAAGCTTGATAGTAGTAGGAATCTTAACTTAGGAAAATCCTACTAAGGATTCATCTACTAGGTTTTCCTATAGCAAGGTTTATACTTAGCAAAATCCATGCAAGTTTTACTTAGCAAAATCACTAATGCATAGTGAAAGTAATGGGACAAAAAGTATGAAGCATCACTTGCCTTTTTGGTAGGGAATGGTGGTTCACTCCTTGATCTTGCTAGTCTCACACTTCACTACAAGTCAATCAAGCAAACACAAGTTCAATTCACATTCCAAACCAAAGTCAAACAAACAATTTTTTTACACACAAGTAATGGAATCTAAGTCATGCATAAGCATGCAAAGGTTGGTTCTATTGCAAGAATGGTCTCCACTAGGCTTCTAAACTTTGTAAGTTCCAAATTGGTCATTTACCAAAATGGCAAAGTCATTTGCAAATGGGTTTTATCTCAAAACCATTTTAAAATCCATTCATCATTTTATGTGGTGAAAAATGTTTTATCAAAACAAAACTTTTAAGTTTTTCACCAAATGAGTTGCTATTGCAAAACTTGGTGTTTTTGGGTCAGTAGGTTTGAATCAAAATATTTTCTCAAAGTTTTTATTCCAAAATCCTTTTTCATACTAAATCCATTATCTTTTCTTAGCTAGAAATAGACTAATTCAATTAATCCATTCTAAATTTTTCCAATTTCATTTTCAAAACCATGGGTTGGTTCCTAAGGTCAGCAAGGTCACAACAAACCATTTTGCAAAAGTTTTAACCCTAAAATAAATTTTAAACAATTTTTATACTCTAAATAAGCTCACAAAAGAATCTACAAAACAAGCAAACTAACAGATACTATTGGCTAAACCAAGGGTATGGTTGGCTAGGTCTTGCTCTCCTGAATCCATTGATATAAAATTTGCAAAATTTGGACGTGTGGTTTGAAAGTTACAAGGGTTTGAAGTTTGCAAATAATTCTGTTTTCAAATTTGTTTTTAAACCGAATAGGTGACACGCGGCGTGATTTCATTGGACGATACCGCTTCGCGCGGATCAGCATTGCGGTGCGTTGTATCTAATCGATCGTGTGGTCCAGAGTGCGTAACTCTTCGCGGCTAAGTGAACTAATCGTGAGCGTCTGATCTGAATCCTACGGCTTCTAGCACGCTTGCCAAGGATCGGCGGCGCTGGCGGTGGCTTGTGGCGGCGCACGGCCAGGCAGTGATGCTACGGTGGTTCTAGGAAGCGAGGAAGACGGAGAGTGTGCTCACCGGGTTCGCGAGGATGAGGTGGTGCTCAAGGTACTCTCGAGGAAGCAAGGGGCGCACGGAGACGGAGGTAATCGCTCGCCGGAATCTTCGTCGGCGTCAGATGGTCCTGCTCGCGGTAGGTGTCGACGCTACAGATCACACGAAGGTAAACAGAGGGCAAGGTTAGCTGCGCAAGGTCAGTGCGGTGACGCGTGCGTGAAAGAGAAGAGGAGGGGCGGTTTGGTTTACCGGGGAGACGACGTCGGAGAAGAACCAGACGGCGGCGGTGCTCGAGGTTGTCGTTGCCGATGCTCAGGAGCGCGTGCGAGTGAGCTGCGACTACAGAGAGGTCCGTTGGGGAATGCTGATCACCGTTGTGTGCTCGAGAAGGCAGGAGGGGGCGTGTGCTGGCCGGAAACGGCGAGGAGGTTCGTCGGAGTCAGAAGAGCTCGGGGAGGAATTGGGGCGGCCTGGTGGCTCTGGTTTGGGGGAAAGGAAGAGTGAAGCATGGCGTTTAACACCGCGTGGTTGCTGGACTGAATCAATGCGGCAGTTAAGCGAATTTAATCGGGAATTGACTGACAGGGAACGGCAGCGCTGTCCGAGGAGGAACAGGTCGCGGTGGAGACGATGGCTAGCGAAGTGGGACCGTTGCGTCAGTGGGAAAAAGAGTGAGGGGGAGGGTCCACTGGTCATACTCAGTGCGGGTTCGAATACTAGTGCGAAATGTTTTCTTTCGGGGTGAGGAGCTGGGCTGGCGCTGGGCCTTAGTGGGCTGCTGGGTTGGGTCGGTCTAACCTTTATTTTTTTCTTATTCTGAATCTTTTTCCTTTTTCTAATTCTATTTCCTGTTTTGAATTCCCAAACATTCAAACAATGTCCAAATCAAATCAAATAATCACCAAACCTTGTACTAAGAATTTGGTTCTGTTTAGTAGCATAAACCAACTTCCAAAATGAAATAATATTTCAAACCTTTTTAGGTTCCATTTATTAATTAAGTAAAATGGTCCATGGTTTATTAATAAAATAGGGTTTGATTTATTTAATAAAATCTTCATTTGAAATCCAAATACTTTCAAAACCATATCAGTAGATTTTATTTGGAAATAAAGAATATTTGGAAAACTTGTTTAAAACAGAATAACCTTTTTATTTTAGGGTCCATTAATAATTAAATAAAATGGTCCTTAGTTATTAAATCAAATAGAGTTTGATTTTATTAATAAAATCTTTATTTGAAACCTAAATATTTTCAAAATCAAATCAGTAGATTTTATTTGGGAAATATAGAATACTTGGAAATTTGTTTAAAACAAAATAACCTTTTATTTTAGAGCCCATTATTAATTAAATATAATAGACTTTCATTATTAAATCAAATAGGATTTGTTTTATTGAGATATTTATTTTGAAATCTAAAATAAAGCCAAAACACTTTAGTAGGTTTTATTTGTGAAAATCAAATATTTGGAAAACTTATTTTAAATATTTTAATAATTTTTTATGTTTCAATTAAATTGGTAAAACCTTTTATTTAAATAAAGTTTGGATATTAATTCCTTATTATTTTATTTAAATAAACCTTTGCTAATTTTTATTAAAAAGAAAATGTTTTAATTCCCAAAGCTTGGCCAAGGTTTAATTTGGCTTTATAAAATATTCTTTATTTATAAACTTCTATTTCATTTGAAAATAATCTTTTTATTTAATTGTTTCAAAATAGTATTTATAGATGTTTTTATTTTTCCTTTTATTAAATGTTTATCTTTTTAAATCCCTTTAGGTTTTATTTAATTCAATTGGGTTTGAAGTTCCACTTAAATTCAAAAAGTTTCTTCTGGCCCTGAAAATCAAACAAAGTTTTATTTTATTCATTTATTTTCACATTACAAGATTTGGAAAATCTTGGGATGTGACAAATGAACTCTTTCATCCATATCGCTTCTTGTGAAGCCTCCGAAGCAGCCATGTATTCCGATTCAGTTGAAGATCTCGCCACAACGCTTTGCTTTGCACTCCTCCAGCTAACTGCTGCACCATTCAAAGTAAATACGTATCCAGATTGTGATTTAGAATCATCCGGATTGGTGTTCCAACTAGCATCGTTGTAACCATTAACAACGAGCTGTTCATCACCTCCATAAGAAAGAACCATATCCTTAGTTCTTCTCAAGTACTTAAGGATGTTTTTGACCGCTGTCCAATGATCCACTCCTGGATCACTTTGATATCTGCTAGTTAAACTAACAGCATATGCAATATCGGGTCTAGTACATAGCATGGCATACATTAGAGATCCTATGGCTGAGGCATAGGGAGTCTTACTCATCCTTTCTCTATCTTCTGCCGTTGTCGGACTTTGAGTTTTACTCAAGGTCGTATTGGGCAACATGGGCAAGAACCCTTTCTTGCTATCTTCCATTCCAAACCTCTTTAGAACTTTGTCCAAATATGTACTTTGTGACAATGATATTAGGCGTCTCGATCTATCTCTATAAATCTTTATGCCTAATATGTAAGCTGCTTCGCCAAGATCCTTCATTGAAAAACTATTATTCAAATATTCCGTGACACTATTAAGAAGGTCTACATCATTCCCAATCAACAATATGTCATCTACATATAGTATTAAGAATGCTACAGAGCTCCCACTCACTTTCTTGTAAATACAAGCTTGTGCATAAGTTTGTATAAAACCAAAACTTTTGATTACCTTATCAAAACGTTGATTCCAACTCCGAGATGCTTGCTTCAATCCATAGATGGACCGTTGAAGTTTGCATACCTTGTTAGCATCTTTAGGATCGACAAAACCTTTGGGTTGCATCATATACAACTCTTCATCAATGTCTCCATTGAGGAATGCTGTTTTGACATCCATCTGCCATATCTCATAATCATAATATGCAGTGATTGCTAACATAATCCTCACAGACTTTAGATTTGCTACCGGTGAGAACGTCTCATCGTAGTCAACTCCTTGAATTTGTCGAAACCCTTTTGCGACAAGTCGAGCTTTATAGACAGTAACATTACCATCAGCATCTGTTTTCTTCTTGAAAATCCATTTATTCTCGAAAGCCTTCCGGCCATCCGGTAAGTCCACCAAATTCCATACTTGGTTTTCATACATGGATCCAATCTCGGATTTCATGTCTTCTTGCCATTTATTGGAATCTGGGCTCATCATTGCTTCCTCATATGTCGCAGGGTCATCGGTGTTGTCCACCAACATGACACTCATAACGGGATCATACCAATCTGGACTGGTACGAGTTCTCGTTGACCTGCGAGGCTCTGTAGCAACTACAACCGAAGTTTCATGATCATCATCATTAGCTTCCTCTCTTATTGGTGCAGGCACCACAGGAACTTCTTCCGGTGCTGCGCTACTCGCAATTTCGAGAGAAGGTTCGACAACCTCGTCGAGTTCTACTTTCCTTCCAGTCACTTCTTTCGAGAGAAATTCCTTCTCTAGAAAGGATCCATTCTTAGCAACGAAGATTTTGCCTTCGGATCTATGATAGAAGTTATACCCAATAGTTTCCTTCGGGTATCCTATGAAGACGCATTTTTCCGCTTTGGGTTCAAGCTTGTCCGGCTGTAACTTCTTTACATAGGCTTCGCAACCCCAAACTTTAAGGAACGACAATTTATGTTTCTTCCCAAACCATAATTCATACGGTGTCGTTTTCAACGGATTTAGATGGTGCCCTATTTATAGTGAATGCGGCTGTTTCTAATATAAACCCAAAATGATAGCGGTAAATCTGTAAGTGACATCATAGAACGAACCATATCTAAGAGAGTTCGATTACGACGTTCGGACACACCATTACGCTGTGGTGTTCCCGACGGTGTCAATTGTGAAAGTATTCCGCATTTCTTCAAATGCTCGCCAAACTCGTAACTTAGATATTCACCTCCACGATCATAACGTAGAAATTTAATCTTCTTGTTACGTTGATTCTCCACCTCACTTTGAAATTCCTTAAACTTCTCGAAAGTTTCGGACTTATGTTTCATGAAATAGATATACCCATATCTACTCAAGTCATCCGTGAAGGTAAGAACATAACGATAACCACCGCGCGATGCTACACTCATTGGGCCACACACATCGGTATGTATGATTTCCAATAAGTCTGTAGCTCGCTCCATCATACCAGAAAATGGAGTCTTAGTCATTTTACCCATCAGACATGCTTCGCATCTTTCAAGTGATTCAAAATCAAGTGAATCAAGAAGTCCATCGGAATGGAGTTTCTTCATACGCTTCACTCCAATGTGACCAAGACGACAGTGCCACATATAGGTCGAGTTATCGCTCGATTTCAAACGTTTAGCCTCAATGTTATTAATATGTGTATTTCCACTATCGAGATTCAATAAGAATAGACCATCTATCAAAGGTGCATGCGCATAAAACATATTACTCATATAAATCGAATAACCATTATTCTCGGACTTAAACAAGTAACCGTCTCGCAATAAACAAGATCCCGATATAATGTTCATGCTTAACGCAGGCACCAAATAACAATTATTTAAGTATAAAACTAATCCCGATGGTAGATGAAGGGGTAGCGTGCCGACCGCTATCACATCAACCTTTGATCCGTTTCCCACGCGCATCGTCACCTCGTTCTTCGCTAGCTTCCGTTTATTCTGCAGCACCTGTTTCGAGTTACAAATATGAGCAACTGAACCAGTATCAAATACCCAGGCACTACTACGAGTACTAGTGAGATACACATCAATAACATGTATATCGGAGATACCTTTCTTCTAGATGTTGCCGTTCTTCAAATCCGCCAAGTACTTTGGGCAATTCCGCTTCCCGTGACCTTCTCCCTTGCAGTAAAAGCACTCAGTATCAGGCTTAGGTCCAGCCTTGGTCTTCTTCGTCGGCGCGGTAACTTTCTTACCACCCTTCTTGAAGTGTCCCTTTTGCTTAGACTTTCCTTTCTTGAATTTGGTGGTCTTATTGACCATCAACACTTGGTGCTCTTTCTTGATCTCCACTTCTGCAGATTTCAACATGGCAAAGAGTTCTGGCAACTGCTTGTTCATGTTTTGCATATTGTAGTTCATCACAAAGTTCTTGTAACTTGGTAGTAGTGATTGGAGGACACGATAAATCCCCAAAGCATTAGGAATCACTATACCCAAGCTTTGAAGTTTATTTGCGTGCCCAGACATCTTAAGCACATGCTCACTGACGAAGCTGCCCTCTTCCATCTTGCAGTTAAAGAACTTTTCAGAAGCCTCATAGCTCTCAATTGCCGCGTGAGTCTCAAAGATCAATTTGAGATCACGGACAATATCATGTGGGTATGAATTCTCAAACCTTTTCTGAAGCTCCGATTCTAAACCATACAAGATAGCACACTGAACTGTGGAGTACTGAGTCTTCCGAGCGAGGTAAACATTCTTTACTTCATCGGTAGCAGTAGCTGCAGGTGGGTCACCTAGCGGTGCATCCAGCACATAGGTCAAATTACCAACTGTGAGGACAATCCTCAAATTGCGGAACCAATCCGCGAAGTTGCTTCCATTGTTTTTCAACTTTTCTTTCTCTAGGAACGCATTAAAATTGATGGTAGGGGCTGCCATTGATCTACAACATATTTGCAATAGTTTAGACTAAGTTTATGATGAATTGAGTTCTAATTAATAGTTAAATTAATCTAGGTGAACTCCCACTCAAAACAACATCCCTCACATTGTTTTAGTGATCACACGAACCAAATCCACCACATCAACACCGATCATCACGAGAGTTGATGTAGTTTCAATGGCGAGCAATCGACATGTTCATCATATCTACTATATGATTCATGCTTTACCTTTCGGTGATCCGTGTTCCGAGACCATGTCTGTACATGCTAGGCTCGTCAAGATCAAACCTTAGCTTCCGCATGAGCAAATCTGGCTTGCTCACGTTGTATACACTTGCGGAATCTAACACACCCGATCATCACGTGGTGCTTCGAAACAACAAGCTTTAGCAACGGTGCTTACTAAGGGTGAACACTTTAGAACTTGAAATTCATGTGCATGAGGGATCATCTTATAATGCTATCGTCGTTAACTAAGCAATACAAGATGCATAAAGGATTAACATCACATGCAATTCATAATATGTGATATGATATGGCCTTTCTTCTTTGTGCTTCCGATCTCCATCTTCAAGCACGAACATGATCTCCATCATCACCGGTATGGCGTCAAGGTCAATGACGCTTCTCCATGGTTGTCGTCCACCGGCTTCAACTATTACAACTACTTTGAATAGACACGCGGGTCTTAACATAAATTAAAGACAACCATATGGCTCCTCCCGGTTGCCAACTAACAATAAGGAACATTGCATACATCAAATATAATCACAACCATGGCCATATCACATCACTGCACACCCCTGCAAAACAAAGTTAGACGCCTCTACTTTCTTTGCATGTTTTACGTGGTTTGGGGCTTTCAATAAGTGTCGTTCTAACTTACGAACAAGAACCACAACATTGATAGTAGCATTGTCAATCACTCGTTGTAAATTGAATCTTAACTATGCTGGGAGAAACAGGCACCCGCAAAGCCACTTATGCAATACAAGTTGCATGTCAAGCGTGGAGCAAGTCTCATGAACGATGTCATGTAAGGTTAGCCCGGGCTGCTTCATCCCAACATCCCGCAAGATGCAAAGTACACAAGAAGCAATCGACAATAAAAGCATCAACGCCCACAATGACCATTGTGTTCTACTCGTGCAACAGATCTACATATAGACACGGCTCTGATACCACTGTAGGGTTTCGTAGCATGGAAAACAAAAAAATTCTATCGCATACAAACAAACAAGCCAAGATCTATCTACTAGATTGTAGCAACAAGTCGATGGAATAACTCACCCTCGAAGATTCCAAAGTGTTTAACGAGAGCGGATTCTCGTGGGTGATGTAGTCGTACTCTTGCCGATCTCAAGATCGCGTAGACGATCCTTCCGGCACTGCGTTCCGGCAGCGCTCCTGCAGTCGGTCACACGTTCGGTACTCGACGAAGACCTTACTCTCCCTTGTTCCAGCAGCAACGGAGGTTGTAGCACTCTCCTCGCGATTCTGGCAGCACAACGGCGTGGTACCGGAAGTAGAGGGGAGATCTCGCAGGGCTTCGCCTTAAGCCGGAGCGAGTATGGTGGACTATGAGAGAGCCCTCGGTGATCTAGGGTTTAGACACACCAAGGAGGGGGCGAGGCCGGCGGCTAGGGTTTGACCTAGGCGGCGGCGGCGAGTTGCCCTAGGCCGGCGACGGCTATGGAGGGCGGCGGCGGCTAGGAGCTAGGGTTTTGGGTGGAGATCTTGTGTGCTAGGAGGGGCAGCCGTGCCCCTCCTTATATAGGTGGAGGGGGCGTGCCAGGGGAGGGGAGTCCCTCCCTAACTCGGTTTCCCAAGTGGGCCGGCGGTGGAGGGGAGGAACTCCTCCCCAAGTAGGTTTCCTACTTCCCCTCCACCTTCCAAAATAGCCGTTTGACTTTTCAAATTGGCGTTTTGACTTTTCAAACTAGGATTTGATTAAACCCTTTATTTTGTTCAGCGATGACACCTAGTACATGATGCAATCATTCCAACTTGGTATGACACATTCATGTACCCTTCCCCTCCGGAGTGCCGGACATTCCGGAACTTTCTAGAACATTCCCGATGAAAACACTGGAACCATTCTCCAACCCCGAAACATGACTTTCCTTATATGAATCTTATTCTCCGGACCATTCCGGATCTCCTCGTGATATCCCGGATCCCATCCGAGACTCCGAACAACATTCGGTGTCTTACTCATCATTCTATAGCTACTCAAACAACGTCGAATCCTTAAGTGTGTCTCCCTACGGTTCGTGAATTATGCGGACATGATCGAGACACTTCTCCGAACAATAACCAATAGAGGAATCTGGAAATTCATATGGCTCCCACATATTTCTATGATTACTTTGCGATCGAATGAACCACTTACATACGATACCAATTTCCCTTTGTCTCACGATAGTTTACTTATCCGAGGTTATGATCGTCGGTATCTCTACATACCTAGTTCAACCTCGTTACTGATAAGTACTCTTTTCTCGTTCCCGTGATATGTGATCCCTTGTGAGCTAGTCACATGCTTGCAAGCTAATTGGATGACATTCCACCGAGAGGGCCCAGAGTATATCTATCCGTCATATGGATGGACAAATCCCACTCTTGATCCATGTGTCTCAACCAATACTTTCCGAACACTCAATGCCACCTTTATAGCCACCCAGTTACGGTGTGGTGTTTGATGTCATCAAAGCATCCTTCCGGTGAAGGTGATATGCATGATCTCATGGTCGAAGGAATTAGGTTACTATTTATCAGAAAGCATATAGCAATTGAATTATTAAAATGACTTGATCTTTATGCTACGCTTATCTATAGGAGTATGTCCACCATATCATTCTCCTAACGATATGATCTTGTTGTTTATAACTTCTCAATATTCATGATAGGGAAACCACAATCATTTATTAACCAACAAGCTAGTATTATAAAGAGGCTTTACTAGGGACTCTATTTCAGTTTACAAATCACACAAGTATTAATGTTTCATTGTTAATACTATTATATCATGAATGTAAACATTTATCATAAACACAAAGATATAATAATAATTATATTTATTATTGCCTCTAGGGCATATCTCCAACAGGACTGCCCTATGATATTCCTTATTCTAAGTTATATGTTAAACTTCGGCGCCTCGAGCAGTGACTCGGGGACTGCCCTATGATTATTTCTTATTCTGGGGTACGTATTGAACCTCGACGCCTCGAACAGGGACTCGGGGACTGTGCTGTGTTATCTCTTATTCACGAATTATATGTTCAAGACCTCGGGCAGGGACTTGTAGACTGCGCCATATTATCCCTTATCTGGGGTTATGCATTAAACCCCGGCACCTTGAGCAATGACTCAGGGATTACACCGTAATATTCTTTGCATTAACCCATGAAATATATTTCGGCGACTCGGTTTGCAACTCGGAGACGACCACATGGTCCAAGGTAACTCTTTGAGCACACGCAAGAACTCGATAGCCCAAGTGATAACTCGGGGACTAGTGGGTATAATCGACTATTTGTCGCCAGACGCATAAAAGTTCCATAGCTCGACAAATGAGGATCTCTCAGGATAATGCAAAGTAATAATGATTACCATCATTCATGCCTTAGCGGCAAAAAGCAAAAAAGGTTCGCATCCCAAGCCAGACGATTGTTCCATAGACATCATACGCCCGGCATACCGGGGACTGGAAATAACTTCAGAGGTTTTTTAAACATAAACAGCTAAAAGGACCAGAGCACCCTTAAGGGGCAACAATATGATCTGGTGCACCAGGAACGGGTATCTCGGATGATGGCGGCACGACCTCGGTCTCCCGTGCAGGGGCGCTGTCAGGAACTGGGCGCTCCGAGGTGGACGACGCCTCGGCCGAAGTTACCTCGCCCTCAACAGAAACGACAGTAACCTCGGGGGAAATCCTGGGCTGCTGAGAAACATTAGTTTGAGCTTGTGAATGCCCAGTCCCCTTGGAAGATGATCGCGCGTCGTCATCCTCGTCCGAGCTTCCATTGGAATCATGGGAGTTGTCCGAGTCACCTTCCGCTTCATCCTGATCGGCCGAGTCATCATCAGAGGCATCTTCAATCTCGACGTCATCCGCTGGATTGGGAAGGAAACTCGGCCCTTTAATCCAATTATGCACATCAGCGTACTCAACCAGCTGGAAGGCACGAGCTTGGAGGCGAGCTACGAATGCTGGATCCTCAACCCAACGAGAGCCGGTGCGCAAGTTTATCAAAGTATCGAGGGAAATGTCCTTGTACCAAGACAGAACGGATGTAAGTGCCATGTCAGCATCGGCCCTCCCGGCAGATTCCCTCCAGAGATTTAGCTGGTTCTGAGATGCCATTAATCTCTCCATGAGTATTTTGACCTCGTCAATATCAGGAGTTTCAGAAGTATTCGGTCAGAGAACATGGTAGGCCCGAATGGCTGCTTGCACCAAATCCCTACCCATAATCTTCATTGGCCCAATAGCAGAGCCAACAGCAATCAATAAGTCATCCATTGAATATTCTGGACTTGAGTCTGCGGGGACACCTCGGCGCTGGCGAGCAAAAATCACTGCTTTAGAGCTCACGGGTCTAGCTTCCGGAAAATGATATACGTGAAATACAAAGTATATCAGTTAAAGTAAGAAAGAGAAGAAAATAACTCGGCCATAGTCAGAAAGTTACGATGAATATAACTCAACATTTTCTGGAGATCCTAGGCCCAGTCGGTTTTAGTCTTCTCAAAGCGAGTAATTTCTTCGCTCATCATCCGATTCTTCAGCTCGGCAGACTCGAGGAGTTCTTTACCTTTTTGCAGTTGCAGACTTAGCCGATTCTTCTCTTCAGAGAACTCCTGGTCAACTTTCTCTAACTCGGATTTCTGAGAAAGCTTGAGAGACTCAACCTCGGAACGTAACCGGGTTATCTCGTCATCCTTCTCTTTCAGTTGCGCCGAATGAGTGACGGCTTGTTCTAAAAAATGCAGCATCATATCAGGCATGGGTATGCATTCTTGATTCAACGCTGCAAATCTTTGTAACTCGGCTATACCAAAGCCAGAAGGTTATAAGAAACCCAGGATAAGTCTCGAACAAAAATCAATAGAGAAAAATAATAACTAACCTTCCAGAGCTTTGACTTTCTTGTTAAGACGGATATTAAGATTATTAATATTACCTGTTTCCCAGAAAAGAAAAATGGGTTAACATCTCAAGTAGGAAATATTAAGAACCTACCGGACAATGCAAAGATTGGTTAAGTTACCAGTTTTCTTCACCACGAGGAGAACTTTCTCATACTTCTCTTCCAATTTCTTATGCGCAAAAAGCAACCTTTGGAATTCAGCTGTCCGCCGGTCATGGGCAACCTAAGTGCCAAAATAAATTACACAGTTAGATATTCAAAGCTAAGACAGATCCGAATCAAGTAAAACTTAACCCGGATCTAGGTGGCTGGATATTCGAAGCTAAGATAGATCCGAATCAAGTAAAACATAACTCGGATCTAGGTGGCTGGATATTCGAAGCTAAGATAGATCCGAATCAGGTAAAACTTAACTTGGATCTAGGTGGCTGGATATTCGAAGCTAAGATAGATCCGAATCAAGTAAAACATAACTCGGATCTAGGTGGCTGGATATTCGAAGTTAAGACAGATCCAAATCAAGTGAAACTCAACTCGGATCTAGGTGGCTGGATAACCGAAGGTGAAATATATCCGAATTAAGCTATGCTTAATTCGAAATATGGGTGAACAACGATTAATCCAAGGTATACAAGAAATAAACTTAGCAAAATAATGCATTGGAGCCTAACAAAGCTTCCAAACGAACAACAAGTTATTCGGTTGCAAGCTTCAGGGACTAGTGTATATATACTATCACTTGAATAACAGACAAAATATCAACAGAAGCGCTTACCTTGTTCATCTTATCACTTTCAAGAACAATCTTAGCAGCCATATGCAAACGACCGCTGATGTCAGAAAGCTGAAACTGCTGGTTACTCGGATTGCCCTCAAGCTGATCGGCGGCATTCCAATTGTTGGCATATTCCACCAAGGAGCCGAGGCTGTTCCCACTCTCAGTACGGGTCAGCACTTTACCTCGGACCCGTTGTGTAACCACCGCCGCCGCGGGACTCTTGTGGAGAGTAAGCTGAGTATCAGCGGCCGGGGTGACAACGAGCTTAGCAGAGGAAGCCCCCTTACGGAACGCATCAACGATATTGGGTTGAGAAGAGCTAGCCGACCCTTTCTGAGATGATGAAGGTTTGGTAACAACAACCTTCTTAGCCTTAGAAGAGGTGTCAGCAGGGGCCGCAACCTCGGCATGTCAGCACCGGCCCTCCCGGCAGATTCCCTGCAAAGATTTAGCTCGTTCTGAGATGCCATTAATCTCTCCATGAGTATTTTGACCTCGTCAATATCAGGAGTTTCAGAAGTATTCGGTCAGATAACATGGTAGGCCCGAATGGCTGCTTGCACCAAATCCCTACCCATAATCTTCATTGGCCCAATAGCAGCGCCAACGGCAATCAAGAAGTCTTCCATTGAATATTCTGGACTTGACTCTGCGGGGACACCTCGGCGCTGGCGAGCAAAAATCACTGCTTTAGAGCTCACGGGTCTAGCTTCCGGAAAATGATATACGTGAAATACAAAGTATATCCGTTAAAGTAAGAAAGAGAAGAAAATAACTCGGCCATAGTCAGAAACTTACGATGAATATAACTCAACATTTTCTGGAGATCCTGGGCCCAGTCGGTTTTAGTCTTCTCAAAGCGAGTAATTTCTTCGCTCATCATCCGATTCTTTAGCTCGACAGACTCGAGGAGTTCTTTACCTTTTTGCAGTTGCAGACTCAGCCGATTCTTCTCTTTAGAGAACTCCTGGTCAACTTTCTCATACTCGGATTTCTGAGAAAGCTTGAGAGACTCAACCTCGGAACGTAACCGGGTTATCTCGTCATCCTTCTCTTTCAGTTGCGCCGAATGAGTGACGACTTGTTCTAAAAAATGCAGCATCATATCAGGCATGGGTATGCATTCTTGATGCAACGCTGCAAATCTTTGTAACTCGGCTATACCAAAGCCAGAAGGTTATAAGAAACCCAGGATAAGTCTCGAACGAAAATCAATAGAGAAAAATAATAACTAACCTTCCAGAGCTTTGACTTTCTTGTTAAGACGGATATTAAGATTATTAATATTACCTGTTTCCCAGAAAATAAAAATGGGTTAACATCTCAAGTAGGAAATATTAAGAACCTACCGGACAATGCAAAAATTGGTTAAGTTACCAGTTTTCTTCACCACGAGGAGAACTTTCTCATACTTCTCTTCCAATTTCTTATGCGCAAAAAGAAACCTTTGGAATTCAGCTGTCCGCCGGTCATGGGCAACCTAAGTGCCAAAATAAATTACACAGTTAGATATTCAAAGCTAAGACATATCCGAATCAAGTAAAACTTAACCCGGATCTAGGTGGCTGAATATTCGAAGCTAAGATAGATCCGAATCAAGTAAAACATAACTCGGATCTAGGTGGCTGGATATTCGAAGCTAAGATAGATCTGAATCAGGTAAAACTTAACTCAGATCTAGGTGGCTGGATATTCGAAGCTAAGATAGATCTGAATCAAGTAAAACATAACTCGGATCTAGGTGGCTGGATATTCGAAGTTAAGACAGATCCAAATCAAGTGAAACTCAACTCGGATCTAGGTGGCTGGATAACCGAAGGTGAAATATATCCGAATTAAGCTATGCTTAATTCGAAATATGGGTGAACAATGATTAATCCAAGGTATACAAGAAACAAACTTAGCAAAATAATGCATTTGGAGCCTAACAAAGCTTCCAAACGAACAACAAGTTATTCGGTTGCAAGCTTCAGGGACTAGTGTATATATACTATCACTTGAATAACAGACAAAATATCAACAGAAGCGCTTACCTCGTTCATCTTATCACTTTCAAGAACAACCTTAGCAGCCATATGCAAACGACCGCTGATGTCGGAAAGCTGAAACTGCTGGTTACTCGGATTGCCCTCAAGATGATCGGCGGCATTCCAATTGTTGGCATATTCCACCAAGGAGCCGAGGCTGTTCCCACTCTCAGTACGGGTCAGCACTTTACCTCGGACCCGTTGTGTAACCACCGCCGCCGCGGGACTCTTGTGGAGAGTAAGCTAAGTATCAGCGGCCGGGGTGACAACGGGCTTAGCAGAGGAAGCCCCCTTACGGAACGCATCAACGATATTGGGTTGAGAAGAGCTAGCCGGCCCTTTCTGAGATGATGAAGGTTTGGTAACAACAACCTTCTTAGCCTTAGAAGAGGTGTCAGCAGGGGCCGCAACCTCGGCACTAGGAGTGGGATATTTGGAGAAAGGAGGAACTATGGTTCCCGAGGGGGCTGAGATGGTGATATCCTCGGCTGGAGTTGGAGCCGTAGTTGAAATTAGGGGAGTCAAAGAAACTTCGGGGTTCGGTAGGAGGATCTAATGACGGAGTTATGTCGGCGTCAGCAATGGAGGCTGTGGGTACATCTGGCCGAGGTGATGTCTGAGTCGGCGCAGGAGGAGAGTCAATGCGAGCGAGGCTAGGAGCTCGAATATCTTCAGGGGGCGGAGGAGAAGGTAGCCGAGTCGTATGACTTGTCATACTCGGACCACTCGGTTTGGCAGAGAGAGGAGCGCTACAAAAGCACAAAAATTCGAGTTACGCGACAGAAAGAGAGAAGCAAGAAATACAAATGAAAATGAACTCACCCAGTAACTCCGGGCATGGTTTTACGCTTCGGAAGATGCTAGGCTGATTTCTTGGTTCACTTCTTGGGAGCAGCTTCGGAGGGACCTGCCGAAGCAGTGCGTTTCCTCGAGGTAGCAGGAGGTTGGGAGGCGAGAGGCTCGGCATCGTGCACCTGACCGGCCTGATTAGCTGGGAAAGTAGAAGCCAGAAAGTCATAAGAGATAGGCATTGCGGTGACTACCTCAAGAATTTGGACGTCGTCCGAGTCACCTTCCTCCCTGTGGGCCGAGGTCTTGCCACAGGCGCGAGCCGGGGCGACATCCTACTTAGGAACGAACTCCTCCGAGTCAGGTTCCCCGCTGTCCGGGGTATTCCGATCTACGGTCCACGGAAGATCCAGAACCTCGGCATCCTCGATCTTCTGCTCCGCAAACCTCTACAAGAAAAGAAACAAAGTGGAGTTAGCAAAAAGAAGTAACAAGCGCAATTAGTAAGAAAATGCACATGCGCAAATTTACCTCGGGAGGGGGATTCCCGCGAGTGAATGGCTTCAGCCCCCATGTCCAGTCATCCGGCATATTAGTCTTGAAGATAGCTCGGACACGCTTGTAAATGAGATAGTTGTCGAGCTCGACCGTCAAAACTCGGTTGGGATCAAGAAGACCGCTCATGTAGCAGAGCTTGTGTGAACGAAGCTGGAAAGGGCAAATCCGGCTGCTGACAAATGTGGTCATCAAATCCTCACCGCGGAGCCCAGTACGGATCAATTCCTTCAGCCGAATCTCGAATGCCTCGGCCAGAGCATGACTCTTCCTGGGATTGTAATTCTAGTTTGTCTTAGAAGGAGGGCCGATAGAAAAAGCAGGGAGCCGAATCTTGTCTTCTTTTCCAGTGTTTTTGACATAGAAAAACGATCTATGCCACTTCTTGCAAGACTCGAGGCTAGCAACACGAGGGAACTCGGATTTCCTCCGAGGTGTGATGGACGCGGCTCCACATTGAGTAAGCGATTTTTCAGAGGGTTGAAGGGATTTGTCTGGGACGACGTTAGATCAGATCTGCAAAAACTTGGACCAAACGGGCACAGAAGGCCATAGGCCGAAGTATCCCTCCGAGGCCGAGATATAAGCCGATAGGGAGGCGATGGAATTAGCCGGAAGATTATGCGGCTGAAGGCCGAAGTAATCAAGGAATGCCTTAGCAAAATCACTAAGGGGAAGGCCGAACCCACGAGCAAAGTGGGACATGAAAACAACGTACTCGCCTTTGTTGAGTACAGGAGATGATTTGCTGTCGGGTAAGCGACAGCTTACCTCCGCAGGAATCCGGCGAGTCCTAATTAGCCAATCAATCTCACGACGAGTGACGGAGGAACCTTGCCAGGAGCCCCACTTTGGACCAGACACTACGTCGTCGTCTTCGACGAGCGCGCCACTAACTGAACTCGACATAGGGTCGCCGGAGGAATCAACTGAAGAAGAACTAACGGCGGAGCAAGGCTTAGAGGCGCGGGGCCCCGTCGTGGTTTTAAGCGAGGACGGCGGCGGAGCGGAAAAGAGCCGCCACGGGAAATCTAGAAAACAGCAGATGCGTCTAGGGAGGGAGCCTAGCGATGGGACCGTAGAAAAACTCACCGGCGACGGCGCCGGAGCAAGCGCACGCAATGAGGTCGATGGAGCATAGGAACTGTGGCGTCGCCGTCGAAGATATCGACAATGGCGCAACCGCAGGAGCACGAGCCGACGCACAGGCGCGAGGAAGAAGAAGAGCAACGGTGAGCGGAGGGGAAAAGTGAACCCTCTAGCCTCGTGCCCCTCTTTATAACCGCGAACCCCTGGCAGTAGTGGGATCGTGCGTGCGAGCACTAACCGTGTAGATCGTGCGTGCGGCGGAACCGCTCGCGGCTGAGTGGAGCCACACCGAAGACCACACGACGCAGGAGAGGATCAGGCCCCCTGACCGATGCGGCACGCGAGGCGTCGCAACGCCGACGCGACAGGCGCAGTAATCACTGTAGCTTGTCAGTGAGCACTGTAGAGGAACAAAAAACTAGAGAAATAATGATGAATGTTACAATAGGACGAGGCGTGCACAAGAAGCTGCGCGGATACCTCGAACAGGAAAAAGTAACTCGGAGATGAGGATAAATGAATATTGGGAAACTGATGTGGCCCGGCCGAGTTTACGAGCAGGACCACACCAGCTTCGGGGACTAATGTTGGGGAGGTGACCCCGGATAGGGTCAAGACATGAGAAGATAAAAGGAGTCTCCCTTGTCATATGCCGAGTTACTGTTGATATCGGCCGAGTCATGTAAAGGTCGGCCGAGATAAGCACGGCCATGACACTTACGGAAGGAGCAATGCCTTACCCGGCCGACATACGAGTTAAGTCGGCCGAGTGAGCCCGACTAACTTGAATGCAGGTGAAGACCGAGCCGAGTTATACGAGACGGGGCCGAATAACGTGAATCTTGCAGGAGAAGGGGGTGCCTATAGTCAAACCAAAGTCACGGGCTAGAGAGAATCTGAACGGAGCCAAGCACAAAGGACAAGGAGCAGAGCAACAGAAGGGCAGAAGGGGGTCACGGAGGTGACAGTCATGGAGCCCGAGGCGCGCATGTGGGGTTCTCTGGAACCTTGCCGTCGTTAGAAGGGGGACACGGAAAGGAGGTCGCCGAATTACTATCTTGGGACAAGCATATGCTTGCCACGTCAGCCCTAGAGGAGCCAAGGCACCCCTTTATAAGGGAGACGGGATCCTGAGGGGAGGGGGATGAACACTGCGCCGTGAGGATCGTATATTAGTCTTCTTCTTCCTACTAACAGCTCAAGGAGCACTCGTAGCCCAAGAGAGGAGAAATAAAGATCTGCATGTTAGTCATTTGTGTGTAGACGTAACTACATCTTCCCTCCCCGGATCCCACTAGCATCCATTGGCCCCATACTTTAGCCTACCCATGGCATCTGCCGTGCCACCACCACGACAGTGGAGGCAGAGCTCGCATGCTGCTTGACGCTCCCTATATCCTCCCTTGACCTCTCGGCGACGAACTTCGACTTCTCCAACTCCGACGCGCCCCGTTGCTACGGCCGCTGTTGCCGTTGCTGCTGGTCCCGTCGATCGCCGCCCTCGCTCCCCAGATGGCGTGCTGCTAGAGGCGTTTGCGGTGACGGTTGCGCGCTCGACACGATCCGCCGCCTTGCTCGCCGCCTTATGGCAGTCCGCCTCCCGGTTGGACAGGGCCCTCTCCATCCTCGGCCATCCAGTGGTCCCTCGTCTCTTGGTCGGCCCGAGCCGCCTCTAGCGCCTCTCCGCCTCTAGGGCCACTGATGCGGCCTCCCGGGGCATCGCCTCCTTCACGCCGACATGGTGAATCTCGCACACCGCCAATTAGGCAGCCACCCTTGAAGCCGCCTCCATCGCATGCTCCAGCGCCTCCTCGACCACATGGCCTTCGTCCTCGAAGGCGTCCACCTCCTATTCGTCCATGCGCTGGGCCAATGTGGCATGAAGCTCGACAGCATCGTCGGAGGCCTGCGGGTAGCGGTTGCGGCACATCTTCCTGATCCTGATCCAGTTGACGATTTTGCGGCGATGCATGGCTGGTGGTGGTTGGCACTTTTTTTGACGATGTTTTTTCTTGCTTGGACGTGTTGTCTTCTTCGCGCCGATGGCATATTTTATAGCCCGCGACGAAGGTGGGGAACGACCGACCAGGCTTGGGAAGTTTTCTCGCAACGATAACGGGAAACGCTGGTCGCACGGGAAACCGCCGACTCTGATAGCCGACGTCGTGTCACTACTAACACCCAATGCGTCAAACGGTGACAGTGGGGAAGACAAACAAAATGGGCCAGGCCTCTCGACAGGTCGGACCACGACCTAAATTCCCGATCCGATCCATCCAAAGTAAACAGACGATTTGAATTGGCTGTTTGGGTCGGTGCTGTGGTGATGCCCTGTATCGGCTCGAGATGCTCTTGCCACACGGCCAGACTCTCGTGGCTGCTGCACGTCGGAGACATGGACCCAGAGAGAGAGAGTGAAAGACAGGGGTGGCGGGTAGGTAAAGAACCCCTTCGCAACGGAAAAATACGGGAGAGTATTCCGTTTGCGCGCTGCCCCGGTCCTGCCGCCAGCTGCGAGGTAGAGAGTGAATGAGTGTGTGCGCGCCCCGGGGCAAAGCTAGTGTCATCACTGTTCGGTGCGGTGTGCTCAGCGAGACAGTCAGACAGACAGAGCTTGGTGGTGGATAGAGAAGAGAGAGGAAGGAGGCGACGTCTCCAATGGGGAGGGGATAGACATTGGGAGAGAGGGGATAAAGCGGTGCCGTTTCTTGCCCCTCCCGGGAGACACCGGCGCGATCCGTCAGGCTCTCGGCGGTTCGGAGCCGCCATTGACGCGCCCTGCCCGCTCTTGGTATGCAGCAGCCATTTATTTTCTTGTTTGCATTCGGTTCTCCGATTTGGGGAAATCCCTGTTGTTTTTGGTGTCACTGTCCTACACCGACCCGACCCAACGCCGGCGACGCCGCAACCAGGCCAGACCATAGGCAACATTGTCAAGCGACGGCGGAGCAGGTCGTAGGCCGCGACTTCCCCTTGCCGCTCCGCTGCAACACCGAGGTTGGATTTGCTTGGCTTGGTTCGTCGGGGTTGGGGTCGGCATTTGAGTTTCGGTAGGATCATTTCAGGGTCTGCGACTCAGAGGCGTGGTTTCAGTTCAATACAGTTATTTTTCATGGAAAAAAGTATTTTAGCAAAATCTCTTCTGTATCCTTGAAAGGGCACGAATGCATCTCCTAGTATTACCATGTCCTCGATTTTACTTCAGTTCTTCGTGTCCTTTTTTCCCCGTTAAACTGTTTGATGCTGGTTAATTTGGTACATATTTTTTGGAAGTTATAGCTTTGCTATTTTGGTGCTTTAGGTGACTTGTTTTCTGCATTGACTAGAAACTTGGGGGTTTTCTTCTTGAAAGACAAAGTTGGGCGTTTTCCACTGGCAGCTCCATGCTGGCATCTCATTGTTGTGATTTACTGATTTGTGAACACTGTGATCGAAATGCATGCTGAGATCAGTAATTCGGTATCTTGTGATCTGAACCTACTATTTACTCCTATCGTTTTTCGTTACATGGTTTCAAACTGCCTTGTTAAATGTGACCTAATGTTGCAAATATGTGTGCTCTAACTCTGTTTATATGCCTTCATTGCAGTCTCATTGCTTCAGTTCGCACTGTTCACTGATCAGGATGGAGGGGATGGACTTCCAGTTGGGAATAGGCATGAATGAGGAGGATATCACGACAATGCTGTTTGGAGAGAAAGTTGCTGACCTGAAACAAGACACATTTGATGGTTCTGAGGAGGAAAGGCAAATCTTTGAGGACATTTTTGGCTCAACAAGCACCGACAGAACCAGTTCGCTACCAGGCACAAGCAAGGCATTGGTACCAGTTAGCACACTGACCGGTTCTTCCTCCAACCGCAAGATGGTCAGCTGCCGTATAGTTGAGTCCTTTACTCATGGCAACCTATCAAGCTATCATGTCTTCTATCATAGTGCCATTCAACAGATGCAGAACACAGTGACTTGTACAGATCATGCCAGGCCTTCTGAACACCTGGTACAGTGCACACCACCTCCTGCTGATCGGGTGTACACTCGAAGGGCGGTGATTCGCAGGAGTAAGAGAGCAAAACTTTGCAGTGTTCTGGATTGGGAAAGGCTTGACATTACCAGTATGGTCTCACAGCGACGGGGTGGCCGTGGTGGCAGTGGCCTTGGAAAGCTCTGGAATCATCTCCGGCTGCACGCTCATCTTCTGATGATGGATGTCGGGTGGAAGATCGAGGGCAAGGAAAGGGGGGACAAGAGTAAGGTCGATGTCATGTACGAGTCGCCCGACAAAATAATGCGCCTAGTTTCTCTTCCCAAGGCTTGGAAAAGCTTTGGTCAATGGTTGCTTATTCAGTCGTCCAGATTTGATGGCAATGACTACGGAAAGGAATGGTTGAACATGTATCACTTTTTGTATGATTTGAAGAACACACTGTTATGCTTAGAGCATGAGGTCCGGCTTCCAAAGCAATCTCTATCCTTCCTCCACCAGTGGCAGCTCCTTGATCCTTTCATGGCAGTAGTTTGCATCGACAAGAAAGTTGCAGCTCTGCGGAACGGAGTGGCACTGAAAGCTGTGAACAGCACGGTTACATTCCTCAGCCATAGTGAGACTAAGCGGCTGAGACGTAGGAATGCTAACAAGCCATTTGGGATCAACTATCCAAGCAGCTATAACAACGCGCATCCCAGGTCACGGAAAAATCTTCTGCCACTTCTCCTAGTTGATGACCAGCCTGACAATGAGGAAAATTCCCTGCACAATGGACACTCTTCTATATCCGGATCAAGCAAGCGTATCGGATATAAAGTGGATCAAAGGTCTCTGACAATGGAAAAAATAAATGAAAGAAGCATCAGAAATACTGATCATCATATAGTGAAAGGTCTCCAAGATGCAGCAGGTCATGTCAGTTCAAGGCCTACTTTTTGTGCAGAAAATGAGCTTTCATACTCAAAAATGGTTCGGAATGTTCAAGATGAGTCTGGCCCGCTATATTTCCCGCCTAATTATTCTTTAGCTCACCTGGTTGAAAATGTACAAACTGATGGTCCAAGTTCTCATTTCTGTGGCGTGATGGAAACTACGGATGCAGGCAATTCTGCAGATAGTCCTTCTGACAAGTTGCTCATAAGACCAGACTTGCTGTTTCCTCATGAGATTGATGAGATGATGCTTGGAACAACAGATGATGCCAACAATGAACATCATGGTGCTGCACTTGTCTCCGAGTACCAAGCGGGAAATGAGGATGTAAGGAATGGACCTTCGTCTGGTACATTATCACTACCAGAAGAAAAGGATACATGCTTCAAAGCTATCAGAGATGATATCAACAATGAACATGATGTTGCCGTTGTCCCTGAACTTCAAGCAGGAAATGAACGTGTGGGGAATGAACCTTCAGCTGGTGCGCTGTCGCTACTAGCAGAAAAGGATACAAACCTGGAAGCTAAAGAAATGAGCTTGGAAGAGGTGTCAAAAACAGGATGGTTATCATCTGAAGCCACTGGTAACACATTGATGGTCTCTGAACCACAAGTACTGTTTGTGTCCCCGCAAGACGGGAGACTATCTTTCCTGAACAGCGGTACATATAACCAGGAGATGTGGAGCTGCCTTAATTTTTCTCATGACAGCATGGGGGCTAACAAGCAGGACATCCAGTCATCTGCTTACGAAGCAAGCTTGATTCAGGGATTCCTATATCTTGATAGTGAGGGTTCTCCGATAGGTTGGGAAGTAATAAACGCAGAACCTCCTAGGCAGTTGTTCTGTGGCCCTTCTTCGGAACCAAACTCAAACATGTGTGGCCATTGTGGTGAACTGAACATGGAGAATGAGGCATGTACATGGGAACAACAGCAAATATCAGAATCTGATCCAAATAAAAAGGAGCCAAAAAAATCTGATAAGGTTGCAGATATCGAAGACAATATCAGCAGAAAGACACAGAAAGTAAATGGTGTTCATGTTAGTCATTGTGCAACTGGTAAAAATACGGAAATTACAACTGAGGATCCTAGTGGTTGTATAGTTCGCAATGGGGGAGTGCAGATAGGTGCAACAAGCAGTGAGCACGTTTCTTCGAATAATAAAAGATCCCAGAATGTTGCAGATATCCAAGACAAAGTCATTAGAAAGAAACAGAAAGTAAACAATGGTCTTATGAGTGACTACATAATTGGTCAATGCATGGACAGTGGAGCTGAAAATCCTACTGGCTGTTTAGCTCGTAATGATGAACTACAGATAAGTGCATCAATCAGTGAGCAGGCCCGTTTGAATTTAGTGCACAAAATGGAAGGCCACAAGGAACAAGCTGAAGATAGTAACGAACGCCCAAAACAACTCGTCTCAGAACAACCACCCAAAAAGGATCTCAAGTTTGGAAAGAAACCATGGACCCGTAAATGCAGGTTTGATGAGGATGATCTTTTGATGTCAGCTGTTATATATAGGCTGACTGCCCGTTACAGGAACTCTTGGAATCGAATGCTCATAAAAAGAGCTGGCTTCAAATATCTTCCCATATCTCGCTGGGAGAATGAAGAAAAATGTGATAGGAAGAGGTTACCTGAAGGAGCAAGAACGGTGTTGGGCAAGTTACTCGAGATGGGCATTGTTGGTACAGAGAATATTCTTCAATATAGAAGGCCAGGATCCAAATGCGTGTTGAAAGATGGGCACATAACCAAGCATGGCATTCGGTGCCGGTGTTGTGACACCATATTTACACTGTCCAACTTTAGGTGCCATGCAGGTCTCGGACAAAAAATCTCCTCTCTGAATCTTTTCTTGGGTTATGGTAAATCCTACAGCCTGTGTCAGCTTCAAGCATGGTTTATTGAGCATAAGGCGAGGAAAGAACGTGCAAAAGGTACTATGTCACTACAAGCAGATGAAAATGATGACACTTGTGCATTATGTGGTGATGTCGGTGAACTAATATGCTGTGACAACTGTCCTGCTAGTTACCATCAGGCCTGCTTGCCTTGTCAGGTTTGTTTTCCTAATGTTCCCCTTTTCTTCAGTATCCAAAATGATGCACATATGCTGTGACAACTGTACTGCAGTGATTGGTTCAAAGTTCATACATATACTTAATGCCTTACTTCCATATTTAATATAAACTAGTCTAACAAATATTACCTGTTCCGGAAATATCATCGCCATGACAATGATATAACAACATTTTATGTCACTTACATACCATTTTTTCAGAAACTGCATGAACACACATTACAGTACTATGGATTATATTTTTCGTAACCATAAGTACCTAGATATTATCGATCTTTTCATCTTGAACACAATAAGGGACAAGACTTTCATTAATATTACTGATTTTTTTGTTGCGTTGTAATATTCTCAGGAGATTCCAGATGGCAGCTGGTATTGCTCTAGCTGCCTGTGCAATGTTTGCGGGGAAGTGGTCAATTCAAAGGATCCCAAAAGTCTCCTACATGCTTTAGAATGCTCACAGTGCGAATGCCGATGTAACGTCTCACTTTGCATCTTTATTGGTTGTTATCATATTTATGTTATTTGACAAAATATTGTTTGCATCCCATACATATTATTATTATATTTTCATGATTCATGTAAGTTTGTTTTATTATCCATACATTCTTGTAAAACCTTAGTGGTGCCTTGGAGAATCAAGCGGCGCCCCGTCCCGTGAGACAAAATTTATTTTGCAGTTGACTAATGTCCCAGTCATTCTCTTAAAAATGCCACCAGGTGCTAGTGCCTGGTTAGTCAAGTTTCTTGCCTTTTTAACAGAACTGATCGAACACAGACATAAGCAGAACTTATTAGTATCTACTTATGTAACCTCTATTTTGTGGCAACAATTAATTTGCATGAGTAGTCATTCATTTTTATGGTAATACAATTGCATGCAATGTTTATCCCTTATAACCAGTAAGAGTTTCATGTGTTTGAAGTCAACTGTAATTCCACCTGGATTGCACAGAACCTCTTGCCATAGTTCTGGATTCCTATACTACTTAGGCCTGGAGAAAAAGTTAGCACTGGTTAAAAATCTCTGTTAAATGCTCATTAACTCCGTTGCTATTCAATTTTAACGGGTATTATTGGTGTTGCTTATCAATCCATTTTCTCTAGATCACATAAAGTGCATATCGGGTAAAAATTTGTGCGATGAGGAAGGTGGAACTGGTACCTGGTTTTGTGGAAGAAGATGCCAACAGGTACTCAAAGATTATACTTGCCCTATTACTTAAGCTAGCTGTATATTTTCTGAAAATGGCAGAAAGTTTGCTTAAGGAGGATAATCTTGTTCTGATACTGTCAGATTTATACAATCATGCGTTCTCTTGTTGGAATACCTGATCACACCGACGAAGGCTTTGCTTGCACCATACTTCGTAACAATGGTGATCAAAAGGTTCGCTCATCTGCAGATATTGCTCTCCTGGCTGAGTGCAACATGAAATTAGTTATTGCCTTGAGTATTTTGGAAGAATGCTTCTTGCCTATTTACGATCCGAGAACAGGGATAGACATAATGCCCCCTATGGTGTATAACTGGAGGTGAGCTGAATCAGTTTGTTAATTCTTTAGTTTCCCCTCAATATCATGTATTAACATCTCTTTACAACTCACTTAACATCTCTATTTTACACTTCGATAATTCTTTTCCAGGTCCAACTTTGTACATCTGGACTACAAGGGGTTCTATACTATAATCCTGGAAAAGGATGACAGCATTCTTTCTGTGGCATCCATCAGGTATTATGTGAGTAGATATGTTTGGTGATAGGGGGAGCATCTGGAGTTAAAATATTGCTGTCACTGCAGGTTACATGGTGCAACTGTAGCAGAGATGCCTTTGATAGCTACTTGTTCTGAGAATCGGCAACAGGGGATGTGCAGGCAACTGGTGGATTACATCGAGGAGGTATGAATGTAGCTAGACATTGGTGCTTCTGTTATGCTTGGACTTTTTTCTTGAAGTTGTGTTGCTGAAGCATCATGTTAGGTGTAATCCAAGTGTACAATGTCTGCCTTGATATTCCTTCCAATGTTTGCTTGGTTAGCTATGAAACATTGCAAAATAAGTAAATTCAATACCTATTCAACAGCAACTGAATGTTTTTTATTTTTTTATTTTCCCACGTGTGCTTTTTGATAGTTATAAGGTAAAGTTGGTACTGTCAAACTTATGTGTACGGCCCCTTTTGACAGATGCTGAAATCGCTAAAGGTGGAATTGCTGGTTCTATCCGCAATACCAAGCCTAGTTGATACATGGACATCAGCATTCGGGTTCAGGCTGGCAGATGACTGTGACAAGAAGAAGCTGAGCAGGATCAGGCTGGCCTCAGTCCCTGGAACTGTTCTGCTGAAGAAAGGTCTGTATGGATGTGCAGAAACCGGAACAGGTAAGCTGCCCTACTCTAAACCTTTCAATGTTTACTCACGTCTGTCAAAGAATCTTATGCCCATGAGATGACTGCAGGGGTCGGCACAGAGCATCTCTCATGTGTCGGTCAGTCCTCGGCGACAGCAGCAATGGAGCAACATGTAGGGGCTCCATCCATATTCGAGTCCAAACAGCAGCAGCCGGTTGAGGACACCGGCCGTGTTTGCGTGATGGAGAACAACCTCGTGGTCGATCTAGGAGGCATGCAGATTGGTCCTCCCTGTGCCAACTCTCCATCAGTTGTTGCTCTCGGTAAACGGCCTGTAGATTAGACTTTAGTGTGTGTGTGTGTGGTGCTGGCCTGTACTGTGTCAATTCTGTTACTTTCGACGATGAGATGACCACCGCTGTGTACGATAAGGCCGGCCATAGCTTCGCTATGTTGGCCGAGTCCTCAAACTTTACTAGGGATCCGTCCTGAAGTTCTTCTGTTGGTGATAGTTATGCACTTCTTCTTAAGGTTTCTATTCTCCCTTGAAGTCAAAAATTCAGAGACAGCGTTGACACGATGTGGAATTGCAGACTATAGTCTATACTAGATTTCTCTGCTTGCAAAAGAGGTTTCAGACAAGGACATTATAGGGCTGTGGGTTACACCTGCAGAGTTCCATTCACCAGGGATACGTGCTGGCTGTTTGGGGGCGCCGCCGGGGTGATCGAGGCCCGCCGGAATATGGGGATACTTCCATCGCGGCAGGAGTAAGTTGTCTGTCGCCAAGACGCCAAGTGCAGTCACTCGGAGGCCGTCCCCTTTCTCTCCGGCCATGCTCTGCCCCGGGGCAGTGAGCCTCGTCCCCCCCTCCGATGCGGCCCAACCTCCCGTGCAGAGCAGCTCCCGCCTGGCAACCCGCTGCACGAATCTCAGAAACTGATCGGACGGGCTCCGCGCTAATCAGAGATTCGGAGGCCGTTTTCCTTTCCCGATCCGTTTCCCTCCACAACGGCCACGGGAGAGGTTTTCAATTTTTAATCCCGTGTCCAGTATCCCGCGCGGCGCCCTCGGCCCTCCCCAAAAACGAAATACCGCGGCCATTTCCTCTCTCCCGCACACGAGGAAAAAAAAAAGGAGAAAATCCCGCAGATTTCCTTCCCCATTCCCCAAATAATCACCCGTTCGTGCTAGGGCTCCGTCTCCCCCCTGCCCTCTCTCCCTCCGGCGCGCGCACGGCCGCCTCCGCCTCTGCGGCCTCGTCGGTGCCAGGTAATCTCACGGTCCCCGAGTCCAGTCGCCTCCATTTCTCTGAAGATTTCGTGTTTTTTTTGGGAGGGGAGGGGGCTTTTTGGTGGGAGTATCACGGCACCGCGCAAGCGGGGATCTCCTCTCGTCTCTGTGGCTGGGAGTGGCGAGGAGGGGCTGTATTGGGTCCTAGGGTGGGACTGTACTGTAGGGTTTGAAGATAGGATGTTCGACGGTATGCCTGTTCGTGTCGTGTGTGTATGGTATGTCTGACGGAACGCTGGGTTCATTTGAATCACATCTCAATCGAACGAATTGGGTTTTTCAATTCTCTGAAGTATTTTAATACAATCATGTCTGCAATTGACGAAAATATGGCTCGTCCCCTACTTTATTTCGTTGCTGAGTACATACCACTTCTAGAACCTCGTCGATCAGCTGGATAACTGAACTTAGTATCACCTTATCCCTAATAAGATACTAACATATTTCGTTTTGGGGTGTACGCAAATACCGATCAGGTCTACTATTGTATACAAACTCAGTTATTTGTAGCTTGTGTTTAGTAAAATCTTGAGCTTCTGATATGATCTCACCATGACAGTTGCCTACTTAGGCATCTTAGTGGTACATACATGACCTACCCAGTATCATTTGCAAGCTTGAGACTGTATGTTCTGTTTCTTACTCAGAGTTCCACATCATATTGTTGCAGGCTTGCGGCTAAGTTATATCTATCATATAATTCGAGGCATATTGAGGCTGCTCGCACGCATGTTAGCAGAACCGTACAAGTGCTATTTACACAAAGCAGTTTGGTTTTGGCTTGTGGCTTTGTGAGATCTTCATCGCCCAACATTCAATAGCACTTCATGCCCTAATTATCAGTAGCGCCGGATGCAAGGCAGCAACAAGCTGAACGCTGGCTCCAGCTGCAACGATAAGCTGCCAAGAGTCAACTGGCCACACCATGCAGATGCTATACAAGGCTCCCGTAGCAAAGACGACTTTCTGAGTTCAAGCTTTTTGTTCTCTTTACCGACACAAAGGGTAAATCCAGAAGAGAACTCCAATATAATGCTGTCTTTAAGGTATGCTTATTTGTATTATTCCCTCTGATCCATAATAAGTGTCGCTCATTTAGTACAGAATTTGTACTAGCTTAGTACAAAATGAGCGACACCTTCTATGGATCGGAGGGAGTATATGCAATGTTATGTATTAAATTGTCTTATCAACAGATAGTTGTTCACCACATCACCAACAAAAAATATATTCGCAGGTCTGCTGCTTGTAAAATTCAAGGCCCAGAACGTCTTCAAGTTCCATGGATCGAGAAGGTATGCTAATAAATGTTGTAACATGTTTTTATCACCACTCAATGCTTAAAATTGCTATAGTTGTAGAGTTACTTACCATTGCAATCTGTAGATTAAGCTAACCTTAGTGTAGGAGGCAGTTTTCTTTGAAAACCATATTGCAAAATCTATTGGATGTTTGTTAGTCTTGACTACATGCAAAACTAGGATAGTGTGTTTTAAAACTTGAAAGCTGTCCACCAAAGGCGTACCGCATTTTGTTCTGATGCCAACTAGTGGTGGGAAAATTTTGACCTCTCGGGTTTAATGCCAACTGGTGGCGGAAAACATCACTCCCACTTGCCCCATACATGTAAGTTCAGTCCTGGATTCTCTTTTACTCTCAGTCATCCCTTTGCTGAAAAAAACATAAACTTAACTGACACCACCTCCAAAGTTTTCATTCATTCGTGGTTGTTGGTAACATAAGGTTACTTCTATCACAGGCCTGGCGTTCTGTGTGCAACACCCAGGTGGCCTGTAAGAGTTATTTAAGACCTGGTTTATCTGCAAAAGTGAAAGATGGTGACAGGGATTGTACTCATACTTATGCAACGGATTCTTCATATAATGCCAACAAATTGGACAATGTGCCGAGGAGTAAAGTTCCCTCCCAGGAAAGTATGCATCAATGCCCTGAAGGAGGTATTCTGGAGCAAAATACCAGTCATCGGCTGGCAGGCATCAACTCCTGTACAACGACTTACCAGAGCAATCATGTGGTTGGAACAACATATCAGTGCAATTTTACCAGAACTGCTGCTAGGTCATTCCAGACTGTTCCTGTTGCTGATAATAGGTGTGCTGATGATAAGTTTGATGCCATGGATGATGATGACGAGATTCTGGCGGTACATACTTTGCTTTCATCAAATAAATTTGATATTTTATTTACTGAATTATCTTCCTAGAATTAGCTGAATATACCATCTTATCATGTCATGATTGAGTGACAAATCTAGTTATGTTCCAGAGTATTGACGTGGACCGCATAGTTATGGAACATTATGAAGCAACAAATACACCCAGAGGGTTATCATCCCGGCAAATGTCAACTCCATCAGGAAACAAGTGTAACTCCACAGGTTTAGATGAGAATAGTTTACCACAAGAACTCTCTGAAACTTGTAGTCATGGTTGCAAGGTAAGCAACATATTAAGTGAATCATCATAAATGCTGTTTAGGTAGTAGCTATTTTAGCATGCTAGCTAACAAGTTAATATACAACTTGTGCAGCTAGCTGTTTGCCCAGAGACGAATTATCATTTGCAGGAGTTGAAGGATCAGCTGATTGCAGTATCCAATGAAATTATTGATGGTTCTGGAGAACTCAGTCCTCAAAAATCTCAAGAGCTTTGTCGACAGCGGTTTGATTCTTGGTCCTACTGATTATTTCTTTGTATATTATGTAGCTCGGTTTTACCAGTATTAATTCTGGCATCTCCCACGGTTATACTCTGCAGATCACATCTAAATAAACAGATTCAGCTACTTGGGGATTATATAGCGAGGCCAACCAAAGATGATGAGAGGCAGAGATCACACTCTATGGCCTCCACAACAGCTGTAGAGGGGCAGCACCCCCCTATGACCCCAAGAAGCACTTTTGTAGTGGACAATGATCGATTCCAGTCTCAGCTTTATGTTGGGAATGAACCTGGGAATGGTGGTTCATGCTATACTCCTGCTCCATATCCTTACACAGAGAGTTCAGACATACAGTCGGTGCAGAGAGATTACATCCGTAAAAATATAGATATTACCTACACTGATGGCTCTGGTGATAAGAAGTGGAGCAGCAGAGACTTTTCGTGGACTAAAGAACTTGAGGTTATTTTCTTCAAAATCTACAGTTGATTACTTCATCAACATTGGTTTGTGACAATCGATAATTTTGGTTGTATCTTCAGGTCCACAACAAGAAAGTTTTTGGAAACCGTTCTTTTCGCCCAAATCAGCGAGAAATAATTAATGCCACAATGAGTGGGAGTGATGTTTTTGTTTTGATGCCAACTGGTGGTGGAAAAAGTTTGACCTATCAGGTAATTAACCATGTTTCTATGAATTTTGTTTTGTTTGATATGATATGCATCTTTGAAAATTCTACTGCTTACAGTACCTTTTGACTCTTCAGTGGTGATTTTATAAAGTTGTTACTCCTTTGCCTTCTGTTGTTTCTAGTACTCACATAGATGCGATACTACTGGTCAAGCGGTACTTTTGAGTTTTATCTATCAACTGAAGAGGAGTTAGTCTTGCGATCAGATGGGAATTATGAACTAATCGATGGTCTTGCAGGAAAATGAAACAGACCAGTTTATTCAGCATTGACTGCTAACTCAATCTACAAGATTTTATTTCCTCACATGAGCACTAAACACTCACCTATTTATTTGCAGCTCCCAGCTTTCATTGATGAGGGCATAACACTAGTAGTTTGTCCTCTTGTTTCACTCATCCAAGACCAGATCATGCATTTACTACAGGTAATGCATTATTTCATTTCCTATCACATATTTCTTGATGTGTTTTGACCACTCACCTCCTTTCTGGAGCAGGCAAATATTCCTGCAACTTATCTTAGTGCCAACGTAGAGTGGACGGAGCAGCAGAGAATATTAAGAGACCTATCGTCTCCTACATCTACATGCAACTACAAGTTACTGTATGTCACTCCAGAAAAAATAGCTAAGTAAGTGAAAGGTTGCAAATCATGCATCACAACTCTGTAGTTATATTTGGAATTGGTTGCATCATCTCTTGACCGTGTTTTGGAAAACATCCTTTTGCAAGATAGTGTAAAGCTTATATACTATTGTAGTTAGGTAAGAAGTGCACGTACTCCATATGACCTGGTGACACTGTTCAGTAGTTCACGTTTTCCAGATCATAGATCTGTGTTACAGTTCCTTTTTTAGTTTAACATATTGTCATATTCAATGGAAATCTCTGAATGCACTTAAGGCTTAAGCTCTCTATTAGTCCCTCTCACTTGTACAGTTATATCCTTTTCTGTCAGTATATCATTTAGATCTGTTCTACTATCAATGTATTCTGTAGTAACTGTTAGCAATTTCCTGTGCACAGGAGTGATGCTCTATTGAGACAATTGGAAATTTTATATTCACGAGGTCATCTTTCTAGAATTGTTATTGACGAAGCTCATTGCGTAAGCCAGTGGGGTCATGATTTCCGACCTGATTACCAGGTACTTTCTACCAGGAAGACATATGTTCATGTCAAACAAAAGAAAATCGTTTGATAATAGCTTTTATGTATGATCTCTCAGCATCTAGGTCTCTTAAAACAAAAATTCCCAGAGACGCCAGTCCTGGCCTTGACTGCAACAGCAACTGCTAGTGTTAAGGAAGATGTTGTGCAAGCTCTAGGCCTTGCGAACTGTATTGTTTTCAGACAAAGTTTTAATCGTTCAAATCTGAGGTAAGTCTGTCAGAATATATTGACATACAACTCCTATTGTATCAAACCATCTCAGTTCAAGTTTTGCAGATATATTGTGATGCCCAAGACAAAGAAATGCCTTGAGGATATAGATTGCTTTATCCGCAAAAATCATCATAAAGAATGTGGCATCATATATTGTCTTTCAAGAATGGACTGTGAAAAAGTGGCTGAACAACTGAGGGTTACTTCTTCAGACTTTAAATTGTTCACTGTTCTATTTTCTTTTGATATTTAATCCTCGTTGCTTGAGTAATTTTTTCCTTCACAATCTTTTCAGTATTACATATGTTTTCCATCTTTAATTGGATATAGTTCTGAAATTTTATTTTTGCTCAATCCTCTTGTCTATCCTGATTCCTGAGTGCCGGTTTCTAGAAAGACATCCTTACATCTAGGGAAGATAGATGATCATTTTTGCCAGTGAAAAGGGCTCTGTATTTTTGTTGTTATTGGGGCCCCATATTTGTAAAAGGAGTTGCACTTTGGTTTTAGTTTCTGTTTGCTAAAATTGGTTGCACATGTTGATTTGTGACATCAACAATTGCTAGCTGAAGAAGTGAGCCTAGCTCACTTGGGTAGGGGAGTGGTTGTATGACCCAGCTACCCAGGTTCAGGTCTTCAGGAAAACGAATTTGAGTTATTATTTCAAAACAAAATCGCTGTAGGGGCCTCCCCTATTGCATTTCCTTTTAAAAAACATTTGCTAGCTGACTTAGGCTTGATGCCTAAGCTAATATATATGCACCAAACCTTAGCAATTTTGATGAGACGTCTGGATAGTTATTAGTTAATACACAACCATGTTGAATATAGCTGGTCTCTTACTCCAACATGTTGGATAGAAAATCTGGCAGTGCACAGTTCATGATATTCTGTCCCAGATTTACTTGTCTTGGTCAGTAGTAGTACCTTATGCTTTTAGAATCTATAATGATGTCTAACATTCTATCTGTTCTAGTCAGATGACGTGAAGAATCCCAAGAACTGTACTTGGATTTAATCAGATAATTGAAATTTGATTGGCTGCAAATTTGAAGTGCCTATCGTTTTAACTACTGACGTGTCTGACTAGAAATTTTGTCTGTTTCCTGTTTCTTTACACAGAAATATGGGCATCAAGCATCACACTATCATGGAAGCATGGAGCCTTTTGATAGATCAGAAGTCCAGAGGCTATGGAGCAAGGATAAGATAAACATAATATGTGCTACAGTTGCATTTGGGATGGGTAATGTGATTCAAACATCTTTAAATGCATTATTTATCTGTGTCCATGCTAACGTTCCAATTTGCAGGTATTAATAAACCTGATGTTCGTTTTGTTATTCATCATTCCCTTCCCAAATCAATTGAAGGATATCATCAGGTAAGGAATGTGTGCACATGAAACTGCATGGTTGAAGCTGTTTCGTGACGGAGTATTTTTTTAGGAGTGCGGACGTGCTGGTAGAGATGGACAGCCGTCATCTTGTGTGCTGTATTATAACTATTCTGACTATGTAAGTCTAGTGGTACCTTATATTTTCAGCTTCTCACCATCTTCACATCATCAGTCATCACCAAACAAATAATTTCTTATAAACTCTCTAGACTCGTGTCAAACACATGATTACGCAAGGATCTGCAGAGCAAGTAACATCAAGACCACATGGAGGCTCTTTGTCTTCACATGTGCAAGCACTTCAAACACATAAGGAGAATCTCTTGTCCATGGTATAGATAATTCTATATGCATTCTGCTTGTCGAGCTGTATTTTGGAAGCCATCATAGCCATGACATCTCTTCTATAGGTTAGTTACTGCGAAAATGATGTGGATTGTAGACGTTTACTACAGTTGATCCACTTTGGTGAGACGTTTGATCCATTACATTGTGCAAAAACATGTGATAATTGCCTGAAAGGACTGAGATGGATTGAGAAAGACGTGACCAATGTTGCTAGGCAGTTGGTAAGTACCTCAGTACACAGCTGCGCCCTTCCTCCCAAACACATGCACACCTTCTGTGAACCTACATCATCTTGTTGCTTTTTTAGGTCGAGCTGGTCTTGGCGGCAAGGCAGGCATGTTCAAGTTCTCATATTCTTGAAGTTTACAGGGGTGCCATGAACCAAAACGTATGCATTCTGCTAAGCACTTGGAATTATTATTTATGAAGTTCATTAATTCTGTTACTCGCTATCAGTGACAACTTACTTTCTGCAATCTGAATATTGTGCATGTTGGCTTACTGAGGGAGAAATCATGGTGAAACTACATACTCGCGCCTAGATTGTAAGCTTATCTACTATTGCATTTAGGTCAAGAAGAGCTGTCATGAAAATTTGCCTCTTCATGGAGCTGGGAAGAATCTAGCTAAAGGTGAGGCTGCAAGAGTACTACGGCATCTAGTAACTGAGGGAATACTTACCGAGGATGTCAAAAAGAGTGATTATGGATCAGTATCATCTGTCTTAAAGGTAGCTGAGGAAATACTTGATCCCTGCTTTTTAACTCTTTTAGACAAATATTGCTATTTTCTAGTGGCCACCTTGGTTGTATACATATGCTTTCCTTACAGTTTTTTCGTGGAGCAGGTGAATCATACGAAAGCTGGTGGTCTTCGCTCTGGGAATCACATCATTGTCCTTAAGTTTGTTTTCTGCCTTACACATGTTATTGAATTTATCAGATGTTCTGTGTTGGCCACTTCTCTTCAAGTTAGATTGACATGATTGCCTTGTTGAGAAATATTTCCCTTCTTGTGATTTTGTTTGAAGATACGTATAATTTTCACGAGTTCTCACCCCAAATCATCTTAGGGTCCATCATTAATCAAGAATGTCTAGCGAGTATGATGATTTTATGGCAATATGAGTTTGCACTCTGGGAGTTGCCTAAATTTGGTTTCCACAATATAATGTTACCAACAATCTGATCTTGATTTGTTAGGCTGAATAGATAATTCAAATGTTGTCATGATTGTGACTTAGTTGATTTTAAATTGAAGGTGGAATGTTGAGATTTAAAAGCTAAATTGGGATATCATATACTAGGGTGCTTTCTTCAAGTCAAAATTTCATTTAGTCCTCCAAACATCTTTGAATAATGAAATGCTTCTAATGTTTTTTTATGTTAATTTGCAGGTTCCCCACTCCTGAGCAGACCCCTAAAATGGGGAAACTTGATGAACCATCAATTTCACAAACCAATAAGAGTGTTCAGTGGCAGAGTGAATTGGATGAGGTAGTGGGTCTTTAGTTCTAATAAATTATTTTGTGTGTATTTATTTGGGTTCATTCTAAAGGCTATTCTCTATTGCAGAAATTTTCAGCATTGCTCTATGAAACTTTAATAGACCTTAGGACTCAGATA
This sequence comes from Avena atlantica, assembly GCA_910589765.1. Taxonomy (NCBI): domain Eukaryota; kingdom Viridiplantae; phylum Streptophyta; class Magnoliopsida; order Poales; family Poaceae; genus Avena; species Avena atlantica. The sequence continues at coordinate 377,459,741 of OU342734.1, read as the reverse complement.
GCAGAGGATACTCCAGGATGTATTGGATACCACATATTTAAGTAAGTTCCATGTTATATATTCGGCCGTGCAAGCACTGACCACTGACCGACTATTGACGTGATTGTTGATCTTCAGAAATGAAACGTTGAAGGAAATAAGCATCCGAATACCAAGGACAAAAGACGAACTTTTGGACATAAATGGCATCGGCAAGTAATGACTCTACAGAAGTTGTATTCAGTGTGCATTGGAACGTTGGCAACGTAGTGTTGATAACTAGAGCAAGAATTACATTCCGCTTTACTTGTTTTTTTTCCCAGGGTGAAGCTCAACAGGTACGGGGATCGTGTGCTTGCAACCATAGAGGAGCTTCTCAACCGACTTCCAAGCGGAGGCAAGAGAAGCAGCAGCGGTAGCAGTAACGAGCAGAATGAGGCCGCCAAGAAGCGGAGGGGCCTCACTGGGACCAATACGTTTGGTAACGATGATGACTTTGAAGAACGCTCGGTTCAGTCCAAGAAACACGCGGGAAAGATGCGGGACGCCAAGCAGGGGATATCTGATGCTGCAAGCATGGTCCATGATGGCCGCTGTATAGACCTCGAGTTGGACGGATACGAGGAGGAGCTGTGCAGCGGCGTCCAACAGCCTGTGGCTTCTGGTAGGGTTTTGCCCAAGTGGTCGTCTGCTGGTAACGCCCCCGTAACTAATTTATTTGATGGATATAGGTACACCAAGTAGGCTTGTAGGCATCGTAAGCCTTTTTAGGTCTCGTGTTAGGTTGCTGGGCATGTCTACATTTCCAGGGTAGTTCTTGTAGGCCGTAGTACATGTAACGTGATACTGGTGTAGGTGGCTTCTGTTAGAAAATCTGAACTCGGTGGGCATGGAAATATATGCACCACCCCTGCCAGTTGCGTACACTTGATTAATTTATGTGACGGTGTCTGGTAAGAACTCCAACATGTCTTTCACGAAACAATGAAGTTGCGTGAGTCTGCTGCAATCTTGAGTGTACCCCGGCGTGGATTTTAACAGATGTCGCTTCTGTTTGAGGTCTGCAGGCAGTGCTGGGTACTGCTTGCTGCACGCGCCTATGCTGGTTTGTTCTGCGCGGCTACAGATGTCTGCAACTTGATCACACAGCTGGGATATGTTTACCTTGCTCCACCTTGGACAACCGATACAACCTTTTTGCCATTATGCAAGTGGCATCTTCCATTTGACCGACATGTGCAAATTTAATACGACAGCGATCTCCAGTTGTTTATGAATAGTAGCCCACTTCGTCATCTGGAATGAAATGTTCACTTCCACAAATAAAAGATCGTTCAAGATATCTTCTTTTTGTTAACTATGGCTGTGGCCATGTCCACTCAATTAACGAGAGAAGCGGTCTCTTTTGTTAAAACTGGTGGCAGGAGCTGCGTGCTTTCTTTTCATCAGTTATTTCGGTGTGACAGGCCCCGGCCAGAGGCATTGCTACCGTCCCTTTTCTAAATCTCCAAAGTCAACTGATGCGCAGGTTCAGAGATTTCCCTCCGAATCACATGTCAAACACCTCTCGTTGGTTTGCTCGAGTAGCAAGTAGTCTGAGATCGGAGAACGACCCGTCACCCGCGAACCACCAAACAAACACGCACGTCTGCAATCAACCTAACCAACACCGCAAAGTCCAGTGTGTGTGGTGCGTGTCCGAACCGCGGGCACGTGAGAGCATCCATCGCCGTGTCCATAGACCGACTCTTCCCCCGTGGATATTTTTTTACTCCTGTGTGGTCAGTGCCTCTTTGGGTTTTCTGAAACTCAAAGTTCCGATTGATGAGTCGACAACAATTAATTGGGTTGTACTCCATATTGCAGAGAAGATGACAGTTAGAATTTTAAGTTTTAGTTGGAGGGTGATACACCCGAGCGTATGGTCATCACCATGGCTACAAGACAACCAAGCATTAAGCATGAAAGAGAAGATGGAAGAAGTAGCAACTTCAATACCGGCCTTGACACACTGGAGTTTCTATCCCTAACATACCGAAGTATCTTGCCCAAGACATGCCGGAGTCTTCGACCTGCCAACCCAAGCTTGCGACATCCAAGTGTGTTCTTGCAGTACACGGTTCAGAGACAGGCCAGAGACAAGACCAAAGAAACCAATTTGGTTGAGCCAAGACCAGAGTTTTCGGCATGCGCGTCGGCAGAGCAGGGACAAGGCCCATGTATCCCCTTTCTATACATAAACTACCCTTAGCTCATGGCTGGTTATTATATATGCCTCCACCCCATATGTGAAACCTAGAATTGATTAGATGAATATATGAGATAGGGCTATGCCTCCCTCGCCAAACTCCCTTGGAGATGATTCGGGTTCTTCACGTAGCTACTATTTCTCCATGTGGATTCTAGTATTGCATGTGTCAATCTTCTCTCCCGAGATTCTAGTAGTGCCAATCTTCCATAATGTTCTATTGGTTGCTATTCTTCCTTGTTAGAGTTCTACTGGATTGGTGGATCGGCTAATAAGAAGGAATCAGTTTCAGTTAGAGCAATTATTGGCTTGTGTTTCAAATTTCGATGGTTGCTCTGTTGGGGGTTTATGTCGGGATCGATTCTACGGGTTTGCTTCGCTATTTATCCCCACGTGTGTGTGTTCTTCGGCATGTTCTTCGACCCTCCACCTTGGATCCCACACGAATCTGTGAAGATCGGGACAACCCTAGAGGGGCAACCCTTATCAAATGGTATAAAGGGCATAGGTTGGCACATACTCGTCCCCCTTGTCTCTACAAATTTTTCTTACCAATTTTGAAAAAATCCACCAAAATTTTTCCATACATGCTTTTGGATCGATGTGAGATTTGGGTGCATTTTGGTAGGTTTTGATCCATAGATCGGCAACAAAACTTGTTGATCTACATTCCTTTGTGTTCCAATGACCTAATTCCTTGATTTCCCCATCGGTTTTGAGGTTTTGCTTCAAGTTTTCTGCCCAAAATCGTGTTCCGAATGAGTTCTTCACATTCTAGAAACTCCATACTGTAGCCTCCGCCCTAGGAGCGGAGTCTCCGGGGTTAGTGACTTCCGAATGGAGTCTCTAACCCTCCAACACCGGAGTGTCTGCCCCTGCTAGACAAAATTCAGCACCTTTATCGTTTTGGCCATAACTTTCACATACGAACTCGATTTTTGGTGTTTTAGCTCGTTCGAAGAGGAGGAGAAGATCTACATCATCATCATGTTGTCCATTATATATTCTTCAACCAAAATTCCACGATCAAGGACGAACCACCAAATAAAGGGGTAGATACAAAAGGTATAAACATCCCACATCTTTTCCCCACTTGCATTACTTTGTGAGCCGCATTATCTTTGCGACCTACAAATACCTATTGAGACTAGTTCCTCCTATGATTGCTTGGGATTTGCACATTTTATACCTTGTAGAATTTCGAGAAATCTTTGTATGCGCTATCTCATATAGTCATCTTGTATAGTTTTTGACACAAGGAAGAGTCAATAAAGAGAAAGAAAAGTGTGAAAAAAGAGAAAAATAAAAACAAAGAAAGAAACAAGTGCCTCGTAGAATAAGAAACACAATCTCGATAAAAATTTTAGCTGGTACTTACTGTGCAAATCTTGTAATCCATCATTATATGCAATCGAACTAACGTCTCTCCTTGGACTTATGCGGTATGAGCTTATAGTCTTTCCTAGGACATCATTTGGTTCTTAGCTCGCTTTTTTGTTGCACAAGTCCCATTTATTCCATTGTGCGTGTTTCCTTGAACATAATTTCTATCTTTTGAGACCTACTTGGTTTGCTTTGTGGTCATTGCGGTTTTTCACTTGCCATTACAATATCTTGGTTTTTAGTTATTCCATATGCTTGCCACTTTTCAAACCTATTCTCCCAACAAAGTGTGTGTGTGGGATGGGGGGTGGGTGGGCTGAGCTTTCCTTTTGGTACTTGAAACTCTTGCCACTTTGCTTTAGTTGTGTATCGGTTCATCTTGTCTTTGTCCACTAGTTCCAATACTATTCTACAAGTGCAAGTAACGCCGTAGGTTTCTAGTTCCTCTATTATACACCACACACACATATTTAGGCATTGTGCTAACCTGTATTGGTAAAGTGGATCAACCGAGGACAAATGGGAAACCATCAACAACAACTTCGACGCCATGAAAGCGAACTTCCACCATCACTGCTTCAAACTTGAAGCAACCCTCAAGAAACTTGCCAAGCACCGCCACTCTTCGCCATGCTCAAGAAGGCGCCACAAGCCAAGCTCACCTATATGCATGAGTGAAAATATGCCACCTATCCCATGTGAGGTAAAGAGCCACATACACCACTTGAGTGAGAGTGAGAGTGAGTTGTGTGCATCCATGATACGTGCGGACGAGTCATCCATCTCCAGAGCATGAGTGATACACCACATGAGTTAAGATTCTGAACAACTTCAACTCTACTCCTCTTGTGTTGTATTTCTCTTTGCTAGGTTGCATGGATGATGGTGAGCCAAGAAGCATGGACATGACCATCCCTATGGATGAAGAATAAAGAGACCATGGACTACAAAGATAATGATATAGGTGTTGGTGATGTAATGCTCATACTAGTGGACATGAAGAATCTTGATTGCTTGCATGTTATGGATGATCTTGTTGCCATGTCACGTGCTACTTTGATTTCACCATGTGATACATTTCCTTCACACATTGTTGATCTTGTAGAATCATATAGTTGTGATGATATTGACATAGACATGCCATGCTATGCTCACTTCATATTTCGTCCCATCATTGAATCAAATATGTTGAACAATTGGTATTCACAATGCATTGATTATAATGATGATAATTTGACAGCAAAAGTGATTTCTCCATAGCTTTCTCAATTTTTGAAAATTTTGATGCGCCGCATTTTGAACATGTTCCCACCTCTTATTTGCATGCTCACCATGCCTTCTATAATAGCTTGATTCATGATAATGGTGATGTGCACGAGAGAATACGACATCATGATGGATAATGTGTTTATATAGCATGCACGTATGTTGTTTCTTTCATCTATTGTGTGTGTAGGTGAAAGGGCAAATAGCCCTTATCTAGTGTTTTGGTTAACTATGACATCGGAGCTAGAGAGCGGACTAATGTTTCTACTAGCTTCTCCACAGGTGAGAGTCCGAAGTTTGTTGGTGAAAGGCGATGTGTGACCCCCCATTCGTTTCTATATGAATAGCCCGTGCTGTTATTTATTATTCTCTCTTATTTACTCTTGAGTCAAATAGGAAACACCGCACTATTAAGAGGGGTGATCTCGATGCGCTCTTTGGGGTTGTTCTACACCAAATATACTTCTCATTATCCACCACCACACAGCATTTCGAAGAAAGAGAGAAAAATAGCCCTGAAAAATGAGTCCAAAGGGGCTACTGCCGGCGCTGTCGCCGGAATTTCCGGTCGCCGCCGGAAATTCTCGGTGTACACCGATATGGCTTACTGCATGGCCTTTCGGTTGTTCGCCGAGAATTTTGGTCGCCGCCGAAACTTTCGGCGTGTGGTCCGGTCCACCGGAGCTGTCGCCAGAATTTCCGGCGAGCAACTCGGTCCGACCGGACTTATTGTCGGTTCTATCGCAGGAACCCCCAAACGGCTCTTTTTCTCCCCATACTATATATACCCCTTTCTTCTCCAATGTGAGGTTAGGAATTTTAGCAAACATTAATTCCTTGAAGCTCTCTCTCTCCCCCCATTGTTGAAACACAAAAGCTTGAGGATCTCCCATTCTACCCAACCAAATCCAAATCCCTTTGGTAGAAAGGAAGAGGAGGTCCCGATCTATGTTTCCACCAAGACAAAGTTCATTCCCCCTTGATTTCATCGAGTTAGCTTGTTACTCTTGGGTTTGTGGGAAACCCTAGGCGGCTAGGGTCGCCCGGAGGCATTCGGCTTGTGATTTGCTCCGTGGAAAGTTTGTGAGGGTTTGGAGACTACCTTAAAAGTCTACCACGAGTAAGTGAGCTATTCCTTCGTGGGATAGGCTCGAAGAAGAAGGTGAGCCTTTGTGGCGCGTGAGGAATCCTTCGTGGAACCTCACACCTCTCCAACGTGACGTAGCCCCCTTCCCAAAGGTGGTGAACACGGGAATACATGTTCGTCTCCGCGTGCTTCGGTTATTCCTTAATCGATCTCTTACTTGTGTTGTTTACCTTGTGATATCCTTCGAGCTTGAAGTATCTTGTTCATCATCTAGGTTGCCTCACCTAGTTTGCATTTAGGCTCACTTATATTCCTCAAAGCCTAAAACTTGCAAAAGATTATAAAGAATTTTGTAGAAACCTATTCACCCCCTCTAGGTTAACCATCTTAACTTTCAATTGGTATCAGAGCCTAGGGATCTTTTAAGGGATTTACCGCCTAAGAGAAAAGATGGGTTTCTCCGATGATGAGGAGGATAAGACTTACTCGGTCAAGGAGCTTCGCGAAATCTTAGCCAAGGGTGACCTTGAAAAGGCCAAGCCTGATTCCGATCTCCTTGTTCGAATGAGTTACCTAGAAGGACAACTTAAGGCCATTGGCGATGGGGCTTTTCTTGGTAACCCATTGGTAGTACCTCAAGGGAGACCAATGGACACCAAAAAGGATAAGGATGTCGAGTCCGCTCATGAGGGCAGCTCGTCAAAACTCTCCACGCCCCATAATCAATTTCCTTATGTTTATCCTAAGCAAAAGAAAATCATGCCTCATATTAATGGTTCGGGTCCTGCACCTCATTATGATGGAACTCATTTCTCTCATTGGAAAGCTTCTATGGAATCTCATCTTCGTAGTTGCAGCGTTGAGCCTTGGGAGATTGTGTGCACCGGTTTCCACCCTCATGATCCCAACAACCTCACTCCGGAAGAGTACTATGACCATCAACTAAATGCGACGGCTTGTGACAAGATAAGGAGTGTCATTCACCGCACTCTCCATGATCAAGTCAGCGACATCCCCACCGCCAAGGATCTTTGGGATAGGATTGTCATTCTCCAAGAGGGAATGTATATTATTCAAAAATCCAAGTATGAAGCTGCCAAGTCAGAGATGAACATGTTCATGAACCATGATGGTGAGACTATCGTTGAAGCATACAAGAGACTTGTTACCCTCCGTGTGAAGATTGGTGGCCTAGGATGTGAGAAGTATGATGATGGATTCAATTTGAATGATGAGATTATCAAGTCCAAGATTGTCTCTATGATCGCGGTCACCGATAAGAAGCTTGCCTTAAACTTGCAACTCCTTGATAGAGCTAATCAATTCACCACCGATGATCTAGTCTCTTATCTTGTTGCCACAGATAACTTGGCGGATTGATGGTGCTGACGTGGAGCACTTCGTTGGAAACCCCAAGAGCAAGGTGTGATGAGCACAACAGCAAGTCTTCCCTCAGTAGAGACCGAGGTTATCGAACCAGAAGGAGGAAGGAAACTTCACACATGTGTTGCAAGCAACACAGAGACATGCATAACACAAACTCAAGACTTTGCCCCAATGAATCACTGAGGTTGTCAAGCTCACCGGTTTGCTGTAACAAAGGATTAAACATATGGTGTGGAATCTAATGGTTTGCAACAAGTAAACAAGTAACAATGGAAGATGTATCAATGGTAAAGATTGTACCGGGGTCCATAGTTCACTAGAGGTGCTCTCCTTAGATAAACAACATGGCATGAATGGTAAACAAATTACAGCAAGGCAATTGACAGGAACTGAGCAAGGCATAACAATGCAATTACTAGTCAGAAAGATCCTATGAGATTCGATTGGGCAATACAACAAGATACATAGACCGCCATCCAACTGCATCTATGACTAGAAGTCCACCTTTAGGTTATCATCCGAACCCCCTCCAGTATTAAGTTGCAAGCAACAGACAACTGCTTTAAGCAAAGTGTGTAAGTTAAACAGTCCACATGTTCCATGAACAAGAGTCCGTTGTTTTCTCCCTAGTTGCAACAACACATCTACAACCGAAGAGATTTCTGTCACTTCCCTTGGAAACTAGAGGCATGAACCCACTATCGAGCATAAATACCCCCTCTTGGAGCACTAGCAACTACTTGGCAAAGATAGCTACTAACAACATAGAGAATGCAAAATCACAAACAACATAGACATGATAGAGTCATAAAGACAAAACCATTAATCAAACCAACATAATAATCTCAATATCCATAGGATCCCCGCAAACACAACATGCATGATTACAAATAGATTAGATCTTGATCATGAACGGAGCTCACAAGATCTATACATGAAAGCACAAAGAAGGAGATACAACCATCTATCTACTACATGGACCCATAGTCCAAGGTGGAACTACTCACGCATCATACCGGAGAGAAGGTCTCCAGGATGATCTCCCCTCCGGCAGGGTGCCGGGAAGAACTTCAGATCCCCCAATCTAGGGACGATGGTGGCGGAGGATACAGATGGTTTCGTGGAGATTTGATCGGGTGTTTAGGGTTTCTGCATCGGGGGCTTCATATAGGCGAAGGGGGAGGAGGAGGCGGCGTCCAGGGGCCCCACACCCCTCCCAGGCGTGGGGCAGGGCCCACCCGCGCCTAGGGTGGGTCTGGCCGCCCTGGCTGGCCTCTCCGGCTCCCCTCTGGACTTATTGTTCCCCATAGAAAGTAACTGACTTTGACTTTTGTCCCGTCCAATTCAGAGAATATTTCTTTACTAACTTTTCTGAAACCAAAAACAGAAGAAAACATGCATCTGGCACTGTGGCAACTTGTTAATAGGTTAGTACCAGAAAACATGTAAAAAGCACCTCAAAGTGTAGACAAGCAAAGCAAAGTAGATACTAAACAAGCATGGAGCATAAAAAATTATAGATACGTTTCTGACATATCACGGATAAAGGGCAAAAGATCAAGGAGATCAACCGTGTTATTGGGTCTTCTCACTCTCTTGCAATAAAGGCCAAGCATGTGCAATAAGATGTTGCTAGTGATGAAGAAAGCGATGTTGATGGAGTTGATGATATGCTCTCTCAAATTGATCTCTTCACCAAGAACATGAAGTTCCGAAGAAGGAGAAGTTCAATGGGATCAAGTGAGAAGAAAAGGACGTGCTACAATTGTGATGAGTCGATCCACTTTGCCGATAAATGTCCATATGAGAAGAGGCTTGACAAGCCCAAATATGAAGATGGTGCCAAACCAAGATTGAAGCCCAACCCCATCAACGAAAGATACAAGAGGAACAATAGGCGTGATGGCAAGGGCTTCCTAGGTCAAGAATACATATCCGACAAGGAGGAAGAGGATGAAGAGAAGGTGGTTGGAGTGGCCGGTTTGGACTTCACCAAACCCGGGTCTCTCTTCGCCTACGACTACACCAAGGACTACACCGACGACTCTCCTACTCCCAAGGTCACCGCCACTTGCCTCGTGGCAAGGAGCTCCAAGGACGAGTCCGACGTGGAGTGTGGGGATAAGGAGAAAGTGGTGGGTTTGACCGGTTTGGCATATGTCAAACCTGGTTCACCTCTCACCTACGACTACGCCAAGGACTAAATCGAGAGTTATCCTATTCCCAAGATCACCGACTCTTGTCTTATGGCAATAAGCTCCAAGGTAATCGTCTCTCCTCCATACCTATCTAGCGTCTTGGATGATCTTGAGAGTAACCATGGTAGTGATAGTGATAGTGATGAATTTGGTGAAGAGTATATAAAAGAAATGTATGCTATCATGAAGTCTCTTCCTCCTATTGCTCGTGCTAGAGTCAAGCAATTAATGGAACTTGTTAGCTCAGGTGATGAGACCATTGATAACTTGGAATCTCATATTGATGATGAGAAATGAAGATTCAATCTTCTTGAGCAAGATCTTTGTGAGGAAAAGAATACCAATTCATTTCTTAAACTAAAAATTGAAAATTTTGAAATTAATAAAGCAAAAGACATGGACACTATTGATAGGGATAACTCCTTATCCCAAGAGCTTGATGACTCAAAGAAAGAGCTTGAGGTTGCTTATGCTTCTCTTACCAAGGACCCTGAGCACCTTGAAAAGGCTAGTTTGCTTGTCAAGCGTGAGATCATAAAACTTGGAGAGAACCATGATCAACTTCGGGTGTCCTATGAGAAGTCTCTTGGTACATTGAAGGATCCAATTATTGTTGAAAATGATTCTTGTACCTCTAACTCTACCTTTTATCACTCATTGAGTAAAATAAGAAGTTGAAAGAGCAACTTTAGAAAGAGCGTCGTGCACCTACCTCTAAGGGAAAGATCCTAGATGAGATTTTATCCCGTCAAAAGACGAAAATTTCCAAGGAAGGTGTCGGTTTTGATCCAAAGAACAACACGAGCAATTTCATTCCACCAAAGAAGATAAACTTTGTGAAAGAAGGTGACAAGGTGGTTGACCAAGTCAAAAGGAATGTTGTGAATGGGGGAGCCATGAGGGGCAATCCCAACCATAAGTATGCGGGAAAGTCTAATCCTTCCTATGTGTTATGTAAGGGCACTCAAGGAGATGTATATGCCAAATATTTTGGGCCTCGAAATGGTTATGCTTATAGATGGTACTCAATTTGGGTACCAAAGGATCTTGTTGCTAATTCTAGGGGACCCATTACTCAATGGGTTCCTAAATCAAAGAATTCATTTTGTAGGGTTATGCCTCCGGTGGATCAAAATGGGTGTTTGATAGTGGATGCACCAATCACATGACCGGAGGTAGAAGTGAGCTTGACCAATTCATTCACGATGTCTACTCAATGTCAAGCATCACTTTTGGAGACAACTCTAAAGGAAAGGTACTAGGTTATGGTAAGTTGGTGATCTCCAAGGTTTTGACTCTAGAGACCGTCTTACATGTTGAAAACCTTGGTTACAACTTGATTTCAATTAAACATCTTGCGGATGCCAGCTATGACTCCTATTTCTCTAGAACTTTTGTGAAGGTCTTTAGGGGTGATGATCTCAACTTGGTTCTCATTGGACACGTGGAAGACTACCTTTATGTGGTCGACCTCTCGAAATAGAGCCAATATCTTCCTACATGTCTAATGGCCAAGGCTGACAAGGGATGGCTTTGGAATCGTCGCCTAGGTCATGTCAACATGAGAAATCTCAATCAACTCCTAAATGGTGAGCATATTATTGGACTAACCGGTGTCTCCTTTGAGAAAGATTGTGTGTGTAGTGCTTTCATTTCAGGAAAGCAAATCGGGAAGCATCATCCTTCCATTACCAAGGTGGCCACGTCAAGACCCTTGGAGCTTCTCCATTTGGATCTCTTCGGGCCATAAACATATGACTCCCTTGGTGGAAGAATATATGGTCTTGTCATTATTGATTATTACTCAAGGTATACATGACTCTTTCTTCTCAAGACGAAGGATGAGACCTACAAGGAATTCATGATCTTCGCCAAGCAAGCTCAACGCACTCATGGAGTGGAGATCAAGACCATTAGAACCGACAATGGCACCAAGTTCAAGAATTACACCATGCAAGAATTTTTTGAAAATGAGGGGATCAAGCATGAATTCTTAGCTCCTTATACCCCTCAACAAAATGGTGTTTTTGAAAGGACGAATCGGATAATCATTGAGATGGCAAGAACAATGTTGAGTGAATTCAAGTCCCCCACATTTTTTGGGGAGAAGCCATTTCTATCGCGGTCCACTACACGAATCGGCTCTTCCTCCGAGCTCCCTTTGACGTGACTCCATACGATGTTCTCATAAGTAAGAAGCCCAATGTCAACTACTTCCATGTCTTTGCATGCAAGTGCCTCGTCAAGAACAAAAAGGAAAATCTCGGTAAATTCAAATCTAGAACTATAGAGGGTATATTTTTTGGTTATGCGGAAAACTCTCATGCCTATAGATACTACAACAAAACCAATGGTTGTGTTGAAGTATCTTGTGACGTGGAGTTTTTGGAGAATAATGGCCCCCATGAGGGGCAAGTTTCTTCTCGTGATGTAGGTGACGGCGATTCCTCTCAAGTCATCAAGTTGATGGGTATTGGGCATATCTTGCCCACCGAGTCTCACATTCATGTTCAACAAGATGATGGGGGGGGGGGAATCAAGCTCAACTCAAGAAGAGCCGAGCTCTACTCAAGTTGAGCCATCAAATGCACCACAAGATCAACATCTCACTCAAGATGCCATGCAAACTGAAGAACAAGAACCAAGCCCTCAACCCTTTGAGCAAGACCAAGTAGAAGATAAATCTCCTCCATCCCAAGGTCAAGCTCAAGATGGTGTCAATGATCAAGGCCCCTCAAAAGATGAATTCGTTGATCATGAAGGCACAATTCGGAAGATCAATGCCGCCTCCATTGCAAGTGGACTTCAAGTCAACAATATCCTTGGAAGCATATCAAGAGGGATCGAGACCCGTGCCAAGAACAAGAACCTCACAACCTTTTGTGGGCTTTATGCTTTTGTGTCCAACTTTGAGCCCCTCAAGGTTCATGAGGCTTTGGAGGATCCGGATTGGGTCATTGCCATGCAAGAAGAACTCGAGTGTTTCACCCGCAATGAAGTTTGGTCTCTAGTGGAGAGGCCTAAAGATCATCGCATCAATGTCATTGGGACCAAGTGCGTGTTCAAAAAACAAGCAAGATGAGAACAGGGTCATCATAAGAAACAAAGCAAGGTTAGTGGCGCAAGGGTATGATCAAATAGAAGGTATTGACTATGAGAACACCTTTGCGCCCGTTGCTCGTATTGAAGCTATTCGTCTCTTGCCTGCTTATGCATCTTTCCATAACTTCAAGCTTTATCAAATGGATGTGAAAAGTGCATTTCTTAATGGTCCCTTGAAAGAGGTTGCATATGTAGCTCAACCCCCGGGTTTCGAAAACACATGCTATCCCAACCATGTGTATCTACTCCATAAGGCTCTCTACGGACTAAAGCAAGCTCCTCGTGCTTGGTATGAGCACCTTAGGGATTTTCTACTCATGGATGGGTTTAACGTGGGTAAGGTCGATTCCACCCTTTTCACCAAACGGGTTAAAGGGGGTGGCTTATTTATTGTTCAAGTTTACGTTGATGATATTATCTTTGGTGGAACTAACGAATCTCATAACAAAGCTTTTGCCGAGTTGATGACTATGAAATTTAGGATGTCCATGATGGGGGAGTTGAAGTTCTTTCTAGGCTTCATCATAAAGCAACTTCCTCACGGCACTTTCATCTCTCAAGAGAAGTACATTAAGGATATGCTCAATAAGTTCGAGATGGCCAAGGCTAATCCCATGAAGACACCCATGCCACTAAATGGACAACTTGGCCTTGGAGTTGGTGAGAAGGACGTGGATCAAAAGGTATATCGTTCTATGATTGGTTACTTGCTCTACCTTTGTGCTTCTAGGCCGGATATCATGTTAAGTGTTGGAATGTGTGCTTGTTTTCAATCCGCTCCCAAGGAGTGCCTGACATGGTTATACCCCACGGGTACATGATCTCAGCATACCTGGTCCAGCCCAAGGAAGGCCCACAGCAAATATACGCCAGCCCATGAAGACTTTAGGGTGGCCAAGGCCCATGACGCCTTCGGATCCTTGGAGGGCAAGACTAGAGTAGATAGGAAATTCAAAGGGGTAAAACCCTAGAACTTGTAACCGACTAGGTCGATGCCCGGGACCTGCCTAAGCCTATATAAAGGCCAGGAGGGCACGACCTAAATCTCCCCCTCATACTTTCGCATACACACCTCCATGCCAGATTGCATCTGCGCACCCCTGTAACTTTCAGTTCCGCCATAATCAAGAGCAGACAAGCAGGAGTAGGGTTTTCCCTCCGGGAGCCTGAACCTGGGTAAACCTTGTGTCCCCATGTTGCTTGTTTGCTAACTGTTCCACGATCTCCAGCATCCCCATCTTCTCCAAAACCCAAGTCCATAACAATGGGCATTGATGAGATCAAACCTCGTCAATTGGCGCCGTCTGTGGGAACTAGGGGCGCTGATTGTGCGATCGTGACGGTCCCAACCCGATCGATCTACAACTCTGCGGCGACGGAGAGTCACCTCCTGTTCGGCGTTTTTGACTTCACCGCCCACTCACCGGCCACTATGAAGGACTTCGAGCCCGTAGGCGACGGACTCAAGATCCTATTCGGGAGCTTCTGCTTCCAGGTGGGGCAAACTGGCACTCTCCGCCTCCCTGAGCGGGTGCCCCTACCATCAATCAGGCCCCCTTCATGGACCCCACACCCTGTGCTACGCACAACATCATCAACAGATGATTCCTACGACAGCAGCTGCTGCAACTCCGATCTGTGCGATCCGCCATCGGATGAAGGGACCTACTGTTCCGGATCTGAAAGCTGTGGTAGCAGCGGACCAATCTAGAGCGCTACCAATGCGCCGTAGTCATACAGCGTGACGTGGATCAGCAAACACCAAACCCGCCGCCCAACCCGACACCTAACCCGCCAGATCGAAACGGCGGGAACAGAAGAAGCCAGTCCCCCCCCCCCCCCCCCCCCCCGCCCGAAGGGGACAACAACGGCCATGTCATCCGCCTTAGCAAAGAAGGATGGGCCCAGGCACGCAACGCCGTGGCGGGCAACATAGTCCTGCCTGCAGACTCTTCCCGGGATCTGCTGATGGCCTACCATCTGATCCTGATCGAGGAGCACAAGAAGCAGGTCAAGATGCAGGAGGTGCTTGCCAAACGCAAGCAAGCAGCCTCAAAGTCCAGCGCGCGACGAGCCGCGCTCTCCGCCATGGGCATCAACTCCAGCTCGAACGGCAACCAAGGCAATAAGCACCGCTCTCGGATGGAGAACATGGATACCAAGGAGCGCCGAGAGGTGACTCGAACCCTCCACACATCCTTCATGGAGATGGACGCCGACGGCAACGTCATCCCGAAAACGCCGCAGGTTGCGATCATGGCAGCCACTGCGTACCTCGCAGCCCACCCACCTCCGGAGGGGGACCCAAAAAGAGCCATGCACAAGTACGCACTCACCGGACTCGGACTCGTCGGAGCCACGCTCCACCAGGAAGCTCCCACGAAGCCGAAGAAGAAAGCTCCGGTCAGGTTCGACCGCGGCCCCACCCTTCATCCGAAGAAGAGGAACATGACCTTCCTCGAAGGAAGAAGAGTTCACGCCATCACAACCGTGACTACGACGTCAGAGACGCGCTCACACAGCGCAAAATCGACAAAGCGCGAGCCAAGCGCACATGCTCGTCTGAATCCGAGATGGACGAAGACGAAAGAGAACTCTGTGGGGCCCGTTGCTTCAGCAGATCTGTTCGACGAACAAAGATGCCGCTGAATTTCAAACTTCCTTCGGATACTCCGAAGTTCGACGGCACACAAGACCCAAAGGCATGGCTCAGCGACCACTTGTCATCCGTCAAATTGCACGGTGGAAACAAGGAGACCGCCATGCAATGCCTTCAGCTGCAGCTGACAGGTGCAGCACGGATCTGGCTTAGCAGCCTATCTTCAGGGTCCATCCGAAGCTGGGAGGAGCTAGCTTACAGCTTCATCCGAAAATTCAAGGGCACCAGCAAGAGGCCTGCCTCAATCGAAGAGTTGCGGGCCTGCACTCAACGAACGGGCGAATCCATTCGCTCGTACATACTACGCTCGTCCAACACCAAGAACTCCGCAGCGCACATCTCTGAAGAGAGAGCCATCGACGCCTTCAGGGATGGCGTCAAGCGCCAAGACTTCAAGGAGGAACTCGGGCGCGTCAAGCCCAAAACACTCGACCACCTCATGGACATCGCCAACAGGTGGGCTGACGGCGAAGATTCCATCCACCAAGCACAATCGGAAGAAGAGGACGACTACGGCTGATGACGAGAGCGCCGTAGCAAGAGAAGATCGCGCGTCTATGACGATCGCGATGGACCCGACATGGTCACGGCCGGCTATGCCGATCGCCGCAACGACGCCAACCGCAACAGCGGAGGATACCGTGAAGGAAACTTCCGCGATGGAGGATGCCCAAAACAGTCATGGCAGCGCCGCGACCGTGATAACGGACCCTCAGCATACGAAAAACTTTCGGGTCCATGCACCATCCACTTCTACATCGACAAGCAGGATGGCAAGAAGAAGGCAAGCCACATGCTCAAGGACTGCCGCGAGTTCCAGAAACTCAGCGAAAGCATGGTCCAGATGAGACAGCAAGCTCCACTTCCTGGATTCGGGAACGCACCCGCGCCAGGTGAGATAGCGCATGGAGATCCTCCACCGCCACTTGTAGGAGGCCCGAACCAACCAGTCGCACCAGCATAGAACAACGTTGGGAACGGGTATCCCCCGCCGAAAGGAGCACTGATGATCCAGAAGGGGCGCCCCATGAATAGGGTGCAGAAGAAAATCACCCGACAGATCAACCTGACCGTGGCAACTCTACCCGCCATCCCTGAGTACCTCAGCGGATCGGAGTCCTACATCACGTTCAGTCGTTCGGATCACCCTTGCCAGATCCCTCGCCCAGTTCATGCTGCCTGGTGCTTGTAACACCCTCAGAATCGGACCTATGCAAGTTTGAGCAAAATTCGCCAAACCCGCATAGAAACGATTCAAAGGTGCCCACCAGGCACTTTCGTGCGGGTGGAAAACGAAGTAATAACATTACACAACAGTTCTCGATGGGACCCACAGAACAGATATATATATAACAGCGACTCAAGAGTCAAGAATACAGATGTAATATACAAAGATCCAATCACCTTGAAAACGATAGAGCGTCCAGCTACGGACAAGATGCAAATGGGGCTAAGAGCCCTGAAGAATAACCAATGGCGTCCATAACCCTGCCCAGGCCAAGCCGGAAGGGTAACCCTGCTAACGGCGTCGATCTCAAAACCTGCTTAAACAAAAGGGGTGCCGACGAAGGGCAAAGGAAAAAGAGGAGCGTCAGTACTGAGGCCAGTACACGGCGAGGCTAGAATTCGGCGGTCCTCGCCTACATAGGTATGGTGGACTGAGCGGCAGCGGCAGCATGCACTAAACAACCTATAGAGACTCGATACAACTGGCGGTTATCAGAGAGGGATAAGAAAGACCTATTCGGAACCAAATATGATACTAGCACCAAACAAACCCATCCTGGCGTCTCCCCTCGACACCGATCGAGGAAGTCAACCGAGGAACTCACACAGTTGGCAGTTTTATTTATTCGGTTATCGTTGCAGCAATTACTAGTCAGGCATAGATAATCATCCTGATAAATTAAGCAGTGGGCACTTTTAGTTATCCATTCCGTTATAGTTACGGCCCTTACTAGTCAGATACAGATAGCATGAGATAAACCCAAAACCCAGCAGTTGTTGGTACTTTTATTCAGCCATTCCGTTGTAGTTGCAATACTTACTAGTCAGATACCATTGTCGCAAGCGACAAACCAAACAAGCAATTGTGGGCAGTATTATTTAGCCATTCCATTATAGTGAAGCTGATTACTAGTCATTATAAAGTCAAATTTATAGCAATAAACTTTAGTTATGCTTTTCTATGGTCGAGATACTGTGCTCCAAGTCGTCCATAACTGCGGACACGGCTTTTAGAAAGTTTTAACCCGGCCGGGGTGCACAAATAGCAAAACACACACGATCAACCTCGGAAAAACCAAAACAAAACCCAACGAGGTCTTCACGACAGAGCAATCACAAGATTCAGAAATATTTCAGGGGGCCACCCCTTTGAGTAGAACCGCAACGAAGTAAGCAAGCTTCGAGACGGACTCAAGGTTAGCGCCAATGGCTGTAAGCGACTGGGAACCCGAAAGTGTGGCTGGGCTTGTCGATACCGCGTAATCACTCCGCATACCTAAACAGTACAGTGTGCTCCTCGCACAATCGTAAATAAAGCAGTAAAGCATGGCATAGGTACAGGATAGTAAATAAAACCTCAAACTAGTTGTGGCCCCAAGAAATAAGACGGAATCAAGCTCTGGCTAAGGGGGGCCCATACTCCCCATATGTGGATAGCGCGATAAATCAAGGAACAGGTATCAAGTACTCGGGGTCCTACGGGACACAAGTGGGCGTTCGGAAACCAAATGTTATCTATCACCCACCGATGCCTCTGCTTATTTCAATTTTAGTTGTTAAACAGGAATTAAAGTGAACAATAAGTAAAACTATGATCATCTCCAACATCAACATGCGGCAATACATCAATAACTGTGGCACTTGACGACACGCAACAACACTTGAGCAAGCGACTACGACGCGCAAGTCCAACTATCTACCAAACAATAGGTAATAGGATGTGTCCGAGGCAATATAGGGCTGCAAGGGATATCACGGGTACGGAAAACTAGAGCATCGCAACACAGATAGCAATAGATCAATAGGAGGGAAGTAAATACTATAAAAGTAAGATAGGTAGAAAGGGGGAGATGCTCGCCTGAAAACATTGCCGAAGGTTCATCCGAAGATCGGGTCGACACTCGCATCAACTCAACGGCCTTATCCGCGAAGAAGCAAGACACTAGAAGAAACACCGGATGCGCTATTTAATGCTACGGCAGAAGATCGGCATGCTTATGATATGATGCATGCATGATGGATGACGTGGCAAAGGTGCGATGCAATTAGGTCATATTAAGCGGAACCGGGGTCCCGACAAATAATTAAGTGGTTCAAGTTGTTTAGAACCCCCGCAATTTAAATGTTGTTATAACAAGGCAAGATAAGATACCGGTTCGCTACACAAGTTTAAATGAGGCCAATATAAGGCTAGATTTGCCCGCATATGGGCCCCATATTTAATTATTAGGTGAATCGGCATAAGGCCCCCAAACCACATGATAAACATGCATGCAAGATGGATGATTAAAGTGCAACAGGTTTTATATTTAGCATTTATAAAATAGGGCTCGGGAACAAGGGGTCACACATTAGGGGTCTCGACGGTCTTGGGGTTCCGGGGTTCGGGGTCGGTCTCAGGGTCCAGGGTTCGACGAGATCGGGTTCGGTACGGGAGGAAGATCTTGGTTCGGTGTCGATCTTGTAGTCGCGAAGATCTTGTCGGGGCCTCAGGTCGCTCTTCGGTTATCATGTGCAATTGTCTGTCTTGTCCGTGGATGAACTTGACTTGAGGGTTCGAGGTCGTTGCATCGCTTGGCGTCGGCGGGATCGCCCTTCGGATCTTGGTCGGGTCAGCGGTAGATCTTGTCCAGGACGAAGATCTTGACAATCCGAGGGGGTTCGGCTCGCCGGGATCGGTCTTCGAGTGGTCCTTGTTCCACTTATTACCCCTGTCCATCGGGAAGGCCTGGTTGCGCAGCATCACCTCACACGACACCAGACGACGTCGACGTTGTAAAAGTGCGACACCACCTTCCACATCAACGACCAAAACCCAAACAGCTAGCATCCAAACGTGGCAAGGCAGGGAAGAGGCAGCCGGGACAACAGGGCCTTGGCGGCGGGAGGAGCGGCGCAGGCGAGGCGTGCACGAGCGGCGGGCAGGAGGCAGGACGGTCAACGACGGGCGGTGGCCGGCGCGGAACTCCGGGCGGCGAGGGACACAGCCGGGCGTGGAGCGGCCGAGAGGGGCGGGGTCCTGGCCGGACGAGGCCGCTGCAGGGGAGCGAGGAGCGCGCCGGGGAGAGGGGGGGCGTGGACGGCGGCGAGGTGAGCGGGCGTCGGCGGTGGAGCGAGCCGGCGCGGAGGCGGAGCGGGGAGGAGAGAGGCTGGCGGCGCGCTGGAGCGGCGACGGCGGCTTGAGCGGGCGTGCGCGAGCAGAGAGGAGGGGGAGCGACGCGAGCGGGGCGGCCAGGGGAGGCGCCGCGGCGGGGCGGGGTGCTGCCGAGGTGAGGAAGGGGCCTCGCGGGCGAGCGGCGGGAGGAAGGGGCCGGCGTCGGGGGCGGTGCGAGCTCGAGGAGAGGGGCCGAGGAGGTGGCGGTGGCCACAGGGCCGGCGAGGGCGCAGCCGATCGCGGTGGAGGCGGGTGGTGAGGGGCGGCAGGGCGAGCTTGGCGGAGCGGCGGCGCAGAGCGGAGGGACGGGAGGATGCGGGTGTGGGGAGGAGAGAGGGGAGGCGAGCGGGAGCCGCGGCGGCGGGGTCGCCGGAGAGGAGAGAGAGGGAGAAGCCAGCGGCGGGCGGTCGCGTGCGTGCGCGAGCGGAAGAGAGGAGGAAGAAGGGAGAGAGGAAGGGAGGAGGCCGCGGGGTGGGGTCGGGCAGGTGGGACCAGGGGACAGGGGCCACACGGTGGGGACACGGTGGGGACGCGGGGAGGGAAAGCGCGTGGGTCCCGCGTGGGCCACGCGTGCTGGGGGGAGGGGCTGTGTGGGGTGGGTCCAGAGGGTCAGTGGGGGAGAGAGAGGAAGGGTAGATAGGTCTGGGGTGAGAAAAGGAGAGAGGGTGGGATGGTGGATTGCTGAGGTGGCAGGTGGGTAGGTTTTGGGTGAGAGGGGGAGGTGGCACGATTTGGTTGGTGGGTAGATTAGGACTGGGTGGTTTTAGGATTCAGGTTGGGCTGTTTTACATGTGTGTGTTTGTTTGGTTCTGTTCAAATTAAAACAAAGCCACTTTGCAAAATAGTTTTTAGGGAAACAAAATATCCGATACGCTCGGGGTTTTGCCTTTTAAAATAAAGAGGGGTATTTGTATAATCAAAACTAGGCTTTTCAAAATACTGCAGACAAACAATGCATGATGATGACGATGCAATGCACAATCACAACGCGATTTTCTAGTAGTGGTTTTGCGGGATGCCACAATTCGACACCACTAACAATGGATCTCGCCCTCGAGATCCGCCTCATGGTACCGGAAGGAAGGTCGGCGATCTGATCCTTCGCGCTTCGTGTAGATCCTCGCGACACCACTAACAAGAGGTCGTTGTCCGTGATCGTCGCGAGAACACTCCGGGAACAACAGGTCGAAGGTAGAGGTATCAACAAATAAAGCCACCCCTAACTTTCGTGGACGGAGTAAAACTGCTGGATCCACTGATTCGACGTACAAGAGCGAATAATAAGAGTAGTCGGATGGTGATCAGTCCATCGCGCACCCAAACCATTACTCTGCACACGAATATGCGGATTATGCAACCAACTCTCGGAATTAGACTGAAGATCTTGACAAGCGAGGTTCGGAAACAAAGGAGTGATGCAGACCCTGCATCAGATCTGGCGTAGATGATGTCGTCGCGTCGAAAACACCGGATAGCACAAACAAGGAACAAAGAATGTTACCACAGCAGGCGGATTCCTCAGGCAGCTTGAACACCGGATGGTAGCACACCGTTATCAAAGAAGGAAGCGAAACCCTGAAGGTACGACGGAACCCAACCACGAGAAATCCTGGACTCGAAGAGAGAGAAGAGAGAGGATTCAAAACACGTCGAGATAAGAGGGGAATAGCAAAGGGGTAAGAAGTAAAATCAGACCTAATCAGAACTATCCAACCGATTTTGCAAAATAGTTTTGACACTCTACTTCGGCCGTTAGCTAGGTTATCCTACAGGCTGGACTTGTGGGGTATCGCAACTGCTGAGCTCTGATACCACTCTGTAACACCCTCAGAATCGGACCTATGCAAGTTTGAGCAAAATTCGCCAAACCCGCATAGAAACGATTCAAAGGTGCCCACCAGGCACTTTCGTGCGGGTGGAAAACGAAGTAATAACATTACACAACAGTTCTCGATGGGACCCACAGAACAGATATATATAACAGCGACTCAAGAGTCAAGAATACAGATGTAATATACAAAGATCCAATCACCTTGAAAACGATAGAGCGTCCAGCTACGGACAAGATGCAAATGGGGCTAAGAGCCCTGAAGAATAACCAATGGCGTCCATAACCCTGCCCAGGCCAAGCCGGAAGGGTAACCCTGCTAACGGCGTCGATCTCAAAACCTGCTTAAACAAAAGGGGTGCCGACGAAGGGCAAAGGAAAAAGAGGAGCGTCAGTACTGAGGCCAGTACACGGCGAGGCTAGAATTCGGCGGTCCTCACCTACATAGGTATGGTGGACTGAGCGGCAGCGGCAGCATGCACTAAACAACCTATAGAGACTCGATACAACTGGTGGTTATCAGAGAGGGATAAGAAAGACCTATTCGGAACCAAATATGATACTAGCACCAAACAAACCCATCCTGGCGTCTCCCCTCGACACCGATCGAGGAAGTCAACCGAGGAACTCACACAGTTGGCAGTTTTATTTATTCGGTTATCGTTGCAGCAATTACTAGTCAGGCATAGATAATCATCCTGATAAATTAAGCAGTGGGCACTTTTAGTTATCCATTCCGTTATAGTTACGGCCCTTACTAGTCAGATACAGATAGCATGAGATAAACCCAAAACCCAGCAGTTGTTGGTACTTTTATTCAACCATTCCGTTGTAGTTGCAATACTTACTAGTCAGATACCATTGTCGCAAGCGACAAACCAAACAAGCAATTGTGGGCAGTATTATTTAGCCATTCCATTATAGTGAAGCTGATTACTAGTCATTATAAAGTCAAATTTATAGCAATAAACTTTAGTTATGCTTGTCTATGGTCGAGATACTGTGCTCCAAGTCGTCCATAACCGCGGACACGGCTTTCAGAAAGTTTTAACCCGGCCGGGGTGCACAAATAGCAACACACACACGATCAACCTCGGAAAAACCAAAACAAAATCCAACGAGGTCTTCACGACAGAGCAATCACAAGATTCAGAAATATTTCAGGGGGCCACCCCTTTGAGTAGAACCGCAACGAAGTAAGCAAGCTTCGAGACGGACTCAAGGTTAGCGCCAATGGCTGTAAGCGACTGGGAACCCGAAAGTGTGGCTGGGCTTGTCGATACCGCGTAATCACTCCGCATACCTAAACAGTACAGTGTGCTCCTCGCACAATCGTAAATAAAGCAGTAAAGCATGGCATAGGTACAGGATAGTAAATAAAACCTCAAACTAGTTGTGGCCCCAAGAAATAAGACGGAATCAAGCTCTGGCTAAGGGGGGCCCATACTCCCCATATGTGGATAGCGCGATAAATCAAGGAACAGGTATCAAGTACTCGGGGTCCTACGGGACACAAGTGGGCGTTCGGAAACCAAATGTTATCTATCACCCACCGATGCCTCTGCTTATTTCAATTTTAGTTGTTAAACAGGAATTAAAGTGAACAATAAGTAAAACTATGATCATCTCCAACATCAACATGCGGCAATACATCAACAACTGTGGCACTTGACGACACGCAACAACACTTGAGCAAGCGACTACGACGCGCAAGTCCAACTATCTACCAAACAATAGGTAATAGGATGTGTCCGAGGCAATATAAGGCTGCAAGGGATATCACGGGTACGGAAAACTAGAGCATCGCAACACAGATAGCAATAGATCAATAGGAGGGAAGTAAATACTATAAAAGTAAGATAGGTAGAAAGGGGGAGATGCTCGCCTGAAAACATTGCCGAAGGTTCATCCGAAGATCGGGTCGACACTCGCATCAACTCAACGGCCTTATCCGCGAAGAAGCAAAACACTAGAAGAAACACCGGATGCGCTATTTAATGCTACGGCAGAAGATCGGCATGCTTATGATATGATGCATGCATGATGGATGACGTGGCAAAGGTGCGATGCAATTAGGTCATATTAAGCGGAACCGGGGTCCCGACAAATAATTAAGTGGTTCAAGTTGTTTAGAACCCCCGCAATTTAAATGTTGTTATAACAAGGCAAGATAAGATACCGGTTCGCTACACAAGTTTAAATGAGGCCAATATAAGGCTAGATTTGCCCGCATATGGGCCCCATATTTAATTATTAGGTGAATCGGCATAAGGCCCCCAAACCACATGATAAACATGCATGCAAGATGGATGATTAAAGTGCAACAGGTTTTATATTTAGCATTTATAAAATAGGGCTCGGGAACAAGG
This sequence comes from Avena atlantica, assembly GCA_910589765.1. Classification (NCBI taxonomy): domain Eukaryota; kingdom Viridiplantae; phylum Streptophyta; class Magnoliopsida; order Poales; family Poaceae; genus Avena; species Avena atlantica. Next base: position 377,435,855 of record OU342734.1, on the reverse strand, counting down.
GGTCACACATTAGGGGTCTCGACGGTCTTGGGGTTCCGGGGTTCGGGGTCGGTCTCAGGGTCCAGGGTTCGACGAGATCGGGTTCGGTACGGGAGGAAGATCTTGGTTCGGTGTCGATCTTGTAGTCGCGAAGATCTTGTCGGGGCCTCAGGTCGCTCTTCGGTTATCATGTGCAATTGTCTGTCTTGTCCGCGGATGAACTTGACTTGACGGTTCGAGGTCGTTGCATCGCTTGGCGTCGGCGGGATCGCCCTTCGGATCTTGGTCGGGTCAGCGGTAGATCTTGTCCAGGACGAAGATCTTGACAATCCGAGGGGGTTCGGCTCGCCGGGATCGGTCTTCGAGTGGTCCTTGTTCCACTTATTACCCCTGTCCATCGGGAAGGCCTGGTTGCGCAGCATCACATCACACGACACCAGACGACGTCGACGTTGTAAAAGTGCGGCACCACCTTCCACATCAACGACCAAATCCCAAACAGCTAGCAGCCAAACGTGGCAAGGCAGGGAAGAGGCAGCCGGGACAGCAGGGCCTTGGCGGCGGGAGGAGCGGCGCAGGCGAGGCGTGCACGAGCGGCGGGCAGGTGGCAGGACGGTCGACGACGGGCGGTGGCCGGAGCGGAACTCCGGGCGGCGAGGGACACAGCCGGGCGCGGAGCGGCCGAGCGGGGCGGGGTCCTGGTCGGACGAGGCCGCTGCAGGGGAGCGAGGAGCGCGCCGGGGAGAGGGGGGCATGGACGGCGGCGAGGTGAGCGGGCGTCGGCGGTGGAGCGAGCCGGCGCGGAGGCGGAGCGGGGAGGAGAGAGGCTGGCGGCGCGCTGGAGCGGCGACGGCGGCTTGAGCGGGCGTGCGCGAGCAGAGAGGAGGGGGAGCGACGCGAGCGGGGCGGCCAGGGGAGTCGCCGCGGCGGGGCGGGGTGCTGCCGAGGTGAGGAAGGGGCCTCGCGGGCGAGCGGCGGGAGGAAGGGGCCGGCATCGGGGGCGGTGCAAGCTCGAGGAGAGGGGCCGAGGAGGTGGCGGTGGCCACAGGGCCGGCGAGGGCGCGGCCGGTCGCGGTGGAGGCGGGTGGTGAGGGGCGGCAGGGCGAGCTTGGCGGAGCGGCAGCGCAGAGCGGAGGGACGGGAGGATGCGGGTGTGGGGAGGAGAGAGGGGAGGCGAGCGGGAGCCGCGGCGGCGGGGTCGCCGGAGAGGAGAGAGAGGGAGAAGCCAGCGGCGGGCGGTCGCGTGCGTGCGCGAGCGGAAGAGAGGAGGAAGAAGGGAGAGAGGAAGGGAGGAGGCCGCGGGGTGGGGTCGGGCAGGTGGGACCAGGGGACAGGGGCCACACGGTGGGGACACGGTGGGGACGCGGGGAGGGAAAGCGCGTGGGTCCCGCGTGGGCCACGCGTGCTGGGGGGAGGGGCTGTGTGGGGTGGGTCCAGAGGGTCAGTGGGGGAGAGAGAGGAAGGGTAGATAGGTCTGGGGTGAGAAAAGGAGAGAGGGTGGGATGGTGGATTGCTGAGGTGGCAGGTGGGTAGGTTTTGGGTGAGAGGGGGAGGTGGCACGATTTGGTTGGTGGGTAGATTAGGACTGGGTGTTTTAGGATTCAGGTTGGGCTGTTTTACATGTGTGTGTTTGTTTGGTTCTGTTCAAATTAAAACAAAGCCACTTTGCAAAATAGTTTTTAGGGAAACAAAATATCCGATACGCTCGGGGTTTTGCCTTTTAAAATAAAGAGGGGTATTTGTATAATCAAAACTAGGCTTTTCAAAATACTGCAGACAAACAATGCATGATGATGACGATGCAATGCACAATCACAACGCGATTTTCTAGTGGTGGTTTTGCGGGATGCCACAGTGCTGGAGGCGCAGATCGGAGGTTTCGAGATGATCCGCGTCTTCATGGACGGCGGCAGCGGCATCAACCTGATGTTCGCAAGTACTCTAGCAGCAATGCGGATCCCGCAGTGCAGCCTGGAACAGTCAGACACAACGTTCCACGACATTGTCCTAGAAAAGGGCATATTCCCCCTGGGCAAAATATGGCTCGACGTCATCTTCGGCAAGTCGGACAATTTCCGACTCAAACGGCTCGAATTCGAAGTGGTGGACTGGCCATCACAATACCACGCCATCCTCGGGCATGTAGCATTCGCAAGGTTCTTGGTTGTCCCACACTACGCATACCTGCTACTCAAGATGCCAGGAACGAATGGCGTCATCACAATCCACGGGAGCTTCACCCGATCGGACCAATGCGACAGGGATTTCAACAGAATTTCCCAATCATTCGGCATGCAGGAGGAGCTCGTAAGGCTCCGCGAGGTGACGGACAATGGGGCACCCCCAGTCGCACGGCAAAACGCACCCGACATGTCCTTCGACTCCACCGTCAACACAAAGAAGGTGCAAGTCCATCCGACGGATGCCTCCAAGATGGCACTGATTGCCAATGACCTCAGCCCCGCATAGGAAAGCGTGCTCGTCGAATTCCTCCGTGAGCGCTGGGAAATCTTCGCCTGGTGTCATGCGGACATGCCAGGAGTTCCCAGGGAATTCGCCGAGCACGCACTCAACATCTTTCCAGACACCAAGCCCGCCAAGCAGTCCATCCGGAGACTGTCCGAGCCTCGGGCCGAAGCCATCGGGAAGGAAATAAACAAGCTACTCGCCGCAGACTTCATCAGGGAGATCAAAGAAAGCGAGTGGCTCGCAAATACAGTGATGGTTCCCAAGAAAGACACGGATATCCTTCGGATGTGCGTGGACTTCACGTCGCTGAACAAGCACTGCCCAAAGGACCACTTCCCTCTTCCTCGGATCGACCAAATCATCGATTCGACCGCAGGATGTGAGAAACTCTCCTTCCTCGACGCCTACTCGGGCTACAACCAGATTCGACTCAAGGTTGAAGATCAAGAGAAAACGGTGTTTATTACACCGTTCGGAGTGTTCTGCTACAACACAATGCCCTTCGGGCTAAAGAACCCAGGTGCCACGTACCAGCGATACATGCAGGCATGCCTCAAGGACCAGATCGGTCGCAACGTCCAAGTCTATGTCGACGACATAGTCATAAAAACCAGGAAGGCAAGAATGCTCATCGACGATCTCCGCGAGACGTTCGATAACCTCGATCGCTACAGGATCAAGCTCAACCCTGAAAAGTGCGCCTTCGGTGTCCCATCGGGCCAGCTACTTGGGTACTTCATCTCTCAGCGAGGGATCGAGGCAAACCCGAAGAAAATCAGGGCCATCATGGCAATGGAGAAGCCAAAAAACCTCAAGGGTGTCTAGCAGCTCGCAGGACGAATAGCGGCGTTTAGCAGATTCATCAGCCGCATGGGCGAGAAGGCCCTGCCATTCTACCAGCTGCTACGCAAGGCAGATAAATTCGAGTGGACGCCCGAAGCCGACGATGCGTTTGAAAGTCTCAAACGGCTACTCTCCACCTCGCCCGTTTTGGTCACGCCAAAGGAGCGCGAGCCTCTGCTGCTGTACATAGCAGCCACACACCAGGTGGTCAGCACCGTGCTAGTGGTCGAACGACCCGAAGAAGTCAAGACCCATGGGGTCCAACGCCCAATCTACTACCTCAGCAAGGTACTGACGCCAACAAAGCAGAGGTACCCTCACTACTAGAAACTCGCCTACGGCGTGTTCATGACGACTGAGCCATTACTTACAGGAGCACCAGGTGATGGTCGTCAATGAGGCACCCCTGAACAGCATCCTGAATAACCCAGAGGCCACAGGACGCGTGGCCCTATGGGGCATCGAGCTATCACCCCTAGACATCGTCTACCAGAAGCGACTCACAATCAAATATCAAGTCCTCCCGGACTTCCTTGTACATTGGATGGAGCTGCAGCTTCCAGACACCCTAGACATGTCGCAGTCATGGACGATGCACTTCAACGGCTCCAAGAGTGAAGCTGGAGCAGGAGCCGGGGTAATACTGACCTCCCCGCAGGGCGACCAGATGAAGTACGTCCTCCGGATGAAATTCCGAGCTTCCAACAACGAGGCTGAATACGAAGCCCTCATCCGAATTATGCCCTAGAGGCAATAATAAAGATGTTATTATTATAATTCTTGTTCATGATAAAGTTTATATTCCATGCTAGAATTGTATTAAGCGGAAACTTTAATACTTGTGTGGTTTGTGAACAACACCGTGTCCCTAGTACGCCTCTATGGACTAGCTCATTGATCAATGATGGTTAAGGTTTCCTAACCATAGACATGAGTTGTCAATTGATAATGAGATCATATCATTGGGAGAATGATATGGTGGATAGACCCAAACAAAGCAGAGCAATTATATCGTGTCATCGTGTTCGTCTTTGCGAAGCTTTTCCTATGTCAAATATTGTATTCCTTAGACCATGAGATAATGCAACTCCCTGGTATCGGAAGAAAGCTTTGAGGTCATCAAACGTCATCCTATGAGAGGGTGATCATAAAGGTGTCTCTCAGGTGATCGGAAAGTATCTGTTGGGTTGTATGTATCGAGATGGAATTTGTCCCTCCCAAGTCGGAGAGATATACTTCGGGCCCACTCGGTAATCGATATCAACACCGCTTGCAAGCATGTGGTTAAGGAGTTAATCACAAAGTGATATCGGATTACGGAACGAGTAAAGTACTTGCTGTGAACGAGATTGAACTAGGTATGACGGTACCGACGATCGAATCTCGGGCAAGTAAAATATCGCGAGACGAAGGGAATATATATATGGGATTGATTGAATCCTGGCATCGTGGTTCATCCGATATGATCATCGATGAATGTGTGGGAGTCAATATGGGTGCCCAGACCCCGCTATTGATTATTGATAGAAGATCATGTCTGCATATTCTCGAACCCGCAGGGTCACACACTTAACGTATCTCGACGCTAGGATAGATTGGATAATTGGTTTATGAATTTTTGTTCGGAGTCTCGGATGGGATCCGGGATATCACGAGAGGTTCCGGAATGGTCCGGAGAATAAGATTCATATAAGGCAGTGCAGTTTTTGGAGTTCGGAATTGTTCCGGGTTAATCGGTATTGTACCGGAAGCTTCTAGAACCTTCCGGAAGGGGACCAACGTGGCCCCACCTTCCGGGAGGGGGCATGGGCCTATGAGGGAGTGTCCTGGCCGCATTGGGCCAGGGGCACAAGGCCCCATAGGGCCCAGCCGATTCTAGAGAGATTTGACTCGTTTAAATCTCGGGATAGAATTTCTAGATAAGGGAGAGTTTAAATCGTTTAAACTAGAGATAGGATTTCTAGATAAGGGAGAGTTTAAATTGTTTAAACTAGAGATAGGCTTGGAGGAGGGGCAAGGGCTGGCCGCCCCCCCTCTATATATAGAGGGGTGGTGCGCCCCCTCCCCAAACACACACCTTCCTCCAAGCCCTAGCAGCCTTGCTACCTTCCTCTCTCCCTCCCGATTGTTTGTAGACGAAGCCCTGCAGCAGAAATTCTCCACCATATACACCACGCCGTCGTGTTGTAGATCCAATCTATCTCTCCACCATACTCGCTGGTCCGAGGAAGGAGGAGACGTCGAGGTGCTGCACGTGTGCATCTCACGGAGGCACCGCCACTTGTGGTGCTAGATCAGATCGGATCGCGAGGAGGAGAAGCGAGTACGACTACATCACCCACGTTCCGACGAACGTTCCGCCATGCGAATCTTCAAGGGTATGAAGATCTAATCCAATCTCTCTCGTTGTTTGCATCTCCTAGATTAGATCTTGGCTTTCCCTCTGTTCGCTCCGTAGAAAATTTTTATTTACTATGCCGAGAAACCCATCAGTGGTATCAGAGCTAGATCTATGCGTAGATGTGTTTCACGAGTAGAACGCAACATGGTTGTTGCGGGCGTTGATGTTTTCTGTTGCAAGCCTCTTGTTTGTGTTCTTCTTATGACGCGGGATAGTGAGATTGAAGCGGTCCAGGCCAACCTTACGCGACGTCGTTCGCGAGACCGGCTCCGCACTTGACGTGTGGCTTGTTCCACACATGCGGCTGGTGGATGTCAGTTTCTCTCACTATAGTTGTCATGGGATTAACACCGGAGTTTGGCAACCATAATATCACCGTTGTGGCTTTCCGTAGGTAAGAATCGTTCTTAGCATCTACTCCCATAAGCCACGTAAAACATGCAACAACAAAGTAGAGGCGTCTAACTTGTTTTTTGCAGGGAGTGTTTTCTGTGATATGGTATGGCCCAAGATGTGATGTGTATATTGTATGCAATGATCATGTTTTGTAATGTTTCACGACTTGCATGTCGATGAGTACACAACCGGCAGGAGCCATATGGTTGTCTTTATAATTGTGTATGACCTGCGAGTCAACTTCTTATACGCCATGTAATAGCTTTACTTTATCGCTAAGTAGTTAGCAATAGTTGTAGTTGCTATTCGTGGTGGAGGCAATCATGGTGGAGTGATGGAGATCATGCCGGAACGCACAAGATGGAGATCATTGCTCGAGGATTGGCTATACCATGTCACATAAAGTTATATGCATGTGATGTTTATCCCTTTATGTATCTTATTATGCTTAGATCGCGACGGTAGCATTATAAGATGATTCCTCACTTAAAGATCAAGATAAAAACTGTGTTCTCCCCAAGTATGCACCGTTGCGAAAGTTCGTCGTTTCCAAGCATCACGTGATGATCGGGTGCTATAGACTCTACGCTCACATACAACGGGTGCAAGCCAGTTTTTGCACACGCGGAAATACTTGGGTCTAACTTGACGAGCCTAGCATGTACAGACATGGCCTCGGAACACAAGAACCGAAAGGTTAAGCATGAGTCATATGAATGATATGATCGACACTTTGTTGTCCACCATTGAAACCACATCTCTTCTCGTGATGATCGGATTAGGTGTGGTGAATTTGGATCGTGTTCACTAAACAACTTGAGGGATGTTGAATTTAGTGGGAGTTCATCTAGTAATTTGATTAAGTTGAACTATTTATCATGAACATAGTCTAAATTGTACTTGCAAATACTGTAGATCCAATGGCCAAGTCCAACTTCAACTTCAACGTTTTTGCTGAGAAAGAAAAGCTTAGGAACAATGGGTCTAACTTCACCAATTGGTTCCGCAATCTAAGAATCATTTTGTCTGGCGGACAAAAGGACTATGTCCTTGGTAAAGCGTTAGGTGACCCCCCTGCTGCAACTGCGCCGGCTGATGAGAAAGCTGTCTATCAGTCGCGCAAAGATGATTATGGTGTGATTAAGAGCACCATGTTGTTTGCTATGGAACCGGAGCTTCAAAATCGTTTTGAAACCTATCCCGGGCCCTTTGAGATTCTCGAGGAGCTGAAAACCATGTTTCAGACTCAAGCCCGTTCTGAGAGATATGAGATCTCTGAGAAGTTCTTTAACTGCAAGATGGAGGAAGGGAGTTCCGTTAGTGAGCACGCCATAAAGATGTCGGGCTACACTCAACGCCTTGAGCAACTGGAATGCACGATTCCAGAGGAGCTCAAGATTGACAGGGTTCTGCAATCACTCCCTCCCAGCTACAAATTTTTTGTAGTGACTCATAATCAGATTGGTTCCACTGATACGATCACCGAGCTCTTCGCAAAGCTGAAGGCTGCGGAAGTGGACATCAAGAAGGATAATCATGTGTTGATGGTCAACAAGCCCTCCTTTAAGAAAGGTAAGGGAGCAAATAAGCCCTTCAAGAAGGGCGGCGGCAAGCGCAATGCCCCTGCTGAGAAGAAGCTCAGGTCTGGTCCCAAGCCAGACACTGAGTGCTTCTATTGCAAGGACAAGGGTCACTGGAAGCGCAACTGTCCGAAGTACTTAGCGGACAAGAAGGCTGACACCATCAAAGGTATATTTGACATACATGTTATTGATGTTTTCCTTACTATCCCTCATTGTAGTGCCTGGGTATTTGATACCGGTTCAGTTGCTAATATTTGTAACTCGAAACAGGAGCTACGGAATAGACGGCGGCTTGCGAGGGATGAGGTGACGATGCGCGTTGGCAACGGATCAAGAGTTGATGTGATGGCCGTCGGCACGCTCTCCTTAGTTTTACCTTCGGGATTAGTTTTAAACCTTAATAAATGTTATTATGTGCCTGCGTTGAGCATGAACATCATTTCCGGATCGTGTTTATTGCAAGACGGTTATTCATTTAAATCGGAGAATAATGGTTGTTCTATTTATATGAGTAACATCTTTTATGGTCATGCACCTCTTGTGAATGGTTTATTTCTTCTAAATCTCGAAAGGGATGAAACACACATCCATAACATTGAGGCTAAGAGATGCAAAGTAGATAGTGATAATACTACTTATTTGTGGCACTGTCGTCTAGGTCATATTGGAGTAAAGCACATGAAGAAACTCCATTCTGATGGACTGTTGGAGTCTCTTGATTTTGAATCATTTGACACATGCGAACCATGCCTCATGGGCAAGATGATCAAAACCCCGTTCTCCGGTATGATGGAGCGAGCAACAGACTTGTTGGAAATCATACATACCGATGTATGCGGACCGATGAGTGTTTCGACGCGCGGTGGATATCGCTATTTCCTCACTTTTACCGATGACTTAAGTAGATATGGGTATATCTATTTAATGAAACATAAATCTGAAACGTTTGAAAAGTTCAAAGAATTTCAGAATGAAGTGGAGAACCATCGTAACAGAAAGATTAAGTTTCTACGATCCGATCGGGGGGGCGAATATTTGAGTTATGATTTTCTCACGCATCTTAAAGAAAGCGGAATTGTTTCGCAACTCACGCCACCCAGAACACCACAGCGCAATGGTGTGTCTGAACGCCGGAATCGAACCCTATTAGATATGGTCCGATCGATGATGTCTCTTACTGATTTGCCGTTATCATTTTGGGGTTATGCATTAGAAACCGCTGCATTCACTTTAAATAGGGCTCCATCTAAATCCGTTGAGACGACACCGTATGAACTGTGGTTTGGTGCTAAACCTAAGTTGTCGTTTCTTAAAGTTTGGGGATGCGAAGCTTACGTCAAGAAGTTGATGCCGGACAAGCTCGAACCCAAAGCGGAGAAATGCGTCTTCATAGGATACCCTAAGGAAACTATTGGGTATACCTTCTATCACAGAACCGAAGGCAAAGTGTTTGTCGCAAAGAACGGTTCCTTTCTTGAGAAGGAGTTTCTCTTGAAAGAAGTGAGTGGGAGGAAAGTAGAGATAGACGAGGTTATTGAACCTTCTCTTGAATTGGAGAGTAGCGCAGCACCTGAAATTGTTCCAGTGCCGCCTGCACCAACAATAGAGGAAGCTAATGACAAGGATCATGAAGCTTCGGACGATGCTGCTACTGAACGTCGCAGGTCGACAAGGTCGCGTGCCCCTCCTGAGTGGTACGGCAACCCTGTCTTGACTGTCTTGTTGGTAGAAGACAGTGAACCTACGAACTATGAGGAAGCGATGATGAGCCCAGACTCTGAGAAATGGCTGGAAGCCATGAAATCCGAATTGGGATCCATGAGCGAAAACCAAGTATGGACTTTGGTGGATCCTCCTAGCGACCGAAAGGCCGTTGAGTGCAAATGGATATTCAAGAAGAAAACGGGCGCGGATGGTAATGTTACCGTCTATAAAGCACGGCTTGTCGCAAAAGGTTTTCGACAAGTTCAAGGTGTTGACTACGATGAGACTTTCTCTCCCGTAGCGATGTTTAAGTCCATTCGGATTTTATTAGCAATTGTTGCGTTTCATGATTATGAAATATGGCAGATGGATGTCAAGACTGCTTTCCTCAATGGCAACATTGATGAAGAGTTGTATATGATGCAACCCGAGGGTTTTGTCGATCCTAAGGATGCTAGTAAAGTATGCAAACTTCAGCATTCCATTTATGGACTGAAGCAAGCATCTCGGAGTTGGAACCTTCGTTTTGATCAAGTGATCAAGAGCTTTGGATTTGTTCCAAATTGCTACGAAGCTTGCATCTACAAGAAAGTGAGTGGGAGCTCGGTGACGTTTCTGGTACTGTATGTGGATGACATATTGATTATCGGAAATGACATCAACATGCTTAACGATGTGAAGAGTTATTTGAACAAGTGTTTTTCAATGAAAGACCTAGGTGAAGCTGCTTATATATTGGGCATCAAGATCTATAGAGATAGACAAAGACGCCTGATAGCTTTAAGCCAGAGTACATACCTAGACAAAGTTCTGAAAAGGTTCAGAATGGATAAGGCAAAGAAAGGTTCAGTGCCTATGTTGTCAGGTAAGATATTGAGCAAGGCTCAGTGTCCAGCTACGGTAAATGATAGGGAAGCTATGAGCAAAGTGCCTTATGCCTCGGCCATAGGTTCCATCATGTATGCCATGCTGTGTACTAGACCGGATGTGTCCAATGCTCTTAGTTTGACGAGCAGATATCAAAGTGATCCAGGAGTGGAACACTGGACAGCCGTGAAGAACATCCTAAAGTACCTAAATAGAACTAAAGAAATGTTCTTAGTCTATGGGGGTGATGAACAGCTTGTCGTAAAAGGTTACGTCGATGCTAGTTTCGACACCGACAAGGATGATTCTAAATCTCAGACAGGATACGTTTATATTTTGAATGGAGGAGCTGTGAGCTGGAGAAGCTGCAAGCAAAGCATGATCGCGGGATCTACAGTAGAAGCGGAATACATGGCTGCTGCAGAAGCGTCAAGTGAAGGAGTTTGGATCAGAAACTTCATCACTGATCTTGGCGTGGTTCCAAGTGCATTGGACCCACTGGAGATATTGTGTGACAACACTGGCGCCATAGCACTCGCTAAGGAACCAAGATATCATCCAAAGACCAAGCATATCAACCGCAAGTTTCATATAATCCGAGATTATATAGCAGATGGAGATCTGAAGATTAGCAAAGTACATACGGATCTGAATGTCGCAGATCCATTGACTAAACCTCTTCCACGTGTAAAACATGATCAACACCTCAGTGCCATGGGTGTGAGATTGTTGCCAAATGTAAACTAGATTATTGACTCTAGTGCAAGTGGGAGACTGTTGGAATTATGCCCTAGAGGCAATAATAAAGATGTTATTATTATAATTCTTGTTCATGATAAAGTTTATATTCCATGCTAGAATTGTATTAAGCGGAAACTTTAATACTTGTGTGGTTTGTGAACAACACCGTGTCCCTAGTACGCCTCTATGGACTAGCTCATTGATCAATGATGGTTAAGGTTTCCTAACCATAGACATGAGTTGTCAATTGATAATGAGATCATATCATTGGGAGAATGATATGGTGGATAGACCCAAACAAAGCAGAGCAATTATATCGTGTCATCGTGTTCGTCTTTGCGAAGCTTTTCCTATGTCAAATATTGTATTCCTTAGACCATGAGATAATGCAACTCCCTGGTATCGGAAGAAAGCTTTGAGGTCATCAAACGTCATCCTATGAGAGGGTGATCATAAAGGTGTCTCTCAGGTGATCGGAAAGTATCTGTTGGGTTGTATGTATCGAGATGGAATTTGTCCCTCCCAAGTCGGAGAGATATACTTCGGGCCCACTCGGTAATCGATATCAACACCGCTTGCAAGCATGTGGTTAAGGAGTTAATCACAAAGTGATATCGGATTACGGAACGAGTAAAGTACTTGCTGTGAACGAGATTGAACTAGGTATGACGGTACCGACGATCGAATCTCGGGCAAGTAAAATATCGCGAGACGAAGGAAATATATATATGGGATTGATTGAATCCTGGCATCGTGGTTCATCCGATATGATCATCGATGAATGTGTGGGAGTCAATATGGGTGCCCAGACCCCGTTGTTGATTATTGATAGAAGATCATGTCTGCATATTCTCGAACCCGCAGGGTCACACACTTAACGTATCTCGACGCTAGGATAGATTGGATAATTGGTTTATGAATTTTTGTTCGGAGTCTCGGATGGGATCCGGGATATCACGAGAGGTTCCGGAATGGTCCAGAGAATAAGATTCATATAAGGCAGTGCAGTTTTTGGAGTTCGGAATTGTTCCGGGTTAATCGGTATTGTACCGGAAGCTTCTAGAACCTTCCGGAAGGGGACCAACGTGGCCCCACCTTCCGGGAGGGGGCATGGGCCTATGAGGGAGTGTCCTGGCCGCATTGGGCCAGGGGCACAAGGCCCCATAGGGCCCAGCCGATTCTAGAGAGATTTGACTCGTTTAAATCTCGGGATAGAATTTCTAGATAAGGGAGAGTTTAAATCGTTTAAACTAGAGATAGGATTTCTAGATAAGGGAGAGTTTAAATTGTTTAAACTAGAGATAGGCTTGGAGGAGGGGCAAGGGCTGGCCGCCCCCCCTCTATATATAGAGGGGTGGTGCGCCCCCTCCCCAAACACACACCTTCCTCCAAGCCCTAGCAGCCTTGCTACCTTCCTCTCTCCCTCCCGACTGTTTGTAGGCGAAGCCCTGCAGCAGAAATTCTCCACCATATACACCACGCCGTCGTGTTGTAGATCCAATCTATCTCTCCACCATACTCGCTGGTCCGAGGAAGGAGGAGACGTCGAGGTGCTGCACGTGTGCATCTCACGGAGGCACCGCCACTTGTGGTGCTAGATCGGATCGGATCGCGAGGAGGAGAAGCGAGTACGCCTACATCACCCACGTTCCGACGAACGTTCCGCTGTGCGAATCTTCAAGGGTATGAAGATCTAATCCAATCTCTCTCGTTGTTTGCATCTCCTAGATTAGATCTTGGCTTTCCCTCTGTTCGCTCCGTAGAAAATTTTGATTTACTATGCCGAGAAACCCATCAGGAACATCGCACACTTGCGATGATTCTACCCCTAGCTACCTACCCCTTTACTTTCAATAAGGCTTTCCAGCCAAGGCTATTCCGAACAATGTAGTTCCTCCATTACGATATAAATAAAGCTAAGTGTCTCGCCCCAAAATTTCGTTCGCTATTTGCAACTTTACTTCATGCTACAAACGCACTCGGGGGCTCCCCCCACCTCATGATTTCATCGACTGAGGATAACACGTGTACACCTGAGTAGCTGACAACGTCAGGCTAACGAAAAGGACACGTACTCAAATAAAAGCACTGCGTGCTCAAACAACAACCAAACCTTTATAACAAAGGGCACAACATGCCCAGTCAAAATATACAAATTTTACATCTATCTCTTTTACAGGTACTACCTATTCTGAAGAATAACTTGAGCACGCTGCTCAAACAAATCTACGACCTGCTCGGCATACTGCCTTACAGCCGCATAATACGGACGCATATCCAACTCGCCACCATCCGGCCGAAGAGGTGGCCCAGTCGCTACAACAGACAGATCTACATCAGGACGATGCAGCCTAACAAGGGACAACGCGGCCTTCACCCCTGCGATGAGCTGCTGCCTCACCAATTCCTGGACAGAGTCACGCTCCAAAATCTAGACAGAAGACCAGACAGGGTTGTTGGCACAGCATCCAGGGGAAACATCACATGTAGAACCGACGAGAGTGAAGTCTGCACTTGACGAAGCACCCGCGATACTTGGTGAATGCGATCCTGCACCGTTGCCAGAGCCATGGCACGGTCGCGATCCATCCAGAAGAACCCGCCAGCTTCCATGTCCTGTTGAGTCAAACAATTGACCCGAACAACAACACGCTCTTTCTCCTCCCTTGGAGCAAGGTTAGCACCTGCGATACTCGCACAAAAGTAAGATGCAAGGCCAGCATACGCATCCGAAGAAATGAGCAGCAACTCGAAAAAACTTACACTGAAGCTGCTCAGACAGTCGAAGCAATTCCGCCATCAACTACTCCTCTCTGGCCGAACCGCGATCCGCCTTGGACTTCCAAACGTCGGCATGGCCACACACCCCAAGCAACTCCTTCTCGAGACTACGAACACGGTCTCGAAGGAAAGCAATCTGCGACGAATCATCCAAGGATGGCCGCAACCGCGCGGTAGGCGAGGCGTCAACGGGATGAGCACCCGAAGGACCCTAGAGCAGCAGAAAGGAAAAAGACATGAACACTCAAACATAGGAGAACACATCTCAACATAATTCATTAAGTGCATAAAAGGCCACTACGTGGCACAAGGATTTGATCATCAACATAATTACAACAAAAGAAAACTAAAGCTATCCTACAGCTACAACACCTAAGATGCGACACCCTGAGTAGCCTCGTAGCCGGACTGCCTCGCCTTGGCTTCCCCCTGCTGCCGTAGTGCATACTCGGCCAGCAGATCAATCAGATTTGGCCCATATCGCTTACAGCAAGTAGAATAGGTAGCGAAGGCTACCTCGGATCCATCCGCAGTCGTCGGCATCCGGGAGGTGATCTGGGGAAGGTCCAGCTCCGCTCCAGCTGCCAAAGCCATCGCCAGCCCGACAGATGCGCCGATGCCCTTCTGCTTGCGCTTGTACGCCGCAGGCGCTTCGACTGACAGTGCCTCTGCTAGGGCGTCAACATCATCAAGGGTCGCGCCCTTGGGGACAAGCTCCCTGTAGAAGCGGCCAAGGACCTCCTTGGCCTTGGCAAGTGAGCTGATGACGGTGCTGCAACGATCTTCGACCGCTGCAGTAGCATCATATAGAGCACTCCCGTGCTCCAGAGCACAGCGGTCAAACTCGATGCCCGCGGCATCTGAGACAATAAAGAGAAGCAATGAGCAAAAACTCCGCAGAAGAAAGACAAGAAAATGCAAGTGAAGATACTCACCCGAAACAACCTTGGCAGCCGTCATGAGCTTGCCAGCCACCTCTCTTTCACGCGCAGTCGCAGCAGTGGCAAGTTGCTCCTCGCGGTCCGTGGCCTCCCGCTGCAGGCGCTCCTTCGCACCAAGGGCGACCTCGGCCTTCTTATCCGCTTGACCGAGGATCTTTTTGAGAGCATCGATCTCACGAAGTGAGGTGTTCTGCTCCTCTGCATCCAAAAAATACAGGTGTCAGATAACAGGACAAGAATACACGAAGAAGCAAACATCAAAGGCATAATAGTACCTTGAAGTTGTTTGAGGCTGGCCTCCAGCACCAGGTGCTCCTGCACCAGTCGCTTGGCATCCTGCACAAAAGGCTGCAAGAAGAAGACCTACCAGTCAGAAAAAGGACTCGGGGGCTACGCCCAACAGAAAAGAACAGAAGCAAAATACACACACGAAAATGCTCGGGGGCTCCCCCCAAGACTCGAAGAACAAAACAAGAAAACTCTTTGACAAACGCTCGGGGGCTCCCCCCGTGGCAGGAGACTTACATGATCCAATGGCGACGTCGAAGGTCCGCTAGCAAAATTCTGAGGCGCAACCACCTGAACCTCCCGCAGAAGAGGGTTCGGAGCAGCGCCCTCAGAATTTGCCACCGTCTGAGGAGGAGGATACGCGACTTTCAACTCCCCCATCATCTCCCGAGCACCATCTCTAGAGGAGTCGTTGGAAGAGTGCCTGCACACGAACAAATTAGTACAAGAACAAAGTAAACAGTAAAGAAAACGCAGTTCATAGGAAACTTACGAGTCAAGCTTGCTCAGGTTGAAGACAGGAGGGGTCCTTCGGACCCTCTTCCCCTCTTTCTTCTCTTCCTTCTTCTCTTCCTTATTTTCTTGCTTCTTCCGCTTCGCTGGCGGGTGCGGCGCTACAACCCGCACAGGAAGAGTAGGAATAGGAGAGGAAGAGCCTCCATGCACATCACTATGACGCTCAAGACACAGAGGATTCCTAGGAGTCGGAGGAGTCGAAGCATCTGAAGACTCGTTGGAGCTCCGCGGTCATTTGCGGGTGTGGTCCTCGCTCGACTCGTTGGCATCTTTAGCCGGAGATCGTACTGATGGCAGCTCGGACATGGAATCCACCACATCATTATCCGGAGCATCCGGATATACTTCGGGTAACGGAGGCGACATACCCGGCACTTTGAAGATCTGCACAAGAGAAGAACAATTTGTTAGCAAACAAACACAAATACAATGCAGTCGAAAAATAGCGCTACACGCACGGATCTACACCTGTGGAACAAGAAGCGAAGAAGAAAACAGAGGAGTCAGCGACTTCCCCGGTATATCCTCTCCAGCTTTGAACTTCAGCACCAAACGAAGGGCCCTGTCGAGATCTCCCTGGGAAAATTTCTCAGCCGAAACTCTTGTCGGATCACGCCGGCCAGCATAAAGGAACATCGGGTGCGCCCTAGCCTGGAGTGGCTGCACCCGACGCTCGAGAAAGGTGCGGATGATACCCACACCGTTCACTTCCTTCTCCGGAATCAACTGGAGATCCTCCACCCGACGATACAGAGCCTCTATCTCCGCCACCTCGCCATCCAAGATCTTGTTTTTCCAAGACCTTTTCGGCTCAATCTTTTGGGAGGGGTCGAAAGGAACAAGACCAAAATGTTGCCCAGGTACTACGGAGTCGCGGATATAAAACCATCGCCTCCGCCAGTACTGGACAAATTCGGACATGGAAAAAGAAAAGAAAAGCAGATTGGGCTTGAGGGAGATGATGCAACCCCCAATGGGATAAACACCATCCGAACCAGATTGCCTCTTTACGGAATAAAGTTTCCGGAAGAGGCCAAAGTGCGGCTCAATACCGAGCCAGCACTCGCAGAAAGTGATAAAACAAGCAATGTGAAGAAGAGAATTGGGGGAAAGATGGTGCAATTGGACACCGTACAGAAAAAGCAGTCCACGAAGGAAGTCGTGGACTGGGAAGGAAAATCCGCGAATGACAAAGGCAAGGAACATAACCCGATACCCAACGGGGGGACGGGGGATTACCTCATTGCCTGGGAGTTTAACGGCCTCCCTATCCTGCGGGATCAGGCCTCGCTCGTGAAGCTTGTGGAGATCGCTCTCCCGCGTCTCCGATCGCCGCCAGCCACCGTCGGTGACACGGGTAGCGGTGGCAGTTTCCTTCCCTCTAGCGGCGCTGGTACCAACCGCAGACGACGACTTCTTCGGCTTCCCCATCGTGGTACGGCGGCGCCGGCGGCGAGAGCGCAGGATGGAAGAAGGAAATGTGAAGGAATATTCCGGCGCGCAGCATGAGCTCTCAGAACATAAGGAAGCAGTGAAAGAAAGAATAGATGCGGTGAAAACAAACTGAAGTTTTCCCCAATGATTAAAAAGATGAAGACGATGCATGACAGCCGTCCATCGAGAAGACCTAACGCCAACAGCAGGATCTGGCCATACACGTGTCAGCATCACAACGAACCGTCGCTAACACGCCGTCCACTACGCGCGGCAATCGAGGCGACGTCGTAATTATCTCCACACCACGCGTGACCGGTCAATTCAAGGTCAGACAGTGGGACCCGTGTTCGTCCAGTCAAGTCATCTCTGGCGCAACAGACTCTTGAGGTCATCGATCGTCAGCACTGACGTCATCAAAAGCTACACTAGCAACAACTACAATTTCTTCGGCTTCAAAGCTAAGAGTACTCACTCAAATCTACGATTCGACCAGTTACTCGGGGGCTACTCCTATCAGGAGCGTTGGCCGCGCACCCGAAAGATGAATGGAAGCGAATTATTACTTCGAGTCCTCCGTCGAGTCTACGACTCCACTACGGACTCGGGGGCTACTCCCGTAGGGAGGAAGGATTTAATCATCCGATTTTTTTGTGTTCTACGGACTTCCAACTGAACAATGTCTGAATTAAAGTCTCTGCTCGAGTATACGACTCGAACAGACACTCGGGGGCTACTACCATAGGGAGCGTTGGTCGCGCACCCTATGAATTCTTCGAGCGCTATCCTTCGGATCCACATGCAAAAACTTTTCGGCAACTCTGCCCCAATCAAACGATAAGTGAGCAACGTTCTCCTTGACCACCCGAAACACCTCCGTGGTGATAAACATTCGGATGCTGTGTCTGCGACACAAAGATAAGACCTACAGATATCATCTGATGGACTGGTAACGCACACGACTGCGCTCTGCTAGAAAAACCCGTGCTAACAAGTGCGATGAAAAATCCCGACGGACGCGTTGGGTACATCAGTTACATTCACTGGAATTTCACTCCTGTAAGTCCTCCGTGGCCTGAGTCGAATTACGCCAGCATATGTTCCGGGTTCGAGTTGAGGGACTCCAACCTGAAGAAGATCGTGTTGTTTCGTCCTAAGACAGTTAACTGACCCTGATCCGTCGGGTGAGTCAGGCACACGTATCAACAATCCCTGCACAGGAACTGTTGAAATACATAGTTGCACCCGAAAGATTGCAGAGTCCTCAGCCGAATCTACGATTCGACTGAACACTCGGGGGCTACTGACATGGTTATACCCCACGGGTACATGATCTCAGCATACCTGGTCCAGCCCAAGGAAGGCCCACGACAAATATACACCGGCCCATGAAGACTTTCGGGTGGCCAAGGCCCATGACGCCTTCGGATCCTTGGAGGGCAAGACTAGAGTAGATAGGAAATTCAAAGGGGTAAAACCCTAGAACTTGTAACCGACTAGGTCAATGCCTGGGACCTGCCTAAGCCTATATAAAGGCCAGGAGGGCACAACCTAGATCTCCCCCTCATACTTTCGCATACACACCTCCACGTCAGATTGCATCTGCGCACCCCTGTAACTTTCGGTTCCGCCATAATCAAGAGCAAACAAGCAGGAGTAGGGTTTTCCCTCCGAGGGCCTGAACCTGGGTAAACCTTGTGTCTCCGTGTTGCTTGTTTTCTAACCGTTCCATGATCTCCAGCATCCCCATCTTCTCCAAAACCCAAGTCCATAACAATGGGCATTGATGAGATCAAACCTCGTCAGTGCCAATTGATGGCGGTCAAACGGATTTTTAGGTACCTTGTTCTCACTCCTACTCTCGGGCTTTGGTATCCAAAGGGGTCAACCTTTGAGCTTGTTGGCTATGTGGATGCCGATTGGGCAGGTGATAAGGTTGACCGGAAATCAACCTTCGGGGCTTGCCAATTTATTGGCCGGTCGTTGGTGAGTTGGTCTTCCAAGAAACAAAACTCCACAGCCCTATCCACCGCCGAATCCGAATACATATCCTCGTCATCTTGTTGTGTTCAATTGTTGTGGATGAGGCAAACCTTGAAATACTATGGTGTGTCTCCTGGTACGGTGCCTCTTCTATGTGACAATGAAAGCGCAATAAAGATCGCCAATAACCCCGTCCAACATTGCCGCACCAAACATATTGACATTTGCCACCACTTCCTACGTGACCATGTCACAAATGGTGATATCAATCTCACTCATGTGGGTACGATGTTCCAATTGGCCGATATCTTCACGAAGCCTTTGGATGAAGCCTGGTTTGTCATGTTGAGGCGATATCTCGGTATCCTAGATCCTAAAAACTTGGATTGATTTGCTTCTTGCACCATATTCTTGCTCTTAACGTGCTATGTAGCCTAGTTGCGTAGCACATGTAGGGATGATCATTTTACCATGTCTTGGTTTGATGCTTACCTATGTGTGCAACATAAATTGATCTCTTGTCATGATATGGGTCCAAGCATCTATTTTTGAGGTGCCATGACATGTGCGCTTAAACATAGGGGGAGAAATCCTCTGCCAATTGGTTGGTCTTGTGTATTGGGTGCCTTGTTGTTCAAATCTAAATCCTATGTCCATGGTTGCTCTTTGTTTTTCCTCATGACCTTGCCTTATGGATAGTGCTTTATCTGGTCTTCATTTGGATCTTATGTATATGCTCATATGATTTCTCACAATTCTTCATCTCCAGAAAAAGTTGCTCATACGCTGTCTCCAGAAATTTTCCGACAAAAATTCTGGTCCGCCGGCCTGGCGACCGAAAATTCCGGCAGCAGACCGAAAACCCTTACAGAACAGGTTTTCGGTTCTCTGCCGAAAATTTCGGTCGCCACCGGAATTATCGGTCACAGGGCCAGTTCGCCGATGTTCTCGCCGGAAATTCCGACGTGGGCACCGGTTCGACCGGACTTATCGCCGAAAATTTTCTGAGGTGGGTATTTATAGCCCGCGCCTGGGGCAGTTCCACCTTCTTCTTTCTTTCTTCCCCACGCCCTCCCCTTCTCCATGATTGCCGCCCCGAGCTCCCCCATAGGCCCCTTCTCTTCACCCAAATCCCTCCCCAATCCACCGAGTTGTAGATCGGGCCTCTACAAGTCTTATCACCAGGTTTTGCTCTATCCTTGCCCGCATTGGGAGATTAGGGAGTGCTCTCCCTCTTTCTCGTGTGGTGCTTTCTTCTTGCCCATATTTGGCAAGGGAGGGCATGGCTTCTTCTTCGACATCCGAGGGTATTTTGCTCTTTCCTCTCCTTTTTACCTTCTTGTTGGTGGTGAAACCCTAGCTTTCATGGTCAAGCTTGTGCTCCCTTAGTTTTCTCTACCCCCTAGTAGAGTAACTAGTCTAGTACCATCCTAGTTTCACGCATGTTCTCCCACATGTTGTTTTTGCGCAAGTACTAAGTCATGGACAGTTCTCCATTCAATTGCCCTGAATTTTCGGTCCCAGGCCCGGTAGAGCCGATACCATCGCCGACATTTCCGGTCGACCGAAATGCTCGCCGGAAATTCTGGTCGAGCTTCCGGTTCGCCGGAACCATCGCCTATCATTCCGGTGACAGGATCGGTTCTGCCGGACCTGGCGCCGACACTGCTATTTTTCCTGTTTTCCTGTCCATGCGCTTGCCCAACTTTCAATCTGTGTTCTTGTGAGCTCTCTTATGGCATATACACTCATTTGCTTTCTTTGCCTTGCGTTCTTGTGTGCTTCTTGTGTAGCGTCTGACCACAACAATTTTGAGCCAGACACCGGCAAAAAGAGAAAGCTTACTATTCAGCGGCCTCCTCCTCCTCCTCGACTCACTCAGCGTCAACAAGCAGCTTCTATCGCATGGGGTTCTGGTTCTGCAAGTGGACAGAAGAAGAAAGCCTCTGCTGGAAGATCCGCTCCCAAGGGCAAATCCAGTCTTGGTCCTACTGAAGAAGAAGTTCCTCCCAACTACAATACTGCTTCGGATATCTCTGTGAATCAGTGGAGGGACTTATGGAGGTAGAATCCATACCACTTTCCCAACCGCACTTATATTGGGGCTGACAAGCTGTTCTGGACTGACACTCAGAAGTGCTTTTGGGATGACTTTTACAATGAGCCAACTCGTATGCGGCGGGGTTTCTTTGTTCCTCCCAAGTATCTCAATGAGGACCACTATGCTCATTACCTCTCTACAGATTTCGAGCATGTGGATGTGGCCCTAAAGAAAATGGATGTCTTTGTTCTTGCTACTATCAAGGTTAAGCTCATGTCAGATCTCATTCGCCAGTTCTTCTGCATGGCTTACTTTCACACTGATGGTGCTCGCACTGTCACTTGGATGACCGGCGCCAAGCCGTACTCGGCTTCCTTTGATGATTTCTGCAATGCTCTGGGTTACCCTCCTGACCATGTCTCTGGCTTCTGCATTCACTCTGAGAAGGCCTTCAGTGACAACCAACTCCTTTCATCCTACCCTAGTGAGCCCAGCCATGAACCTCCCAGCTTGCCAGGCATGTACTACTACTATATGGTGCTTGCTCGCTTCTTCCACTACAATCGTGTGAGCAAGGATGGTGATGCAGTTGATGTCCGTGGTCACCACAACAACCTGCTGTACTACTGTGATCCTCGTCGCCTCCGGAAGATCAATGGGTGTGATTTCATCTACTGTGAGATTCAGCGGTCCATCGAGAAGCGCATGACTCCCAATTTCTGTCAGTACATTCAGCGTCTGATTGAGGCCACCGTCCCTTCATCTGCTATCCCCAAAGGTCCGCATGTATATATGGAGGAGTTCACCTTACCTCGTCGGGGCTCTCATGTGGATCTCCCTCAGATGATGCCATCTGAGCGCCGGACCAAGCTTGCTCATGATCCTCTTCCCGCTGGTGGCTCGCGCTCTCGTCGGGACCTTCCCCGTGCTCTTCCTCGCAAGAAAGGTCTTGCCCGTTTCTTCAACAGCTTGTGGGATATGTGTCGCTCCTCATATGATATTGCCCATCGCAGTTTGGAGCTCAGTCATGAGAATAGGAGGCAGCACAATGCTTTCTTGATAGAACATGGTCGACCAGTGCCAGACTTGGGCAATGCTCTAGATCCTGTCCCTTATGTCAACTTTGAGAAGCCCCCGCTGGATGAGGACATGTTTAGGGGTTTTGATCCATCTATTTTCCCCGGGTTTGCCACTTCCAATTCCTCTCAGCGTAGCGCTACACCTACATGGAATGATGATGATGGTGAGGACGAGGACGAAGAGGAGGGTGACAACGAAGAAGAAGAGGAGGAAGAAGCCTATGATGATGATGACGATGAGGACAACTTCGCTGGCTAGATCGTTCTCTCTGCTCTTTTCTTCCTTTTTGGTCTCAATGCCAAAGGGGGAGAAAGAGTAGAGTCGCATCTTTCATGACTTGCCTCTTGCATAAGCCCTGCTTTGTTCATTTGTCTCTCATGGGCTTGTGCTTTTATTTGCTCTATCGAACCATTTGTGTGTGTGTCTGGACAACTTTGCAGTTCTCTTATTGTACTTGGATTTCCTATCACTATGTGCTTGCTATTATGTGCTAGTTCTAATCGTATCATAATATCATCTTTTGACTCTAGCTCGGTTTGTCATCGTTAACCAAAAATGGGGAGATTGAAAGGGCAAATAGCCCTTATCTAGTGTTTTGGTTAACTATGACATCGGAGCTAGAGAGCGGACTAATGTTTCTACTAGCTTATCTACAAGTGAGAGTCCGCAGTTTGTTGGTGAAAGGCGATGTGTGACCCCCCATTTGTTTCTATATGAAGAGCCAGTGTTGTTATTTATTATTCTCTCTTATTTACTCTTGAGTCAAATAGGAAACACCGCACTATTAAGAGGGGTGATCTCGATGCGCTCTTTGGGGTTGTTCTACACAAAATATACTTCTCATTATCCACCACCACACACCCTTTCGAATAAAGAGAGAAAATAGCCCTGAAAAATGAGTCCAAAGGGGCTACTGCGAAATCGGCAAAAGCGCCGGCAGCGCCGGTGCTGTCGCCGGAATTTTCGGTCGCCGCCGAAAATTCTCGGTGTACACCGATATGGCTTACTGCATGGCCTTTCGGTTGTTCGCCGAGAATTTCGGTCGCCGCCAAAACTTCCGGCGTGTGGTCCGGTCCACCGGAGCTGTCGCCGGAATTTCCGGCGAGCAACTCGGTCCGACCGGACTTATTGCCAGTTCTGTCGCAGGAACCCCCGAATGGCTCTTTTTCTCCCCATACTATATATACCCCTTTCTTCTCCACTGTGAGGTTAGGCATTTGAGCAAACATTCATTTCTTGAAGCTCTCTCTCCCCCATTGTTGAAACACAAAAGCTTGAGGATATCCCATTCTACCCAACCAAATCCAAATCCCTTTGGTAGAAAGGAAGAGGAGGCCCCGATCTATGTTTCCACCAAGCCAAAGTTCATTCCCCCTTGAGTTCATCGAGTTAGCTTGTTACTCTTGGGTTTGTGGGAAACCCTAGGCGGATAGGGTCGCCCGGAGGCATTCGGCTTGTGATTTGCTCCGTGGAAAGTTTGTGAGGGTTTGTAGACTACCTTAAAAGTCTATCACGAGTAAGTGAGCTATTATTTCGTGGGATAGGCTCGGAGAATAAGGTGAGCCTTTGTGGCGTGTGAGGAATCCTTCGTGGAACCTCACACCTCTCCAACGTGACGTAGCCCCCTTCCCAAAGGTGGTGAACACGGGAATACATCTTCATCTCCACGTGATTCGGTTATTCCTTAACTGATCTCTTACTTGTGTTGTTTACCTTGTGATAGCCTTCGAGCTTGAAGTATCTTGTTCATCATCTAGGTTGCCTCACCTAGTTTGCATTTAGGCTCACTTATATTCTGCAAAGCCTAAAACTTGCAAAAGGTTATAAAGAAATTTTGTAGAAACCTATTCACCCCCTCTAGGTTAACCATCTTACACTTTCAGTAGGCACCCGCACTAAAATGTCAATCTCGATTGTGCGAGTTGAGAAAAGGAGCTCTTGAGAGCATAATTCATGTTAGTTCTCTTTTTTCTCACTTACTGATAAGATTCCATGTTTTGCATCAAACATGTCGACCAATTTCTCTTTCTTTTGGTTTGTTTGCAAACATGTTGATGATATGGAGTTCCTTTTTGACAACCATGTCCCCATAATCCTTGAAATTGATGATTTCGGTGTTTCAACAAACATAACGAAACTTGCTCTTTCTGATGTTTGTCCACACAAATGATGATAGCTTGGATATTCTTCCTCATGTGTTTTTGCCAAATTCTCCTATTATTGCATCAAAGATGTTGAAAAATATCTCTTTCCAATTATTTGGGTGCTATCATGACTATTTTAATGGAGTTTTTGAGTTCCCACATTTGGAAGGTGTTCAAATGAAATTCTTGCATTGTGTATGCATTTTGTTGGATACATTTTTGTTGTGTTAGTGGTGTTATGACCAAGAATGGACATGTACTAGATGATATAATCCTACATCACGCACAAAAATATTTCCCTTGGTCTCTGTTGTGTAAAGGTACAAATACATAACCATCAACCTCTTCGGAACATGAGTTTACATGGATGAGTATCAAAAAGATACTTCAACAATGACATCTTGCAAATATGAACTCATTCTACTCACACACACATGCTAAGACCTTGGCTACTCTGTGAGTGTTGTTTCGCCTTTATTGTGAGCTTGCTAGGTTAAATGAAGCCTGGAGGAACATTGAAGAGCCACCATATCATTCCTGTCAAGAACAACAACTTGGTGAACCCTAACTCCAAGCATGATCATCTACCTCTTACACATGGTGGCGAGAGCTTGGAGTCGAGGAAAACTCTCTTTTTTCAAGAGTGGGGATAATGCATCCTAGCATGTGATCATCACCATGGCATACAAGCATGAAGAATGGAAGAGAACACAACTTCAAGACTGGAGTCTCCGGACTCGACACACTAGAGTTTCTAGCCCTGACACACCGGAGTATCATGCCCAAGACACACCTGAGTCTCCGGCTTTCCAACCCATGTTTGTGACATCCAAGTGTGTTTCTTGCAATACGCATTCCGGAGATAGACCATAGAAAAGATCGGACAAATCGACTCTGCCGAGCCAATACCAGAGTCTTTGGCCTACTAAAACAGAGTCTTCGACCTGATAATGGGCCTGCACGCCTGTAGAGATGGTCCAAGGCCCATGTATCTCTTTCTATACCTAAACTACCCTTAGCTTGTGGCTGGATATATATATGCCCCACCCCATACGTGAACCCTATAATGGATTAGATGAAGAGATGGTATAGAGTTATGCTCCCTCCCCCAAAATCCCTTGGAGATGATTCGGGTTATTCACATAGCTACTCTGTCCATATGTGATTTCTAGTATTGCATGTGCTAATATTCCCTCCAAAGGTTCTAGTACTGTCAATCTTTCCTAATGTTCTATTGATTGCTATTCTTCCTTGCTAGATTTCCATCGGATTGGTCAACCGGACAATAAGAAGGAATCAATTTAATTTACCCTGTGTTTGGATGTAGAAATTTGAGCTCGAAATTGAATTGAACTAAAAATTACAAATCCGAGGTGGAAATAAAATGGTGTGCAATTTCAATTTTGTTGTTTGGCTGCGCATGCAATTTGCTATTGGAATCAAATGTTTTGTTGAGTTCAAACCATATAAACTTGTCTACATGTATAAAAAGTAGTATGTGCATATTTAATGTTTATAGTATTTTTTTTTGATACATAATAACATTAAAATATTTGAAATCCAATTATTTAGAGCATACACACTACATAAACCAATTACACATACCATACTTCATATTCATTTTCCAACATGCAAGCATAGAATTGAGGAACAACACATGTGTATATTGGATAAGTTCATATCTCACATCATAGAGTAGAGAAAATGATGTTTTTATATCAATTGAACTCAACACCTAATTATTATCCTTAGATTTTGTAGTTTAGAGAATCAAACATATAAATATTTGAGAAGGAAAAATTGGACGGTCCAGGGAGATGCCGGCTTGGGGACTAGCTGTCATCCCCCTACCACCGTCATGCGCCTCACGCTGTCGTTCCCCTGTCGCCGGTTCTCCTACCGCCGCCGTTCGCCTATAGTACTCGATCTAAGGTTTGGTGCTGGGGCTGTAGAGTGGACGGATGGCATCGCTGCCGCTGACTTGCTCCGAGTAGGCGGGGAATGGGATGGGGCGAGGGAGAGGGAGAGGAGAGCGGGGGAGAGGAGAGGGAGATGGAGGAGTCACCAGAGTAGCTGGCTAGCTACAGGCCGCGAGCGGTCGTCTCCAGGATCGCGTAGTCGGGAGCTCGAGGTATGTTTGAGGGAGAAGCAAAGCGATATACGCCGGGGAGCGTTTTAGCGCATTTTAGAGCGGGGAAGCTCGGAAATTCACGAGGCAGCGCGTACGCTCGTGGAAGGGGGGCTCGGAATTGCTTATAGTTTCCACACGACAATTCCGAGGCCACTCCAAACTACTGAATTCGGCCAAGGGATTCCAAACCGGCAATTCCGAGGTTAAATTCCGACATCCAAACATATCGTTAGAGAAATTGTTGGCTTGTCTTTCGAGTTCCGTAGGTTGCTCCGTTAGGGTTTTATTGTCGGGATCGACCCTACGGGTTTGCTTTTCTATTTACCTCCATGCGTGTGTGTGTTCTTTGCCCCTTCACCTAGAATCCCCCATGAATCCGTGAAGATCGGGCCAACCCTAGAGGGGTAACCCTTATTAGAGGAAATTCGGGATGACTTCACTAACATTTTTCAAATCGAAAATTTTTATCAAGAATGATTTTTTAGCTACATATTGTTAACATGTACAACTTGCATTTTTATTTTACAAATGTTTTTATGTTATTGGATATGCATATTATTTTCCACTATCTATTTTGGTTGAATGAAATTAGATTTTTAATGTTTTGTTGTTTTGTGTAGATTAATTGGAGAGTAAAAAATATCAGATTACTAGGAAGCGACGAGATTGAAAAAGAATTGTGTAGTTGTTATTTCTCTGGAGGAAAGCAGTGGGTTACATCACCACAATGAGCAAGTCCAAGTTTCGTCCTCAATAAACTTGAACCTAAATGGTTGGTTGTACAAAACCTATCTAACCAAGTTAACTTTTTCTATAGTTAGGGTATCACTTGCATTATCCTAAAGGGTCTTGGCTTATTGGCACTGTCAGCCCTCAAAAGGACAAAACAAAAGAAGTCGATGGGCCTCGAAGCAATTCTGCATCAGAGAAAGAAAAAACAAGGAAGGATAAGAACAACATTAAGGCCCCATTTGACTTGGGGGATTGGATTCCTACTATAGGAAAAATTCCTATGGTGTCGTTTGGAATAAAGGAATAGAAATTTTGGATTCCTTTATTTCTATGGGAAAGGCTATTCCATAGGAATTTTGGAGGAAAACTAACATGAGGTCTCACCTCATGTTTTCATCTTCCAATGTCTGTTATTCCTGTGTTTTTTCTACATCACATCCAAATGACGCTTTTGAAGTTTTCATGTGGTTTTGGTTTCAATAGAAATCGAGGATACATGACATCTCAATTCCTTTATTTTTTCTATTCCTATGTTTTAAATTCCTGCGTTTCAAACTGGCCCTAAGGCCCCGTTTGGAACAAGGGACTCGAAATAGGCTTCCGCCCCGCTTTATAAATAAAGCAAACATCCACAAGTTACAGGCTCTGTTTGTTACCGATTCTGCTTCAGCTTTTGCGGTCTAGAATTGGAAACTCAAACAAACAACCGATTTCTCAACAGCGCTGGCAAGAAGCGGGGCAAGAAAATGAACTAGCGAGCGTGGCCAAGGAAAAGCGGGGCTGGGGGTGCTTCCCGAGCTTCTCGTCCGCTTCCCGAGTGCAGCTGACGGAAATGTCCTATAGAGTTTGGATAATTTACAAGGTACCTGCCATCAAGCCCATCCACGGGCCAGTACCCAGCCTGATGCTCAAAACACCAAGCCCCCGACCTCGTTCCCGTCCCCATGGAAAAATAGGGTTAGAGCTCTCGCCGCCGCCTCCCTTCCCCGCCGCCGGTCGCTGTCCAGGCTCCCCTCCGCCGTCCTTGCCGTCCAAGTTCCCCTTCCAGCTGTTCTAGACTTCTCCTCCCAATTGACTGGGCCCGACCTAGGACGAGTTGGCCTCGTCCCCGTAGGCAGAGGGAGACGACCTGGGACCTCCTCCTATCTCCTCCGCTAGCGCCAACTGCCGACATCTCCTTCATCCAAGATCCCTCGCCTGCTCTGTTCCGAGCCTCTCCTACTCTGTTCCCGGCCTCCTCCTCCAACCTTCTTCTAGCCGCCGCCGTTCCCGCTGGTTAGAGGCAGGCACCAGTGGAAGAGGGCGCTGCCGGAGGAGCACGTTGCTAGAGAAGGACGCGGCGGAGGCGGGTGGGACTTGAGGCAGCCGATGCTCATGACATGGATCTGCCCTCACGCTCCTCCCCAATCCACATTTTTCGGATAGGTGTTCATGTTGATGACTTTGATGTGGTTGTGGGTAGATGAACATGGACAATATATCGACAAATCTGCGTATTGGATTGTCACTTAGAATAATCTCATATAATAGTTGTGATAACTTCAGTTGTAATTGATTTGTATATCTTTGTATTCTGGTAAAAATGTGTTCATAATTATATAAGCAAAAAATAGACATTTAGAGGTAATTTAATCCTTAAGCATAGTATTTAAGTAAAAATGGATAGAAACAACTAATTTATTTCAAATTAATACTTATATAACACATCTTCTGTACTTAGGGTCATTCAGACATTTCAATTCCAAAACTAGCCACAACAGCCATCAAAAAGCATTCTTGCCAAACACCAAATCTCTGATTCTAACAACTGCTTTCTACAGCTGATTTTCCACAGCTGTTTTCCTATAGCTGATTTTTAAAAGCTACAGCCCAAACAAACACACCCACAGAGGGAAAACCATAGAAAACTTGGAGGATTGGATTTCTATAGATTTTTTTTTCGATGGTGCGGTTTGAAACAAAGGAATAGGAATGGTTCCTTTGAAATTCGTCTCATAGGAACTTTGGAGGAAAATTAACATGATGCCTCACCTCATGTTTTCATCTCCGTATGTGCGTAATTCCTATGTTTTTTCTCGTCACATCCAAACGTCGTTTTTGAATTTTTTTCTGGGGTTTTGGTTCCAGTAGAAATTCAGAATACATGACATCTCAATTCTTGTATTTTTTCTATCCCATGTTTTGGATTTATGTGTTTCAAACACGGGAAAAAAGACCTAAACGTGGTCCTAAATGATAAAGTAAACCAGCTGGAATAAAACATCACACACATGCCCCTTTTCTCAACGCAAAAACTATGCAATTGTGCACGAACGTGCACCCCACTTCGAATTGTAATCATGAGCAGCAGGCAGCCGGTGAGCTGGGAATCGATCCACATCCGGACGCGATCGGGGCCCGGCCGGCCGGGCAACCGCAAGCAGGATCGGATCCCAGATGCCGGCCGCGTCCGGCGAGCGATCGGACGATTACGGAAATCCCGAGGCGCGCACGAGCGAGCAAAGACAGACGGGGTCAGACCGCTGACTCTCGCCTTCGTCCTGGCCATTTGTTTTTTCCATTTCTCTTCTGGGCGGAACGGTAGCCTGTCCGCGTCTTCCCTGTCTCGTTTGTCGCGGGAGGAGCCACGCAAAAACAAATGAATCCGGCCTGAAAAAGCCGCGCCTCCCTCCCGTCCCCATCCCCGCTTCCCCCTGATCGAGTCGCCTTCCCCCTCGCATCTCCATCCCCGAGCTGCCACCGGGCTCTCGGTCGACCACCTCTCGATCCCTGACCCCGGGCCAAGCTCCCCCATCCTTCCATTCCCCCCCACCTCATCTCGCGCCACTTCCCAAAAGCTCGCGAAAATCTGACACTCACTGTCTGGTCCCTGGCGAGTTCCTTGCCCGAGGTTTTTCTGCTGGTGTGATAGGTTGGTCGGGTGGTCTTGTCGTCCTTGCGAGCCCTCTTTTCTTCGTCTTGTTGGTATAGGAGGTGCCTCGTTTGCCGCTCTCGTTGACTCGCGCATTTCCTCGAGCACCTTCTGTGCGCCGCCGGTCCGGAGCAGAAATCTGGAGGTTTCACGGTTTCTTCCGTGAACGGGCGGCGATTTACCGGTTTTCTTTCGAGCCCCCCCCCCCCCCCCCCCCCCCCCCCCCCCCCATGCCGTTCTTGCGGTTGCCGGTGCAGGCTTCTAGCGGATGGACTTCAACGGCTGCTACAGTATGTCTGCTACCTCTTCGCTTTAGTTTGTAGTGTCTATGCTAGCTAGTAGAGATAATTTGCTGACGGTGATCGTATGTTGTTTGCAGTTTTGAAATCAAGAAGGTCTGTTGGTGTCACCGATGCGATCTTTTATGATTCGGCAGACGGTATCAGCGAATTATCTGACACGATAAACCTTACGCACAAGCATCAGATCAGCGGCGTTGGGGGAACTACGATGGATGAGTTGGAGTTTGGGAGCCAATCCTTTATGCTGTCATCCAAGGACGATTCTTTCTTTATTCCCGGGAGCAGTAAGCTGCACGAATCAACATCAGAAGAGACAGCTGTGTCTGAGAAAATGGCGACATCTGAGTCCAGAAAAGACAGATTTGGAAACAACGGAACGAGCAAGGCAAGTGTTAGATAAGAAGGGGTACATTTTCCTTTGGCACAAGCACAATTGCCTTTAGCTGATTTAGATACATCTCACAGTAATAGTTTTGTATCTCTTGCTATGCTCATAAATGATTAGAGCTAAAATTTCAAAAACAATGATTGAACTGTGCAACTTACTGTCTGAATGCAGTAGGAGAACAACTTTTGAGCCTTTCTTCTACACTGTTTATCTTAACCATATTATTCAAATGTAATATCTCATGAAATTCCTTCACCTTCCGTAGCAGGTTTCTAGAACGGGTTCAGGGCTTGGCGCAGCCGGGTATGGGAGAGCAGTGGAGATTCTAGACACACTAGGCTGCCTGATGACGACCTTGAGTCCAGATGGTGGCTTCATTTCTAGAGCGACCAAAGGGACCCAGATATCAATTCTAGCTTTTGAGGTTGCTAACACAATACTGAAAGGTGCGAGTGTTATGCAATCTCTCTCCCAAGACTCTGTTACATACTTCAAACAAGTGGTGCTTCCTTCTGAAGGCGTTCAGAATTTGGTTTCCAATGACATGGGCGAGTTGATGCAGATTGTAGCTAATGACAAAAGGTAGAAGGGATGTTTGTCCTGAGTGGCCACTTTGACTTTCTAGTTACTCTGACTGATGAATGTTTTTTGAACACTGGCTAATATTTTCAGGGAAGAGCTGAAAATATTTTCACAAGAGATTGTCAGGTTTGGCAACCGTTGCAAAAATGCCCAATGGCATAATCTGGACCGCTATTTTGTCAAGTAAGAAACTTCCTGCTTTGAAAGGCAGCATCGAATTATACGGGTTAGACTTGAATTATATTTGTCCCCTTGGTGTCCAGACTAGAATCTGAAAATGTACCGCAGAAGCAGCTGAAAGAAACAGCCACACTAGAGATGCAAAAGTTAATGACTCTCGTTCAGCGTACAACTGTAAGCACTGTGCTCTACACTGACGATATCATTTGAGCAATAATTTCATGTCATCTTGATAGTTTTGATCCTTTTCCAGGATTTATATCACGAGCTACATGCCTTAGATAGATTTGAGCAAGATTACCGCTGTCAACAAAAGGGAAATGTAAATTCAAATAAGGTTGAAAAAGGTATTGTGTTTATTGTGTAACAAGAAAATTTTTTTGTAAAAAGGGCAATACATTTTTGTCATTTTTTCTTTGTGTAATACCAATGCCTAAAAAACGACATACGTGGACCATCAAAGCTTGGGCATTTTATCAAATCTTATCACTGAAATTTTCTAAATCCCAAATCCATCTGAGCAGTTGTCATGGCAATGTAGCTTTATTATTTGTATTTTTTACAGTGGCCAGATAACTTTGCAGGAGATAATGTTCAAGTTCTGAGACTGGAGTTGAAAACCCAAAGAGGTTACGTGAAGAGCTTGAAGAAGAGATCTTTGTGGTCAAAGACGTTGGAAGATGTGAGCAAGTTACTTCATATGATATGTTGGTCTATCCTATTTTTGCTTATAACATAGGTTTCCTGGTATAGGTTGTTGAGAAGCTTGTTGACATTGTGCAGTATTTACATGTTGAGATCAATACCTCATTTGGAACTTCTGGTACTTCCATTGTTCTTCCGTCTTAGAAACAGTCACACCTTTTGCCTACTGATCTTTGTCTTATATTTTTAGGTGGAGGTGAACTGAGTTCTGAATCAACAGTGAACTCTCCGAGACTAGGACCTGCTGGACTTGCTTTGCACTATGCAAATAATATCATACAGATCTATAGCATTGTAAGCCCCTTCAGTTCTTTTTTAGAAGTTCGCTCAAGATTCTGGTGATATTTGCTTGCTTTTGGGATCTTAGTATATCAATTTCAGTTATAAGTGAATATTCAAAAAAAAAATCAGTTATAAGTGAACGACATGACCAGTCCCCTTAGAAGAACTTTGAGCAGTAATTTATATTGTAAGATTATTCTTAAACCCAGTGAAATTGCAATATTGTAAAAACACTTTCTGAGATATGTATGCAAACATCATTTTACATGTCCAGTTTAAATATTTGGAAAGATATCGATAGCCAGTGTATAGGAAGTTTGACTGAGCATATCTCAAAACATTACTCCCACCTCCCTCCTCCCTCCTCCTCCACCCCGATGAGCTCCTCCTCCGGCGAGCCCCTCCTCCACCGACGGCCTCCTCCTCTCCTCCTCCGGCGAGCCCCTCCTCCACCGGCAGCCTCCTCCTCTCCTCCACCGGCGACCTCCTCCTCCTCCGGCCACCATCGGCCTCCTTTTCCTCCTCCGGTGAACCCCACCTCCGACGATCCCCACCTCCGGCCAGATCTGGCTAGTTTTTTTTATTGAAATTTGAAAAAAAATCTGTGGCGCATATTGGCAATGTAAAATGATGTTTTTGAGACTTCTGTGGCGCATATTGAAATGCGCCACAGAACTACACTTTAGTGGCGTGATAACAGTGGCGCATCCCATATGCACCACAGAAGTTGAAAAATGGTGCGCCACTGATGTCCTTTTTCCTAGTAGTGGAGTACTATACTCCCAGGTAGCAGTTCGCTCGAGATGTTGCGTGCTGGACTTCTCGGTGATTTCTAGTTCATTGTCCATATATCTTTAGCAATAAAATTATGGATATTTTATGAAAAAAAAGGAGAATCTGCCAAACATAAATGGCTCGACACTAAAGTGTGAAGGACACTTCCAAAGACCAGAGTCCACTAGCTAGTATGTTGGGGCAGCACTGAGCACAATTGAATTTTATTTGTTTGTTTTAGGTTTCTCGATCAGGGTATGTACCTGCAAATTCAAGAGATGCCCTCTACCAAGGGTTGCCACCAAGGGTCAGGTTGGCTCTACCAAATAGATTAAGAACTTCTTCGATGCCTCGGGAGGTAATACACCTACAGAGAGAGAGAGATAACCATGTGAACACAAATTTCATATTCTAAATCCTAAATTCCTACTGCAGCTCACTATTGACCAAATAAGAGCAATGATGGAGAAAACTCTGAAATGGCTTGTTCCGATGGCCATCAATACCACCTGGTACTGCACACCAAACGAATGGCCTAAAATTTTCAGTTTCATTAATATACTATAACAGTTCTTCCTGATGTCTGTTTTCTTGCTCGTTTGATTGGAACTTCAGTGCCCGAGGCTTCTTGCGGTTTAGTGAATGGGCAAAATCAGGGTACGCAGGGAAACTTTTAAAATTTCCTAGATATACATTTTTTTAAAGAAAAGAGTTTCTTACTCATCACGTTCCCGTTGTGTTTTGTGTACTGTGTCATTCAGGACCGAGCGGGTCGGAAGAGGACCAGGTCGACCGGATGTGATTGAGACACTCTACCATGCTGACAAGACAAGAACGGAGGCTTACATACTAGAGTTGGTCGTCTGGCTTCACCATCTTGTCAGCCAGAGTAACCGACCAGCGAATGTTAAAGAGCAACCCATGTAACCCGGCATCAGTTCACTGAGTCCTGGCGATCTAGCATTACGCAGAAGCCATGGCCTGACAAGAGCAAACACGAAGCTCTTCTGATCTGTTCTGTTTTCGGCGTTGCTAGGTTGTAGGAAACTGTGCCTATCTCTTGCCCAGGAAGGACCTGAATTGATTTTAGGTAGGAAAAGAAGGAGAGCTTCTCCTTTGATCTTTTGGTTTCTTCTCTAATGGTTTCATATATATGGTGTTGGCATTGGTATTGGTGGGGGGAGGA
The DNA here is from genome assembly GCA_910589765.1 of Avena atlantica. Classification (NCBI taxonomy): domain Eukaryota; kingdom Viridiplantae; phylum Streptophyta; class Magnoliopsida; order Poales; family Poaceae; genus Avena; species Avena atlantica. The sequence continues at coordinate 377,401,491 of OU342734.1, read as the reverse complement.
AAAGTAATAACGGCTCAGAAGATCATGGCAAAGAAAACATAATCATGTAACTACATGTATTTGTACGTATGCAGAAGCTGCTAGATTTTATTGGTGTCACCGTTATGTCAGTAGCCTGTTCTTGCCTTCTTGGTGTTCCTTTCCGATGGACATGTTTATATGGCTAAGGCTTATAAATTTAGTCGAAAGTCAATGTCTTCTAAGTTTGACAAATGTTTTTGAACAAAAATATGAACAACTATAATACCAAATCAATGTCAATAGATTCACAATACAATATATCTTCATAATGTATTTATCTTATATTGTAGATGTTAATATTTTTTCTATATATTTGGTCCAACTTAGTAAGGTTTGACTTTTGATTAAATTTATTATACTTATTCATTGAAACAGCACAAAAAGTTTCGGTGCAAAAGAACATCTTTTGTGGCTCATATAGAAAAGACAATTTCCGATGCTCCGATGTGGCTATTTCACGAGAAAATTATTCTTTATTTTTTTACACAAGACACCAAAAATGAGGGTTTTTTCGAAACTTTGTGTGTAAACATAGAATGTTCGGATAATATACGTATAAAATTTTCCTTCTGATTTTTTGACATTTTAAAATGGAAATTTTATTCATTTTCATAAGGAAAACGATACAGATCCCTCGGGGGATCGAACGGTTCCATCCCCCGGGGTCGGCCGCTTGCGGCGTCTGATTCCTGGACGTGGGCGCTGGACCGTGGGGCCCAGCCTTTATCTTCTCCGTCGACTTCTCCCCATCTTCCCGAGAATCCACCTTTCATCTCGCCGCCCCTTCTCCCTACCGCCGGCCAGCGCGCCATCCCCGTCGCCGGCAAGCACGCTGCCTCGGCAGGCTCCATCAATCAACCTGACGTGATGTGTCGATGCAGCCATGGTTTTCATCCTCTGCGTTGCGAGCTCCGCCTATTGTTCATGGCGATGCGGCCATGGATCTCCTTCTCCCGCCGCCTCTCCTTTTCCCCTCCCCCTCTCGTGCAGCCAAATTGCTGGATATGGAGCTGTCGCTGGCCCGAATCCCCTTGTCGGCTCACCGATCTCATCTCCTAGTTGTCGGCCGCAGCTTGTCGTGTGCTATAGGATCTCGCCGCGTCCTCTCCTTGCCCCGCACCATCGCGCCGCTGGAGCTCGCCGCCTTCCCATCTTGCGGCCAGAGCTTGCCGCCTCCTACAAGTGGAGGCGTGCTACTTGTGGCCAGCGGCTATGCTATAAGCGAAGTCAAGTTTTGCTACTAGTCGGCGGCGCTATACGTGGGCTTTAGGATTTTGCTACCTCGGCATATATTTTTTGCTATGTATTCACATGTTTTTTGCTACTTTCATATAATTTTTGTGCTACAATCAATGTCTACGTTTTGCTACGAGGTCTCTGGTTTGAGTCTTCGACGATGTCTTCTTTGCTACACTAGAAAAAACATTTTGCGACCACTGTTTTGTTTTTTTGCTACAATAGCGTACTTTTTTTTGCTATGAAGGTTTTTGGCGACGTTTTTTTCGGCGATATCTTCGGCGAAGTCAGTTTTGCTATATTGAGATTTTTTTTGCTACACGGTCTCCGGCGAGATCTCCGGCGAGGTCCAGACTATTTTTTATTTTTTAGGATGAACCGCTTTTTGCTATATGTAGCAAAAGCGAGACTATTTATAGCAACAACGAATATGTATGTAGCAAAAGCAGGATTTGGGGAATTTTTAGAGGACACGTATTGGTTGGAGGACCCGAGGAATTTTGGAGAAATATTCCGCGAAAAACACGTAGTATGGCCCTTTTCATAATGGGTGCATCTATATCTACAATCCATAAGACCATAACACAACCTCCGCGAATAGGTCTTTTGAAGCTATTTTTTTTTAATAATACATTTTTTATTGAATTTCACAAATAATATATAAAACGGGCAAATTGCAAATCTGTTGGTCGGTCGGCCGTTCAACAGACGAAACACTGCCTTCGTCCGGTCAACGGACGACACGCAGCCTTCGTCCGTTCAACGGACGACATACTTGAACGGACGAAGGCTGCGTGTCGTCCGTTGAACGGACGAAGGCAGTGTTTCGTGCGTTGAACGGACGAAACGAGTCTATCGTCTGAACGGCCGACCGACCAACAGATTTGCAATTTGTCCGTTTTATGTATTATTTGTGCAATTCAATAAAAAAAATGTATTATTTAAAAAAAATAGCTCTTTTGAAACCCCTCGCCAGGTAGCTCTTTTTTTTCTTCCAAACTTCAAAAATGGTTTTTATTTATTGTAAGCATAAGATACAAAGTATTCCAAGCATAAATAAATTTAGAACGGACGAAGGATGCGTGTTGTCCGTTGAACGGACGAAGGCAGTGTTTCGTGCGTTGAACGGACGAAACGAGTCTATCGTCTGAACGGCCGACCGACCAACAGATTTGCAATTTGTCCGTTTTATGTATTATTTGTGCAATTCAATAAAAAAATGTATTATTTAAAAAAAATTTAGCTCTTTTGAAACCCCTCTCCAGGTAGCTCTTTTTTTTCTTCCAAACTTCAAAAATGGTTTTTATTTATTCTGAGCATAAGATACAAAGTATTCCAAGCATAAATAAATTTACACACTAATAGAAGAGTAATGCTACACCACATATTCACTTGCGGTAATGTTTCCGTAGGACACATGTTTAGTTGAGAAAATATATATAATCTAAAAAATTATAGTAGCTCCCAAAACTAAAAAGGTTTTTATTACCAAGCGCACATGTCGTACGCTGCATGATCTTTAAGAGGAATTTAGGCATTTTCCAGTTAGGTTGCTACATTGTGATTTCCACACAAGTTGGATCGGTGTGCTCTACTTTATCATCATTGCACGTCTCCTATTCAGCCCGGCTGTCTTATAAGATGGGAAAAGCTTGCTAAGCTCCCCGATGTGGGACTAAATGTTGCTTCTCAACCGTTTGTTTGGCTAAGACAATTGCTTCCAGCGCGGGCTTGTATGCTGGTTCGCTCCCCCTAAAAAGCCTACACAAGCCTACTATAGACCATGGGCTTGTCAGGAGTACCGGGACCTCGGCCGAAGATATAATCAAACCTCATAAAAAAATATATACCACTCCTCCGTTTCAAAATATAAGATGTTTTAGGTTTATGAAAAAAATATCTAGACTTATTTTAGTGTATAGATTCACTTCAAACATAAGTGAACCTACGTATTAAAGTAGTGTAGATACATTTTCTTCACAAAACTAAAACATCTTATATTTTGAAAACGGAGGAAATACTATGTGGCATCCCGCAAAAACCACTACTAGAAAATCGCGTTGTTTTTGTGCATTGCATCGTTATGACCGCATGCTCATGTCATCATGTCACGTTGCATTTGAGCATCGCCATCATCTTGCATTTGTTCGCATAAAACTATTTCCGAAAAGACTGGTTTTGTTTTCTAAACACCCCGTCTTTATTTTAAATCCAAAACCTGGGTCTCCGGAATATATCGTTTTGTCTACACACGGTTTACAAAAGCCCCGTTTTAAATAAATAAAATGTTTAATTATTTTTAGGGGACAGCCGTACCGGGCCGATCCGACCCAGTCGGCCACCCCCAGTGCAAAACCAGCCTACCCAAAATCTTTTCCTACCCCAACCTAACCTACCCCTCATCCTCCACATCACCCCGGCCAACCATAGCTCGCCACATTAGTCTGGCCCTCCCTCCATCCAATCAATCACCGCCACCTGGACGCACGTCCTTCTTTTCCCGCCCACGCCCGCGTGCGCGAGCCGCCTGTCCGTCTTGGGCTCTCTGCCCCGCACCGATCCCCAACCACCTGCCGCACGCTCCCCTTGCCACCAACCGCGACCGGTCCCACCCCGTGGGTCCCACTCCCACCGACACCCCTGAACCCACCTCCCCCGCATCGAACCGCCCCCACTAACCTCTGCTCCTCTCCCTCACCCCGATGCTCCCATCCTCCTCTCGCTTCGGCCGCCGCCGTTGGCCCCAGATGCGCGCCCCGCTCCGCCTCTCCCTGCCCTCGTCTCTCCTTCCTCCCCAGGTCGCCGCCACCGACCCGTCTCTCTCCCCCTTTCCCCAACCTCCGCCGCCGCCATGTGACCTCGTCGCCAGGGCTCACCTTCCCTCCCGCCGCCAAGCTACTGAGCAGGCCGCGCCTCCCTCTGCCCCGCGGTCGCCCCGTCGACCTCCTCGGTCGGCCCTCTGCTGCCTTCGACCTCCGCAAGACCCGCGCCTCTTCCTGCGCCCGACCGCCACCTCGTCAGGTGCCGCCCCATCAACCTCACGCCGGACGTCGCCCTGCCCTCGCCCCGCCGAGAACCACCTCTCCATCGCCCGGCAACCGCCGCCCTCTGTGTAACACCCTCAGAATCGACTCTATGCAAGTTTCAGCGCTTCCCGCCAAAACCCGCATAGAAACGATTCAAAGGTGCCCACCAGGCACTTGCGTGCGGGTGGAAAACGAAGTAATAACATTACACAACAGTCCTCGATGGGACCCACAGAACAGATATATATACAACACGACTCCACGAGGCAGGAATACAGATATACAGAACAAAGATCCAAATCACCTTGAAAACGATAGAGCGTCCGACTACGGACAAGATTCAAAGGGGGCTAAGAGCCCTGAATAATAACCAATGGCGTCCATAACCCTGCCCAGGCCAAGCCGGAAGGGTAACCCTGCTAACGACGTCGAAACCTGCTAAAACAAAAGGGGTGCCGACAAAGGGCAAAGGAAAAAAGAGGAGCGTCAGTACTGAGGCCAGTACACGGCGAGGCTAGAATTCAGCGGTCCTCGCCTACATAGGTATGGTGGACTGCAGCGGCAGCGCGGCATGCACTAAACAACCTATAGAGACTCAATATAACTGTCGGCTACCAGAGAGGGATAAGAAAGACCTATCCGAATCCAACCTGATACTACCACCAAACATACCCATCCTGGTATTTCCCCCTCGAGACCAAACGAGGAAGTCAACCGAGGAACTCACACCGTTGGCAGTTTTATTTATTCAGTTATCGTTGCAGCAATTACTAGTCAAGTATAGATAATCATGCTGATATAATAAGCAGTGGGCAGTTTTAGTTAACCATTCCGTTGTAGTTGCGACACTTACTAGTCAGATACAAATAACATGATATATCCCAAAACCCAGCAGTTGTTGGTACTTTTATTTAGTCATTCCGTTGTAGTTGCAATACTTACTAGTCAGATACAATGGTCGCAAGCGACAACCCAAACAAGCAATTGTTGGCTGTTTTATTTAGCCATTCCATTATAGTGAAGCTGATTACTAGTCATTATAAAGTCAAATTTATAGCACTACTTTAGTTATAGTTGTCCATGATCGAGATACTGTGCTTCAAGTCGTCCATAACCGCGGACACGGCTTTCAGAAAGTTTTACCCTGCATGGGTGCACAAATAGCAACACACACTCGATCAACCTCGGAAAAACCAAATCAAAACCCAACGAGGCCTTCACGACAAAGCAATCACAAGATTCAGAAATATTTCAGGGGGCCACCCCATTAAGTATACCCGCAACGAAGTTAGCTGACTTTGAGACGGACTCAAGGTTTGTGGGGCCGGCTGTAAACGACTAGGAACCCAAAACTGGGCTTGTCGATACCGCGAAAATGGGTCACGATCCTAAACAGTACAGGTGCTCCTCGCACAGTCGTAAATAAAGCAGTAAAGCATGGCATAAGTACAGGATAGTAAATAAAACCTCAAACTAGTTTGTGGCCCCAAGAAATAAGAATGAATCAAGCTCTGGCTCAGGGGGGTCCCATAATCCTCCCGGATGTGGATAGCGCGAATATTCAAGGAACAGGTATCAAGTACTCGGGGTTCTACGGGACACAAGTGGACGGTTAACAACCAAATAACATCTATTGCCCACCTGTGCCTCTGCATTTACCTACTTCAATTTTAGTTGTTAAACAGTAATTAAAGTCTGGATCATCTCCAACAATAAACACACGGCAATACTCCAACAACTGTGGTACTTGACGACACGCAAACAGCACTTGAGCAAGCGACTACGACGCGCAGGTCCAACTATCTACCAAACAACAGGTAATAGGAGGTGTTCAAGGCAATATAAGGCTGCAAGGGATATCACGGGTACGAAAACTAGAGCATCGCAATACAGATAGCAATAGATCAACAGGAGGGAATAAATACTATAAAAGTAAGATAGGTAGAAAGGGGGAGGTGCTCGCCTGAAATACATTGCCGAAGGTTCATCCGAAGATCGGGTCAACACTCGCATCAACTCAATGGCCTTATCCGCGAAGAAGCAAAACACTAGAATAAACACCGAATGCACTATTTAATACAACGGCAGAAGATCGGGCATGATGCATGTATGATGTATGACATGGCAAGATGCGATGCAATTAGGCAATATTAAGCGGAACCGGGGTCCCGACAGTTAATATATGGTTCTGGTTGTTTCGATACCCCGCATTTTAAATGTTGTAATAACAAGGCAAGATAAGTTACCGGTTCGCTACACAAATTTAAATGAGGCCAATATAAGACTAGATTTGCCCGCATATGGGCCCCATATTTAATTATATGGTGAATCGGCATAATGCCCCCAACCCACATGATATGCATGCGAGATGAACAATTAATATGCAACAAGTTTTATATTACATTTATAAAAATAGGGCTCGAGAAAGGGTCACACATCTGGGTTCGGACGATCTTGGTTCCGAGGGGTTCGGGGTCGGGTCTCAGGGTCCGGATATGGGATTCGGTCTCGGCGGGATCGTCTTTGGATCTAGCTTCGGATCGGGCTTCAGGATCCGTGAGGGAATCTTGGCGTCCAGGGTTTCGGCATCTTCGGATACCAGGTCGAAGAGCTTGGGGTCCGCGTCGGAGGTCTTTCGGATTCGCATCCGCGGAAGGAGATCTTGGTGTCCGGGGTCTTGTCGTCTTCATGTCCGGGACCGGGGTTCTTTGAGCTCGCGAAGAAGTACTCGAAGTTCTGTGATGAAGGTCTTGGGAGGGGCATCGTCGTGTCCGGTTTTCGTGTCGACGAACGCGTTGTCCGTGAAGGCGGTCTTGGATCCTAGCGGGTCAGACTTGGATCTGCGTCAGTTCGGTATTGCTGACGAGACGATCTTGTCACAATTTCCGTCAATCCTGTTCATCGAGTGGGTCTCTGAGATGCATCTGTCGAAGCACCCAATGGACATGACCACAAGGCTAAAGAAAAACAAGGAGGCTCCTGGGAGACCCGATGTTGCTACCTGCGCACGCGCGGGAGGTGGGAAGCAGTGTCTGCAGGAGGCGGAGAAGTGGGGCTCGACCAGGGTGCGTCGGCAGGGACGGAACAGGGCGCAGGCCGGCAGCGGTGACGCGCGTGGAGGACCTCCTGGCGGCGGTACCCTGCATGCCGGGGCCGGTGGCTTGAGGTCGGCCGAGCGAGGGTCGAGGAAGGCGACGCCGGTGGAGACCTGGCGGCGGCGGCTCAGGATGGAGACGGTGGCTCGACGGCCGGCCGCGGGAGGCAGAGGCGTGGCCGACGTCGACGGCCTGCAGAGGACGCGCGGCTGATGGTGGTTCTGCGAGGCAGAAGGGCGACGGGGCGGCGGGTTTGGCCGCAGAGGGGGCAGAGGAGGTGGAAAGGCGAGGTCGGTGACCGGTGGTCGCTTTCTAGATGGCGCCGACGGCGTGCAGAGGCGGCCCGAACGGAGAGGGGGCATTGGCCGGAGAAGAGGCGAAGGTGGAGGAAGCCCCTGGTGGCGGACGGGGACGGGAGTATGAGGGGAGGTCGGGCGCGGGCTAGCGCGGGTGGTGGCGGGCGCGGCGAGGCGGCGGTGAGGAGAGTCCGGGCCGGCGACGCGAGAGGAGAGACGCCGGCGACGACGGTGGGGAGGAGGAAGAGGGAGGCTGCGGCATCGGGCTAGGGAGAGGGAGCAGAGGCTGGGTCGCGCGACACGGAGGGAGGCCGGCGGCGGCACCCAGGTCTGGGGAGGAGGAGAGAGACGGGGGCGGGGTGGGGAACGCGTTGGCGAGGGGGACGCGGGGCAGGTGGGTGGTGGGCCAGAGGGGTGGGTCCAGGGCGGCGTGTGGTGGAGGGAGAGAGGGTTTTGGGCTGGATGCGTGCGTGGGGGATGGATGAGGTGGCGACACAGGATAGGAAAGGGGAAGGTGATGTGTCGAGCTAGGATAGGTTGGGGTGAGGTGGAGGGGTTTGGGTAGACTAGGATTGGGTAGGAAAAGGTTTAGGTGGTCTGGTTTTGGTACTGGGGTGGCCGACTGGGTCGGATCGGCCCGGTTCGGCTGCCCCTAAAATAATTAAATGTTTTATTTATTTAAAACAGGGTTTTTTGCAAACCGTTGGTAGCCAAAAAAACACATCCGGAGACCCAGGTTTTAATTTGAAACAAAGACGGAAATATTGGAAAACAAAACTAGGCATTTTCAAAATAGTTTCAGACAAACATGATGATGACGATGCTCAAATGCAATGTGGCATGATGACATGAGCATGCGGTCATGATGATGCAATGCACAAAAACAACGCGATTTTCTAGTAGTGGTTTTGCGGGATGCCACACTCTGCCTCCCTCGTGTCCCCTGGACGCCAGGGACTGCAGACCGCACCGCGAGCCAAGTTGTCGCCCGCATGTGCATGACCCTCTGGAGCTCCGCCTCCGGTCGCCGGCATCAGCACCTCCTCTGGCCGGTGCCGCCCCGTCCGCGAGACGGCCCCGACACCGTCTTCATCCTGGAGCCCGGGCCCCTGCTCATCCTCGGTGTCTCCGACCGCGCCCCCACGGCGTCCCTCCGGCGCGCCCTCGTCTTCCCCGCGAGTGCACACTGCCGCTGTTCTTCTCCCCATGTCGCCCTGCTTGCAAGCAAGCGCATTAAACCCTGCCGCTGTAGCGTGGTGCTTGATGCTATACAGGAACACCCTGTTTTGTTTCCCTGCCTCAGTGCATCACGAGCACCGGTGTGGTTATAATTGGTGAAATTCCGCCTCGGCCCCAAACTGTTGATGTGATGAAGTTGAGGCAATTTTGTTGTCAAAGACCAACACAAGTCGGATGCGACAAGGCCTCCTCGTTGACTTGCAACCCGAGTCCGACATCGACAATCGAAGTGGGAACCCCAAGTACTCCTTCCCGGACGCCAAGTTCGCCGAGAACCCGGACGCCAAGGTCGTCTACACGGAACGACAAGACCTCCTTTCCGTACCAATCCCGACATCGTCGAGCTCTTCCTCCTGGAACCCGAAGACCAAACCTCGGTGCTCCTCTTCCTCCTCGCCGATCCAGATCCAAAGACCGATCCCGGCGTCCGAATACCGAACCCGAACAGCTTGGAAGCCCAAGATCGCCACCCCGAAGACCGATTCGGAGATCCTCGAACCCCGAGACCCCAAGTTCGCTGAACCCTAATGTGATTCCCTATTCGAGACCCCCATTATTTTATAATATGATATTATCAACTGATGCATATTAAATTGTTCATGCTTGCATACATATTGTCATGTGGTTTGGGGGCCTTATGCCGATTCACCTAAAAATTAAATATGGGGCCATATGCGGGCTTATCTAGTCTAATATTGGCTCCATTTAAAATTGTGTAGCGAACCGGTGCTATCTTTTGCCATGTTAAGACAACAATTAAAGTGCGGGGTATCTAAATAACATGAACCATCTAACTAATTGTCGGGACCCCGGTTCCGCTTAATATGGCCTAATTGCATCGCATCTTTGCCATGTCATACATCATACATGCATCATGCCCGATCTTTTGCCGTAGTATTAAATATTGCATCCGGTGTTTATTCTAGTGTTTTGGTTCTTCGCGGATAAGGCCGTTGAGTTGATGCGAGTGTCGACCCGATCTTCGGATGAACCTTCGGCAATGTTTTCAGGCGAGCATCTCCCCCTTTCTACCTATCTTACTTTTATAGTATTTATTCCCTCCTGTTGATATATTGCTATCTGTGTTGCGTTGCTCTAGTTTTCGTACCCGTGATATCCCTTGCGGCCTTATATTGCCTTGGACACATCCTATTACCTGTTGTTTGGTAGATAGTTGGACCTGCGCGTCGTAGTCGCTTGCTCAAGTGCTGTTGCGTGTCGTTCAGTACCACAGTTGTTGGAGTATTGCCGCATGTTTAATGTTGGAGATGATCAAGACTTTAATTACTATTTAACAACTAAAATTGAAGTAGGTAAATGTAGAGGCACAGGTGGGCAATAGATGTTATTTGGTTGTTAACCGTCCACTTGTGTCCCGTAGGACCCCGAGTACTTGATACCTGTTCCTTGAATATTCGCGCTATCCACATCCGGGAGGATTATGGGACCCCCCTGAGCCAGATCTTGATTCATTCTTATTTCTTGGGGCCACAAACTAGTTTGAGGTTTTATTTACTATCCTGTACTTATGCCATGCTTTACTGCTTTATTTACGATTGTGCGAGGAGCACCTGTACTGTTTAGGATCGTGACACGTTTTCGCTGTATCGACAAGCCCAGTCACATTTTCGGGTTCCCAGTCGTTTACAGCCGTCCCCACAAACCTTGAGTCCGTCTCGGAGCCGGCCAGCTTCGTTGCGGGTATACTTAATGGGGTGGCCCCCTGAAATATTTCTGAATCTGGTGATTGCTTTGTCGTGAAGGCCTCATTGGGTTTTGATTTGGTTTTTCCGAGGTTGATCGAGTGTGTGTTGCTATTTGTGCACCCCTGCAGGGTAAAACTTTCTGAAAGCCGTGTCCACGCTTATGTACGACTTGGAGCACAGTATCTCGATCATAGACAACTATAACTAAAGTAGTGCTATAAATTTGACTTTATAATGACTAGTAATCAGCTTCACTATAATGGAATGGCTAAATAAAACTGCCAACAATTGCTTGTTTGGGTTGTCGCTTGCTACCATTGTATCTGACTAGTAAGTATTTTAACTATAACGGAATGGATAAATAAAAGTACCAACAACTGCTGGGTTTTGGGATATCTCATGCTAATTGTACCTGACTAGTAAGTGTTGCAACTACAACGGACTGGTTAACTAAAACTGCCCACTGTTTATCTTATCAGGATGACTATCTATACCTGACTAGTAATTGCTGCAACGATAACTGAATAAGTAAAACTGCCAACTGTGTGAGTTCCTCGGTTGACTTCCTTGGTTGACTTCCTCGTTTGGTCTTGAGGGGGAAATTCCAGGATGGGTCTGCTTGGTGATAGTTAAAGATTGGATCCGAATAGGTCTTTCTTATCCCTTTCTGATAGCCGACAGTTGTATCGAGTCTCTATAGGTTGTTTAGTGCATGTTGCGCTGCCGCTTCAGTCCACCATACCTATGTAGGCGAGGACCGCCGAATTCTATCCTCGCCGTGTACTGGCCTCAGTACTGACCGCTCTCTCTTTTCCTTTGCCCTTTGTCGGCACCCCTTTTGTTTAAGCAGTTTTTGAGATCGACGTCGTTAGCAGGGTTACCCTTCCGGCTTGGCCTGGGAAGGGTTATGGACGCCATTGGTTATTCTTTAGGGCTCTTAGCCCCATTTGCATCTTGTCCGTAGCTGGACGCTCTATCGTTTTCAAGGTGATTTGGATCTTTGTTCTATATATCTGTATTGTTGACTCATGGAGTCGCGTTGTATATATATCTGTTCTGTGGGTCCCATCGAGGACTGTTGTGTAATGTTATTACTTCGTTTTCCACCTGCACGCAAGTGCCTGGTGGGCACCTTTGAATCGTTTCTATGCGGGTTTGGCGGGAAGCGCTGAAACTTGCATAGGGCCGATTCTGAGGGTGTTACAGAGTGGTATCAGAGCTCAGCAGTTGCGATACCCCACAAGTCCAGCCTGTAGGATAACCTAGCTAACGGCCGAAGTAGAGTGTCAAAACTATTTTGATAAATCGGTTGGATAGTTCTGATTAGGTCTGATTTTACTCCTTACCCTCTGCTGCTCTCCTCTCACCTCTGCGTGTTTTGAATCCGCTCTCTTCTCTCTCTTCGAGTCCAGGATTTCTCGTGGTTGGGTTCCGTCGTACCTTTAGGGTTTCGCTTCCTCCTTTGGTAACGGTGTCGCTACATCTGGTCTTCATGCTATCCGAGGAATCCTTCGTCTGGTGGACTTCTGTTTGTTCCTTCTCGTGCCTTCCGGTGTTTTCTGACGCGACGACATCATCTACGCCAGATCCGATGCAGAGTCTGCATCACTCCTCTGTTTCCGAACCTCGCTTGTCGAGATCTACAATCTGAATTCTGAGAGTTGGTTGCATAATTTCCTATTCATGTGCAGGGTAATGCTTTGGGTGCGCGATGGACTGATCACCATCCGACTACTCTTATCATTCGCTCTTGCACCTTGAATGGTGAATCCTTGCAGTTATACTCCTTCCGCGGAAGTTAGAGTTCGCCTTACCCTTTTGAGACCTTTACCTTCATCTTTGTTTCTCCGGAGGGTTCTCTCGACGAATGGGGAACAATCCTTGTTGGTGGTGTCGCCATTTTCAAGCTGAAGAAAGAACCATTGTTAGTGGTGTCGCGAGGGTCTTCACGAAGCGCGAAGGATCAGATCGTCGGCCTTCTTCCCTGTACCATGAGGCGGATCTCGAGGGCGAGATCCATTGTTAGTGGTGTCGAATTGTGGCATCACGCAAAAACCACTACTAGAAAATCGCGTTGTTTTTGTGCATTGCATCGTCATGACCGCATACTCATGTCATCATGCCACATTGCATTTGAGCATCGCCATCATCTTGCATTTGTTCGCATAAAACTATTTCCGAAAAGACTGGTTTTGTTTTCTAAACACCCCGTCTTTATTTCAAATCCAAAACCTGGGTCTCCAGAATATATCGTTTTGTCTACCCACGGTTTGCAAAAGCCCCGTTTTAAATAAATAAAATGTTTAATTATTTTTAGGGGACAGCCGTACCGGGCCGATCCGACCCAGTCGGCCACCCCCAGTGCAAAACCAGCCTACCCAAAATCTTTTCCTACCCCAACGTAACCTACCCCTCATCCTCCACATCACCCCGGGCAACCACAGCTCGCCACATCAGTCTGGCCCTCCCTCCATCCAATCAATCACCGCCACCTGGATGCACGTCCTTCTTTTCCCGCCCACGCCCGCGTGCGCGAGCCGCCTGTCCGTCTTGGGCTCTCTGCCCCGCACCGATCCCCAACCACCTGTCGCACGCTCCCCTTGCCACCAACCGCGACCGGTCCCACCCCGTGGGTCCCACTCCCACCGACACCCCTGAACCCACCTCCCCCGCATCGAACCGCCCCCACCAACCTCTGCTCCTCTCCCTCACCCCGATGCTCCCATCCTCCTCTCGCTTCGGCCGCCGCCGTTGGCCCCAGATGCGCGCCCCGCTCCGCCTCTCCCTGCCCTCGTCTCTCCTTCCTCCCCAGGTCGCCGCCACCGACCCGTCTCTCTCCCCCTTTCCCCAACCTCCGCCGCCGCCATGTGGCCTTGTCGCCAGGGCTCACCTCCCCTCCCGCCGCCAAGCTACTGAGCAGGCCGCGCCTCCCTCTCCCCCGCGGTCGCCCCGTCGACCTCCTCGGCCGGCCCTCTGCTGCCTTCGACCTCTGCAAGACCCGCGCCTCTTCCTGCGCCCGACCGCCACCTCGTCAGGTGCCGCCCCATCAACCTCACGCCGGACGTCGCCCTGCCCTCGCCCCGCCGAGAACCACCTCTCCATCGCCCGGCAACCGCCGCCCTCTGCCTCCCCCGTGTCCCTTGGACGCCGGGGACTGCAGACCGTGCCGCGAGCCAAGTTGCCGGCCGCATGTGCATGACCCTCTGGAGCTCCGCCTCCGGTCGCCGGCATCAGCACCTCCTCTGGCCGGTGCCGCCCCGTCCGCGAGACAGCCCCGACACCGTCTTCATCCTAGAGCCCGGGCCCCTGCTCATCCTCGGTGTCTCCGACCGCGCCCCCACGGCGTCCCTCCGGCGCGCCCTCGTCTTCCCCGCGAGTGCACACTGCCGCTGTTCTTCTCCCCATGTCGCCCTGCTTGCAAGCAAGCGCATTAAACCATGCCGCTGTAGTGTGGTGCTTGATGCTATACAGGAACACCCTGTTTTGTTTCCCTGCCTCAGTGCATCACGAGCACCGGTGTGGTTATAATTGGTGAAATTCCGCCTCGGCCCCAAACTGTTGATGTGATGAAGTTGAGGCAATTTTGTTGTCAAAGACCAACACAAGTCGGATGCGACAAGGCCTCCTCGTTGACATGCAACCCGAGTCTGACATCGACAATCGAAGTGGGAACCCCAAGTACTCCTTCCCGGACGCCAAGTTCGCCGAGAACCCGGACGCCAAGGTCGTCTACACGGAACGACAAGACCTCCTTTCCGTACCAATCCCGACACCGTCGAGCTCTTCCTCCTAGAACCCGAAGACCAAACCTCGGTGCTCCTCTTCCTCCTCGCCGATCCAGATCCAAAGACCGATCCCGACGTCCGAATACCGAACCCGAACAGCTTGGAAGCCCAAGATCGCCACCCCGAAGACCGATTCGGAGATCCTCGAACCCCGAGACCCCAAGTTCGCCGAACCCTAATGTGATTCCCTATTCGAGACCCCCATTATTTTATAATATGACATTATCAACTGATGCATATTAAATTGTTCATGCTTGCATACATATTATCATGTGGTTTGGGGGCCTTATGCCGATTCACCTAAAAATTAAATATGGGGCCATATGCGGGCTTATCTAGTCTAATATTGGCTCCATTTAAAATTGTGTAGCGAACCGGTGCTATCTTTTGCCATGTTAAGACAACAATTAAAGTGCGGGGTATCTAAATAACATGAACCATCTAACTAATTGTTGGGACCTCGGTTCCGCTTAATATGGCCTAATTGCATCGCATCTTTCCCATGCCATACATCATACATGCATCATGCCCGATCTTTTGTCGTAGTATTAAATATTGCATCCGGTGTTTATTCTAGTGTTTTGGTTCTTCGCGGATAAGGCCGTTGAGTTGATGCGAGTGTCGACCCGATCTTCGGATGAACCTTCGGCAATGTTTTCAGGCGAGCATCTCCCCCTTTCTACCTATCTAACTTTTATAGTATTTATTCCCTCCTGTTGATCTATTGCTATCTGTGTTGCGTTGCTCTAGTTTTCGTACCCGTGATATCCCTTGCGGCCTTATATTGCCTTGGACACATCCTATTACCTGTTGTTTGGTAGATAGTTGAACCTGCGCGTCGTAGTCGCTTCCTCAAGTGCTGTTGCGTGTCGTTCAGTACCACAGTTGTTGGAGTATTGCCGCATGTTTAATGTTGGAGATGATCAAGACTTTAATTACTGTTTAACAACTAAAATTAAAGTAGGTAAATGTAGAGGCACAGGTAGGCAATAGATGTTATTTGGTTGTTAACCGTCCACTTGTGTCCCGTAGGACCCCGAGTACTTGATACCTGTTCCTTGAATATTCGCGCTATCCACATCCGGGAGGATTATGGGACCCCCTGAGCCAGAGCTTGATTCATTCTTATTTCTTGGGGCCACAAACTAGTTTGAGGTTTTATTTACTATCCTGTACTTATGCCATGCTTTACTGCTTTATTTACGATTGTGCGAGGAGCACCTGTACTGTTTAGGATCGTGACACGTTTTCGCTGTATCGACAAGCCCAGTCACATTTTCGGGTTCCCAGTCGTTTACAGCCGTCCCCACAAACCTTGAGTCCGTCTCGGAGCCGGCCAGCTTCGTTGCGGGTATACTTAATGGGGTGGCCCCCTGAAATATTTCTGAATCTGGTGATTGCTTTGTCGTGAAGGCCTCGTTGGGTTTGGTTTGGTTTTTCCGAGGTTGATCGAGTGTGTGTTGCTATTTGTGCACCCCTGCAGGGTAAAACTTTCTGAAAACCGTGTCCGCGGTTATGGACGACTTGGAGCACAGTATCTCGATCATAGACAACTATAACTAAAGTAGTGCTATAAATTTGACTTTATAATGACTAGTAATCAGCTTCACTATAATGGAATGGCTAAATAAAACTGCCAACATTTGCTTGTTTGGGTTGTCGCTTGCTACCATTGTATCTGACTAGTAAGTATTGCAACTATAACGGAATGGATAAATAAAAGTACCAACAACTGCTGGGTTTTGGGATATCTCATGCTAATTGTATCTGACTAGTAAGTGTTGCAACTACAACGGACTGGTTAACTAAAACTGCCCACTGTTTATCTTATCAGGATGACTATCTATACCTGACTAGTAATTGCTGCAACGATAACTGAATAAGTAAAACTGCCAACTGTGTGAGTTCCTCGGTTGACTTCCTCGTTTGGTCTTGAGGGGGAAATTCCAGGATGGGTATGCTTGGTGATAGTTAAAGATTGGATCCGAATAGGTCTTTCTTATCCCTTTCTGATAGCCGACAGTTGTATCGAGTCTCTATAGGTTGTTTAGTGCATGGTGCGCTGCCGCTTCAGTCCACCATACCTATGTAGGCGAGGACCGCCGAATTTTAGCCTCGCCGTGTACTGGCCCCAGTACTGACCGCTCTCTCTTTTCCTTTGCCCTTTGTCGGCGCCCCTTTTGTTTAAGCAGGTTTTGAGATCGACGTCGTTAGCAGGGTTACCCTTCCGGCTTGGCCTGGGCAGGGTTATGGACGCCATTGGTTATTCTTCAGGGCTCTTAGCCCCATTTGCATCTTGTCCGTAGCTGGACGCTCTATCGTTTTCAAGGTGATTTGGATCTTTGTTCTGTATATCTGTATTCTTGACTCATGGAGTCGTGTTGTATATATATATCTGTTCTGTGGGTCCCATCGAGGACTGTTGTGTAATGTTATTACTTCGTTTTCCACCCGCACGCAAGTGCCTGGTGGGCACCTTTGAATCGTTTCTATGCGGGTTTGGCGGGAAGCGCTGAAACTTGCATAGGGCCGATTCTGAGAGTGTTACATACTACTATATAATTAAACGTCCGTCCCTGGCAGTGCATTTTCTTTGTGTTTGCTAAGAAAAACTTTGTAAGGAGTACCTCCAATTTCCTCCAAGATATATAATTATACGATGGTGGAGGCAGTGCGCGTTCGGTTCATGCTAGTGTCTGTGATCGTTGTTGGTTGGTCCAAGGATCTATTTGTATTCTTCTATTTAAAAATAAGTGACTTAGAAATAGATAAACCAAGTTACTTATTTTTTAACAGGTAAAATAATTTTTATTACTTTCGAAACTTTTTGTACCGCCGTTGCTGATTATTAATGTATCGGTTGAACTTTGCCAAAAAAATCTTGTCCTACGGGAGTGCATCATCTTTGTGTTGGCTTTGCAAAAAAAAAAAAACTTGTCCTAGGGCAGTGCATCATCTTTGTGTTCGCTATACAAAATTTGTGAGGCGCTAGACATATTTCATTTTCTGCGATAGCATTAGTAGGTAATAGCAACCTCCTATAGTAAATGAGGCACTGTCAACCTGTAAAAAAATGGAATAAAAGACAGCTCAGTTCAATACGCATGTACTTCTCCGTTCGGCCTAGCATTGAGATCATCTTGCAAATGGAAGAAACGAAACCTAAAAGGTTGTGCTAGGCTATATTGTGCAGGCCGCACATACACAGACGTATCCGTGTGGTTGATGTGCTTCGTGTTGGCACAACTACAACTAAGGTTTTTTTTTTCCTTGCCAAATTTGACTTTTTTGAGAAACTTCAACCGAATCTTACCCCTTTTCAAAACTAATTTGGAATCTGACCCTCGGGGTCGGTGTCATTTTAAACGGAGCCAAAGTTATACAGATCGGCGCCAACATGTGACAACAGTGGGCAACTTAGGGAGGTCGGCGTCGTTTTAAACGGAGTTGATCTCCTTCGGTTCGGTTTTCTAATGTATGTGTGCCGACATGTACAACTTCGGCTCCATTTAAAATGACGTTGACCTTAAGGGTCAGATTCCAAATTAGTTTCGAGGAGGGGTTAGATTCGGTTAAAGTTTTCAGATTTAGGCAGATTTGATAAAAAATACATAACTCAGCGTGGCCCTCTTTAAGCTGGCGCACACGTGTTCCCTAATGCGAGACTAAAGGTTCAAAACGCTCTACGAGATTTTTTTTAGAACCGACAGCTCTTTATTCATTGCTTAAAATATTTGTGGGAATACATAAGCCTTCGGGTGGCTGTAATAGCCATACGCGACGACCAACACCTAAATTAACAGAGCTTTGAGCAAGACGGTGAGCTTCACCATTAGAGCATCTAGGTTCATGCCGGAATACCATGGTTCTAAAGGAGGTTGCGGTCTCCTTGATCTCTCTAATCACTGCACTATAAACCCTACTGTAAGGTTGATGCAGGTTCTTGATAACTTCCAGACAGTCGCTCGCGCCACACAGATGTCGCAGATTAAGATCTTGAGCTAGTGTGAGAGCTTCAGGCACGCCATAGCTTCAAGTGTTGCAGGACTGAAGGTGCCACGGACTGTGAGCGAATATGCTTCGAGGAACGCGCCCATCTCGCCATGGCACACCACCGTCAGCGATCCTTGTTCTCCCGACCGTGCCACTGCCTTTACATACCCTATTGGAGGAGCTATCCACTTTGGTCCCGTCAGTACCGGTGACCTCCTCTGAACCGTCCGAACAGCCGAGGTCAAATCTAGGTCCTCCAAGAAATTTCTTACAAACAGGTAGGTGGACAGAGGGCTCTATTGCTCGCCGTCATGGATCAAGTGACGACGGGCATACCAGATCGTCCAGAGAGTAACAACCATCTGTACAAAATTTGCACGATGAAGCGACTCAATCATGCAGAACATCCATTGTTTTGCATGAGGTTCTTCAGTCATACTCATGTGTTGTGTGATTTCATTGACTAGAGCCCATACACATCTCGACACGAACCACACACGAGCATGTACTCGTATCTGCCATTATCAATTATCATACCGATGGCTTGCCTCTCCTAATAAGCTGAAGGCCATCGGTACGACAATGAGCTAGCAAGGGGGGACGAAAATATCAGCCCATAAATCAAAGACTCGGACTCGGTCAACTGTGTGAGTGCCAAAAGGTTTGATAGGTTTCCGCTCTCTGCCGCGCAAGGCAAAAACAGTCGGACTTTTTTCTTCAGTGTTAGCGAGACCTGCTGAATTTATTGATCAGTAAGAAGACCCACACTGATTGGTTAATTAGAAAAAACAAACGAAAACTTGAACAATAGCAAGCCACACCTAGATAGATTAGGTTTAGAGCACTATAGAGCAGAATCACATTCCCGATACTTACGTAGCCGACGAGAAAAAGCACCCGCTCCCCGGTCGCTCCCGTGCGACCTGGGGGCGGCCAACCCTAACCCGCCTCTCCCACCTCCCTCCCCGGCCGCCATCGGCAAGCGCCGCCGGGCAAAGCCCGAGCGGTGCCATCGGCGGCTGGTTCTCCTCTACCGGGTGCACGGAGACCCGAGCAGGACGAAGCTCTACCCGGCATCAGTGTGTCTTGGCGAGGGCGGCCAGGACCTGGCGCGGAGGCGGCCTCACGCGATGTTGGAGGCGACGGCGACCTCTAAGCTCGAGGTTGCGGCAGCCTTTCGGCGGCGACGACCCGTCCACTGCTCCTGCAGTTTTCGGGAGGAGGTGGCGGCGCGTCCCGGGGTGGCTTGGTGACAGGGTGGTGACGCCAAGCGGGTTGGCCCAGATCGGGGCCCTGCAGGGCCCACTGCGCTCGCTGGTCGTCCTCTGGAGTTGGAGAGGGTGGTTCAGTGGAGCAGGTTGATTGCGACGGCGCAGTCTACGTGCTGCAGTGTGGCGGCGGAGACTTCTAGGGCCTGGTCAGGCCTATTTGGGCCTGGTGTGTCTCCGTGGCCGCGGCCGGTCGGTAATCGCTCACGACGGTGGAGGGTAGTTGAAATGGATCGTATGGGCATCTAGAGGGGGGGGTGAATAGGTGCTAACCAATTTTAATATACTTTTTCAATTTTAGGCTTGACACAAGGTAAATTCTCTAGATATGCAACTACGAGAATTTCCCTATATGAAACCCTAACTACTAAGCACGTAAAAGAGGAGCGAGGAAACCGTAGTGGAGCACGCGGAGACACAGGGATTTGTTTTACCGCAGTTCCTTCCTTGTTAGGGGAAGTACGTCTGCGTTGGAGGAGTGGGCGGTTCTAAGACCACCACGCCACAATAGGCCTCACCCTATTCTCCGATGGATCTCGCCACGAGAGGCCTGATCCACCTTCTCCACTATTGGATCCCTTCGAGGCGGGAACCGGTGCCTTTTACAATACTATCGGGGCACACACCCACAACCGAATTGGGGGCTCCCGGGATGACAACAAGCTGCCACAAAAACAAGGTTTATCAATATAAACAAAAATGAGGATCTAGATCTTTGCAAGAAATACTAGATCGGAGGTTCTCCAAAAGAATGGAGAGGAGATGAAGCGCTTGATTGCTGATGATGAAGGTCGAGTTCTCCTCCTTCGATTCCCAAAGGGATGGGGCCTTTGGATGGATCTAGGTGGAGCACTCTTGTATGAACTTTTGAGATCTGATCTGTTCTTTTTCGAGATGAATCAAGAGTTCTGGCAGGAGGGGGAAGGCTGGCTTAAATACCCCCTCCCCAGATCTGGCCGTTGCTCAATTTTGGGGGCGGATTATCCGCCCCAAGGGGGGCGGATTATCCGCCCCCTGGGAAAATTCCGCCCCAAGGGCGGACTCTCCGGGGGAAACTCCGCCCCCCTCTCTGGGGCTTGCTCCTTGGTGAAGCTTGGAGAAAAACTTGGGGGGCGGATTATCCGGCCCCCTCCTGGGGCGGATTATCCGGCGTAGCCGGAAAGTCCGGCCAAAACTCCGCCCCCTCTCTGGGGCTTGCGCCTTGGCGAAGAGCAGGAGGGGCGGATTATCCGCCCCCCTGGGGGGCGGATTATCCGGCCTGGCCGGAAAGTCCGGCCAATGTTCCGCCCCCCCTTCTGGGGCTTGCGCAGGCTTGGGCAGAGGGAGGGGCGGATTATCCGCCCCTGGTGGGGGCCGGATTATCCGCCCCCAAAGGTAGATTTCTGAGCTGCAACACTTCAACACACATTAAATGATCCTTGGTATTGTTATCTAACACACAAAACACTAGGGATTAAGAAATGTTCTTTCAATCTCCCCCTTTTTGGTGTTAGATGACAATACTAGGATTTGCAGTGAAAACGGCAAGTGCCACCTTAGATAATGAAAGATAATGAAAGACGCTCCCCCTAGATGTGTGCATATTTAAGATTTGCATTTGAATACAAATACACACACTAGGTAGAGCACTACTTTAAGGTTTGGTGAAAGAAAGTCATACCACCGGAATATATAGCCATGACATACATAGATGAACCCCTGAATCCAACTGTCATCAAATAAGCTCCATAATTCCAGACTTCAATAGGACTTCAATGGGGTCCATGATAGATAAATCCAGAAATCCATGAATACCAAACATAGTACCAAACTGTGGAGTACGACATAGTCTTACACAATCAACCACAAATAGCAACACAAATAGCAAACAAGTTCACGCTAGAAAAGGCACAAGCAAGCAAATAAAAACGACTAAAACCGAAGAGCTTGTGCCCGACCCTTGCAAAACCACGTGACCTACTAGAACTACTTCTCCCCCTTTGGCATCGAAACGCCAAAAAGGAAGAAGAGCGATGCTAACAAATTTGTGTGCAAGAATAGATGGTTCAAGGAGGGAGGGAAAGGCTTGGGTTGAGAGAATCAAACTGAGATGGTACTACGCACCCAAATTGGCAAGAATCAAATCAACCAAAAGCCAAATTTGAGTGTGTTTTCCATAAGAACAAAAGGTATGCAAGAAAATCCAACGAGACCCATGAAAAACCAACTCTTCTCGAGGAAGAGGGCAGTGGCCGAAGCCACCATGTTGGAGCGCATGGCATGACACCGCGAAGATGTATCTTGAGTTCAAAACCAATGCTCATCGATGACCCACATATCACAAAATGATATTAAGGGAAATGATTTTACTTGCTTTCGGCATGATGGGGGGAGGGTTGGCCCAATCAATTAGGACCACACTCCCCCTATGTCGATGCCCACATCTAAGCCAAATACATGAATAAGAGCAAGTGAGTGTGCAAGAATAGTCAAGCCAAGCTCCTTGAATCTACGATATTTAGCTCATTCCGCAAATAACAAAATCTTGCTTCATCGAGGGGCTTCGTGAAAATATCAGCAAGTTGGTTCTTCGTGCTTACAAATGACAGAGCAATATCTCCACGAGCAACATGATCCCGAATAAAGTGGTTGCGAATCTCTATATGTTTTGTTCTTGTATGCTGCACAGGATTGTAAGCAATTTTGATAGCACTTTCATTGTCGCATAAAAGAGGCACTTTGTCACAATTGACACCATATTCCTTTAAAGTTTGCCTCATCCATAACAATTGAGTACAAGCACTTGCAGCAGCAACATATTCAGCTTCGGCGGTTGAGAGTGAAATACAATTCTGTTTCTTTGATGACCAACACACTAGAGACCTGCCCAAGAATTGGCATGCACCAGAGGTTGATTTCCTATCATCTTTGTCACCAGCCCAATCTGAATCGGTGTAACCACATAGAGAGAAACTTGAACCCTTGGGATACCATAACCCAAAATTTGGGGAATGAACCAAATATCGGAAGATTCGCTTGACCGCCACTAAGTGGTTGTCTTTAGGAGCGGCTTGGTACCTTGCACACACTCCTACACTTAACACGATATCGGGCCTAGATGCGCAGAGGTAAAGGAGAGAGCCGATCATGGATCGGTATACCTTTTGATCCACATCTTTACCCTTGGGATCGAGCTCAAGATGACACTTTGTTTGCATTGGGGTAGCAACGCCATTGAGATCCGTCATCTTGAACCTTTTGAGCATGTCTTGGATGTATTTAGCTTGAATAATAAAGGTTCCCTCTCTAAGTTGTTTGATTTCAAAGCCAAGAAAGAACCTGAGCTCACCCATCATGGACATCTCAAACCTGTCAGTCATAAGCTTTGAAAATTCATCGTTAAAAGCTTGGTTAGTAGAGCCAAAAATAATGTCATCTACATAGAGTTGGCATACAAAAAGCTCCCCATTGACCTTCTTAGTAAAAAGAGTGGGATCGATTTGCCCAACTTCGAATCCACGGTCTATCAAAAGCTCTTTAAGGTGCTCATACCACGCACGTGGGGCTTGTTTAAGGCCATAGAGCGCCTTATCGAGTTTGTAGACATGGTTCGGAAATTTGGGGTCCTCAAACCCCGGGGGCTGCTTGACGTATACTAACTCATGTAGAGGACCATTAAGGAAAGCGCTCTTAACATCCATTTGTTGTAACTTAAAATTATGATGAGCTGCATATGCAAGAAGGATACGGATGGACTCAAGGCGAGCCACTGGAGCATATGTCTCGCCAAAATCAATTCCTTCTACTTGAGAGAATCCTTGAGCCACGAGTCGTGCTTTATTCCTCACAACAATGCCATTTTCATCCTGTTTGTTCTTGAAGATCCACTTGGTGCTGATAACATTGCGGCAATCCTTTGGCTTTTCTACGAGCTTCCACACTTTGTTGCGTTCGAAGTTGTTTAATTCTTCATGCATTGCAACAACCCAATCGGGGTCTTCAAGAGCATCAAAAACCTTCTTTGGTTCAACCATGGAAATGTGAGCTTGATGATCACAGAAGCTAGCAAGCTCTCTTCGAGTGGATACCCTTCGTCGTAGATCACCAACGACCTTGTCAAGGGTGTGACCTCTTAGTTCAAGGTTGCGATCAGCACGAGCCTTGCGACGAGCCTCAATATCCTTATTGTTTCTTGAAGGAGTGGATTCAATGGTTGAATCTTTGTCTTGATTACTGCCTTGACCTTGATCTTGGTCACTGGTACTGTCAGACGATTGGTGCTGAATATTTTCTTCAGGCCCGGATAATCCGCCCCTTGGAGGGGCCGGACTATCCGGCCTGGGCGGTGAAGAACCAGAACCATCTTCCTGAGAGAGCCTGACTGGATTTGGAGACCCAGGGCCGGATAATCCGCCCTTTGGGGCCGGAGAATCCGGCCTGGGAGATTCAGAGTTGTTGACTTCTCCTTTGGATCCTCTGGAACAAGTTGGGGTGCCAGGGGCGGATTGTCCGCCCCTTGGAGGGGGCGGATAATCCGGCCTGGGACTACCATCTTGTCCAGGAGACTGGTGATCTTCAGCAGGTTGCGGTGTTGGTGCAGAGTTTTCTCCAACAGTAGGAGCTTGTTGATTTTGTGAAGATGAGGGCTCCACTTGAGTGGAGCATTGTCCTTCCCGATCCGCCACAAGGGGTTCCTCAATGGGGCGGAAAAATCCCACGCCCATTCTTCTTATGGCATCTTGGGGTATTTCAACATCTGCATCACAAACATCAACTTGCCCTACAAAGGAGCCGTTATTTTCATCGAACTCCACACTACAAGATTCTACAACAATCCCAGTGAGCTTGTTGTAGACTCTATAAGTGTGGGATTCGGCACCGTAACCAACAAATATACCCTCTAAAGCCTTGGATTCAAATTTTGACAAACGGACACCTTTAATAAGAAAGAAACACTTACACCCGAATACCCTGAAGTATGAGATGTTGGGTTTGTTGCCGGTAAGTATTTCATATGGGGTCTTGTCCAAGATCTTCCGAAGGTAAAGCCGGTTTGATGAGTGACAAGCAGTGGATATGGCTTCAGCCCAAAAGTTATAAGGAGACTTAAATTCAGCTAGCATAGATCTTGCCATATCCATCAAAGTCCGGTTCTTCCTCTCGGCTACACCATTTTGTTGAGGGGTGTACGCAGCGGAATATTGGTGTCTAATCCCCTCTTCGCTAAGAAACTCGTTTAAAGTGTAGTTCTTGAATTCTGTGCCATTGTCACTTCTAATTGCCAATATGGGAACATTGTGTTGACGTTGAACTTCATTGGCAAAGTCGATGACAGTTTGTTGAGTCTCACTTTTCAGCTTGAAGAAATATACCCATGTATATCTTGAGTAATCATCGACGATGACCAAGCAATATTTCTTCCCACCAAGACTTGCATGAGAAGGAGGTCCAAATAAATCCACATGGAGTAATTCCAAGATCCTCTTCGATGACACAATAGTCTTCCTCTTGTGGGGAGAATCATGCATTTTTCCTTCAACACAGGCCCTGCAAACACGATCTTTGGCAAAAGAGACATTGTCTTTTAGTCCAAGAATGTGGCCACCCTTTTGGAGACTTTGCAAAGTTCTCATGTTGACATGGGCTAAACGGCGATGCCATAGCCAGCCCACGTCGGCCTTTCCGAATAGACACATCGGACCCGAAGTGGTTTTCCCCGAGAAGTCCACCACATACAGGTCATTTTCGACGTATCCAACGAAAGCGACCTTTAGAGACTTGCTCCATAAGAGTACCACCAAATCATCATCGATAAAAACAGCAAAACCCATCTTGCCAAGGGCACGAACAGAAAGAAGATTATAGCCAAGGGTCTCAACAAGCATGACGTCCACGAGAGAGATATCGTGGGCAACCACAACCTTGCCAAGACCCAATACCTGAGATTTAGACTTATCACCATAGGAGACTGTGATATTATCAAGATTTGGACGCATCTCCGTGATGATCTCCTTGCTTCCGGTCATATGACTAGTGCAGCCACTATCCAGCACCCATTTCGACCCACCGGAAGCATAGCCCTGCAAGAAAATTACTTCTTGGTTTTAGGTAGCCATTTTTCAATGGGTCCTTTCATGTTAGTAACAAGGGTCTTTGGGAACCAAATAGACCAAGCAATAAATTCATCAAAAGGACCAACATAATAAGCATAAACATCGCCATAATCATCACAAAAGAGTTCATAATTCGGATTGTGAGACCCTGCAAAACCAATATTATTAGTCTTGTCTTTTGTGACAACCTTCTCAGCCGTGCTTGTCTTTAATTGCACATTCTTGGTCTTGTTCTTCTTGGTTTTCTTCTTCTTGGACTTGGTGACATACCCAAGTCCCTCTCTACCATGATTTGACCTTTGCTTGTCAAGGACTTCATCAAGCACACCTTTGTCCTTTGTAGTGGTGTCCTTGATCACTCCTTTCTCCACATTAGCATTTTTCTTGTTACTATATGTTGAGTTGGACGAGCTAGGAGTATCATATATGGCCAATCGACTTTGAAGCTGATCATGTGACTCATTGAGGATAGAGAACTCGTTTTTCAACGCCTTGTGAGCATTGTCAAGTTTCTCCAATTCCTCGGAGAGTCTATCATGAGCAGCCCCAAAGTCAATCCTTTCCTTCTTTAACTTCTTTGCCTTGGTGACCGCATTGTCACGTTCCTTAACGAGTTTAGTCACAATTTCTTCATGTGACTCTTCCATAGACTCAAGCCTCTCTTCAAGAGAGACCCGAGCTTCTTCTTCTTCTTCAAGAGCATTTTTTAGGGATGCAATTTCCATTGCATCCTCCCTTTCAATTCTGCCCTTTTCTTCGAGGAGTGCTTCGTTTTGGGCCAACTGATCCATAAGAGCCTCAAAACGAACTTTGTGCTCACCTTGCAAGTTAGTATAGAAATAATCCAAGGCAATAATCTCTTCTTTAACCTTAAGACTAGCAGGATCATCCATGTCTATCATAGCCTTGGGAAAAGAAGAGTTAGAAGAAGTTACCTCGGAGCTTCTTGCCATGAGACAAGTAGGATTCTTGTTGATGATGTTTTCGTTTGGAGAGTCGAAGAGTGATGTTGATGTAGATGTGGTGGCTATAGCAGCCACCTCTTGAGAGCTATCGTCCTCGTCCTCATCTTCACTCCCCGATGAATATTCTTCTTGAGCTACTAGAACAATCTTTGGTTGCTTCTTGAAAGGAGCATTTTTCTTTACAAACTGTTTCTTACGTGGAGCTTTTGATTTGTCCTTGAAAATGAGTCTTACTCCATTATCCTCTCTACTTTGATATGGACACTCAGCTACGAAGTGCAACCGGTCACCACAATTAAAGCAAGTTCTCAGCTTGGGACCATTTTCTTTTCTTCCATAGGCTCCACTTTTGCGATCTAGTTCAGCTTTAGCCTTGGCTGGATCTTTCCAAAAGTTTCTTGCATAAAGAGCCAAGTATTGTCCGTGAATCCTTTTTATATCTTCGGGACAGTCCAGGCCTTCTACCGCATATTCATCATGATCAACCACACTAGTCTTCAAAGCCATGTTTACCCCCTTTTGCATCCCCATAGCTCGAGCACGAGCATCTTCGGCATTCTTGGCAGCCACTTTGAATGCGGCCATTTCTTGCATTACCTCGTTGGATGACATGAGGTGATAATTATGCCTACCTTGGAGACTTTTCAAATCTGTGGGCTCAAATGGCATAAGAGCACTGACATACTTGCGCTTGATCCAAGCATCATCAACATAAGCCGCGCCGTGGTTTCTGAAGGTAGTAGCTATTGCCTTTAGCCTCCTATACATGTCCTCGTGGTCTTCTCCATCCAGCATATAAAATCCTTCAGCTTCATTGCTCAAGGCATCATATCTATTCCTTCTCATACTTTCATTTCCGATGAAGAGCTCGGTGAAAGCATCCCACGCTTCTTTAGCTGTGCTAAGATGCTGAATGTGTGGCATGTCTTTATCTCCCACACCAAGCTGTATCATGTGTAGGGCCGTAGCATTGAGTTGGCTATCGACCACTTCTCTCCTTGTGAGATTGTTAGGATTTCCAACGTGAAGACCATTTTCGATGATCTTCCACAACTCTATGGAGGAACTGCACACATGAGATTTCATCAAAAATTGCCATTGAGAGAAAGTAGAAGCTGACAATTTGGGTGGATCACCCCTATTATGTATATGAGGGTGAGGAATAGGCGGATCAGGGGAATACACATGAGAAACCTCATTGTATCCATCCTTACCGCTATCCTTTTTCGAGGAGGAGCTCTTACTTGTATCATCACCTACCACTTCGTTCTCTTTGGAAACAGTTTTACCTGTTTCCTTGGATTGCGGAGTGGTATCCTCAGAGTTAGATGGAGGTGATGCTGCGGATGTGGAGAGACGCATTATCAATTGACGCATCTCTTCCATCTTAGCCTACATAGAACTCACCAAGGTTGTTTCCAACGTCTTGAGATCGTTCATGGTGACTACCTCCGGAGCATCACTCCCATCTCCCTTGGAACCCATACTTCTCTTAGGCTGTTAAGCCCGAAATAAGAGCCGAGGCTCTGATACCAATTGAAATGGATCGTATGGGCACCTAGAGGGGGGGGTGAATAGGTGCTAACCAATTTTAATATACTTTTTCAATTTTAGGCTTGACACAAGGTAAATTCTCTAGATATGCAACTACGAGAATTTCCCTATATGAAACCCTAACTACTAAGCACGTAAAAGAGGAGCGAGGAAACCGTAGTGGAGCACGCGGAGACACAGGGATTTGTTTTACCGCAGTTCCTTCCTTGTTAGGACAAGTACGTCTGCGTTGGAGGAGTGGGCGGTTCTAAGACCACCACGCCACAATAGGCCTCACCCTATTCTCCGATGGATCTCGCCACGAGAGGCCTGATCCACCTTCTCCACTATTGGATCCCTTCGAGGCGGGAACCGGTGCCTTTTACAATACTATCGGGGCACACACCCACAACCGAATTGGGGGCTCCCGGGATGACAACAAGCTGCCACAAAAACAAGGTTTATCAATATAAACAAAAATGAGGATCTAGATCTTTGCAAGAAATACTAGATCGGAGGTTCTCCAAAAGAATGGAGAGGAGATGAAGCGCTTGATTGCTGATGATGAAGGTCGAGTTCTCCTCCTTCGATTCCCAAAGGGATGGGGCCTTTGGATGGATCTAGGTGGAGCACTCTTGTATGAACTTTTGAGATCTGATCTGTTCTTTTTCGAGATGAATCAAGAGTTCTGGCAGGAGGGGGAAGGCTGGCTTAAATACCCCCTCCCCAGATCTGGCCGTTGCTCAATTTTGGGGGCGGATTATCCGCCCCCCACTTGGGGCGGATTATCCGCCCCCTGGGAAAATTCCGCCCCAAGGGCGGACTCTCCGGGGGAAACTCCGCCCCCCTCTCTGGGGCTTGCGCCTTGGTGAAGCTTGGAGAAAAACTTGGGGGGCGGATTATCCGGCCCCCTCCTGGGGCGGATTATCCGGCGTAGCCGGAAAGTCCGGCCAAAACTCCGCCCCCTCTCTGGGGCTTGCGCCTTGGCGAAGAGCAGGAGGGGCGGATTATCCGCCCCCCTGGGGGCGGATTATCCGGCCTGGCCGGAAAGTCCGGCCAATGTTCCGCCCCCCCTTCTGGGGCTTGCGCAGGCTTGGGCAGAGGGAGGGGCGGATTATCCGCCCCTGGTGGGGGCCGGATTATCCGCCCCCAAAGGTAGATTTCTGAGCTGCAACACTTCAACACACATTAAATGATCCTTGGTATTGTTATCTAACACACAAAACACTAGGGATTAAGAAATGTTCTTTCAGTAGTTCCCCCCAGGT
This sequence comes from Avena atlantica, assembly GCA_910589765.1. Taxonomy (NCBI): domain Eukaryota; kingdom Viridiplantae; phylum Streptophyta; class Magnoliopsida; order Poales; family Poaceae; genus Avena; species Avena atlantica. The sequence goes on along the minus strand of OU342734.1, from coordinate 377,371,968 downwards.
GACCGTTCCGCTGCCGCCCTCCAGTGTCCTACCCGGCTACCTACTCTGCCTCGCAGGTCACACAACATGCCTTGGTACACGGAAGCGAGCTCGTGGATGCCGGGGCGGCGGCCTCGGAAGGTGGACTGCACGGGTGTCTCGGCGGTGGGACGACATGGCGGTGGTGACGGCGCGTCTCTTTGGTCCATGAGGGTGGCATGGAGCGAGCATCGGGGATTCCTGGTGGTGGCGGCACCCGGATCGCGTGTTAGAAGCTCGACTCGGGGATCGGTGGCCCGAGGAACCAAAGGCGGCGAGAGATTTCCGGGCGAAATCCTAGCGCTTCGGCGCCAACGACGGCGATGTATGCGGGTGTCGTGACCCTCTTGATGGCGTCGTTGTGGCTACCCTTGCCGTATTGGAGCTCCGGGTGAAAACCCTAGACCCTTGTGGTCTCGGCGGCGGCGCTTATTGTGTCGTTACCTTCTTAAAGACGGTGTCGTGGAGCTCCGGGTTCCTTAGTATCAAAGTTTTCGGTGGCAATCTAGATGCTTCTTAGGCTTAGTTGTTTTATCTTTCATCTTCTTGTAATTCCTCATCACTATGTATCGGTTTATCATTTAGCCTTATTTATAAAACGGAGCAAAAGCTTGTTTTAAAAAACACCACAGCATATACAAGACGCCACAAAAGCGGAACACACGACACACGCGGTGGGTTACTCAAAGCTCCATTGCCGCTCGCAAGGTGTACAGCGAAAATGTGGTACCGACGCTCAAGAAAAATAAGCATCGTCTCCAGCGCGTCGTTATGCTGCGCTTGTCACATCTTTTTGGGAGTCTGTGCGACATGGCCTTTGCCCTCTGATAAAAAGCTAGAGGCCGCCAGAGCACACCGCATGTCCTGATGGGCAATTTGCACCAAAGTAATCCAAATTTTAAAAAAAATCAGAGAGCAAACTTTGGCCAACTTTTTTTATTAGATCTAACCCTTTTTCAGCGTAGTATAAAGTGGCGCTGCACTCTATAGTACAACGCCATGACCCACGGTGCTGCACCATGACAGGTGGCGCCACACGTGTGTTCAGTTGGTGTCACGAAGTGGAATGAAATGAAATGGTTCCACACTTGAGAGCCGTTCTAGTGTTCAGTCGAGAAATGAAATGGAACAAGGTGGTTACTCAAAAGAGAATATTCTCTATAGATCCAGAATGCACTCATTCCACCAAATTGGTGGAATCTACCCGTTCCTCTATGCTAAAGTCATCCAAATGTTCTCACTATTTCTATTCTCTTGTCATCTTTTTTGCCAAATGCACCCATACATAGAACGGAACCACTTTTTTTGGCCCAACTGAATATAGAATGAAACCATTCCATTACACATTTTTTGTCATAACCAAACACAAGAACGGAACCAATCTAACATTTCATTCCACTTTGTTCCCGAACTGAACACACCCTAAAAGTGCAATGCCATGAACGACGGCGCCACTGTGTTGTGCAACGCCACGGACGATGGCATTACAAAAATGGTTAGATCTAGTAAAATTCTTTCGGGCAAAGTCCAATCTGTGAATTCCTTTTAAGTTTAGGTTATTTTGATGCAAATTATCGTCTTGACTACACTCCATCGACGCCTCCTTGTGGCGCCTCGTCTTCGTACTACACTCTGTTGGCTCCTCTGAGGTAGTCGCATCGCTAGACTGCACGCCAAGTACGCCTCCATCTCTCCTTATGTCTGATGCAAGGTGTTTGGCCGTTTGCTTCTACATGGACAACAACGACGATATAAGACAAAAGCTTCTTTGCCTCGTTTAAAAAAAACGACGAGATAATGAGGAAGCTGCCTCCGACACCAATGATCATGAACAAAATACGATTCTAGCTTGTCTTCTACAATTGCAAGCCGACTAACGATATCGTGACACCGTTCGTTTAATCCAAAACATACATGAATTAACATGTATTGCTGCCCAATCCCAACAATCCAGACCAGAGAGACAATTTTTCCAGCCCACCAAATATAACATCTTCGTTTACACCCGGCAGGATTACAACCCAGCCCAACTGGTCCAACTCCTTCTCATTTGGGCTGGAATTTTTTTCCTCCCATCTGAGTTGTGGAAGAATTCCACGACGCGACACACAGAAGCAGCGGCCGCAAATAAATAGTCACGGCCTAAACGAACATGTTTTAGGATTAATAGCGATCGGGAAAGGGAATTAGACGGGATTGGGTGACAGCTCTGGATACACCCAATCCAACTCTGGATCAGATTCACACTAGGATTCAATCCCGTATAACCGAACAAGGCCTTAAAAGTATGGAAAATGATACTGTTCCCCGGGGGATCGAACGGAACGATCCCCCGGGTCCTCGTTCGCTCACGTTACCGACCCACGACGCGAGACTTCGCTCTCGCACGTCTCCGCGTGTTTGACACGTGGCCACGAGCCCCACCTAATCTCCCGTCTCTTACCTTATCTTTTCTTCTTCCACCCGGAGCGAGAAACAAGGCTCCCGTCGAAACACCGCGCCTCCACTGCTCCACCATCTAGGCAAAATCCACGACCCTGCCATGCTTCCCATCTGGCCCGACGCCTCCCTGCTCCCTATCTCGCCCGACGCCTCCCTGCTCCCCATCTCGCCATCGCCGCCGCGTTCCCCGATCTCCCTGGCGTTCTCCATCTCGAGGGGGAGGCAGCCATGCCAGCGACCATGGAGTTTCAGCGGCGCTATAGGGAGGTCCCAGCGTGCAGATCTGGTGGCAACAAAGGGCCGTCACTCGACCTGCTCGTGCTCCGTCCTCTGGCCCAAAAATCAAGGTGCAGCCATGGTTGTGGCCGAGCCTGCTACAGGGGGCGGCCTCCTCTTCAAGAGGTGGCCCGGCCTGCTACAAGGGGCGGCCGTGAGAGGCCTCGGCAGCACACCTGCGAGAGAACGACGCCTTGCTCACAATGGCACCAGGGTTATTCCCCGCGGCGGCTATGCTACCCACGGTGTTCGGAGTTGCTTCCGGCGGCGACCTCCATTGCTACCCGTGGAGGCTCGTGTTGCTCCCCGTGGCGCTTGACTACAGGTTTTGCTACCTATGAGGTCTAGAGTTGCTACATATGGTGACCGATAATGCTACCTTGGATTGACGATGTTGCTAACAACGACTTTTGCTATCTTTTTTGGGCGAAGCGGGGATCTGATTTTGCTACATACTTGTTTATAATTTGCTATGTATTCGTTTCATTTTTGCTATATCCATGTTCTCCAAATGCTACCAAATTTTTTATATAAATTTTCGCTATAAATTTCGGCCGGTAATCCGGCGAAGTCGATTTTTTGCTATAACAACATAAATTATTTGCTACAAATGTTCTCCCATTTTGCTACATTATCATATTTTTTTTGCTACAAAGTATCCGACGAGTCTTCGGCGAATATTTTTTGCTACGGTGTCTCCGACGAGGTCTCCGGCAAGGGATAGTCTTTTTTCTATTTTCTGAGTTTGAACCGTTTTTGCTACATGTAGCAAAAGCGATCCGTTTTGTAGCAAAATTAGGACGATTTGTAGCAAAAGCGTGATTTTGGTAGGAAATAGAGGACACGTGGTTGGCTGGGGACCCGGAGATGAAAACTACAAATCCGCCGAGGGACGCAACACTGCCCTAAAAGTATCCATATTTTTTTTTGAACTTTAGGCAACTTTATTACTGAACAATAACACGGTCTTTTACAATAATTTGGATAAGACACGACGGGGGATCAACAAACCAGAAATCTCTAATCCCCTGAAGCCAACCGTGACGAGCAAGCGAATGTGCGGCCTCATTAGCTTCCCATGGACAGTGCTGAATTGTTGCCATGCCAAGCTCCCTCAGTATCAGCCTGCATTCATCAATAGTCACCGCATTCGATCCCCTATACCCTGTTGGGTTTAGGACAGCCTCAACAACTTCCATGGAGTCGGATTCTACCACAAGTGATTGTGCTCCAAATTGCTCCGCCAGTTTAAGACCCGCTAATAGGGCATGGGCCTCCATACCTGGTACATCCATTACATGCTCACTGTAGTCACAAGCAGCAGTGATGAAATTCCCACCCGAGTCTCTGATTATTGCTCCAGTTGCTCCGCACCCACTGTTCGAATCAACAGCAGCATCTACATTTAATTTGTAAACTCCAGTAGCCGGTTTCATCCATCCATGTCGACGAATTGAATTACCAGAACCCTTCATCTTTGCATAGTTTGCGACTATGCCACTGATATTTACAACCGACCTGTCTACGGTAGGGACATCATCTTTATTTTTGATTTGTCTCCTTGACCACCATATATACCAACAAGCAACCATCACCAAGGCTGGTCGATGCTCTATATTGCATGTTAACCCTCCAGGTTTGTCCGAGCATATGAGCTCCTCAAGGATCATGGACCCGGATTGATCCATTAATAGTGTCGCGTTGACACGGTCATTTAGGCCTAAGCCTCTCCAAATGTCTTGGGCTCTTGGGCACCCGAACAACATGTGTTTTAGATCCTCCGCATTGATCGAACATACTGGACAATTGACAGTTCAACCGATATGTCTGTTTGCTAAGACACAAAAGCATGGTATGATCCCATGTAGAGCTTTCCAAGTGAAAATCTGAATTTTTCTTGCCACCATAGTTTGCCAAATCTTTTTCCACACCATATGTGGTGTCGAGCTATCTGATCCATCTGATCTCTCAGCACTTCTTCTATACTCAATTCTTCACTCAATGTGATAAGCCGATTTCACTGAAAAGCAACCCGATTTACTAGGATGCCAAGCTATAAAATCATTTTGCTCATGATCCGGCAGCGGAATTTGTAGGATACGATCCACATCCACATCCCAAAAATTCCCTCTCAGCAAATACTCATCCCAGATACCAGTAATGGGATTGATTAGCTCCTCCACTCTCGACAGAACACATTGTGCTCTTGGTGATGCCACCATCCGAGTGGGGCTAGAGGGAACCCAATGATCCGACCAAATATTAATTGTGGATCTATTGCCTGGCCTCCAAATGCAACCTCTCCTGAAGGTTTTTAAACCTGACATAATACTTTGCCAAGTAAAAGACGACCCTTTCTTCAACACTGCATTGATCATATCGCCATCTGGATAGTACTTTGCTCTTAAAACTTGTGCACAAAGAGAATCAGGTTCACTCAGCAATCTCCAACATTGTTTTGCAAACATAGCTTGATTGAAGCAGTGCAAATCCCGAAATCCCATCCCTCCTTGTTTCGGGATACTCATTTTCCACCAAGCCATCCAATGCATTTTCCTTTGTGTTGTGGTGCCTCCCCACCAGAATTTTGCAATGGCATTGCATATGGCTTTACATATCTGTTTTGGTAGCTTGAACACTGACATCGCATAGGCTGGGATAGCCTGTGCAATAGCTTTCAACAGAATCTCTTTCCCACCAATGGACAAGAGCTTCTCATTCCATCCATTGATCCTCTGGCAGATCCTCTCTACCAGATGTTGGAAGCAATCGCTTCGATCAAGTCCAACCAATGAAGGTAATCCCAGATATTTGTCAGTCAGAGATTCAACAAGAATATTTAAGTGGACACATATTTCTTGTCTGACCAAAACATCTGTATTCGGACTAAAAAAGATACTAGATTTGGAATCACTTACTAGCTGTCCCGAGCTTGCACAATACATATCCAGAGCATTACGGAGTGAGGCGGCGTTGGTCATATCAGCCGACATCAAGATCAAGAATCGTCAGCAAATAAAAGGTGTGATACTAACGGTGCCCCGCAACACACTTTGATCCCTTGAATACCACCATTCAACTCCTCATACCCTAGAAGACTTGATAAACCCTCGGCACATATCAAAAACAGGTATGGCGTGAGGGGATACCCCTGCCTTATTCCTCTCGTCGGGGTAAAATTTTCCGTCTCATCCGAGTTAAACCACACTCTATAGTTCACCGATGTGACATAGGCCATAATCATATTAACCCATTCCTGATCAAAACCAAGTTTCACCATCATGTCTCGTAAAAAGCTCCACTCAACACGATCGTAGGCCTTGTGCATATCTAGTTTAACTGCACACATCCCTCTTTTTCCTTGCCTCTTATTCTTTATTGTATGAAAGGATTCATACGCAACAAGAACATTATCAGTAATCAAGCGACCTGGAACAAATGCACTTTGGGTTTTTTCAATTATCTCAGGTAGAATCACTTTCAGTCTCTTCGAAAGAACCTTTGAAATTACCTTATACACCACGTTGCATAGGCTTATTGGACGGAACTGTGTTATTACCTCCGGATTAGCAATCTTCGGTATCAATACAATAGCTGTCTCGTTCCACCCATCTGGTATGACACCAATATTTAAAGCATTTAGTACTTCATTTGTAACCTCCTCTCCGACAACGGACCAAAATTTCTTGTAAAACACCGCATGTAGACCATCTGTTCCAGGTGGTTTATTATCACCAATAATAAACATGGCCGATCTAACCTCCTCGGCCGTGTAGGGTTTAAGGAGTGCCTCGTTCATCTCAACCGTGACACGAGGTTGCACCCGATTCAGCAGTTCAGGGTTCGTCCGCTGCACCTCTGAAGTAAACAAATCAGAGAAATAATCTTTGATATGTTGATTCAAATCCTCATCTCTTTCAATTACTGCTCCATTCTCATCTTTCAAGCAAAGTATGCTATTCCTTTTACGACGACCTTCGCATAATTCTGGAAGAAAGTCGTATTTCTGTCCCCATGCAACAGCCAATCAGCCCGGCTCTTTTGCATGTAGTGCATTTCCTCCTGCTCCAATGCCACCTCAATCTTGCGAGTTACTTCTTTCTGTTCTCTGGCAGTCTCATCGCTCATCGGTCTGCTCAGAAGCTGGTCCAGCTCCTTAGTGAGCTATTTAACTTTTTTCCTCGGAGCTTTAAGCACAGTTCTATCCCACTCATGTAATTCCACATGCACAGCTGCAAGTTTCTCTACTACAGGCGCATTTGGATTAGAATGTGTCCAAGCTGTAGAAACAACATCTCCAACCTTCTCTTCTTTTAACCATCTACCCTCAAATCGTTTCCGATTACTCTTCCTGTTTGAGGTAACCACATAAGTTTCAGTATCAACCATGATAGGTCGATGGTCCGACCCTGTAGTCGTGAGATTATGGACCCCCGTGTGTGGGTAAAGCCCCGACCATCCGGAATTACCAACAACCCTATCTAATCTCTCCCGAAGCATACCACGTTTCCATGTAAAAATATCCCCAATATACCCAAGGTCCTCCAATCCGCAATCTGCAAGGCAGTCACGAAACGCTTGCATATAAGACAGAGGCCTCGGTGCTCCTCCCTCCTTCTCTGATTCAGACAGAATTTCATTCATATCTCCCATCACCAACCACGGTAAGCTAGCCTGTCTGTGTAGATCACGAATATACTGCCATGTCTTGTGTTTGTGTCGCCACACAGATTCCCCATATAACCCCGTGAGTCTCCAATCTCTCTCCGGGGTACCACCAGAAACCAACACATCAATATAGTTCTTATGTTGGTATTTCAGCTGAATACTAATATGTTGATCCCACAACAGCATCAGTCCTCCATCTCTACCGTTGCTAGGCACCACGATTTTATGTGCGTACCCAAGCTTCAAACGAAGTCTCTCCCCACCTTCTCTGTCAAGATGTGTTTCAGACAGAAAAAGTACATCAGGCCTATGCTGCCTCCGGATATCCAGAAGCGATCTCATTGTCGAAGGATTGCCAGCCCCCCGACAATTTAGCCAATAGATTTTCATTGCTCCTGGCGGCACTCCTCGAGGGAGCCCGCCAATATCAAGTTATGTTCATCTGCTTTTCGCCGCTTCGGCTGCTGCACTTTCTGTGGGGTCGTCTCTCCCACAGATTTTCCTTCTATACTTTCCACCACATTGTCAACGTAAGACGGTGCCATTAAAGCCAGAGTATCACTCTTCTTGCCCTCTCTAACTCCAATATCACGTTTCCTCAACCAGCGTGTATCAGGGTTATCACGTTGGGTTCCAACCTGAGTGTCATCCTCATCCATATTATCTTGTGTTTGGTTAAACCCCGACCGACCACCTCGGCCCCTTCCACCTCTACCTCTTGCAGAACTTGCATAAGGCTTTGCAACAAATTCCTTCTTTGGTTGATACCAGAAGTCCTCTTGAGGGACCATCATAAAGTCACCGTACTGGAATTTTGCAGAGTCATGTGCGCCATCCCCACATTCATCAGCAACATGTCCAATAACCCCGCACTGAGCACAAAAGCGCGACATCTTCTCATATAGTACTCCAAACTTCTGTGGTGCTTTACCAGGATCCACGCTACCTGTTAGCCACCGTAGCAGAGACTTCTTCAAATCAATCCTTACATAAACCCTCACAAACTTCACGTAATTCACTCCGTTCATCCCCAGCTCCACCTCCAAAGGGTCCCCCAATTTCTTGGCCAACAGCTTAAGACCAGATCCGGCAAACCCATGATCCGAACCCAGACTCTAATCGAGTCGAGCGGAATTGATTCAATGTTCATTAGTCCATCATACTCCTCCACCACCACTGCATTGCGCCGGAACAACCACGGACCGCCATGCATGGCTGTTTTCCAATCGCCCAAGCACTTGAACTGAGCAACGAACGGCATCCAGTTCACGGAAAATCACCTCCTGTGCAACCGCCCATGCAATTTGCATCTTTTGGTAAAAAGCTGTGTGGCTAAAAGACGTCTTCGAGCAAACCCTAATTATCACCGCCCACTTCATGGACGATAGGTTTACCTCTGCCAGATCGTCAATGGCCTCCTCCTCTTCAGCAGTGATCTCCAGTCTATTGAGCATGTCCTCAATATTCTCCGTAGACCCTGAGGGATCTGCCTTAGCGCGGTCTTCCGCCGCCTTCGGGGTGTCCCCCGTCGCTTAGTTTCCTTGTTAATTTGGCAGATTGCGCCCTAAAAGTATCCATTGCATGTATCGGTAACGAAAGAATTGTATATTTGCTTGCCGAGCCGATACTCCTACTACTAGAAGGCGGGCCGCCGTGCGATGGCCCATGGGCGCGCGGGCCGTGACCTCGCCTCCGACGCCGGCGAGGCACACACGGCCATTACGATTCCGGACTAGCTAATCCGACCAGGCGATACAGTGTAGCGGTACCAGTGCCGTACAGACATCGGCGCGACAGGGAGAATAACGGGGCAGATAAATGCAGGGCGTAGCAGCCCATCTACCTGTCCTCCATGGCGCTGCCGACCTGCCGTGCCGTGTGCCCGTGCCCTGCCCTGGTAACCGGCTCATGTGCTGTCCCATGTCACTCACAGGATCGGGACGGACGTGCGACTGGTGCCTCTGTGATCCGAGTTAAATGTCGCGGCCACTTTTTTGGCTGGGGACCTGGCCGGTGGCCGTGGGGTGGGCCGTGGGGGGCAGCGCAACGTGCCGCCGGCCGTGAAGCGCCGCTGGCAGATATGACCATTGCAGCTGCGTGCGTGCGTCGTCCATCCCCATGCCTGCCGCTCTGCCCATTGGATCGATCTAGCACGTGCCAGTGCCACGGAGGGAGGGCAGGTCGGTCGGTGCCTGCGAGGGGCCACTGAAAGTTCGGTCGGTGTGTGTGTTGCCCGATACTGAAGAAACAGTTCGGGGTGGAGAGTAGACGGAGTCCGTCTACAGGACGTGTGCTGCATAGCAGGGTTAGACCATAGACGAAGTGCAGTTGAATCGATACGTCAGTTCGCCAAAGTGATACAGTACATAATCGCATATATGTACATCCACATTCAAGTTTGCGCGTGTACGTCGCGAGGGGCGTCACCGACTGATCCAGGAATAAACATGGCAGTACAAGTGTTTGTGGGCATTATTGGCACTTTTCGCCTGACAATGATACAGTATTTCGTGAATGCATTCATTCACGATCGGTGCATCTCCCTATGTCTATGTACGGAAATCACCGGCGTAGTACTATGTTGGCGGTGGACGCATGTCGCAGCATGTCAAACCACATGTCGGCAGGCAGGAAGAGCCCGACGTGCTACACGGGACAAGGTAGGTAGGACTGTTGGAACAAACCGACTGGCCGGTCCTAAGGCTATTCCACACCCGAGAAGAAGACTAGTAAAAGGCACACACAGTATAAAGTAGACGACACAGGGAACAAAAAGAAACTTTATTGAAAAACTCTCTCGGTAACTCTCGTACGCAGATTGTTCCTCTATTTATAGGCTAAAGGGGATACGATACCCACATGGGTCAACCCTAGCCTGGTAGAGGCCACACCGAGTGGGCCTCTACCGGCCCAGTTTTTCAACACTCCCCCTGGGTATCTTATCTGTATAACCATGGCTTAAAACTTCAAAAAACCCAGTGGGAAAAATATAAAGAAATGCACACGGTATACTTCTTGCTATGTTGCACGAATTGCCTCATTAAAAACCTCATGTGAGAAACTTCATAAAAACTCACTAAGGGAAAACGAGTACAATTCACTTAACTATAAAGTTGAGTACTCAATCATCGGGATCAAGATTTCAGCGATAAGTTTGTGAAGATTCTCCCCCTGAACCTTGCATCTCCCTAAGTCTCATCATGCCGATCCCTCGGACACATCTCTCGAAAGAAGACGCTGGCAATGATTTAGTGAACAAATCAGCGAGATTTTTCACACGACTTAGTATGCAAGACTTTCACTTCGTTCATCGTTTGCAACTCATGTGCATAGAAGAACTTGGGGTTTATATGCTTTGTGAGATTGATCTTCACGTAACCCGTCTGGACTTGTGCAACACAAGCGACATTATCTTCATAGATAATTGTTGGGGTTTGTACGGTGTTCAGTCCACATGACATCTGGATGTGACTGACTACTCGTCGAAGCCATACACATTCTCGTGATGCTTCATATAATGCTATGATTTCCGAGTGGTTCGTCGAAGTTGACACAAGAGTTTGCTTAGACGATTTCCAGGAAATAGTTGTTCCACCACAAAGGAAAACATATCCAGTCTGCGACTTGGATGTATGCAGGTCCGAAAGGTACCCAGCATCTGCATAGCCTACAACAGATAGGTCTTGGTTCTTTTGGTAAAACAAGCCAAGGTCATTTGTCCCTTGTATGTACCTAAAGATGTCGTTAACGCCTTTCCAATGCCTCTTGGTAGGCTTAGAACTGTACCTTGCAAGCAAATTGACGGCGAATGCAATATCCGGCCGTGTACAATTTGCGAGGTACATAAGTGCGCCAACTGCACTTAAGTAGGGGAATTCCGGTCCCAGAATTTCCTCCCCCTCTTCTTTAGGCCTGAACGGGTCCTTGTCTTGCTGCAAAGATCTTCCGACAATCGGGGTCTTAGAAGGATATGTCTTTTCAAACCCAAATCCTTTCAACACCTTCTGGGTGTAGGCCGACTGGTGAACTAGAATCCCAGCAGGGGAATGCTCAAGTTGCAGACTGAGGCAGAACTTGGTTTTGCCTAAGTCTTTCATCTCGAATTCCGACATCAGGTAGGAACTCGCTTCCTCAATATCGTCAGGTGTACCGATTATATTCAAATCATCCACGTACACCGAGATAATACAGAAACCATCATGGGGTCTCCGTATAAAAACACATGGGCAATCTTCATTGCTCGCGTAGCCCTTCTGATGAAGGAAATCGCTTAAACGATTATACCACATCCTACCTGACTGTTTTAGTCCATACAATGACTTCTTAAGCTGAACACTGTATAAGCTCATGTTTTCTCTATCCTGGTTCGGGACAGGGATACCTTCTGGTACTTTCATGTATATGTCTGAATCCAAGTTACCATATAGGTAAGCGGTGACAACATCCATTAGTTTCATTTTTAAGTCCATGTTTACTGCCATTGAGATCAAGTATCTAAAGGTAATTCCATCCATGACTGGGGAGTAATTTTCCTCAAAGTCGACACCTGGTCGCTGAGTGAAACCTTGAGCAACGAGCCTTGCTTTGTACCTTATTACTTCATTATTCTCGTTTCTCTTTCGAACAAAAACCCACTTATGGCCAACAGGGCAAATGTGGGGAGGAGTTAGACAAACAGGTCCAAATACCTCTCTTTTGTTTAACGATAATAATTCAGCGGTAATTGCCTTCTGCCAATCTTTCCAATCCGACATTTTCTTGCAATCAGCGAGTGTGTTAGGCTCAGAGTCAAGATCTATGATTGAGGCAATTTTCTTGGCAAAATTAACGTTGACATTTGCCATGGCTCGGTTGTATGACTCGCCCGAATTAACATAGTTAATGGCCATTTCGTCATGGAGTGCATCAAGTTGGAGATATGCCCTAGAGGCAATAATAAATGTAGTTATTATTATATCTTTGTGTTTATGATAAATGTTTACATTCATGCTATAATAGTATTAACAAGGAAACATTAATACTTGTGTGATTTGTAAATTTAAATTGAAGTCCCTAGTATAAGCCTCTATACATCACTAGCTTGTTGTTTGATAAATGATTGTGGTTTCCCTATCATGGACATTGAGATGTTATTAACAACAAGATCATATCGTTAGGAGAATGATATGGTGGACATACTCCTATAGATAAGCGTAGCATAAAGATCAAGTCATTTTAATAGTTCAATTGCTATATGCTTTCTGATACATAGTAATCTAATTCCTTCGACCATGAGATCATGCATATCACCTTTACCGGATGGATGCTTTGATGACATCAAACACCACACCGTGACTGGGTGGCTATAAAGGTGGCATTAAGTGTTCAGAAAGTATTGGTTGAAAACCATGGATCAAGAGTGGGATTTGTCCATCCATATGATGGATAGATATACTCTGGGCCCTCTCGGTGAAATGTCATCCAATTAGCTTGCAAGCATGTGACTGGCTCACAAGGGATCACATATCACGGGAACGAGAAAAGAGTACTTATCGGTAACGAGGTTGAACTAGGTATGCAGAGATACCGACGATCATAACCTCGGATAAGTAAACTATCGTGAGACAAAGGGAAATTGATATCGTATGTAAGTGGTTCATTCGATCGCAAAGTAATCGTAGAAATATGTGGGAGCCATATGAATTTCCAGATTCCTCTATTGGTTATTGTTCGGAGAAGTGTCTCGATCATGTCTGCATAATTCACGAACCGTAGGGAGACACACTTAAGGATTCGACGTTGTTTGAGTAGTTATGGAATGATGAGAAAGAGACCGAATGTTGTTCGGAGTCTCGAATGGGATTCAGGATATCACGAGGAGATCCGGAATGGTCCGCAGAATAAGATTCATATAAGGAAAGTCCTGTTTCGGAGATGGAGAATGGTTCCGGTGTTTTCATCGGGAATGTTCTAGAAGGTTCCGGAATGTCCGGCACTCCGGGGGGGGAAGGGTACATGAATGTGTTATATCAAGTTGATATGATTGCATCATGTACTCGGTGTCATCGTTGTTCAAAATAGAGGGTTTATTCAAATCCTAGTTTGAAAAGTCAAACGGCTAGTTTGAAAGTCAAACGACAAGTTTTGGAAAGAGGAGGAGGAGTAGGAAACCGAGTTGGGGAGGGTTTCCCTCCTCCAACCGGCGGCGCACCACCCAAGCCGAGTTGGAGAGGGACTCCCCACCCTCCCCTTGGCCGGCCGGCCCCTCCACCTATATAAGGAGGGGCAGGGCTCCCTCCAAGAGACACACAAGTCCCTTGCCCCGAAAACCCTAATCCTAGTCGCCGCCGCCCTCCAAGCCGCCGTCGCCTAGGGATCTCCTAGCCGCCGACTTGGGCACCACCAAGCCCTAGTCGCCGGATCTAGCACCTCTTCCTTGGCGTGTCTAAACCCTAGATCGTCGAGGGATTTCTCATAGCCCACCATACTCGCTCCGGCTTAAGGCGAAGCCCTGCGGGATCTCCCCTCTACTTCAGGTGCCACGCCGTTGTGCTGCCGGAATCGTGAGGAGAGTGCTACAACCTCCGCTGCCTGCTGGAACAAGGGAGAGGAAGGTCTTCGTCGAGTACCGAACGTGTGACCGACTGCGGGAGCGCTGCCGGAACGCAGCGCCGGAAGGATCGTCTACGCGATCTTGAGATAGGGAAGAGTACGACTACATCACCCACGAGAATCCGCTCTCGTTAAACACTTTGGAATCTTCGAGGGTGAGTTATTCCATCGACTTGTTGCTACAATCTAGTAGATAGATCTTGGCTTGTTTGTTTGTATGCGGTAGAAATTTTTTGTTTTCCATGCTACGAAACCCTACACACCAGGCACATCCTCTTGCTCCACCGGATTTCCCAATCCAGGAGCTAGGTCTTTTAGCTTTCCTGCTCCGATGTGTGCGCACACAACTTCACTGGGTATTTCCGATATAGGAAAGTTCAAGTCCGGAATTTCGTGCACTGAAATATCCGTACTCGTGCCAGGTCTCAACTGGCTCCCCTCAACAGGGGCAGACTGTAATAAATCTCTCTTATCCTTTTCTTCGGGTGTCCCCGGGTACTTGGGATTTGAGAAACCGCAATCCGCGTCCTCTTAGGACTTGGAGCAGGAGCGGGTATACCATCATTTTTCTTTGGTATTTCAACTCTTTCCGGTGCATTGCGTGCATGCACATGCGACTTTGTCACAGTCTTTAAATCACTAAAATGATCGGGCAGTTGATTCGCTAGGGAATGCAAATCTAGTATCTTTTGGACTTCTCTATTAGTCTCAACAGTGCGCGGGTCATGAGAGTGGATCCCCGTAGCTTTCCACGTGATTTATCGACTTTTGTCATCTAGGGGTTGATTACCTCCCCCCAAAGTCGGGAAAAGATCCTCGTTAAAAATGCAGTCAGCAAAACGGGTCGTGTGACAGTCACCTATCAAGGGGTCCAAGAACCTGATTATGGACACAGTCTCATAACCAACATATATCCCCGACTTACGGAGCGGTCCCATTGCTGATCGCTGGGGTGGTGGTATAGGTACATATACCTGGCAGCCGAACCTACGTAGGTGGGAAATTTTCGGTGCCGACCCTTGCGCAAGTTGGATGGGAGAGTGGATGTTGTAGGCTTATGGTCGAAAGTTGATGAGATTAGCGGCGTGTAACACCACGTGTCCCCAACATGTAGTTGGTAAATTACAACCCTGAAGGAGTGGTCTGGAAATGAATTTAATTCTTTTAATCAATGCCTCCGCAAGTCCATTTTGAGTGTGGACATGCGGTACAGAGTGCTCAAGTTTGATTCCAGTTGCCATGCAATAATCATCGAATGCCTTTGAAGTAAATTCTCCGGCATTGTCCATTCGAATAGACTTTAAACGATAATCAGGGAATTTATTCCTTATTTGTATGATCTGGGAGATCAACTTTGCAAAAGCATGGTTCCTTGTTGACAGGAGGCAAACATTGGACCATTTAGAGGAAGCATCGATGAGCACCATGAAGTACCGAAACGGCCCTGAGAGGGGCTGAATTGGACCACATATATCCCCTTGAATGCGTTCCAAGAACGCGGGGAGTTCATCCTTCACCTTTAGGGGGGACGGTCTAATGATCAATTTCCCCGTAGCGCATGCGGAGCACACGAAATCATCGGGATTCAGGAAATTTTTCACATTAACATTATGACCGTTCGAGTTGTTAATTATATTTCTCATCATCCTAAGACCGGGGTGGCCTAACCTATCATGCCAAAGGCAGAATAGTTCGGAGCTTCTAAAGACAGTCTTAAGGGTAGTGTAAATAGGTGGTGCTACTATCTTAGTGTAGTACAGCCCAATAGCTAATGAAGGGAGTCTTTCGACAACATGTTTACCATTTTCGTCGCGCTTGGTAATGAGTAGGATCTCCTTTCCATTCTCATCATCATCGGTTTCGACATGGAAACCATTTGCGCGGATGTCTCTAAAACTTAAGAGAGTACGAGTCGACTCCGGATACAACAATGCCTCTTCAATGATCAGAGTTGTTCCATTTGGGAGTATGATAGTTGCTCTTCCGGAGCCAACTACATTCGGACCGCAGCCGGCGATCATCATTATGTTACCAGGGTTTTTGGTAATGGACTCAAAATACTTTGTTTCTCTCAAGATGGTATTGGTGGTGCCGCTATCAGCAAGGCACATTTCCTCCATTTGGGCGCCACACGCGTTCTAAAATATAGTGCCTAATTAATATAATGGAGCGAGGAAGTTGATACATCAAGTAAGTAAAACACATAGACATTTCAGAACATCACATAATCAAATAATGGAATAAATGAATGAAATAAATGTCATCCAATCGCCGAAAATAAGTGTTATGCTCTCATAGAGCTTACAACCATATCGAAAAATATTGTATCTGATTATGGCGGGGAAAAAAAGGAATCATCTCAACAAAAAAAAGGAGCTCAGGTGGATTCTGCAAAGAAACCACCAAGCTCAGCCAGTATCTCAAGGTCAGTGGGCTTCTCTTCGTTGGCCATCATCATTGACAAGGGGCCTAGCTGAGGCGGAGGGGGCACGACGTGCTCAACCTCCATGGGCACAGCGGCGTCCGTGGGGACCGCCGAGGATGCTACCACTTGTGCTACGTCCTGCGCCACTACGTGCGCGACGTTCTGCATAGGCGCCGCTCCGGGCGCCAGTGGTGCCTCAACCTGGACAAGATGTGCCTCGCGCGCCTTCTTGTTGGCCTTGAACGCGTCCACGACGTGTTTAGGGGCCAAACACTGCCTGGAGAAGTGAGTCTTGGAGCCACAGCGGAAGCAGTCCTGGGGCCTCGCCTCCCCCTTGCCCGCCTTGCGTTGCTTGGCCGGGTTGGAGGAGTTGGGGCCCTTCTTGCCCTTCTTGCCTCTCTTCTTGTGGATGGGCTTACGCACCTTGTAGGCACCAGCATTGGCCTCATAACTTGGCCCCCCTGCGAAGGGTTGCGCGGAGAAGTTCTTTTTCAGAACATTATCCTGCACCTCGGCCACCTGGAGAGCATCAATAAGCGCTGCATATTCCGTCAATCCTTCCTGGTGAAAGTTTCACGAGGACTGGATGTTGTCCGGATGGAATGTGGAGAGGGTTTTGTCTATCTTCTGCTGGTCGGTGGTACTGGTCCCACATAGCTGAAGAATAGTACAAATCCGGTGCAACCTGGAGTTGTACTCTCCCACCGTCTTGAAGTCCGCAAACCTCAGACGTATCCAATCTGCCTCCGCCTGTGGCTGAATGGTGTACTTCAGCCTAGAGAACCGCTTGTTGAGGGCGGTCCAAAGGGCAGAAGCACTCCGTTCTGCCATGTACTCGTTCTTGAGAGTCTCACACATGTGATGGCGGAGGAAGTGCAGGGCTTTGGCGTTGTCCGCCGGGATGGTTTTGCTGGGGGGCCGTCAGGCTCCCCTCAATCAACGCATCCTTAATGCATCGACCCTCGAGGACGATCTCAACGTCCGAGGCCCAAGTCAGGTAGTTAAGCCCATCCTGGGTCAACTCCGGGAACTCGCGGCTGACGATTCCGGTCATCTGTAATTTATGCAAAGTGTGTAAGATTACAGCAGGTAATCGGTTGCATAAATGCGATAATCGATACAATAATTCCAATATGACGGCGTTCCAAAATTTAATGTAAAAACGGTACAAGCTATCTATGAGATAAAAAGTATTAAAAACATGCGTTAATTAATGACTATAGTAAAACATAGTTCAAAAGCTTGTATAAAATCGGACCGAAAAACAGAGCAGAAACGGTCCAACAACATAAAAATTGGCATAAAAATAGCCAAAAAACGCGTGGTCGCCCGTGGACCGGCCCACCCCACACCGTCCCTGCCCGAAAACGGAGGAACAGAGCACTGGTGTGCTCTCGAGTGGGGCGGCGGCGGCAGCAGGCCGCACTGGTGGCGGGACGAGGGCGAGTGGGGTGGGGCGGCATGCGCGGCGGCGGCCAGCAGGGCCGGCGCGCGCGGCGGCGCAAGGCAGCGGCGGCCGGTGGCCCGTGCGCGACGCAGCGGCCAGCGCGGCGGCAGGCACGCGTTGGGCGGCGCGGCGCAGCGGCCAGCGCGGCGGCAGGCACGCAGCGGGCAGCGGCCGGGCGGCGCACTGCGGACGCGCGCGCAGCGCGCAGCGGCAGGCACGCAGCGGGTGGCGGCCGGCCGGCGCACTGCGGACGCGCGCGCAGCGCGCAGCGGCAGGCACGCAGCGGGCGGCAGTCGGGCGGCGCACTGCGGTGGACGCGACAGCGCGCGGCGGCATGGCGCGGCGCACGCGCAGCGCGGCCGAGGCGACGGCCAGCTCGCGGCGCACACGCGGCGGCCAGGGGGCACTCGCGGCGGCACAGCGGCCAGCTCGCGGCGCACAAGCGGCGGCGCAGCGGCCAGCAAGCGGCGGCTAGGGGCGGGGCCAGCAGGGCCCGCGGCGAGCGGCGAGCGGGCAGGGGCGCCGGCGGCCAGCGGGGCCTGCGGGGTGGGCGCGAGCTGCGGCTGTTAGCCGCCATGGCTGCTTCAAGATTAGAATGTGTCCGTACAGTTTATAAAAAAAATGGATCGATTTGATCTAAAAACAGTCAAGATCAGCCCGATCTGCTAAAAAAATCCAGATCGGCACAGCAGGTGCACGCATCGACGGTACAGTCAACAAATTTCTAATCTGGGAGTGATTAGATCGACATTGGTCAGCGACAGCAGGTCAGCTCGACTCCCAAAAAGAAAAATCCGCACCTAAGATGGGATCTGATCTAAGATCTAAACGCAAATCTTGAAAGGAAAACGCGAGACGAATCCATTTTTGCGGTCAGATTTGTGTTATCTTCAACGAAAGCCTGCGTGATGCAGGCTCGACGGTGGCTTGACGGAGGCTCGACGGAGAGATACGTGCTGATAACGTGTTGGAACACCCCCTGCCGACTGTCCGGTCCCGAGGCTGTTCCACACCCGAGAAGAAGACTAGTAGAAGGCACACGGTATAAAATAGATGACACAGGGAACAAAAGGGGACTTTATTGAAAAACTCTCTCGGTAAACTCCCGTACACAAATTGTTCATCTATTTATAGGCTAAAGGAGGATACGATACCCACATGGGCCAACCCTAGCCTGGTAGAGGCCACACCGAGTGGGCCTCCACCGACCCAGTTTCCCAACAAGGACAACCGTCCTATTTTGATTTTTCACAAAAAGTTTTAGACGACTTATTTTGTAGATCCAGTGTGAATAACATTGGTTGTCTTACATATGTTTACCACTCTTTTCTTTTCTTATTATGAGCATGAGGATATACGAGATAATCTTTAGCTATTCATTATTCATATTCGGTGAATTGAAAACTTGAAAAAATTCATATTTGAAAGGCACGTCATCTTTCCATCCCTTTATCGCATAATTGAGTTGGCATTGATTTTTATCGGTGGCGACAACCATCGAAAAGGCTTTCTAGACGACCAACATCATCAAGACTTACTTAGTGTTACAGTCATCCCAACTACAGGTCACGATCACTTAGAGAGTCGCCCTCCTTTTCTTCTCCTCGCTACAGATCTGAGGGGCGATTTTGAGAGTCCACCGTCGATTCACCTCTTCCGCCGGTGAGGCGTGGGTTCCCTCTCCTCCAACGGCGGGAGGTGGGGGAAGCCCGTCTCACGGCGTGTATTTATGGTAGGGTTTGGCAGGTGTCTGGCCGGCGGCGCTTTAGAGGCGGAGGTGTTGTTGGTTCGTCTCTTGTCCGCACAGATCCCCTCCGGCGGTGGCGTTCCCTGGGGCTTCACCGACCTGCGCGCGACTTTCCCTGCACCACGGCCAGATCCAGGTATGCGGTGGATCTGGATGCAGTTCAATAAGAGGATGATATAGAGGTTCTTCGCGACGGCGCCGGCGTTCCCGACAATAGTCTCTTCGGAGGCGGTGCTTGATGACTTCCCGTCTGCGGTGTGGTGGGCTCCGGCGATCCAATGTTTGGGGAGCTTCAGCAGCGGCGCGCCATCGTCAGCTCCGGCTCGTCGTCATCGTCGGGATCCAGAGGGCTTCCTTGTAATTTTTCCTTTGTTTCTGGACCTTTCTATAAGTTTGGAGAATTAATATATCATCCTTTTTGCAAAAGAAAAAACACATAATCAAGACTTACATGTGCTACAGATGTCCGCGATGGCTTCTTGTGACTTGATCGTGTGCTACATCGAGCGGGGATGTTCAAAAGTCTCGATCGATAAAATTATAGATTTATCAAAATACTCGCTCGATATATGGTAGAGCTTTGACATTGCCCAGGACTTTTATACGTCATTAAAGCTTTACTGTTAATACATTTATAGAGTTTTGACATTGCCTAGTAGGACTTCTATATGTCATTAAAGCTTCATTATTGATATGTTTATATGTTCTACTTATTTTTTTTCATTGGTTGATACATGTATCAACTTTAAGTGATCCGTGATGTAATATTTGTGAATGTTTGAACGTTTAATAAAAGGTTTTGTGCATCAACCGATGTAGAGGCCGGGTTTCACTCCCCTATTTGATTTTTTTTAATATGTATATCTATTTTTGATATACTAAGCGATAATGTAAGAATTGTGTATAGCATTTCTCTCTTGAAACTACTTTGATATTTGCATGAAATTTTAGAGTTCCCTCTATCTTAAATATTTGCGTCCTCTGTCGCCGCATGTGTGTACGTCTCAGGTTGCTAACGCACCGTGACGTGAAGGGCTTACATGCATGTTATCATCGATCAGTCAGCTATTCCATTTCTTGCCGTGCTTAATTAGTTATTAATGCAACATGTGCTACAAATCTTGGTCTGCAGAACATGGTGAATTCATACCGAATCAGAAGGGATTATTTCGCACACGATTTATGTAGCTGGATCTCTTTCTTCTCAAAGAACTTACTACGTAGCAGATTGTGAAGTTAATCTGACGGTTTGATGTATGCAAGTGCAAATGCAAATGACACCCCGCGCGCTCTTTTTTTCTGACGTATTTACAAACGCGCGCTCCTTTTCGGTTGGGTACAGAGAAAGAAGATACCACTTGGCTTGCTGGACCAAATGAAGAGCAGTGAGAAAACAACTTCATTTTAGTCCCACATCGGGGAGCTTAGGGAATGGGAACCTCCTTATAAGAAGGCCAGGACGAGTGGGAGGCGTGCCAGAAATGGAGGCACACCCGACACATGAGCAGCAAGCTCGTGTTGTGGCGGTGACATGTGCGGTATGCACATTTAGCAGTAAAACCCTAGAATTAACCAAATCCGCCTTGAAGTAACCGTGATAGCGCATGATACATGCGCTTGGCTATCCCAAAATAAACTTTTGGGCCTGCTAGTAACTACGTATCATTTGGATAGAGGCCCGGAAGCAAGCTAATTGCAGTCACATTTTCCACACCAGAGCCAAGTGTTATTCATGACCTTATGAGTTATGACACTTTTTACCCAGCTAATTTGCTAAAGAAGAGTTTGTCACGTAGAAAAACTTATAATTTAGATTCTACATCTCGCATATACTTTTGTTTTCACTATCTTGCAATAGTTTGTTCAAAAAGTACAGTGTTGTCTCACCATTAAAAATCATATTTCTTGGTCAACTATACTTTTTTTATTTTATTTAAAAATGCTTTATTTTAACCAGCTTATAAAATGTGGGACAAATGTTTAGTTCCATATTGCTATTTGAAGGAAAGTTTAACCAACTTATAAGGGAGCTCTTCCACCATTTGATAAAAGAATAAGAAAAAGAGAGACATACACACACTCCATCGCTTGGCTCGCCCTGACACGCGCGACACGGGTTGTGTGCTGCGAGAATCTCGCCAAGCCAACTTTTTTTTAATGGAATACATATAGTTTGTGGGGAAATGATTATGAACTAAGTGGTTGTTCAGCTGCAGTCGATGCCTGTTCGGTTCACCTCCTGGCACCTTGTTTCGTCTCCTCGTGCAACATGTTCACCTCCTCTACTAGTGCCTATATAAGAGAGGTTGCTCCTCTCTGCTGAAAACATACATTTGCACCTCCACTTCTAGAGCATTGCGCTCCTACATGATCTTTCCTATCTTGTGGCGTGCACCGTGAGCCGAGACAGTAGGCCTTTGAGACCCTGCTGCTTGGAGTCCTGTACGGGAGAATGGCGATAAGGTTTTTGGAGAGCGCTACTGGCTTCATCACGAACTCCTTCACGGATAGCGACAACACTGATGTCTTCCCAACGATGACATCTTCCCCGACATCAACAACCTCTTCCTCAACGACATCGCCCACGACACGACGGTGCCAACATCAACATGGGTGTTTCTTCTGTTGTGCTATATACCATCTTCCTTATCTTGGTCAGATAATATGTCGTTTGCTATGGCTTGTTGTAGGTCTAGACCTTGTTCAGATCTTATCTCAAGTTCTATGTTCCGCAATCCTCTTAGATGTATGTTTTAATCTTTACCCGCTACATCACCTAACTAATTTATTTTCTATTATTCTATTCATGCTTTTTCTACCGTTTATTTTGGTTAATTCACTTGGTAAATTGCTCTTTTACTCAACATATTCTAGTCAGAAACTAACTCTTTTTGTTTGCAATATCTAATTCTCAATCTAAAAACACGACACTAAACAATATCCTAAGTCAGTTATTTAAGGAGGAATTGGGGAAATTTAGGCCATTTTTTCTCTACTCAAGAGACTTATTTTGTAGATTTAGTGTGAATAACATTGGTTGTCTTACAGATATTTATCACTGTTTTTTCTTATTATGAGCATGAGGATATACAAGATGATCTTGAGCTATTCATTATTCATACTAGGTGGATTGGAAACTCATACATTTTCTTTATATTTGAAAGGCACGTCATATTTCTTGCGCTTTATCACATAATTGAGATAGCATTGATTTTTATCGGGTGACGACAACAATCAAAAGAGCTTTCTCAATGACAAACATCATCGAGACTTGGTTGTGCTACAAGATTTCTATGATGGCTTCTTGTGACTTGATCATGTGCTACATCTAGCGGGAATGTTCAAACGTCTCAATCGATAAAATTACAGATTAATCAAAATATGTAAGAGCTTTGACATTGTCTAACGTCGTTAAATCTTTATAATTGATATGTTTGTAGAGCTTTGACATTGTCTAGGGATTCTATACGGCATTTGATCTTCACTATTGATATGTTTATAGGTTCTACTTATTTAAACATTTTTCTACTTTTCATATACTAAGTGATAATGTTAGAATTGCATATACTCCCTCCGTTCAACATAAGACATTCTAGCATTTTTTTTAAACACACGTACCCAAACATGTTTTAGTATGTAGATTCACTCATTTTGAAGTGTATTTAGATCACTTTGGAAAATCTAAAAAGTCTTATATTAGTGAACGGAGGCAGTGATATTATTCTCTTGGAACTATTTCTATACGTATTTGTATTATTTTCAGAGTTCGCTCAACTTTTAAAAAATATACATCCTCCACCACTGCATCTGTACCGTACGTCTCCAGATTGCTAACGCATCCTGAAGGGCTTAGACCAACCACACTGTATGTGAAAAGCGGTTCAAATGCTCCTATGAATCGGTTCCATACTGTGCAGCGAACCAATTCAATGTGTCAGAGCAGAGAAGCGGATGAAAATTTTGGTTCGCTTTTCTCCTGCTTTTGTGGGCCCAAGTGTCAGATTTGTGAGTGAAAGACTAATACATGCATGAAAAGTCTTCTGAACAATGGGCTCCACTATCGATTCAATACACTGCAGCGACAATGCATCGATTCGCTTTTTTTCTTTGAATCGAACAGACGGTGTGGTTGGTCTTACATGCATGTTATCATCGATCAGTCAGCTATTCCATTTCTTGACGTGCTTAATTAGTTAATATTAATGCAACATGTGCTACTCCAAAACTTGGTCTGGAGAACATGATAAATTCATACGGAACCAGAAGAGATTATTATTTTGCACACGATTTATCTAGCTGGATTTCTTTTTTCTCAAAGAACTTATTACTACGTACCAGATTCTGATGTTAATCTGACGATTTGATGTATGTGAATGCAAATGCAACTCTCCGTGCGCTCTTTCTTCTGACGTGCTTACAAACGCGTGCTCCCTTTCGGTTGTGTGCGGAGAAAGACGATACCACTTGGCTTACTGGACCTAATGAAGAACAGTGAGAAAGCAACTTCGTTTTTAGTCCCGCATCGGGGAGCTTAGGGAATGGGATCCTCCTTATAAGAAGGCCAGGACGAGTTGGAGCCGTGTCCAAAATGGAGACACACCCAACACATGAGCATCAAGCTCGTGTTGTGGCGGTGACATGTGTGGTATGCACATTTAGCAGCAAAACCTTGGAATTAACCAAATCCGCCTTGAAGTGATTGTGATAGCGCATGATACATGCGCTTGGCTATCCCAAAAAATCTTTTGGGCCTGCTAGTAACTCGTATCAATTGGATAGAGGCCCGGAAGCGTACGTTCATCACACATTCAAGTTTGCGCGTGTACGTCGCGAGGGGCGTCACCGACTGATCCAGGAATAAACATGGCATTACAAGTGTTTGTGGCACTTTTGGCCTGACATGATACAGTATGCGTGAATGATCCGGTGCATCTCCGTAGGTCAGCATGTCAAACCAGGTGGGCAGGCAGGAAGAGTCTGACGTGTTACAGGGCGGAGCTCTCGTGGGCACGGTACGACAGCCCTATTTTGTTTTTTCACAAAAAGTTTGTAATACACGTGTATCTCCGACGTTTTTACGAGAAAGTTATGCTATTTCCTTCAATCCAAATTAATTGACTCAAGTTTGTATAAATTCGGATGTATCTAGCCATGTTTTAGTGTAGATATATTCGAATCTAGACAAACTTAAATCAAATAAATTGGTTTGGAGGGACTAATATTAGTGAACACCGCTTAAAACGGACTTCGAATTTGAAACATTGACTATGTCTAGACTAATCATTAATTCAATAGCTAATTCTCAATCTAAGAAAAATAAGACACTAAAAATATTCTAAGTGGATTATTTAAGTAGAACTTGAAGAAATTTAGGCCGTTTTCTTTTCTTGACTCAAGACTCATTTTGCAGGTTCAGTATGAATAACATTGGTTGTCTTACTGATATTTATCACGTTTTTATTATTATTATGAGCATGTGGATATACAAGATAATATTGAGCTATTTATTATTCATACTTGTTGAATTGAAAACTCAGAGTTTTTTTTATATATTTGAAAGGCACATCATCCTTTCCTGCGCTTTATCGCATAATTGAGCTGGCATTGATTTTTATCGGCGGTGACAACAGTCAATAGGACTTTCCCGACGACAAACATCATTAAGACTTAGTTGTGCTACAAGATGTCCATGATGGCTTCTTGTGACTTGATCATGTGCTACATCGAGCAGGCATGTTCAAAAATCTCGATCCATAAACTTATAGATTAATCAAAATATGGTAGAGTTTTGACATTGTCTAGGAATTGTATACATCACTAAACGGAAAGGACGTATATGCTATATATGTATATTCTTAACATTCCCCTTACGTCTAGGCTATTTTACTCCTTAGTGTGTTCGGTGCAGGTCGCATAATGTTTTTAATACTACGTGAACAGGATCTTAAACTTGAGATATCTTGGCTCTTATAACATATTAAATTGATGTACTAGCCATTTGAACCAAAAGTTTGAATAAATAAAAAAGGCTAGTCTATATATCTTTATTCTTAACAATTAATACATTTATAGAGCTTTGACATTGACTATGACTTCTATACGCCATTAAAGCTTCAATATTGATATGTTTATAGGTACTACTTATTTAAATATGTTTTTATTTTTTATATCGTAAGCGATAACGTTAGAATTGTGTACTATAGTATTATTTTCTTGGAACTATTTTGATATTTGCATTATTTTTTAGAGTTCGCTCTATCTTAAGTTAATTTTCTCCTCTACCACTGCATGTGTACCTCCCCGGGTTGCTAACGCACCCCGAGGCTGGTCATAGTGGGAGTATCATAAGACTAGTATCATGCATATGATACTTTGTCTCTAGTGCATTGTATTATATAGTAGTATCATAGAAATGGTATATTTATTGATTTATATAACTCTATGTAAAATGTGTGTACAAGATTTACTTATCATTATGATTTTCTAGTTTTACGTGCTATGATACGGTATCTATCTACTTTATGATACTCTAACCACCTCTCTCTTTATTAATTATAATGCCACATCAGATTTTTGTCAAGTTGGCATGCATGATACACCTTATCTTTACTATTAAAAGCAAAACGATGGTGTCACACGGTGTCACACTTCACTAATATTACGAAAATGCCATACCCGCAACAACCAAACATAACATGTCCTATATCTTAGCTCATATTCCACCGCGTGGAAACAAACAATCCTCAAACTTCTCGCATGTTGTTAACAAATTATATCCATCTACATGCATGCAAGGAGTGGTTAACAACATTAATCTTATTGTTTTTCAAGCTTCCCACGTACATGTA
Source organism: Avena atlantica (assembly GCA_910589765.1). Lineage (NCBI taxonomy): Eukaryota > Viridiplantae > Streptophyta > Magnoliopsida > Poales > Poaceae > Avena > Avena atlantica. Next base: position 377,345,506 of record OU342734.1, on the reverse strand, counting down.
ACAGTCCAACACGCCACACCGAGTTCTGTTATAAAATCGACTAACAACATGAAAAAAATAAAAATCTAACAAAATTTAGGTCCCCAATTAGTTCAGATTTGGTTAGGCGTGAGTGAAAACGAAAAGCTGTATGGCTGCGCCTGGCCGGACGTGTCGGTGAAAAATCCGACTCAGAAAATTACAAAAAACTATCCTAATTAGGGTTAAGGTTTTAAAAAAACACCAAAAAATTATTTTTTTAAAAGCACCGGTTTTAGGACAAGAGGTTGCAGATAGCACTAATCATGTTTGACATGGTTCTAATGACGAATCTGATGGGTAGGACTTGATGGTCAGGCCGACATGGCCGTGTTTATTTACCAAAACACATCAACATATTATAAGTTCTAATCTTAGGTCCTTTTTTCTATTTTTCTATTTATTTATTTTTCTAATCATTGAGGAGGCTGCCCCCATGGCACGCCGAACGCCAGGAGATGTCGAGCGGCGTCGCGGACGTGGGAACCAGCGAGCGCAGCATGTAGGGGCGCGCAGCCAGGACGGGACGACGCGGCCACGTGGGCGGAGCCACCAGTCGCCGATCGGGAGCAGCCACGGACGAGCGCCGAGCAGTGGACTAGCACACGGGCGCAGCCAGGCGCGGCCAGGTATAGCTGGGCGAAGGCCGAGAAGCACGGGCGCGGCGGAGCCGTGTTGACTCTGGTCGGAGCTCAGCTCGCCGACGACTCCACCTGGCCAGCGCTCGTCCGCGCCCCCTATTGGCTAGAGTAGAGGGGGAAAGGGAGGCGACTCGACGATGGAGCGGCCAACGAGGTCGTGGGCGGGCGGAGGCCGAGAAGCACGGGCACGACGGAGCTCGCGTTGACCCTGGCTGGAACTCACCCCCCACCCCTCCCCCCCTCTCGTTGGCCGGAGGAGAGGAGGACGGGCGATGACTTGCGGTGGAGCGGATGGCGAGGTCGCGAGCAGGCGGAGGACCCTAGCCAGAGCTCGCCGACGAAGAGAGGGGCATAGATTGAAGATGCAAATTTACAAAAAAAAACATAAAGTTTAGAACTTCTAATATGTAAGTACCTATTGGCTATTACCTTTGCAATGTTGACCTAACCACCGGCTCTACCCGTCAGATTTCTCATTAGAACCGGGTCAAAATCGGATTAGTGCTATCTGCAATCTCTTGTCCCAAATCTGGTGTTTTTTGAAAAATTTAAAAAATATGGTGGTCTTCTAAAATCCTAGCCCCAATTATGATGTTTTTTGTAATTTTCTCAATCCAATTACATATCGTAACACACATGTACGTGTATCAGGCATGTGTGCGCGTGTATGCGGATGTTTCATCGGTTTAACTTTTGATTTACGCTGCATTGTCGCCTGTAGATGAACCTATCAATTCTCGCAGAGGACTACGGTATTGAGACTAGACGGAGATGAACAGCAGGGCTCGGCGTCGCCTGCAAAGTCCTTCGTGAGCGACGATGGTGACGCCCTGATTTCACCGCGCGGCCACGCCTTGACCATCAGCCGGTGCTGAGCCTGCCAGCGATTTGCCGAATCAAGTCTCTGATCAGGTTAATAGTATAGGTTCTTGTACTTAGTCCTTAGTCCACTGTATCCATCTTAATCTAATCAAATTGATCGATTTCAAGACGGGTCAATTCATTGGTTCTATACTATAGCTCGTCAAGCTATTAACTCACTGTGATTGGAACGCTGTGATTTCAAGACTAATCAAGTCATCGGTTCCCACAGTCATTTGTCTCTTACATGTCCGACGTCCTCATAAAATCCACATGGTTACAATAAATATTAATAAAATTCTTTTTACTCTCAATATGAAAGACGAGATATGCGGCATTGGCGCACGAAAGACGAGCCCGTTCTTTTCCCTTTGCAATATCCACTTATCCCATCGTCCACATGAAAGACGAGCTACGCGTTCTTGGCGCATGTGGTCTTCCTTGTCTATCAGTCGGAAATGGCAATGAGTAGGAAGTTGTTGTATATCAACCTTAGTGAGAAGCCTCCTCGCAAAGCTAGACTATGAGGCTAATAGTCAATGTCTATCGCAATCAGTTCAAGTAGAATGGCTCGCCATGAACACCGTGTGCTGAGTACAACATTCCCACATTTAGCTAGCATGCTGCGCTCTTTAATTGGTAGATATTTGCTTCAGTGGGGGCTCACTTGACCATGGATTTATACGGGAAGTATAAACTCTTTTTTTTTAATCTATGACGGGCTCAAAGCCACCCTAAACTCATATTTTAATACTCGAATAGTACATATTATATTACAAAACAAAAAAAAAATCAAAAAGACCCCACCATCCAATTGCCAGCTAAGTCAAATAAAAAGGAGTTAAATGTTGGAACTCAACAAAGCCCTAGGTTTCCGTACGTTTCTTTTATCTACACGCCAGAGCCGCCGCCACCGAGATCTCGCATCGCTGGTCCCCCTTCTCTCCACGGTCTGGCGGCCACGCCGGCGGATAGAGGAGTGGGGATCTGCCATTTTTATTGTTTTCTTTTTTGTAGGTCTGTTCTTTCTTGGTTTTGTTTCTTAGCGACGTCGGCGAGGTGGATGTGACGATGGCATGTTGGAATAACGTCTATGCGGCTTCTCCCTACATCATGGGTATCCGATTCGGAATCAACGAAGGGCCCCTAAGGGTTAGCGTCGCCAGATCTGTTGGTTCTCTTTCGATCTTGGCACTTGATGTGTCTTTTATGGGGACTTTTTCTAGCCGTGGGGATCTACAGATCATCAAGGATCTTTATCAATGGTTACTTCTTCTTCGTCGTCTCCTGGAGGGATGTGGTCTTCTATAACCATTCGGCAACTTCCCGTCCGCAACCAACAACGTCAGCCCGGCTCAAGGAGGAGAGGCACTGGTGGCGTGACGTCGACATGGTCTGGAGGTTGAAGACGAAGGGCATCTCAAGAATTTCGTTGTAATTTTAGTTTGGTGCTTTAAATTGTCGGATGTTTCTTTTAATGCCAGGGTCCTTTCCGCAAAACAAAATAAAATAAAAAGGAGTTAAAAGATCTAAGAAGGGGGGCTAAGTGGTAATACATGGCGGCCCAATTTTGAAGAATTAGTTTGTGAATTTGCTTTACATATCTATTTACCTAAATAAACAGGTCGTCTACACATATTTCAAACAACCGAGAAGGGGGGCTAAGTGGTACAGGTTTGTTTTTTCAAAATGGAGTGGTACAGGTTTGTTAATTTGCTTTACACATCTTTACATATTTTTGCATTCCTGTTTTCCAAACATTCCAAAGGACAGAAGTAAGAGAAGAGCAGAACTTTGTGTAAGGATGTGCCTTCCCAGAGATCCCGAACTTTGCACAAATGATAACAGAAAAGGTAACCATGGTCGTCGTATAATTATGCGAGTCTGATATTTTTTAGTGTACTGCAAGATCTAAACGACCAGACAATAAACATATCAATATTATACAAATTATCGTACATTTTTCTTCACCCATACGAAGAAGCATCAAAGGGAGATCATGAAGGAAGACCCGTTCACGAAGCTAGATTGTAACCAAGACATGTGTTTTATCGTCCATGCAAGTAGCTAAGTGTCGTGGGCGGGAAGAGAGAATGTGGACTCAAGATCGGCAGTATAGGGATATTGTTTTATATTTTAAGATTATTAGGAAAATTGGTTGATTAGATATATGTGTGCTTAGTATCTTAGCCTGTGAGTATGGGTCCACAAATGGACACGTAAAAACCGTGAAAGGGCTGATGTTGATGTGGAAGGATTCAAATGTGTGTCACACCATCACTCAATCAACAACTTCTCTTTCATGTGTAAAAGAAATATAGAGATGCTAATGAGCATATCAATGCTAGATTCTTAAACAAATATAAATAACAGAAATTGAAAGGAATATCAAGCACCCGCTTTTTTCTATGGCAGGATGTTTATTCACGCGCTAATAATTCTCGTCAAGCGCTTGAGTTTGTCCAAAGGTACATAAAATAAGCATCTCACGGGTCAACTAAGAAGGTGAAGCCATTCAACAACCAATATAAAAAAACTATTAGCACCCTCTTTTGCTGTTTTTTCGGGCGTGCGTCAAACTAGCCGAAGCATCCGACCATTCTTTTTGCAGCTATGTCAAACTCTTTCCGTGCGATTGTCCAGAAATTGGTCCCAACTACCAGGAAATGGATCCAATGTGATAGCGAAGACAACCATGAGAGGAAGTAGATAAGGCTTGTATTCTTATACGAGATTAGACACGAAGAGAGAGACATACACCTTTTGACAACACATTTGAAACTTCCTTTACTTATAGGTACCCATTGAAGTTGATTCTTGAAGACTACCATCCCAAACGGTTCAATGGCCTTGCATCGAGTATAGCAACAACAACATGACATGTTGACATATTCTAAATTATTAAACCGTAGCAACGCACGGGTATTCAACTAGTAATATTAGCACTAGGACCAGCCCTGAAGGGCCTTGCATGCATGTTATCATCGACCAATCAGCGCTATTCCATTTCTTGTTGTGCTTAATTTTATTAATGCAACAACCGTGCGCCAAAATTTGGTCTAAAGAACAGAGAATCAGAAGAGATTGTTGGGCACAAAACTTATCTAGCTTGATCTTTTTTTTCTCAAAGACCTTACTAGCAGATTGTGAAGTTAGTCTGACGGTTTGATGTATGCGAACGCAAATGCCACACCCCGCGCGCTCTTTTCTTCTGACGTGTTTACAACGCGCGCTCCTTTTTCTGTTGCCAGAAAAAAAAAAGGATATCACTTGGCTTTGCTGGAATGGACCTAACGAAGGACAGGGAGGAAGCAAAATCATTTTTAGTCCCACATCGGGGAGCTTAGTGAATGGGATCCTCCTTATAAGAAGGCCAGGACAAGTTGGAGGCGTGTCCAAAATGGAGACACACCCAACACATGAGCAGCAAGCTCGTGTTGCGGCGGTGACATGTGCGGTATGCACATTTAGCAGCAAAAAAATGAAATTAACCAAATCCGCCTTGAAGTGATTGTGATAGCGCATGATACATGCGCTTTGGCTATCCAAAAAAAAAAACTTTTGGGCCTGCTAGTAACTACGTATCATTTGGATGGAGGACCGGAAGCAAGCTAATTGCAGTCACATTTTCCACAACAGAGAGCGGGGTCTTAGTCATCGCCTTACTCTTTTTACCCTGCATTGCATACACTATTTTTTTTAACTATGTTGCAATAGTTTGTTGAAAAAGTAAAATGTAGGTTCGCCATTAGAAGTTATATTTCTCGGCCAACTACACAAGTTTTTCATACCGATTTGAAAAATGCTCTCTTTTAAAATTTGACCATGCAGCGTCCCAAAACTGTTTATCCCAAGAGTCTATAAACTCACTGTAGAAATGTTGCATGGATTCAACGTCGAATCAACAACCCCAAAAAGATTTTGCTTACACTGTGTTTGGATGTCGTAATTGGGGCTCGGAATTATGCTTTTGGAAATGACCGGCCCGAATTCAGCTGTTTGGCTGGCTTTAGAATCGGGGCTTAGAAAGCTGCGGCAATTCCATGCCCGCCCATGCCCAGTGTAAGTTCTCCTCGCAATCGCAAGTTTCCGAGCGGAGAGGCTTAGAAAGGTTTGAAAACAGCCTCCTGTGTACCGGTTCGTCTCTGCTCGAACAGAAGAGAAGCTCGCACGAGCACACTGCGTGCGTCCTGCAGCAAGGCGACGGCAGGCCGGCTACGGCAATTCTTCCTCTCATCTTCCTCCCCCTCCTCGCCCTCTCATCTCTCCATTCCCCGTCCCTTGGAGCAAGCCGGTTGAAGCTACAGTGTCTGTCCCCTCCAATGTCCCGTCCCAAATCATAATCTGCTGCAAGCAAATGCCAGCATGAGGGGAACAACGACCGGAGGGGAACAACGGCGGGAGAAAAATGGCGGGATGGATAGGAACGGCGGCCATTCCCCTAGCCTCTACCGAAGATCAGGGATTGATTGCCGCAGCTCATTTGTATGCGGTGCGGAAGAGAGTTCCAACTGCATGTTTTTTAATCGACGCCTGCATCTTATAAACGGGGATTTATTGCGGCAACTCGTGAGAAAGCACCAAAGTGCATCAAGCTATGGCTGAAAGTACAAGACTTTCAAGCTTGGGTAAATACACGAAGTATGTGTCAGAGTTCTGTTATGTTTGAGCTAACATATATGATCTTGAAATGTTGTTAACTTGTGAAACAACTTTATTTGGATTTTTTAATACCTCATGCGATCCAAATTAATTGATTTGGTTTTGTCTAAATTTGAATATATCTAGCATTAAAATATGTCTAAATACATCTAAATCAAGACAAATCTGGTTCAAGTAATTTGTATCAAAGAGGGTATTATTATGTGTGAAAAATAAATTATAAATATCAAATATACATATACTATTTTGCGTACGTATAGACAAGTTTATATTATCAAAACTTAAAAAACATTAAAGTCTATGATTTGCGCATCCAAACAAGATCTGGAATTGGATGCCACCTTTGATTCTAGCGGTAAATTCCATGCACATGCAAACAACAGAATTATAAATGAAGACTATTTCCTTTCTATCTTGGATTTGGAATTTCTATTCCAATTCAATTCCGAGCTAAAATTCCTATATCCAAACACAACGTTAGTTGCATGCAACTTTCTTATGTGTCAGTTCACACAGGGATCGGCCCGGTAAAAGAGTCGGTCACAACTAGTGGCTAAGCGTGGAATATAGGGCCCGTTTGGTTCATGGTCACAATTTGCCAAGCCAAAGTTTTGCAATTTGGTATCTGTTTGGTTTTTGCCACACTTTGCCTTGCCACACTTTATTATTTATAGGGGTCATTCGTCATAGAGTGAAGCTTTTGCCAAGTTTTGTCACACTTTGTGGCGCCTAATTTTTTAGTCATACTTTTTGGCTGCCACACTTGCCAAACTTTGGCTTGGCAAATTGTAGCAAGCAACCAAACAGGCCCATAGTCTTAATAGTCAGTGTTAATGTCAATTTTTTGTCATTATATATATCTTAGTTGTGTCACCATGTGACTGCTTCTACAATATTTTTGTTAAACTTGCAACCTGGACTCAGACGGAATATATTTTGAATGACTTCGGTGCCACTTATATAGTTGATCACAGAAGATGTAATCAGCTTTAGGTGCTCTCTGTAAAGGCGTCAAGAAACTTAATTGTACTATATAGTAAAAAAAGACTTAATTGTAGGAGTACCATATATTTCCTATGTTTTAAAATATAAGATGTTTTAGTTGTATCTAAACTTTTTTTTAGTGTGTAGTAATTCATTGTGCGAAACTGATCATTCGGAGCTTTTATACGGCACCTTCTGTCAAATATGGTTGTCCATTCCCGTTCATTAGTTTAAGCAGTGGCATAAGTGCTGCTCTCAGCCGTGTGTTATGTGGTAGGCCGGCTTGTTAATCCTACTCACACCTGCCTTGGCACCTTACCTGGCTGTTCTTTCCGGAAATAAATCGATCGGGGAACACCGTGCTTGGACCTGACGAATGACAGAGTAATCAACTTCACTTTAGTCCCACATCGGGGAGCCTAACGAATGGAACGCACTTTACAAGGGTGTGTTCGGTTTCAGAACCAGAGTGGGCGTTCTGTTCTGACGTCATGGAACGGTTCCGACCCTATGTTTGGTTTGTAAACAATCGTGGAATGGTGGTTCCATTTTTTGTTCGGTTGGTGGAATCAAAGAATAGAACGTAGAACCAAAATACTGCTAAATGTTTCGTTGATTTGAGATTAAAGTTAAATCAGAGGTCAATTAGAGGATAGAGGTCAAAATCGGGCCTCCTTCTTGTTGGGTGCGCCGCCTGCTGCAGCATGCCGCCGCCGCCTGCCGCCGCCACGTGCTGCCGTGGTTTCCTGCTGCAGTTTGCCGCCGCGTGCGCCGCCTCGTGCTGCCGCCGCTGCTTCCCGCGCCTACGTGCGTCCGTCGCCTGCGCCGCTGGGCTGCTTCACGCGCCTTCCGTCTGGCCGATTTGTCGTTCCGTGCGAGAGAGGCGCTAATTGCACGAATTAGCGAGCCGTTCTGCGCGGTCCGACCGATTTGGTCGCATGACCTGGTTCCGCATATTAGACTACCTTGTTCCGTTTCTTTTCTCCAACCGAACACACGGACGGACGCTAGGTGTGAAACGGACCGATTCCGTTCCATCAAATTCCAGAACCGAACACACCCTAAGAATGCCAGGCCGAGCAAGTGCCGTACCCGAATGGAGGTACACCCACCGCACGAGCATGCCCGTGATGTGGCGGTGTTATGTGCGGTATATGCACATTGACTCATTGAGCAACAAAAACCTTAAACTTAAGATTGATCAAACCGCCACAGAGTGATAACACTAACTTTCACAAAGAAAAAAAAGAGTGCGTGACAGACGCGGCTTGGCAATCCCCAACAAGTTTTGGAGTACTAAAAGTTAAGATTAAGGGTATCATCACATTGCTTTGCCGCTGGCCCAAATTATATTTTTATGGTCACAGACCAACAGATTATATGACTACTCTTTGCTGTAGAAAAAGTTGATATTCGATAAGAGCTCGTTACTCTACACCGTCAAATTAGATTCTGAGAGCAAGCCAACACCAAGTCCAAAATCTGGCTGATATGACCCCCTTGATCGCTCCCTCTGGTAGGATCTCTGACTTCGTGATCTCGGCTTGCCTCATCACAAAGACTTTCTTATTTTCTCAAGGAGAAAAAAAAACCCGGCTCCAGTAACACCGCCTCTTCAATTATTGGGCATGATTGAGGAGCACTGTTCTCCCCCACGATTCCATCATGCACCCTTGACACTCGCACAGTTCTTTGCTGAAAGATTCAGGCGGGCAACGGAGAGACAGCCATACGTGTAGCGTGACGACAAGCAAACAAGAGCGAGAGGCTCGGAGCTGACTTCCGGGAACCGATGTCCACTCGAATCGGTGAATCTGGGACTCCCGTGCACTCCAAGCAGACGGAATTACTTTCACTTCACATCGGCGGAGGTAAAAAAATGGTTTTGCACGCGTGTAACCACACGCCGAGGATTGATTGTTGCGGTTGACGACACTTTCGCGCCAAGTCACCATCTCTCCTTCCGACAGAGTCAAAATGGTTTTTGGTAGACGTCGGGCCACCAGATCGTCCAAGTTTTACCCAACTCTGGATTCTCTTGGAGTCATGGTGATAGCACGGCACCGAGTGGTTAATTATCGCTCCTATATATTAATATATTGATCGATTGTTTGATTGCAGCTGGTTGGTGTCCCTACCGTCGATCTACCCTCCCAGATCAGCATTGATTTGATTCGATTGACACCAGCACTCGTGTCGTTAACCTTAAATTTATTCTGCTCGCGATTTTGACTTGTAACCTGTGCGTGCAATCATATTCTTCTTCCTTGGCCATCCCTCTATATTACCCCACGACGTTTTTAATTTATCATCAAATCAACCGACGGAAAGGGTCGCGGCCGGCCGTGGCAAAAGAAAAAGGCGATCGATCATGCCTTCGGCCCAGGGCACCGGCCGGACACAGTGATCGCCTGCTGTACCCGCATCAGATCTGTAAAACCTCGCTCCCGTACGATCGCCACCGCCGACGTGACTCACCCAACTCCCCCACCGTCTGCATCCATGTGCCGCGCGTTGCTTGTACGGTTGTTCTGTTATGGGGAAAAAGGGACAATTTTCACTTCATAAAATCTACTTCGGCATACATGTTTCACTCGCACGTGGGTTAGAGGCCCCTCTTTTACGGCACTCCCCGAGTTTGCACTGTCCATACAATTGAGTGGATAAAATTACCACGACATATATGGATCCCTTGTTTATCCCGACGCTTTTTTTATACACACTGACACTTGGGACTCACTTGTCATCTTTTTTCTCCTCTTCAAGTTAGCGGCGCCCCTTCCTGCCAACACACGCCGGTGGCATGTTATTGTAGTCGCGGACCTTGTGCTCTCGGACCTATAGGTGCCGAGCACCAGACCTCGAGGCAGCGAACCTTAGGGTGTGTTCGGTTCGAGTCATCAAGTGGAATGGAATGGAACCGTTACACACCTGGCACCCGTTCTCGTGTTCGGTTGGGAAAATGGAATGAGATGGAGTGGTTTCAGGAAAGGAAAATTTCCACTGAATCTGAAATGCAGAGGGTCGCCGTTGCACACCTTGCGACGAGGAAGGGCGAGCAGAGGGCCGCCACCGCGGACCTTGCGACGAGGAAGGGTGGGCAGAGGGTCGCCGTCGTAGCCGGCGAGGGCGCCAATATGCGTGCAACCACGCGATTGGTCACCGTGGCCCCATCGTCATCACCACGCGAGTGTGTGCTTGCCATGGTCAGTTGCCTTATGCAAACCAATTTTTCTGCAAATGAGATGAGACCATGTGCTATTAGCCATTCGATTTCCGTGGTAACCAAAATCTAGGACATTCCATTTTTTTTGGCCCAACCAAACACAAAACAGAACCATTACATTACATTTTTTCCTAATCGAACACAAGAACGGAACCAACCCATCCTAGTGGAATGGAAACATGACATTATATCCTACTTTGTTCCCGTAACGAACACACCCTTAGAACTTCATGTCGTTGCATCCAACCCCAAGGTGCGCTGACATGTGGTCCTAGTGTAGAAGTGCGTCGCTACTGGTCAAACAAGAGGACGAGACCGAAACCTCATTGTGCACACTAGCCAACCTACACCTCGTTGCCACGGTGTTTCGGCCGGCGAGGGCTCCCTATCACGAAGGTGAGAGTGGTTGGTGTAAGGGGAGGGGGCTATCAGCGGTCTGAAGGCCAATGCAAAAGCAGGTTAGGCGAGTCACTACTAGGAAAACGGCTATAGGTAATCCACACATCTGTGGCGCACTTGATAGTGGCGTCCCACGGATAAAATAGGCGTGACGTACTGCCCACAGGTGTCCTATGGCTAACTGTCGTAAGCGTGACGCACATGGGATGGTGCGCCAAGACTATGTGTGAGCCAAGGCATAGGTGGCCGCATCACACATACCCGTAGCGCAGTAGGTCAAGGTGCACTACGGATGTGTCACTTAGCTGCAGCGCACCTTGACCTAGTGCGCTACGGGCATGTGTGCTGCAACAGCTGGGTTAACTTAGCCGTAGGGCACTCTTCCCTAGTGCACTACGGCTAAGTGGCCTGCACCAACTCCAACCCCCTGTGGATCGCCTTTTTAGGTTTTGGAAAAAAATAAAATAAAATGAAAAACACTTTAATAAATAAAATCCTTTTATATTTAGGTAGATAATGTGGTCTAGTTTTTAGAAAAATTAACAAACATGAGTTTTGACTTTTTCTGTAAAAAAAAAGTCATGCCACGGTAAAATGGCCATAACTTTTGCATACGATGTCGAAAAAATCGTATAATACACCAAAATAACGAGAACAAGATTTCGCATCCGCTCGCAACGACCAACGACCTCTGGTGTTTAGCGATTATTTAGATTTTCAAAATTCAAAAGGAGTACAAAGTTACGGTCAAAAGACCGTTTTTTCCTGCAGAAAAAAAATCAAGGACAACTTACCCGTAGAGCACAACCACCTAGTGCGCTACGAGTAAGTTGGGCGGGATTCAAAATTTGAATCCCCACCCCGCACACCTATATTTTCCTTCCCCCTTTTCCCTCCCCCTTTCCCTCTCCCTTTTCCTTTTCCTTCTCCCTTCTCCTTCTTCCTTCTCCCTCTCTCCGGCCACCTTGCTCCGGCGCCCTTTCTCCGGCCTCCTCCTCTCTTTGCAGTTACGACGGCGCGACGGCGACCTCCTCCTCTCTTTGCAGTTACGACAGCGCGACGGCGGCCACCTCTTCTCCTTGCAGTGACGGCGGCGCGACAGCGGCCTTCTCCTCCTCCTCGCAGTGACAACGGGCAACAACGGCATCCTTCTCCTGACCGACCTCCCTTCCTCCCTCTCTTCCTCCATCTCTTCCTACCTCCCTCTCTTCCTACCTCCCTTTCTCCAACCACACCCTTCCTACCACCTCGACGCCGGCGAGGACTAGAGAGACCACGGCCTTGTTGGAGATATGCCCAAGAGGCAATAATAAAGTGGTTATTATCATGTCTTCATACTTATGATAAATGTTTACATACCATGCTATAATTGTATTAACCGGAAACATTAATACTTGTGTGATTTGTAAACATAAAAGAGTCCCTAGTAAAGCATCTTGCTAAACTAGCTTGTTGGTTAATATATGATCATGGTTTCCTGATCATGAACATAGAGATGTTATTAACAACAGGGTCATATCATTAGGAGAATGATGTGATGGACATACTCCTATAGATAAGCGTAGCATAAAGATCAAGTCATTTATTTGCTATAAGCTTTTTGATACATAGTAACCTAATTCCTTCGACCATGAGATCATGCTTATCACCATCACCGGAAGGATGCTTTGATGACATCAAACACCACACCGTAACTGGGTGGCTATAAAGATGGCATTGAGTGTTCGGAAAGTATGGGTTGAAACACATGGATCAAGAGTGGGATTTGTCCATCCATATGACGGATAGATATACTTTGGGCCCTCTCGGTGGAATGTCATCCAATTAGCTGCAAGCATGTGACTGGCTCACAAGGGATCACATATCACGGGAACGAGAAAAGAGTACTTATCAGTAACGAGGTTGAACTAGGTATGCAGAGATACCGACGATCAAAACCTCGGATAAGTAAACTATCGTGAGACAAAGGGAAATTGGTATCATATGTAAGTGGTTCATTCGATCGCAAAGTAATCGTAGAAATATTTGGGAGACATATGAATTTCCAGATTCCTCTATTGGTTATTGATCGGAGAAGTGTCTCGATCATGTCCGCACAAATTCACGAACCGTAGGGACACACACTTAAGGATTCGATGTTGTCGAGTAGTTATGGAATGATGAGTAAGAGACCGAATATTGTTCGGAGTCTCGGATGGGATCCAGGATATCACGAGGAGATCCGGAATGGTCCGGAGAATAAGATTCATATAAGGAAAGTCCTGTTTCAGAGTTCGGGAATGGTTCCGGTGTTTTCATCGGGAATGTTCTAGAAGGTTCTGGAAGGTCCGGAACTCCGGAGGGGAAGTGTACATGAATGTGTCATGACAATGTGGAATGTTCGCATCATGTACTAGGTCACTTGGCTGGACACTTGGAAGAGAGAAATCAAACTCTAGTTTGGAAGTAAAAAAGACCAGTTTGAAAAAGTCAAACTGGGACAAGAATTTCCAAGTGGGGGAAGAGAAGGAAACCTGGGAAGAGAAGGTTTCGCTTCTCTCCTCCAAACCTCCGGCCAGCAAGGGAGTTGGGGGGGGGACTCGACTAGCCCTAGCCGCCCCTCCCACCTATAAAAGAAAGGGAGGGGGCGCCCCCTCTCCCTACACCTTGTCCCTTAGCAGGCACCCCTCTAAACCCTAGGCCAGCCGACGCCCCCCCTCTAGATGTGGCTGCCCTAGAGCTCCTCTAAACTGCCGTCTAGCTAATCCCTAGCTGCTGGTTGCTCTAAACCCCTTGGTGCCTCTAAACCCTAGACCACCAAGGCCTCTCTCATAGTCCACCATACTCGCTTCGGCTTAAGGTGAAGCCCTGCGAGATCTCCCCTCTACTTCCGGTACCACGCCGTCGTGCTGCCGGAATTGTGAGGAGAGTGCTACAACCTCCGCTGCCTGCTGGAACAAGGGAGAGGAAGGTCTTCATCGAGTACCGAACGTGTGACCGACTGCGGGAGCGCTGCCGGAACGCAGCGCCGGAAGGATCGTCTACGCGATCTTGAGATCGGAAAGAGTACGACTACATCACCCACGAGAATCTGCTCTCGTTAACCGCTTTGGAATCTTCGAGGGTGAGTTCTTCTATCGACTGGTTGCTACAATCTAGTAGATAGATCTTGGCTTGTTTGTTTGCATGCGGTAGAATTTTTTTGTTTTCCATGCTACGAACCCCTACAGTGGTATCAGAGCCAGGTCTATATGTAGATCTGTTGCATGAGTAGAACACAATGGTAATTGTGGGCGTTGATGCTTTTGTTGTCGATTGCTTCTTGTGTACTTTGCACCTTGCGGGATTGTGGGATGAAGCGGCACGGGCTAACCTTACACGGCATCGTTCATGAGACTTGCTCCACGCTTGACATGCAACTTGTATTGCATAAGTGGCTTTGCGGGTGCCTGTTTCTCCCAACATAGTTAAGATTCAATTTACAACGGGCGATTGACAATACTAGTATCAATGTTGTGGTTCTTGTTCGTAAGTTAGAGCGACACTTATTAAAAGCCCCAAACCACGTAAAATATGCAAAGAAAATTAGAGGCGTCTAACTTTGTTTTGCAGGGGTGTGCTGTGATGTGATATGGCCATGATTGTGATTATATTTGATGTATGCAATGTTCCTTATTGTAAGTTGGAAACCGGCGGGAGCCATATGGTTGTCCTTAAATTCTGTTAAGACCCGCGTGTCTATTCAAAATAGTTGTAATAGTTGAAGCTGGTGGACGACAACCATGGAACAGCGTCATTGACCTTGATGCAATGCCGGTGATGATGGAGATCATGTTCGTGCTTGAATATGGAGATCATAAGCACAAGAAGAAAGGCCATATAATATCACATATTATGAATTGCATGTGATGTTAATCCTTTTATGCATCTTGTATTGCTTAGTTTACGACGGTAGCATTATAAGATGATCCCTCAAGCACACAATTTCAAGTTTTAAAGTGTTCATCCTTAGTAAGCACCGTTGCTAAAGCTCGTTGTTTCTAAGCACCACGTGATGATCGGGTGTGTTAGATTCTGCGAGTGTATACAACGTGAGCAAGTCATATTTTCTCATGCGGAAGCTAAGGTTTGATCTTGACGAGCCTAGCATGTACAGACATGGTCTCAGAACACGGATCACCGAAAGGTAAAGCATGAGTCGTATAGTAGATATGATGAACATGTTGATTGTTCGCCATTGAAGCTACATCAACTCTCGTGATGATCGGTTTTGATGTGGTGAATTTGGTTCGTGTAATCACTAAAACAATGTGAGGGATATTGTTTTGAGTGGGAGTTCAACAACAATATGATTAAAAGTTGAACACTATTTATCATAAATTAAATCAAAGTGAATTTGCATAGTTGTTGTAGTCATTGACATCCGTTTACCACCTTGCGCTTAGTTATAATTGAGATGATAGAACTATAGAATTCTGGTTAGTTACTTTATGAACTGGTATCGTATTGTTTTGAAGTGTTAATCTAAAGTTTAAAAGTCCTATTGCAAATTTTCAGTAAGTTTCGGTTACTCCATGAAGTTTAATAATTGGTATTAAATCAAGAGTGACAATTCCAGTGTTAGTATATAAGTATCATGTTCGTATCCATGATTCTTGATATTCAAAAGATAGTTTCAACATTAAGGTAATCTAGGAGTTGAAAGAGTTGTTTCAGAAACCATGATGTGTGGAAGATATTGTGATATCTGAAACGAAGTTTTGGTTGTAACATGATAGAGTATAATATGGCAAAAGTCATGTTCTCATATTTGATGAGAATTTGCAAAAGGTTGGAGACACTAGTTGTCCTAAACCTCCAAAAGGTTTTGGAGAGCAACATTATACTCGTGATTCACCATTATAAGCTAAAAGTAGCTTGATCATCGATGATTCCATGATAAGGGTGAATATTTGATGTAGAAAAAATGTTTACTACACCAAGAGATTACTAAAGAAAGGAATTTGAAATAACACCAAACATTTGATGATGGTGATCTACTTCAAAGTGCAAGTCCAAAGACATTGGTATTTTACTATACATGCTTTGGACTATGTGTCATGTATATGGCTCCACTATTGATGTTGATAGATTCTTTCAAACAGAAAAGGAAATACTGAAAGAGAATCTCATAAGTATATGGCAGAAAAGAAAAGACTAGAATTGTTCAGCTTAAGTATATAGATGATATAAATGTTATGGATATATTCTTTGCTTATTAAACAATGTGGTTCTTAAGTATTTGATACTGAATTTGTTGGTGTGAATCGTCATACAAAACAACACAATTCATGAACTACAATGGCCTAAGTAACTAGCAAAAGAATATGTGATGATGTTCATCGAGAACAAATAAAGGGTTATTGTGCTGCTTGTTTAACATCAAAGCTTGCCTTCAAGATTTGTCGTATTGGGTTTTATGAGAACAAAAGGGTTGTTCAAATAATTGCCGTAATCCATAAAAGATGGATGATTCACAAATCTCGTTGGAGAAATCACATCCATAAAACTAGTGCTAAAAGTGTCGAAAGACAAAAATGATTGAAAGATCACTTAGGAAGTGACATCGCCGTTTAAATTATATTGGAAAGAAAACATGAAGAAACTCCATATGGATGGAATTTTGGAGTCTTTTGATTTTTGATCAAATGACGCTTGTGAAACTTTCCTAGAGATAATTAAAACTTCATTCATAGGCCAAAAGGGAACGAATGACTAGCTTATTGGAACTTGTACATATTGTTGTATGAATTCCATTATGTGTAGTCAAGAGCGATGGATTTCAACTTCGTATGCTTTCTCCAAAAATTTGAGTGAATATATGAATATTTACTTAATAAGGATGAAGTATGAAACATTTGAAAAGTTCAAAGATTTTCAAGATGAAGTGCAAAATCATTGTAACAAGAATATAAATAGTTTATTATAAGATCATAAAGGAAGATATTTGAGTTAGGAGTTTAGCATAATACCTAAGATTTAAGGAATCGTTCCATGGATTTGCATTTTTCGAAACACCATAAGAGTATGGAGCGCTCGAGATATGTAATTAAACCTTGTTTGACATGGTAAGATAAAAGGTGTAATTCATAAAACTGTCATTATATTTCAAACATTAAAAGCTTTAGAGACTACCGTTTTCCACTGAAAAGAGCTTCATCATAATCCGTTGAATTTACACCATATAAAGTTATGGTTTGGGATTAAACCCAAGTTGTCCTTTATTAAAAATTGGTATGCTATGCATAAGAATGATGTTTGCAACCAAAATCGGATGAACATATCTTTGTATGTTATTTTAAATAATAGTTGAGTATTCCTCCATAACACCGAAGACAAAAGTGTTTGTCGCTTAGAACGTCAAGTTTCTTTGAGAAGGAATTTTTAGTGAAAAGTTAAGTGGGAGGACAATAGAACTTTGACAAGGTTAAAAGAACCTTAGCTATATGTGCAAAGTTGCGCAGCACCAAAAACTGTTCCGGAGGCAGCAACAATGCTCATGGCTCACGTGGCTCAAAGGTTGTGGTCATGAAGGTCTAAGTTCCTATTGAAATAGGTAGGTCGGGTAAACAATCAAATACCAAGATTTGAGAGTTAAATCATTATTTGACAATAATGATCCGACTACATGCAAAGAAGCGATGATGGGCCCTGACTCCTTCAAATGGCTTGAAGCCATAGAATCCGTGATAGTTCCATATACGAGAGATCAAGCTTTGAACTTGAAAGACCCTCTGGAAAGGTACAAGACCTTACAGTCCTATTTGGATATATAAAGAAATAGACATGGATGTTGCACATCTATGAAATAGTCGACATGTTGGGAAAGAGTTCACAACAATGTTCAAAGGTTGACTATGACAAGATTTGATCTTTCATAGCGATATTTAGTCTAGACGGATTAATGTAGCAACCACTACATATAATTTTTTTATGTGGTAATTGAATAAACAAAACAAGTTCTTCTAATAGAATTGTTACCTAGGACATGTGCATAAAGCGGTCCATAGGGTTTTGTCAATTCAAAGGATGCTAAAAGCATATGCAAACTTCAATGGTTGAAGTAAGCATCGCGGAGTTGGAATCTTCACCAAGATGAAACTGTTAAAGGAGTTTAAATTCGTCGGAGACGATGAAGATGCTTGCATTTGCAAGAAACTAAGTGAGAGCGCTAAGACATTTTTCTAATACATTATGTGGAAGACATATTGTTGATTGGAAATGATGTATCTTTTATTAACACGGGATAAGAATTTCATCTCGATGAAAGACTTGGGCAAAACCCAAATATTTGGCATCAATATCTATATAGATAGATTGAGACGCTAATATGGTTGTGCCGAAAGTACATAGATGATATATTGAATGAGTTCAATATAGAAACTATTTGATATGCCATAGAGGCAATAATAAATGTAGTTATTATTATATCTTTGTGTTTATGATAAATGTTTACATTCATGCTATAATAGTATTAACAAGGAAACATTGATACTTGTGTGATTTGTAAACTTAATTTGAAGTCCCTAGTATAGCCTCTATATATCACTAGCTTGTTGGTTGATAAATGATTGTGGTTTTCCTATCATGAACATTGAGATGTTATCAACAACAAGATCATATCGTTAGGAGAATGATATGATGGACATACTCCTATAGATAAGCGTAGCATAAAGATCAAGTCATTTCAATAGTTCAATTGCTATATGCTTTCTGATACATAGTAACCTAATTCCTTCGACCATGAGATCATGCATATCACCTTTACCGGATGGATGCTTTGATGACATCAAACACCACACCGTAATAGGGTGGCTATAAAGGTGGCATTGAGTGTTCGGAAAGTATTGGTTGAGACACATGGATCAAGAGTGGGATTTGTCCATCCATATGACGGATAGATATACTCTGGGCCCTCTCGGTGGAATGTCATCCAATTAGCTTGCAAGCATGTGACTGGCTCACAAGGGATCACATATCACGGGAACGAGAAAAGAGTACTTATCGGTAACGAGGTTGAACTAGGTATGCAGAGATACCGACGATCATAACCTTGGATAAGTAAACTATCGTGAGACAAAGGGAAATTGGTATCATATGTAAGTGGTTCATTCGATCGCAAAGTAATCGTAGAAATATGTGGGAGCCATATGAATTTCCAAATTCCTCTATTGGTTATTGTTCGGAGAAGTGTATCGATCATGTCCGCATAATTCACGAACCGTAGGGAGACACACTTAAGGATTCGACGTTGTTTGAGTAGTTATGGAATGAATGAGAAAGAGACCGAATGTTGTTCGGAGTCTCGGATGGGATCCGGGATATCACGAGGTGATCCGGAATGGTCCGGAGAATAAGATTCATAGAAGGAAAGTCCCGTTTCGGAGTTCGGGAATGATTCCGGTGTTTTCATCGGGAATGTTCTAGAAGGTTCCGGAATGTCCGGCACTCCGGAGGGGAAGGGGTACATGAATGTGTCATTGCATATTGGAATGATTGCATCATGTACTAAGTGCCCTCGCTGTTCCAAATAAAGGATTAAATTGAATCCTAGTAGCTAGTTTGAAAAGTCAAACGGCTAAAATTGGAAAGAGGAAAAGAGGAGGAAGGTGAAACCGAGTTGGGGAGGGAGTCCCTCCTCCCTAAGCCGGCGTACCACCCAAGCCGAGTTGGGGAGGGACTCCACACCCTCCCCTTGGCCGGCCGGCCCCTCCACCTATATAAGGAGGGGCAGGGCTCCCTCCTAGGACACACAAGTCCCTCACCTCAAACCCTAGAAGCTGCAGCCCACCATAGCCGCCGCCCCCCTAGGGTTTTGCCCTAGCCGCTGATTTGGGGTCCCCGGAACCCTAGCCGCCAGCTCTAGCACTTCCTCCTTGGTGTGTATAAACCCTAGATCGCCAAGGAGCTCTCTCATACTCCACCATACTCGCTCCGGCTTAAGGCGAAGCCCTGCGAGATCTCCCCTCTACTTCCAGTACCACGCCGTTGTGCTGCCAGAATCACGAGGAGAGTGCTACAACCTTCGCTGCCTGCTAGAACAAGGGATAGGAAGGTCTTCGTCGAGTACCGAACGTGTGACCGACTGCGGGAGCGCTGCCGGAACGCAGCGCCGGAAGGATCATCTACGCGATCTTGAGATCGGGAAGAGTACGACTACATCACCCACGAGAATCCGCTCTCGTTAAACACTTTGGAATCTTCGAGGGTAAGTTATTCCATCGACTCGTTGCTACAATCTAGTAGATAGATCTTGGCTTGTTTGTTTGTATGCAATAGAAATTTTTTGTTTTCCATGCTACGAAACCCTACAGTGGTATCAGAGCCGTGTCTATATGTAGATCTGTTGCACGAGTAGAACACAATGGTCATTGTGGGCATTGATGCTTTTATTGTCAATTGCTTCTTGTGTACTTTGCATCTTGCGGTATGTTGGGATGAAGCGGCCCGGGCTAACCTTACATGACATCGTTCATGAGACTTGCTCCACGCCTGACATGCAACTTGTATTGCATAAGTGGATTTGCGGGTGCATGTTTCTCCTAGCATAGTTAAGATCTAATTTACAACGGGTGATTAACAATACTAGTATCAATGTTGTGGTTCATGTTCGTAAGTTAGAACGACACTTATTGAAAGCCCCAAACCACGTAAAACATGCAAAGAAAGTAGAGGCGTCTAACTTTGTTTTGCAGGGGTGTGCAGTGATGTGATATGGCCATGATTGTGATTATATTTTATGTATGCAATGTTACTTATTGTAAGTTGGCAACCGGCAGGAGCCATATGGTTGTCTTTAATTTATGTTAAGACCCGTGTGTCTATTCAAAGTAGTTGTAATAGTTGAAGCCGGTGGACGACAACCATGGAGAAGCGTCATTGACCTTGATGCAATGCCGGTGATGATGGAGATCATGTTCGTGCTTGAAGATGGAGATCGGAAGCACAAAGAAGAAAGGCCATATCATATCACATATTATGAATTGCATGTGATGTTAATCCTTTATGCATCTTGTATTGCTTAGTAGACGACGGTAGCATTATAAGATGATCCCTCAAGCACATAAATTTCAAGTCATAAAGTGTTCACCCTTAGTTAGCACCGTTGCTAAAGCTTGTTGTTTCGAAGCACCACGTGATGATCGGGTGTGTTAGATTCTGCAAGTGTATACAACGTGAGAAAGCCAGATTTTCTCATGCGGAAACTAAGGTTTGATCTTGACGAGCCTAGCATGTACAGACATGGTCTCGGAACACGGATCACCGAAAGGTAAAGCATGAATCATATAGTAGATATGATGAACATGACGATTGTTCGCCATTGAAACTATATCAACTCTCGTGATGATCGGTGTTGATGTAGTGGATTTGGTTCGTGTGATCACTAAAACAATGTGATGGATATTGTTTTGAGTGGGAGTTCACCTAGGTTAATTTTATTATTAATTTGAACTCAATTTGTCATAAACTTAGTCTAAACTATTGCAAATATGTTGTAGATCAATGGCAGCCCCTACCATCAATTTTAATGCGTTCCTAGAGAAAGAAAAGTTGAAAAACAATGGAAGCAACTTCACGGATTGGTTCCGCAATTTGAGGATTGTCCTCACAGCTGGTAATTTGACCTATGTGCTGGATGCACCGTTGGGTGACCCACCTGCAGCTGATGCTTCCGATGAAGTAAAGAATGTTTACCTCGCTCGGAAGAATCAGTACTCCATAGTTCAGTGTGCTATCTTGTATGGTTTGGAATCAGAGCTTCAGAAAAGGTTTGAGAATTCAGACCCATATGATATTGTCGAGGATCTCAAATTGATTTTTGAGACTCATGCGGCAATTGAAAGTTATGAGGCTTCTGAAAAGTTCTTTAACTGCAAGAAGGAAGAAGGCAACTCCGTCAGTGAGCATGTGCTTAAGATGTCTGGGCACGCAAACAAACTTCAAAGCTTGGGTATAGTGATTCCTAATGCTTTGGGGATTTACCGTGTCCTCCAATCACTACCACCAAGTTACAAGAACTTTGTGATGAACTACAACATGCAGAACATGAACAAGCAGTTGCCAGAACTGTTTGCTATGTTAAAGTCTGCAGAAGTGGAGATCAAGAAAGAGCACCAAGTGTTGTTGGTCAATAAGACCACCAAATTCAAGAAAGGCAAGTCTAAGCAGAAGGGACACTTCAAGAAGGGTGGTAAGAAAGTTACCACGCCGGCGAAGAAGACCAAGGCTGGACCTAAGCCTGAAACTGAGTGCTTTTACTGCAAGGGAGAAGGTCACTGGAAGCGGAATTGCCCAAAGTACTTAGCGGATTTGAAGAACGGCAACATCAAGAAGAAAGGTATATCTGATATACATGTTATTGATGTGTATCTCACTAGTACTCATAGTAGTGCCTGGGTATTTTATACTGGTTCGGTTTCTCATATTTGTAACTCGAAACAGGTGCTGCAGAATAAACGGAAGCTAGCGAAGAATGAGGTGACGATGCGCGTGGGAAACGGATCAAAGGTTGATGTGATCGCGGTCGGCACGCTACCCCTTCATCTACCATCGAGATTAGTTTTATACATAAATAATTGTTATTTGGTGCCTGCGTTGAGCATGAACATTATATCGGGATCTTGTTTATTGCGAGACGGTTACTTGTTTAAGTTCGAGAATAATGGTTGTTCGATTTATATGAGTAATATGTTTTATGCACATGCACCTTTGATAGATGGTCTATTCTTATTGAATCTCGATAGTGGAAATACACATATCAACAACATTGAGGCTAAACGTTTGAAATCGAGCGATAACTCGACCTATATGTGGCACTGTCGCCTTGGTCACATTAGAGTGAAGCGTATGAAGAAACTCCATTCTGATGGACTTTTTGAATCACTTGATTTCGAATCACTTGAAAGATGTGAAGCATGTCTGATGGGTAAAATGACTAAGACTCCATTTTCTGGTATGATGGAGCGAGCTACGGACTTATTGGAAATCATACATACCGATGTGTGTGGTCCAATGAGTGTAGCATCGCGCGGTGGTATGTTCTTACCTTCACGGATGACTTGAGTAGATATGGGTATATCTATTTCATGAAACATAAGTCCAAAACTTTCGAGAAGTTTAAGGAATTTCAAAAGTGAGGTAGAGAATCAACGTAACAAGAAGATTAAATTTCTGCGTTCTGATCGTGGAGGTGAATATCTAAGTTACAAGTTTGGCGAGCATTTGAAGAAATGCGGAATACTTTCACAATTGACACCGCCGGGAACACCACAGCGTAATGGTGTGTCCAAACGTCGTAATCGAACTCTCTTAGATATGGTTCGTTCTATGATGTCACTTACAGATTTACCGCTATCATTTTGGGGTTATGCATTAGAAACAGTCGCATTCACTTTAAATAGGGCACCATCTAAATCCATTGAAACAACACCGTATGAATTATGGTTTGGGAAGAAACCTAGATTGTCGTTCCTTAAAGTTTGGGGATGCGAAGCCTATGTAAAGAAGTTACAGCCGGACAAGCTTGAACCCAAAGCGGGAAAATGCGTCTTCATAGGATACCCGAAGGAAACTATTGGGTATACCTTCTATCATAGATCCGAAGGCAAAATCTTCGTTGCCAAGAATGGATCCTTTCTAGAGAAGGAATTTCTCTCGAAAGAAGTGACTGGAAGGAAAGTAGAACTCGATGAGGTTGTCGAACCTTCTCTCGAAATTGCGAGTAGCGCAGCACCGGAAGAAGTTCCTGTGGTGCCTGCACCAATTAGAGAGGAAGCTAATGATGGTGATCATGAAACTTCGGTTGAAGTTGCTACAGAGCCTCGGAGGTCAACGAGAACTCGTACCACTCCAGATTGGTATGATCCCGTTATGAGTGTCATGTTGGTGGACAACACCGATGACCCCGAGACATATGAGGAAGCGATGATGAGCCCAGATTCCAATAAATGGCAAGAAGCCATGAAATCCGAGATTGGATCCATGTACGAAAACCAAGTATGGACTTTGGTGGACTTACCGGATGGCCGGAAGGCTGTCGAGAACAAATGGATCTTCAAGAAGAAAACAGATGCTGATGGTAATGTTACTGTCTATAAAGCTCGACTTGTCGCAAAAGGGTTTCGACAAATTCAAGGAGTTGACTACGATGAGACTTTCTCACCAGTAGCGAAGCTAAAGTCTATGAGGATTATGTTAGCAATCGCTGCATATTATGATTATGAGATATGGCAGATGGATGTCAAAACAGCATTCCTCAATGGAGACATTGATGAAGAGTTGTATATGATGCAACCCAAAGGTTTTGTCGATCCTAAAGATGCTAACAAGGTATGCAAACTTCAACGGTCCATCTATGGATTGAAGCAAGCATCCCGAAGTTGGAATCAACGTTTTGATAAGGTGATCAAAAGTTTTGGTTTTATACAAACTTATGGAGAAGCTTGTATTTACAAGAAAGTGAGTGGGAGCTCTGTAGCATTCTTAATACTATATGTAGATGACATATTGTTGATTGGGAATGATGTAGACCTTCTTAATAGTGTCAAGGAATATTTGAATAATAGTTTTTCAATGAAGGATCTTGGCGAAGCAGCTTACATATTAGGCATAAAGATTTATAGAAATAGATCGAAACGCCAAATATCATTGTCACAGAGTACATATTTGGACAAAGTTCTAAAGAGATTTGGAATGGAAGATAGCAAGAAAGGGTTCTTGCCCATGTTGCCCAATACGACCTTGAGTAAAACTCAAAGTCCGACATCGGCAGAAGATAGAGAAAGGATGAGTAAGACTCCCTATGCCTCAGCCATAGGATCTCTAATGTATGCCATGCTATGTACTCGACCCGACATTGCATATGTTGTTAGTTTAACTAGCAGATATCAAAGTGATCCAGGAGTGGATCATTGGACAGCGGTCGAAAACATCCTTAAGTACTTGAGAAGAACTAAGGATATGGTTCTTTTCTTATGGAGGTGATGAACAACTCGTTGTTAATGGTTACACCGATGCTAGTTGGAACACCGATTCGGATAATTCTAAATCACAATCTGGATACGTATTTATTTTGAATGGTGCAACAGTTAGCTGGAGGAGTGCAAAGCAAAGCGTTGTGGCGAGATCTTCAACTGAATCGGAATACATGGCTGCTTCGGAGGCTTCACAAGAAGCGATATGGATGAAAGAGTTCATTACAAAGCTGGGTGTGGTTCCTAGTGCGCTGGACTCAATGTTTATCTACTGTGATAACATGGGCGCATAGCCAATGCGCAAGAACCAAGGTCACACAAGAAGCTGAAGCACATCAAGCTACGTTTTCACGCTATTCGATAACATATCCAAGATGGGGATATAAAGATTTGCAAAGTACACACAGATCTGAATGTGGCGGATCCGTTGACTAAACCTCTCCCGAGGGCAAAACATGACCAACACCAAACTGCCATGGGTGTTCGGTATATTACCATGTAATCCAGATTAGATGACTCTAGTGCAAGTGGGAGACTGTTGGAGATATGCCCTAGAGGCAATAATAAATGTAGTTATTATTATATCTTTGTGTTTATGATAAATGTTTACATTCATGCTATAATAGTATTAACAAGGAAACATTGATACTTGTGTGATTTGTAAACTTAATTTGAAGTCCCTAGTATAGCCTCTATATATCACTAGCTTGTTGGTTGATAAATGATTGTGGTTTCCCTATCATGAACATTGAGATGTTATCAACAACAAGATCATATCGTTAGGAGAATGATATGATGGACATACTCCTATAGATAAGCGTAGCATAAAGATCAAGTCATTTCAATAGTTCAATTGCTATATGCTTTCTGATACATAGTAACCTAATTCCTTTGACCATGAGATCATGCATATCACCTTTACCGGATGGATGCTTTGATGACATCAAACACCACACCGTAATAGGGTGGCTCTAAAGGTGGCATTGAGTGTTCGGAAAGTATTGGTTGAGACACATGGATCAAGAGTGGGATTTGTCCATCCATATGACGGATAGATATACTCTGGGCCCTCTCGGTGGAATGTCATCCAATTAGCTTGCAAGCATGTGACTGGCTCACAAGGGATCACATATCACGGGAACGAGAAAAGAGTACTTATCGGTAACGAGGTTGAACTAGGTATGCAGAGATACCGACGATCATAACCTCGGATAAGTAAACTATCGTGAGACAAAGGGAAATTGGTATCGTATGTAAGTGGTTCATTCGATCGCAAAGTAATCGTAGAAATATGTGGGAGCCATATGAATTTCCAGATTCCTCTATTGGTTATTGTTCGGAGAAGTGTCTCGATCATGTCCGCATAATTCACGAACCGTAGGGAGACACACTTAAGGATTCGACGTTGTTTGAGTAGTTATGGAATGAATGAGAAAGAGACAGAATGTTGTTCGGAGTCTCGGATGGGATCCGGGATATCACGAGGTGATCCGGAATGGTCCGGAGAATAAGATTCATATAAGGAAAGTCCCGTTTCGGAGTTCGGAAATGATTCCGGTGTTTTCATCGGGAATGTTCTAGAAGGTTCCGGAATGTCCGGCACTCCGGAGGGGAAGGGGTACATGAATGTGTCATTGCATATTGGAATGATTGCATCATGTACTAAGTGCCCTCGCTGTTCCAAATAAAGGATTAAATTGAATCCTAGTAGCTAGTTTGAAAAGTCAAACGGCTAAAATTGGAAAGAGGAAAAGAGGAGGAAGGTGAAACCGAGTTGGGGAGGGAGTCCCTCCTCCCCAAGCCGGCGCACCACCCAAGCCGAGTTGGGGAGGGACTCCACTCCCTCCCCTTGGCCGGCCGGCCCCTCCACCTATATAAGGAGGGGCAGGGCTCCCTCCTAGGACACACAAGTCCCTCACCTCAAACCCTAGAAGCTGCAGCCCACCATAGCCGCCGCCGCCCCCTAGGGTTTTGCCCTAGCCGCCGATTTGGGGTCCCCGGAACCCTAGCCACCGGCTCTAGCACTTCCTCCTTGGTGTGTCTAAACCCTAGATCGCCGAGGAGCTCTCTCATACTCCACCATACTCGCTCCGGCTTAAGGCGAAGCCCTGCGAGATCTCCCCTCTACTTCCGGTACCACGCCGTTGTGCTGCCGGAATCACGAGGAGAGTGCTACAACCTCCGCTTCCTGCTGGAACAAGGGAGAGGAAGGTCTTCGTCGAGTACCGAACGTGTGACCGACTGCGGGAGCGCTGCCGGAACGCAGCGCGGGAAGGATCGTCTACGCGATCTTGAGATCGGGAAGAGTACGACTACATCACCCACGAGAATCCGCTCTCGTTAAACACTTTGGAATCTTCGAGGGTAAGTTATTCCATCGACTCGTTGCTACAATCTAGTAGATAGATCTTGGCTTGTTTGTTTTTATGCGATAGAATTTTTTGTTTTCCATGCTACGAAACCCTACAGAAACTACAAGAAAGGTTCTTGTCGCACAGAAAGGATTGAATGATTTCAATATTGATGATATATTCAAGTGTATTGACACTAGGTAAGTGAAACAAAGATTCAAGTATAGATTGATACTTGATGTATGAAATCACAAAAGGTAATTATATCAATCATACTGTGATATGTACAAATCCAGATATGTCCTATACTCTAAATGTTATGAGCATATACCAGAATAATTCAAAATATGATCATTGGACAATAGTAAGGATATTCTTATGATCTTTTGGAAGAACTAATAGTATATTATTTGTAGAAGTGACAAATAGATGGTTAGTTCATTGTAAAAGTACTACATTGATACTAGTTTTGTCACAAAGTACAAATTAAGTTTATCTCAATCTAAACTAAGGGTGGCACAATATAATGGAAAGTAAGTTCCATAATGGATTTGGATGAGTTCCAAAGTTAAGACATCGTGACAGATACTACAACAAAAGGGCTAAGTATATAACTGCTATTATAGCAGCTAAAGAGGGCATTTGTGTCAATTAGTTTGTTATCAAACTAGGTGTAGTTCAAAATGGGATAATACTATGAAGATATATTGAACGACAATGTTATCAACATGTTTTAACCCCAAAGAACTAAAGGTCTCACCAAAGGACCAAATTTATACAAAGCCATCTCATTAGAGAATGAGTGATGCGTAGAGACGCAAAGACATGCAATTACACACGGACCTGGAAGTGTCAGATCCGGAGATCAGTTGACCACTAGCAATCGTGTACATACGACACCAGAAAGCCATAGGTGTTGAATACACAAAGGTTTGAAACTAGATTATTGACTCTAGTGCAAGTGGGAGACTGTTGGAGATATGCCCAAGAGGCAATAATAAAGTGGTTATTATCATGTCTTCATACTGATGATAAATGTTTACATACCATGCTATAATTGTATTAACCGGAAACATTAATACTTGTGTGATTTGTAAACATAAAAGAGTCCCTAGTAAAGCCTCTTGTTAAACTAGCTTGTTGGTTAATATATGATCATGGTTTCCTGATCATGAACATAGAGATGTTATTAACAACAGGGTCATATCATTAGGAGAATGATGTGATGGACATACTCCTATAGATAAGCGTAGCATAAAGATCAAGTCATTTAATATAGTTCATTTGCTATAAGCTTTTTGATACATAGTAACCTAATTCCTTCGACCATGAGATCATGCTTATCACCATCACTGGAAGGATGCTTTGATGACATCAAACACCACACCGTAACTGGGTGGCTATAAAGATGGTATTGAGTGTTCGGATAGTATGGGTTGAAACACATGGATCAAGAGTGGGATTTGTCCATCCATATGACGGATAGATATACTCTGGGCCCTCTCGGTGGAATGTCATCCAATTAGCTTGCAAGCATGTGACTGGCTCACAAGGGATCACATATCACGGGAACGAGAAAAGAGTACTTATCAGTAACGAGGTTGAACTAGGTATGCAGAGATACCGACGATCAAAACCTCGGATAAGTAAACTATCGTGAGACAAAGGGAAATTGGTATCATATGTAAGTGGTTCATTCGATCACAAAGTAATTATAGAAATATGTGGGAGCCATATGAATTTCCAGATTCCTCTATTGGTTATTGATCGGAGAAGTGTCTCGATCATGTCCGCGTAAATTCACGAACCGTAGGGAGACACACTTAAGGATTCGATGTTGTTGAGTAGTTATGGAATGATGAGTAAGATACCGAATATTGTTCGGAGTCTCGAATGGGATCCAGGATATCACGAGGAGATCCGGAATGGTCCGGAGAATAAGATTCATATAAGGAAAGTCCTGTTTCGGAGTTCGGGAATGGTTCCGGTGTTTTCATCGGGAATGTTCTAGAAGGTTCCGGAAGGTCCGACACTCCGGAGGGGAAGGGTACATGAATGTGTCATGACAATGTGGAATGGTTGCATCATGTACTAGGTCACTTGGCTGGACACTTGGAAGAGAGAAATCAAACTCTAGTTTGAAAGTAAAAAAGGCCAGTTTGAAAAAGTCAAACCGGGACAAGAATTTCCAAGTGGGGGAAGAGAAGGAAACCTGGGAAGAGATGGTTTCCCTTCTCTCCTCCAAAACGCCGGCCAGCAAGGGAGTTGGGGAAGGACTCGGCTAGCCCTAGCCGCCCCTCCCACCTATAAAAGAAAGGGAGGGGGCGCCCCCTCTCCCTACACCTTGTCCCTTAGCCGGCGCCCCTCTAAACCCTAGGCCAGCCGCCGCCCCCCCTCTAGATGCGGCTGCCCTAGAGCTCCTCTAAACTGCCGTCTAGCTAATCCCTAGCTGCTGGTTACTCTAAACCCCTTGGTGCCTCTAAACCCTAGACCACCAAGGCCTCTCTCATAGTCCACCATACTCGCTCCGGCTTAAGGCAAAGCCCTGCGAGATCTCCCCTCTACTTCCGGTACCACGCCGTCGTGCTGCCAGAATTGCGAGGAGAGTGCTACAACCTCCGCTTCCTGCTGGAACAAGGGAGAGGAAGGTCTTCATCGAGTACCGAACGTGTGACCGACTGCGGGAGCGCTGCCGGAACGCAACGCCGGAAGGATC
This sequence comes from Avena atlantica, assembly GCA_910589765.1. Classification (NCBI taxonomy): domain Eukaryota; kingdom Viridiplantae; phylum Streptophyta; class Magnoliopsida; order Poales; family Poaceae; genus Avena; species Avena atlantica. Next base: position 377,315,657 of record OU342734.1, on the reverse strand, counting down.
GTCTACGCGATCTTGAGATCGGAAAGAGTACGACTACATCACCCACGAGAATCTGCTTGCGTTAACCGCTTTGGAATCTTCAGGGGAGAGTTCTTCTATTGACTCGTTGCTACAATCTAGTAGATAGATCTTGGCTTGTTTGTTTGCATGCGGTAGAATTTTTTTGTTTTCCATGCTACGAACCCCTACAGGCCTCCCGCACCTCCCTGCGGTGGTAGGTCTTGGCCACGGCCGTGCTCCGGCGAGGTGACACGACGGCTGCGATGCACGAACCCGATTGCTTTTGCAATTCAAAACGAGGGTGTTTTTTACATTTTTTTTGTTTTTTGAAAAACACATCTGTGGCGCACCCTGTACCCCTACCCGTGGCGCACCTGGTAGTGCGCTACACCTATCTCGAGATAACCGTAGCGCACCAGGCAGTGCGCTATGGGTAAGAGATAGCCGCAGCGCGAGGCTAGTGGCGCACAACTAGTGCGCCACGGATGCCCTTTTCAGGTGCACCACGAATGGCCATTTTCCTAGTAGTGAGTCATGTCAAGATGGGTTGTATGAGACTAGAATGTACCGCATCACCAGATAAGCGAAGCAACAAGCCGTAAGAGAGCCACCCCCTCGCGAGAGACTCCATCGCCCTTGAGATCCAGTTTTTTGTCCACCTCATCCGCTCCTTTCGGCGGCCACGCCAACGGATAGAGGAGTGGGGACCTGTCCCTTTCATCATTTGCTTTTTTGTAGTTCTGTTTACCCTTGGTTTTATCTCTCCAATGGCATCGGCGATGTGGAGGCGACGATGACATGTTGGAATAAGGTCTCTCCGGCCTCTCCCTATCTCGTGGGCATCCGATTCAAAGTCAACAAAGGGCATGTGTGGGGTTAGCATCGCCGGATCTATTGATTCTATTTGGATCTTGGCAATTGATGTATCTACCAAGGGGACTTCTTTTGCCTTTGAGGATGCAAGGATCATCAAGGAGCTTCATCGACGATTACTTCTTCCTCTCCATTTCCGAGACAAATGTGGCCTTCTAGACCCATTCAATGACTTCCTGTCCGCAGCCAACAACATCAGGCAGGAGCAGAAGCACCGACGCGTTGTTGACACGGTCTGAAGGTTGAAAATGAAGGACATCTTGTTATAACTTTTGTTTTTCTTGTGGTGCGTTGCACTGTCGTATGTTTAATGCCAGGGTCCTTTTCAACACAAAAAAGTGGGTTGTGTGGACAAGGCACAAATAAGTACTCATTAATTTTATCCCAATTTTAAGAAACAAATACAGTAGAAGGCTATTATACCTATAAACAGATGAGAAAAATATCAAAGTGTGATCGTAGCATTTTTTCTGTCCGCACCCTCAAAATGGACAAATTAATGGGGAGGCCTCAAGTTGCCCTTACCCATAACTTCGATGTTCTCTCTTCTACTCCGATTTTTTTCCAAATATGCCCCTCTATATTTTTCCATCGCCAAATCCGCTCCCTCGTCAAAACAATTGTCAAATATACCCTGACGGGATGTTAGAAAGGCGCCACGTGGCAAATCCCGTCAGGGAGTATGGCGGATCAATTGTCCCGCCTTAGGGCATGACGAAAAGGATTTGCCGCCCTCAGGATTGGCGGGACCAGGGCTGGCCATGTCAGCGCCTGGCGGGAGGCATCGTCCCGCTGGCGGGAAATTGGCCCCGGCATCCCGCCATTTTCATCGGCAGGAAATTTGCATGCAGTCGTACAGCAGCTCCAGACTCGGCTTTTTCTATGAGAAGTGGGGACACAGTGATGCGACGCTGGCAGGCCATCTTTTCTTGTGCTTGAGCGCACGAAGCAGCTAGTACATGCAATCGCCATCCATGTATCATGTACATGCAATCTTAGTATAAAATAAGTTGCATACGGACGATACTTAACCCCACGTGCTGACGTGCAATAACAACTGCCATACCAAATAAACAGCCCCAATACCACACAAAACTGTTAGCTAATTACGTATACTTAACATAACGGACCTATAAAAATAGGACCTTTATAACGTGTTTATGCACTCCTCATCGCTGTCGCAGGCGTAATCCGCCGTGCCTATGATGGTCTGTCGTGGGCGTAGTATGCCTCACCCCGCAAGAAAAATGACACAGAATAAAAAAAGAAAAATAAACAGAAATTGGAATATAATTTACAAAAGGCATTATATTCAACTAAAAAAAATAAAAACATGAGATAAACTTAACACCCTACTAGGCGGTGGCGGCCGAGAAGCCGGTGTCGACGGCATCTCTCCGTCTTGCACACTTCGAGGACTTGAGTGATCGCTGCTCCGACGTCTGTTCCTTCTTGACGGCCCGGCCAGCTTCTTGACGGCCCGGCCAGCGGTGGTTGTGGTGGCGGTCTCCATCATTAGCTAGGTCTTTCGCAGCCGTGAACGAAATTTTGGGAACAGGTTTGGATAGGGGAGGACGCACACTACTAGAAAAATAGCCATTGGTGCCGCACCTAAAAAGGGCATCCGTGACGCACTAGCTGTGTGCCACTAGCCTCGCGCTGCAGCTATCTCCTACCCGTAGCGCACTGCTTGGTGCTCTACGGTTATGTCGAGATAGGCGTAGCGTACCTGTCAGTGCGCCACGGCTAAGAAGACATGTGCGCTACGGGCAAGGTCCAATTTGACGGTGCTATCTTTAGAAAGGGAATTCGAAATTTCTCTCCGGAAAACACCGAGTATAATGGGAATTCAAATTTTCTTTCTGGGAAACATCCAGTTTGAATTTGCCAAAAAATTTGGTACAAAAACACTATTTACTCCAATCCAAATTTTCTCTCCGGGAAAAGTAGTTTTAATGTATTATAAAATTATTTCCAGTACAACCAGGCGCCCTCCTAGCTCAGATATTTTCAGTACAACCAGGCGTTCTCCTAGTTCACTCAGATATTCATGGATGTAAAACAAATACACTATGCATTAGGGAGCATGGGAGTCAGTGCCACGAGTAGCATGGCAGCCAGTGCCGATGACCAGGGATTCAACCGCATGGGACGCGGGCTCTACGTACGTTGTGCCATTGACTGGTGTTTACCGCATGGGACGCGGGCTCTACGTACGTTTGTGCCATTGACTGGTGTTTTTCCTTTTCCGTCAGCGGAAACATTCCACCAACCTTCCGCCAGCATCAACGTGCCCACAGCGTCCTCCCGCCGGTCGACGTGGCGGGAAGGACCTTTGGCCTTCCTTCATGGCGGGACGAGTAACCCGCATCTGACAGTGGCGGGAGGTGCAACGTGTCACTTTTTCTGATTTTCGTCAAGGCATATTTGACAATCGCTTTGATAGAGGGGTAGATTTGGCGATGAGAAATTGCAGGGGTGCATATTTATAAAAAAAATCCTTCTACGCCAAGCCAACTAGTACATGAGAACCCCTTACCCGTAACTTTTGCCCTTTTGGGGGAAAAGACTTGAGTAGTCAAATGCACACTAATCGTACCAGTGGCACATACTAATCGTACCAGTAATTAAGGTCCTAAGGTGTGCACACGTTTCTACCCGAAACGGGAAGATGTGCACAAGCACAAGTCCACATATGTAGATCTAGAGATTTGTACCTAACTGCCCGTACGTTGATCGCCATGGCCCAGACAAACAAAGGTGCACCACTGAGCCGGGCTGGACTATTGGGCGAGAACCGATCACTTTATACGTTGCATGAATTAAAAACCGATCATGTAATAGGTATGATACTTCAAATAACCAAGTGTGGTAGGACTACGTCATCATAATCTTTCTTACTCGCTCGGTCCCTGATTAAGTGTTTGTCTAGATTTATATATATCTAAATATATATTTATATAGATATTACGAATACAGATAAATCTACGGGTCTAATTCAGGTCAGAGGAAGTAGAACAGTCGTGGCCCACTTGCCATTGATCTATGCATGAATGCATTCTAATCAGTAATCACAACAGCAGGCACTAACACAGCAACACAATTTTCTATTTGCTCCAATCCATATTAATTAATTTTGATTTACTAAAATTTAGATAAATCTATATAATATATAGTGTCTAGATTCATTCGAATCTAAATAAAATTAATATGGTCAGGAAGAAGTACCAAAAAGAAAAGCAACTAAAAGGGTACAGCAGTGCAACACATTTTTCTCCCCAAAAGAAAAGCAATTAAAAGGGTACAGCAGGAGACATGCATACAGCAGCACTGCACCACCCACATGCGAGCCATAATATCATGTTTAAACTATAACAGCTGCGACATTAAATCCTTAATCAACAACTAGCCCGTACTAATCGTGCCGAAACCACCAATTCATTATTATTGGTGCAAGCCAGTAGCACATGCATATACCGACACACGAAAATCCACTCTTAATTACAGCGTCACGTCACCAAATCCCCATTCCTAATCACCCGAGAATTAAACCCGGGCGCACGGAGACAACTCTCCACGTACGTATACATACGGATGGATCGGCCACGGCGCGCCGGCCTAGGCGGGAACGCGCGGGCGCGGTTGCGGCGGCGGACCGGCGGCGGCGAGGCAGTCGCGGGATCTCGTGCAGGAGCGGTAGAGGCTGAGCACGGCGAGCCAGTCGGCCAGGGCGCCGGTCACCGCCGGCCACCGCCGCTGCTGCTTCCGCTGCCCGCGCCTCCTCGCCTTCTCGGAGTAGGCGGCGGTGGTGCCGGCGAAGGGGTACTCGGCGACCACCCTGCTGTTGTTGGAGAAGAGCGACGGCGGGAGGGGCAGCGGCGGCGCCTTGGTGCTGGCGCCGAGTTTGCTGGTGCGGGTACTGGTGGGGCCGCGCGCGGGGGTCTTGGGGATGCCCGGGCGATGCTCCCAGGAGAAGGGCACCGCGGAGGCCCGGAGCGGGGAGAGGAAGCGGTGGTGGAACGGCGAGGGCGCGGGGGAGGGGAAGGAGAAGGAGGCGCAGGACGACGTCGATGAAGACGCCGAGGAAGACGAGGACGCTGGAGCGGACGAGGGGTTTGGGGAGGAGAGGAGGCGCCTGCGCCGGCGGGTGGCTGAGGCGGCGGGCGCTGCTGGCAGGAGCGGCGACGGCGAGGGCGGGCTGGGCATTGCAGTTTGTGGGCTCTGGCTCTGGATGGTGCCGGGGTCTGTGTGCGTGTGTGTAGTTTGGGGGAGGGGGTGAAGTTTGGGTGGGGCTTGTGCTCTTTTATGGTTGGGTCATGGCGTCGGCGCGCGCGCGATCGAGGGCGGAGCTCCGGAACGTGGCATGACATGACAGAGGTGCGCGGATTGCTTCCTCTGTTTGGGGTAGTCTGTACAGTACACGTCGGCAGAAGAGTCAACTGTATCTGGCCAGTAGGGCTACTTATTTTCAGGTTGCTGTGCTGATTGGGCACGTCCGGTCAGGAAGCAGCATGGGGAAATTCACACCCATATAAAAAAGAAATTAAAATACTCCCGAAATCCTGACCGATCACCCGAAATCCCGAGTATACAAGAGAAACAAGTACTCGTACTTATTTTTGAAGGACAAACCTGACCGATCACCCGAAATCCCGTAATAAGATGAAAATATATATAGTACCAGCAAAAAAGAATGATCGAACGCCAAAAAATTCGGTCGGTTCTCTTTCCAATAAATTCCATCTACATTCCCTTTCTAACACACACGCCACCACAATGTACCTTTGACATTTGTGAGGAGCCATCGCCATAGTCGTCACTTATTTTGCCACCGTAGTACATCCACAACCATGATAGTCTATCAGTTTAATTAACATTGTGCTGCACATACTAATCTGATCAGAAGTTATAATCCACCTGGTCCTCTAAGCTTGTCGTCTTTCCACACATGCCCAGCTCCAAATTAAACCCAACTTTTACGATCATTTTATATACTTTTTTCGTTTAGAAATAACTGATTTGGGTTTCTCTAGATTCAAATGTATCTATACAGTAAAATGCGTCCAAAATCTAGATACATTTGAATATACGCAAACCAAGTCAGTCATTTTTAGACGGAGGGACCATTTTTATATAGATTTATGCACATGATTTGAAAAATATGTAACGAAGGTTACGACGGAATCAAGGAAGAGCAATCCTAGCAACCTTTCTCTTTCCGCACTAATAAGCGAGGAGTGCGGAGGCGTTAGCTCTTTCGGAAACTTTTTAAACTCCACTAGCACTCTTGCAGTGGCGGAAACGGTGGAGCCAAAACCATATCACAGACAGTCATTGCACCTTTGACCGCTCCCGCGCAGACCTGGACAGACTAACCTGACAAATAGACTCGCGGCCCGTCGCACTACTACTGTCGCGATGCGAACCAAACAAAGTTTGCGCTAATTGCGTGACCAGTCGGGTTTATACTATACTCTGTTTCAGCTAGACTAAGAGCCAACCGTTCCGTTATTATTATGTCGATGCTTTGTGCCCTGTCATGGGGCCAGCCGGTCAGGGGTCGCCTCGCCTTTCTGGTTCCTCTGAATCTGAAAATATAAAGTTCGAAAACCCAGGCTCGATCGGTCGTGCAGTACGCTGGTGCTAGCTGATCGGTTGCGTATTCTACACCGAAACACTGCCAAACTAAGTACACGTATGACGCAGTATCTGCCGGGGTTGCGTATCGGCGTACACCAGATCGACATGGTGCGGAATTGGCGAGTGACACGAGCACTACCTAGCTAGCTAGCAATCGAGTACGCCAGGAGCGCGCATGCTCAATGTGCAGAAGTAGTTGCCGTGTCACCGATCGGCTTCGCCCACATCACCGGCACTGTGCGTGCGCAGAGCTAAGCGCTGCAGATTGCTGGCTATGTATACCTGCATTTGTGTGGCCGTACGGATCGACGCGGTAGCTTACGTGCGCGGTGCGCCCATAGCCGGGGCCGGCTGGCCACCGGTCGTCGTGATGCACGCACGCTTGCGCGGCGGAACGGTTGGTTCCTCCGTTACCGTCGTCGGCCGGATGCGGCGGCGGGGCCGGAGAGAACTACCCGGACGGCAAAGCGACGACGGGCTGCGCACTCCCGTCTTCCACTCTGCTCACACACGCACACGCATGTCGTGATCTAGCTAGGCTGACCGCCGCGCGGAACGGCCGGGGAAAAGAAAAGGAACCGATCGAGGACCCGAGGGAAAGGCGGATGGGACGGGCACGGACACGACGGTCAGTCAGTGGCAAGGGCAAGTACATTGTTTCTTTCTCCCTTTTTTCCCCGGCGTTTCTTCGCCGGAATCATTGCTTGCTTGCCCACTGCCCATCGCTCGATCGATCGATCCGGGCACTTTGTCCACTGGGGCTGTACTGACGTGTGACAGCTTCGCGTGTCACACGGCCACTGGAAGAGGCTTTTGCGTGTGACAGCTTCGCTGAATTCCAGGCAAATTATTGTGTTCCCAGAACTTATTAGCACGATAACTTTATTATGAGCCTGAACACTACTCATGGAGTATACTACTGTAGTACATTTACTGTGAAGAGTAGTAATACGGTGTAGAGTGTAATCTATTGTTGCTCCCATCTTTCCAGGACACGAAGATACATACGGCCACCGGCAAGGCGAGAGGAAACACGCAGCTGTTGTCCGAGGAAGAAATACTACTCCGTACTACTAGTTCTGTGTTCAGACGCTTTATTCGTAGTACTCCAGGTGTAGGCGTGCACTCATGTACAATGCTGTCATTGCTGTGGCGCCTGAAAAACGGAAAAGGGTGGAGAATTTACGTAAAACCTAAGCTGCAAAGTTAATGCACTCTCTTGCATCTCAGCAAAGCGCTTCTTAGAGTTAAGCTAAGAATGTCTACAGCTAATTTAACCCTAGTCACCTCCGCAGCTCCGTTTCCTCTCTTCTTTTTGCGGGAAATTAACTAGTTATACAATTCCCCGCAATTTTTTTATTATACAACTCGCCATCTGACAGTGTTTCTTCTTTGTGCATGTCTCCATTTGGGAGATTCTTTTACTTGATATATGTTCCGATGTAGACTTGCATCCTAACACCACACTCGTGGGGAAGAGCATATGGAAGGTTAGTTGGGCAGACAGCATTTTCAGACAGCGTACGTCACAATGAGCACATAAACTTGTACAATAAGATTTGTTATTCTTCCCTCGACAGAATCTAACACACCAATGATGCCCTGCAGACCTATTAATGTATGTATGTACTTGATAATATTCTAGACCGTCTCTCAAATGTCTTGACGCTGAATATTCTTCTTATTAACATAAAGTTGGGCTGTTTTTTAGTGAACCTTCAGACTCTAGATGATGCGACTATTTGTAGAGATGGCATAGAAAAAACAAGAGTTAAAGTGTTACAAACGCTCTAAACTTCAATAACTTCCACTCGCGACTCCTTTTCGGTAAAAGGGCTATAGCTACTAAACAGAGAGGGTTACATTGCGTTCTTGGTCAGCATCCACCAGCACAATGTCCAGCCCTGACCCAATCCAGACCATATATAGTTTTATGTTTAGTCCTAGCAAACTTAGCTAGCCTATTTCTTAGCTCGGCATGATGCGCACCAGCATCCACAGCATATGTGACATTGTGGATTGTAACCTGACTGACATGTTTATGGAACTCGATGTAATGAATAGTACAGTACTTGCTTCTTCGCTTGTTGACATAACTCCTCACTGAATGTTTCGCGGAATCAACCATGGGTGGACGGTGACGAAACTGACGGTGCATGTAGTTTGGTCACCTTCATACAACAATGCAAATGCATGGCAGATCATCACGCAATTGGACATCATGAATTTATTTCGTGCTGGCTAAGCTTTTGCAAATATCAATAAACCAAACAGATCAGCGGTAGTACTACGGCTTAGGCCCCGTTTGGATTGTCGTTATTTAATCTTGTCATTTTTATTTTGTGAAGATGCTAAAGACAGGAGTTCTGTGTAATCCAAGGGTTTTGGTTAAAAAAACAATATTCCAAGCAGGCCTTTACGGGTCATGGCCGTCGATCGGACCTACACAACGCTGTCCCTTATAGTCAATCTCACATGTACCAACTTCCCTGCAGTCAAGGTGTCAAATGAGACATTGACACGATCCCACTTACATCTCTACCTGCGGTAATTTAGTAGCACCCATCTGATAGGTACTGTAGTGCCACGCTTCAGGAAAACTTCCTTTTCGAACTACCTACCTATAGGGAAAAAGATTAAGAAATATTTTCACTATTTATTTGTGCTATAATTAATGTTTTTGGAGGGTGTGTGGTTGCAGCATATTCAGCCTCCGGTTCCGTTACCAAAAAAAACATTCATGAATCATGGCAGCAGGTATAGCGAGTTAGAGTACACTATTATGAAACATGTTTACGGTTATGTTTCGTGATTGCATTTGCATTAATACAGTAATAAGCACTGCATGTAGCACACGGATGTTTCTTCCTCTTTGTTGAGAACATGTAGTCCACAAGTTCTTATAGTGGAAAAATGCGAGTATCTGTTCATGGATAGATCTGTTTGCTAAGTGAGTTAGGTGGCTACACCAGCATCAAGCAATTATGTGCAAGTACATTGCTTCTGATGCGCGAGAGGAGAACTCTGCAGCCCACATGAAAAATAATTTCATACATGTGTTAATTTTTTGATAAAACATATATTAATACCAAGGCGACACCAAATATATCTATCATCGGCGACAACACTTGATATCAAGAGCCAGCCAAGACATTGAGGACACACGCAACCAAGAAAGAAAGGAACAAAGAAAAAAGAGCGTTCAACCTACATAATAGCACATTAACCACAAAATTTGGCAACACCATTTCTACGGGAACGAGGAGTGAGCACCATCGCCGCTGGATCCAACAAAGGATGGATCATGGGTTTTAGTCATAGGATATGAAGTTCGAGCCATCTCCATGCAACACCTTCAACAAGGAAGCGGTGCATAAACAACACCATTACCAGGTGCAACTAATAAAAGACAGACCTTAGGTTTTTCACACGGAGTTCGAGACGTGTACTCCAAGAGCACCACCAAACCATAGGTCGACATGTGTCGCCGCCACCCTGCCATACCTCTAGCATTGAATCTGGAGACCTCTAGCTTTGAGTCTGGAGATATTAGTTCACGAGCATGGTCTTAACGTGGTTGCCACACAAATGATAACCATGCAAACAAACATGCTGCCCAGAAGCACAAAACCCCCATGCCACCATCGGCATGTCACCAAGTTAGGTCATGGGCTCCACCAAGACCTCAAGGTCCAACTCAGAAGCTCAGTGTCGACCTCACCCGAATGTGGTGGCTTGCCAGTACGCGAGTCTTCCCCACTTCAATCACCAAGGCACTCCATGTACGGTGAACTTGCATGTCGGGTCATCTTGAGGCGTTGTTTCCATGTCCAACGATGGCGCTAGATTCAATTGACCGAGATGACGGTCATCCCCGCCCAGATCTTGGACCTTTGCGCCTCTCAAACAACATCGCTTATGCACAGCCAAGACGGCTGATGCGCACAAAGATGACGGCTAGGGAACCACTAGATATTACCTAGGCCATCATGTCGCCTCTATCCATAAAATACGCTGCTGCTATGCCACATGAGAACGCCCTTGTGGCCAAGGGGCTGATGGCACGTTTCCGCCACGGTAGAGCCGATGATGGCGGTAGAAGGAGAAACCGTGGATAGGTCCTCTTCGGCTGGAGATATGGCGCCTCTAAATCCGCGCTTCCCGTCAACCCAAGAGGCTTTGTCTCTATATAGTTCCAGGCGCTAGATCTTCAATAGTTTCGTATTTAGTACCAGGCGTTAGAGCATCTCTAGCCGTGCCCCATATGGTGTCCGGCGGTAGCGGTTTTGGGGCCGTATGGAGGTGTTGGCGTGGTTTTTGCCAGGAGGAGGGGGCGCTGGCACCTGATAGAATTTTTTTTAAAATGTTGAATTGATACGAATATGAACATAAATGACGAGTTTTCATTCAAACTTGCGAGATTAAATCTAAAAGGAAATACGATAAATCATGAAATTTAATCCTAAAACTACATGTTGAAGTGGATACAGGAGGCGGTCTAGTCGTCCTCGTCGCTGTTGTTGTTGTCGTCTCGTCCTTAGGTGGTTGGTTGTAGCCCTGGCTATCAGCGCCGTGACACTCGCTCGGGTAGGCATATGTCGCAGTCGTTGAGGACAATGACGTTGCGGTAGAGGCACGTCGTGTGTGCCGTCACCTGATATTGTCTCTCCGCGGCCTCCCTCTCCGCTTCGGCCTTCAACCAGGCGAGGGAAAACTCCATTGACACCGACGAGATCTCCTTGAAGGAGGCGCGCTTAACCATCCTCTGGCCTGGTAACTCCTCCACGTCCTCGAGGGCCTGGAACTGTAGCAGGCGGGAGCCATGCTTCGATAGCGACTGCCATGCCTGCTTCGACTCAGGCGCTGGCTTGTACTTCCTCACCTGCGACAAACATCCGGTGCTGGGCTCCCTCTTCGTCTTGGCGAGGCGCGGGTTGCCGCACAATGATGATGGCGCGTGGCGCTCACGAATTACGAGGCTGTCTCTAGAATGCAGTCGTGGCTTCTCCTTGGACTCGTCCCTTACACGGGAGAGAGAGAGGGGGAAGGAGAGCCCCAACCTTGGCGTCACGGGCGTGGAGGACGAGGACCTCGATGAGGAAGACACCGACTCCATCCTCCTCCTCGTCTAGGGGAAGCCGTCGTGGCCACGATGCATAGGGAGGGAGAGGAGGGTAGTGCATCCGCGGGTGGTTTCTCATTACGATGTAGTCCAGCACCACCGCGAGGCTATGGCCCAGTACGCCCCACCAGAGTTTGCGGCCAACCGCTTTCTTATTCATCGGTGACGAGTTGTCGCCCTTGTACCGGACGAGCTTACTCTCTCGAGGATCGTGGAAGAATTGGTTCCATATGATGTTGTCGGGGTCCCAGATGGGATCCTCCCACTATGTCGGTGTGAGCTTGCTGCAACAGTGTTTGACGTGGGGTCTCCACGACAATGTCCATAATATGGAATTTCATTTTTCGGGTTGATGTACATGACAAAATCGAACCGACCCATTATATGATCTTGTCAAGCCAAACTTGCAAAACTGCTCATCCTAGAACCGTCGACCATGTAATCCCTTGATGCATTCAAGGACGCTTTCACGATTTGGTGTTTTCCCTATTCCCTTATAAAACTAGCACCGTGCTATAATTAGGGAACATTTTTGTTAGTTTTCTTTAATGCTTGAGATTTCTTGCATGATTCTAGAGTTCTCTTAGTTCTTGCTAAAATCTGCACCATTCTGTGTCTACACTATATTCGGTATGTATCTGTTTTCAACAATGTCTGCTTATGTTTTTATTTCCAGGGTGCTGCATTCGTTACGCTTTCGCAAAAAAAATATGAAAACAAAATTGGTACTATTAAGTTCCATCTATTTCCGCTCTATTTTCATCCCTACTGTCGCGTGTGTGTCTGTTCGAGAAAGAGGAACGAGACAACTGGCGATCATGGTATCTTTGCGGATGTGCACGAGGCTGCGAGCCAGACTGGACCAATATAGAGCCGTGTCTGTGTGCGTGTGTGTGGCTTTGGGCTGGGTTGTACACAAGGTATGAATGGTTCTTCGAGCAAAGGTGGTCCACATTTGTGAAGCCGGTTGTCAAACCACGAGGTAAGAAAAAACTAGGTTTTCATAATGCACAAGGAGCGGCTAGAAAAGATGTGGTGGAGAGAGCACTTGGGATTTTGGAAACTTTATTGTGAGAGGACCAACTAGATTTTTGGATCGAGAGATCCCTTGATATATCATAAACGCTTGTGTAATCATGCATGACATGATTATCGAGGATGAGCGTGGGAAAAATTTAAACTACCCATTCTTTGACTAGATGGCACAACTCGTGCGTTTGCAAAGGATTCGAGCTATCGATATGCATGATAATCTTCAAAAAGATCTTATCGAGAAGTGGTGATCATGGTATGGCTAACAAAGCCATTGTTGATGAACTATTTGTATGTTTGTGTGTTTATTTGAGATCTACTTGATGAACTATTTGTTCTATTGTTGATGAACTATGTGTTTGTGTTGTAATAATAATTAAACTATTTTTTGTACATTTATTTGTGTGTTTTTTGTCTTCTTTGTTCTATATATGTAATTTTCGCAAAAAAAAATGATGAAATTAAGGTTTGTGCTACCGTCGCGCGTGCCATATTTTAGCGTGCCCGAAAAACTGCTGAGTGTAGCATGCTGTATTTTAGTGTACCTCAAAATGTTGTCTGCTAAAACTGCTAAAACGACGTCTGAAAACACGATGCTCTATTTTAGTGCACATTCCAATCGAATATTGAATAATCAAATCCTTCAATTCAAAGTTTTGGAGATGCTCTTAACAAAGACTTCTCGACCTGATATCGTCTGTCAGGGACTGCATGCATTAGCTAAAGAGAGAGAAATTGCATTTCGTTTGTGTTAGATGCCGATAGATAGGAATCCAATCCAGCTGCCCTATTTTGGTTGTTAGAAAAGCAAACGCCTGTTGTTAATCAACCAGATATTGGTGTTACTTTATCTTTCAGAATGAAATGCCCCTGAAAGATCTGCACTGTTATGCAAGCTAGCTTTAGCTATGAGTGTTGGTAGATCGATTGTATTGCAATTTTCTTTTCCACGCGATCCCCACACGATCGATTTCTGTTATCAAACTGACAACGGCAAAACGGAGGGTAAGACAGAATCCAGGTGTAAAAGAAAAAAGATACTTCCCCGTCCAAAAATGAATGTTCTAAATTTATTAAAATTTAGATATATATACACTAAAACGTGTTAAAATTTAAATTTACGCAACCTTTTTAAGACGAAGAGAGTAGTACCCTTACTTCTAGAGGATGTAACTTTGATTTCGAATAAGTAAAGTATTACTAGTAAGGTTTAATAAAAAGGGAGTAGTATACTCTATTTGTGTAGATTTGGGATCGGTCTGTAATTCGAGGATGTAATCATCATTGCATAATTTCGTTAATCCTCCTAGACAGCCATGGCAGATAAATCTTGTCAAGCGCGGGTAGTGAATTGTGATGCCATTCGCATTCCGAATACAGGCTTATATTTTGGGGTCTGATGGACGATGAAAATATTTTTTGTGTATCAGTTTTTTGCCTGATAGTACTGGGCAACCAATTTCTTCTTAAATAATTGAAAGTCAAAACTTTTGCCTTGGTTTCAAGAACAAATATCGAACGCATCTACTTACCTCCCATCCAACGGCTGTGAACCGATCGGTGGGGTGCCGGTGTCGTCACTCTCGGGGGTGGGGTGTGGGGGTTCTTCGCTCTTCCTCTGACGGCCGCCGCACAGCACCTTGCTTTCTGTTCTGCCGCGGCGGACCCAAACCGGCACGTCGACGGCCCGAGGCATGTGCAGGGAGAGAGGCGGCCGCTGGTGGTGGCCGCGACATGGAGGTAGGGGAGGGGCCGCGGCGGGCCGTGATAGTGGCGGCCAAACCAGTGGACGGGCGAAGAGAGACGGCACCGGCGCACCGCTCGCTTGCAGCGGAGGAAAAACCTTCGTGCCCTCTTCTCCTCCCCGCCGCCGCCCCGCTATCCAAAAATGTATTTCACCAACGACTATTGCAGGTCCAGGTAGAGCTTTCCACACGGCAGGGAGGGTAGAATAGAATGAATTTCTTCTTCAGTCACACTTTTCCCTCCGTTGCCTCTGAGCTGCTTTCTTCCTGTCCTTGTGCAGATTAACCACCATTCCCACTGACAAGACTCTGTGATGCGCTCTTGCAGGGCATTTACTGACCTTTTATCGAACAGGAAGGCCTTGATCACTCTGAGGGAAGGGACGGCTCCATAGCCATAGCTTGTCCAGGTACAAGTTGAATTTCAGTCCGGATGAGGTGTTCTTTTTGGTTAATTTGTCTTCATTTTCTAGCTCTCTCTTATATGCTTTATCACATATAAATTAATTCGTTTAGCTTGCAACATTAATTTGTTGTATTTCTGTCTATGGTAACGCTCCTGTTTCTCTTTCTAGGGAGCTTTTGTTGGTCATTCTTGTGCCGATTTCCGTTGATTTTGCATTCGTAATACTGTAGGGTCATTCTTTGTACTGGCAATTATTTGTGTTTGTGGGTTATTAAAAGGATTTTCTTATAAATTGTGTTCGAAGACAACCCTCGAATAAGTGGGGTGCCTTTTTCTGGTTTAAGTTAATACCATGATCATTCAGGCCACCTTGTGATTGACTTACCTTGACCATGGTCGTCCGTGGATGGCTCAGTGGAGCCACTTGGTGGAAGAAGCTTCATTGGAAGTCCTCCCCGGTGTGCTAGGGAGCTCGCAAAGCCTCCCGGCTAGCACATGTTTTTTTTGGCAATTATGCACCGAGATAGCACCAAAATGGATGTACAGCTACCCAGTTCAAGTGGCAGCCCAAGTGGGTTCCTATCCAATGCTGTCCTAGTCACCAGTCTTACTTCCCGCATCAGTGAGCTGAACATGCCTTCCTGCTTGTTCACACTCTTGCCTCTCTTTCATTCTATATATACATCCCCTTCTACCTCCTCTGAATATCACAGAAGAGCACATTCACACTACTCTCCATGCCTCCCCTCTGCAGATTATTGCTCGGGCTGCTTCTCTTGCGCACTCCTCATTGGTGGTGCTCTGCAGCTGCAAACGATACACTCGCGGCAGGACAAGCGCTCGCTGTGGGCGGAAAGCTCGTGTCAAGAAACGGGAAGTTCGCGCTCGGCTTCTTCCAGTTC
This sequence comes from Avena atlantica, assembly GCA_910589765.1. Lineage (NCBI taxonomy): Eukaryota > Viridiplantae > Streptophyta > Magnoliopsida > Poales > Poaceae > Avena > Avena atlantica. The sequence goes on along the minus strand of OU342734.1, from coordinate 377,299,937 downwards.
CAGCCAGCAAGGACCGTCAGTAAGTCGTCCCCCAACGCCACCTCCCCCAACTCGTGGTACCTTGGCATATGGTTCAATAAGATCCCAGTTTTCACTCCCGTGTGGGTTGCTAATAGGGATCAGCCCATCACCAACACCAACCTCAACCTAACACAGCTCAAGCTATCAAGCAATGGCAATCTTGTCATCGTAAACAATTCCGGCAACACTGAGTCCATTGTTTGGTCCACTCACATTGTCAGAAATAGGACACAAGCCAACAGCATAAACAGCACTTGTGCTGCTGTTCTCTTGAACACTGGAAACCTTGCCATCACAGCAACAGAGAGCCCATCATCATCTGACCTACCGTTGTGGCAGAGCTTCGAATACCCAATAGATATTGTGCTTCCTGGTGCCAAGGTTGGCCGGGACAAGGTCACCGGTTTAAATCGCATGGGCATCTCAAGGAAGAGCCTCATTGATCCTGGTCTCGGCTCATACAGCGTTGAACTAGATACCAGCGGGGTTGTCGTCCTCAAGCGCCGAAGCCCCTCGGTAGTGTATTGGCATTGGGCATCCTCCAAAACATCATCATTGAAACTTATACCTATACTCAAGTCCATTCTAGATATGGATCCACGGACCAAAGGTTTGATTAACCCAGCATATGTTGACAACAACCAAGAGGAGTACTACACGTACACTTCACCGAATGAATCATCTTCCACATTTGTCTCACTAGACATCTCTGGTCAGATAAAGCTAAATGTTTGGTCGCAGGCCAACCAGTCTTGGCAAATAATATATTCCCAGCCTGCTGATTCTTGCACTCCGGCTGCTACCTGCGGACCTTTCACAGTATGTAACGGCAATGCACAACCATTCTGTGACTGTATGGAGAACTTCTCTGAGAAGTCACCGCAGGATTGGGTCTTTAATGACCGAACAGGAGGATGCATCAGAAATACACCATTAAGCTGCAGTGCTAATAATATCAGCATAAACACAACAAGGTCAACAGACATGTTCCATCCCATTGCTCGAGTTATGTTGCCCTACAACCCGCTAAGCATAGACGTTGCTACCACACAGAGCAAATGCGAAGAAGCTTGTCTCAGTTCCTGCTCCTGCACTGCTTATTCCTATAGAAATGGCAGATGCTCTGTCTGGAAAGGGGAATTGCTTGGTGTAAATCTGAATGATGGAATTGATAATACTTCAAAAGATGTTCTTTACCTCCGCCTTGCTGCAAAAGACTTGCTGCCAAGTGTGAGAAAAAACAAAAGAAAACCAAACATTGGAGTGTTTACTGCTGCGAGCATTGTTGGTTTTGGGTTACTAATGCTCGCCCTATTGTTACTTATGTGGAGGAACAAATTCAAGTGTTGCGGTTTGCCTTTACATGACAATAAAGGTAGTGCTGGTGGGATTATTGCCTTCAGATACACTGATTTAGTTCATGCTACTAAAAGTTTCTCAGAAAAGCTGGGAGGAGGTGGTTTTGGTTCTGTATACAAGGGAGTGTTAAGTGACTCTAAGACTACTATAGCAGTGAAAAAGCTTGATGGTGCCAGTCAAGGAGAGAAGCAATTCAGGGCCGAGGTGAGCTCAATTGGACTGATCCAACATATTAACCTAGTCAAATTGATTGGTTTCTGCTGCGAAGGTGATCACAGATTACTTGTGTATGAACACATGTTAAATGGGTCTCTTAACAGTCATCTGTTTATGAAGAGTAATAATTCTGTTGTCCTAAGCTGGAACACAAGATATCAGATAGCCCTAGGAGTTGCCAGAGGGTTGTCCTACTTGCATCAGAGTTGTCATGAATGCATTATACACTGTGATGTTAAGCCAGAAAACATACTTGTGGACGCATCATTTGTTCCTAAGGTTGCAGACTTTGGGTTGGCAGCGTTTGTGGGAAGGGATTTTAGCCGAATTCTGACTACATTCAGAGGAACTGCAGGTTATCTTGCCCCGGAGTGGCTTAGTGGAGTTGCTATTACACCAAAAATTGATGTTTATGGATTCGGCATGGTACTGATGGAGATAATATCAGGAAGGAGGAATTCCTCACCTGAAACATCAGACAACGCTAGTAGCAGCAGCAGTTACGATGTTGAATATTTCCCTGTGCAAGCCATCAGCAAGCTTCACATTGGAGATGTAAGGAGTTTGGTGGATCCACAACTACATGGTGACTTCAATTTGGAGGAGGTTGAAAGGGTTTGCAAAGTAGCATGCTGGTGCATCCAAGATAATGAGTTTGATCGGCCGACGATGAGTGAAGTGGTCCATGTTCTCGAGGGTCTACAGGAGATTGATATACCTTCAATGCCAAGACTACTTGCAGCTATAACGGAACAATCTGGTGCCGCAACTTCAGTGTAATAATAAGTCGTGGTTGATGCTACTAATCTTTGTAATTTCAGCAAATTCGGAAGTTATTGTAATGTGGAGCAGAAGGAATAAAGGAAGGCAAAGCTTTGCAGCTACCCATTATATTGTCTCTTATTTAGTGCCAATTATGGTAAACAAACATTGTAGCAACATGTGGCAGAACTAGAAAAACGTGTATATTTTGTTGGTGGGATAGTTTGATATACATCCTTAAATCGAAGGAAGATGTTGATATATACATGCCACTACCCCTTCTTCATCGAGAGCACACATAGAGTGCCTCGTGCTTACTTGATGGTGTGGCCTGCTCCAGTGCCTGCATCACCGCATGGCTTAGGAGACATGTGGGTACAAATGAAATGGAATCCAGGTCTGAAGATGGCCAAAGGTGACATGACGGTATGTAATATGTTGACTATTGCTCCATATAAATTCCTTGACATGTGTTGAATTTTCTGTTATCATCTTCTCTTGAGGATATTATTGCCTTTCGAGTTTCTTGGACATTGTAGTGATAATATAGCTCTTATTTCATGTTCACCACCATATATTATATAAAACAAGGAAACCGATGGTATTACTGTATTTCTGCAGATTTGGTTTTCTCCAAGGTAACTTTGCTAATCATGTGTTTATTATATGCAGACTCCTAGAAGAAAGCAGCCACCGATGGATGAGAGGGTGTGACGTAAAGATGACAGCAAGTTCTCTGGCCCGTTCTGTCCATGCTGACAAACCAACGAAGAAGCATCCTCCTACCGTAAACACCACGCCTGGGTTTTTAAGCATCCTATAAGTCTTACAAATTTGGTACAGATTCCCCACCAGCAGCAAAACAAACTGCCTCTCTTCCGATTGCCGCGTTTATTTTTCCTATATGCTGTGTCCAAATGTATTGATGAATTTATGTTCTGTGTTTAGGTCATTGGTGTTTGCCTTTGGAAGCATAGGCATCTGAGAGTGAGCATGAAGCACAGGCTTTTGAAGCTGCTGCGTTGCACTGTTACACTTGGTAAATCTGTTGCTCAATGAGTTGTTAATGCCAACGCGTGCGGTTTCATTCCACATTAGGGCCATCAATCTGTTGTATTCTGCTCATCAGTCCCTTGATGTAGCCTACCCACTTTCTTTGGCATGGTTAAAAACTCTGTTCATGAGAGCATGCTAATATGCTGCTGGAAACTCGATGCGGACGCGGTGTCGCTGTAAATCAGGAGCCGGGCTATGCCCCTGTAATCGACAAAAACTAGTTTTATTCGTCTCATCGGAATCGAAATGTACGGGTATCTTTACTGTGGCTGCGGGTAAGTAAACCGTAGGTTGGCTTCTTACTGATGTTGATGCCTTGACGGAATGTTCGTCCATAATGTATTGTCGGGGGTACTATCAAGAATAATGCAAACTCTAGTGTTTTTTTTTGTAGGAAAAAGAAAGAAATTTCTTCTGAAAAACTCATTTCTTTCTGCTACAAGTGCAAGGAACTTATTTTTCTCACCTCGCAAGCTGTTCGAACATTATTTCGATCACAGTTTGTACTACTATGTATGATTAATTTTCGCTCTGCATTTGCGTCAGTACCGCATGTAGTACATGGCCGCACACATGTTTTTCTTCGTCTTCATTGAGGAACTGTAGAGCACAAGTTCCTGTAGTGGGACCATGATGCGAAGCTTCTGTTTTCATGGATGGATTTGTCCGCCAAGCGAGTTAGGTGGCGACACCGCCAGCATCAAGCAATTATGTGCAAGTACTACACTAGTGCTGATGACTGATGCGCGACCCCTAACTTAAGCCTCAAACACGTGAATAAAACAGGCATCTAAAAGCTAAGGAGCAAACAATTCTGGTAAAACTGGGATAAACTGGAAACAGCCGTAAGACCTTTCAGAACATATGGAGTCCGTCTTCATAAGGCAGCAGAAAATGGTCAGGAACATCTTGTTTGCACTCACAACCAACACCAGTATGAACTGCATCTCACGGAGAATCATGTATTTTCTGTTATTAGCCATGTATGTACAGACTGGCAATGGTACCGAATATTTACATTGCGGCGGTGCGCATATGAGCAGTCCTTCGGACACAGCTTAATAAGCACATCAAGGTATCTTGTTTACTGGATGTGATTATGTCATTGTTCTTTTTGTGCCTCCGGGAACAACTGCAGCACTTGGGTCCTGCATATACAGTTTCAGACACGTTTAAACAACCCAAAGAACTAATGTAAGTAACAAGTATGTTTGAAGCAAATTTTGATCCGAGACTCTGAACACGTGACAGGCTGTATACTGTACCAAAGCGTACTTCAGACTTTAGTTGGAGTTTAGAGCAAGATTGTCATCAAATAAATAGGTAAGCAAATTAAAGCCTAGCATCGACTATCCGTTCCAAAATAGATGACACTTCATAAAGTGGACAGTCAAACGTCTGCATCTTTGACAACTAACTTATTAAGAAAAATTTAGGATGGTCATGAACAGCTGATAAAATCAGCTTTGCTATGGAGAATAGTTTCGCAAAAAAAACTGTAATCTTTTACTTACATTCTAATAGGAGGTGGTAATGTAGTATTCATTATCACCAGCAAGGTGAGACACTTGTTACTTAGGTATCTTTAAATAATTGAACATACCAAACCGTGGCTAAATAACTATTCCTACAACACTATCTCATACTCCCTCTGTTCCACAATATAAGCAGCAAACTAAAACAGCGGAACGGAGGTAGTAGTTAGTTTCTAGCCAGACCATGGAATTTCAAAAAGCATGTATCCTACAGCACTGGCAACATTAGCAAACAGAAGAAAAGACACGTCGCGTCAAGACTCGAATAGCACCAACGGCTATTTGTTTCCATCAAGGACGGAATGGGTTCTTACGTAAGTCGCTTCGCAACAAAGAACAAAGGTATTCTTTTCAGGTTTCCTCCATGTGTAGGTTTCAGTTCATCAATTGCTTGCTCTTCTTGTGTACCAGCAGCTGTCATGACAAACTGTAAAAAAAATGATGCTGTCAGGTTGGCCTCAAATTTTACTGCAGGGATGTTAGATCATGAAATAAAAAACAAGTAGTCATACACACTGTTATAATATTATGAAAGGAATGGAAGCGAGAAGCCGAGGTCATCCATAGAGTCCATAATAATGATACTTGAGAAAATATAACAGCGGAAGAAGAGAAAATATCTCAGAAATAATGCTCCACGGGTGTGTAGAAATTAGCAACTGACAAAACAGGGGCTACAAGTACAACAATATGATATGAGAGTGTCCCTTTTTTTCAGCCATACATTAATTCATGCCAATTGCCAAGTGAAAATGGCTACCATGACACTGAATTTCATGCCTAATTTTTATTATGTCCATTGTACAAAGAAAAAGCAAATGCATAGAGTGCAAACGTTCTTTTGTTCATAACGAGAACAAACATTCAAGTATCGCAAAGTCATCTTAGAATATCAAATGGCAATAGAAAGGACTGCTACTAGGAAGTTGTTGTTCATACCAAAGGGTAAAGTATTGCCATCACACCATAACTTGTAAGAGGAGAGAAGAAGAAAATCGGAAGCACACATAGACTACCTGTGAAAGCAATACAGCACCAAAGTTCATGTCAGAATTATCAAAATACCATCTAGCAACATATACGCTCTTAAATGATATAATGAAACAACATGGCAGTAGTAAGCTAGTTCAATAAAATCTAAAAGGTAAGCTAAAACAAAACAACAATGCTCAGTTATGAGAGGTGCACATCAAACATCCCATGTGGAACTGCCTAGGATGCAATTTCTTCAAACACAAGGAATATGTGCCTTGTGAATGGCAGGAACCTACCAGAGATGTGCATGTCCATTTTAAGTTCGGAGAAGATTCCTTAACAGCCAAAACTTTGTATGTGTAACTGGAAGTATAGAAGCATGAGATGCTTACTAATTGTGCCAGGCATGCTTAAGTGTGCCATAAGCGCACGCCTAGGTGCGCTAATTTAACCATGATACAGATGCAAAATGGTTTTCACACCAGTAGCTACTTTTTTTTTTTTTTGAGAGAAACACCAGTAGCTACTAAGAAAGCAAAAAGCTTCTGTTTTACACATCTAGATTTGCCTGCGGTAGTAAGAAGACGAAAGCACATATCCTGCACCACATGGTGACAAATTATGCACATACCAAATCCAGCAAAGAAAGCCCAGTTTGACTCAAAGAAATCAAGCCGGTGGTTCAGACTCACTGCAAAGAAGTTCCACTTGTACCTGACAAAAAGGTTGGCAAACTTTAAGGTAATATAAGTAACTTTGCAAATGTATAACACCTGAAAAAAAAGATTGAACAGATGCTAGAAGGCACTAAGATGTACATACTCGAAGCAGTAGTAGGCATACATCAAAGACAGTAACAAGAAGTTCATTACCTTACCGAGGTAAGGTATGTAACCAATCATTGTAACCTGCATGACATATTAAGTGTAAGTGAATTGCAGATAGTATGCAAAATAGCACCATATACCGAGCAGGTGACACAAAATGCAAATAACATGGTTTATAAATCAAGTATCAAGTAAGAGGTGAGGGATAAGCGAACATGAACACACAACCCATACCTCAGCAAAGAAGATAGTCAAAAGAAGTATTGAATAGACCTGTTCTCCAACGCCAATCGCAACCCTGTCAACAAAGTATCAGCACAATGAGCATGTAAAACCCAACCAGCTGCCAACAGGTTTAATGTAAATACACCTACCCATCAAATCCTTCAGGCCTATCTGCTGATACAGATGCCTTGTGAGTGTCAGAGTCTAATGCTTGACTTGCATCCAGCTTCTTACTTTTCACAACAGCCAAAGCATGCTTAGCAATGTCACCATACCTGGCATAAGATGGTCAACATTGCGAAAGGGGTAATGGGATGCTCCCTGGTTTAGTATCTGAAAAACGTTCATCTTGAGGATAGTAAAACAAGGGTCCATACCTGTAACAACAAAAGATAGCATACAGATCAAGAATTGAATTTTCCACAGTTAGAAATTCTAAGCAAACCTCATCGACTAAAAGCAAGCTCAACTTCTTTTCAGTTTATGTGGTGTCAAAGCCCAAAAAGGAGTGCATCATATGCAATATGCAGAAGATTAAAAAAACAAAATAAATCGAGCAGTTCCATCTACCTAATGCAAAATCACACCTAGAGTAGCTTGCTGCCATATTTAAGTTTGAGCACAATTGCTGGAGCATATATCATAATCATATCAGTAACAAAAAATTGCCAATTTATGAAACCAAAAATGGAACCATAACCATTTCAGCTCGATTACAATTTCAGTGATATCTTGAGGTTTAATAGCATATATACACTCAAACTCATACTTATGACACATTTATCTTGGAACTTTATTCATACAAATGGATAGCACGTTAACTTCTGCTGCTACAAATGAATATGAACAAGGGTCTGCTCTCTAAAGGAAAAGAAACCAGCGGTACAACAAGTAGGGGAAGTAAGCCATCAGGTATTGAGAGGGACTCAGCATACCAAAGTGTACTTATTATGAAGCTGAAGATGTAAAGCGGGTAAAACCAAAATACCTGAAAAAGTGCTTCAGTTATAAGAAACAAATATATAATAGTATGCACCGTATTTTGAAAAAAAAAGAATGTAATAAGAGGGCATAACCTAGGGTACCCCACACAGTAGAGTACTAAAGGACATAATAACCGAATCATGCAAACAGCTAATTTTGGCGTTTCTCATATAGGAATTTATCTATAGCAACACAAAAAGGAAGGATTAAACGAGATGCTTTAAATCTAAGTTGTCTAAAATATTTAACCAATCACATAATTCTCCATCTAATGGTTGTGAATTTTTTTCTCCATACTATAATTATAGCTCTTAACTTTACTTATTGCCTCTAATCTGCACACTTATTTCACTGTGTATATATTGAGTTTTTTTTCCCGTTTAGATATTTTTTGCAACATAATACTTCTTTATTAAAAAAAAAGATGTTGCTACTCTTGAGATGTGCATGCTATGTAAATTTCCAAACAAAGTTTGTTTTTTATTTGTATGTTACTGAAGACATGCCTCGCATGTGCGCCACTGAGGAAATGTAAAAGAGGCTTGAAGACATGTAGCATTTTGAATTTAAACCACTATTGCAACATCACGAACTTTCCTACCAGCACCTGAAGTTCTATTCAATTTACGTGCATCAATGAAAAGATAAGTACCGGCTAAAAATAATTCCAATGCTAGCATGTCAGTGTCTACTTTTCAAGCATAGATTTTTGGAGATGATAAAATTCCAATTTTGATTAATGATAATTTACCAATACTCAGGTGTCACTCTATTCAAAGCCAAATTCTAGTAATTTAGAATGAAAGGTCTCGAAATTAGTGAGCTAAGCTTGAAATATCATTACATGCTTGTCTAAAGTGAAACACACGGAAGATGCTATTGACAATAAAGAGCACTTACATAGAAAATCTGGACAAGACCTGAACGTAAGAATGAATAAGTCGCAACAGCTGATGTGTGATCACATAGATTTTGTCTCCACAGTTGGTCGCATTGCTCAGGTAGTATCCACAGAAGTGTTGGAATGACCACCGATTTCAAGGTTAGCAAGCTATAAAGCACAAGGACTATTTTAAAGAGGTATTCATGGTATGGAATGCAAAAGGAGAAAAGCAGGAACATTTGTATTAATATCAGGAGATTGGTAATGATATAATAAGAACTAGACAGTATAATTCTCTTAATACAGAGACGATGTAGTTAAAAAGGAATCTGTATGACCCCGTGAGGACAAACATCGAAAGTTCGAAACACAAAGTAAACTGGAGAAACTAAAGTGACAAACAGACATAAGGATATAAGAAAGGAAATGCCTAATGTGCACTGCATAGTCCTAAACGGAATCAAGTTTCATCAAGATTTTTTTGGCTAAACCTACTAAAAGCCATGCTAAATTCCTCACAGGATTAGTGAATTTGCTAGCCTTGTAGTCTTACACGCCCAACTCCAGTGCGTTTGGGCTTCGTATGACAGCAGTATTTGCAAAAGAACATAAATTCAGGCGAGACTGGACCTCAATTAGTACGAGCAACTGTACCTTCCCAAGAAGATGAACCCGTTGAGCAGGAAGCACTGCGCGATTCTGATCGACAAAGCCCTCGAGCTGCATCCGACCAATCACACGACAAGGTTACTACAGGAATCACGAATCGACGCTTCGTTCTGGATTAGATGAAGCAAAAATCGCACCCCGAGTACCAGGGGATCGAGAGGAAGGGGGTGGGAATTGGGGAAGTGGGGGCGGGGGTAGAGAGGACCTGGCGCAGAAGGAGACGACGCGATGGAGGCGCGCGGCCTGGAGGAACCCGGCGAACCACAGCACGGCAGCCGGCTTCGCTTGCGAGGCAAGCGACTCCATGAGAGGAGGGGAGAGAGGCCCCTTCGATTTTCTGCTTCCAGCGCGGATGGTTTGATTAGAGGAGAAGCCGTCTAGGAACGGAATATTGCTCATCTTTGCACTTGGGACTCATGGGAGGAGGTTTTTACATAATGTAAAATTCACGGTCAGTACCTGAATTTGGCTGGCTTATTTGATACAGTTATTGACCTTAAAAATACGCAATATACGGTTATTGAATATGAACGGTTGTTTCATCGAGGTCACCGGCGCCTGTACAACAGCCCATATAATGAGTATACACTAATGTGGCAGGATATTGACTAGTCCAACAGTGGGATTCTTTTGCAAAAAAAAAAGCCTCCGCTAAATCTTACTTTCTCCTAGCTGAAGCCAAGAGACTTGTAGATAGGGCCCACTCATAGGTGGGGCCCACATGCTAGTGTCAGGTACCCATTCTTCCTCTTCTGTCCGTAGTGGAGAGGCAGAGTGAGCCGCCGCCACTCCATCTCTTCTGTCCGCCGCCGCTCACTCCAGTGTCACGGACACGCCGTCGTCGACGTGCCTCCTCGTCGTCCTCATCTCTACCACCTCCCTTGCCCTCCTCCCATCCATGTCGCCTCCCCTCCATGCCTCCATCCTCCTGCCCGCCCTCCCCCTACAGCAGCAGTCCCACGCGCCCATCCATGAGCCTTGTCTCCGTGCTGCAGAAGTCTCCGCCCACCGCGTGCGCGCCACCACCAGGAGCTTCATCTCCGCACTCCAGCCGGAGGAGGTCCTCGACACGATCTGGAGCGGGACGTATAGGGGTAGGCACATTGTGGACGAGACGGTGGAGGGGAAGCTTGACCAGAGCGACCCGTCTGTTGGGAGGCGTCGGAGCGGCCAAGGGCGTCGTGGCGCTGGCTCCTCCGCGGAGTGTGATGGACGGGATCTGCGGGAAGGCCGCGAGCACGGTGGTCACTTGGATGGTCGCCGTCGGGCCCTCTGTCTTCGGGGTCATGTTGCGCGTGGCGGCAGAGCACGACATCGATCCAGTGAAGGCCGCAGCAATGGCTTGCTCGGCATGGCGGCGGATCTCTGTGTCGATCCGGTGAAGGCCGCGGCAATGGCTTGGTCGTCTTCTCCTCGTGTTGGCAGAGATGGGCACTCGGCGTAGATCCGGTGGAGGCCTCTATCGACGTCTCGGTCGTCTTCTTCTCATGTTGGAGATGGTGCAGGACGATGTCGTCGTCCTCTACTTCTCAGGGACCAGTGGCCGGAGTAGTAGACCTTATATATTTTGTAGTTTTGCACTTTAGTCCTTGTTATTTTTATTATTGTAATACTGTTTCATGGATGTGAGGTGGAGGCTGATAAATGGGGTCCACTCGCTGCCATGTCGACGAGTACATCACTGTACACAAGCCCAATGACCGGAATGACACTCCTGCTGCATTTAGTGACCGTAAATTGCGTATTCCTAAGGTCGACGACCGTAGCGAAAAAGAGTGCCAAGTTCAGGTACTAACGGTGAATTTTACTCTTTTGCATATCACGCCATTTGTTAGGGAAAGTTTTTCGAAGAACCACAATTATAAGTATGTTTTTGCATAAAACACCAGTATTTGGGGTAATGACTTGCACCAAACATGAAAACTATAATACTATACGAGTTTGACAAATAATTACCCATGCTAGGCCGACAACAGTAGCAACGTTGCAGCCAACATGGCCAGCTAGAGTCCCTACATCAACAAACTAGTCTAAGAGCATCTCCACTAGCGTTCTTAAGAGGGTCTTATTAGGACTTTTTTCGTCTAGACAACGAAAAATCGTCCGGTTGCGTTTCTAGGGCCCACTTTTCGCCGGATTTGGCCCATTTTATATCTGGCGTTCATAGGCCAAACCCGAGGAGATGGGAACCGCCTTGGAATGCCGGATGAAGCGAAAAAACGGGTGGGCCAACCCTGTCGATGACACAACCCATTTCCCAACGCGATTCGGCTCTCCCGCGGCACCGAGCTTTCCCTCGGCTGCCCCCTTGCCACCATGTCGTCATCGGCGAAGACCCGCCCCCTCCCCCAGCCGAATTCACGCCTATAGAAAAGTCCGTTGCCTCGTCGCATCCTTTCCCCTCGGCGTAGGCCTCGTTTCGCCGTCTCTAGCCTTCGGTGCAAATTGGCTTTGCTCCGAGCTCCCGCCCACCTCGCCCACGAAGTGTTTGGCATGTTTATCATTCGGCCATGGACTCCGATGACAAGGAGATGTTCGCCATGTTCCTGGAGGAAGAGACCGCCGCAGCCACCGAAGATGAAGAGCACATGCAAATCCTCGGCTCCCTAGCTAGGGTGTACATGCAGACTATAGCACCTAAGTGGAGGCTCGGCAAAGGTTCGTCGGAAGTGCAAAGCAAGGCAATGGATGGAGGGATACTGCATGATGTACGCCGACTACTTCGCTGATGAGCCGCTGCACGAAGAGGCCGTGTTTCGGCGCCATTTCAAGATGAGCCAAAAACTCTTCCTCTAGATCGTGCATGCCATCCGGGAGTTCGACCCCTATTTCGTATACAAGAAGGACTACACCGGTATGGTAGGGTTTTCCTCACTGCATAAGTGCATAGTGGCGATGAGGTTGCTTGCATACGAAGCTCCGGGTGACAGTGTCGATGACTATCTCTGCATGGCCGAGTCATTGCCATTGATTGCCTGTACAGGTTCTGCAGGGCAGTGATTGCAGTGTTTGGGCCACAGTACTTGAGAACACCCAATACTGACGACACTGCTTTGATCCTTGCAGTCAATGAAAGTAGAGGATTTCCTAGGATGCTTGGGAGCATAGACTGCATGCATTAGCACTAGAAGAACTGTCCATTTTTGTGGCAGAGAATGTACAAAGGCCATAAAGGAGGTTGCACTGTGATACTCCAGGCAGTTGCTACACATGATCTTTGGATTTGGCACTCCTTCTTTAGCATGGCAGGATGGAACAACAACATCAATGTCCTCCAGACCTCAAATGTCTTTGCCAAGCTTATTGAGGGCCATGCTCCCCTTGTGGACTTTGAGATCAACGAGCAACATTACAACAAGGAATATTATCTTGTAGATGACATCTATCCAAGATGGCCAACATTTGTGAAGACTGGAGGAAATATGTCCTAGAGACAAATAACAATATTGATTATTATCATATTTCGCTAAGTTTATGAATTAGGTTTTACATCATGATGCAACTGTATTGATTGGAAATATCAGTACATGTGTTATATACAAACATCCAGGAGTTCCCAGTGAAATATCTAGTCACTGGTTCTTTGGTCAACGGATGATCAAGGTTTCCTGATCATGTTGATGCTTCTGTGTCAATTGACAATGGAGTCATCTCATTGGAGAATGATATGGTGAACATACCCTATCTAAGCGTCATAATACAATCATGTCACGAAGTTCAAGTTACGATGATTAAGAAACGTAGTGACTTGTTCCTTAGACCATGATACTATATCTAATCACTATCACCCGAGAATACTTTGCGAGCATCTAACATCACTTGGTGGAACGATGATCATAAGGGTGTCATTGGGTATTCGGAGGGGCAGGTTGAGGCGTATGCGTCAAGAGCAGGATTTGTCCATCCACGTGACGGAAGATACTATGGCCCCACTTGGATGAGTTATATCCATAAGCTGCGCAACATGTGACTAGGTGATGGCTCTAAAATTTTGTAGGGTTCGTAGCATGGATGTCGTGGTGGTGGCACGATAGATGCCATGGGTAGACTAAAGTATGGGGCCAATGGATGCTAGAGGGATACGGAAGGGAAGATGTAGTGATTTCTACACTCAAATACTCAACAAATAAATCTCTATTCCTCTTCTCAATGAATACAAGTGCTCCAAGAGCTGTCTCGTAGAGAGGAAGAACACTACTACACGAGCCTTACGGCGTAGAATGAATCGATCCCCCTCTCAGGAGCTAGCGTCCCCCCTTTTAAAGGGGTGCCTTGGTTCCTTCTAGGGCTGACGTGGAAAGCATATCCTTGGAATATGCTTGTCCCAATATGGTAACTCGGCGGCCTCCTTTCCGTGTCTCCCTTATATCGGCGGCAATGTTCCAGAGAGCTTCACATGCGCGCCTCGGGCTTCCTTACTGTCACCTCCATGACGTTCTTCTGCCCTTCTGCTGCTCTGCTCCTTGTCCTTTATGCTTGGCTCTATCTAGATTTCTCCTAGCTAGTGACTAGGGTTTGACTATAGGCACCTCCTTCTCCTGCAAGCTTCATGTTATTCGTCCTCGTTCTCGCATAACTCGGCTCGGCCTACACCTGCATTCAAGTTAGTCAGACTCATTCGGCGGACTTAACTCATATGTCGGCCAGATAAGGTGTTACTCATTCTACACTTGCCGTAGCCCTGCTTATCTCGGCCGACTCTTATATGATCCGGCTGACACAAACAGTAACTCGGCTCGCGATAAGGGAGGTTCCTTTCATCTTTCCCCTGTCTTGACCCTATCCGGGGTCACCTTCCCAACATTAGTCCCCGAAGCTGGTGTGGTCCTGCCTGAAACCTCGGCCAGGCCACATCAGTTTCCCAACATACTTCTCTCTTTCTTTCCGAGTTACTTCTTTCTGTTCGAGGTATCCGTGCAGCTTCCTGTGCACGCCTCATCCTACGTGTACCACTCATCATTGTTCTTCTAGTTTTTTGTTCCTCTACAGTGTCCACTGACAAGCTACTGTGATTACTGCACCCATCGCGTCGGCGCAGTGATGCCTCGAGTACCGCATCGGTCAGGAGGCCCGATCCTCTCATGCGCCGTGTGGTCTTCGGTGTGGCTCCACTAGTTGCGAGCGGTTCCGCCACGCGCGCGATTATGCGGTTATTGTGGCGCACCCACGATCCCACTACCGCTAATACTTCGCGGTTATAAAGAGGGGAGCGGGGCTAGACGATTTTACTTTCCCCCTTTGTTTGCCCTTCTTCTTCCTCCTCGCGTCGGCGCCTCTGTTCGTGCGCTAGTGGCTACACCATCATCGACCTCCTCGACGGTCACGCTGTTGTTCTCCTGCCCCGACGACCTCACCGTCGTGCCCTCGCTCTGTCGCCTTCGCTGGTGAGTTATCCTACGGCATCGCCGCTAGGTTTCTGCCCTAGGCATTCCTTCTTCTTTCCTAGATTCCTCGTGGCGGTTCTTCTTTGTTCCGCCGCCGTGCTCGTTAGAATCACGACGGGGCCTTGCACCTCTAGGCTTCTCCCCGCCGCTAGTTCCTCCTCCGTTGATTCCTCCGACGAGCCCATGTCTAGTTCTGCCAGCGGAGCCCTCATCGAGGAGGATGACTTGTCGTCCGGTCCAGAACAGGGTTCTTGGCAGGCTTCCACTGTCACTCGTTGTGAGGTAGAGTGGTTAATTAAGACGCGTTGAATCCCTGCCGAGGTAAGCTGTCGCTTGCCCGGCCAAGAATCCTCTCCAGTGCTCAACGAGGGAGAGTATGTAGTTTTCATGTCCCACTTTGCTCGTGGGTTCGGCCTCCCTCTTAGCGATTTTTCTAGGGGGTTCCTCGATTACTTCTGCCTTCAGCCGCATCATCTGCCAGCCAATGTTATCGCCTCTTTGTTAGCTTTTATTTCGGCTTCGGAGGGGTACTTCGGCCTTTGGCCCTCCGTACATGTATGGTCCAAATTTTTCCA
The DNA here is from genome assembly GCA_910589765.1 of Avena atlantica. Classification (NCBI taxonomy): domain Eukaryota; kingdom Viridiplantae; phylum Streptophyta; class Magnoliopsida; order Poales; family Poaceae; genus Avena; species Avena atlantica. The sequence goes on along the minus strand of OU342734.1, from coordinate 377,284,466 downwards.
AATCCGATCTAATGTCGTGTCGGACAAATCTCTTCACCCTTTCGAAAATCTCTTACCCAATGCGGGGCTGCGTCCATTACGCCTCGGAGAAATTCTGAGGTCCCGCGTGTCGCCGGCCTCGAGTCTTGTAAGAAATGGCATAGATCATTTTTTTATGTCAAAAACACTGGAAAAGAAGATAAGATTCGGCTCCCCGCTTTTTCTGTCGGCCCCCCTTCCAAGAAGAATTTGAACTACAACCCTAGGAAGAGTCATGCTTTGGCCGAGGCATTTGAGATTAGGCTCAAGGAATTAATCCGCGCTGGGCTCCGCGGTGAGGATCTGATGACCGCATTCATCAGCAGCCGAATCTGCCCTTTTCAGCTTCGCTCTCACAAGCTTTGTTACATGAGCGGTCCTATCGACCCCAACCAAGTTTCAACGGTTGAGCTCGACGACTATCACATTTATAAGCGTGTCCGAGCTATCTTCAAGACCGATATGCCGGAGGGGTGGGCATGGGGACTGAAGCCATTCACTCGCGGGAATCCCCCTCCTCAGGTAAATTTACGCTTTGGTGTTTGTTTCTGAGTTGCCTTTATGATTGCTCTTTTGCTAATCCCACTTTATTTTTTCTCTCGCAGAGGTTTGCGGAGCAAAAGACCGAGGATGCCGAGGTCTTGGCTCTTCCGTGGACTACAGATCGGAATACCCCGGATAACGGGGAACCTGACTCGGAGGAGTTCGTCCCTAAGTCGGATGTTGCTTCGGTTCGCGCCCGTGGCAAGACCTCGGCCCACGCAGATGAAGGTGACTCGGACGACGTCCAAATTCTTGAGGTAGTTGCTGCGGTGCCTATCTCTTACGCATTTCCGGCTCCTACTTTCCCAGCTAATCCAGCTGGTCAGGTGCACGACGCCGAGCCTCTTGCTTCTCAAGCTCCTGCTACCTCAAAGAAGCGCACCGCTCCGGCAGATCCCTCCGGTGCTGCCCCCAAGAAGCGAGTGAAGAAGTCTGTGCAGCATATTCCGAGGCGTAAAACCATGCCTGCGGTTACTGGGTGAGTTTACTTTCATTCATATTTCTTGTTTCTCTCTTTCTGTCTTTTGATTCAACTTCTCTGTCTCTTGCAGAGCTCCTCTCTCTCCGTGAAGCCAAGCGGTCCGAGTATGACAAGTCATGCTACTCGGCAGCCTTCTCCTCCGCCTCCGGAAGATACTCGGTCTCCCAGTCCCTCTCGTGTTGACTCTCCTCCTGCTCCGACCCATACATCGCCTCAGCGAGATGTACCCACTGCTTCCACCGTTAATGCCGACATAACGCCGCCACCAGATCATCCTGTTGAACCCGTTGCCCCTCTTCAGACCGCCGAGGTTTCCCCCAACGACCCTTTGATCACCACGATCCCAGCTACTACTCCCGCTCCAGCCGAAGATATTACCATCTCGGCCCCCTTGGAAACTATAGTTCCTCCTGCCCCTCAGGACATGATTCCTACTGTCGAGGTTGCTGCCCATGCTGAAGCCTCTCCTAAAAGTAGGAAGGTTGTTGTTACCAAACCTTCAGCATCTCAGAAAGGGCCGGCTAGATCTTCTCAGCCCAACATAGTCGATGCACTTCGCAAGGGGGCTTCCTCTGCTAAGCATGGTGTCACCCCGGCCGCCGACACTCAACTTACTCTTCACAGGAGTCCGGCGACGGCGGTGGTCACGCAACGGGCCCGAGGTAAAGTATTGACCCGCACTGAGAGCGGAAATAGCCTCGGCTCTTTGGTGGAGTATGCCAATAACTGGAATGCCGCCGATCAACTTGAAGGCAATCCGAGTAGCCAACGATTTCAGCTTTCCGACATCAGCAGTCGCTTGCATATGGCTGCTAAGATTGTCCTTGACAGTGACAAGATGAACGAGGTAAGTTCTTTCATTGATACTTTGTCTATTATTCAAATGGTACTATATATGCACTAGTCCCCGAAGCTTGCAACCGGATAACTTGTTGTTCGTTTGGAAGCTTTTTTAGGCTTCAAATGCATTTCTTGCTAACTCAATCCTTTTGCGATTCGGATTAGACGTGGTCCATGCATATCCGAGTCAAGTTTTATTTGATTCGGATCTGCCTGAACTTTGAGTATCCAACCACCTAGATCTGAGTCAGGTTTTACCTGATTCGGATATGTTTTAGCTTTGAATATCCAGCCACCTAGATCCGAGTCAAGTTTTACTTGATTCGGATCTGCTTTAACTTTGATTATCCAGCCACCTAGATTCGAGTCAAGTTTTACTTGATTCAGATATGTTTTAGCTTTGAATATCCAGCCACCTAGATCTGAGTCAAGTTTTACTTGATTCGGATCTGCTTTAACTTTGATTATCCAGCCACCTAGATCCGAGTCAAGTTTTACTTGATTCGGATATGTTTTAGCTTTGAATATCCAGCCACCTAGATCCAAGTCAAGTTTTACTTGATTCGGATCTGCTTTAACTTTGATTATCCAGCCACCTAGATCCGAGTCAAGTTTTACTTGACTCGGATTTGCTTTAACTTTGAATATCCAGCCACCTAGATCCGAGTCAAGTTTTTGATTCGGATCTATTTTAGCTTTGAATATCCAGTCTTTTAACCTTCCATTATATCTAGGTTGCCCATGATCGGCGGACAGCCAAATTTCAAAGGTTGCTCTTCGCCCACAAGAAACTGCAAGAAAAATATGAGAAGGTTGTTCCTGTGGTGAAGAAGACTGGTAATTTAACTAATCCGTGTACTGTTCCTTAAGTTCGTAATACTTTTGGCTTGTGGTGCTAATTCACTCCTCGCTGGTGTCGTGGTATTGCACGGCAGATGCTACTGGGGGTAGCTTACGTAGAGGGAGCAAGGCGACGTAGGAGAATCCGGGAGCGAGATTGGCACACGATGTACCCAGGTTCACGTCCCCTCGGTGGAGGATCGCTACGTCCTGCTATCAATCCAGTATATGATCATAGATTGGTTTACAATGGAGTCGCCATAGGCGTAGGGAGAGAATAGATCTAATCTAATATGGGAGAAGATAGATCTAATATGATGTGGGAGAGCCCCTCCCCCCCATGGGGGTGCCCCTGGTGGCTTTATATATGCAGCCACCTAGGGTTTACAAGTGCACTAATGGGCTTTGTATTGGAGTCGCCGTCTTGGGCCTCCAGTCGGCGCCATTCGACTGGATCCAGTATGCGCCAGTCGCCATATTGGGCGAGTCGACCCGCTCAGGGCTAGGTTCCAGTCGGCTCGATCCATCTGGCGAATCCGCTTCATGGGTATACCCCGATTGGTATTCCCCCATCAGTAGTCCCCGAGCGCGTTGTTGATTCGACGCGGGCTTGAGGCAGGGCGCGGAGAGTCTTGACGATGGGTCGTGGCGAATCGGCGACGAGCTCCTGAACAGAGAAAAGAACCATGAAGCGGGAGGCGGTCGGCGTGCGGCAGTCGGTGATGGCCAGTTGGCGAAAGACGCAAGGTGTCGGTGAAGCCGCCAGTTTCGGTGAGTCCCCGAATGTGGACCGTGCCGAGTCCCCGAGCGTGGCGAGTGGCGAGGTTGGGCGAGCGGCGTGTGGCGCTGCCTGTAGCGCGCCGAGTCCCCGAGCGTGTTGAATACGCGAGGGCGACTCCGCGGTGGCGAGTCCCTGAGCGTGTTGAGTACGCGAGGGAGATTCCATGGTGGTGATTCCCCGAGCGTGTTGAGTACGCGAGGGCGAGTGTCCGTGGCGGCTAGTCCCCGAGCGTGTTGAGTACGCGAGGGCGAGTCCGCGGTGGCGATTCGACGTGGGCGAGCCGCGGTCGTGGAACCACGCGTACACGCAGCATGCCTAGGAGAAGTCCCCGAGGCTCGAGTTGGCTTGTAGAGGCGACTTGAGGCTCTTTAGAGATACATATTCTTAAAATAGTAGTGGTTGTTGCCGAGCATGGCGAGTGGCGAGGTCGAGCGACCGGCGAGCGCCGCTGTCTAGAACGTGCCAAGTGGCGAGGTCGAGTGACCGGCGATTGCCAAGTCCTCGAGCGTGTTGATTACGCGATGATTGCGAGTCCGCGAGGGGAGAGTCCCCGAGTGTGGCGAGTCCGCGATGATGTTGATTGCGCTGTTTTTGTTAGCGAGTCTCTCGTCTTGGCCCGGGGGGCTAGTCGCATGGCGACTCCAAAGATGGCTCTCGGCTTGGCGTTCTTCCTGGACGATCCGAGGCTCGGTTTGCGAGTCCTCGTCCACAGTACTTGGCCGTGTGAGTCGCGCTATCTAAGGTTGAGGAGGACATGGTGCTGTTTGTGTAGCACTGCCATTTGTCTTGGTCCGGAAGGCCAGTCGAGCAAGGCGACTCCAATGATGGCTCTCGGTTAGCGTTTTTCATGGACGAACCAAGGCTCGGTTTGCGAGTCCTCGTCCGCACTACTTGGCCATTGCGAGTCGCTCTTTCAAAGGTTGACAAAGGCGAATTTATTTTTCCCGAGGGGAAGAGATGCCCAGTGGTGAGTCCATGCAGCGTGGCAAGCGACCCTCTCTGGCGACTCGGACGATGAAGGTCCCTTAGCAGGTGCGGCGTATGCATTTGTCGTAGCGGACAGGGTCGCATGGCGTTTAGCCAGAAAAAGTCGACGCGGCGGACACGGGGTCGACGTGGCGGACGGAGGTCGCGCTATGGCGAAGTCGACGCGGCGGACACGGGGTCGACGCGGCGGACAGAGGTCGCGCTCATGGCGATATCGACGCTGCAGGCGAATCTGCACTGGGCGAGTCCACGAGCCTAGCGAGTCCGCGTTTAAGCGTGTCCGCGATTAGGCAAGGCCTGGAGCATGGACGAGTCGCTGGACGTGGCGAGTCCACGGCAGGAGGATCCACGAGCGTGCCGAGTCCGCGATGGACGAGTCGCCGGACGTGGCGAGTACGCGGCAGGAGTATCCACAACCGTGACGAGTCCGCTGCGGGAGGATCCACGAGCGTGGCGAGTCCGCGATGGCGACGAGCTCGCTAGGGGCGAAACATGAGTCCCCGAGTATGGCGTTTAGCCGGAAGTAGTGGACGTGTTGACTTGGTCGGATAGGCGCCCCACATGCATCCGGGCCGCGAGAGTGCAATTTGATTTTTCTCTGTACATATGCATCAACACACATTTAGGAAAAAGATTATCATTATACAATTAAATATTTAAAATAAGATCAAGTGGAGAAATTATCGGCCATAGCCGAGTCGTCGCTGATAGAGTTGTAGGAGTCATGGTGGTGAAAATTCGAAGAAGCTGGCGGTAGAGCGGTTGTTCGATCCTTCGGTCGAGGTGGCGACAGCGCGTCCGACTAGACCTTCCCAAGGCAGAATTAGCCGGCCTTCTTTGTTCACGTGTCGCTGCCGAGGTGCTCGAGTGCGCTCTTAAGTCGCCAAGCCTAAATTTTTATGTCTCCTTATGTGCACGTACAACGTCGTTTGTTTCTCGTACATAGACCAAATAAAGCAAGAGATTAGTAATCATGCCAAATTATATGATCTCAGAAGGGAGTGCAAAGCCTGATCGTGCCAACGGAAGTATACAAATTAGACAAGCATTAATATTTGATAACCGATGCACGTACTGTTTACTAATTAGTCAAATTACTCGTCTGGCACCAGAGTCAAACTAATTCATAATTAAAGAGCAGAGGAGGGATTGTCACCGATGTCTCTTTAGCGGACTTCAATTGCTGTTGCTCGCATACGATGGCCAACTCTATGCTTTTCTCATCAGGACGTGGCAGTAATCGATTTGGCACAGAGCTCCGTGAGGATTTCGTGCGAGTGGAAGTTCACGTACCTGTAGAACTACCGTCGCTAGCTGAGAAGAATTGACGGAGACGAAGCCGATCGGACCGATGTAGATGACCGATGAGATGCGATCTCATATTGTTGACGATGAGGTATCCCGCCCGGATTATCACCCTTTAAGCATCGCTTGTCCCACGGTGGGCGCCAACTGTCGTGGTATTGCACGACAGATGCTACTGGGGGTAGCTTACGTAGAGGGAGCAAGGCGACATAGGAGAATCCGGGAGCGAGATTGACACACGATGTACCCAGGTTCACGTCCCCTCGGTGGAGGATCGCTACGTCCTGCTATCAATCCAGTATATGATCATAGATTGGTTTACAATGGAGTCTCCGTAGGCGTAGGGAGAGAATAGATCTAATCTAATATGGGAGAAGATAGATCTAATATGATGTGGAAGAGCCCCCCCATGGGGGTGCCCCTGGTGGCTTTATATATGCAGCCACCTAGGGTTTACAAGTGCACTAATGGGCTTTGTATTGGAGTCGCCGTCTTGGGCCTCTATTGGGCGCCATTCGTCTAGATCCAGTATGCGCCAGTCGCCATATTGGGCGAGTCGACCCGCTCAGGGCTAGGTTCCATTCGTCTCGATCCATCTGGCAAATCCGCTTCGTGGGTATACCCCGATTGGTATTCCCCCATCAGCTGGCGTGCAGCTAGTATCAACAATCTCAATACTCGCCTTACCAAGAAGGTTTCCTCTCTTGAAGGTTGGTCCTTTTTGGTTTTTAACCTATTAATTCTTGTCCGAGATAAATATTGGGTCTCTTACAACTTTCCGGTTTTGGCATAGCCGACCTACAAATACTTGCAGCATCGCATGAAGAATGCATACCTATGCCTGATATGATGCTGCATTTTTTAGAACAAGCTGCCGCTCATTCGGCGCAACTCCAAGAAAAGGACGATGAGATAACTCGGTTACATGCCGAGGTTGAGTCTCTCAAGCTTTCCCAGAAGTCTAAACTGGAAAAGGTTGATCAGGAATTTTCTGAAGAAAAGAATCGACTGAGCCTGCAGTTGCAGAAAGATAAGGAACTTCTTGAGGCTGCCGAGCTAAAGAACCGGACGATGAGCAAGGAAATTAATTGTTTCGAGAAGAGTAGGGCCAATTGGTCCTTGGATCTCCAAAAAATGTTGAGTTATATTCATCGTAAGTTTCTTCCCGTGGCCGAGTTATTTTCTTCTCTTTCTTATTTTTAACTGATATGTTTTCCTTTCGTGTAGATCATTTTCCGGAAGCGAAACCAGTGTGCTCTAAGGCAGTGATTTCTGCTCGCCAGCGCCAAGGTGTCCCTGCTGACTCGAGTCTAGAATACTCGATGGAAGATTTCCTGATTGCTGTCGGTGCTGCTATTGGACCAATGAAGATTATGAGAAGAGATATGGTGCAAGCAGCTATTCGGGCCTACCATGTTCTTTGGCCGAATACCTCTGGAACGCCTGATATTGATGAAGTTAAAGTGCTTCTGGCGAGGCTAATGGCATCTTAGACTCAATTAAATCTCTGGAGGGAATCTGCTGGGAGGGCTGGTGCTGATATGGCACTTACAGCCGTTTTGTCTTGATACGAGTATATCTCACTCGATACTCTGATGAATTTGCGCACTGGCTCTAGTTGGGTTGAGGATCCAGAGTTCGTAGCTCGCCGCCAAGCTCGCGCCTTCCAGCTTATTGAGTATGCTGACGTGCATAATTGGATCGAAGGGCCGAGTTTTCTTCCCAATCCAGCGGGCGATGTCGAAGTTGAAGATGCATCGGGTGATGACTCGGTCGATCAGGATGAATCGGAGGGTGATTCGGATAATTCCCGTGATTCAAACGATAGCACGGTCGAGGATGGCGACGCGCGATCGTCCTCTAAAGGGACTGAAAGCTCTCGAGCTCAAACTGATGTCTCTCGGCAGCCGGAGCTTGCACCCGAGGTTACTATGGCTTCCATTGAAGCCGAGGTAACGTCGGCTGATGCGCCAGCTACTTCGGAGCGCCCAGTTGCTGAAGATACTCTCCTGAAGGAGACCGAGGTCCTCCTCCAGCATCCAAGATACCCATGTCCAATGCTCCTGACCATGCTACTTCCCATTAAGGGTTGTTTGGCCTCTTCTGGCGTTTAGGCTTGAAAAAACTTCAATTTGCTTTAAGTCCCCGGCATGTCGGGCATATGATGTTTGTGAAACAATTGTCCGTCTTTTGGTGTTGTGCGAACCTTTTTGCCTTGCGCTGCTGAGGCGTTGGTGATGGTAACTATTGCTATTTCGTCTAAGTTAAGCTATCTGTTTCATATCTTTGCCTTTCCCAACTTTAATTTCGTAAGGCCGGATCGTATTCTCCCATGTAGTTGACCTTCGTTCGACATCTATCTTGCTTGCCCTTTGTAAACTTGGTTGTATAGTTGTTGCTTTCGCGATTTCTATTTGAAGTATAATGCTCCAACCTCATAGGTCGGCTTGTATCCCTTATCATACTTCGACTTGCTGAGGTTGTTACCTCTAGAACTCGTTAATTATTTTCTCCTTGTCGTTCCTTTGTCGATCGAGGCACGCTTATGTTGCATCTTATGAATTATGGGCAGCAAATTGGGGTAGTCCCCGAGTTTCTGCTGAAGCTATCAAGCTCTTATATGAATGGACTAATGAGCGGTTGAAGTCATCCCCGAGTTATCCCTTGGGTCGCTGAAGGTTTATATCTGTTCAAATAATATCGAATAACACGAAACAGTCCCCGAGTTACAAACTGGGTTGCCGAAATATAATTCATAGCTCAATGCAGATAATACTACGGGGCAGTCCCCGAGTCATTGGTCGAGGTGCCTATGTTTAATACATATTTCAAAACAAGAAACAATCATGGGACAGTCCCTGAGTCGATGCTCGAGGTACCGAGGTTTAATGCATAATCCAAAATATGGGATAACACGGTGCAGTCTCCGAGTCACTGCTCGAGGTGCCAAAATTTAATACATAGTTCAAAATAGGAAATAACATGGTGCAGTCCCCGAGTCACTGCTCGAGGTGCCGAGGTTTACTACATAGTCTTAAAAAATAGAAACAACATTGTGTAGTCCCCGAGTCGCCGCTCGAAGTACCGAGGTTTAATACATGCTTGATACTTCAACTTGATGCGTCGCATCACGGCGTACAACATATGGCTTCTAAGTGTAAAACGGGCGAAGTAAGGCTATGTTCCATGGTCTTTTTGATTCGTCTCCGGCCTTATTCGCCTTATTCTTCTCTGGTGGCTAAGCGTCGATCAGGTAATATGCATCATTGTGCAATGCTTTACTCACGATGAATGGTCCTTCCCATGGAGGTGAGAGTTTGTGCATGCCGGTTGTGCGTTGCACTAGTCGAAGAACCAAGTCTCCTTCTTTAAAAACTCTTGGATTTACTTTTTTGCAATGGTATCGTCTGAGGTTTTGCTGATAGACGGCTGATCTTGATAATGCCAATTCCCTTCCTTCCTCTAGCAGATCCACATCGTCTTTCCGTGATACTTCGTTTAGTTCGGCCGTTGTGTATTGGATTACTCTTGGCGATTCATGCATTATGTCGGATGGAAGTACAGCTTCTGCCCCGTATACCAGAAAGAAAGGGGTATACCATGTCGACCTGTTTGGGGTGGTCCTGAGGCTCCACAGTACTGCCAGAAGCTCCTAAATCCAGCATCCTGCCAATCTTTGCAGTGGTTCAATAAGCCGGGGTTTTATTCCTGACAATACCAGTCCATTTGATCTTTCTACTTGCCCGTTTGATGCTGGGTGAGCCATCGAGGCAACATCTAGTCTTATGTGCTTTTCTTGGCAGAATCTAGCAAAGGCTCCTTCAGCAAAATTTGTGCCATTATCTGTGATAACACTGTGTGGATATCCATATCTCAAGATAATATCTTTTAGGAACTTTACCGCTGTTAGTACATCACACTTTCTTATTGGTTTCACCTCGATCCACTTTGTTAATTTGTCCACCATGACTAGAATGTGAGTCATTCCGCCTTGGGCTGGTTTGAACGGACCTACCATATCCAAACACCATACAGAAAAATGCCAAGTGATTGGTATTGTTTTTAACTCGGACGAGGGCAGATGTATCCTGCTAGTGTATCTTTGGCAACCATTACATTTTCCACTAATTCTTTTGCTTCCTTTAATGTCGTCGGCTAATAAAACCCATGCCTAAATGCTTTGGCCACTAAAGCTCTTGATGAGGCGTGATGCCCGCATTCTCCCTGATGTATATCCAGGAGTATTTCCTGTCCTTCTGCCGAGTCAACACATCTTTGTAGTACGTTCATGACGCTTCTCTTATACAGCTCATTGTTTATAATTGTGTAAGCTTTTGCGCTTCTTACTATTTGTATAGCCAGTACTTCATTACTCGGCAAGATTGCGTCCTGAAGGAATGAGAATATGGGTTGCGCCCGTATCGGTGTGATCTTCTCTGGGATAATTTCACTGTCGATTTCCATATTTTCTGCCGACATAACAGCTTCGGATTATTCTGTGTTCGCTCGTGCGATTGCGGGTTCACCTTTAGAAAACCCGGGTCACATTCTTTGTCAATTTCCATTGGCACGCTTCCTTCTTTCACTTCTGCCGAGATACGAATTGACTCGGATTCTGGTGATGGTGTAATCGATGGTTTTCTCAGGTGCTCTAGGGCAATACCTGGGGGAATTGACTGCCTAGTTGATCCGAGTTTTGATAGTGTGTACGCAGCGTCATTTTTCGCCCGAGGTATATGATGAAACTCGCATCCATCTAAGTAACCACTGATTTTTTGCACATGAAATCTATATAGGGCCATATTCGCATCGAATGCGTCCAAATTGCCTGATACTTGCTGTACTACTAGATCTGAATCCCCGTAGCATAGGATCCGATGTATACCAATTTCTTTTGCCATTTTCAACCCATGGACGAGTGCTTCATACTCGGCTACGTTGTTTGATGCGGCGAAATGTATCTGCAGCACATACTTCAGCTGATCTTTTTTCGGTGAAGTTAATACTATCCCTGCCCCCAAACCATTTCTCAGCTTGGATCCGTCAAAATGCATTGTCCAATAATTCGGATCTGGTAATGGTGGTTCATATTGTACCTCGTCCCAATCTACAAAGAAGTCGGCCACTGCCTGAGATTTGATTGCATCTCGCCTATCGAATTGCGGAGCATAAGGTGATAACTCGATTGTCCATTTTTCTATTTGGCCACTTGCATCTTTGTTGCTCAATATCTCGTCTATGGGCGCTTCACAAATCAATTTTATCGGATGCTCTTCGAAGTAATGTTTGAGTTTTTTCGCCGACATGTATACTCCATAAGCCATCTTCTGGTAGTGTGGGTAGTTCTGTTTTGAGGCCGATAATACCTCGCTCAAGTAATATACTGTCCTTTGTATCGACTTATCTCCTTCATTCCGTTCCACGACAACCACCGCACTTACCACTCCGTTAGTGGCGGCTACATAAAGTAACATAGGTTCTTTTGATAATCGATAATCCAAGATCGGTGCTGTAACCAACATATTTTTTAACTCATGAAACGCATTATCTGCTTGCGGTGTCCAGATGAATTTATCATACTTTTTCATCAGCTGATACAGAGGTAATGCCTTTTCGCCTAGCCGACATACGAATCGACTCAGCGAAGCCAGGCATCCCGTGAATTTTTGTACATCATTCAGACACCTCGGCAGTTCCATTTTTCAACTGCTCGGATTTTAGTTGGATTTGCCTCTATACCTCGGCTGGACACGAGGAAACCGAGTAATTTTCCAGCCGGCACACCGAAGGTACATTTTTCCAGGTTAAGCTTCATTCGGAATCTTCTCAAGTTTGCGAATGTCTGCCGAATATCGTCAAGGAGCGTTTTGCTCTCTTTGGTTTTTATAACCACATCGTCTACATATACTTGTACATTTTTTCCTATCTGGTCATGTAGACACTTTTGCATGCATCTCTGGTATGTTGCTCCTGCGTTACGTAGGCCGAATGGCATGGTGCGATAGCAATAAGCCCCATACGGGGTAACAAATGTAGTCTTTATTTGATCGGCCGGATTTAACGGTATCTGGTGGAAACCAGAATACGCGTCTATAAATGACAACAGCTCACAACCAGCGGTCGAATCAATGACTTGGTCTATCCTAGGTAAAGGAAAAGGATCTTTGGGACACGCCTTGTTTAGGTTCGTGTAATCGATACACATTCGCCATACGACGGCTACATTCGGGTCATCCTTTTTCTTTTCCACTAACACCGGATTTGATAGACAATCCGGGTGAAGAACTTCCATGATGAACCCGACTACAAGGAGCCGAGCTATCTCATCCCATATTATTTTTCTCCTGTCTTCGGCAAAGCGGCGGAGAGGTTGCTTCACCGGCCTTGCTCCTGGCCTTACATGCAAAGAGTGCTCAACCAACTCCCTCGGCACACCTTGCAGGTCTTGAGTTGACCATGCAAAGATATCCCGATTCTCACGGAGGAAGTTGGTGAGCTCGCCTTCCTATTTGGCATCTAGGCCGGCACCAATCGTGATGGTGCGCTCTGGGAACTGCTCATCTATCTGGATCTTTTTCGTCTCTTTTGTCGGCTAGAAAGAAACACTTCCATGGGGGTTGGCTAGTGCCGGCATATTCAGCTGTGCCGACTGAGCCAGAGTCGCTACCTCCCGAATCCTTCTTTTTTCTCTTGCAATCACCAATGACTCGGGCAAGTTTGATTCGGCCGAAGCACACTCCATTGACTTTCTTTAATCTCCGGCTACTGTTATCACCCCCTGTGGCCCGGGTAACTTCATTTTCAAATAACTAATGTGGCAGCTGCTCATGAATTTAGCCAGCGCTGGCCGTCCGAGTAAAGCATGATAGCAACTTTCTAGGTCCACCACTTCAAACTCCAAATTCTCTGCTCTGCAATTCTCCCTTGTGCCGAATAGAACATCTACTCGGAATTTCCCAATGGGTTCACACGAGAGACCTGGCACTATTCCATGGAATGTGGTTCTTGTGGATTGTAACATATTCAGTGCTATTCCAAGTTTGTGCATTGTGTCTTTGTACATGATGTTGATACTACTTCCATTGTCAATGAGTACCTTTGAGAATTTCACATTAATGCTGGGCCCGACAAATGACGGATCCAGTACCAGTGCATACGACCCTGGATTCGGCATTATCTTCGGGTGATCTTTGATGCTCCAGGTTATTTCCTGATCGGACCAAGGCACATATCTTGGTACTGCCGGCATAACTGCATTTACTTCCATATACCGGTGTTGTACACTCTGCCTATCTTGTTGTTCTGTTGTGAACACACAATATGATTGATGATGCTCCCTGTAATCATTACGTCCGTTGTTTATAGGGTTTGCCCTTCCATCTTGACCTTGATTTATCACTTGATGCACAGCATCCCTCCGGTCCGAGTTATCATACCTCGGAGGAGGCGGTGGCAACATTAACTGCTGTGCATTTGCTCCTGTTAGATGTGGCTGCTGCTGTTGATGCACTTGATGAGGAGTCGCTTGCATGCCCGCCGTGTTCCCCATTGCATTTTTCATCCATGCACATTGACGAGTTGTATGATTAGCCGGCTTGGCCGGGTTTGGAGTGTGGAATTTACACGGTTGATCCAGCATGGATTCAAACGTGTACTTCGGCCTATCCTGCCATTACTTTTTCTGTTCTGGTATCCACTACCTTTTCCCTTCATTCCTCGGCGTCCACTGCTGCTGACTGTTCTTCTGTCGCTGACTGTTTCCATGACTCGGCTGGTCTTGTACTACCGCTGCCACCTGATTGGAAGCATATTTGTAATCTGGTCTTTCCTCCCTTCTTGTACCTCGGAATTCGTTGCGCCTCGATGATCCGGCTGCATCTCTTGCATATTGATCTTGATGCTCCCGATGCTCTACCGACATTAATTCTGGTTGCATCGGATCCCCTAATGCATACGAATCTGCTATCCTGATGGTCTCTGCCAAGGTGATCGACATATCTCTTTGCAGCCTCTGCCATAATACGCTCCCATATCGACAGCCTTGAGGAAACCAGGCTATCGCTTGAGACTCTATGACCCCTTCGCATGAATTTCTGAGGTTACACCACCGAGTCAAGAATTCCCTATCTGTTTCATTTGGCTTCTGTTTGCACATATCGAGCTGTTGAGGCCTATTCGGCCTCTTATAAGTACTAGTGAAATTGCTGACAAACATTTCTTCAAAACCTAGCCAACACTTGATACTACCTGTCGGCAGATTGTTCAGCCATACTCTGGTTGGTCCTTCCAGCATTTGTGGGGCGTATCTCACCGCCCATCGTAAGTTTCCACCAGCTACTTTTACTGCAGTGGCATAGTCAATCAGCCAATCCTGTGGTTTTGTGCTCCCATTGTATGTCTTCGTGCCCCTTGCCAGTTGAAAGTTCGGCACTGGTGGTTCGCCCATGATCCGAGGTTCGAAGCACGCTGGACCAGGCGGACCCTGTTCCTCCAATAACTCGGACCGATATAACCTGTCGAGTTTTAGTCTTGCATCATTTGACGACAAGTTTCTGTAAACGATTCTCTCTTGTATTTCATAATGGTTATTGCCACCATGTTCTGCATGCTCCATATCCGAATAACCATCATTGTACCTATCATTTGCCTGATTATGCTGAGCTGGTCTCACTTCTCGATCTTGCCGAGGTTCATATCTCAGCTGAGGATTTGGTGGAGGGTTTCTCCTTCCCTCCGCCGGGTTATTATTTTCATGATTTCCCCTTCCGAGGTCTCCGTGCCCCTTGTTAGCACGGCCGGGGTTTCTATCTCCACTGTTACCTCGGCTGCCGTTGCCTCTGTTATCATTGACCTTTCCGGCCACCGCCGGATCATACGGAACAATTTGCTTATTTCTTTTTCCTGAGGTCACAGATCTATCTTTTCACGCGTTGTTCCCATGTGAGGATGCTGCTGCCGCAGATAGTGCGGGTGCTGCTCCCGCCGAATGAACCATACGCGAGGCTCCCGGTCTCGCTAGGTCAGCCCTTAGCATTTCCTCATTCTGCTGATTCGCAATGCGCACCAGCTCATTCACTCTTTCTTGCTGTTTCTGCCAGGCTTCCCCGCTTAATCCTTCCAGTTCCAAAGCAGCAGCATTTGCCGCCCTTAGGTTCTTTGCCTGGGTACTATACCTCGGCAAGCCTAGATCGACTGAATCACCTCCACGAGGTTCATGCTCTTTATTCATATCATTCATGAGGTTCTTTCCTCTCAATCTCAATTCATCTACCCGCTCAGGGGCCACCTCCAGTTTGTTTGCCTTAGCATATTCTCGCAGGGTCCTGTTCAAGGACTCCCGCAAGGCCGACACCTTTTTTTGCCTCTACCAGTACTTTTTGTCTAGTTTCTTCTAACTCCTCCTGGGCGTTAGCCGGATCAAGTATCGGCGCCACATGCATGGTAGATTATCTATAGTCGCCTGGAGAATATTCTCTGGTCTTTCCAGAGGTGGCCACCTTACCCTTGCCGCCTTTGGGGTCATCTCCTATACCTCGGCTGACTTGGCTGCTGGCGGATCTACCTCGGTGGGCTGTGGAGCTGCTTGCTTCATGGTCACCTGTCCTCCTACCGCCGGGTCCTTGCTTGGTCCGGCGCCTGCTCCCGCTGCCTATGCTGCGGCTGTGACCATCACCTCGACGCTGCTGATGGGGCGAGCTCCAGGCGGACCGTTAGCAGCACTGAGGGGAGGCTCTCCTGCATCAATAACTCGGTGAGGATAGACGCAGGAGGTGTCGACGCCGATGTAGACCTTATGCATGCCCAGGTTGATGAAGACGTTGCGCGGAGGCGCTTTCCTCCTGAAGCTACCCGCGTTATCGCTGACATAGTCCCAGAGATCAAATCTCTGGACTAAGCCAGAGACAACCCGCTCGCCGGTGTGGATGAAGTTTCCCGTCCGGATCTTGACTCCACCTAGCACCGCTGCTGGCCCCACGGTGGGCGCCAACTGTCGTGGTGGTGGCACGACAGATGCCATGGCTAGGCTAAAGTATGGGGACAATGGATGCTAGAGGGATCCGGGAAGGGAAGATGTAGTGATTTCTACACTCCAATTCTCAACAAATAAATCTCTATTCCTCTTCTCAATGAATACAAGTGCTCCAAGAGCTATCTCATAGAGAGAAAGAACACTACTACATGAGCCTTACGACGTAGAATGAATCGATCCCCCTCTCAGGAGCCATCATATCCCTTTTAAAGGGGTGCCTTGGTTCCTTCTAGGGCTAACGTGGCAAGCATATCCTTGGAATATGATTGTCCCAATATGGTAACTCGGCGGCCTCCTTTCCGTGTCGCCCTTCTATCGATGGCAATGTTCCAGAGAGCTTCACATGTGCGCCTCGGGCTTCCTTAGCGTCACCTCCGTGACGTTCTTCTGCCCTTCTGCTGCTCTGCTCCTTGTCCTTTATGCTTGGCTCTGTCTAGATTTCTCCTAGCTAGTGACTAGGGTTTGACTATAGGCACCTCCTTCTCCTGCAAGCTTCATGTTATTCGGCCTCGTCTCGCATAACTCGGCTCGGCCTACACCTGCATTCAAGTTAGTCAGACTCATTCGGCCGACTTAACTCATATGTCGTCCGGATAAGGTGTTACTCATTCTACACTTGTCGTGGCCCTGCTTATCTCGGACGACTCTTATATGATCCGGCCGACACAAACAGTAACTCGACTCATGACAAGGGAGGTTCCTTTCGTCTTTCCCATGTCTTGACCCTATCCGGGGTCACCTCCCCAACAATGGAAAACAAATAATTCTATCGCATGAACACACAAAACCAAGATCCAATCTATGGAAAAGTTAAGATATAATCTACGAGATCGGTGCAACGAGTTTGTAGAGAACTAACCCTCGTAGATCCAAAGCGTTTAACGAGATCAGATTCTCGTGGTTGATATAGTCGATCACTTGCCGATCTCAAGATCGTGTAGACGATCCTTCTGGTTCCACGTTTTGGCAGCGCTTTCGCAGTCGGTCACACGTACGATAGTCGATGAAGAACTTCCTCTCCCTTGTTCCAGCAGGCAGCGGAGGTAGTAGATCTCCTCGGAATCTCAATAGCACGACAGTGTGGTGGTGGTGGTGGTGGAGGAGGAGAGATTTCTGCAGGGATTTGCCTAAGCCGAAGTAGTGCGGTGGAGGAGAGAGGGGTAGGCGGCGGCTAGGGTTAGGCACAGAGGGTTTATAGGGCAAGGGACTTGGGCACCTTGGACAAGGGGTAACTTGGGGTGCGCCCCCATGATGACCCACACGTATAGGGGATCGCAACAGTCTTCGAGGGAAGTAAAGCACAAATTTATTGATTCGACACAAGGGGAGCCAAAGAATATTTATAAGACTTAGCAGATGAGTTGTCAATTCAGCTGCACCTGGAAATAGTCTTGCTCGCAATAGTTTACCAGTAGCAACAGTTTTGTAATAGCAGTGGCAAAATAACAGCAGCAGTAAAATAAGGATAGCGGTAGCAATTGCAATAAACAGCAGGATTAAAATGCGGTAGGCATAGGGATGGATGGACGGGCGTTGCATGGACAAGACAATTCATGTAATAATCAAGACAAAGGCATTTGCAGATAACAAAGATAAAGCATCCAACTACTAAGTAACCATAGGCTTGTGTTCCATATATAGTCATGCGTGCTCGCAATGAGAAACTTGCACAACATCTTTTGTCCTGCCAGCCCGTTTGCAGCGGAGCCTCAAGGGAATCTACTGGCAATTAAGGTGCTCCTTTTAATAGAGCACTGGAGCAAAGATTAACACTCCATGAACACACGTGATCCTCACATCATAGCCATCCCCTACGGTTATCCCAATTTCTGTCACTTCGGGGCCTCGGGTTCCGGACGATGATATGTGTACACAACTTGCAGGTAAGATCATAAACAATAATATCATCATGAATCAATAACATGTTCAAATCTGAGATCATGGCACTCGGGCCCTAGTGACAAGCATTAAGCATAACAAGTTGCAACAATGTCAAAAAGCACTAACAATAGATACTAGGCACCATGCCCTAACAATCTTATGCAATTACATGAGTGATCTCACCCAATCCCTACCATCCCCATAGCCTACTATGGGGATTACTCACTCATGGATGGGGGAATCATGGATGGTTGATGGAGAGGCATTGGTGATGATGATGGCGATGATCTCCTTGTCGGGGTTCGTAGCATGGAAAACAAAAAAATTCTACCGCATACAAACAAACAAGCCAAGATCTATCTACTAGATTGTAGCAACGAGTCGATAGAATAACTCACCCTCGAAGATTCCAAAGTGTTTAACGAGAGCAGATTCTCGTGGGTGATGTAGTCGTACTCTTGCCGATCTCAAGATCGTGTAGACGATCCTTCCGGCGCCGCGTTCTAGCAGCGCTCCCGCAGTCAGTCACACGTTCGGTACTCGATGAAGACCTTCCTCTCCCTTGTTCCAGCAGGCAGCAGAGGTTGTAGCACTCTCCTCGCGATTCCGGCAGCACGACGGCGTGGTACCGGAAGTAGAGGGGAGATCTCGCAGGGCTTCGTCTTAAGCCGGAGCGAGTATGGTGGACTATGAGAGAGGCCTTGGCGATCTAGGGTTTAGAGGCACCAAGTAGAGAGGGCTAGGCCGGCGGATAGGGAAAGGGGAGGCCCCAACTCGGCGGCTAGGAGGAAACCCTAGGGCGGCGGCGGCTGCAGGAGGGCCGACGGCTAGGGTTAGGGTTTTGGTGGGGCAAGGTGTAGGTTTAGAGGGGCACCCCTCCTTTTATAGGTGGGAGGGCGCCGGCTAGGGGAGGAGAGTCCTCCCCCAAGTCGGCCTCCTTGGCCGGCGGGTGGAGGGAGAGGAACTCCTCCCCAAGTAGGTTTCCTACTCTCCCTCCACCAAGCAAAACTGCCGTTTGACTTTTCAAATTGGCGTTTGACTTTTCAAACTAGGATTTTATTTATCCCTTTATTTTGCCCAGCCATGATACCTAGTACATGATGCAATCATTCCAACTTCTTATGACACATTCATGTACCCTTCCCCTCCGGAGTGCCGGACCTTTCGGACCCTTCTAGAACATTCCCGATGAAAACACCGGAATCATTCCCAAACTCCGAAACAGGACTTTCCTTATATGAATCTTATTCTCCGGACCATTCCGGATCTCCTCGTGATATCCTGGATCCCATCCGAGACTCCGAACAACATTCGGTCTCTTACTCATCATTCCATAACTACTCAACAACATCGAATCCTTAAGTGTGTCTCCCTACGGTTCGTGAATTATGCGGACATGATCGAGACACTTCTCCGAACAATAACCAATAGAGGAATCTGGAAATTCATATGGCTCCCACATATTTATACGATTACTTTGTGATCGAATGAACCACTTACATACGATACCAATTTCCCTTTGTCTCACGATAGTTTACTTATCCGAGGTTTTGATCGTCGGTATCTCTGCATACCTAGTTCAACCTCGTTACCGATAAGTACTCTTTTCTCGTTCCCGTGGTATGTGATCCCTTGTGAACTAGTCACATGCTTGCAAGCTAATTGGATGACATTCCACCGAGAGGGCCCAGAGTATATCTATCCGTCATATGGATGGACAAATCCCACTCTTGATCCATGTGTCTCAACCCATACTTTCGGAACACTCAATGCCACCTTTATAACCACCCAGTTACGGTGTGGTGTTTGATGTCATCAAAGCATCCTTCCAGTGATGGTGATAAGCATGATCTCATGGTCGAAGGAATTAGGTTACTATGTATCAGAAAGCATATAGTAATTGAACTATTAAAATGACTTGATCTTTATGCTACGCTTATCTATAGGAGTATGTCCATCATACCATTCTCCTAACGATATGATCTTGTTGTTAATAACATCTCAATGTTAATGATAGGGAAACCACAATCATTTATTAACCAACAAGCTAGTATTATGAAGAGGCTTTTCTAGGGACTCTAATTTAGTTTACAAATCACACAAGTATTAATGTTTCCTTGTTAATACTGTTATAGCATGAATGTAAACATTTATCATAAACACAAAGATAAAATAATAACTACATTTTTATTGCCTCTAGGGAATATCTCCAACATTCTCCCACTTGCACTAGAGTCAACTAATCTAGATTACATGGTAATATACCGAACACCCATGGCAGTTTGGTGTTGGTCATGTTTTGCCCTCGCGAGAGGTTTAGTCAACGGATCCGCCACATTCAGATATGTGTGTACTTTGAAAATCTTTATGTCACCATCTTTGACATGTTCTCGAATAGCGTGAAAACGTAGCTTGATGTGCTTCAGCTTCTTGTGTGACCTTGGCTCTTGCGCATTGGCTATGGCGCCCATGTTATCACAGTAGATAGACATTGGGTCCAGCGCACTTGGAACCACACCGAGCTCTGTAATGAACTCCTTCATCCATATCGCTTCTTGTGAAGCCTCCGAAGCAGCTATGTATTCCGATTCAGTTGAAGATCTTGCCACAACGCTTTGCTTTGCACTCCTCCAGCTTACTGCTGCACCATTCAAAGTAAATACGTATCCAGATTGATATTTAGAATCATCCGGATCGGTGTTCCAACTAGCATCGGTGTAACCATTAACAACGAGTTGTTCATCACCTCCATAAGAAAGAACCATATCCTTAGTTCTTCTCAAGTACTTAAGGATGTTTTTGACCGCTGTCCAATGATCCACTCCTGGATCACTTTGATATCTGCTAGTTAAACTACAACATATGCAATGTCAGGTCTAGTACATAGCATCGCCTACATTTAGAGATCCTATGGCCGAGGTATAGGGAGTCTTACTCATCCTTTCTCTATCTTATGTTGTTGCTGGACTTTGAGTTTTACTCAAGGTCGTATTGGGCAACATGGGCAAGAACCCTTTCTTGCTATCTTCCATTCCAAACCTCTTTAGAACTTTGTCCAAATATGTACTTTGTGACAATGATATTAGGCGTCTCGATCTATCTCTATAAATCTTTATGCCTAATATGTAAGCTGCTTCGCCAAGATGTTTCATTGAGAAACTATTATTCAAATATTCCTTGACACTATTAAGAAGGTCTACATCATTCCCAATCAACAATATGTCATCTACATATAGTATTAAGAATGCTACAGAGCTCCCACTCACTTTCTTGTAAATACAAGCTTCTCCATAAGTTTGTATAAAACCAAAACTTTTGATTACCTTATCAAAATGTTGATTCCAACTCCGGGATGCTTGCTTCAATCCATATATGGACGTTGAAGTTTGCATACCTTGTTAGCATCTTTAGGATCGACAAAACCTTTGGGTTGCATCATATACAACTCTTCATCAATGTCTCCATTGAGGAACGCTGTTTTGGCATCCATCTGCCATATCTCATAATCATAATATGCAGAGATTGCTAACAAAATCCTCACAGACTTTAGCTTTGCTACTAGTGAGAAAGTCTCATCGTAGTCAACTCCTTGAATTTGTCGAAACCCTTTTGCGACAATTCGAGCTTTATAGACAGTAACATTACCATCAGCATCTGTTTTCTTCTTGAAAATCCATTTGTTCTCGACAGCCTTCCGGCCATCCGGTAAGTCCACCAAAGTCCATACTTGGTTTTCGTACATGGATCCAATCTCGGATTTCATGGCTTCTTGCCATTTATTGGAATCTGGGCTCATCATCGCTTCCTCATATGTCACAGGGTCATCGGTGTTATCCACCAACATGACACTCATAACGGGATCATACCAATCAGGAGTGGTACGAGTTCACGTTGACTTGCGAGGCTCTGTAGCAACTTCAACCGAAGTTTCATGATCATCATCATTAGCTTCCTCTCTTATTGGTGCAGGCACCACAGGAACTTCTTCCAGTGCTGCGCTACCCGCAAGTTCGAGAGAAGGTTCGACAACCTCGTCGAGTTCTACTTTCCTTCCAGTCACTTCTTTCGAGAGAAATTCCTTCTCTAGAAAGGATCCATTC
Source organism: Avena atlantica (assembly GCA_910589765.1). Classification (NCBI taxonomy): domain Eukaryota; kingdom Viridiplantae; phylum Streptophyta; class Magnoliopsida; order Poales; family Poaceae; genus Avena; species Avena atlantica. Next base: position 377,262,660 of record OU342734.1, on the reverse strand, counting down.
TTGGCAACGAAGATTTTGCCTTCAGATCTATGATAGAAGGTATACCCAATAGTTTCCTTTGGGTATCCTATGAAGACGCATTTTTCCGCTTTGGGTTCAAGTTTGTCCGGTTGTAACTTCTTTACATAGGCTTCGCAACCCCAAACTTTAAGAAATGACAATTTAGGTTTCTTCCCAAACCATAATTCATACGGTGTCATTTCAACGGATTTAGATGGTGCCCTATTTAAAGTGAATGCGGCTGTTTCTAACGCATAACCCCAAAATGATAGCGGTAAATCTGTAAGTGACATAATAGAACGAACCATATCTAAGAGAGTTCGATTACGATGTTCGGACACACCATTACATTGTGGTGTTCCCGGCGGTGTCAATTGTTGAAGTATTCCGCATTTCTTCAAATGCTCGCCAAACTCGTAACTTAGATATTCACCTCCACGATCAGAATGTAGAAATTTAATCTTCTTGTTACGTTGATTCTCCACCTCACTTTGAAATTCCTTAAACTTCTCGAAAGTTTCGGACTTATGTTTCATGAAATAGATATACCCATATCTACTCAAGTCATCCGTGAAGGTAAGAACATAACGATAACCACCGCGCGATGCTACACTCATCGGACCACACACATCGGTATGTATGATTTCCAATAAGTCCGTAGCTCGCTCCATCATACCAGAAAATGGAGTCTTAGTAATTTTACCCATCAGACATGCTTCACATCTTTCAAGTGATTCGAAATCAAGTGATTCAAGAAGTACATCGGAATGGAGTTTCTTCAAGCGCTTCACTCCAATGTGACCAAGACGACAGTGCCACATATAGGTCGAGTTATCGCTCAATTTCAAACGTTTAGCTTCAATGTTATTAATATGTGTATTTCCACTATCGAGATTCAATAAGAATAGACCATCTATCAAAGGTGCATGTGCATAAAACATATTACTCATATAAATCGAACAACCATTATTCTCGGACTTAAACAAGTAACCGTCTCGCAATAAACAAGATCCCGATATAATGTTCATGCTTAACGTAGGCACCAAATAACAATTATTTAAGTATAAAACTAATCCCGATGGTAGATGAAGAGGTAGCGTGCCGACCGCGATCACATCAACCTTTGATCCATTTCCAACGCGCATCGTCACCTCGTTCTTCGCTAGCTTCCGTTTATTCTGCAGCACCTGTTTCGAGTTACAAATACGAGCAACCGAACCAGTATCAAATACACAGGCACTACTACGAGTACTAGTGAGATACACATCAATAACATGTATATCGGATATACCTTTCTTCTTGATGTTGCCGTTCTTCAAATCCGCCAAGTACTTTGGGCAATTCCGCTTCCAGTGACCCTCTCCCTTGCAGTAAAAGCACTCAGTATCAGGCTTATGTCCAGCCTTGGTCTTCTTCATCGGTGCGGCAACTTTCTTACCACCCTTCTTGAAGTGTCCCTTTTTCTTAGACTTGCCTTTCTTGAATTTGGTGGTCTTATTGACCATCAACACTTGGTGCTCTTTCTTGATCTCCACTTCTGCAGATTTCAACATGGAGAAGAGTTCTGGCAACTGCTTGTTCATGCTTTGCATATTGTAGATCATCACAAAGTTCTTGTAACTTGGTGGCAGTGATTGGAGGACACGGTAAATCCCCAAAGCATTAGGTATCACTATACCCAAGCTTTGGAGTTTGTTTGCGTGCCAAGACATCTTAAGAACATGCTCACTGACGGAGCTTCCCTCTTCCATCTTGGAGTTAAAGAACTTTTCAGAAGACTCATAACTCTCAACTGCCGCGTGAGTCTCAAATATCAATTTGAGTTCACGGACAATATCATGTGGGTCTGAGTTCTCAAACCTTTTCTAAAGCTCCGATTCCAAACCATACAAGATAGCACACTGAACTGTGGAGTACTGATTCTTCCGAGCGAGGTAAACATTCTTTACTTCATCGGTAGCATCAGCTGCAGGCGGGTCACCCAGCGGTGCATCCAACACATAGGTCAAATTACCAGCATTGAGGACAATCCTCAAATTGCGGAACCAATCCGCGAAGTTGCTTCCATTGTTTTTCAACTTTTCTTTCTCTAGGAACGCATTAAAATTGATGGTAGGGGCCGCCATTGATCTAGAACATATTTGCAATAGTTTAGACTAAGTTTATGACAAATTGAGTTCTAATTAATAGTTAAATTAATCTAGGTGAACTCCCACTCAAAAAAAAATCCCTCACATTGTTTTAGTGATCACACAAACCAAATCCACCACATCAACACCGATCATCACGGGAGTTGATGTAGCTTCAATGGCGAACAATCGACATGTTCATCATATCTACTATATGACTCATGCTTTACCTTTCGGTGATCCGTGTTCCGAGACCATGTCTGTACATGCTAGGCTCGTCAAGATCAAACCTTTATCTTCTGCATGAGCAAATCTGGCTTGCTCACGTTGTATACACTTGCAGAATCTAACACACCCGATCACCACGTGGTGCTTCGAAACAACAAGCTTTAGCAACAGTGCTTACTAAGGATGAACACTTTAGAACTTGAAATTTATGTGCATGAGGGATCATCTTATAATGCTACCGTCGTTAACTAAGCAATACAAGATGCATAAAGGATTAACATCACATGCAATTCATAATATGTGATATGATATGGCCTTTCTTCTTTGTGCTTCCGATCTCCATCTTCAAGCACGAACATGATCTCCATCATCACCGGCATTGCATCAAGGTTAATGACGCTGCTCCATGATTGTCGTCCACCAGCTTCAACTATTACAACTATTTTGAATAGACACACGGGTCTTAACAGAAATTAAAGACAACCATATGGCTCCTGCCGGTTGCCAACTTACAATAAGGAACATTACATACATCAAATATAATCACAATCATGGCCATATCACATCACAGCACACCCCTGCAAAACAAAGTTAGACGCCTCTAATTTCTTTGCATATTTTACGTGGTTTGGGGTTTTCAATAAGTGTCGATCTAACTTACGAACAAGAACCACAACATTGATGTTTGAACTATCAAGTGCCCGTTGTAAATTGGATCTATACTATAATGGGAGAGACAGACACCCGCAAAGCCACTTATGCAATACAAGTTGCATGTTGAGCGTGGAGCAAGTCTCATGAACGATGTCATGTAAGGTTAGCCCGGGCCGCTTCATCCCATCATACCGCAAGATGCAAAGTACACAAGAAGCAATTGATAATAAAAGCACCACCGTCCATAATGACCATTGTGTTCTACTCGTGCAACAGATCTACATATAGACACGGCTCTGATACCACTGTCGGGGTTCGTAGCATGCAAAACAAAAAAATTCTACCGCATACAAACAAACAAGCCAAGATCTATCTACTAGATTGTAGCAATGAGTCGATAGAATAACTCACCCTCGAAGATTCCAAAGTGTTTAATGAGAGCAAATTCTCGTGGGTGATGTAGTCATACTCTTGCCGATCTCAAGATCGTGTAGACGATCCTTCCGGCGCCGCGTTCCGGCAGCGCTCCCGCAGTCGGTCACACGTTCGGTACTCGATGAAGACCTTCCTCTCCCTTGTTCCAGCAGGCAGCGGAGGTTGTAGCACTCTCCTCGCGATTCCGGCAGCACGACAGCGTGGTACCAGAAGTAGAGGGGAGATCTCGCAGGGCTTCGCCTTAAGCCGGAGCGAGTATGGTGGACTATGAGAGAGGCCTTGGCGATATAGGGTTTAGAGGCACCAAGTAGAGAGGGCTAGGCCGGCGGCTAGGGCCAGGGGAGGCCAACTCAGTGGCTAGGAGGAAACCCTAGGGCAGCGGCGGCTGCAGGAGGGCCGGCGACTAGGGTTAGGGTTTTGGTGGGGCAAGGTGTAGGTTTAGAGGGGCACCCCTGCCCATCCTTTTATAGGTGGGAGGGCGCCGGCCAGGGGAGGAGAGTCCTCCCCCAAGTCGGCCTCCTTGGCCGGCGGGTGGAGGGAGAGGAACTCCTCCCCAAGTAGGTTTCCTACTCTCCCTCCACCAAGCAAAACTGCCGTTTGACTTTTCAAATTGGCATTTGACTTTTCAAACTAGGAATTTATTTATCCCTTTATTTTGCCCAGCCATGATACCTAGTACATGATGCAATCATTCCAACTTGTTATGACACATTCATGTACCCTTCCCCTCCGGAGTGCCGGACCTTCCGGACCCTTCTAGAACATTCCCGATGAAAACACCGGAATCATTCCCAAACTCTGAAACATGACTTTCCTTATATGAATCTTATTCTCCGTACCATTCCGGATCTCCTCGTGATATCCTGGATCCCATCCGAGACTCCAAACAACATTTGGTCTCTTAATCATCATTCCATAACTACTCAACAACATCGAATCCTTAAGTGTGTCTCCCTACGGTTCGTGAATTATGCGGACATGATCGAGACACTTCTCCGAACAATAACCAATAGAGGAATCTGGAAATTCATATGGCTCCCACATATTTCTTTGATTACTTTGCGATCGAATGAACCAATTACATACGATACCAATTTCCCTTTGTCTCATGATAGTTTACTTAGCCGAGGTTTTGATCGTCGGTATCTCTGCATACGTAGTTCAACCTCGTTACCGATAAGTACTCTTTTCTCGTTCCCGTGGTATGTGATCCCTTGTGAACCAGTCACATGCTTGCAAGCTAATTGGATGACATTCCACCGAGAGGGCCCAGAGTATATCTATCCATCATATGGATGGACAAATCCCACTCCTGATCCATGTGTCTCAACCCATACTTTCGGAACACTCAATGCCACCTTTATAACCACCCAGTTATGGTGTGGTGTTTGATGTCATCAAAGCATCCTTCCGGTGATGGTGATAAGCATGATCTCATGGTCGAAGGAATTATGTTACTATGTATCAGAAAGCATATAGCAATTGAACTATTAAAATGACTTGATCTTTATGCTACGCTTATCTATAGGAGTATGTCCATCATATCATTCTCCTAACGATATGATCTTGTTGTTAATAACATCTCAATGTTCATGATAGGGAAACCACAATCATTTATTAACCAATAAGCTAGTATTATGAAGAGGCTTTACTAGGGACTCTAATTTAGTTTACAAATCACACAAGTATTAATGTTTCCTTGTTAATACTGTTATAGCATGAATGTAAACATTTATCATAAACACAAAGATATAATAATAACTACATTTATTATTGCCTCTAGGGCATATCTCCAACACTCCTCCAATCCCCCGTCCCGGCAGGTCTCCATAACAAAGTTTTTGGTTCCGGATTGTGGTTTCTGGTGGTGGCGGCACAGCCGAACTCTTCTCTGGAAATTGTCGACCCCCCCGGTGTTTTTAGGTCAGAGGGTATATGTAGGCGTAAGGAGAGGTCGAGTCGAAGTCCGAGGCAGCCACACCATGCCCTGGCCCGCGCCTGGGGGTGGTGTGGGCCCCTCGGGTCTTTTCTCCCCTCTGTCTTTTGTCTCTGTGAGTCTTCTGGAAAAATAGGATTTTTAGCATATTTTCTGGGATTTTTCCTGAAAGTTGATTTTCTGCGCAAAACGAGACACCAAAGCAATTCTGCTGAAAACAGCGTCAGTCCGTATTAGTTATATCCAAATCACACAAATTAGAGGAGAAACAATAGCAAAAGTGTTCGAGAAAGTAGATATGTTTTAGACGTATCAACTCCCCCAAGCTTGGCTTATTGCTTGTCCTCAAGAAATTCAGTTAAAAACTGAGTGCGATAAAAGATACTTTCATGAACACATTTGCTTCATAAGATGTATATATTCTCAACATATGAGCAAATTCTTAGGCAATTCATAATAAGAAGTATACAAATAAGTCTACCCAATAGTCATGCAAGCTATGAAGAGATTCCAACACAATAATAATAAGCAACATGAAACATAAGCATATGCAAGATTTTAATGCTCATAAGAAGATATGATAAAGTGGTATCTCGCTTGCCTTTATTTTTAGAGCAAAACATAAATTCCAAGGCACCTCTGAAGTTCAAGTGACTAGAAGTAAAAATATCAAAGATACAAGCGTCAAAGTTATGTCACAATCAAGCACATTACACTAAGAATGACAGCTATGCTCTCGGGAAGGTGCTCATAGAAAAGATGGTGACTCGAAATAATAGTTAAAGAAAAGATTTAAAAAGTTTGAAAGGATTCCAAACATTGAAAGTATGGTACTCATTAGCTTTGAGCTCTCATTGCCCCTATCATACGCATCTTTAAATGGTTAAGGTTAAAGTGAAGTAAAATGTGAGTTATATGCTTGACAGATCATAAGTTGAAAATCTCATGCCCCTTGAGTACGAGTATCGGACCTCATGCTACTCAACTTTGGTCACAAGTAAGTTCTTATCATTGTAAGTATATGTGTATCATAGAGAACCGCCACTGGGGTACCCATTTCCCCATGACACAGGAGCTATCCCATATCAAAATGACAAGGCAACAGATAGTGAGCATCTCAGCAATCTTTTTTTTTGCTATTTGCATAGTTTTTTATTGAGGATGATGGTTATGATGCAAGTTTCCACCATGATTAGGCATGGCGTAGGCTATCCGCCCAGGCGTTTCTCTAACACATATACAAACTCCATGAACTTACAAGCTCCCACCTTATTTCACACCACCGACATCCATAAACAAAAGAACATGATATCAACTGAATAAACAAGTGCAATGTCGAAAGCAGACCCCATGACAACATGGTTTTGCTAATTCCCAACTTATAATTTGCAAGCATATAACTACATAAATAGTCACAATGGTTCAGGTTTATTAAGTGCAAGAAATAAAATGTGCCATCAAGTTCGTGAGAGATTTACTACCTATTTTTCACATAACAAGCAAACATTTCTATTTGGAAGAAAACAAAGCATAATAAGTATGCAAGGAATAGCAATGATGCTAATAGGTAGATATGGTGAACACTTTTTGACAACTTTGGTTTTGGGGAGTTGGATGCACGAGTAGAGCTCATACTCAATACAAGTGAAGGCTAGCAATAGAAGGGAGCGACAATCAAGAGAGCAGTAACTATCATAATCATGCTTGCAACAAAACAAAATTAATAGTGGCATAAAAGTGACACGAGAAATCTAAGGCAAAATAAATCATCGAGGCTTAACTGACTTTTGTTTAGTCATATACATGCGTGAACATGTGCCAAGTCGATTCAAAAGAAGCATTCAGAGGAGGATACCACAATGTCATACCATGTTATGAATAGAACAATGCAAGCAAACATTTATATGATATGCTACAAACTGTTAGCAAATTGGAACTAATCATTAGAGAACAAGATCTACTAGGCATCCATTAAATAACATAAACCTTACATGAATGATATGTTGGAAACGTATCTATAATTTTTGATGCTCCATGCTTGTTTAGTATCTATTTTGCTTTGCTTGTCTACACTTTGAGGTGCTTTTTACATGTTTTCTGGTACTAACCTACTAACAAGTTGCAACAGTGCCAGATGCCTGTTTTCTGCTGTTTTTGGTTCCAGAAAAGTTAGTATAGAAATATTCTCGGAATTGGACGGGACAAACGTCAAAGTCAATTACTTTCCGTGGGGAACAAGAAGTCCAGAGGGGAGACGAGGAAGCGGGCCAGGGCAGCCAGATCCCACCAGGCGCAGCCAGGGGTGGGGCCGCGCCTAGCTAGGGTTTGGCCCCCCTGGTCGCCTCCTCGGCCTCCCCCTTCGCCTATAAGAGCCCCCGATGCAGAAACCCTAAGCACCCGATAAAATCTCCATGAAACCATCTGTAGATGCCGCCACCATCATCCCTAGATCGGGGGGATCTAAAGTTCTTCCAGGTACCCTGCTGGAGGGGGGATCATCCCGGAGGCCTTCTCTCTGGTATGATGCGTGAGTAGTTCCACCTTGGTCTATGGGTCCATGTAGTAGCTAGATGGTTGTATCTCCTCCTTTGTGCTTTCATGCATAGATCTTGTGAGCTCCGTTCATGATCAAAATCTAATCTATTTGTAATCATGCATGTTGTGTTTGCGGGGATCCGATGGATATTGAGATTATTATGTTGGTTTGATTAATGGTTTTGTCTTTATGATTCTATCATGTCTGTGTTGTTTGTGATCGTGCATGCTCTCCGTTGTTAGTAGCTATCTTGGCCAAGTAGTTGCTAGTGACACCAAGAGGGGGTATTTATGCTCGATAGTGGGTTCATGCCTCTAGTTTCCAAGGGAAGTGACAGAAATCTCTTCGGTTGTAGATGTGCTATTGCCACTAGGGAGAAAACAACGGTCTCTTGTTCATGGAACATGTGGACTATTTACCTTACACACTTTGCTTAAAGAAGTTGCCTGTTGCTTGCAACTTAATACTGGAGGGGGTTCGGATGATAACCTGAAGGTGGACTTCTAGTCATAGATGCAGTTGGAAGGCGGTCTATGTATCTTGTTGTATTGCCCAATCGAATCTCATAGGATCTTTCTAACTAGTAATTGCATTGTTATGCCTTGCTTAGTTCCTATCAATTGTCCTTTTCGTGGTGGTATCACGACATATGCCATGGGTCGGCTAAAGTTGGGGCCGATGGACGTGGAGGAATCCGGGGAGGGATGATGCAGTGAAGACCGCACTCGTATGAACAAAGAGAAATACAATGTATATAGGATTGAGGCTCTCATGTGGAGATAAGACCTCTTTCTCTACATCTAATCTCTTATAATCTTGCCATACTTGTGGCTACAATCATGCTCCTTGAGCTGTATCTCCTATGCCTCTATCTAGATCTCTCTGTGAGATTGGAGGAGAAGAGGAAGAGCTCCTATTGAGCAGATAGGGGAAGAGCCCTTCGGGCCCTCTTTTAGAACGATCCCCCTGGTGCTCCTTATAAAGGGGAGCCCAGGGGACAAAAAATGTTCTCCACGCTTGGCATCTATATAGCATATTCCTGGCATCTTCTTAAATGCTCAGCATATGCCTTGGCATCTTTGGAGATGCCAAGGCATATTCCCTAGCATCTTATTTGATGCCAAGAGCATATTCCTAGCATCTTATTAGATGCCATGGGCATATTCCCTACACCATGTGCCAGTCTGAGCGTAGGGCGTCCCAAGACTAACACTGTACCTGGTACCTGTCTTGATCTGATGGCGTATTATTGTAGAGATCATGGAGACGCCTGGAGATGAATAAAGGGTCGTCTAGATCACTGAACTCGGCCCAGACGCCCTTGAAGAGGTGGAGACTCGGCCCAGCCTAGAGATGATTCGGCCTGGGGCAGGAAGCCCAGGGGGAGCGACCGGCCCGGCCGTATGCTGGCGCTCCGTGGTGGGCCGACTTAGTCGATGTCGGCCCACCCGGGATGATTCGGCGGTCTGTTGGTGCCGAGGTGCTGATTCCCCGCGGTGAGCCGAATCTAGCCCACCCGGGGGAAGTGGTCGAGGGAGCGTGGAGCCAGGGACCGCTGTGGGCCGGGTTAGATGCTTTGGCCCATCCGGGGGAGATTGATGAGATAACTTGGCAAGTGAGCTCGAACGTCATCCTGGTGGTGACGAGTTGATTCGGTGGAGAAGTGTGGGAGTTGGTCTGTCGAGTACAGGGACTCGGTGAGAATGACGAGATGGGCTGGCTGGGTATCTCGGCCCAGCCGGATGATGGTGGAGATTCGGCCCTAGGAGGGTAAACTTGGTCCTGCTGCCCCTCTGTCCAGGCCGAATTAAGTCTAATTCGGCCTAGTAGCGCTTTTCCCTTTTTCCCTTTGTAATTCCCTCTTAATGCCTCATACCTTTTGATATATCTTCTCTATATCTTCATTCTCCTTTATAGTAATGTCCATATGTCTAGTATGGTTTGTTTATATGTCAACTCTGGGGTACCTGGGGTCATATCCCCGACATTAGTCCCCGAGTCTATGTGGGATTCGTAGAGTAGCTCATAGACTTTATATTAAAATGTTCCTAGAGTTGTATTTCCTCGTCATATATTTATTTGTCTCATACCTTTTTTGGGTAAAACATAACATCTTTTCTCCATGGGTTTTGGTTGTATTACCCGTTTTAGTAAGTCTCGATACAGGATCCGGGGTACAGGACCCGGGGTGGGCCGACCGAGGTGAAGTAGATTTCGGCCCACCTGGAGCTAGCGACATAGATGACGTTGGAGCGTGCGGATCTGGAGAGGCCCGCGGTGGGCCAACCCTGGCTCTTGTCGGCTCACCCGGGGGGAATTGCCAGCAACGCTGGAGTTTGTTTTGGATGCAGCAGCCCGCGGTGGGCCGAATTACCTCTGTCTCGGCCCTCCCAGGGAATCTTGAGGGGAGCAGTGGGGTAAGGCCCGTGGTGGGCCGAATTGTCTTGAGTCGGCGCACCCGGGGTATGTTAATTCGGTCCAGACTCCTGATTTGGTCAGGGAGAAGCTCAATTCGGCCAAGGGTGTTTCAACCAGGCCGACTTTTACATAATTCGGTCTGGCAGGTTCTTTTCCTTTTGTTCTTTTCTACATTATTCATGACATCATCAAATGGCCTCCTTTTATGCATAAACCTCTTCGAATTGCTTTATGCACTCGTTGAATCTCTTTATAGCCCGACTTTGGGGTATTCGGGGTCATATTCCCGACATTAGTCCCCGAGGCTATGTGGGACTCATGGAGTCGCTCATAGGCTTTATATCAAATATTTCAGAGTTATTATTTGATACATCTGTTCCTTGTCATATATCTCTCGGCAATATAACCCATTCCGGTAAGTTCACGACTTCTTGCCATTTTTCGCACTGTTATTTTAACCCTTTTGGGTAAGTTATGAGTTCTGGCCTTCTTGGGCACTGCTCTTTTAACTCCTTTGGGTAAGTTATGACTTCTGGCCTTCTTGGGCACTGGTCTTATAACCTCTTTGGGTAAGTTTTTGACTTCTGGCCTTCTTGGGCACTGGTCATAACCTTTTTGGGTAAGTTTTTGACTTCTGACCTTCTCGGGCACTGGTCATAACCCTTTTTGGTAAGTTATGACTTCTGGCCATTTCCGGCACTGGTCTTTTAACCTCTTTGGGTAAGTTTTAATCCGAGTCTTCTGTTTCCAAATCCGAGTTATTTTACTCAAAGCCGACTTATGTCTTAATTCTGAGTCATCTGACTCAAATCCGAGGTATATGACTCAAATCCGAGTCATATGTTTTCAAATCTGAGTTATTTTACTCAAATTGACTTATGTCTAGAATCTGAGTTATCTGGCTCAAAATCCGAGTTATATGACTCAAATCCGAGTTACTTTACTCATATTTGACTTATGTATCGAATCTGAGTTATCTGGCTCAAAATCCGAGTTATATGACTCAAATTCGAGTCATCTGATTCCAAATCCGAGTTACTTTACTCATATTTGACTTATGTCTCGAATCTGAGTTACCTGGCTCAAAATCCGAGTTATATGACTCAAATTCGAGTGATCTGATTCCAAATCCGAGTTACTTTACTCATATTTGACTTATGTCTCGAATCTGAGTTATCTGGCTCAGAATCCGAGTTATATGACTCAAATCCGAGTCATCTGATTCCAAATCCGAGTTATTTTACTCATATTTTACTTATGTCTCGAATCTGAGTTACCTGGCTCAAAATCCGAGTTATATGACTCAAATCCGAGTCATCTATTTGCCAAATCCGAGTTACTTTACTCATATTTGACTTACGTCTCGAATCTGAGTTATCTGGCTCAAAATCCGAGTTATATGACTCAAATCCGAGTCATCTATTTGCCAAGATATAATTTGATCCGATGAGATGATGTCAATTTGCCTTTGATATGGATCCGAGATTAAGTTTTGGGATATGATAATAGGGCTAATCGCTGAGAGATCTGATTCGAGATGTTGATATGAGATATAGATTCGAGATACGATAAGCTGGCAAATAGTCATCCGAGATACGAGATAACCTGGCAAGATAGTGAAATATCAATCCGAGACTCAACATAACCTGGCAATATGGCGAGCTGAATCAAATTTTAGTCCAAATCAGAGATAAGATAGTATGCCAAGTCCGAATACAAATCCGAATTATAATATACCCTGGCAAGCTGAATCAAATGTTAGTCCGAATCAGATATAAGCTACTAAGCTGAGTTAAAGGTTAATTCGAGGCATAAATAAACTGACTCAAATTATATCCGAATCATCAATAAGCTGGCTGGTGAGCTAAGTTAAAGGTTAATCCAAAGCATAAATAAACTGACTCAAATTCTATCTGATTCATAAATAAGCTGACTCAAATTCTATCCGAATCATAAATAAGCTGACTCAAAATCTATCCGAATTATAAATAAGCTGACTCAAATTCTATCCGAATCATAAATAAGCTGACTCAAAATCTATCCGAATTATAAATAAGCTGACTCAAATTCTATCCGAGTCATAAATAAGCTGACTCAAATTCTATCCGAATCATAAATAAGCTGGTCAAATACTGATCTGAATCAACATAATGTTCTCTCAATCTAAAGGTGACTCTACGGATATGTTGGCTAGTCCCCGGGTTAAGTTATTTTCTCCATGGGGTGAAAGATCAAGTGTTGGTGGCTGAGTTATCTGATAATTACAGTATACTTGGAGAAGTGTTTGAGTCATTCTCGCTAAGTCATACCTGCCCTGCTGAGTTACTTGGTACTTATAGTATGCTTGGAGAAAAGCTTGAGTCATTCTTGCAGAGTCTTACCTGCCTTGCTGAGTCAGACTTGGAGAGCCTCCGCGCTTACCTCTCTGTTCTCTGTTCGCTTGGAGGAGCTGAAGGAGCTCAATGAGGAAGAGGTTGATGAAGATTCTCCCGTTCGGATGGAAAACCAACCAACACCACTAAAAGTCCCCACGGTGGGCGCCAAATGTTGTGGTGGTATCACGGCATATGCCATGGGTAGGCTAAAGTTGGGGCCGATGGACGTGGAAGAATCCGGGGAGGGATGATGCAGTGAAGACCGCACTCGTATGAACAAAGAGAAATACAATATATATAGGATTGAGGCTCTCATGTGGAGATAAGACCTCTTTCTCTACATCTAATCTCTTATAATCTTGCCATACTTGTGGCTACAATCATGCTCCTTGAGCTGTATCTCCTATGCGTCTATCTATATCTCTCTGTGAGATTGGAGGAAGAAGAAGAGGAAGAGCTCCTATTGAGCAGAGAGGGGAAGAGCCCTTCGGGGCCTCTTTTAGAACGATCCCCCTGGTGCTCCTTATAAAGGGGAGCCCAGTGGACAAAACTTGTTCTCCACACTCGGCATCTATATAGCATATTCCTGGCATCTTCTTAGATGCTCAGCATATGCCTTGGCATATTTGGAGATGCCAAGGCATACTCCCTAGCATCTTATTTGATGCCAAGAGCATATCCCTAGCATCTTATTAGATGCCATGGGAATATTCCATACACCATGTGCCAGTCTGAGCGTAGGGCGTCCCAAGACTGACACTGTACCTGGTACCTATCTTGATCTGATGGCGTATTACTGTAGAGATCATGGAGACGCCTGGAGATGAATAACGGGGCGTCTAGATCACTGAACTCGGCCCAGACGCCCTTGAAGAGGTGGAGACTCGACCCAGCCTAGAGATGATTCGGCCTGGGGCAGGCATCCCAGGGGAAGCGACCGGCCCGGCCGGATGCTGGCGCTCCGTGGTGGGCCGACTTAGTCGATGTCGGCCCACCCGGGATGATTCGGCGGTCTGCTGGTGCCGAGGTGCTGATTCCCCGCGGTGGGCCGAATCTAGCCCACCCGGGGAAGTGGTCGAGGGAGCGTGGAGCCAGGGACCGCTGTGGGCCGGGTTAGATGCTTTGGCACATCCGTGGGAGATTGATGAGATAACTTGGCAAGTGAGCTCGAACGTCATCCTGGTGGCGACGAGTTGATTCAGTGGAGAGGCGCGTGAGTTGGTCTGTCGAGTATAGGGACTCGGTGAGAATGACGAGATGGGCTGGCTGGGTATCTTGGCCCAGTCGGATGATGGTGGAGATTCGGCCCTAGGAGGGTAAACTTGGTCCTGCTGCCCTTCTGTCCAGGCCGAATTAAGTCTAATTCGGCCCAGTAGCGCTGTTCCCTTTTTCCCTTTGTAATTCCCTCTTAATGCCTCATACCTTTTGATATATCTTCTCTATATCTTCATTCTCCTTTATAGTAATGTCCATATGTCTAGTATGGTTTGTTTATATGTCAAATCTGGGGTACCTGGGGTCATATCCCTGACAGTCCTGCTGTAATTTGTTTACCCTTAATGCCATGTTGTTTATCTAAGGAGAGCACCTCTAGTGAACTATGGACCCCGGTCCAATCTTTACCATTGATACATCTTCCACCGTTACTTTTTTACTTGCTTCAAACCATTACCTTCCACACCATACGTTTAATCTGTTGTTACAACAAACCTGTGAGCTTGACAACCTCACTGATTCGTTGGGGCAAAGTCTTGAGTTTGTGTTGTGCAGGTCTGCATGTTGCTTGCAACACCTGTGTGACGTTTCCTTCCTCCTACTGGTTCGATAACCTCGGTCTCAACCGAGGGAAGACTTGCTGCTGTGCTGCTTCACACCTTGCTCTTGGGGTTCCCAACAGGCTCCACATCAACTGAGCCATCAATGAACAAAATAAGCATGCTCACTTGGATGAGTATATGTACAAAAATGAAAACAAAATAGAGTTCATACCAGCCTCTTACCAAACCTTGAATTGACATAAATCCTTATTATTGCCTTTCACTTGTATGGCTTGAACAATAATATGAAAACCAAACTCCAAAGGAGTCACTCAGGACTGCTGAACCCTGCAACGAACTTTACAAAACGAGAGAAGAACAACACATATTTTTGGGTTTTGATTAAAAAAACAAAAACTGAAGGCAAAAGCAAACGAAACAAAATATTTTTAGGTTTTTTGAATAACAGACCAAAGATAAAAGCTAAATAAGCAAACCAAGAGAAATAACGAAAATATTTTTGGTCTTTTTGTGTTTTGTAAAGCAGAAACAAAACAAGAACAAAAACAAAAAAATAGAGAAAGCGAAACATGGACATGCAAAGTACCGACAGAATATGATATGTAGATGAGTGTGATGTCGGTATACCTCCTGCCAATCTTAGGCTTTTGGCCTAAGTGGAGATCAATCCCAACACGGGTAGGAACTCAAAGCCAGCGGGTCATTGTAAGAATGATTGTATTCAGGCCCTCGTGAAGAAGAAACATAAGCCTCCCAATCATAACATGCTGCTGGTATGAGGACTCCCCTGTGTTAGAGGGCTGAGCCGAATTATCCTCGACCCCCCTTCCAACATTCTCCACTTGCTGGTGAAGGGAATATGCCCTGAGAGGCAATAATAAAGTGGTTATTATGTATATTCCAAGTATATGATAGATGTTTATTTTTCATGCTATAATTGTATTAATACGGAAACATTAATACATGTGTGTTAAATAAACAAACAGAAAGTTCCTAGTTATGCCTCTCTCATAAACTAGCTCGTTGATTAACAAGATGATCAAGGTTTCCTGATCATGGACATTGGATGTTGTTAATAACAAGGTCACAACATTATTGGAATGGTGTGATGAACACTCATCCGAAGTATAGTATTATGATCAAAGCCATTGAGTTTATATTCCTATAACATCATACGAAGTGATCCTAATCCTTAGACCATGACATCATGTAAATCACTAACACTAGAAGAGTATCTTGATAACATCAAACGTCACACCATAACAGGGTGATTATAAAGATGGTTTTAGTACTACTAAAGTGTTGTGTTGAGACCCATGGATCGAGAGTGGAATTTTTTCATCCCGATGACGGATAGATATGCTTTGGGCCCTCTCGGTGATATCACACTGATTAGCTTGCAAGCAAGTGATTTGATCACTAGAATGTTATATCACGGGAACAAGAAAAGAGTACATGTCAGTAACAAGATCAAACTAGGTATGAAGATACCAATGATCGAATCTTGTACATGTAATATATCACGAGACAAAGGGATTAAGATACTAGCGTAAAAGGTTCTCACGATCACAAGAAAGTCATCGTTGAATGTGCGGGAGTCAGTTTGGATCTCCAGGTCCCGCTTCTGATTATTGATCTGAGAGGAGTCTCGATCATGTCCGCATTGTTCGTGAACTGTAGGGTGACACACTTAAGAGACACCGACACCATTTGGAGCAAATAGTTCCATGCTGAAAAGAATAACAAAGCGCATGAATTTATTTCACAAGATACCGAAACTGGTTTCGGGTGAAATTGCAGAAAGTGTTTCTGCATGTAAAATGAAATACTAGCAAGGGGTTATATGTGAATGTTTGTCATTAAAGTAATTGACAAAATTCTGAATAAATAAAAGGAGTTTTATTTAAGAGAGAGTTTGCATTAAATTTGGTGGAAATTTAATGGGAATTTGAGTGGAGAAAATTGAAGGGGCATTTTGTGAGTGGAGCTTCGAGCCACATGAATGAGGGAGAGGTGGGGGCACCCTCCATGGCTAGCGGCCATGCCCCCTCCCCTATATAAGGATCCCATCCTCTCACTTTTCACTCACACCTCCTCGTGAAGGATCTCTCTCCCCCTCTAGTATTTATTCTCCATGGTCTCAGACTAGCGAGATACATGTTCCCGGTGGCTTTTCGTCATGAAAGAGTTGTGCCTACGCTGCATCATTGGAGAGAGGAGGCGGAGGTTACTCGGTGCCTCGTACGTGTGTGCGAGCACGGATGCGCCGCTGATTTGCAGCGCTAGGACTTCCTCTCGATCTTGAGATCGGCAAGAGATCGTCTACATCAACCACGAGTTCAACCTCATTAAGCTTTGTCGGTCTTCAAGGGTATGTTCTCTACGGATGTATATCCGCTCATTGCTTGTATCTAATATATAGATCTTGGTACATAGTTGTTCCCATCGTAGGAATTTTTTTGTTTTCTATGCTACGAACCCTACAGTGGTATCATGACCGGATCTATGCGTAGATGCGTTGCATGGGTAGTACACATATGAGTATGTGGGCAATGATGATCATGTTATTGCTTCTTAGTTGTACTTTGTATATTGGTGGCATAGTGGGATGAAGCGGCCCGGACAAACTTTACATGTCCTCGCACATGAGACCTGTTCCACGCTTGACATGCAACTAGTTTTGAATAAGTGGCTAGCGGGTGTCTGTCTCTCCTACTATAGTCAATATCTAATTTGCAACGAGTTGTCAACAATTCGGTTATTCTCGTTGTGGTTCATGTTCGTAGGTAAGAATGGTTCTATCTTCGAAAGCCCTAAGCGACGTAAAACTTGCAATGGATAAATTAGAGGCGTCTAGTTTAGATTGTTGCTGGGCTAGTGTCATGATATGGTGATGTTGTAAGTATAAGTAGAAGTCGATACTCTTACAACACACATAACGTGTAAGTTCCATAGGCCTTGGCCTTACACATAAAGGTATGATGAGGATCATACCACGATGCACATGATGGAGATCAAGTGCAAGAACCATATAATTCCACTTATTAACATGTGATGTTTGTTGCATCTGATATTGCTTGTTTGGCGTTTTATTAGCATAATAAGATGATCCCTCATTTAGATATCAAGATAAAAATGTGTTCTCCCTTAAGTATGCACCGATTATGTTTCGTCACTCCAAGACATCACGTGATGATCGGGTGTTCTTGGATCCACGATCATATTTCGGGTGTAAGGCAGTTTACACACACGAATACTAAGGTTCTTAATTGGCGAGCCTAGCATGTACAGACATGTACTCGGAACACGGACCGAAAGGTTAAGCATGAGTCATATGGAAGATATGATGCCCATTTGATGCTCGCCTTTGAAGCTACACCGACTCACGTGATGATCGGACTTGGTGTAGTGGATTTGGTTCATGTAATCACCAAAAAGGCACGAGGGATGTCGTTTTTGAGTGGGAGTTCATTATTAATTTGTATTAGTTGAACTCAATCTATCATAAACTTAGTCTAAACTTTACAAATTCTGTTGTAGATGGCGCCACCTGCTTTTAATTTCAATGTGTTCATGGAGAAAGAGAAACTTGCAATGAACGGTAGCAACTTTACTGACTGGGCCATGAATTTGAGGATTATCCTCACTGCTGCACAAAAGCAATATGTGCTAGAAGCACCGTTAGGCCCCCCACCACTTGATGATGCCCCTGACGAGGAGAAAAACGTCTTTCAGACTCGTTAGGAGGACCGCAACTTAGTTCATTGCGGCATATTGTATGGGCTAGAGCCAGAACTTCGAAAGCATTTCGAAAATGGCAATGATTTTGATACAATGGGTGAGTTGAAAATGATTTTTGACACCCATGATGCTGTAGAGAGTTATAATGCTTCAGAAAAGTTCTTTAGCTGCATTATGGAAGATAACAGCTCCGTAAGTGAGCATGTACTCAAGATGTCGGGTTACGCCGATAAGCTTGTATCCTTGGGAATATCGATTCCCATTGACTTAGGCATCCATCGTTTTCTCCAGTCTCTGCCACCTAGCTATAAGAGCTTCGTGATGAACTATAATATGCAAGTCATGAAGAAGTCTCTCCTCGAGCTTCTGCCAATGCTTAAAACTGCAGAAGTGGACATCAAGAAGGATCATCAAGTGTTTATGATCAATAAGACCACTAGTTTCAAGAAATACAATAAGGGTAAACAGAAGGGAAAGAAGGGCGACAAGCCAGTTGTCGTGCCTGAAAAGAAACCCCGAGTTGGCCCTAAGTCTGATACCGAGTGCTATTATTACAAGGGGACTGGCCACTGGAAGCGCAACAGCCCCACGTATTTGGCAGACAAGAAGGCCGGCAAGGCAAATAAAGGTATATATGATATACATGTTATTGATGTGTACTTGACTAGTACTCGTAGTAGCACCTGGGTATTTGATACCGGTTCAGTTGCTAATATTTGTAACTCAAATCAGGGGCTGCGGAAAAGCGACCGCTAGCAAGGGGTGAGGTCAAGATGCATGTCGGCAATGGATCAAGCGTTGATGTGATCACCGTCGGAACGCTACCTCTCCACTTACCATTGGGATTAGTTATAAACTTGAATAATTGTTATCTGGTGCCAACACTGAGCATGAACATTGTATCCGATCATGTTTGATGCATAGTGGTTATTCATTTAAATCCGAGAACAATGGTTGTTCGATTTATATGAATGAAATCTTTGATGGTCATGCACCAATGATGAATGGTTTATTTCTGTTGGATCTCGATAATAGTGTTACACATATTCATAATGTTGATGCTAAAAGGGTTAAACTTAATGATGATATATCCGCATATATGTGGCACTGCCGTCTAGGTCATATTGGCGTTAAACGCATGAAGAAGCTCCATTCGGATGGACTTTTGGAATCACTTGATTTTGAATCATTTGATACATGTGAGCCATGCCATGGGCAAGATGACTAGAACGTCGTTTTCCGGTTCAATGGAACGGGTGACAGATTTATTGGAAATCATACATTCTGATGTGTGTGGTCCAATAAGTGTGTCGACGCGAGGTGGATATCGTTATTTTGTTACTTTCACGGATGATTTGAGTATATACAGTTATATCTACTTGGTGAAACACAAGTATGAAACCTTTGAGAAATTCAAGGAGTTTCAGAGTGAAGTGGAAAATCATCATAATAGAAAGATCAAATTTCTATGGTCCGACCGTGGAGGTGAGTATCTAAGTTACGAGTTTATCACTCATATGAAAGAGTGTGGAATAGTTTCACAACTCACGCCTGCCGGAACACCACAGTGAAATGGTGTGTCGAAACATCGTAATCGTACTTTATTAGATATGGTTTGATCTATGATGTCTCTGACGGACTTTCCACTGTCATTTTGGGGTTATGCACTAGAAACTGCTGCATTCACTTTAAATCGGGCACCATCTAAATCCGTTGAAAAGACACCGTATGAATTGTAGTTTGGAAACAAACCTAGCTGTCATTTCTTAAAGTTTGGGGATGCGATGTTTATGTGAAGAAACTTCAACTGGATAAACTCGAACCCAAAGCGGAAAAATGCGTCTTCATAGGATACCATAAGGAAACTATTGGGTATTCCTTCTATCAAAGATCTGAGGGCAAGGTTTTTGTTGCCAAGAATGGATCCTTTCTAGAGAAAGAGTTTCTTGCGAAAGGCGTGAGTAGTCAAAAGGTAGAACTCAAAGAGGTTGTAGAACCTTCTCTTCATAGTATGGCGACTAGAGCAGCGCCGGAAGTCGTTCCGAAGTTGGCTTCACCAAATGAAGAGGGAACTAATGATAACGATCATGAATCTCCGAAAGGGAATACTACTGAACCTCGCAGGTCTAGCAGGACACGTGCAGCTCCCGAGCTGTACAGAAATCCTGTTATGAATTTCATGGTCGATGAAATTGATGACCCTGCGACGTATGAAGAAGCGATGATGAGCCCGGATTCCAACAAATGGTTAGAAACCATGAAATCCGAGATGGAATCCATGTACGGAAATCAGGTTTGGACCTTGCTGGACTTACCTCACGACCAAAAGGCCGTGGAGAATAAATGGATTTTCAAAAGGAAAACTGATGCTGATGGTAATGTAACTGTCTATAAAGCTCTACTTGTCGCAAAGGGGTTTCGACAAATTCAAGGAGTTGACTACGATGAGACATTCTCTCCCGTAGCGATGCTAAAGTCAGTTAGGATTATGTTAGCAATTGTTGCATATTTGGACTATGAGATATGGCAGATGGATGTCAAAACTGCGTTCCTCAATGGCAACATTGAAGAAGAGTTGTATATGATACAGCCAAAGGGTTTTGTCGATCCTAAGGATGCTGACAAGGTATGCAAGCTTCAGCGATCCATCTATGGACTAAAGCAAGCATCCCGGAGTTGGAATCTCCACTTTGATGAGGTGATCAATGAGTTTGGATCTGTCCAAACTTATGGAGAGGCTTGTATTTACAAGATAGTGAGTGGAAGCAATGTGGCATTTATGATATTATATGTGGATGACATATTATTGATCGGAAATGATATAGATCTTTTAAACAGTGTTAAAATTTATCTAAAAAACAAATTTTCAATGAAGGACCTAGGTGAAGCGTCATACATATTAGGCATAAAGATCTATAGGGATAGATCTAGGTGCCTAATAGGGCTATATCAAAGTACATACCTTGATAATATTTTAAAGAAGTTTAAAATGGACGGAAGTAAGAAGGGGTTCTTACCTATGTTGCAAGGCAAGACATTGAGTAAGACTCAAAGTCCGGCTACGGGGGGAGAAAGAGAGATAATGGACAAAGTCCCCTATGCTTCAGCCATAGGCTCTATAATGTATGCCATGCTATGTTGTCACATCCCAAAATTTTCCAAATTTTGTAATGTGTGTTGAAATTTAGGGTGAAAAGAAACTTTTTGTTTCTAAATGGAAACTTAAAAATCCCATCTTGAACAAACTTTTGTTAATATTTGAATTCAATTAAATTCAAATCAACTGAAATGCATTCTTCATAAATGCATCTGGAAATTTAAACACTTGGAAAATAAACCAAAACCCTAAAACCCTAATGGAAGAAAAACATTTCCAAGTTATCTCTAAGACCATGGATTTGATCCAAATAAAAATTTGTCAACAAACATTTATAAATGATCAAGAATGACAAATAGAAACATTATAAAATCATAGAAATTGGTTTCACTTAATTTGGAGCCATAAGTAAAATCTTATGAATTTAATAAGATAAGGAAATTAAATTTCCAAAGCTAATAAAGCACCTATCTAGAAATCCATACCAAATGGTGAGAAAATAATCCTAAAGAGATTTAAAAGGATAAACAAATATTAAATAAGATTTTACAAATTGGAATCACCAAGTTTGAACCTACAAATAAAAAGATATGGATTTTATAAGATAAAGATAGAAATATTAAATGAGGAATATTTAAAGACCAAATTAAATCTTGACCTAATCCATAAGAAAATGGAATAAATATAATCCAAATCCGAATAAAATAAGTAGATAAAGAATTTTCCAAATAAAATAAAATGGCATTAACCAAATTCTATTTCTATTTTGAATAAAGATAAAATCCCTATTAAGAAATGATTTATTAAATCATGGGAAAATAATATTTGGAATTTACCCAAGTGGAATAAAAGTTGTTTAATTAACTTAAATAAGATCAAAGAAATCTTCCAAATAAAATTTATGGAATTAGAACTATATTTAATTTCATTGAAATAAAGACAAATACCCAATTTTAAATGATTAATAAATCATATTAAAAACATTCCAAATAATTGAAGGTGAATAATTTGACACCCTATTAAACAAATAAAACCTACTAAAAAGATTTTGAAAGATTTGGATTTCAAATGGAGTTTGAAAAACATTATTAAATCTTATTTGAATTAATACAAGGGCCTATTTTAATTAATTAATATCCCCTAAAAATAATAAATATATTATTCTAAATTTGACTTCAGAATGTGTTAGTAAGCAGTGTTTTATTATTCACAAAGTTTGGTTGAAATTTGAATTCAAATGGATGCTTGAATTGATTAAACAAAATCCAAACAGAATAAAAGAATTGGAAAAAGAAAAATAACAGATGAAGAAAAAAAAATGAAACAGAGCAGCCCAACTAACCTAGCCCACTAAGCCCAACATCAGCCACTCCCTCTCCCGCAGAAAACGATTCACACTCGTAAACAAACCCGCTCAGTCCCTAACGTATGGACCCCACCTTCCCTGTCTCTCCTTTGCTGACGAAGCGACCCCACTGCCACCTCATCATCGTTCTCACCCGCGCGAAGACCACGCTCTCCTTCCCCGGCCGTTCTGCCGACAGTTTCTTCGATTGATTGCATAGTAATGATGCCATTTAACAACCCCTGACCTCACATACTTAATCGCCGTGCTCCTCTCTCCCTTACCCCCCAACCAGAGCTACTAGAGAGCCACCAGGCTGCTCGGAATCATTTCCGGACCCCCACTGTCTCCGACGAGCCTCTACTCCAATTGCGGCCACACCTCGCCGCGCCTCGCCCCCTCGACCACAAAAGCGTGTTCCCCAGACCCCTGCGCACCTCCCATTACTCACAGCTCGCTCGCGCGTGCCCCCTATCGTCTGCAACTACCTCGACTGAACGCGCCACCGTCTGCTCCGACTCCGGCGAACCCTACAGGTAGTCTCCGACCGCGCCTCCTCTTCTCTTTGATGCTCCGATACTCGCCACTCTTCTGTGCATCTAACCGTGCTCCCCTTTTTCTCTAGCGTGCTCTGTAGCTTCACCATCAACGACGTCTGAGCGCAATCGACGGTGACAACGACTCTGGCGAGCAATTGCGTTCGTCCTCGTGCGCCCCTTGCCTCCTCGCGAACACATTGAGCATAAGCACGTTGAACAATCTTTAGCATGCTTGCATGCATTACTTTGATTCTAATATTTTATGTGATGTTTGCTTGAATGGTAGAATGAATTCTTGCTTTCTTGATTGAATTATAGTGATTTGAAGAGTGTGAATATTGCAAGGTCAAGGAGTGAACTTATATTCTCTACCAAAAAGGCAAGTGATGCTTCATACTTTTGTCCCAATATTTTCACTATGCATCAGTGATATTTCTAAGTAGGACTTGCATGGAATTTTTTCTAAGTATAAACTATGCCATGGGAAAACCTAGTAGATGAAACCTTAGTAGAAATTTCCTAAGTTAAGATTCCTACTACTATCATGCTTAGCTTAGCTAGTAGAAAACAAGGGTGGATTATATTCATACTATGGAATATTTCTAAGTCAAGGACTTGTGTTTTGTTTAATAAAACAACTAAGTGAATGAATCACCTGGGTGGAATGGAAGGAATGGTTTGTGTTGAGTGGTTACACAAGGCCCATTTCTATGATTTACCTTGTGTATCTCACTTGTGGATGGCCACCCAGGAACAAAGAGATTTGAGATGTCAAATGTTGAGAAGCTTCAAGTGCAGCCACTTGGCATTATGGGCTCTGCCTGCATCATATAGGTTGCAATAACTTAGCCAAATGG
This sequence comes from Avena atlantica, assembly GCA_910589765.1. Taxonomy (NCBI): domain Eukaryota; kingdom Viridiplantae; phylum Streptophyta; class Magnoliopsida; order Poales; family Poaceae; genus Avena; species Avena atlantica. The sequence continues at coordinate 377,238,592 of OU342734.1, read as the reverse complement.
ACAGTTGGTGGTAGGGGTTTGTTAGGTTGGAACGCGTCCATTCTGGTCTAAGGGAAGGCTTCTGAAAGATCTTGTCTTGGTGAAACCAAGTCTTGTGGGGAAAGTGCACCACCTCTACAGAGTGAAAAATCTAAGTACTTAGCCATGTCCCTGGTAAAGGACAATTTGAGCATCAAGACATGGAAGCTATCAAGAATCTCCTCATCCCAATTTCTAAGTAAAAACTTGTGGTTGAACAAGGGTGAAGGTTCACCAATTTCTATTGGTGCTTCCTTGGGAAAGTTTTGTCAAAGAAAAACTTAGTGTTTTCAACTGATAGGTAAAACCTATTTTGAGCAAAGCAAGCCTAAGCTACACTTATCCAAAATGCATATAGTATCTAGACTACTAAGATTCTACTAAGGTATCACTTGCCAATACAATTCAAATGTATTGACCCTTGTGGCTATAACTTATTATGTTGCAGGTTTGTTTGATATTAGTGAAGTGTGTTGATTAGGATTACCAGTCTATAACCAACATGTTTGCCTGTGGAACTTTGAAGATGAAGGACCCCATGCTATTGTTATATTCTGCTGCATTGTAATGAGATAGCCAAATGAGCTATGTAAGATGTAATAAATTATTTTATTTCTGGTTATAAAGTTGTATTATGACCTTTGTTTCTTGATATTACATCTTAACTGTGGATGCTAGCTATTGATCCAGGGACTAGCATTGTAAACACAGGGATCTCTTTCTTATTAAAGGTTGGGACCTCTACGTATGTACACGAACTGTAACATCCCTAAAATTCATGTTTCAAAGCTCATTCATATCATCCTTGCATCCATCATCATTTAGGGTTTTCTCAAAACAATTTAGAAAATAGAAACATATGGTATCATGATTTTATGTGGACATACTTATTTTAAATGGCCAACACCACTTGTAAAGTTTGATTATTGTGAACCAGGAAGGTTGCCTTCTATGAGCATAGGATTTAAGTGTAGATTTAAAACCAAGTTTTTCAAATGGAAATGGGTTTCAAAAACCATCTTTTAAATTTGTAAAACCAAGTGCCTAGCCTCTGATATTTTGATCTCCAAGCTTGACCAATCCTTTACAAAGCTACCCCATGATTATATGGCCATTTTTGAGACTACTGCTCACTACAAAATCCCAGAAAAATTTGAATTCAAATTGAACTTGATTTCATTTGAAAATCTACCCAGAAAATCAAATTAGAAAAGGAAAAATAAATAAACAAAGGAAAAGGGCCACGCGCCAGGTTTTAGGCCCAGCATCGAATCGAGCCCAACTAGCCCGCCCGGGGGTTTTCCTTTTCTCCTCTCACGCGCGAGCACACGCAGGCTGTCGCTGACAGACGGACCCCACCATCACTTCGTGCACATCGCTGACGAGCGGGCCCTGCCCACGCTGTCATCGTCTTCCCCAAACTGCGCCCGCGACCACGTCGCAGCTGCAGTCACGGCCGGTAATGGCGCGGCATAAATGGGCATTAATCCTTGAGCGTTTCCTGTCGAGGCACCGGCTATAAGACCCCCACCTCCTAGCGACCATTTTCCCCCAGTTGATTCTACCTTCACGCCACCAGGCTGCCCACGACTCACCCAACACCGCCGCAGACAGAGCTTGCTCCGGCGAACGATTCCGGTGAGACCCGTGCGCCCCTTCCTCTCTGGTTCGTTCGAGCCTCTTCGCAATCTTCTTGCGCACCTACTAACCCCATCCGTTCATCCTGTAATGCCTCAGGTCGCCGTTTCCGCCCGACGCCGCAAGCATCTGACGACCACCTCAACTCCAGCGACCAAATTCTGTAAGTCCCGTGCGCCCCTTCACTTCTGACTCACACTAGATTGTTCGCCACGGTCTTGCGCATATCCTAACCCCCCTGGCTTGTGTTAGGGAGACGCGGAACCTCGGCAACGACGCCGACAACAACCACCCGACGCCGTGCACGACTCCGACGAGCTCTCTCAGTCACATCCGAGCGCCCCTCCGCAAACCAGTACCACGTCGAGCTTCAGCACGCCTTTGCGGATCTGGTAAGCACCTTCTTGCTTCCTGGGGCGATGTAGAACGCCGGCGCCGCCGTAGTCAGACGCGCCGCCGCCAGTTAACGCCGCTAGCGCCGCCTGAGTATGGTTAGCTTGATTAGGAACATTGGATCTAGATCCTGCGGCGTAGATTAGAAAGAGGACGAAGAGGTACGCGCGCGTCTGAGCCGCCAGATCCCACTTAGATCCTACGGTCCGCAGAGCGCGATCCAACCGAATCGGTAGCGCCAGTGAGGCTGCGACACGTGTCTAGGGTGAATTCAAAAACAGAAATTCGAATCAGATTTTGATCCAAACTTCAATCTGTTATAACTTTTGAATGCCACGTTAGAATTTTACAAACTTTATACCGTTGGATTCAGTAAATCAAGGCCTTTCTGTTTATGCAAAGTGTTTAACAAATAGTAACAGTTAAAATGACTTTATTTGTAGGAACATGTTTAAGGCTATTTTAAATATGGATTTATTTTGTAAATTGTATTAGTGCCAAATAAGTTTAGTTGGCAAATTTGTGACTTGTTAAGTTTCTGTAAACATGTGCATGCTTGGTAGAGTTTTCAAAATCACCACTTAGTAAATTCTTGCATGCATGCATACATATTATTTTTGGTTGTATATAATTGTGTTTAATTGTATGCTATAATTTTTGTGTAGATTTTGCTAGTGATTGTGATTGTGAAGAGTGCTACTCTCCCCACTACCAAGGCAAGTGATATTTTCATGAATATTTTTATCCTATGTTTTGTACTAGCATTAGATATTTTGCTAAGTCTTGCATGCTATTTTGCCTAAATGCTAAGATGGGAAATCCTAAGTGGTGTAGAATGATAGAATTGCTAGGGAATTTTTCCTAAGTTAAGTATCATACCATGCTTAGCCTAGCTATTTAGCAAACAAGGGTTGGTGAAAATCTATACTTACTATGATGAAAATATTTCTAAGTCATGAGACTTATGTTTTCTTAATAAAACAACTAAGTCAAATGAACCTCCTGGGTGGAATGGAAGGATTGGGTTATGTTGAGTGGTTACACAAGGCCATGGACTTGGGTTGTGTATCTCACTTGTGGTATGCCACCCAGGCACAAAGGGGATTTGGAGGCCAAGTGTTGAGAAAGCTTACAGTGCAACCACTTGGCAAGGCTCTGCCTTGATCATATAGGTTGCTAGAACTTAGTCATTTGGACAGTTGGTGGTAGTTGGGATGATAGGTTGGAACGCGCCCATTTGACTAAGGAAAGGCTTCTGAAAGGTCCTGTCTTGGGAAACCAAGTCTAGTGGGGAAAGTGCACAACCTCTGCAGATGGAAAACCTAAGTACTTAGCCTAGTCCAAGGCAATGGACAATTTGAGCATCAAGACATGGAAGCTACAAGAATCTCATCACTCCAACTTCTAAGTAAAATTTGGTGGGTGAACAAGGGTGAAGGACCCCAATGTCTATTGGTGGTTTCTTGGGAATGTTTTGACAAAGAAAAACTTAGTGATTTCAACTAATAGGAAAAACCTACTTTCAAGCAAAGCAAGCCAAGCTACACTTAGCCAAAATGCATATAGTAATATAGTCCACTTAAAATATACTAAGGTATCACTTGCCAATACTATTCCAAAGTATTGACCCTCTGTGGCTGTAACTTGTGATGTTGCAGGTTACTCCGATGATGAATAGGAGTCATGAGTCTACACTCAAAATGCTTGCCTGTGGCACATGAAGATGAAGACTTATGTTTATTTACTTATTCCTTAAACTCTTGTATTAAGCCTATGGCCCTGAGTTGTAAAAGACTATGTTTTATCTCTGGAATGAATGTAATAAACGACCTTTGTATCTGTGTACTTCATCTTAAACGGTGGATGTTAGCATTGATCAAGGGACTAGCATTGCAATCACAGGGATCCTTTCCTCTATAAAGGAGGGGTCTAACAGATGGTATCAGAGCACTGTGTTGCCTGTAGGATTATGACCCTAGGATTGGAAAACCACTAAGGAAAAGTTTTTAACTACTTCTACACTTTTCTATTCTTCTCGTAAAACTTTTCTAATCCTTTCATTCTCAACTCCATTTGTAGATGAACTCCATCAACGAAGCCGTGAAGAAAGGACCACTCATGACCATGACCTTGGAGTGTGAAACTGAGTTTCCCAATATTCTCAAGGACCTCATGGTGACAATGGAGGCACATGGTGCAGCTGTGTACAAGGGCTTTCCAGTGATGGATGAAGGAGTGGAGTATTGGTGGGTGCAGCTTCACTTGTACAAAAACAAGGAAGACAACCACAAAGAAAGGGGATTCTGCATGTACACCAACACTATAATGCACACCACATTCTTTGAGTCAGTCAGAGATGCAGCTTGGAGGACTATCAAAGAACTAAGTGCTAGAGTCAAGTGCAGAATGCTCAACCTCCAAAAAGACTTATAGAAAGAGAAGGAACTTACCCAAGAGTTGGAAGCCACCAACCAAGAGTTAAGGGGAGATGTTATAGACTTAGTGATGGAATCAAGAGAACAAGATTGGTGGATTGCCTCTAGGAACATTGTGTTTGCTAATAGATCCAGTGAGATAGGATTGTAAGGGCACTTCGTTAGTTGGACCACCACTTATCACCTTATTTTCCAAAAATGATACCTTAAATAAGTGACCTTGATTGATGTAATGGATTCATGTATGCATGACTTGTGTGATTGTGTGATTCCAAGGATGTATATGTGATGTTGTCTTTATTTATCTTAAATTGTGTTGTTCTAACTTTTTCAATCTTATAAATAGATGCCTATTACCATCAGCACCGTTGAGGAGTTCCAGGTTACCCGTTTTGGACCCCGCATCGTTGAGCTTACCACTTTGCTCGATCTCCCTCTTCCCATCATCACGGTGTACCCACTCACCAAGTTCGAGAGGAAGGACCTCTGGGGCTTTAAGGTGAACCAGCCCGGACGCCAGACAGAGCCCACTACGGAGGCCATCGTCTTCAAGCTGATGCACGACGACAGGGAGAGAGGCATGTAGGTAGTCATGCAGGACCTGATAGGACGTCTGTTAGGCCATCACTCCCGACAGGTTAGGGGCACCCACTTTCACGTCTTCGGAAGACGTGATGTTGATGGAGAGTCCATCGACTTTGAGGATGACTCGAGGGACGCGGCAGAGCCGATACGTCTCTACCTCCAGGACTTAGAGACTCTCCTCAGGCACGTGGACACGGATAGGACGAACGTCATGCTCAGTAATGACGAGCTCCAGGTGCAGCTTCGCGAGAAGGACAAGCTTTTCGCACAGCAGGATGAGATGATCAAGGAAATGGAGACGAAGTTCGAGGCCCAGGATCGCAAGTTCAAGAGTCAGGAGAAACGCGTCTAGGATAGGAACAAGAAGATCCGGGACATGACCGAGGAACTGAAGTCCAAGGACTTCGAGCTAGAGCAGCAGTAGATGGTTATTGAGAGGCTTCGCTCCCAGAAGAGGACTCTCAAGGCCAAGGTCGATTCCTTGACCACTACGATTGAGGAGAACAAGACCGCGATGGAGAACGCAGGTCTTACCTTCGTCGAGGAGGAGATTGATGCTGATGAGTAGACTTGACTACTCGTTTATCTTTCATATTCGTACTTGTTATTGTGAACTTGTTATTGGACCATCCGACATGTGGATGGCTTGCCACTTGTGTGTTTTACTTCATGAACTTATTATGTGGATGTTGAACTTTTATTCCTATGTTGCTTGCTATGTGTTTGTTTGTGATGTAATGTGCATAAAACATCTATGGGTATCTCATTCTTACCTCTATTTGAATAAACCACAGATGCCTCCCCGTCGCGCAAACCCCAACCCCAACAACATCACTCCAGAAATGCAACAGATGATGAATGCTCAAACACAGCTTATGCAGATGATGACAACATTCATCCAAAACCAGAATAATAACAACAACAACCCCAACAACAACAACCCCAACAACAACAACAACAACCCTCCGGGTTTTGATATGCTCACCAGATTTCTGCGATTGAGGCCAGCTAAGTTTTCGGGGTCAACTGATCCCATGGTAGCCAATGATTGGCTACGTTCTGTGAACAAGGACTTAGTGACCATGGGCTGCACGGATGCTGAAAAGGTCAGGTTCGCAGCGCATCTGTTGGAAGGACCAGCCGCCACATGGTGGGACAACTTCCAAATCACTACTCCTTTAGATGAGGTGACTTGGGCTATCTTTGAAGATGGCTTTCGCACTGCTCATATCTCATCAAGAATGATGAGTCTGAAAAAGAAGGAATTTCACAACCTAAAACAACGCCACCGCATCGTGGCTGAATACATAGAAGAGTTCAACAATCTGGCGCGCTATGCACCGGATGAGGTTGATACAGATGCTAAAAGAAAGGAAAAATTTCTGGAAGGCTTGAATGATGAGCTAAACTTGCAGTTGTCTGTGGCATACGTTCCAACTTATCAGTCTCTGTGTGACAAGGCTGCTATTTTGGAAAGTAAAATGAAGCAAGCCGAGAGTAGGAAGAGGAAACACACCGACAAGCACAGCTCGGGATCGTCTCACAAACGATCTCACCATGATGACAGTGGCAGCTCGGGATCCCACAAGCATGGGAAATTCAATAAGCACCACAACCACAACCGTCATGACAACAAGCATCATCGCAGTCATGACAATGACAAGTATAAGAACCACAAGAGTGGACATAAGAGCCACCACAGTGGAAGTGGAAGCCAGCCTAAAAAGGACATCAGTCAGGTTGAGTGCTTCAAATGCAAGAAGCTGGGGCATTATGCTAATGAGTGCCCTGAGAAGAAAGTTGAAGGACCTAACAAGCCCAATCCTTTTCAGAAAGGACAGGTTAACCACATCAATGTGGAGGAGGTCTATGAGGAGCCTGATGCCGTTGCTGGTAAGTTCAAACTCAATTCAATTTCATCATTTGTACTCTTTGACACTGGTGTATCGCATTCATTCATATCAAAGGCATTTGTTGAAAGAAATGAACTACCGGTAGAAACCATTGGGTGTCCTATAAGAGTAAGTTCTCCGGGTGGAGAAATGATAGTAAACTCAGGATGTCATGACTTAGTCATAGAGCTTGGAAAACATAAGTTTCCAGTTAACCTAATAATCCTAAATTCCCAAGGATTGGATGTGATTTTGAGAATGGATTGGATGGCTAAGTATGAGGGAGTACTAGATTGTGCCAATCGTACAGTTACACTCACAACCCCAGAAGGAAAAAGAATAAAATTCAGGTCAAACTTTGAATCCAAAGGAAGTAAGCTGAATTCTCTTAAGAGGGTTAGCATGGATAGTGTGCCAATTGTATGTGAGTATCCGGATGTGTTTCCAGAAGAGTTGCCAGGAATGCCACCAGATAGAGATGTGGAATTTTTCTGATAGATTTGGTACCAGGTTCTGGACCAATAGCAAAGAGACCGTACAAAATGTCAGTTGATGAACTGAAGGAACTCAAGAATCAACTAGGAGAACAATTACAGAAAGGATTTATCCATCCAAGTTCTTCATCTTGGGGAGCCCCAGTATTGTTCGTAGAGAAGAAAGATAGAAGCCAAAGGTTATGCATAGATTACCGTTCTCTCAACGAGGTAACCATCAAGAACAAATATCCTTTGCCAAGAATCAACGACTTGTTTGATTAGCTAGAGGGAGCATGTGTGTTCTCCAAGATTCATCTTCGGTCAGGCTACTTTCAACTCAAGATAAGAGAGCAAGACATACCTAAAACAGCATTCACCACAAGGTATGGATTGTATGAGTACACTATGATGCCTTTTGGTTTAACCAACGCTCCAGCATACTTCATGAATACGATGAACAAGGTATTCATGGAATTTCTCGACAAGTTTGTTGTCGTTTTCATCGATGACATCTTGGTCTACTCTAAGAGCAAGGAAGGACATGAAAGACACTTACGCTTGATACTTGAGAAACTGAGGGAACATAAACTTTATGCCAAATTCAGCAAGTGTGAGTTCTGGTTAGAGGAAGTTGGTTTTCTTGGTCATGTTATGACAAAGGATGGTGTGGCAGTTGATCCTGCTAAGGTTTCAGCTGTGACAGAATGGGAATCTCCCAGGAATGTGAAAGAAGTTCGTAGTTTCCTCGGCTTAGCAGGTTACTACAGAAGGTTCATTGAAAATTTCTCAAAGGTTGCTAAGACAATGACTGAATTGTTAAAGAAGGACAAGAAATTTGCATGGTCTGAAGGTTGTGAAGTCAGTTTCAAAGAATTAAAGAAGAGACTTGTGACAGCACCAGTTCTATGTCTGCCAGATTTGGAAAAGGATTTCCAAGTATATTGTGATGCGTCTCATCAAGGTTTGGGTGCCGTACTTATGCAAGACGGTAAAGTTGTGGCCTATGCTTCGAGACAACTCAAAAATCATGAGGTAAACTACCCTACTCATGATTTGGAATTAGCCTCTGTCGTCCATGCACTCAAAACATGGAGACATTACCTTTTGGGAAAGCGATGTGAAGTGTTCACCGATCATAAGAGTTTGAAGTATATCTTCACCCAGAAGGAGATCAACATGAGACAAAGAAGATGGCTAGAACTTATCAAGGATTACGACTTAAGTTTGCAATACCACCCCGGTAAAGCAAATGTAGTAGCAGATGCTCTAAGTCGTAAGGCATTCGTAAATGGCCTTACCGATGGTAAATTGCCAGACGACTTGTGTAAGCAATTCAAAGAACTCAGATTGGAGATTGTACCAGGAGGACATATTATGACTTTGGATGTTCAATCCACTCTGTTGGATAAGATTAAACAAGCCCAGAAGACGGACAAAGAAATCGAAGAGATTAAGGAAAGGATTAGCCAAGGGAAAGCTAAAAGTTTCCATATTGACGAACAAGGTGCTTTATGGCACGGGAAACGTATTTGTGTTCCACAAGACACGGAGTTGCAGAAACTGATTTTACAGGAAGCCCACAACTCTCCGTATTCTATTCACCCGGGTAACACCAAGATGTACATGGACATGAAAGAAAGATTTTGGTGGAACAATCTAAAAAGGGACATCGCCGAGCATATTGCTCTGTGTGATGTGTGTAGCAGAGTAAAAGCGGAGCATCAGAAACCAGCGGGTTTGCTTCAACCACTGCCTATTCCTGAATGGAAGTGGGAAAATATTGGCATGGATTTCATTACCGGATTACCAAGGACCAGGTCAGGATATGATTCCATGTGGGTAGTAGTGGATCGCCTAACTAAAGTGGCTCATTTTATACCCGTGAAGACAACTTATACAAGTGCCAAGTTAGCTAAAATCTACATGAGCAGAATTGTATGCCTTCACGGTGTGCCTAAGAGTATTGTGTCAGATAGGAACTCAGTTTACTTCTCACTTTTGGAGACAGCTCCATGAATCTTTGGGAACAAGATTGGAATTCAGCACTGCTTTTCATCCTCAAACTGATGGACAAACAGAAAGGACTAACCAAATTCTTGAAGATATGTTGCGGGCATGTGCTTTGGACTATGGAGCAAGTTGGGATGAAAGTCTGCCGTACGCAGAATTTTCTTATAACAACAGCTATCAATCTAGTATTGGGATGGCACCATTTGAGTTTCTCTATGGAAGGAAGTGTACCACCCCATTGCTATGGAATGGAGTGGGAGAAAGGAGTTTGTTTGGACCTGATCTTATCAAGGACGCCGAAGAGAAAGTCAAATTGGTTAAGGACAGGTTGAAGACAACACAGTCCCGACAGAAAAGCTACGCGGATTCTAAGCGTAGAGAAGTCACCTACGAGGTTGGGGATAGAGCTTATCTTAGAGTATCACCACTTCGTGGAGTGAAAAGATTTGGAGTCAAAGGAAAGTTGGCACCAAGATATGTTGGGCCATTCAAGATTCTAAGTCGCAAGGGAGAAGTCGCATATGAAGTTTAATTGCCAGTTTCTCTGTCAGCTGTCCATAATGTATTTCATGTGAGTCATCTTAAGAAATGTCACCCAGAAATGGAAGAATCATCTTTGAAGGATACCATACCCTTGGAAGAAGTCCAGCTAGAAAGTGATCTTACCTATGAGGAAAAGCCTGTCAAGATTCTTGAGACCGCAGAAAGGGTCACAAGGACTAAAACTATCAAGTTTTGCAAGGTGCAATGGAATCATCATTCCGAAGAGGAGGCAACATGGGAGAGAGAAGATGATCTTCGGAAAGACCACCCTCACCTATTTGCTAGCCAATCCGAATCTCGAGGGCGAGATTCATCTTAAGGGGGTTAGATTTGTAACATCCCTAAAATTCATGTTTCAAAGCTCATTCATATCATCCTTGCATCCATCATCATTTAGGGTTTTCTCAAAAAAAATTAGAAAACAGAAACATATGGTATCATGATTTTATGTGGACAGACTTATTTTAAATGGCCAACACCACTTGTAAAGTTTGATTATTGTGAACCAGGAAGGTTGCCTTCTATGAGCATAGGATTTAAGTGTAGATTTAAAACCAAGTTTTTCAAATGGAAATGGGTTTCAAAAACCATCTTTTAAATTTGTAAAACCAAGTGCCTAGCCTCTGATATTTTGATCTCCAAGCTTGACCAATCCTTTACAAAGCTACCCCATGATTATATGGCCATTTTTGAGACTACTGCTCACTACAAAAATCCCAGAAAAATTTGAATTCAAATTGAACTTGATTTCATTTGAAAATCTACCTAGAAAATCAAATTAGAAAAGGAAAAATAAATAAACAAAGGAAAAGGGCCACGCGCCAGGTTTTAGGCCCAGCATCGAATCGAGCCCAACTAGCCCACCCGGGGGTTTTCCTTTTCTCTTCTCACGCGCGAGCACACGCAGGCTGTCGCTGACAAACGGACCCCACCCTCACTTCGCGCACATCGCTGACGAGCGGGCCCTGCCCACGCTGTCATCGTCTTCCCCAAACTGCGCCCGCGACCACGTCGCAGCTGCAGTCACGGCCGGTAATGGCGCGGCATAAATGGGCATTAATCCGCGAGCGTTTCCTGTCGAGGCACCGGCTATAAGATCCCCACCTCCTAGCGACCATTTTCCCCCAGTCGATTCTACCTTCACGCCACCAGGCTGCCCACGACTCACCCAACACCGCCGCAGACAGAGCTTGCTCCGGCGAACGATTCCGGTGAGACCCGTGCGCCCCTTCCTCTCTGGTTCGTTCGAGCCTCTTCGCAATCTTCTTGCGCACCTCCTGTCGTGGGAATGACCACGGCAGATGCTGCAATGGGCAGCGAGTAGTAGAACGAAGGGCAAGGGCGGCCAGCCATCTGCGGTGCGAGATGAGGGCAAAGACACATGGATTTACCCAGGTTCGGCCCCCCGGAGGGTAAAGACCTACTCCTGCTAGATTGTATTATGGAGGTGATTACAATGGGCGAACTCGGCGACTAGGCGGCGAGTTGCTCAGGCGTATGAGGGAACGTGTCTCTACTCACCCTTTAGGGAGGTTTATATAAGCTCACCTCCCCTAGGGTTTACATATCTCAACCGATTCGGTTACAACTTCGTCGATCGTTTAAGTCAAACCGACTGGGCCTATCTACTCGCCTGGGCCTTTGACCTTCAGTCGCCTGGTGCTTTGACAGGCTTTGATCCAGTCGCCGTTCTGCAGGCCCACTCGCCAGCCCTTGGGCCAGTCGGAAACGTCCCGCTGTGGATACCCCAATAGGCATATCCCCATCAGTAGTCCCCGAGGCCGTCGTTGATTAGGCGCGGGTGGCTGCTGGCAGTCGGAGTATACGACTTCAAGTTGGCATCCAGTCGAATCGTCGGCGGGCTCCTGCACGAAGGAAAAAATCCGGCGAACCGAGTCGCGTCTTGGGTGAGTCGAATCAACGGGTCGCGGCCTCGGCGAGTAACTCAGCGAGCCGGGTGGCAGGAGGCGGACCGTCGGGCGTGGTCAAACTAGCCGTTAAGGTAACTTAACGGTAACTTTCAGCGTAATCATCGCGCGGTAACGGCCCCCTAATTTGGCGGGCAGCTCCCGCTATATAAGAGGAATGGTAGGCTATCGGAAAGCCAACCGCCCACCATTTCTTCCGAGTACGCACATCTTCCGTTCATTGATCCCGCGATCTGATCGACCCGCAATCTTCCGCCCTCCAAGCAAATCCTCGGCCATGGCCCTCTCTACCGAACCTTGGGGTAGATCCAAGTGCACTAGGGCGCAACTGGCCTCCTTCGAGGAGGCCGGAATCCTGCGGGCCGGCTGCTGGCGAATTCCCGCAGCCGGGGAAACGACCCCGAACCCGCGCGAGAGAGAGTTCATCTGTTTCACTAGTCACCTCGAGCGGGGTTTAGGATTTCCCACTTCTCTGTTTTTCCGGCGCTTCTGCGCCTACTACGGGATCCAGCCCTCGGATCTGGGTCCCCATAGTATCGAGCAGCTCGCCATCTTCGTGGCATTCTGCGAGTGCTACTTGGGCTGCAGGCCCTATTTTCCTTTGTGGCAAGATCTGTTCCATGGACGGATCAGCCGCGAGGAGGCGGGCGGCCCAATGCTAGCCGCAGGGGGCTTAACCTTCCAGCTCAAATCCAAAGCCTCCTTCTTCGACCTGATGCTGCCGGCCAAAGCGGCGAGCGATTGGAAAAAGTCTTGGTTTTACGTGACCGAGGCGACCCCGAAGGATGAGGCGGCGATCCCGCGGTACTCGGCCAACCGTCCCGAGCCGCGCAACCTCCAGGTCGTCAAGCTCCCCGATGACCAGCGGATGGTCGTCGACGAGATGCTCCAGACCATTCGTGGTCTGAAGAAGAAAGGGCTCCAGACGGTGAATTTATACAATTGTTGGCTTGGGCGACGGCTTGTTCCACTCGCCCAACGCGAGCACTACATGTACCAGTACACGGGCCGAGAAGACTCGACGAAGGCCTGCCTCGCCGAGTGGAAGCTGGAGGACTACCTCCTGGCGCTGAAGAGGATTACCCAGGCGGCATACACGGATGCGCAGGCCGGGGTCCCTCCCTACACCGCGAAGCGTCCGGCTCCAACGGTAATTATTTTATCTTGTTCGCAGTCGCAGCATGTGCAGTCGCGGTAATCTTAACTTTGTTTCATGTTTACACAGCTATTCCAAGTGGTGGAGGGGTGGCTACCACCCGCCGATGACGAGAGCTCCGGGCCATCCGCCCAGGACACGAGCGAGTCGCTACCCGCCAAGGGTAACGCGGACGACGACGACGAGTCCGAAGAGGAGATTGCCCCACTGGTCCGAAAGACCCGCGGGCAACGTCAGCGCGAACTCGAGGCAAGCAGGAGCCTCGAGCGTCATGATGATGACGAGGAACTCCCGGAGACCACCTCGCTCCGTCAGGCCACTCCCGCGAAGAAGAAGAAAGAGGCGAGGGCCCCCTTGAGGAGGAAGACGAAGCCGCCGAAGGTGGCCTCACCGCCGCGCTCGGCGAGCAGCTCCGATGCCCACAGCTCGGCCGGTGACGAGGCGGCCCCGCCAACGACCGCGCTAGATGCGCCATCCACGGAGGCACCGCTGGCCTCAATGCCTCCGCCCTTCGCGCCGGTCTCCGGGCTAGGGAAGGCTCCAACCGAGGCGACTTCACCTCGCAAGGAGGTCCTGAGCGTAGCGGACTCGCCTCGCCAGGAGGCTCCGGCCGCGGCAGCCCCTCCTCGCAGAGAGGTCTCCGCCGAAGGCGCCCTGGAGGCACCAACCGCTACCTCGACATCGAAGAAGCCATCCGTATCCTGGGCCCCTGGCGTCCTGGAACTGGGGCTCAGTCGCCGGTTGGGCCCCGAGCTGGAGAAACCAGCCGGCCTTCGTACAGGGCTGCGTTTCATTCCAGTCGCCAAGTAAGCGCACTCGGCCTTCACCTTTCTTTTCTTAGTATTTTGACTGTTTTTACTGAGTTGTCTCGATGCGTAGGACCGGAGTGAAGAAGATGGGCCACCCGACGGTGGCCAAGGTGCCCTCCGCCGCTAGCGAGGAGGACCCTTCCCGTAAGAGGAAGGTGGACGAGGTTACCGCCTCCACGGAAGGCAGCAAGAAGGCCAAGGGCGACGACATCGTCGCTGTCTCTGACGACACTGCGATCGCACTGGCTAGGCCCGCTGTGGAAGCGACCGCGTCCACGAAGGGGGGCGTTTCGTTGCCTAGACCGGAGGAGGCGAGTTCCCTTGGGGCGGGCGCGTCAATCGCTACCTTCCCTCGCTTCATGACCAAAGCGGCCTCGGCGAGTGAAGCTGCGGCTCCGAGCCCCGCTCCAGGGACTGCCGATGCTGAAATTGATCCGCGTCGCGGGCACACACCGGCGCTGCTCGCGTCTGTGGACGCGGTGGATCTACACGGCATGCTTGGCGCAGCCATCCAGGTACCTCCAGTCCCCGAGGATCAGGTCGGTGTTTAGCAGCGGCGTGATTCTTATAGTTTCTCGTTTTGTACTTTCGCATCCAGTCCCCGAGTGCATACGCGCTTAATTTTAGCGGGTATGCACTGAGGAATTTTCGTGATCGCCAGTCCCCGAATGCGCACGCGCTAAATTTTAGCGGGTGGGCACTGAGTAATTTTCGTGTTGCTGACTTTGAAATTGTACAGGGTCTGCAACTGGAGTCGGCAGAGCGATTGGCTGCGAAGCAGCGTGCGGAGAAGGAGTTAGCCACTCTCCAAGAGGTTAACAGGGACCTTCAGGCTGTTGCTGCGCAGGCAGAGGCGGCTTGCCAAGAACTTGTCCCAGCTGGCGAGCTGATGGCGGCAAAGTCTGCGTTAGGCACTGCCGAGCAAAGGATCGCCGACCTCGAGCGCGAACTGCGGGAGGCGAAAGAGGAGGCGAGCTCCGCGAACGGGCGAGCTAAGGCCGCTGTTGCGGCCGCTGAAGAAGACCGGAAGGTGTCGGAGGCCCTTATTGTTGGGCTTCAAGACGATCATACATCGCTTCGAAATTTCATCACGGAACTCGCTCGCCCGTTGCTTGGTGAGTGCGCCTTCTCAGTCTTGCAGTCATATTGTTTGTGGTTTCCGTGGTGCTCACAACTGTTTCCGTCTAGCAGGCCGGGTGATTGGCAGCCATGAGGAAGCGAGCTCTCTTGATGCGAGGGAGTGCGTGAGCATGCTTGTCGACTCAGCAACGCTGTCGGCGACGAGCATCCGCGCCTACCTTCAGGAGATGTCGCCCACGGAAGTTATTCCCAGTGACCTCGTTGAGGTGTGGGAGTACTTGGAGAAGGCGCCCGCGGTCGTAGAGTTCATGACGCGATCGGTGTTTCGGCGTGGAGCATCGACAGCTCTGAGTCTTGGACTCGCCCACTTCCCCGAGGATTTCGACCTCGACGATGTGACGAGTGGGTATCCTTCGTCGACTGGCGTGGTGGACCTGTCGGAGGTCCTCAAGCTGCAGGAGCGAGCTGCCGCGTACTCGGAACGTGTCTGGGCGATGGGCGACCTCCTTCCTTATCAGGAAACGGTCGTCGCGCCGAACGACCCCGAGCCGCCACATCGCGACTTCAAGGTCGAGCAGCCCTTCCGCGCGGCGATGGCGGGCGAGCTGACGACGTATCCATCGAACCCGTATACTCCGTTCATTCGGAAGCGGCGGGATACTGGTGCATCATCGTCGAAGCCTGCAGAGTAGTGTAGTATGCCTGGATAAGTTAGTAGCAATTCTGCCGAACAGGCATAGTTTGTAATGTAAGACAATGCGATGTGCGATTGAATCGGATGTTGTGTTTATTTTGCGAAATCGTGTTTTGGATTGATTTTGGGTGAGTCCCCGAGCGCGTCCGCCCTTTTATGGGGTTCACCTTGTACATGATGTTTGTTGTTATCGTGTGTTTTGTTTAGTTTAGTCGACTCGCCCGAGCTCGGAGAGCCAGTCGCACGGCGACTCCCTTGGGTGCTCTTTACTTTACCGTTTTCCCGGACGCGAACGGGGTCGGGTGGCCGAGTCCCCGAGCGTGGTACTTGGTATTTCGAGGCGCGACTCGAGGGTGGTTGAGGACTTAGCGCGTTGGTGTGGGCGCGTCACTCCTGCCTGGCCCGGGGGGTCAGTCGCGTGGCGAGTCCAGGGCGTGCTCTCTTACTTGACGTTTTCCCTGACCGATCGCGATGAACTGGTATGCAGTCCCCGAGCGTGGTACTTGGCCGTTCGAGTCGCTACGCCGAGGATGCGGAGGACAGAGGTCGCTGTGAGAAGCGAGGGCAGTTGTCTTGGTTTGCAAAACCAGTCGAGCTAGGCGACTCCAATGGGGCTCCGGATTGGCGTTTTTCGTGGACGACGCAGGACCTGAGGTGACTCAGTGCTCCCACATCGCACTACTTGGCCGTGCCGGTCGCTGTACCAAAGGTTGACTTCTGCATGTTAGCGTGATGCTGTTATTACAAGTGCGAGTGGCACAGGGCATGGAGAGTAGACGCAATTTGCGGTAACTGTTTCTTTTATTTCATAGCGACTGGAGAGTACATATGTGGGGTTCTAGGAGTAGAACTTCCGGAGGAGATTTACATTCCAGGGCCGCTTGACATCGAGTTCGCCGTCCCCGCGGACGTCGATGAGGTAGTAGGCATCGTTGCCGAGTACGCGTCCGATGGCGAACGGGCCTTCCCACGGAGGAGAGAGCTTGTGCATGCCCTTCTTGTCCTGGATGAGGCGTAACACCAAGTCGCCTTCCTGGAAGGTGCGGGTTTTCACCCGTCTGCTGTGGTAGCGGCGGAGCCCTTGCTGATAGATAGCGGTACGCGATCGGGCGAGGTCGCGTGCTTCATCGAGTTGGTCGAGCCCGTCTTGGCGGGCCAGTTCGTTTGCGGCCTCCGTGTAGTGGACGATCCGCGGCGAGTCGTGTTCGAGGTCGGTGGGCATGACAGCTTCAGCGCCGTAGACCATGAAGAAGGGGGTGAATCCGGTCGACCTGTTGACCGAGGTGCGGATTCCCCAGATGACGGAGGGAAGCTCTTCGACCCAGCATCCAGCGGTGCGCTCGAGTGGTACTTGGAGTCGCGGCTTCAGGCCGTGGAGGATGCTTTGGTTGGCTCGTTCCGCCTGGCCGTTGGATTCCGGGTGTGCGACTGACGCGAGGTCGAGCCGGATGTGGTGCTCCTCGCAGAACTCGGCCATTGCTCCCTTGGCGAAGTTTGTGCCGTTGTCCGTGATGATGCTATTAGGGAAACCATAGCGGTATATGAGCTCGCGTAGGAACTTGGTGGCAGTCTTCCCATCGCACTTCCGGACTGGCTTGGCTTCTACCCACTTTGTGAATTTGTCGACGGCGACCAGCAGGTGGGTGTAGCCTGAGGGGGCCTTCTTGAAGGGGCCCACCATGTCCATGCCCCACACGGCGAATGGCCAGGTGATGGGGATGGTTTTGAGCGCCGAACTTGGAACGTGCGTCTGGTTGGCGTACTTCTGGCACCCGGCGCATCGCTGGACGATGTCGACGGCGTCGGCGTGTGCGGTGGACCAGTAGAAGCCGTGTCGCATAGCCTTGGCGACTAGGGAGCGCGCGGCAGCGTGGTGGCCGCAGTCGCCTGAATGGATGTCGTGTAAGATTTTGCGTCCTTCAGCCGGTTGGACGCAACGTTGGAACACGCCGGTGACGCTGCGTTTGTGTAGCTCGCCGTCGATGATGGTGTAGGACTTGCATCGGCGAGCGATCATTCGAGCGCTTGTCTCGTCTGCGGGCAGGTTGCCTGTCTCCAGGTAGGCGATGTAGGGCTTGGTCCAGTCGTCTGGCTCGGTGACGAGTGCGACCAAGGTTGCCTCTGGTTGGAGGGGGACTCCGATGTCGATCTCCCTCGGGGGAGAGACTGATGGCTTGGAGATTGTATCGAGGAACACGCCGGCGGGTGGTGCGAGTCGAGCCGACCCGATGCGAGAGAGGGCGTCGGCCTCCTCGTTTTTCCGCCTGTCGATCCACTCGACGGAATAGCCGGTGAAGTGGCCGCCCAGCTTGTCCACCTCTTGGCGGTACGCCGCCATGGTAGGGGAGACGGCGTCGCAGGTGCCGGCTACTTGTCCCGCGACGAGGTCGGAATCACCGTAGCATCGAAGGCGATTGACACTCATCTCCTTTGCGGCTCGCATGCCGTGGAGTAGGGCCTCGTATTCGGCCATGTTGTTGGTGCAGGGCGTGAAATCGAGGCGAAGGATGTAGCGGAGCTTGTCGCCCTTTGGTGAAGTCAACACAATCCCTGCGCCTGCACCGTCCGCGTTCTTGGACCCGTCGAAGTGTAGGTTCCAGTAGTGGAGGTACGGCGGCTTGTCTGGCTGCTGGGCCTCTTCCCAGTCGGCGATGAAGTCTGCCAGTGCTTGGGACTTGATCGCCCTTCGTGGCTCGTACTTAATGTTGTGGACGCCGATCTCGACGGCCCACTTGGCGACCCGCCCGGTCGCCTCGCGATTGCGGATGATATCTTGTAGTGGGGCTGAGGAGACGACCGTGATGGGGTGCTCCTGAAAGTAGTGCGGCAGGCGCCGTTGAGCCCTGAAGACAGCGTATACCAGCTTTTGGTACTGTGGGTATCGCTGGCGCGACTCGGTGAGGACCTCGCTGATGTAGTAGACCGGCCGCTGGACTGGGCGCTCCTTTCCTTCCTCTGGTCGTTCGACGACCATTACAGCGCTGACGACGCGCTCGGACGCCGCGACGTAAACCAACATGGGCTCTTTGTCGACGGGTGCGGCGAGTAGTGGTGCGGCGAGTAGCACCTTCTTGAGGTCGCGGAGCGCGTCGTCCGCCTCCTTGTCCCACTGGAAGGTGGGGTTCTTGCGCATCAGGCGGTATAGGGGCATCGCCTTTTCGCCCAGGCGGGGGATGAAGCGACTGAGAGCCGCTACACGCCCGGCCAGCTTCTGGACGTCGCGCAGGCACTCGGGTTTGCCGAGCCGGGCGATCGTGTCGATCTTCGTTGGGTTTGCCTCGATCCCACGTTTGGAGACGACGTACCCTAGTAATTGCCCGGCGGGTACACCGAAGGTGCACTTGCCTGGGTTGAGTTTTATCTTGTACCTCCGCAGGTTGGCGAAGGTCTCCGCTAGGTCGGCGAGGAGGTCTCCTTGGCGAGCGGATTTTACGACCACGTCGTCGATGTAGACGTGGATGTTGCGGCCAATTTGGCTCGCGAGGCATTCTTGCATGCACCGCTGGTAGGTCGCCCCGGCGTTCTTGAGGCCGAAGGTCATGGCGGTGTAGCAGAATGCTCCGAATGGCGTGATGAACGCCGTCTTCTCCTCATCCTCGACAGCCATTTTAATCTGGTTGTACCCGGAGTAGGCATCGAGGAAACACAGCGACTCCGAGCCCGCGGTTGAATCGATTATCTGATCGATCCGCGGGAGGACGAACTGCTCTTTTGGGCAGGCGCTGTTCAGGTTTGTGTAGTCGATACACATTCTCCAGGTCCCGTTTTTCTTCTCGACCAGGACTGGGTTTGCCAGCCACTTGGAGTACTTGATTGGCCGGATGAAGCCGGCAGCGTGCAGGCGCTACACTTCCTCGGCGATTGCTCGACGGCGCTCTTCATTGAAGGGCCGTAGCGACTGCTTGACTGGTCGCACTTTGGGGTCGGCGTTTAATTTGTGCTCAGCGAGCTCCCTAGGGACACCAGGCATATCGGAGGGTTTCCACGCGAAGATGTCCCTATTCTCACGAAGGAACTCGATGAGCGCGCCTTCCTACGCTGGGCTCATGCCCGTCCCGATCGTCACCGTCTGGCTGGGGTCGCCTGGGACCAGCTCGACGGTGCGGGTGTGCGTCGTGGCCTCAAAGGTTGAGGGGTTTGTGCCCTCTGAGTTGGGCTTCTTGAGTATTGTGGGGTCGTCATTGTTGACCCCGCTCGCGTATTTGGCGAGTTCATCGGCGTGACTAGCTTCCGCCGCGATGACGGCGTCGGCGAGTTCGGCTCCTTTGGCCTCGCATTCGGCGGCCATGTCGGGGTCGCCGTTAATGGTGATGACGCCGCACGGCCCGGGGAGCTTCATCGCGTTGTACGCGTAGTGGGGTGCCGCCATGAATTTGGCGAACGCCTGGCGCCCCAGGACGCAATGGTAGGGGCTGTCGAAGGGCACCAGCTCGAAGAAGATCCGCTCGGTGCGGAAGTTTGCCGGAGTGCCGAAGGTGACGGGTAGCGTGACCTTGCCGATCGGGTAAGCCTTCCGACCGGGGACAATGCCGTGGAACGTGGTGTGGGTTGTCTCGATCATCGACTGCGGGAGCCGCAGCCGCCTGAAGGTGTCGAGGTAGAGGATGTTGATGGAGCTGCCGCCGTCCATCAGAGTCTTGGGAAGCCAGTAGTCGCCGACCTTGGGCTTGACCACCAGGGCGACTCGTCCTGGATACTCGATGCGTGGCGAGTGGTCTTGCCGGCTCCAGGTGATGGGCTGTTCCGACCAGTTCAGGAACTGGGGGACGTCTGTCTGGGCCACCGCGTTGACGGCGACGGCGCGGGCGATGACCTTCTTCTCGCGCTTCGTGTTGAAGCCGGTGAAGGTGTGGAGCGAGCCGGCTACGTTGCCGAATTTTCCGCCATTTTGCGGGTTGTTGTCGGTGTCCCCCGCGCGTGCCGTGCCTTCTCGATTTCCCTGAGGGTGTGGCAGTCGGCGGTGGTGTGCGTGGCGGGCTTCCCTTCCCTGCTGTGATACGCACATGGTTGGTTAAGGAGGGCCGCGGGATCGAACCTTGGCTTGTTCTTGTAGTTGCCGCCATCGCGTCGTTGCCCTCCGTCGCGGCGGTAGCTCTTGGGCTCGCGTTGTGCGTGCCCAGCGTTGGCGACGAAGTCGACTCGCCCGTCGTTGCGGCGCTTGCCTGTGAGGCGGGTGCCGCTGTAGCGTAGGTCGGCTCGACGTCCGCCGTCGTTGCCGCCCGTGCGGCGTTGCCCCCCTGACTCGTCGTCGACGTCTTGGTTGGGATCTTCCTCGGCGTACCGCTTAGCGATCTCGAGGAGGTCGGGGATGTTGTCGAGTGTGCGGGCGTGTCGCTTGAGCTTGGCGACTAGAGGCTCGTAGCGGCACGAGGTCTTGAAGCAGTGGATCGCGGTGTCCGGGTGGATGCCGACCGCGTTGTACCAGAGCTCCTGCCACCGTTGGACCCAGTTGCGGGTCGACTCGCGGGGTCCCTGGACGCAGCGTTCCAGGTCCTCGATGGTGGTGGCGCGGGTGTAGGAGCACTCGAAGTGCCTGACGAAGGCGTCTCGCATTTCCTCCCAGGAGTCGATACTGTCCTGGGGGAGCGTGTTGATCCATTGCCTGCACGTCCCCTCCATCATCAGTGGGAGGTAACGGGCGGCGAGTAGGTCAGTGTGACCCGCGATCCCCATTGCCATGAGGTATGTGTCGAGCCAGACTGCGGGGTCATACGAGGAGTCGTATTTTTCGATCTCCTTTGGCGCCTTGAAGTTTGGCGGGTACTTTTCGCCGCGGATCATTGGTCCGAAGCACTTGGGCCCCAGTCGACTGAGCGACCCCATGGGCTCGCCATCGCGGCGAGTATTTAGGGTGTGCCGCAAGTCGTCGGGCTGGCGTGCGCGCCAGTTTTGGTTGTTGATGATGTGAGTGCGGGCGTCGACGGGTTCTCCGTTGGCGGCGACGAAGTTGGTCGCCGGCCTGGGATCGTTGGTGGAGAGTGCCGCGTTCGCGGGTCGGCGTTGGAGCTGCAGTGGCTCCGGCGGCGGGCAAGTGAGGGTATTTGCCGCCGCTGGGCGGCCGCTTGAGGCCGCCCTGCTTCCTGAAGAGCGTGAGTATACTCGCCCTTGCGAGTCGGCGCCCGCCTTTTGCTGCTCCACGGCCTTTGCGAGCAGGGCCCGAACGTACTGGATTTGCAAGGCGCCGTCGCCGGTGGCCGTGATGCTGTCGGCTGCTGCTCGGCCTGCCACCAGGTTGTCCATCGGGGTGGAGAACAGTGGTAGGCCGTTCGCGTCTCGCTCTCGTGAGGAGACGACTATGCGCGGCTGGTCCCTGGGAGGGGTGCGGTTGGGTGGTGGTGGGGCACCCATCGCCGTTGATCCTGGCGGGGGTCGAGCGCTTCCGCCTGGTGGCGCGTTTTCGCAGATCGCACGCTCGGCTATGCGCGCCGGGTCGTTCTCATCGTCGAAATTCAGGGCGCGCCCCTGAACGGTGGGGTTCAGGCGCGACCTGATCCGCTGCTGGTGGTAGCGTGACAGTTCTTGCGCTGTCACCTGCTCGAGGCGAAATTTTTCGCGCTCGGCCTGCTCCTTGCGTACTGCCTCCGCCAGTTTCAGGCGGAGTTCCTCGACCTCCGTTGCCGTAGCGTTGGGAGGGATCGGGGTGGAGAAAGGGTCCTCCGGCGGATCGGCGCCGGTGGCCATGTAGGTCGCAGCATGGCAACCGGTTCCGTCGTGGAGGTCGGCGGAGTTTTCCGACCCGGAGTCGAAGTCGAAGATCCCGAGGATGGATGGGTCCTCGAAATCTTCCGCGTTGGAGACCTGAACGATGGAGCCCGCGGACGAGGCCGCGGTGATGGATCCGGCGAGTGACGCCGGGGTCGCCGAGTCGGCGTCGTCTGTGACGGCCGCGTCTTCTGCGGCCGCCGAGTTCTCGGCCACGTTGTTATGGGCCGAGTCGTACTCGGAGGCGAGGCGGTGGATCGTGCGGACCTGGCTCTCAGAGAGCCGATCGCGTGGTGGCGACTCGCGGATGCGAGCCGAGTCCTCCGAGGTGGTGATGTCGGTGAAGCCGACGAAGAGGCTGATCGTGCCGATCGGCAGGATCACGCTGTGCGTGACGGGTCGTGCCGCCGGGACGTAGCTGCTCGGCAAGATCTGGAGCATCTCGCCGATCGCTATCATGCGGCCGGTGGCGACCGTCTCGTTGATGGGCAGATTGGATCTCGCCGCAGAACACCGGCCAGACCGGCCAGGCCCCACGGTGGGCGCCACTGTCGTGGGAATGACCACGGCAGATGCTGCAATGGGCAGCGAGTAGTAGAACGAAGGGCAAGGGCGGCCAGCCATCTGCGGTGCGAGATGAGGGCAAAGACACAGGGATTTACCCAGGTTCGGCCCCCCGGAGGGTAAAGACCTACTCCTGCTAGATTGTATTATGGAGGTGATTACAATGGGCGAACTCGGCGACTAGGCAGCGAGTTGCTCAGGCGTATGAGGGAACGTGTCTCTACTCACCCTTTAGGGAGGTTTATATAGGCTCACCTCCCCTAGGGTTTACATATCTCAACCGATTCGGTTACAACTTCGTCGATCGTTTAAGTCAAACCGACTGGGCCTATCTACTCGCCTGGGCCTTTGACCTTCAGTCGCCTGGTGCTTTGACAGGCTTTGATCCAGTCGCCGTTCTGCAGGCCCACTCGCCAGCCCTTGGGCCAGTCGGAAACGTCCCGCTGTGGATACCCCAATAGGCATATCCCCATCACCTCCTAACCCCATCCGTTCATCCTGTACTGCCTCAGGTCGCCGTTTCCGCCCGACGCCGCAAGCATCTGACGACCACCTCAACTCCAGCGACCAAATTCCGTAAGTCCCGTGCGCCCCTTCACTTCTGACTCACACTAGATTGTTCGCCACGGTCTTGCGCATATCCTAAACCCCCTGGCTTGTGTTAGGGCGACGCGGAACCTCGGCAACGACGCCGACAACAACCACCCGACGCCGTGCACGACTCCGACGAGCTCTCTCAGTCACATCCGAGCGCCCCTCTGCAAACCAGTACCACGTCGAGCTTCAGCACGCCTTTGCGGATCTGGTAAGCACCTTCTTGCTTCTTGGGGCAATATAGAACGCCGGCGCCGCCGTAGTCAGACGCGCCGCCGCCAGTTAACGCCGCTAGCGCCGCCTGAGTATGGTTAGCTTGATTAGGAACGTTGGATCTAGATCCTGCGGCGTAGATTAGAAAGAGGACGAAGAGGTACGCGCGCGTCTGAGCCGCCAGATCCCACTTAGATCATGCGGTCCGCAGAGCGCGATCCAACCGAATCGGTATGCGCTAGTGAGGCTGCGACATGTGTCTAGGGTGAATTCAAAAACAGAAATTCGAATCAGATTTTGATCCAAACTTCAAACTGTTATAACTTTTGAATGCCACGTTAGAATTTTACAAAATTTATACCGTTGGATTCAGTAAATCAAGGCCTTTCTGTTTATGCAAAGTGTTTAACAAATAGTAACAGTTAAAATGACTTTATTTGTAGGAACATGTTTAAGGCTATTTTAAATATGGATTTATTTTGTAAATTGTATTAGTGCCAAATAAGTTTAGTTGGCAAACTTGTGACTTGTTAAGTTTCTGTAAACATGTGCATGCTTGGTAGAGTTTTCAAAATCACCACTTAGTAAATTCTTGCATGCATGCATACATATTATTTTTGGTTGTATATAATTGTGTGTAATTGTATGCTATAATTTTTGTGTAGATTTTGCTAGTGATTGTGATTGTGAATAGTGCTACTCTCCCCACTACCAAGGCAAGTGATATTTTCATGAATATTTTTATCCTATGTTTTGTACTAGCATTAGATATTTTGCTAAGTCTTGCATGCTATTTTGCCTAAATGCTAAGATGGGAAATCCTAAGTGGTGTAGAATGATAGAATTGCTAGGGAATTTTTCCTAAGTTAAGTATCATACCATGCTTAGCCTAGCTATTTAGCAAACAAGGGTTGGTGAAAATCTATACTTACTATGATGAAAATATTTCTAAGTCATGAGACTTATGTTTTCTTAATAAAACAACTAAGTCAAATGAACCTCCTGGGTGGAATGGAAGGATTGGGTTATGTTGAGTGGTTACACAAGGACATGGACTTGGGTTGTGTATCTCACTTGTGGTATGCCACCCAGGCACAAAGGGGATTTGGAGGCCAAGTGTTGAGAAAGCTTACAGTGCAACCACTTGGCAATATGGGCTCTGCCTTGATCATATAGGTTGCTAGAACTTAGTCATTTGGACAGTTGGTGGTAGTTGGGATGATAGGTTGGAACGCGCCCATTTGACTAAGGAAAGGCTTCTGAAAGGTCCTGTCTTGGGAAACCAAGTCTAGTGGGGAAAGTGCACAACCTCTGCAGATGGAAAACCTAAGTACTTAGCCTAGTCCAAGGCAATGGACAATTTGAGCATCAAGACATGGAAGCTACAAGAATCTCATCACTCCAACTTCTAAGTAAAATTTGGTGGGTGAACAAGGGTGAAGGACCCCAATGTCTATTGGTGGTTTCTTGGGAATGTTTTGACAAAGAAAAATTTAGCGATTTCAACTAATAGGAAAAACCTACTTTCAAGCAAAGCAAGCCAAGCTACACTTAGCCAAAATGCATATAGTAATATAGTCCACTTAAAATATACTAAGGTATCACTTGCCAATACTATTCCAAAGTATTGACCCTCTGTGGCTGTAACTTGTGATGTTGCAGGTTACTCCGATGACGAATAGGAGTCATGAGTCTACACTCAACATGCTTTCCTGTGGCACATGAAGATGAATACTTATGTTTATTTACTTATTCCTTAAACTCTTGTATTAAGCCTATGGCCCTGAGTTGTAAAAGACTATGTTTTATCTCTGGAATGAATGTAATAAACGACCTTTGTATCTGTGTACTTCATCTTAAACTGTGGATGCTAGCATTGATCCAGGGACTAGCATTGCAATCACAGGGATTCTTTCCTCTATAAAGGAGAGGTCTAACACGAACGTATTTGGCACATGATATTAGTTTCACTAGTAGGTACCAATCTGATCCAGGATCGGAACACTGGATAGCGGTCAAGAATATCCTTAAGTACTTGCGAAGAACTAATGATATGTTTCTTGTGTACGAAGGTGAACAAGAGCTCGTCGGTAAGTGTTATGTCGACGCTAGCTTTGACACCAATCCGGATGACTCTAAGTCTCAATCTGGATACATATTTCTCATGAATGGTGGAGCGGTTAGTTGGAGGAGTTCCAAACAACCCGTGGTGGCGGGATCAGCAACGGAGGCCGAATATGTTGCTGCTTCGGAAGCGGCTCAGCAAGCAGTTTGGATGAAGGAGTTCATAATCGAACTAGGTGTGGTTGCAAGCGCGTTGGACCCAGTGGTGATCTATTGTGACAACAATGGTGCCATAGACAATACCAAAAAACCAAGGTCTCGCAAGAATTCCAAGCATATTAAGCGCCGGTTTCACTTCATCCGCGAGCATGTCAAGGATGGAGATATAAGGATTTGTAAAGTACACACATATCTGAATGTAGCAGATCCGTTGACTAAAACTCTCCTTAGAGAAAAACATGATCAACACCAGAACCCCATGGGTGTTAGATTTATCACTATGTAACTAGATTATTGTATCTAGTGCAAGTGTGAGACTGAAGGGAATATGCCCTAAGAGGCAATAATAAAGTGGTTATTATGTATATTCCAAGTATATGCTAGATGTTTATTTTGCATACTATAATTGTATTAATACAGAAACATTAATACATGTGTGTTTAATAAACAAACAGAAAGTTCCTAGTTATGCCTCTCTCATAAACTAGCTCGTTGATTAACAAGATGATCAAGGTTTACTGATCATGGACATTGGATGTTGTTAATAAAGAGGTCACAACATTATTGGAATGGTGTGATGAACATTCATCCGAAGTATAGCATTATGATCAAAGTCACTGAGTTTATATTGCTATAACATCATACGAATTAATCGTAATCCTTAGACCATGAGATCATGTCAATCACTAACACTGGAAGAGTATCTTGATAACATCAAACATCACACCGCAACAGGGTAATTATAAAGATGGGTTCAGTACTACTAAAGTGTTATGTTGAGGCCCATGGATCGAGAGTGGAATTTGTTCATCCCGATGACAGATACATATGCTCTGGGCCCTCTCGGTGATATCACATTGATTAGCTTGCAAGCAAGTGATTTGATCTCTAGAATGTTATATCATGGGAATGAGATTAGAGTACATATCAGTAATGATATAAAACTAGGTATGGAGATACCGATGATCGAATCTCAAACATGTAATAAATCGCGAGACAAAGGGATTAAGATACTAGCGTAAAAGGTTCTCACGATCACAAGAAAGTCATCGTTGAATGTGTGGAAGTCAGTATGGATCTCCAGGAACCGTTTCTGATTATTGATCTGAGAGGGGTCTCGATCATGTCTGCATTATTCGCGAACCGTAGGGTGACACACTTAAGAGACACCAACACCATTTGGAGCAAATGGTTTCATGCTGAAAAGAATAACAAAGCGCAGGAATTTATTTCACTAGATACCGAAACTGGTTTCGGGTGAAATTGCAGAAAGTATTTCTACATGTGAAATGAAATACTAGCAAGGGGTTATATGTGAATGTTTGTCATTAAAGTAATTGACAAAATTCTGAATAAATAAAAGGAGTTTATTTAAGAGAGAGTGTGCATTAAATTTGGTGGAAATTTAATGGGAATTTGAGTGGAGAAAATTGAAGGGGCATTTTGTGAGTGGAGCTTCCAGCCACATGAATGAGGGAGAGGTGGGGGAACCCTCCATGGCCGGCGGCCATGCCCCCTTGGGCTGCCCCCTCCCCTATATAAGGAGCCCCTCCTCTCACCTCTCACTCACACCTCCTCGTGAAGGATCTCTCTCCCCCTCTAGTATTTATTTCCCATGGTCTCGGACTAGCGAGATACATGTTCCCGGTGGCTTTTCAGCAAGAAAGAGTTGTGCTTCCGCTGCATCGCTAGAGCGAGGAGGCGGAGGTTGCTCGGTGCGTCGGACGTGTGTGCGAGCACGGATGCGCCGCTGATTTGCGGCGCTAGGACTTCCTCTCGATCTTGAGAACGACAAGAGATCGTCTACATAAACCACGAGTTCAACCTCATTAAACTTTGTCGTTCTTCAAGGGTATGTTCTCTAGGGATGTATATCCGCCCGTTGCTTGTATCTAATAGATAGATCTTGGTACATAGTTGTTCCCATCGTAGGATTTTTTTTGTTTTCTATGCTGCAAACCCTACAGTTGGGAGAGATCCTCCACGTATGTGTCGAGCTCCTCCTCCGTGAGTGACCATCCTTCCCTGGTATCAAGGTTAAACAAAACATGCACATGCAAAAGGACTATTCGCTCAGACTTACCTCCTCTCCGTCCACTCTTGATAAAGGTCATTTCATAAGATAAATCGCTCAAGTCAGCCCAAGAAGAAACAAATTGATGTTGTATCATGGAATTAAGATCAAGCCTCTCTATGGGAAACTGTAAGTCTAAATGATGAGGCGCTACACCATGCAAAGTTAATAAACGAGAGGCAATGAGGCCTCCACAAATTCCACCTTTCTCGCGGTTAGAAGCAAGATGGAAAGCTATCAAAGCACCCAAGTTATAAGTCCTATCATGTCTCAGAGCAGCCGAGATAAAAGCTAGATCATAAGAAGATAATTTATTAGCAGTATTTCTAGCAAGAACACATTTGGCAATAAAATAGGCAAATATCGAATAGATGGGAGATGAATACTTCGAATTTTACCACTCTCCTTTGAGAAGCTGCTCCCTTGGCAAATCTCTGCATACAGGTCCACAAGTGGCTTAGGCCGCTCCTTAATATTCTCGTGCGAACCCCACTGTGGCACTTTAATAGCTGCACAAAAATCATCAAAAGGGATATCGACAGCTATATTATAAATTTTGTAATGAACCATGGGGTTAGGCAAGGACCAAGTAAATCGAAAATCCTGCACCACAGACATAGTCAGTTTCACATATTGGTAAGGTTCATCTCCAACAAAATGCTCCAATCCTGCATTAGAAATTAGAGTCTGGAAATCTTGAAAAATCCCTGCAGCTCTCATGAATTAGGGGCATGGATAAATAGAAGGGAAAACTTCCTCCTCACAGTGGACCTTCATGACCTCAAGCACCCTCAATTCATGTTGGTTGAGTTGGTGTTCATTCTTCTTTTTTTCTGAAATTTTTAGACAAACATCACAAAAAACAATTTCAAAGCTACCCAATGAAGGGAACTACATAGGAACTTGTAAGAGGACTAAACATGCATCAAAATAATTTCTCTAAGCAAAGAACAAGCATACAAGCTCACATAACCTGTCACCTATAGTAGCAAAATACTCAAGATATAAGCCACTAAGCAAAAGTCTACTTGGACAAGCGGAGGAGTCACATACTAGGGAATAAATGCTCCAAAAATCAGCAGCAAAGAGTGGCTGAGTAAGGAGATCGAAAATCACGGTGAATAACAGCAAGAACACGAGCTTGAGAAATTTTCCGGTGTTTTTTCGAGAGGGAGAGATAGAGAGAAGTGGTAGGTGGATGAGTAAGTGGAGGGCCAGGGGTGGCCCACACCATGGCTGGACGCGCCCTAGGAATGGCCGCGCCACCAGGTGGTGAGCTTTCCTGGTGGCCCCCCTGGGTCACTCTAGGTGCCTCTTTGTCCCTCTTTTGACGTAAAAATTTAATATGAAATTTCTGGAATTTTTCAAGAAACTTTATTTTCTAGCAATTTTCAGGAATTGATAAATGATTTTCTCGCAGGAAAATGATTTTGGAATGATGGAAAAACAAATCAAAACTAAAACTTCAGAAGTTCTAAGACACTTAAATATGCAAGTAACTAGCAATACAAAAATGAACAAGGTGAAAGCAAAAATTGAAATAGAGAAAATAAGAGTAAACAAAGATAATCATGGTGAAAATGTTGTTTTGTTCATTGAAATCATTTTGTTAACAAGGTTGATCAGGTCTTGTTACCAAAATAATTTATATGAAGCAAAATTGACATTTCACTAAATGATTATGTTACCTCAACCTTGATAGCAATAGTCTCAATCATAATAGTTTCATAATATTCTTGTGGTATGGGACAATATATTTATCCAACTTTGATGCCCTCAATATTTTCAATTGAATTTAGGCCATATTTCTTATCAATATTCTTGGGGAAATAAACAGTGTGCTCCTTGTCATTAACATTAAAAGTTACTTTTCCTTGATTACAATTAATGATAGCACCTACAGTATTAAGAAAAGGTCTCCCAAGAATAATAGACATATTATCATCTTCAGGCATTTCAAGCACAACAAAGTTAGATAATATCAAACAATTATGAGCCAGTTGAACAGGAACATCCTCACATATACCAACAGAAATAGTAGTAAACTTATCAGCCATTTTCAAAGATATATCAGTTGGTATCAATTTTTCTAGTTGAAGTCTCTTGTCTCTACTATCTAAAAAGAATCTTGTGGTTCCGTTTTCTGCCTGCGAGCCACTACGTCGTTCTCTTCGTCTGACTCCCACAACCGTGATTCCCTGCAAAACCATTAATAATGAAATCAATGCGTGAGGAAATAAATCCCGTGATCTTGTCGCTCGCCTCACCCCGTTTCCTGAGTCCATCGTCCCACCCGTGTCCCAAGCTCACAATGCACAAACCCCCAACACATTCCCATATCCCTCGTCGAGCCGAGTTTTCTGCCAACACAGAGTTACGCTGCATCTCCGGATCTCAGCGAGGACGTAAACAAGGGGCAAAATTGTTGGGGCCTCCTGACCCCACCGCGTCATCATCGTCGCCCTCGACATCGACGAAATCCGCATCCTCAAGTCGTGGATCGCCGCTGGCAACCCCCTCCTGGGAACCAAGCCCCATCCCCTCGGAGTCCTACGACACTGACGCACGGAGAGGCGCACGAGGTTTGTCATTTACTATTGTACTATTCAGCCATTGGGGATTTTGTTTGTTTGTTCAATGCCATCGTCACCTAGATCAGCAAAAAGCTGGTGCCTAGGTGTAGAACATCACAATGTGGACGAGGCCAGGGGGATCATCACCGGGATGACACAGCCGTTTCGCCTTCCCTGACTCCCTCTTACAAGCACATTCTCTGCACAACAGAGTCAACCCAATTGCCAATTAATTGAAGTACCAAAACAACCGCAATATGACATTGTAGCCATTTTTTGCTGTTTGACTTCCCAGTACTATTCTAGACATGTAGGTTACAATGCTATTGTTAATGGTTTTAAGTATTTGTTCTTGACGGAGGACGAGAAAATTGCTTGGGGAAGGAGGAGGAGGAGACGCCAGACTGAGAGCAGGACAAGAAGTCGGTGGGTGCCCAGGTGCTTCTCTTCCCCTTTCTTTTGGATTAGAGATTTTCTCGTCCCCGATGTTTACACCTGATTGTACCACATAAATGTTTGCACCTGAGATTAGGTATTAGAATCCCACATGTTTCTTTCAGTCGATATTGTGCATGCTAAAAAGGGACAATACACATGGAAATTTCACATGTTTCTCTGAATAAATGAAGAGAGCAAGCAGTATATATAAATTTTCTTCTAGACCTTAGAGGGTTACAGTATCATTTAGATGACTTGAAGCTTTCCGTTGTTCTACTGATCTTTGTTAGGTCAGTGTCTTTTGCTTGTGCTTGAATAAAATGCACTTTCCTAATTTTAATTTTCGACGTCTTGTGCTTTCTGAACATATACTTGCTCCATTGTTACAGACGAACGGAGTGATGAGGAACAAGGGAGTAGTCTGATTGCTTTCTTCTGGCTTCTGATATTTTCTTTTTTATTCTGTTATTTCATTGATTCCAATTTCTGTAATCTCTCATTCTCTGTTACGATAAAGAAGAATTGCATGTGCTTCAATCTCTGGTTGAATTTGTGTGATATCCCATGATAGCATGGTAGAAGAATGCTCTCAGTTAGTTATATACTTATATGTGTTCTTACTGCTTATGGTTTTTGTCATTTACTTTCAGAAGGGTGGTACAGGTTACGTTGATAATTTTTTGCAACGATGATACTATTACGACTTCTTGCCTGGCAACAAAGATTCAGATGGGTGGTATAGGTAACTTCTCTTGCTAGGACCAATGTAATTCATACTGTTTTATAGGTGTTTCTTGCATATCATATATGTTGAATTGGTTATAACGTAATGAAGAGGTTGCAACAGAAATTTTGAATAAGGGCTCTATGGTACATGAAGGGAATATGCCCGAGAGGTAATAATAATGTGGTTATTATCGTATTCCTTATTTATGATAAATGTTTATTTTACATGCTATAATTGTATTAATACGGAAACGTTAATACATGTGTGTTTAATAAACAAAAGGAAGTTCCTAGTTATGCCTCTCTTATAAACTAGCTCGTTGATTAACAAGATGATCAAAGGTTTCCTGATCATGGACATTGGATGTTGTTAATAACGAGATCACAACATTAGTGTAATGGTGTGATGAACATTCATCTGAAGTATAGCATTACGATCAAAGTCATTGAGTTTATATTGCTATAACAACTTATGAAGTGATCCTAATCCTTAGACCATGAGATCATGTCAATCACTAACACCGGAAGAGTTTCTTGATAACATCAAACGTCACACCGTAACAGTGTGATTATAAAGATGGTTTCAGAACTACTAAAGTGTTATGTTGAGGCCCATGGATCGAGAGTGGAATTTGTTCATCCCGATGACGGATAGATATGCTCTGGGCCCTCTCGGTGATATCACATTGATTAGCTTGCAAGCAAGTGATTTGATCACTAGAATGTAATATCACGGGAACGAGAAAAGAGTGCATGCCAGTAACGAGATCAAACTAGGTATGAAGATATCGATGATCGAATCTCGGACATGTAATATATCGCGAAACAAAGGGATTAAGATACTAGCGTAAAAGGTTCCGACGATCACAAGAAAGTCATCGTTGAATGTGTCGGAGTCAGTATGGGTCTCCAGATCCCGCTTCTGATTATTGATCCGAGAGGGGTCTCGATCATGTCCGCATTATTCGCGAACCATAGGGTGACACACTTAAGAGACACCGACATCCATTTGGAGCAAAAGTTTCATGCCGAACAGAATAACAAGCGCAGGAATTTATTTCACTAGATACCGAAACGGGTTTTCGGGTGAAATTGCAGAAAGTGTTTATGCATGTGAAATGAAATACTATAAAGGGGTTATATGTGAATGTTTGTTATAAAGTAATTGACAAAATTCTGAATAAATAAAAGGAGTTTTATTTAATGAGAGTTTGCATTAAATTTGGTGGAAATTTAATGGGAATTTGAGTGGGTTTTTGAGTGGAGGGAATTGAAAGGCATTTGAGTGAGTGGAGTGTCCACCCACATGAATGTGGAAGAGGTGGGGGCAGCCCCATGGCTGGACGCATGGCCCCTTGGGTGCCTACCCTCTCCCTATAAAAGGAGCCCCCCTCCATCTCTCTCACTCACACCTCCTCGTGAAGGATCTCTCTCCCCCTCTAGAATTTATCCCCCATGGTCTCGGACTAGCGAGATACATGTTCCCGGTGGTTATTCAGCAAGAAAGAGTTGTGCTTCCGCTGCATCGTTGGAGCGAGGAGGCGGAGGTTGCTCGGTGCCTCGAACGTGTGTGCGAGCACGGATGCGCTGCTGTTTTGCGGCGCTAGGACTTCCTCTCGATCTTGAGATCGGCAAGAGATCGTCTACATCAACCACGAGTTTGGACTCGTTAAGCTTTGTCGGTCTTCAAGGGTATGTTCTCTACGGATATACATCCGCCCGTTGTTTGTATCTAGTAGATAGATCTTGGTACATAGTTGTTCCCATCGTAAGAAATTTTTTGTTTTCTATGCTGCGAACCCTATAGTGGTATCAGAGCCGGACCTATGCGTAGATACTTTGCACGGGTAGTACACATATGAGTATGTGGGCGATGATGATCATTTTATTGCTTCTTAGTTGTACTTTGGATATTGGTGGCATAGTGGGATGAAGCGGCCCGGACAAACTTTACATGTCCTCGCACATGAGACCTGTTCCACGCTTGACATGCAACTAGTTTTGCATAAGTGGCTAGCGGGTGTCTATCTCTCCTACTATAGTCAATATCTAATTTGCAACGAGTTTTCAACAATTTGGTTATCCTCGTTGTGGTTCATGTTCGTAGGTAAGAACGGTTCTATCTTCGAAAGCCCTAAGCCACGTAAAATTTGCAATGGATAAATTAGAGGCGTCTAGTTTAGACTGTTGCTGGGCTAGTGTTATGATATGGTGATGTTGTAAGTAGAAGTATGAGATGATACTCTTACAACACACATAACGTGTAATCTCCATAGACCTTGGACTTACACATATAGGTATGATAGTGATCATACCACGGTGCACATGATAGAGATCATATGCGGGAACCATATCATTCCACTAATAAACATGTGATGTTTGATAGCATCTTATATTGCTTGTTTGGCGTTTTATTAGCATAATAAGATGATCCCTCATTTAAATATCAAGATAAGAATGTGTTCTTCCTTTAGTATGCACCGATTATGTTCTCGTCGCTCCAAGACATCACGTGATGATCGGGTGTTTTTTGGATCCACGACCATATTTCGGGTGTAAGACAGTTACACATGCAAATACTAAGGTTCTTACTTGGCGAGCCTAGCATGTACAGACATGGCCTCGGAACACGGACCGAAAGGTTAAGCATGAGTCATATAGTAGATATGATGACCATTTGATGCTCTCCTTTGAAGCTATACCGACTCACGTGATGTCAGACTTGGTGTAGTGGATTTGGTTCATGTAATCACCAAAAAGACACGAGGGACGTCATTTTTGAGTGGGAGTTCATTTATAATTTGGATTAGTAGAACTCAATTTATCATAAATTAAATCAAAGTGAATTTGCATAATCTGTTGTAGTCATTGGCATTCGTTCACCACCTTATGCATAGTTGTAATTGAGATAATAGAACTATAGAATTCTGGATATATACTTTACGAACTGGTATCGTATTGTGTTGAGTGTCAATCTAAAGTTTAAAGTCCTATTGCAAACTTTCAGCAAACTCTATTTACTTCGTGAAATTTAATAGTTAGTATTAAATCGAGAGTAACAATTCCAGTGTTAGTATCTTAAGTATCATGTTTGCCTCCATGATTCTTGATTGTTTTAATATCAAGTTTATCTAGGAGCTGAAAGAATTGTTTCAGAAACTATCATGTGTGGCAGATATAACGATATCTGAAACAATGTTTTGGTTGCAATATGATAGAGTATAATATATGTTCTCATATTGGATGAGAATTTACGAAGGTTGGAGATGCTAGACATCCTAATCATCCAAAAGGGTTTTGGAAAGTAATATTATACTCACGATTCACCTTTATAAGCTACAATAGCTTGATCATGAAAGTCGTCATGATAAGGATGAATACAAGATGTATGTAAAGTGTTTACTACACTAAAAGAGTACTAAAGAATGGATTTTGAAAGAATACCGATCATTTTGATGATGGTGATCTACTTCAAAGTGCAAGTCCAAAGGTATTATTATTTGAATATACACGCTTTGTACTATGTGTCATGTATATGGAGCCACTTTTGATGTTGATAGATTCTTTTAAAAAGGAAAAGGAAATGCTGAAAGAGAATCTATAAAAGATATTTGGCAGAAAAGAAAAGACTAGAAATATCCAGTTTAGGTATATAGATGATATACATGTTATGGTTGTATTCTTTGCTTGTTAAACAATGTGGTTCTTGGGTATTGGATACCGAATTGGTTGGTATGAAATTTCATACGGAACAACACAATTCATGAACCACAATGGCCTAAGTAACTAGCAAGAGAATATGTGATGATGTTAATCGAAAACAAACAAACCGTTGTTTGTATTTCTCGTTGACATCAAAGCTTGACTTCAAGATTTGTTTTAATAATTGTTATTTAAATCAGGTATTATGAGAACAAAGGTTATTCATATAATTACCGTATTCCATATAAGATGGATGATTTACAAATCTAGTTGGAGAAATCACATCCATAAAACCTAATGCTAAAATGTCACAAGACAAATGATTGAAAGATCACTTACGAAGTGACATCGCTGTTTAAATTATATTGGAAAGAAAA
This sequence comes from Avena atlantica, assembly GCA_910589765.1. NCBI lineage: Eukaryota > Viridiplantae > Streptophyta > Magnoliopsida > Poales > Poaceae > Avena > Avena atlantica. The sequence goes on along the minus strand of OU342734.1, from coordinate 377,202,689 downwards.
CATGAAGAATCTCCATATTCATGGATTTTTGGAGTCTTTGATTTGATCAAGTGACGCTTGTGAGACTTTCCTCGGGATAATTAAAAACTTCGTTCAAAGGCCAAAGAAGAACGAACGACTAAAATATTGGAATTTATACATATCGATGTATGTAGTCCATTATGTATAGTCGTAAGCGATGGGTTTCAACTTCATATACTTTCTCCAGAAATTTGAGTGAATGTTCACTTAATGAGAATGAAGTATGAAATATTTGAAAATGTTTCAAGGACTTTCAAGATGAAGTGGAAAATCATTGTAACAAGAAAATAAATGGTTTATGATTTTATCATAAGGGATTTGTTTGAGTTACAAGTGTAACAAGAAAATAAATGAATTATGATTTTATCATAAAGGGATTTATTTGAGTTGCAAGTTTAGCAAAACACCTAGATTTACATATCCCGAAACACCATAGGAATATGGAGTGTTTGAGATTTGTAATGAAACCTTGTGTGACATGGTTTGATCAAAGGTGTTATTTATAAAACTGCCATTATGTTTTAAAAGATTAAAGCTTTAGATACTACCGCTTTTACACTGAAAAGAGCTCCATCTTGATCCGTTGAAATGACACCATATGAGTTATGGTTTGGGTGAAAACCCAAGTTGTCATTTCTTAAATTTTGGTATGCTAAACATAAGTAAGATGTTTACAACCAAAGTCGGATGAGCATGTCTTTGTAGGTTATTTCGAATAACAATTGGTTATTCCTCCATAACACCGAGGACAAAAGGGTTTGTCGCTTGAAATTTGAAGTTTCTTGAAGAATAATTTTTCATAAAAGTTAAGTGGGAGGACAATAGAACTTTGATAAGGTTAACGAACCTTAGCTAAATGTGCCGAGTTGCGCAGCGTCGGAAATCGTTCTGGAGGCTTCCATAATGCTCATAGCTTATGTGCCTCAAAGGTTGTGGTCACGGAGGTCTAAGTTCTTATTAAACCAAGTCAGTCGGATAAACAATCAAATACTGAGATTTGAGAGTAAATCATTATTGTTTAACAATGATGAACCGACTACATGCAAAGAAGCGATGATGGGCCCTAACTCCGTCAAATGGCTTGATGCCATAAAATCCGTGATAGTTCCATACATGAGAAATCAAGTTTTGAACTTGGAAGACCCTCCGGAAAGGTGTAAAAACCTATCGGTCGTACTTGGATCTATAAAGAAACAGACATGGATGTTTCACATCTATGAAATTGTCGACATGTCGTAAAGTATTTTATGACAATGTTCAAGGAGTTGACTATGACAAGATTTGATCTTTCATAGCGATATTTAGTCTGAACGGATTAAAGTAGTAACCACTACATATAATTTGGTATATGGTAGATGAATAAACAAAACAAAATTCTTCTAATAGAATGGTTACCTAGGACGTGTACATGACACGATCCAAAGGGTTTTGTTAAAATTCAAAGGATGCTAAAAGGGCATGCAAACTTCAATGGTTGAAGTAAGCATCACGGAGTTGGAATCTTCACCTTAATGAAAAGGAGTTTTCATCAGGAGACGATGAAGATGCTTGCATTTGCAAGAAATTAAGTGGGAGCGCTGAGACATATTTCTAATACATTATGTGGATGACATCTTGTTGATTAGAAATGATGTATCTTTTATTGACAAAGGTTAAGAATTTCATTTCGATGAAATACTTAGGAAAAACCCGAATATTTAGCGTGAATGTCTATAGTGGATAGACTATGATGCCAATATGGTTGTGCCAAACGTACATATATGAGATATTGAAGGAGTTGAATATGGAAACGACAAGAAACAGTTCTTATTGCATGGAAAGGAATTGAATCAAGATTCAAGTGTATCGACACTTGATAAGTGAAACAAGATTCAAGTGCTTTGACACTTGATGAGTGAAATCACGAGAATGTTTTGATCAGTGATACCATGATATGTACACATCCAGATATGTCCTATGCTCTAAGTGTTATGAGCATATACCAGAATGAATCATAAAATGATCATTGGACGATAGTAAGGATATTCTTATGATCTTTTGGAAGGACTAAGAATATATTTGTGTAGAGGTGACAAACAATTACAAATAGTTCATTGTAAAGCGTTACATTGATACTTGTTTTGTCACAAGATACAAATTAAGTTTATCTCAATTTAAACTATGAGTGGCACAATGAAATGGAAAGGAGTTTTCATGATGGATTTGGATGTATTCCAAAGTTAAGACATTGTGACGAATACTACAACAAAAGGCTAAGTATATGACTGCTATAGTAGCAGCAAAGGAGGGAATTTGTGTCAAGTAGTTTGTTATCAAACTAAGGTGTGGTTCACAACGGGCTAACACTAAAGATATATTGTATGACAATAGTATCGACATGTTTTAACCCCAAGGAACTAAAGGTGTCACCGAAAGACCAAATTTATACAATGCCATCTCATTGGAGAATGAGTGATGCGTGAAGACACAAAGACATGCAAATACACACGGACCTGAAGCGTCAGATCCGTAGATTATGTTAACCACTTGCAATTGCGTATATGGAACACCGGAAAGCCATAAGTGTTCAATACACAAAGTTTTAAAACTAGATTATTGTCTCTAGTGTAGGTGGGAGACTGAAGGGAATATGCCCGAGAGGCAATAATAAAGTGATTATTATCGTATTCCTTATTTATGATAAATGTTTATTTTACATGCTATAATTGTATTAATACGGAAACGTTAATACATGTGTGTTTAATAAACAAAAGGAAGTTACTAGTTATGCCTGTCTTATAAACTAGCTCGTTGATTAACAAGATGATCAAAGGTTTCCTGATCATGGACATTGGATGTTGTTAATAACGAGATCACAACATTAGTGTAATGGTGTGATGAACATTCATCCGAAGTATAGCATTACGATCAAAGTCACTGAGTTTATATTGCTATAACAACTTACGAAGTGATCCTAATCCTTAGACCATGAGATCATGTCAATCACTAACACCGGAAGAGTTTCTTCATAACATCAAACGTCACACCGTAACAAGGTGATTATAAAGATGGGTTCAGAACTACTAAAGTGTTATGTTGAGGCCCATGGATCGAGAGTGGAATTTGTTCATCCCGATGATGGATATATATGCTCTGGGCCCTCTCGGTGATATCACATTGATTAGCTTGCAAGCAAGTGATTTGATCACTAGAATGTAATATCACGGGAACAAGAAAATAGTGCATGTCAGTAACGAGATCAAACTAGGTATGGAGATACCGATGATCGAATCTCGGACATGTAATATATCGCGAAACAAAGGGATTAAGATACTAGCGTAAAAGGTTCTGACGATCACAAGAAAGTCATCGTTGAATGTGTGGGAGTCAGTATGGGTCTCCAGATCCCGCTTCTGATTATTGATCCGAGAGGGTCTCGATCATGTCCGCATTATTCGCGAACCGTAGGGTGACACACTTAAGAGACACCGACATCCATTTGGAGCAAAAGTTTCATGCCGAACAAAATAACAAGCGCAGGAATTTATTTCACTAGATACCGAAACGGGTTTTCGGGTGAAATTGCAGAAAGTGTTTCTGCATGTGAAATGAAATACTAGCAAGGGGTTATATGTGAATGTTTGTCATTAAAGTAATTGACAAAATTCTGAATAAATAAAAGGAGTTTTATTTAATGAGAGTTTGCATTAAATTTGGTGGAAATTTAATGGGAATTTGAGTGGGTTTTTGAGTGGAGGGAATTGAAAGGCATTTGAGTGAGTGGAGTGTCCACCCACATGAATGTGGAAGAGGTGGGGGCAGCCCCATGGCTGGGCGCATGGCCCCTTGGGTGCCCCCCTCTCCCTATAAAAGGAGCCCCCTCTCTCTCGCTCACACCTCCTCGTGAAGGATCTCTCTCCCCCTCTAGAATTTATCCCCCATGGTCTCGGACTAGCGAGATACATGTTCCCGGTGGCTATTCAGCAAGAAAGAGTTGTGCTTCCGCTGCATCGCTGGAGCGAGGAGGCGGAGGTTGCTCGGTGCCTCGAACGTGTGTGCGAGCACGGATGCGCTGCTGTTTTGCGGCGCTAGGACTTCCTCTCGATCTTGAGATCGGCAAGAGATCGTCTACATCAACCACGAGTTTGGACTCGTTAAGCTTTATCGGTCTTCAAGGGTATGTTCTCTACGGATATACATGCGCCCGTTGTTTGTATCTAGTAGATAGATCTTGGTACATAGTTGTTCCCATCGTAGGAAATTTTTTGTTTTCTATGCTGCGAACCCTATAGTACATGGCTCCCACAGAATAATATCATCACGAGCTGCATTTGAAGCTCAAAAACATGTGTATACCATAGTTTGCACAATCAGCAGACCTAGAGGATCGGTTGTAGGGATCGAGCTATCTAATAGACTTCCAATTAGAAGAGGCATTTTATTTCATTATTAGCCATTATTAAATGAAGTTTCCTTATTGTATTTGATTTGTAGTGATGGGCTACTGGTAGTTTGTTGTTCAAACACCTTACAGTCTGAGACTAGCACGGGTGGTGCATTTCCTCTCTAACCTTATTTAAGGGGTTGTTACACCATGGTTTTTGATTACTAACTCCTATCGTATTTTGATTTTTGGTTACATATAAACTTCCAGTGATATCTTCTTATTATCTTGGATTGATAGCACTATGTCGATAGTGAAAGAACTAATACCATGCTCGTGTAAATGTAGATGTATAGTTTTTCAACGAATAAGAATGTCATAGTATCCTGACCAGATATGCTCGCATGGGGACGAGTATGCTTCAGTTCATTATGATTCGTGTTTCTGATAAATTTGGTTGGTTAGTTTTTGTCTTCCTCAGAATAGAAGCACAGCTATCCAGATGTTCTTGCGTGAGGATGAGTATGGACAACACTTTCCTGGACTCAGAGAAAATTACGGACTGAAATATGTAAGGCCCCGCAATTCTTTTCTTATAGCATTAGATATACAATCACTCATTTTACCTCATGCTAACTTTTCAATGTGTTTGATTCTTGGATATACAATCACTCATTTTACCTTACCCGAATATTATTGGATATACCCCACTCATGCTAAGAGGAAAATATTATTTGAAACAAAATGCAGTGACATGCAATACATTTTATTTGGTTAGATTTTTAGGGTATTGAGATGGTGTGGAGGAACTAAACTAACAATTGTGTTTATTTGCATTGGTGAAAGCACTTTGGAAAATCCGGGGGCAAAGGTGGACTTGGGTCATTGTCGTCGGCGGCCACATTTGGAGCATGGTGGAGGGAGCAGAAGCCGTAGCACCATGAGTTGGAGGTGTAACACCGATGTTTTGTCGCCTCCACAAGGCCTGTGTCCTTGAGGAGCAGTCCCCATGGTCTGGTGACGATCTCTACAGGCTACGGAAACTTCAACTTATAGCCCATTAGGTACAACCCTCTCTAAGCTATGGCGCCACACCAGTGCGCTCATTTTCTTATTTTTGGTTTGCAGTGACCTTGGTGGATGTGAACATGGATGGGGTAGAGGACATACTCATGTACAAGCGGGCTGTTGAAGCTGGCCAAGGATCGGGCATAGTGCCTGACTTTCATGGTAAGGTCCGTCCATGTGAGGTGTTCCTTGTGGTGTCACCGCATGATGGTTTTAGGAATGTAATTCAGAGTTCCATTGATGCAATTTTTCTAGATGGCTGAAAATTCGGTTGATCTACTTTAGTTAACTAAAATTATGACCAATTGTTTTGATATCTTAATTTGTCCTATCTTGTGTCCATGCAAAAGAGACCAGAGGATAAGCATCTTTCATTCATGAACTAAAAATAATCCTATCATTTTACTCTTCCTATTTACTTTGACTTTTGTAATGGTACCCTTACTTTTGTTTTTAAATTTCTTCTCTCATATTTTTATATTGACATTCGACATGTTCTGATTGAAGAATGATCATTTGGTAAAGGCTTCTAACTCAAATGTAGAACGGTTATTTCCTGATCATTAATCCGTTTCAGCGGTAAGTTATATTGACTATGAATAATAAATAAACAGGCATTGGATTGCATGAAGAGGTTCAAGCACAAAATTCAGTGATGTCAAGAAGGTTGATAAATCTAAAGCTGAAGCTTGGGAAAATAGTTCAGTCCAATGATATCTCAAGGTGAAGTTTTATCTGTTAGCATCAAACTCTGTCTAAAGATACATATACTTTGTAGTTCTTACTTAGCTCGAAACCATTACAGATTGAATATCACATTTTATTAGTGTTGTTTTGGAATGACTATGCCACGAAAGGAGAAAGCGCCACAGGGCTCGACCGACCATGACACTAGCTTGTAGCGGCCCTAGAACATCCGCCTGCTCCACCAATCAGCCATGGCGCCGTTCATTCCGCCTTGAGATCGTACGGGGCGGCAAAGGTGCATAGCATTGCTGCCAGATGAGCAACGGGGTGAGATGTAAGCATTGAAGCCTCAGTCGTGTGTCATCTTTCTTTCTCATGCTCAAAATTTGGTCTTGGTGCTTTTAAATCTAGTGTAAGTGTTGAAACTTTCTCTGGAGAACTTGGCCTCGGGGTAACAGAAAGAAGCAAGAATAGCATGGTCGTCTTTTTGGATTGGAAACATATTCTCAATTGCCCTGACATTAATACAACTCAAGCGTTGGCGATTGAATTTGGTCTGCGCCTACTGCCTCAAAGTGAGTCCTTGCTGGCAGTGGTGGAATCAGATAACCCTCTCATCATCAAGACAACTCTTCATTTGTCTGAATAGTGTCCTATCATGCCTTGGTGTTCCTTTAATAGAATTTAGCAAATCATGTGCGTGGTATCTCACCAACTTGCAAACTTTAGTAGGAGAGTCTCTGAGTTTTTTTTCATGACGTCGTGACATAAGTGTTGGAGCAATATGTAATGGATTGTAAGAACTGTGTTACAATTTAATATAATATCTCCCCTTTCAAAAATCAATAGAGAGGATCGTACTACGTGGGGATACATAATCATGTTGAATTCCAACCTGGGTGATGCGTGTATTGCATGTTTGGAACAAATTAGATCTATTTCGATGAATATTTTCTAAGGTAATAGCAGATTGTAGTTCATTTGATATGACTTGCAAAAAATTACATCTTCTATCTTATTGTTGTGTCGTAGAAAATTTTGGCTGAGAAGGATTTTTGTTGTTAGGATGATACAATGCAAGTTTTTAGGAGTACATGAGGTATTATGGCAGAAATTCATGATGCATCATTGATATGGGATATTTGTGAGTTCTAACACTATAATTTCAGGATTAAATGAGTTTGCGGTTTGCCAAACACGCATGTTATATAGAAAAATAGTAACTATTTGGCATTGGTTTGTTGTGTATCCAAGTAGCAACTCATCGAAAAGTATCTAAATGAGGCGAAAAGTGCTCAACATATGATTGCTTCGAGTGGTTGGAGTGTCTATAGGATATATTTTTATCTCCCGTTGCAATGCACGGGCATATTTTCTTGTAGAGAGAAAAAGACATAACACTAACTTTTGTTCCCAAATCACACAAAGCAGTTCTAACATAATTATTTTTAATAGAGCAAGGAATAGTTGTAATCCCTGGATCTCCAAGTTTCTTTGAAATCTTACCATTGAAGGAATAATTAGCAAGCAAAGTGGAAATTTCCTCATTAGGAATCTTCCTTTTATTAGAGACGATATCCTTCATATACTTTGAATAAGGAGGCAATTTAATAGCATCAGTCAAAGGAATTTGCAAAAATAAAGGTTTCATCCACTCATAAAACTTGTTATAGTGTTATTCTTCCTTTGACTTGTGTTTCTTATCAGGAAAAGGCATTGGTTTTTGCACTCAAGCCTCTCTTTCACTACCATGTTTATTAGCAACAAAATCTTCCTTAGTGTACTTAGTATTCTTAGCACGCCTTTCAAGTTCTTCTTCAATTTCTTATTTATAAGGAGCATCATTTTTATCATCACTTTTAGTTTCAGCATTAGAGACAGATATACTATTAGGATCTTTAGCAGGTTCAGAATATTCTACAACTGTTTTATGTCTCTTTTTCTTTTTCTTAGAAGGAGTACCGCCATTTTTAGCTTATTGAGAATCTTGCTCAATTCTTTTAGGATGTCCCTCAGGATATAAAGGATCCTGAGTAGAAGCACCACCTCTAGTTCTAACTTCATAAGCATGTTTTTTCTCTAGAAGCATTAACTAGAAAATCTTTTTCACCTTAGTGAGCTGACCAATTTGAGTTTGAACCATTTGGAAATGTTTAACAAGCATTTTAACATCATTGGAGGTTCTCTCCACAATATCTTACATCTTATTAATAGCTCTAGAGTTTTCTATTAAATGATTCTGCACTCTCATATTAAAATTATCTTGCTTAACAACATAAATATCAAATTCTTCTAAGCATTGATCAGGAGGTTTAGAGTAAGGAATATCACATCATCAAAATGTTGGAGAGAGTGTACCTTGATAGTGGATGAGTGAGAGATTGGCTTAATAGTTCTTCTATAGGAGGTAAATTCTTCACATCTTCGGATTTAATACCCTTCTCCTTAAGACATTTCTTAGATTCCTTCATCACTTCATCATTTAATTCAATCATTCCCCTCTTGTTTGGTGTTGGTGTTGGGGTTGGCTCAGGTATAGTTGGCTTAGGTGTGGTCCATTCATCATAATTCTTGCTTATTTTAGCCATTAATTCCTCAGCTTCATCGAGAGTCCTAGATTCATCAGTTAGTCCATTATAATATATATCAACAAGTTCATTTTTAGGTATCGGATATCTAGGTTGTGCTATAATTAAAGAACAAAACCTTGCCCATGACTCAGGCAATTTCTCTCCTTCTTCCTGCTTAAAATCAAAGAGTTTCTGCAAAATAGCATGTTGAGCACTAGGAGGGAAATATTTCTGAAAGAAAGTATTAATCAAACCAACATGACTATCAATAGATCTAGGAGATAAATTATTAAACCAAGATTTAGCTTCACCTTACAATGAAAAAGGAAAAAATTTAGCAACAAAGTAGGTGCGTTTCTTAATATCATCAGAAAATAAGCCACTCAAAATAGAGAGCTCTTGTATATGTGCTATAACACTTTCATTTTCAGTCCCACAAAAAGGTTATTACTCAACTGTGGTTATATAAGATAAATCAAGAGAGAAATCATAATCCTTATATTTAATGTTTATGAGAGATGTGGCAAACTTAGCACCAGGAGATAATTTATGTCTAACAGTATGTCTCTCAAGAAGACTCTTAATAGCACTTGCACCATGAGTGTTTTGACATTCCTCAATAAATTCATCAGTCATTTCAATATAACCGTCATCAAGATCATAGCTAGAATACTCTCTATACTCAGGTGAACTAACAAGTGTAGCAATATTTGCATTAGGAGTTTTAGTGTTTCCCATTAAAGTTCTAGCAATTGTAGCATCTAGGAAAGGACCTAATGAACCACTCTTATCAAGCACAATAGAAGCAACATCAAAATTATCAGAAGTATTTTCAGATTCAGCAGAAGTAGCAGTATGTGTAACATGTGTATGTGGTGGTGGTGTAAGAAGCTTATTCATCACAGACAGTGAATCAAGAGCAGCAGAGGTGTTCAAAGTTGTACCTCTTCTTGTAGTGGATGGGAATATAGGAAATTTTACATCATGAGATTTACCCATGATGAATGGATAGTAGCGAATAATAATAATTCCAAGTGAACTTATAAATAAAGCTATGCTCCTTAGCAACGGCGCTAGAAAATAGTCTTGGTGACCCACAAGTATAGGGGAACGCAATAATCTTCGAGGGAAGTAAAGCCCAAATTTATTGATTTGACACAAGGGGAGCCAAATAATATTTATAAGCCTTAACAGATGAGTTGTAAATTCAGCTGCACCTGGAAACAGTCTTGCTCGCAATAGTTTATCAGTAGCAACAGTTTTGTAATAGCAGTGGCAAAATAACAACAGCGATAAAATAAGGACAGCGGTAGCAATTGCAATAAACAACATGATTAAAATGCGGTAGGCATAGGGATGGATGGATAGGCGTTGCATGGACAAGACAATTCATGTAATAATCAAGAAAAAGGCATTTGCAGATAACAAAGCTAAATAATCCAACTACTAAGTAACCATAGGCATGTGTTCCGTATATAGCCATGCATGCTCGCAATGAGAAACTTGCACAACATCTTTTGTCCTCTCAGCCCGTTTGCAGCGGGGCCTCAAGGGAATCTACTGGAAATTAAGGTGCTCCTTTTAATAGAGCACCGAAGCAAAGCATTAGCACTCTGTGAACACATGTGATCTTCACATCACAGCCATCCCCTCCGGTTATCACAATTTCTGTCACTTCGGGGCCTCGGGTTTTGAACAACGATATGTGTACACAACTTGCAGGTAAGATCATAAACAATAATATCATCATGAGTCAATAACATGTTCAGATCTGAGATCATGGCACTCGGGCCCTAGTGACAAGCATTAAGCATAACAAGTTGCAACAATGTCAAAAAGCACTAACAATAGATACTAGGCATCATGCCCTAACAATCTTATGAAATTACATGAGTGATCTCATCCAATCCCTACCATCCCCATAGCCTACTGCGGGAATTACTCAATCATGGATGGGGGAATCATGGATGGTTGATGGAGAGGCGTCGGTGATGATGATGGCGATGATTGATGTCTATGCACTTCTATTCTTGTAGACAGTTGTTGGGCCTCCAAGTGCAGAGGTTTGTAGAACAGCAACAAGTTTCCCTTAAGTGGATCACCCAAGGTTTATCGAAATCAGGAAGGAAGTGGTCAAAGGTATTCCCTCTAAATCAACCCTGCAATCAAGATACAAGAAGTCTCTTGTGTCCCCAACACACCCAATATAGGTGCACTAGTTCGGCGAAGACATAGTGAAATACAAGTGGTAACGGTGCCAGAAAAGAGCTTCTGACTTGTTGACGTGGGGTAAAGTGTGTGAGTGAGGTAAAGACTAAAGCAAGCAAACGTGCAACAGATCTAGTAGCAAACGGTGTTTCAATGTTTAGAAACAAGGCCTAGGGATCATACTTTCACTAGTGAACACTCTCTCATATAAATATCCTCTCTTCATGATACTACTCTTAACTACTCTCCGGTTGGACACTCTAATCCATGGTAGGGCCTTCCCCAATCTAGATAACCCCACACTGTCACCTTGAGCGCTAGATGGTTCCAACAAACACCACAATTTCATAGAGACATCCAACTCCAAATATAACTCATAACAAATATTCAATCTAGCCAAAGTGCCACACACGGTATGCACGCTATCACTTTCACACACGTGGGGAAAAGCATAGAACTAACAGTATTTATGTATACTCAAACCTATGTGCGACCATGGCGTGCAAGCTGTCACTTTCACACACATGGGGAGAGCAGAGATCTATTAAATCACTTGAGTAGCAAGGTAGATCTACTTGATTACAAAGCGCATGACCACAACAAGATCATGCATAGAGAGAGATGAACACATAGCTACCGGTAGAGCCCTTAGCCTCGAGGAAGAACTACTCCCTCCTCATCATGGGAATCAGCAACGGTGATGAAGATGGCAATGCAGATCGATGGAGATGGCTCCGGGGGCACTTCCCCGTCTCGGCAGGGTGCCGAAACAGAGACTTTCTATCCCCCGAATCTCCCTTTCGGTGGCGGCGCTACAGAGGTTTTCGTGGATTTCTTCTGGATGCCTTAGGGTTTTCTCCCCGGGGGATTCTTATAGGCGAAGGGGGAGGGCGAGGAGGCGGTCATGGGTGGCAAACCCTAGCCAGGCGTGGGGCTGGGCCCACCCGCGCCTGGGATGGGTCTGGCCCCCCTGGCTGGCCCCTCTGGCTCCCCTCTAGACTTCTTGTTCCCCATGGAAAGTAATTGACTTTTACGTTTGTCCCGTCCAATTCCGAGAATATTTCTTTACTAACTTTTCTGAAACCAAAAACAACAGAAAATAGGCATCTGGCACTGTTGCAACTTGTTAGTAGGTTAGTACCAGAAAACATGTAAAAATCACCTCAAAGTGTGGACAAGTAAAGCAAAGTAGATACTAAACAAGCATGGATCATCAAAAATTATAGATACGTTTCCAACGTATCAACATCCCCAAGCTTAACTCCTGCTCATCCTCGAGTAGGTAAGTGATAAAAAGAATAATTTTGAGGTGACATGCACCATCAAAACCAAGATCAAACCATTTGCAAGCATTGAAAGATGGGAACAAAGAACTCTAAACATGTGCATGGAAGATGGAGTTCTAACAATAGGACATAGTAATTATGCATGCAACATGACAGGCTACAAACAAAGAACATGAATAAGATGCATTGAAAAACGTTTGTTTGTTTCACATACAGAAAACATGGCATAGTGGCATTCAGCTTTTCCCTCATAGAGTAGCAAATAGATGCATAGGACACCTTCAAAGTTCACAAGGGTGAATAGAAACAAATAGCACAAGAACAAGTAATATCACAATATGCATCAATTAATAAGCTTTGGAACACTACACACAGAATGACAACTATGCTCTCTTAATGATGCCTAAAGGTAGAAGGTGGAGACTCAATAATGTTGGAAGAAAGGGATTTTTTTTGTAAAGGAAGCAGGGATTACAAGTTTCAAAAAGAGCTTCCAAAAATTATGGTACCTGTTAGCTTTTAGCCCTCATTGCCCCTATCATAAGCATCTTGAAGTGGTTAAGGTTTAAAGTGGCAAATATGGAGTATATGCTTGACGAAGTATAAGTTGGCAATCTCATGTCCCTTGAATACGAGGGCCACACCTCATGCATACTCAACTTTGGGTCCAGGTAAGTTCTTGTCATTGTAAGTATTTGCATATGATTGAGAACCGCCAACGGGGTACCCCTTGCACATGGTACAAGATCTTTCCCATAACCAAAATGACAAGGCAAGCAGACAATGAGCATCTCAGCAATCTTTTTATTTACCATATGCATAGCTTTTTATTGAGGATGCTTCATAGATAGCTCATTATGGTGATGCTGCAAGTTTCCACCATGATTAGGCATGGCTTAGGCTAGCGGCCCAGGCGTTTCTCTAACACAAGATACAAACTCCATGGACTTACAAGTTCCCTCTTTATTTCACACCGGTGACATCCATAGACAAAAGAGCATGATATCAACTGAGTACAAAGTACAAGTGCAATGTTGAAAACATTCCCCGTGACAGCACGGTTCTGCTAATTCCAACTTATAAGTGCAAGCATATACAGCAAAGTTGTCACAATGGTTCAAGTTTATTAGGGGCAAAGAATATAAAGTGTGCCATCAAGTTTGTGAGGGCTTTAATCACTAAGTTTTCACATAACAAAGTACTTTTTAATTGGAAGATAGCTGCAAACAAGAATATACTTGGAATGGTGTAACACACCATGCATAGGAGTTTATAGTGGACATTTTGGAATAACTTGGTATCTTGGGAGTTGGAAGCATGAGTAGAGCTTACTCATACAAGTGGAGGCTAGCAAAAGACTGGGAGCAACCAACTAAGAGAGCAATAATGGCCATAATCATGGAGTGCAACAAAGCATTACTAATCAAAGCAAAGAGTGGTACTACAAGTCAAGGACTAAATGATCATAGAGGCTAATGGTGACTTGTGAGAGTCATAACATGGTGTGAACATGTGCCAAGTTAATCCAAGCAAAACATCAAAGGAGAATACTACTATACTATTCTTTTGCATGCTAAAACAACGCATAATTTTTTCAAGGCACACTAAGAAATCCCAATGACTTGGAACAAGACATGCTATAGCAATAATCACTAAGCATAGGGTCAAAACAACACCTAGCATGACATGCTAAAGTCTAAGTCACAGTCAATGCAAGCTCCTCTTGCACTTACAAGCAAGAACTTACTACTCCTTTCCAACACCAAGCAACTTATTTGAAACAACTCACAAAGATAATAATCAATAAAGATCAGTGAGCTTGTCTCACAAATACACAAAGAATAACTAAAAAGTTCTAAGCTGAAAGCACAAGAAAACTAAGGCTAAACACAGTGCTAGCAAAAGAGAACACTCATAAGACAATAAGAATGAAAACTAGAGTGTTCTAGGCAATGGAAACAGAGTGTGTCTCTCTTCAAAAGAAGTGTGGTGTAACCAACCAACTTACTCAAGCAAACGAAAACTAAGACGCTCCAAGAACAACACAACAATGCATGAAACAATAAAAACAAAGTGTCTAGAAAGACCTGAGATTTTTATTGATGAAGAAGGGGATGCCTTGGGCATCCCCAAGCTTTGACACTTGTACCTCTTGAATATTTCTTGGCGTGACACGTGGTGGCATCCCCAATCTTGAGATTTTGTCCATTCTTCATCTCATTACATCATTCTTTCTCTACACCTGCAAATTTTCCTTCATACAAAACTTCACACAATCTTCATTAGCAACATTAGTGTATTCAAAATATAGTAGACCTTTAGGCAAAGCTTTAGAACAACAAGAATTTTCACTAAAAACATAAGAAACTGTAGTAACTCCTTCAAAAATCTCAAATACCCAAAATAGAACTCAAAAAGGAATCAATAAGAGGCAAATGCAAATAATGGCAGAAATATGTCAAAACAGACCAACAGGTAGAAACCAATTTTTTCGAAAATCTTATGTTGCTCAAATAAAAAAGTGTTGAGCTAACGAAAGTTAGCTAACATACTGGGTGATTTATTCTTACATTTTCATGTCAATCCGACTTATAGAGACTCCTCACGAATTTTTATGGTGGAGGACATAAATCTGTTTCGCGACAGCAACTCCCCAAATCTTACTTCCCTCTCATTAGAGGTCATTCTTGGCACAAAAAGCAAACAAAATGGATCAGGAGAGGTCATTACTGAAGTAATAACTTCCAAGACTCAAGAAAACTCTTGGGTTATCTCCCAACAAGTATTTTTCTTTAACGCCTTTAAGTTAGGCTTGATATTTTGAGAAGATGCTCACATAAGAAATTTTAATTGAAGTAAAATAGAGCATCAAGAACCAAATTAAAAACACATTTAAGTCTAACCCACTTCCTATGCATAGGAATCTTGTAAAGAAACAAGTCATGAAAGCGCAAAGCAACAAGCATAGGAAAGAAAAACAAGTGCAACTTCAAGACTTTCAACATAAAGAGGGGAAACTTATTATTTTTAAGATGCATAAGACCATATTTCCCTCTCTCATAATAAATTTCAGTAGCGACATGAATAAAATTAACAATATAACTATCACATAAAACATTCTTATCATGAGCCACATGCATATAATAATTATCACTCTCCACATAAGCATAGTCATCCTTATTAATTATAGTGGGAGCAAATTCAACAAAATAGCTATCATCATTATTCTCATCACCATAATCATCAAATATAGGAGGCAGATTGTAATCACAATTAAATTTCTCCTCAATAGTAGGTGGACTAAAAATATCATACTCATGATTGTAATCATCATATATTGGAGGTTTGGTATCATCATAAGCAATACAATAACTATCTTCCAAAGCTGGGGACTAAAAAGATCATTTTCATAAAAACTAGCTTCCCCAAGCTTAGACTTTTCCATAGCATTAGCAATAATGGTGTCCAAAGAGTTCATACTAATAACATTGCTATTAGCATGCAAAGAAATCTCCATAGGTTTTTTTAATTTTCTCTTTAAACACTTCATGTCCTAACTCAAGATAACCACTATAGAGCTCTCTAATTTTGTTGTTGTTTTCCATTAAGCCTAACTAGTGAATACAAGAAACAAAAAGAAAAGACTGCAGAATCTAAAGGAAATAACTTCGAGCACTCACACACCAAGAGGATGTGAGTACCTTTTACCTTACCTCCCCGGCAACGGCGCCAGAAAAGAGCTTGATGTCTACGCACTTCTATTCTTGTAGACAGTTGTTGGGCCTCCAAGTGCAGAGGTTTGTAGAACAGCAGCAAGTTTCCCTTAAGTGGATCACCCAAGGTTTATCGAACTCAGGGAGGAAGTGGTCAAAGGTATTCCCTCTCAAGCAACCCTGCAATCAAGATACAAGAAGTCTCTTGTGTCCCCAACACACCCAATATAGGTGCACTAGTTCGGCGAAGAGATAGTGAAATACAAGTGGTAACGGTGCCAGAAAAGAGCTTCTGACTTGTTGACATGGGGTAACGTGTGTGAGTGAGGTAAAGACTAAATCAAGCAAACGTGCAATAGATCTAGTAGCAAATAGTGTTTCAATGTTTAGAAACAAGGCCTAGGGATCATACTTTCACTAGTGAACACTCTCTCATAGAAATATCCTCTCTTCATGATACTACTCTCCGGTTGGACACTCTAATCCATGGTAGGGCCTTCCCCAATCTAGATAACCCCACACTGTCACCTTGAGCGCTAGATGGTTCCAACAAACACCACAATTTCATAGAGACATCCAACTCCAAATATAACTCATAACAAATATTCAATCTAGCCAAAGTGCCACACACGGTATGCACGTTGTCACTTTCACACACGTGGGGAAAAGCATAGATCTATTAAAGCACAAAGAGTATTTATGTAGACTCAAACCTAAGTGCCACCATGGCGTGCACGCTGTCACTTTCACACACATGGGGAGAGCAGAGATCTATTAAAGCACTTGAGTAGCAAGGTAGATCTACTTGATTACAAAGCTCATGACCACAACAAGATCATGCATAGAGAGAGAGAGATGAACACATAGCTACCGGTAGAGCCCTTAGCCTCGAGGAAGAACTACTCCCTCCTCATCATGGGAATCATCAACGGTGATGAAGATGGCGATGGAGATCGATGGAGATGGCTCCGGGGGCACTTCCCCGTCCCGGCAGGGTGCCAAAACAGAGACTTTCTGTCTCCCGAATCTCCCTTTCGGTGGCGGCTGCGCTAGAGAGGTTTTCGTGGATTTCTTCTGGATGCCTTAGGGTTTCTCCCCGGGGGCTTCTTATAGGAGAAGGGGAAGGCCGAGGAGGTGGCCAGGGGTGGCAAACCCTAGCCAGGCGCGGGGCTGGGCCCACCCGCGCCTGGGGTGGGCCTGCCCCCTGGCTGGCCCCTCCGGTTCCCCTCTAGACTTCTTGTTTCCCACTGGAAGTAATTGACTTTGACGTTTGTCTCGTCCAATTCCGAGAATATTTCTTTACTAACTTTTCTGAAACCAAAAACAGCAGAAAACAGGCATCTGACACTGTTGCAACTTGTTAGTAGGTCAGTACCAGAAAACTTGTAAAAAGCACCTAAAAGTGTGGACAAGTAAAGCAAAGTAGATACTAAACAAGCATGGAGCATCAAAAATTATAGATACGTCTCCAACGTATCAATGATCTCCTCCAATTCCCTGTCCCGGCAGGGCGCTAGAACGGAGTTTCTGGTTTTGAACCGTTGATTCTGGTGGTGGCACAACGGAACTCTTCTCTGAAAATTGTCGAACCCCCCCGGTGTTTTTAGGTCAGAGGATATATGTTGGTGAAAGGAGAGGTTGAGTCAAAGTCCGAGGCGGCCACACCATGCCCTGGAGCGGCCAGGCATGGCCCGCTCCTAGGGGTGGTGTGGGCCCCTCGGGTATTTTCTCCCCTCCGTCTTCTAGCTCCGTGAGTCTTCTGGAAAAATAGGAATTTAGCATATTTTCTGGGATTTTTCCTGAAAGTTAATTTTTGCACAAAACGAGACACCAAAGCAATTCTGCTGAAAACAACGTCAGTACGTGTTAGTTATATCCAAATCACACAAATTACAGGAGAAACAATAGCAAAAGTCTTCGGGGACGTAGATACGTTTTGGACGTATCGCCCCACCCCTCCTTATATAGGTGGGGGGGCAAGGGTGTTCCTAGCCCAAGTTGAATCCCTCCCTAAATTATCCATTAAGAGAAGGGATTGAAACCTTTTCTAACAAGTCTTCGTTCTTACCAAAAAATAGAGTTTGACTTTTCAAACTAGGATTTGACTATTCAAACTAGAGTTTGACCCTTTTACTAGTCTTGGCCGAATTAGCCTTTTAGGGCTTGGTGCGGCTGGCCCCTAGGGCATGCCACTGTCCAAGTGACCCCCTCCCGGGGTGGTGGACCTTCTAGAACATTCTAGAATCTTCCGGTTAAAACACTGAAAACATTTCCGAACCCTAGAAAACCACTTTCCTTATACGAATCTTATTCTCCGGACCATTCTCGATCTCCTCGTGATGTCCTGGATCCAATCCGAGACTCCAAAAAACATTCGTTCTCCAACTCACATTCCATATCTACTTTAAACAACATCGAATCCTTAAGTGTGTCTCCCTATAGTTCACGAACAATGCATACATGATCAAGACACCTCTCCGATCAATAACCAATAGTGGGATCTGGAAATCCATAATGGCTCCCACATATTTCTATGATGACTTCGTGATCAAATGAACCCTTTACATACGATACCGATTCCCTTTCACATGATATTTTAATTATCCGAGATTTGATCGTCGGTATCTCTATACCTAGTTCAACCTCATTACTGATAAGTACTCTTTACTTGTTCCGTGATATGACATCCCTTGTGACCTAGTCACATTCTTGCAAGCCAATTGGATGACATTCCACCGAGAGGGCCCAGGGTATATCTATCTGTCATATGGATGGACAAATCCCACTTTTGATCCATGTGATTTAGCACATACTTTCAGAATACCTAATACCACCTTTATAACCACCTAGTACGGAAGTGGCTTTGATGTCATCAAAGCATCCATCCGGTGATGGTGATTAACATGATCTCATGGTCAAAGGATTAGGTTACTATGTATTTAAAAACTTTCTTAGGAAACGAACTTTAGTGACTTGATCTTATGTTATGCTTACTATAGGAGTGTGTCCATCACATCATTCTTCTAATGATATGACCTTGTTATTAATTACATCCAATGTCCATGATAATCTATTAATCAACAAGCTAGTTTAACAAGAGTCTTACTAGGGACTCTTTGTTGTGACCTCAGGTCAATAAAGACCCTTGGTCCCAATGATTTACATACTAGTCCCTAGATCAATAGCTAGCCCTCACAGTCGATGAATATCATGTAAAACACAATGTCATTATTACACGAGGAAACGAGAGTATGAAATTATTACAATTTCGCTTAGCATAAAGCTACCTCAAATAATAGCGGAAACATAAACATCAACGCCCTAGGATTGTTGAGTGTAGACTCGCGATCCCTACGCACCTTTCAATCTTTGGATTCTGCACATAATACGTGCAGCCAACAAGTTGGGTCAATACTTTGAATGTATTGGCAAATTACACCAAGGAAAGAAAAGACTAACACTATATTTAGGCTGTGGAGTTCATTTGCATAAAGCTAGTTTTCTCTAAGTATGGAGAAAGGAGAGAGAGAGTTTTCCTACTTTGTAAACATTTACTTAAGTAATATAGGGTCGAATGGCACATGAGGATATTACTCACCAAGTGTCCAAACAACCTAACACTTGGATATTACTCACCAAGTCCCCAAAATCACACCCAATAGCGATATGACTCATGCCATGGGGTTTTAGAAAACTTTAAGTTTTTGGAAGAGAGAGAGAGAGAGAGGAAGATCCTTCAGAGGCTTCGTCCTTTAGATGCTCAAGTGTTCTTTTCCGTGAACTCGGCCGATTGATCATATTGCAATACTCTCAAGAGTTTGTGCACTTTACCCACAATCCACGATCAAGTCCCTTTTTAGACAAGACCATGGTGAGTCTTTCCCTTAGTAGCCCCTCTACCAGCTGGATCCAACTGTGCCAAGAACCTCCAAATGTTGGTTCCCTGGTGAGGTTTCCCACTAAGTACTAGGCTAAGACAGAGCCCATATGTATTGTGGTTGCACTTGGAAGCTTCTGAATTCCGAAACATGGCAGACTTCTTTGATTCCTAGGCGGCCGTCCTCCACCAAATTCCACTCGTTGACCCGACAACCATTCCGCCCAGAAAAAAACTTAGTTTTATTTTGAAGTGGATTTGAGAAGAAAAGATCGCTCAAGAGAGCCTTTATACTTAGAAAATTCCTTGTCTTTCGAACCCCCAACGGTACTTTATATATATAGCATAGCAAGGACTTAACAAAAATAGGGGTAACCTATTAGGAGGGGAAAATCCTACGTATAGAGTTACTCATGGCATACTACAAAATCATCGCACTTGCAAAATAATACTAACAAAAAAATTTACTAGAACATCCTACACATGCATACTACATAATTTGGAGATCACATGCATAGAATCAAAACTAGGAAAAAAATATGAGCAAGTGGTGTAACTTGACTTGATCCGAGCAGCAATCTATACAACAATACTCCTCGGCGCACTCCGAACAATCTAACAAAACAAGGCATAGATCTGATCACATGGTGCACAAAACAGTGGCACAAAGTAGTATGCATGCATGCAATCATGGTAATATGCAAGAATGAGTTCCAAAATCGACCAAGATACTAATAATAGGATGGTGTTGTGTTGGGGATGTTATTAGTATTAATTTGCCACATATTGTAAGCAATTTGGATTAATACTTTATTTTATATGCGCATAAGAAGATCCAAACTTCAAATCTGCCACGAAAAAGATCTAAAGATCCTAAGCAAGGTTTTATAATTTTAGATAGTATACATCGTAAAAATAAATCCAACGCAACAAGAATCAACTAAAACGGAGTTTTAATTATTTTTCTATGAATTAAAAACTCCAAACTAGTGTTTTAAATCTACAGAAATAATACTACCGTAAACTTTCAAATTTACTTTGGATTTGTGTTCTACACAATTTTAGCAATCCAACGGTATATTATATGTAATTTTTGGCCAAGTGATCGAATTACTACGAATTTCGCAAGGTTAACAATAATCTGGCTATTTTAAATCTAACCCTAACGGATCCGCGACAAGTGGC
This sequence comes from Avena atlantica, assembly GCA_910589765.1. Taxonomy (NCBI): domain Eukaryota; kingdom Viridiplantae; phylum Streptophyta; class Magnoliopsida; order Poales; family Poaceae; genus Avena; species Avena atlantica. The sequence continues at coordinate 377,181,711 of OU342734.1, read as the reverse complement.
GGCCGTTGATTGGTCGATCTAATCTGACACGGCACGCTGACGCGAGACGTGCCACGCGGCGCAACGCGATCTGGTGACGGTGAAAGTCGATGATCCGATGACCCCCGGCGATGATGGGTGTGATGGCGGTGTTCCTCTCCTTCCCACGATCTCCCCTGCATGCTCGGAGTCGTCCTTCTCTTCCCACTCTGGAGGCAATGCTTCGCTGATCTCCGCGAGCTCCAGCGAAGCTTCGGCGAGAAATTAGAGGCGGTTCTCTGCAATTCGAACGGAGGAAGATGCACGATGAGAATTAGTGGTTCGAGAGGAAGAGGTCTAGAGGGAAGAAGGGGCAAGGGGCGACGGAGACTGTGCTCAAACCGTGAACTCCCGAGCTTCGGCGGTGACAATGGAGTTGAAAAATCGGTAGAGATTCGGTGTGTTTTCGCTAGGGTTTTCGAGGGGAAACGAGGAGAGGGGTCGGGGCTTTTATAAGCCAGAGGCTTGGAGAAGGGGGCGGCCGAATTCGGTTGGAATCGGGGCTTATCCGTGCGTCGTTTGTGGTAGGGGAGGTCGAGTTCATCGCGGACTCCACGAGGAAGACGACCGGTGGGCCCGGACGGTCAGCGGGTGCGGGGCGGGTTGCGCTCGGGCGCTGGCGGGTTGTGCGCGGGTACTGACGGGCTGTGCGCGGGTGCTGGCGGGCTGCGTGCTGCGACCCAGCTAGGGTTAGGCGGCGCGCGCGCGAACAGGGGTTTGCACGGCCGGCCCAGTTAGAATACGTTAGCTAGATTTTTTTATTCTTTTAATATTTTCTGGTTTACCTTTTCTTTATTAACTTTTGCATAACAAGTTTAAATTTAATGAAACCAGTTTCTAAATTTTTGTAAAAAGGAGGAGATCAACATGGGGTCATAGAGTAAACTTTTTTGCATAGCCTTTTGAGGATTGGGTTTAAATAACCTCCTCATGTCCTTATAGGAATATAAGAGAAAAATAGTTTAGGTTTAGGGAGAGGGGTTTTAATGCAATTAAAATTGTGAGATGCCATGATGCAAAGATATGATGCATTCTTCTAGTAACATCTTAATACAAAAATTGAGATGTTACAAACCTACCCCCCTTAAGAAGAATCTCGTCCCCGAGATTCAGGTTGGCTAGCAAATAGGTGTGGGTGTTCCGTCTTCAAGTCTTCTTCACGTCCCCACGTGGCTTCTTCCTAGGAATGGTGGTTCCATTGAACTTTGCAGAATCTGATAGTCTTGGTACGGGTAATCCTTTCGTCTGTTTCTAATATTTTGATGGGTTTTTCCTCATAAGTAAGATAATTTTCCAATTGAACCTCATCCAGGGGAACTGTATCTCTTAGCGGTGTTTCGGCCATTTCCGGGTGGCACTTCTTTAGTTGTGACACATGAAACACATCATGAACAGTCAGTCCTTCCAGTAAATCCAACTGATAAGCAACTTCTCCTCTACGGGATAGAACCTTATATGGCCCTATGAATCGTGGGGGCTAACTTACTCTTGATTCCAAACATCTTAACACCTCGTAGTGGTTAGACTTGGAGGTACGCACGGTCCCCTATTTTATAAGTGACATCCCTGCGTTTGGAATCAGCATAGCTCTTTTGTCGGGATTGGGGTATCTTTAGCCTATCTTGAATCCGCCGTACCTTTTCCTCAGCATCCTTGATCAACTCAGGTCCAAACAGACTACACTCTCCAACTCCACTCCATAACAGAGGAGTCCTACATTTCCTGCCATATAGAACGTCAAACGGGGCCATCCTGATCTTGCTTGGTAACCGTTGTTATACGAGAACTCCGCATACGGCAAGTTGTCATCCCAACTAGACCCATAGTCTAGCACGCAAGCTCTCAACATATCCTCCATAATCTGGTTAACCCTTTCCGTTTGGCCATCTGTTTGAGGGTGGAAAGCAGTACTGAATTCTAGTCTAGTTCCGAGAGACTCATGTAGTTGTCGCCAAAACTTTGAGGTGATGGGTGCCTCTATCTGACACAATCCCTTTGGGGACACCATGCAGACTTACAATTCTTGACATATATATCTTGTCGAGCTTAGCACTTGTATATGTGGTCTTTACGGGGATAAAGTGAGCCACTTTGGTAAAGTGGTCCACCACTACCTAGATAGAATCAAATCCTGAATGAGTCCGGGGCAATCCCGTGATAAAGTCCATGCCTACCTTGTCCCACTTCCAGTCGGGTATAGCTAGTGGTTGCAGCAATCCTTCCGGTTTCCGATGCCCGGCCTTAACTCTATTGCACACGTCACATAGGGAAATATACTCAGCAATTCCCTTTTCAAATTGTTCCACCAGAATCTATCCTTCACATCCATGTACATTTTTCTGTTACCCGGATGAATTGAATATGGTGAATCGTGAGCCTCTTGAAAAATCAACTTCCTGATATCGGGATCATTGGGAACGCACAAACACTTCCATACCAAAGGGTTCCTTGTTCATCCAGACAAAAACCTTTCGCTTTCCCTTTTCTTATTTTGGCTCTTATTTCCTCCAACTCTTTGTCTCCCTTTTGTGCTTCTTTGATTCTCTCTTGAAGTGTAGACACTATTTCCATAGTTGCTATGTGCCCTTCCGGTACTATTTCCAGTCTGATATCTTTAAATTGCTTGCATAAATCCTTTGGAAGTTCCCCCACGGTAAGTCCATTCACATAAACTTTACGACTTAAGGCATCGGCTACTACATTAGCCTTTCTGGGGTGGTACTGTAAATCCAAATCATAATCCTTAATGAGTTCAAGCCATCTTCTTTGCCTCATATTTAACTCCTTTTGGGTGAAAATGTACTTCAAACTCTTATGATCTATGAACACATCACAATGTTCGCCCATGAGGTAGTGTCTCCATACCTTGAGTGCATGTACCACAGATGCAAGTTCCAAATCATGTGTGGGGTAGTTGTGTTCGTGGTTCTTAAGTTGTCGAGAGGCATAGGATACTACCTTCCCATCTTGCTGATGGCTTGCACAACTTATGTGAGCCTGTTGGGAACCCCAAGAGAAGGGTGTGAAGCAGTACATCAGCAAGTTTTCCCTCAGTAAGGAACCGAGGTTATCGAACTAGTAGGAGGAAGGAAACGTCACACAGGTGTTGCAAGCAACGTGGAGACCTGCACAACACAAACTCAATACTTTGCCCCAACGAATCAGTGAGGCTGTCAAGCTCACCGGTTTGCTGTAACAAAGGATTAAACGTATGGTGTGGAAAGTAATGGTTTGTAGCAAGTAAACAAGTAACAGTGGAAGATGTATCAATGGTAAAGATTGGACCATGGTCCATAGTTCACTAGATGTGCTCTCCTTAGATAAACAACATGACATGAAGGGTAAACAAATTACAGCATGGCAATTGACAGAAACCGAGCAAGGCATAACAATGCAATTACTAGTCAGAAAGATCCGATGAGATTCGATTGGGCAATACAACAAGATACATAGACCACCATCCAACTACATCTATGACTAGAAGTCCACCTTCAGGTTATCATCCGAACCCCATCCAGTATTATGTTGCAAGCAACAGACAACTGTTTTAAGCAAAATGTGTAAGGTAAACAGTCCACATGTTCCATGAACAAGAGACCATTGTTTTCTCCCTAGTGGAAACATCACATCTACAACCGAAAATATTTCTGTCACTTCCCTTGGAAACTAGAGGCATGAACCCACTATCGAGCATAAATACCCCCTCTTGTAGTCACTAGCAACTACTTGGCCAAGATAGCTACTAACAACGGAGAGCATGCAAGATCACAAACAACATAGACATATAAAATCATAAAGACAAAACCATTAATCAAACCAACATAATAATCTCAATATCCATCGGATCCCCGCAAACAAAACATGCATGATTACAAATAGATTAGATTTTGATCATGAGCGGAGCTCACAAGATCTATACATGAAAGAACAAAGGAGGAGATACAACCATCTAGTTACTACATGGACCCATAGTCCAAGGTGGAACTACTCACGCATAATACCGGAGAGAAGGCCTCCGGGATGATCTCCCCTCCGGCAGGGTGACGGGAAGAACTTCAGATCCCCCTGATCTAGGGACGATGGTGGCAGCGGCTACAAACGGTTTCATGGAGATTTGATCGGGTGCTTAGGGTTTCTGCATCGAGGGCTTCTTATAGGCGAAGGGGGAGGCCGAGGCGGCCGACAGAGGGGGCAAACCCTACCCAGGCGCGGGGTAGGGCCCACCCGCGCCTAGGGGGGTTTAGCCGCCCTGGCACGCCTCCTCGTCTCCCCTATGGACTTCTTGTTCCCCATGGAAAGTAATTGACTTTAACGATTCTCCCGTCCAATTCCGAGAATATTTCTTTACTAACTTTTCTGAAACCAAAAACAGCAGAAAACAGGCATCTGGCACTATTGCAACTTGTTAGTAGGTTAGTACCAGAAAACATATAAAAAGCACCTCAAAGTGTAGACAAGCAAAGCAAAGTAGATATTAAACAAGCATAGAGCATCAAAAATTATAGATACGTTTCCGACGTATCAACATCCCCAAGCTTAACTCCTGCTCATCCTCGAGTAGGTAAGTGATAAAAAGAATAATTTTTGAGGTGACATGCACCCTCACAATAAAGATCCAGCCATTTGCAAGCATTAAAAGCTGGGATCAAAGAACTCTAAACATGTATATGAAAGATGGAGTTATAAAAATAGGACATAGTAACTATGCATGCAACATGACAAGCTACAAACAAAGATCATGAATAACATGCGTTGAAAAACGTTTGTTTGTTTCACATACAAAAAACATAGCATAATGTCAATCAACTTGTCCCTCATAGAGTAGCAAATAGATGCATAGGACACCTTCAAAGTTCACAAGGGTCACTAGAAACAAATAGCACAAGAACAAGTAATATCACAATATGCATCAATTAATAAGCTTTGGAACACTGCACACAGAATGATAACTATGCTCTCTTAATGGTGCCTAAAGGTAGAAGTGAAGGGTTTCGCAGCATAGTAAATCAAAAAAATTCTACGGATGCGAACGGGAAAGCCAAGATCTAATCTAGGAGATGCAAACAACGAGGGTTATTAGATGAGATCTTCATACCCTTGAAGATTCGCACAGCGGAACGTTCGTCGAAACGTGGGTGATGTAGTCGTACTCGCTTCTCCTCCTCGCGATCCGATCCGATCTAAACACCGCAAGTGGCGATGCCTCCGAGAGATGCACACGTGCGGCACCTCGACGTCTACTCCTTCCTCGGTCTAGCAAGTATGGTGGAGAGACGGATTGGATCTACAACGCGACGGCGCGGTGCAAGTGGTGGAGAGTTTCTACAGCAGGGCTTCGCCTACGTGCAGTCGGGAGGGAGAGAGAGAGGAGGGCAGCAGGGCAGCTAGGGTTGTGGAGGAGGTGTGGGGGGAGGGTGTGCCCCAGCCCTCTATATATAGAGGGGTGGGCCAGCCCTAGCCCCTCCCCCAAGCCCTAGGCCGGCGGCCAAGGAGGGAGGAGTGGGGGGCAAGTTTCCCCCCTTCTAGAAGCTTTCCTAGGGTTTGCCCTAGGTCTGGCCGGCTGGGCCCTATGGGGCCTTGTGCCCCTGGCCCAATGCGGCCAGGGCACTCCCTCATAGGCCCATGCCCCCTCCCGGCAGGTGGGGCCACGTTGGTTCCCCTCCGGAAGGTTCTAGAAGCTTCCGGTACAATACCGATTAACCTGAAACAATTCCGAACTCCAAAAACTGCATTGCCCTATATGAATCTTATTCTCCGGACCATTCCGGAACCTCTCGTGATGTCCCGGATCCCATCCGACACTCCGAACAAAAACTCATAAACCGATTATCCAATCTATCCTAGCGTCGAGACACGTTAAGTGTGTGACCCTTCTGGTTCGAGAACATGTAGACATGATCTTATATCAATAATCAACAGCGGGGTCTGGAAACCCATATTGACTCCCACACATTCATCGATGATCATATCGGATGAACCACGATGCCAGGATTCAATCAATCCCATATATATATATATATATATATTCCCTTCGTCTCGCGATATTTTACTTGCCCGATATTTGATCGTCGGTACCGTCATACCTAGTTCAATCTCGTTCACAGCAAGTACTTTACTCGTTCTGTAATCAGATATCACTTTGTGATTAACTCCTTAACCACATGCTTGCAAGCGGTGTTGATATCGATTACTGAGTGGGCCCGAAGTATATCTCTCCGACTTGGGAGGGACAAATCCCATCTCGATACATACAACCCAACAGGTACTTTCCGATCACCTCAGAGACACCTTTATGATCACCCTCTCATAGGATGACGTTTGATGACCTCAAAGCTTTCTTCCGATACCATGGAGTTATAGTATCTCATGGTCTAAGGAATACAATATTTGACATAAGAAAAGCTTCGCAAAGATGAACACGATGACACGATGTAATTGCTCCGCTTAGTTTGGGTCTGTCCATCATATCATTCTCCCAATGATATGATCCCATTATTAATCGACAACTCATGTCCATGGTTAGGATACCTTAACCATCATTAATCAATGAGCTAGTCCATAGAGGCATACTAGGGACACGGTGTTGTTCATAAAACACACAAATATTAATGTTTCCGCTTAATACAATTCTAGCATGGAATATAAACTTTATCATGAACAAGAATTATAATAATAACATCTTTATTATTGCCTCTAGGGCATAATTCCAACAGTCTCCCACTTGCACTAGAGTCAATAATCTAGTTTACATTTGGCAACAATCTCACACCCATGGCACTAAGGTGCTGATCATGTTTTACACGTGGAAGAGGTTTAGTCAATGGATCTGCGACATTCATATCTGTATGTACTTTGCTAATCTTTAGATCTCCATCTGCTATATAATATCGGATTATATGAAACTTGCGGTTGATATGCTTGGTATTTGGATGATATCTTGGTTCCTTAGCGAGTGCTATGGCGCCAGTGTTGTCACACAATATCTCCAGTGGGTCCAATGCACTTGGAACCACGCCAAGCTCAGTGATGAAGTTCCTGATCCAAACTCCTTCACTTGACGCTTCTGCAGCAGCCATGTATTCCGCTTCTACTGTAGATCCCGCGATCACGCTTTGCTTGCAGCTTCTCCAGCTCACAGCTCCTCCATTCAAAATATAAACGTATCCTGTCTGAGATTTAGAATCATCCTTGTCGGTGTCGAAACTAGCGTCGATGTAACCCTTTACGACGAGTTGTTCATCACCTCCATAGACTAAGAACATTTCTTTTAGTCCTATTTAGGTACTTTAGGATGTTCTTCACGGCTATCCAGTGTTCCACTCCTAGATCACTTTGGTATCTGCTCGTCAAACTAAGAGCATTGGGCACATTCGGTCTAGTACACAACATGGCATACATGATAGAACCTATGGCCGAGGCATAAGGCACTTTGCTCATAGCTTCTCTATCATTTACCGTAGCTGGACACTGAGCCTTGCTCAATATCTTACCTGACAACATAGGCACTGAACCTTTCTTTGCCTTATCCATTCTGAACCTTTTCAGAACTTTGTCTGGGTATGTACTCTGACTTAAAGCTATCAGGCGTCTTTGTCTATCTCTATAGATTTTGATGCCCAATATATAAGCAGCTTCACCCAGGTCTTTCATTGAAAAACACTTGTTCAAATAACTCTTCACATCGTTAAGCATGTTAATGTCATTTCCAATAATCAATATGTCATCCACATATAGTACCAGAAATGTCACTGAGCTCCCACTCACTTTCTTGTAGATACAAGCTTCGTAGAAATTTGGAACAAATCCAAAGCTCTTGATCACTTGATCAAAACGAAGGTTCCAACTCCGAGATGCTTGCTTCAGTCCATAAATGGAACGCTGAAGTTTGCACACTTTATCAACATCCTTAGGATCGACAAAACCTTCGGGTTGCATCATATACAACTCTTCATCAATGTTTCCATTGAGGAACGCAGTCTTGACATCCATCTGCCATATTTCATAATCATGAAACGCAATAATTGCTAATAAAATCCGAATGGACTTAAACATCGCTACGGGAGAGAAAGTCTCCTCGTAGTCAACACCTTGAACTTGTCGAAAACCTTTCGCGACAAGCCGTGCTTTATAGACGGTAACATTACCATCCGCGTTCGTTTTCTTCTTGAAAATCCATTTGCACTCAACGGCCTTTCGGTCGCTAGGAGGGTCCACCAAAGTCCATACTTGGTTTTCGCTCATGGATCCGAATTCGGATTTCATGGCCTCTAGCCATTTCTCAGAGTCTGGGCTCATCATCGCTTCCTCGTTCACTGTCTTCTACCAACAAGACAGTCAAGACAGGGTTGTCGTACCACTCAGGAGGGGAACGCGACCTTCTCGACCTGCGACGTTTGGTAACAACATCGTCCGAAGCTTCATGATCCTTATCATTAGCTTCCTCTATTGTTGGTGCAGGTGGCACTGGAACAATTTCAGGTGTTGTGCTACTCTCCAATTCAAGAGAAGGTTCAATAACCTCGTCTAGCTCTACTTTCCTCCCACTCACTTCTTTCGAGAGAAACTCCTTCTCAAGAAAGGAACCGTTCTTTGTGACAAACACTTTGCCTTAGGTTCTGTGATAGAAGGTATACCCAATAGTTTCCTTAGGGTATCCTATGAAGACGCATTTCTCTGCTTTGGGTTCGAGCTTGTCCGGCATCAACTTCTTGATGTAAGCTTCGCATCCCCAAACTTTAAGAAACGACAACTTAGGTTTAGCACCAAACCACAGTTCATACGGTGTCGTCTCAACGGATTTAGATGGTGCCCTATTTAAAGTGAATGCAGCGGTTTCTAATGCATAGCCCCAAAATGATAACGGCAAATCAGTAAGAGACATCATTGATCGGACCATATCCAATAGGGTTCGATTCTGGCGTTCATACACACCAATGCGCTGTGGTGTTCCGGGTGGCGTGAGTTGCGAAATGATTCCGCTTGCTTTAAGATGCGTGAGAAAATCATAACTTAAATATTCACCTCCACGATCGGATCGTAGAAACTTAATTTTTCTGTTACGATGGTTCTCCACTTCATTCTGAAATTCCTTGAACTTTTCAAATGTTTCAGATTTATGTTTCATTAAATAGATATACCCATATCTACTTAAGTCATCAGTAAAAGTGAGAAAATAGCGATATCCACCACGCGTCGAAACACTCATCGGTCCGCATACATCGGTATGTATGATTTCCAACAAGTCCGTTGCTCGCTCCATCATTCCGGAGAACGGGGTTTTGATCATCTTGCCCATGAGGCATGGTTCACATGTGTCAAATGATTCAAAATCAAGAGACTCCAAAAGTCCATCAGAATGGAGTTTCTTCATGCGCTTTACACCAATATGACCTAGACGACAGTGCCACAAATAAGTAGTATTATCACTATCTACTTTGCATCTCTTAGCCTCAATGTTATGGATGTGTGTTTCATCCCTTTCGAGATTCAGAAGAAATAAACCATTCACAGCAGGTGCATGACCATAAAAGATGTTACTCATATAAATAGAACAACCATTATTCTCCGATTTAAATGAATAACCGTCTTGCAATAAACACGATCCAGAAATAATGTTCATGCTCAACGCAGGCACATAATAACATTTATTGAGGTTTAAAACTAATCCCGAAGGTAAAACTAAGGAGAGCGTGCCGACGGCCATCACATCAACTCTTGATCCGTTGCCAACGCGCATCGTCACCTCATCCCTCGCAAGCCGCCGTCTATTCCGTAGCTCCTGTTTTGAGTTACAAATATTAGCAACTGAACCAGTATCAAATACCCAGGCACTACAACGAGGGCTAGTAAGGAAAACATCAATAACATGTATATCAAATATACCTTTGATGGTGCCAGCCTTCTTGTCTGCTAAGTACTTCGGACAGTCGCGGTTCTAGTGACCCTTGTCCTTGCAATAGAAGCACTTAGTGTCCGGCTTAGGTCCAGGCTTGAGCTTCTTCTCAGCAGGGGCAACGCGCTTGCCGCCGCCTTTCTTGAAGGGCTTCTTTGCACCCTTACCTTTCTTGAAGGTGGGGGGCTTGTTGACCATCAACACATGATTATCCTTTTTGATGTCCACTTCTGCAGCCTTCAACTTTGCGAAGAGCTCGGTGATCGTATCAGTGGAACTAATCCGATTATGAGTCACTACAAAACTTTTGTAGCTGGGAGGGAGTGATTGCAGAACCCTGTCAATCTTGAGCTCCTCTGGAATCGTGCATTCCAGTTGCTCAAGGCGTTGAGTGTAGCGTGACATCTTTATGGCGTGCTCACTAACGGAACTCCCTTCCTCCATCTTGCAGTTAAATAATTTCTCAGAGATCTCATATCTCTCAGAACGGGCCTGAGTCTGAAACATGGTTTTCAGCTCCTCAAGAATCTCAAAGGGCCCGGGATAGTCTTCAAAACGATTTTGAAGGTCCGATTCCATAGCAAACAACATGGTGCTCTTAATCACACCATAATCATCTTTGCGCGACTGATAGACAGCTTTCTCATCAGCCGGCGCATCCACAGCAGGGGCGTCACCTAACGCATTCTCAAGGACATAGTCCTTTTGACCGCCAGAGAGAATGATTCTCAGATTGCGGAACCAGTTGGTGAAGTTCCATTGTTTCTAAGCTTTTCCTTCTCAGCAAAAACGTTGAAGTTGAAGTTGGACTTAGCCATTTCATCTACAATGTTTGCAAGTACAAATTAGACTATGTTCATAATAACTAGTTCAACTTTAATCAAATTACTAGATGAACTCCCACTAAATTCAACATCCCTCAAGTTGTTTAGTGACCATGATCCAAATTCACCACACCTAATCCGATCTTCACGAGAAGAGATGTGGTTTCAATGGTGGACAACAAGTGTCGATCATATCATTCATATGACTCATGCTTAACCTTTCGGTTCATGTGTTCTGAGGCCATGTCTGTACATGCTAGGCTCGTCAAGTCAAACCCAAGTATTTCCGCGTGTGCAAAACTGGCTTGCACCCGTTGTATGTGAACGTAGAGTCTATAGCACCCGATCATCACGTGATGCTTGGACACGACGAACTTTCGCAATGGTACATACATGGGGAGAACACAGTTTTATCTTGATATTTAAGTGAGGAATCATCTTATAATGCTACCGTCGCGATCTAAGCATAATAAGATACATAAAAGGATAAACATCACATGCATATAACTTTATGTGACATGGTATAGCCAATCTTCGCGCAATGATCTCCATCTTGTGCGTGCTGGCATGATCTCCATCACTCCACCATGATTGCCTCCACCACGAATAGCAACTACAACTATTGCTAACTACTTAGCGATGAAGTGAAACTATTACATGGCGTATAAGAAGTTGACACACGTGTCATACACAATTATAAAGACAACCATATGGCTCCTGCTGGTTGTGTACTCATCGACATGCAAGTCGTGAAACATTACAAAACATGATCATTGCATACACCATACACATCACATATTGGGCCATACCATATCACAGAAAACACTTCCTGCAAAAACAAGTTAGACGCCTCTACTTTGTTGTTGCATGTTTTACGTGGCTTATGGGAGTAGCAAGCTAAGAACGATTCTTACCTACGGAAAGCCACAACGGTGATATTATGGTTGCCAAACTCCGGTGTAAATCCCATGACAACTATACTGAGAGAAACAGGCATCCACCAGCCACATGTGTGGAACAAGCCACACGTCAAGTGCGGAGCCGGTCTCGCGAACGACGTCGCGTAAAGTTGGCCTGGACCCCCGCTTCAATCTCACTATCCCGCGTCATAAGAAGAACACAAACAAGAGGCTTGCAACAGAAAACATCAACATCCACAACAACCATGTTGCGTTCTACTCGTGAAACACATCTACGCATAGATCTAGCTCTGATACCACTGAAGGGTTTCGCAACATAGTAAATCAAAAAAATTCTACGGATGCGAACGAGAAAGCTAAGATCTAATCTAGGAGATGCAAACAACAAGGGGGATTAGATGAGATCTTCATACCCTTGAAGATTCGCACAGCGGAACGTTCGTCGAAACGTGGGTGATGTAGTCGTACTCGCTTCTCCTCCTCGCGATCCGATCCGATCTAAACACTGCAAGTGGCGATGCCTCCGAGAGATGCACACGTGCGGCACCTCGACGTCTCCTCCTTCCTCGATCTAGCAAGTATGGTGGAGAGACGGATTGGATCTACAACGCGACGACGCGGTTCAAGTGGTGGAGAGTTTCTACAACAGGGCTTCGCCTACGTGCAGTCGGGAGGGAGAGAGAGAGGAGGGCAGCAGGGCGGCTAGGGTTGTGGAGGAGGTGTGGGGGGAGGGTGCGCCCCAGCCCTCTATATATAGAGGGGTGGGCTCCAGCCCTAGCCCCTACCCCAAGCCCTAGGCCGGCGGCCAAGGAGGGAGGAGTGGGGGGCAAGTTTCCCCCCTTCTAGAAGCTTTCCTAGGGTTTGCCCTAGGTCTGGCCGGCTGGTGAAATGGATCGTATGGGCACCTAGAGGGGGGGTGAATAGGTGCTAACCAATTTTTAATACTTTTTCAATTTTAGGCTTGACACAAAGTAAATTCTCTAGATATGCAACTACGAGAATTTCCCTATATGTAACCCTAACTACTAAGCACGTAAAAGAGGAGCGAGGAAACCGTAGTGGAGCACGCGGAGACACAGGGATTTGTTTTCCCGCAGTTCCTTCCTTGTTAAGGGAAGTACATCTGCGTTGGAGGGGTGGGCGGTTCTAAGACCACCACGCCACAATAGGCCTCACCCTATTCTCCGATGGATCTCGCCACGAGAGGCCTGATCCACCTTCTCCACTATTGGATCCCTTCGAGGCGGGAACCGGTGCCTTTTACAACACTATCGGGGCACACACCCACAACCGAATTGGGGGCTCCCGAGATGACAACAAGATGCCACAAGAACAAGGTTTATCAATATAAACAAAAACGAGGATCTAGATATTTGCAAGAAATACTAGATCGGAGGTTCTCCAAATGAATGGAGAGGAGATGAAGCGCTTGATTGCTGATGATGAAGATCGAGTTCTCGTCCTTCGATTCCCCAAGGGATGGGGCCTTTGGGTGGATCTAGGTGGAGCACTCTTAGATGAAGCTTTCAGATCTGATCTGGTCTTTTTCGAGATGAATCAAGAGTTCTGGCAGGAGGGGGATGGCTGGCTTAAATACCCCCTCCTCATATCTGGCCGTTGCACAACTTTGGGGGCGGATTATCCGCCCCCCACTTGGGGCGGATTATCCGCCCCCCTGGGAAAACTCCGCCCCAGGGGCGGATTCTCCGGGGGAAACTCCGCCCTCTCTCTGGGGCTTGCGCCTTGGTGAAGCTTGGTGAAGTTCTTGGGGGGCGGATTATCCGGCCCCCCTGAGGGGCGGATTATCCGGCCTAGCCGGAAAGTCCGGCCAAAACTCCGCCCCCTCTCTGGGGCTTGCGCCTGCTTGGGCAAAGGGAGGGGCGGATTATCCGCCCCTGGTGGGGCCGGATTATCCGCCCCCAAAGGCAGAGTCATTTTCCCTTTATTCTCAAATAGAGCTGCAACACTTCAACACACATTAAATGATCCTTGGTATTGTTATCTAACACACAAAACACTAGGGATTAAGAAATGTACTTTCAATCTCCCCCTTTTTGGTGTTAGATGACAATACTAGGATTTTCAATAAAACCGGCAAATGCCACCTTAAATAATGAAAGACGCTCCCCCTAGATGTGTGCATATTTAAGATTTGCATTTGAATACAAATACACACACTAGGGAGAACACTACTTTAAGGTTTGGGAAAAAAATGTCATACCACCGGAATGAGAATATAGCCAAGGCATACATAGATAATCCCATGAATCCATATGCCATCAAATATGCTCCATAATTCCAGAATTCCATGGGATCCATGATAGATAAGTCCAGAATTCCATGAATACCAAACATAGTACCAAACTGTGGAGTACGACATAGTCTTACATAAACAACCACAAATAGCAACTGAGTTCACCCTAGAAAAAGGACACAAGCAAGCAAATAAAAACGACTAAAATCGAAAAGCTTGTGCCTAACCCTTGCAAATCCACGAGACCTAATAGAACTACTTCTCCCCCTTTGGCATCGAAACGCCAAAAAGGAAGAAGAGCGATGCTAACGCCCCTGGACACCCAGAATTCACACCCAAATTTGCAAGAATCAAATCAATAAAAAGCCAAATTGGAGTGCGTTTTCCAGGAGGTAAGCAGGAAAAACCAACAGAACCCATGTAAAACCAACTCTTCTCAAGGAAGAGGGCGGTGGCCGAAGCCACCATGTTGGAGCGCATGGCATGACACCGCGAAGATGTATCTTGAATTCAAAACCAATGCTCATCGATGACCCACATATCACAAAATGATATTAAGGGAAATGATTTGACTTGCTTTCGGCATTATGGGGGGAGGGTTGGCCCAATCAATTAGGACCACACTCCCCCTATGTCTATGCCCGCATCTAAACCAAATACATGAATAAGCGCAAGTGAGTGTGCAAGGGTAGTCAAGCCAAGCTCCTTGAATCTATGATATTTAGCTCATTCCTCAAATAACAAAATCTTGCTTCATCAAGAGGCTTCGTGAAAATATCAGCAAGTTGGTTCTTCGTGCTCACAAAGGATAGAGCAATATCTCCACGAGCAACATGATCCCGAATAAAGTGGTTGCGAATCTCTATATGTTTTGTTCTTGTATGCTGCACGGTATTGTAAGAAATTTTGATAGCACTTTCATTGTCGCATAAAAGAGGCACTTTGTCACAATTGACACCATATTCCTTTAAAGTTTGCCTCATCCATAACAATTGAGTACACACACTTGCAGCAGCAACATATTCAGCTTCAGCGGTTGAGAGTGAAATACAATTCTGTTTCTTTGATGACCAACACACTAAAGACCTGCCCAAGAATTGGCATGCACCAGAGGTTGATTTCCTATCATCTTTGTCACCAGCCCAGTCTGAATCAGTGTAACCACATAGAGAGAAACTTGAACCCTTGGGATACCATAACCCAAAATTTGGGGAATGAACCAAATATCGGAAGATTCGCTTGACTGCCACTGACTGGCTTTCTTTAGGAGCGGCTTGGTACCTTGCACACACTCCTACACTTAACACAATATCGGGCCTAGATGCGCAAAGGTAAAGGAGAGAGACGATCATGGATCGATATACCTTTTGATCCACGTCTTTACCCTTGGGATTGAGTTCAAGATGACACTTTGTTTGCATAGGGGTAGCAACGCCATTGAGATCCGTCATCTTGAACCTTTTGAGCATGTCTTGGATGTACTTATCTTGATTAATAAAGGTTCCCTCTCTAAGTTGTTTGATCTCAAACCCAAGAAAGAACCTGAGCTCACCCATCATGGACATCTCAAACCTGTCAGTCATAGCTTCGAAAATTCATCGTTAAAAGCTTGGTTAGTAGAGCCAAAAATAATCATCTACATAAAGTTGGCATACAAAAATCTCCCCATTAACCTTCTTAGTAAAAAGAGTGGGATCGATTTGCCCAACTTCGAATCCACGGTCTAGCAAAAGCTCTTTAAGGTGCTCATACCACGCACGTGGGGCTTGTTTAAGGCCATAGAGCGCCTTATCGAGTTTGTAGACATGGTTCGGAAATTTGGGGTCCTCAAACCCCGGGGGATGCTTGACGTATACTAACTCATGTAGAGGACCATTAAGGAAAGCGCTCTTAACATCCATTTGTTGTAATTTAAAATTATGATGGGCTGCATATGCAAGAAGGATACAGATGGACTCAAGGCGAGCCACATGAGCGTAGGTCTCGCCAAAATCAATTCCTTCCACTTGAGAGAATCCTTGAGCCACGAGTCGTGCTTTATTCCTCACAACAATGCCATTTTCATCCTGTTTGTTCTTGAAGATCCACTTGGTGCCGATAACATTGCGGCAATCCTTTGGTTTTTCTACGAGCTTCCAAACTTTGTTGCGTTCGAAGTTATTTAATTCTTCATGCATTGCGACAACCCAATCGGGGTCTTCAAGAGCATCAAAAACCTTCTTCGGTTCAACCATGGAAATGTGAGCTTGATGATCACAGAAGCTTGCAAGCTCTCTTCTAGTGGATACCCTTCGTCGTAGATCACCCACAACCTTGTCAAGAGTGTGACCTCTTAGTTCAAGGTTCTGATCAGCACGAGCCTTGCGACGAGCCTCAATGTCCTTATTGTTTCTAGGAGGAGTGGATTCAATAGTTGTATCCTTGTCTTGATTACTGCCCTGCCCTTGATCTTGGTCACCGTTACTGCCAGAAGATTGTTGCTGAACATTTTCTTCAGGCCCGGATAATCCGCCCCTTTGAGGGGCCGGACTATCCGGCCTGGGAGGTGAAGTACCAGAACCATCTTCCTGAGAAAGCCTGACTAGAGTTGGAGACTCAGGGCCGGATACTCCACCCCTTGGGGCCGGAGAATCCGGCCTGGGAGCTTCAGAGTTGTTGACTTCTCCTTCAGATCCTCTGGAACGAGTTGGAGTGCCAGGAGTGGATTGTCCACCCCTTGGAGGGGGCAGATAGTCCGGCCTGGGACTACCAGCTTGTCCAGGGGACAGATGGTCTTCAGCAGATTGTGGTGTTGGTGCAGGATTGTCTCCAACAGTAGGAGCTTGTTGATCTTGTGTAGATGAGGGCTCCGCATGTGTGGAGCATTGTCCTTCCCGATCCGCCACAAGGGGTTCCTCAATGGGGCAGAAAAATCCCACGCCCATTCTTCTTATGGCATATTGGGGTATTTCAACATCTGCATCACAAACATCAACTTGCCCTACAAAGGAGCCGTTATTTTCATCGAACTCCACATTACAAGATTCTACAACAATCCCAGTGAGCTTGTTGTAGACTCTATAAGTGTGGGATTCGGCACCGTAACCAACAAAAATACCTTCTAAAGCCTTGTATTCAAATTTTGACAAACGGACACCTTTAATAAGAAAGAAACACTTACACCCGAATACCCTGAAGTATGAGATGTTGGGTTTGTTACCGGTAAGTATTTCATATGGGGTCTTGTCCAAGATCTTTCGAAGGTAGAGCCGGTTTGATGAGTGACAAGAAGTGGATATGGCTTCAGCCCAAAAATTATAAGGAGACTTAAATTCAGCTAGCATAGATCTTGCCATATCCATCAAAGTCCGGTTCTTCCTCTCGGCTACACCATTTTGTTGAGGGGTGTACGCAGCGGAATATTGGTGTCTAATCCCCTCTTCGCTAAGAAACTCGTTTAAAGTGTAGTTCTTGAATTCTGAGCCGTTGTCACTTCTAATTGCCAAGATGGGAACATTGTGTTGACGTTGAACTTCATTGGCAAAGTCGATGACAGTTTGTTGAGTCTCACTTTTCAGCTTGAAAAAATATACCCATGTATATCTTGAGTAATCATCGACGATGACCAAGCAATATTTCTTCTCACCAAGACTTGCATGAGAAGGAGGACCAAATAAATCCACGTGAAGTAATTCCAAGATCCTCTTTGATGACACAATAGTCTTCCTCTTGTGGGGAGAATCATGCATTTTTCCTTCAACACAAGCCCTGCAAACACGATCTTTGGCAAAAGAGACATTGTCTTTTAGTCCAAGGATGTGGCCACCCTTTTGGAGACTTTGCAAAGTTCTCATGTTGACATGGGCTAAACGGCGATGCCATAGCCAGCTCACGTCGGCCTTTCCGAATAGACACATCGGACCCGAAGTGGTTTTCCCCGAGAAGTCCACCACATACAGGTCATTTTCGACGTATCCAACGAAAGCAACCTTTAGAGACTTGCTCCATAAGAGTACCACCAAATCATCATCGATAAAAACAGCAAAACCCATCTTGCCAAGGGCACGAACAGAAAGAAGATTGTAGCCAAGGGTCTCAACAAGCATGACGTCCACGAGAGAGATATCGTGGGCAACCACAACCTTGCCAAGACCCAATACCTGAGATTTAGACTTACCACCATAGGAGACTGTGATATTATCATGATTTGGACGCATCTCCGTGATGATATCCTTGCTTCTGGTCATATGACTAGTACAGCCACTATCCAGCACCCATTTCGACCCACCGGAAGCATAGCCCTGCAAGAAAATTACTTCTTGGTTTTAGGTACCCATTTTTCAATGGGTCCTTTCATGTTAGTAACAAGGGTCTTTGGGACCCAAATAGACCAAGCAATATATTCATCAAAAGGACCAACATAATAAGCATAAAAATCACCATAGTCATCACAAAAGAGTTCATAATTCGGATTGTGAGACCCTGCAAAATCAATATTATTAGTCTTGTCTTTTGTGACAACCTTCTCAGCAGTGCTTGTCTTTAATTGCACATTCTTGGTCTTGTTCTTCTTGGTTTTCTTCTTCTTGGACTTGGTGACATACCCAAGTCCCTCTTTACCATGATTTGACCTTTGCTTGCCAAGGACTTCATCAAGCACACCTTTGTCCTTTGTAGTGATGTCCTTGATCACTTCTTTTTCCACACTAGCATTTTTCTTGTTACTATATGTTGAGTTGGACGAGCTAGGAGTATCATATTCGGCCAATCGACTTTGAAGCTGATCATGTGACTCATTGAGAATAGAGAACTCGTTTTTCAACGCCTTGTGAGCATTGTCAAGTTTCTCCAATTCCTCGGAGAGTCTATCATGAGCAGCCCCAAAGTCAATCCTTTCCTTCTTTAACTTCTTTGCCTTGGTGACAGCATTGTCATGTTCCTTAACGAGTTTAGTCACAATTTCTTCATGTGACTCTTCCATAGACTCAAGCCTCCCTTCAAGAGAGACCCGAGCTTCTTCTTCTTCAAGAGCATTTTTTAGGGATGCAATTTCCATTGCATCCTCCCTTTCAATTCTGCCCTTTTCTTCGAGGAGTGCTTCGTTTTGGGCCAGCTGATCCATAAGAGCCTCAAAACGAACTTTGTGCTCACCTTGAAAGTTAGTATAGAAATAATCCAAAGCAATAATCTCTTCTTTAACCTTAAGACTAGCAGGATCATCCATGTCTATCATAGTCTTGGGAAAAGAAGAGTTAGAAGAAGTTACCTCGGAGCTTCTTGCCATGAGGCAAGTAGCATTCTTGTTGATGATGTTTTCGTTCAGAGAGTCGAAGAGAGATGTTGATGTAGATGTGGTGGCTATAGCAGCCACCTCTTGAGAGATATCGTCCTCATCCTCATCTTCACTCCCCGATGAATATTCTTCTTGAGCCACTAGAACAATCTTTGGTTGCTTCTTGAAAGGAGCATTATTCTTTACAAACTGTTTCTTACGTAGAGCTTTCGATTTGTCCTTGAAAATGAGTCTTCCTCCATTATCCTCTCTACTTTGATATGGACACTCAACTACGAAGTGCAACCGGTCACCACAATTAAAGCATGTTCTCAGCTTGGGACCATTTTATTTTCTTCCATAGGCTCCACTCTTGCGATCTAGTTCAGCTTTAGCCTTGGCTGGATCTTTCCAAAAGTTTCTTGCATAAAGAGCCAAGTATTGTCCGTGGATCCTTTTTATATCTTCGGGACAGTCCAGACCTTCTACCGCATATTCATCATGATCAATCACACTAGTCTTCAAAGCCATGTTGACCCCCTTTTGCATCCCCATAGCTCGAGCACGAGCATCTTTGGCATTCTTGGCAGCCACTTTGAAGGCGGCCATTTCTTGCATTACCTCATTGGATGACATGAGGTGATAGTTATACCTACCTTGGAGACTTTTCAAATCTGTGGGCTCAAATGGCATAAGAGCACTGACATACTTGCGCTTGATCCAAGCATCATCAACATGAGCTGCACCGTGGTTTCTGAAGGTTGTGGCTATTGCCTTGAGCCTCCTATACATGTCCTCGTGGTCTTCTCCATCCAGCATATAAAATCCTTCAGCTTCATTGCTCAAGGCATCATATTTATTCCTTCTCATACTTTCATTTCCGATGAAAAGCTCGGTGAGAGCATCCCAAGCTTCTTTAGCTGTGCTAAGATGCTGAATGTGTGGCATGTCTTTTTCACCCACACCAAGCTGTATCATGTGTAGAGTTGTAGCATTGAGTTGGCTATCTACCACTTCTCTTCTTGTGAGATTGTTAGGATTTCCAACATGAAGACCATTTTCGATGATCTTCCACAACTCTATGGAGGAACTGCACACATGAGATTTCATCAAAAATTGCCATTGAGAGAAAGTAGATGCTGAAAGTTTGGGTGGATCACCCCTATTATGTATATGTGGGTGAGGAATAGGCGGATCAGGGGAATACACATGAGAAACCTCATTGTATCCATCCTTACCGCTATCCTTTTTCGAGGAGGAGCTCTTGCTAGTATCATCACCTACCACTTCGTTATCTTTGGAAACAGTTTTAACCGTTTCCTTGGATTGCGGAGTGGTATCCTCAGAGTTAGATGGAGGTGATGATGCGGATGTGGAGAGACGCATTATCAATTGACGCATCTCTTCCATCTTAGCCTCCATTGAACTCACCAAGGTTGTTTCCAACGTCTTGAGATCGTTCATGGTGACTACCTCCGGAGCATCACTCCCATCTCCCTTGGAACCCATACTTCTCTTAGGCGGTTAAGCCCGAAATAAGAGCCAAGGCTCTGATACCAATTGAAATGGATCGTATGGGCACCTAGAGGGGGGTGAATAGGTGCTAACCAATTTTTAATACTTTTTTCAATTTTAGGCTTGACACAAAGTTAATTCTCTAGATATGCAACTACGAGAATTTCCCTATATGTAACCCTAACTACTAAGCACGTAAAAGAGGAGCGAGGAAACCGTAGTGGAGCACGCGGAGACACAGAGATTTGTTTTACCGCAGTTCCTTCCTTGTTAAGGGAAGTACATATGCGTTGGAGGGGTGGGCGGTTCTAAGACCACCACGCCACAATAGGCCTCACCCTATTCTCCGATGGATCTTGCCACGAGAGGCCTGATCCACCTTCTCCACTATTGGATCCCTTCGAGGCGAGAACCGGTGCCTTTTACAACACTATCGGGGGCACACCCACAACCGAATTGGGGGCTCCCGAGATGACAACAAGCTGCCACAAGAACAAGGTTTATCAATATAAACAAAAACAAGGATCTAGATATTTGCAAGAAATACTAGATCGGAGGTTCTCCAAATGAATGGAGAGGAGATGAAGCGCTTGATTGCTGATGATGAAGATCGAGTTCTCCTCCTTCGATTCCCCAAGGTATGGGGCCTTTGGGTGGATCTAGGTGGAGCACTCTTGGATATAGCTTTCATATCTGATCTGGTCTTTTTCGAGATGAATCAAGAGTTCTGGCAGGAGGGGGATGGCTAGCTTAAATACCCCCTCCCCAGATCTGGCCGTTGCACAACTTTGGGGGCGGATTATCCGCCCCCCACTTGGGGCGGATTATCCGCCCCCTGGGAAAACTCCGCCCCAGGGGCGGATTCTCCGGGGGAAACTCCGCCCCCTCTCTGGGGCTTGCGCCTTGGTGAAGCTTGGTGAAGTTCTTGGGGGGCGGATTATCCGGCCTAGCCGGAAAGTCCGGCCAAAACTCCGCCCCCTCTCTGGGGCTTGCGCCTGCTTGGGCAAAGGGAGGGGCGGATTATCCGCCCTTGGTGGGGCCGGATTATTCGCCCCCAAAGGCAGAGTCCTTTTCCCTTTATTCTCAAATAGAGCTGCAACACTTCAACACACATTAAATGATCCTTGGTATTGTTATCTAACACACAAAACACTAGCGAATAAGAAATGTACTTTCATCTGGGCCCTATGGGGCCTTGTGCCCCTGGCCCAATGCGGCCAGGGCACTCCCTCATAGGCCCATGCCCCCTCCCGGCAGGTGGGGCCACGTTGGTCCCCCTCCGGAAGGTTCTAGAAGCTTCCGGTACAATACCGATTAACCCGAAACAATTCCGAACTCCAAAAACTGCATTGCCTTATATGAATCTTATTCTCCGGACCATTCCGGAACCTCTCGTGATGTCCCGGATCCCATCCGAGACTCCGAACAAAAACTCATAAACCAATTATCCAATCTATCCTAGCGTCGAGACACGTTAAGTGTGTGACCGTTCGGGTTCGAGAACATGCAGACATGATCTTATATCAATAATCAACAGCGGGGTCTGGAAACCCATATTGACTCCCACACATTCATCGATGATCATATCGGATGAACCACGATGCCAGGATTCAAGCAATCCCATATATATATATATATATTCCCTTCGTCTCACAATATTTTACTTGCCCGAGATTTGATCGTCGGTACCGTCATACCTAGTTCAATCTCGTTCACGGCAAGTACTTTACTCGTTCCGTAATCCGATATCACTTTGTGATTAACTCCTTAACCACATGCTTGCAAGCGGTGTTGATATCGATTACCGAGTGGGCCCGAAGTATATCTCTCCGACTTGGGAGGGACAAATCCCATCTCGATACATACAACCCAACAGGTACTTTCCGATCACCTAAGAGACACCTTTATGATCACCCTCTCATAGGATGACGTTTGATGACCTCAAAGCTTTCTTCCGATACCAGGGAGTTGTAGTATCTCATGGTCTAAGGAATACAATATTTGACATAAGAAAAGCTTTGCAAAGATGAACACGATGACACAATCTAATTGCTCCGCTTAGTTTGGGTCTGTCCATCGTATCATTCTCCCAATGATATGATCTCATTATTAATCGACAACTCATGTCCATGGTTAGGAAACCTTAACCATCATTAATCAATGAGCTAGTCCATAGAGGCATACTAGGGACACGGTGTTGTTCATAAACCACACAAGTATTAAAGTTTCCGCTTAATACAATTCTAGCATGGAATATAAACTTTATCATGAACAAGAATTATAATAATAACATCTTTATTATTGCCTCTAGGGCATAATTCCAACAAGAAGGTGGAGACTCAAATAATGGTGGAAGAAAGGCCTTTTTGTAAAGGAAGCAGGGATCACAAGTTTCAAAAAGAGCTTCAAAAAATTATGGTACTTGTTAGCTTTCAGCCCTCATTGCCCCTATCATAAGCATCTTGAAGTGGTTAAGGTTAAAGTGGCAAAGGTGGAGTATATGCTTGACGAAGTATAAGTTGGCAATCTCAAGTCCCTTGAATACGAGGGACACACCTCATGCATACTCAACTTTGGGTCTAGGTAAGTTCTTGTCATTGTAAGTATTTGCATATCATTGAGAACCGCCCAACGGGGTACCCCTTGCACATGGTACAGGAGCTTTCCCATAACCAAAATGACAAGGCAAGCAGACAATGAGCATCTCAGCAATCTTTTTATTTACCATATGCATAGCTTTTTATTGAGGATGCTTAATAGATAGCTCATTATGGTGATGCTACAAGTTTCCACCATGATTAGGCATGGCTTAGGCTAGTGGCCCAGACGTCTCTCTAACATAGGATACAAACTCCATGGACTTACAAGTTCCCTCTTTATTTCACACCGGTGACATCCATAGACAAAAGAGCATGATATCAACTGAGTACAAAGTACAAGTGCAATGTTTAAAACGTTCCCGTGACAACACGATTCTGCTAATTCCAACTAATAAGTCAAAGCATATACAACAAAGTTGTCACAATGGTTCAAGTTTATTAGAGGCAAAGAATATAAAGTGTGCCATCAAGTTCGTGAGGGATTTAATCACTAAGTTTTCACATAACAAAATAGTTTTTAATTGGAAGATAGATGAAAACAAGAATATACTTGGAATGGTGTAACACACCATGCATAGGAGTTTATAGTGGACACTTTGGAATAACTTGGTTTCTTGGGAGTTGGAAGCATGAGTAGAATTTACTCATACAAGTGGAGGCTAGCAAAAGACTGGGAGCAACCAACTAAGAGAGCAATATGGCCATAATCATGCAGTGCAACAAAGCATACTAATCAAAGAAAAGAGTGGTACTACAAGTTAAGGACTAAATGATCATAGAGGATAATGGTGACATGTCATAGTCATAACATGGTCTGAGCATGTGCCAAGTCAACCCAAGTAAAGCATCAAAGGAGAATACCACAATACTATGCTTTTGCATGCTAAAACAATGTATAATCTCTTCAAGGCACATTAAGCAATCCCAATTGTTTGGAAAAAAGACATGCTACTGCAATAATTACTAAGCATAAGGTCAAAATAACACCTAGCATGTCATGCTAAAGTCTAAGTCACAGTCAATGCAAGCTCCTCTTGCACTTCAAGCAAGAACTTACTACTCCTTTCCAACACTAAGCATCTTATTTGCAAAACAACACAGCGGGAACGGGGGCCCAAACTACTTTATTCAAGCAAACTAAAAAACCTAAGCAAAGCAAACGAAAAATAAGACGCTCCAAGAACAAAACAATTGTGCATGAACCAATAAAAACGAAGTGTCTAGATAGACCTGAGCTTTTTATTGATGAAGAAGGGGATGCCTTGGGCATCCCTAAGCTTTGATGCTTGTACCTCTTGGATATTTCTTGGGGTGACACCATGGTGGCATCCCCAAGCTTGAGCGTTTGTCCATTCTTCATCTCATTGCATCATTCTATCTCTACACCTGAAATTTTTCCTTCAAACAAAACTTCACACAATCTTCATTAGCAACATTAGTGTATTCAAAAGATATTAGACCTCAGGAAAAGCTTTGGAACAGCAAGGTGTTTCACTAAAAACACAAGCTACTGTAGTAACTCCTTCAAAAAGCTCAATTCACCTAAAGAGAACTCAAAAAGGAATCAATAAGAAGCAAATGCAAATGATGGCTGAAATTTGTCAAAACAGACCAATAGGTAGAAACCGATTTTTTAGAACATCTTCTGTTGCTCAAATCAAAAAGTGTTGAACTAAAGAAAGTTATATAACATACTGGGGGATTTATTCGTAGATTTTCAGCTCAATCCGAGTTACAGAGACTCCTCACGAATTTTTTTGGTGGATGACATAAATCTGTTTCGGGACAGCAACTCCCCAAATCATACTTCCCTCTCTCATTAGAGGTCATTCTTGGCACAAAAAGCAAACAAAAAGGATAAGGATAGGTTATTACTGAAGTAATAACTTCCAAGACTCAAGAAAACTCTTGGGTTATCTCCCAACAAGTACTTTTCTTTAATGCCTTGAAGTTAGGCACAAGAAGCAAGAAGAATCAAGTATTTTCAAATGAAGAAGCATTGGCATCCATACTTGAAAAGTCCTCAACTATGAAAGGTATCTCATCCAAATGGGTTTTGTAGGATCCCTTCTCATCTCTCTTTGGTCTACTACCTTCATCAAAAATATTTTCAGGAGCAATCCAATCAAAATTATTTTCAAAGGCTTCATGCATTCCAATAAGCTTAAAGTGTATGGGTATCTTAAATTCTTCTCTAGGCTTAGTTTTATCAGAAATACCCACAACATCTACACTTGAGCCTAGCATATTGAAACGATCAAAGACCTTTTTGGCTTCCCTAGCAACATCATGGAATTCTTTTGATAAAGTTTCAAGGATAAATTCCCTCTTTTCAGCATTCTTTTCTTCTTTTAGTTTTAGGAACAAGAATTTTATGAAGGGGTTAAGGCTAACAAACCTAGCCTCCAACATATGAACTAAAGAAGCTGCAGCAATCACATAATTAGGAGCAAGCTCTGCTATAGATTTATCCTCAATATCCTCATGCTCGCTAACAGAATTAAAGAATTCTTCAATATTATCTTTCCCAATTATGGAGCCACTACCTATTGCAAGATCTTTCAGGGCGAACTTGGGGAGCAACATGGTGAGCTAGATCAAGGTGGCAACTAGAGCGAGGACTAATTTTCTTGTGTTTTTGAATAAAGCAAACAAACCAAACTAGACTAATTTTTTTGGGTTTGATGAAAAGAGGAAAACAAAACCAAGCAAAAGAAACAAAGCAAACTAAAAACAAAGTAAAGAGAAAGGAAGTGAAGTACTCCCTTTGTGAAGACGTCCTTTGCCTTCCCGGTAACAACGCCAGAAAAGCTTGGTGGCTTGCACAGCTTATGTGAGCCTGTTGGGAATCCCAAGAGCAGGGTGTGAAGAAGTACAGCAACAAGTTTTCCCTCAGTAAGAAACCGAGGTTATCGAACCAGTAGGAGGAAGGAAACATCACACGGGTGTTGCAAGCAACGCCGAGACCTGTACAACACAAAATCAAGACTTTGCCCCAACGAATCAGTGAGGTTGTCAAGCTCATCGGTTTGATGTAACAAAGGATTAAATGTATGGTGTGGAAGTTAATGGTTTGCAGCAAGTAAACAAGTAACAATGGAAGATGTATCAATGGTAAAGATTGGACCCGGGTCCATAGTTAACTAGAGGTGCTCTCCTTAGATAAACAACATGGCATGAAGGGTAAACAAATTACAACGGGGCAATTGACAGGAACTGAGAAAGGCATAACGATGCAATTACTAGTCAGAAAGATCCTATGAGATACGATTGGGCAATACAACAAGATACATAGACCGCCATCCAACTGCATCTATGACTAGAATTCCACCTTCAGGTTATCATCCGAACCCCCTCCAGTATTAAGTTGCAAGCAATAGACAACTGCTTTAAGTAAAGTGTGTAAGGTAAATAGTCCACATGTTCCATGAACAAGAGACCGTTGTTTTCTCCCTAGTGGAAACCGCACATCTACAACCGAAGAGATTTCTGTCATTTCCCTTGGAAACTAGAGGCATGAACCCACTATCGAGCATAAATACCCCCTCTTGGAGTCACTATCAACTACTTGGCCAAGATAGCTTGTCGTGGGAATGACCACGGCAGATGCTGCAATCAGCAGCGAGTAGTAGAACGAAGGGCAAGGACGACCAGCCATCTGCGGTGCGAGATGAGGGCGGAGACACGGGGGTTTACCCAGGTTCGCCCCCCCGGAGGGTAAAGACCTACTCCTGCTAGATTGTATTATGATGGAGATACAATGGGGCGAGCTCGACGGCTAGGCGGCGAGTCGCTTGGGTGGATGATGGAATGTATCTTCTACACGCCCTGTAGAGAGGTTTATATAGACTCACCCCCCTAGGGTTTACATATCTCAACCGAATCAGTTAAGGTTTCGGTACTCGTTTAACCTAATCCGACTAGGCCTATCTACTCGTCTGGGCCTTCAGCTTCCAGTCGCTTGGATCCCCGCCAGGCCTTGATCCAGTCGTCGTCCTGCAGGCCCACTCGCCAGTTCCTGGGCCGGTCGGAAACGTCCTGCTGGGTATACCCCGGTAGGCATATCCCCATCAGTAGTCCCCGAGGCCACCGTTGATTGGGCGCGGGTGGTTGCTGGCAGTCGGAGTATTCGGGTCCAATGCGGGCATCCAGTCGAATCGGCGGCGGGCTCCTGAATAAAGGAAAAACAAGTCATTCTGGTCGCAGCTCGGCGAATAGGTCGGCGAAATACTTAGCCACTGTCATAGTGGTCGGGTCGGCGAGCCGAGTGGCTGAAGTTGGACCGTCAAACGCAGTCAAAACTAGCCGTTGGGGTAATCCAACGGTAACTTTTGGCGTAATCATCGCGTAGTAACGGCTTCCTGATTTGACGGGTAACAACCGCTATATAAAGGGAATGGTAGGCGATCGAAAAGCCATCTCCTCGTCATTTCCTCCGATTGCGTGCACCTCCGTTTTCCCTCGCATCGCGATTTCAGCCGATCCAAAATCCTCCGACCTCCACGAACCCTTCCGCCAATGGCCCCCTCCACCGAACCATGGGGCGGGTCCAAGTGTACGAGAGTGTTACTGGCGTCCTTCGAGGAGGCCGGGATCCTGCGTGCCGGCAGGTGGCGCATCCCCGCGGCCGGAGAGGTGACTCCGGACCCGCGCGAGGGAGAATTCGTCTGCTTCACCAGCCACCTGGAACGGGGGCTGGGATTCCCCACATCCCTCTTCTTCCGGCGTTTCTGCGCCTTCTACGGGATCCAGCCATTGGACCTGGGCCCGCACAGCATCGAGCAGCTTGCCATTTTCGTGGCGTTCTGCGAGTGCTACCTGGGCTGCAGGACCTACTTCCCCCTGTGGCAAGATCTGTTCCACGGGAGGATCAGTCGCGAAGAAGCAGGCGGCCCAATGCTCGCTGCGGGCGGCCTGACGTTTCAGTTGAAGTCGAAGGCCTCCTTTTTGACCTGATGCTACCTACCAAAGCGGCGACCGAGTGGAAGAAGTCTTGGTTTTACGTCAGCGAGGCGACTCCAGACGGCGAGGTAGCGATTCCGAGATACTCCGCCGACCGGCCCGAGCCGTGCCGACTCCAAGTCGGCAAGCTTCCAACGGACCAGCGGATGGTCGTGGATGAGATGCTTCAAACCATCCGCGGCCTAAAGAAGAAGGGTCTTCAGACCATCAACTTGTACAACTGCTGGCTCAGGACGCCGTGACCATTACATGTACGAGTACACGGGCCGAGAGGACTCGACGAAATCCTGCCTCACCGAGTGGCAACTCGAGGACTACCTCTCGACGCTGAAGAAGATTACCCAGGCGGTGTACCTGGACGCGAAGGCTGGGGTCGCCCCCTACACCGCGAAGCATCCTGCCCCGACAGTAAGTCATTTTTCTATCATTCGCAATCGCAGTTGATGCTGTCGCGGTTATACTGATACTGTCTCTTGCCTATTGCAGTTATTTCAAGTGGTGGAAGGGTGGCTTCCACCCGCGGACGACAAGAATTCGAGCTCGTCCGTTCAGGACGGGGGCGAATCGCCTCCTGCGAGGTGCGGCATCGAGAGTGACAGGAGCAGCGACGACGATGAGTCCGAGGAAGATGTCGCCCCGCTGGTCCGCAAAACTCGCGGACAACGGCAGCGTGAGCTCGAAGCGAGCAAAAGCCTCAAACTTCATGACGATGACGATGACGACGACGAGCTCCCCGAGCACACCTCGCGTTGCGAGGCTACTCCATCGAAAAAGAAGAAGAAGAAGAAAGAAGTGAAGGCGCCTCCGAAGAGGAAGACGAAGCCGGCGAAACAAGCATCTCTGCCTTGTTCCGCGAGTAGCTCCGACGGCATCAGCCCGGCCAGGGACGAAGCGCTACAGACGACGGCAGCACCGGATGCCACCGCCGTCCTGAGTGAGGTGCCTCTAGCCTCGCTGCCTCCCCCATTCGCCCCATTCTCTGGGTCAGGGGTCGCTCCAGCCGCGGCAGCTTCGCCTCCCAGGAAAGTTCCTGCTGAAGACATTGTGGAGGCTCCTGTCGCAGCCTCATCGACAAAGAGGCCGTCTGTGTCTTGGGCGCATGATGTCCTGGAGATGGGCCTCAGTCGACGACTGGGCCCCGAACTGGAGAAGCTGGCTGGCATCCGCACGGGGCTGCGGTTCATTCCAGTCGCCAAGTGATTTTTATTCACCTGCTTTATTTTTCATTGTAGTCGAACCACTTTGCCCATATACTCAATTTGCAGGACTGGGGTTAAAAAGATAGGCCATCCGTCCGTGGCCAAGGTGCCGCCAGTCGTCGCCGAGGAGGCCCCCTCTCGGAAGAGGAAGGCTGATGAGGTCGTTGCCCCCGCAGACAGTGCCAAGAAGGCCAAAAGCGACGAAGTCGTCACGGTGTCTGACGACACGACGATTGCTCCGAGTGATCCTGCGGCTGGGGCGGCCTCGGCGACCAAGGAGGGTGCTTCCTCGCCTAGGATGGCCGAGCCGTCCTCTTTTGGTGCCGGCGCATCCATCGCGACCTTCCCCCGCTTCATGGCTAGAGCGGCCACGGCGAGTGGTACCACGCCATCGAGCCGCGCACCTGGGGTCGCCGAGATGGAGGTCGAGCAGCATCGCGGGCACACTCCGGCTCTTCTCACATCTGTGGACGCACTACAACTTCATGGCATGCTGGGCGCAGCCATCCAGGTATGTCCAGTCCCTAAGGATCGGGCCACTGAATTGCAGTGGTCAGATTCTTTTGGTGTTGTGCTTTTATTTCTTGCACCCAGTCCCCGAGTGCGCATTCGCTGAGTTTCAGTGGCTGGGCGCTCAGGTTTTTTGATCGCCAGTCCCCGAGAGTCTAGTCGCTGGATTTCAGCGGGTAGGCACTTAGGATTTTTTATCTCCAGTCCCCGAGTGTCCAGTCGCTGAATTTCAACGAGTGGGCACTTTAGGATTTCGTTTTTGCTAACTGTTTGACTTTTGCACAGGGTTTGCAGCGTGAATCAGCCGACCGGCTTGCTGCGAAGTGTCGCGCGGAGAAGGAGCTTGTCGCCGTTCAAGAGGCGAACAAGGGACTCCAAGCAACTGCTGTGAAGGCAGAAGAGGTTCGCCAAGGCCTTGTCCCAGCGAGTGAGCTGACGACGGCGCAATCGGCGTTGAGTTTGGCGGAGAAGCGGATCGCCGACCTTGAGCGCGAGCTTGCGGACGCGAAGGAGGAAGCGAGCTCGGTGGATGGGCGAGCTAAGGCTGCTGTTACGGCCGTCGCTGAGGAGCGTAAGGTCTCCGACGCCCTTGTTGCTGGGCTTCAAGACGATTACTCCTCTCTTCAAAACTTCATCACGGAGCTCTCCCGCCCTTTGATTGGTATGTGTGCCGCCTCTGCTTATAATGTTTCCATTGTGTGATATTTGATGTGCTCACTATCCCTCCAGTCCACAGTCTGATTATTGATAGCGCGGAAGAGGCGCAGTCATTTGACGCGCGGCAGTGTGTGGCCACTCTGGTCGACTCGGCCACGCTGTCCGCGACTTGTATTCGGGCGTATCTTCAAGAGATGTCGCCCACGGAAGTGATTCCCAGCGACCTCGTCGACGTGTGGCGGTACTTGGAGAAGGCGCCATCGATCGTCGAGTTCATGACGTGGTCGGCGTTCCGGCGCGGGGCGGCGACGGCGCTGAGCCTTGGGCTCGCCCACTTCCTAGAAGATTTCAATCTGGACGACGTGACGAGTGGCTACCCGTCGTCGACGGGCTCGGTGGAGATCGCTGAGGTGCTGAAGCTGACGGACCGCGCCGCGGTGTACTCCGATCGCGTATGGGCGATGGGCGATCTCCTTCCTTATCAGGAGACGATCGTCGCACCCAACGACCCCGAGCCGCAACACCGGGATTTCAAGATTGAGCAGCCCTTCCGTGCGGCGATGGAGGGTGAGGTGACGACGTACTCGACAAACCCGTACACTCCCTTCATTCACAACCGCAAGGGTGGCGGCGAGTCGTCGTCGAAGCCTGCGGAGTAAAATATTGTGCCCTGGGGCATTAGTAGCAGTTCTGCCGTTGGGCATACTTTGTATTTTGTGACATTTGTGATATGCTATAATGGGATATCGTTTTATTTTCTGGATTGTCTTGTGTTGGAGATTGAGGGTTGAACGAGTCCCCGAGCGCGTCCGCCCTTTTTATGGGGTTTACCTCGTTTGTTATGTGTTTGCGGTTTTGAATGTTTTGTTATTGAGGTCGACTCACCCGAACTTGGAAAGCCAGTCGCAAGGCGACTCCCATGAGTGCTCTGTACTTCACCGTTTTCCCTTGCGCGAACGAGGTCGGGTAGCCGAGTCCCCGAGCATGGTACTCGGTTGTTCTAGGCGCGACTCTAGGGTGGGTGAGGACTTGGCGCGTTAGAGTGAGCGCATCACTCCTGCCTGGCCCGTCGGGTCAGTCGCGTGGCGAGTCCTGGGCATGCTCTCATACTTGGTGTTTTCCCTAGCCGCTCACGCTGAACTGGTCGTCAGTCCCCGAGCGTGGTACTTGGCCGTTCGAGTCGCTATGTCGAGGGTGCGGAGGATCATGGTCGCTGTGAGGAGCGAAGGCAGTTGTCTTGGCTCGTTAAGCCAGTCGAGCTAGGCAACTCCAATGGGGCTCCGGGTAGGCGTTTTTCGTGGACGTTACAAGACCTGGGGTAACCTAATGCCCTTGTAGCGCACTACTTGGCCGTGTCGATCGCTGCACCAGAGGTTGACTCCTGCAGTTAGCTTGGTGCTGTTACTACGAGTGCAAGTGGCACAAGACACGGAGAGTAGACGCAATTTGCGGTAACCGATATTTTTATTTCATAGCGACTGGGGGATACATATGTGGAGTTCTAGGAGTAGAACTTCCGTAGGAGGTTTACATTCCATGGACACTTGACGTCGAGTTTGCCGTCCCCGCGGACGTCAATGAGGTAATAGGCATCGTTGCCGAGTACTCGCCCGATGGCGAATGGTCCCTCCCATGGGGGGGAGATCTTGTGCATGCCCTTCTTGTCCTGGATGAGTCGTAGCACCAGGTCGCCTTCCTGGAAGGTGCGAGTTTTCACCCGCCGGCTATGGTAACGGCGGAGTCCTTGCTGGTAGATGGCAGTTCGAGAGCGAGCTAGGTCGCGTGCCTCGTCGAGTTGATCGACTCCGTCCTGACGTGCGACTTCGTTCGCAGTCTCCGTGTAGTGGACGACCCTTGGCGAGTCGTGCTCGAGGTCGGTGGGCATGACTGCCTCGGCGCCGTACACCATGAAGAAGGGGGTGAACCCTGTCGACCTGTTAACTGAGGTGCGGATACCCCAGATGACGGAGGGTAGCTCCTCGACCCAGCACCCGGCGGTGCGCTCGAGCGGTACTTGGAGCCGCGGCTTCAAGCCATGGAGGATGCTCTGGTTGGCCCGTTCCGCCTGGCCGTTGGACTCCGGGTGGGCGACTGACGCGAGGTCGAGCCGGATGTGGTGTTCCTCGCAGAACTCGGCCATGACTCTTTTGGCGAAGTTGGTGTCGTTGTCCGTGATGATGCTGTTTGGGAACCCGTAGCGATATATGAGCTCGCGTAGGAATTTGGTAGCGGTCTTCCCATCGCATTTCCGGACTGGCTTGGCCTCCACCCACTTTGTGAATTTGTCGACCGCGACCAGGAAGTGGGTGAAGCCAGAGGGGGCCTTTTTGAAAGGGCCTACCATGTCCATGCCCCATACGGCGAATGGACAGGTGATGGGGATTGTCTTGAGCGCTGAGCTCGGCACGTGTGTCTGATTGGCGTACTTCTGGCACCCGGCGCACCGCTGGACAATATCGACGGCATCGGCGTGTGCGGTGGGCCAGTAAAAGCCGTGCCGCATAGCCTTTGCGACCAGAGAGCGGGCTCCGGCGTGGTGGCCGCAGTCGCCGGAGTGGATGTCGTGGAGGATCTTGCGTCCTTCGGCGGGTTGGACGCAGCGTTGGAACACGCCGGTCACGCTGCGCTTGTGGAGCTCGCCGTCGATGATGGTGAAGGATTTGCATCATCGGGCAACCATCCGGGCGTCTGTCTCGTCTGCGGGCAAGGTGCCAGCCTCCAGGTAGGCGATGTACGGCTTGGTCCAGTCGTCTGGCTCGGCGATGAGTGCGACCAGGGCTGCCTATGGCTGCAGCGGGACTCCGATGTCGATCTCCCTTGGGGGAGAGACTGACGGCTTGGTGATCGTGTTGAGTAAGATGCCGGCGGGGGGTGCGAGTCGAGCCGACCCGATGCGAGAGAGTGCGTCGGCCTCCTCGTTCTTCCGCCGGTCGATCCATTCGACGGAGTAGCCTGCGAAGTGTCCGCCCAGCTTGTCTACTTACTGGCGGTACGCCGCCATGGTGGGAGAGACGGCGTCGCAGGTGCCAGCGACTTGCCCAGCGACGAGGTCGGAGTCTCCGTAGCAGCGTAGGCGGTTGACGTTCATCTCCTTGGCAGCTCGCATGCCGTGGAGTAGTGCCTCGTACTCGGCCATGTTGTTGGTGCAGGGGGTGAAGTCGAGGCAGAGGACGTAGCGGAGCTTGTCTCCCTTCGGGGAAGTCAGCACGATCCCTGCTCCTGCGCCGTCCGCGTTCTTGGAGCCGTCGAAGTGCAGGCTCCAGTAGTGGAGGTATGGCAGCTTTTCCGGCTGCTGGGCTTCTTCCCAGTCAGCGATGAAGTCCGTGAGAGCCTGCGACTTGATCGCTTTTCA
This sequence comes from Avena atlantica, assembly GCA_910589765.1. Lineage (NCBI taxonomy): Eukaryota > Viridiplantae > Streptophyta > Magnoliopsida > Poales > Poaceae > Avena > Avena atlantica. The sequence continues at coordinate 377,147,757 of OU342734.1, read as the reverse complement.
TGGCTCGTACTTGATGTTGTGGACGCCGATTTTGACGGCCCACTTGGCGACTCGCGCGGTCGCCTCACGGTTGCGGATGATGTCCTGCAACGGTGCTGAGGAGACGACCGTGATTGGATGCTCCTGGAAGTAGTGCGGCAGTCGCCGCGGTGCTCTGAAGACTGCGTATACCAGTTTCTGGTATTGCGGGTACCGCTGGCACGACTCGATGAGGACCTCGCTGATGTAGTACACCGATCGCTGTACCGGGCGCTCCTTTCCTTCCTCCGGCCGCTCGACGACCATGACGGCACTAACGACGCGCTCGGAAGCCGCGACGTAGACCAGCATGGGTTCTTTGTCGACGGGGGCGGCGAGTAGTGGTGCTGCGAGTAGCACCTTCTTGAGGTCGCGGAGTGTGTCGTCCGCCTCCTTATCTCACTGGAAGGTGGGATTCTTTCGCATTAGGCGGTATAGGGGCATCGCCTTTTCGCCCAGTCGGGGGAGGAAGCGGCTGAGAGCCGCGACTCGCCCGGCCAGCTTCTGGACGTCGTGCAGGCACTCGGGTTTGCCGAGTCGAGCGATCGTGTCGATCTTGGTGGGGTTTGCCTCGATCCCGCGCTTGGATACGACGTACCCCAGTAGTTGCCCTGCTGGTACACCAAAGGTGCATTTGCCTGGGTTTAGCTTTATCTTGTATTTCCGCAGGTTGGCGAATGTTTCCGCCAGGTAGGCGAGTAGATCGCCTTGGCGAGCAGACTTTACTACCATGTCGTCGATGTAGACGTGGATGTTGCGGCCAATTTGGCTCGCAAGGCATTACTGCATGGATCGCTGGTAAGTTGCCCCGGCGTTCTTGAGGCCGAAGGTCATGGCAGTGTAGCAGAAGGCTCCGAATGGCGTGATGAGCGTCGTCTTCTCCTCGTCCTCAACGGCCATCTTGATCTGATTGTACCCAGAGTAGGTGTCGAGGAAACACAGCGACTCCGAGCCCGCGGTGGAGTCGATTATTTGGTCGATCCGCGGGAAGACGAATTGCTCCTTCTGGCAGGCGCTGTTTAAGTTTGTGTAGTCGATACACATGCTCCAGGTCCCATTTTTCTTCTCGACCAGGATTGGGTTTGCCAGCCACTTGGAGTATTTGATTGGCCGGATGAAGCCTGCAGCGAGTAGACGCTGCACCTCATCGGCGATAGCTCGGCGGCGCTCTTCATTGAAGGGCCGCAGCGACTGCTTGACGGGTAGGGCTGTCAAAAAAGCTCGGGCTTGACAAACTATGCGAGTTCGGCGCGTTAACAGCTCGGCTCGAGCTTGATTGGTCTCTCTAACAAAACCAAGCTTAAGCCTGTTTTCGAGCTCGCGAGCTTTGTCGAGCCGAACTCAAACAGTTCGATAAAGCTCGTGATTTTTATACAGCCGCAAAATTAAGACTACTATTATTATTCCATCTGTTATAAGACCGCTAAAATAATTATGCTGGCATGTTGGCACTGTATTACTATTATATGAAACTCCAAGCCATTTATGCTATTCCGTTTTCAAGCTTTACTATTTTCTTGCTATGTAGTTGCATGTCAATGTACTAAAATTTTCTTACTGAGCTTCAACGAACCGAGCTCAAGCCTACTCGAGCTTTGGTCGAGCCAAACTCGAGCTTAGATGTAGGCTCAAAGGTCAATCTAGGCTCGCTCGAGCTCGGCTCGAGCTTCTATCGAGCTCGAGCCGAGCCTAACAATATTCGCTCGAGTTCGGCTCGTTGACAGCCATATTGACGGGTCGCACTTTGGGGTCGGCGTTTAGTTTATGCTCAGCACCTTTAGATAAACAATAATAATATATAATAAAGAAATTATAAATAAGAAAAATTAATATAATTTAATGAATATTAATTAAGAAACAGTAAAACGTGACCACCTAGCCTCTCACAGCGATTTAACATTTTTGACCGTCCAATCCCGTGTAGGAACGTCCTAGATCATTCCATCATCGCTCAACGTTGCTTGGGCCTGGTTCGGCGCTTAATCTTGCGTGGAATAGCTGGCACAACGTATCCGGGCTTCTGCTCCGCATATCGAACTGGAGATGCTCTCGTTCATTGGGCCAAAAAATGTAAAACCCGTCAAAAGCCCACTCGCTCTCTGCTAGCAACCCTTTCCTGCAGCCAAAAAAAAAATCAGCCGCCTCCTAGCGCCACGAATCGGTACAGCATGCTGCAGGCGAGGGCAAATAATGGCGTGGAAGCTCGAGCGCCCCCATTGTAACTGTCAAAACTGATGTACGTTACTTGCCTGATTCCCTCTTCATTTCCTCCCCTTACCCTGCCCTATAATTTCTCTATATAGTTTTCTCTTCTATGTTTGCTTCATCTCTCCCATCTGTAAACTCCGTCCCTTCGGCAGCCATGGTCCTTGCCGATAGTCTTCATTGCCTTCGGGAGCGTGCTGGTACGCCTGGTATACGCCTGGTATGTATATAATGTATTTGTGAATATGTCGTCCGATCAGGTCTTTGCTCATGTTCATTGTGCATTCTGTGCTGCGCACTCAGTTTTAATGCCACATACTGGTTTGTTTTTGAGCTTCCATTGCCATGTTCCATCTGTTTGTTCCAGATTGCTATTTTAAAGTTTGTTCATTGTCTAATTACTAGAAAATGTGGTGAGCCGCACCCGTGGCGACAGCTTTTTCTGTTTGAATGCATAGTTAAGTAGATGACTGATCTTGTTTTGAAGAAGGACAAAGACAATGTGATAATTGTAAAGTCGTCAATAATTACATGATAGATTATAGTGCCAAACAGTGGACCGAGACACTTCCTCTAACCTATCCTCTTGCTGGCGAGGAAAGCTACTTAGTCTACGTCAGCATATACAACAGGGAGCTGCTGATTCTGCCGGTGCGGAAACACTGAGGGTATGAACAAAAGATGCAAATAGACCGCTAAATGCAGGTAGATCGCATGTGGAGACCAACACAACTATGCCATATGAAGCATGGCCAACTTATATTAGAAGCAGGAACAGTGTAGTAACATTAACAGTAAGTATCCCAGAATTAGCTTGTCCACACAATGCGAAGAAATTGTATCATCCACTATATTAACAAAACACACAAGGTACGACAATACTACAATTCAAGCGGTGGACATGGTGTACCAAATATAAAAAAGATAATAATTAGCACAAGAACAGACCAGTAGGTGCACCGTGCGTGGTAAGCAGGCTGAACTGAGAAAAACAATATTATAAAAACAAGTGGACATGGGAAACCATAGCAACCGGTAACGACAAACAGAAGACCACCACACAGAAGTAGTCGAAGAAACACTCCCGCACACGTCGGGCTGAAACATCTATCTAAGCCAAACCCACAATATGATCAGGGGAAATAGCAGTTGATAATGAATCACAATTCGATGGGTCATGAAACAAATTAGATAATTAAGATCAGGGATTGTGATGCCCATAAAGAAAATCAGGTAACAAAGACTCCATTAACAAAGCCTGATAATTCATACCGGTAAAGATGGTATATGAGGACCTGCAAATGAACCGGCTCATATGTAAGTATAAGTACGTGCCCTGGCAAGCAAGCAAGCAGATGCATTAACTAAAATTTACAACAACAGTGTCTTTTAGCTGGATAGTTTCAATGAGAAAAGTACCTGAAATTACTTTTGCCAAACACCAAAAAGGTAATAAAGAAACGTTGTAACTGTTGCTACCTTCTGCCCATGGCACATTCACAAACTAAATTTGTAGTACTGCCAGTAAATAGTATCCAACGATTGCTCTTGTAGATAGATATATAAATTGGGAAACATTGTTGTATAATGTGGCTTTAGATGTCAATATGTAGATTGAGAAAGACATGTTGAGTTTGCTCTTTCTTGATTTATCAATCAAAGTTTTTTATGTCACTTCATGTCTTGCTGAATAATCATGTCTTTTCGATACTTGGTAGATCAAAGACCATCATTAGACTAATTGCAACATTGCACACATCACTAATACACGTTGTATTTTCTCATTTGGCACTAATGGTCCCGTTTGCAAGATTTTTTTAAAAGCAACAAACGTTACTTCTTTGTACGCAATGAAAACCACAAAAGAAAGGGCATGTAAAAACAAGCTAACCTGACATAACACCTGAATAACAGCCTAAAAACATGAGGATAAACAAAGACACCTAGTACTGCCCAAGATAGCTCAGTACAGTCAGCAGCGCCAGGTTCATCCACAAAAAACAACAAACAAAACTATTGAGATTCAGATTAAGTGGAAGAACCTAGAAAAATTTGAATAAAAATGTTAATAATAGCAAAGAAGATCATATAACCTTTTTATCACGTAAAGTTTAAGGGTTCAATTACCAATGTAAAATTAGCACAAATCTATAAGTCCTGCTGCAGATTCTTGAAATTATCACCTCTTTGAATAATCGATTTAAAGAGAATAGTTGCATGCAAAATTGGAGAGAGGAGAAAATGTTACCAAATACATAATCAAGAGAATGTTGAACAACCATGGATATCTTTTCTTTATGGTAGGACATTAAAATTATTTTGATAAATAAGAGACAACATGGCCATATTGTTTCAGTTCCATTCATTTAACAACAGATAGTTAGCTAAAAAAAATTTGATAACGGTAACACATGTTGCTCTGTCCACTCTCCACTCTCTTATTCATGTAAACTTGCAGGAGAGCTCTAAAGCGATGAACTATGTCAGAAGCTCCTTCATCCAAAATAGCAAAAGAAGATGACAACAGATAGTTAAACAATTATGTGGCTCATCATCTCAACACCATTGGTGGTTCCTGACTTGTTGGGGCTGAGGAGAATTTACCAATCTGAGATATGCTACCGGTACTGCATACTGGTACTTTTCCAACTTATTTGCACCTGTAACTAACTAATCTAATACCAATGGAGGTAAACAGCAACTAATCATTCAGATGCATATTCAAAGGATCAAAAAAATCAGTGAAAAGAGGAGAAATAATGAGTAGGAATAGAACCATGATTAGCATCGGCCAGAAGAGGCTGAGAAGCTGCAAGTCGCCGATACCGCCGTCTAACGGGCCAAAGAGGATAAGGCTTTTGGAGGAGAGGTGCGCCGCCTGCAGAAACTTGACAGCGTCATCAATGGCTCCAACAGCGCGCTCAAGGTGAGTGAGGACGATTTCAGCTCCATCTAGTAAGCGTTCTTGTGTGCTCCCCTGAGGCAGCCCGAGTCGTCCTCGCCTTCAAGCGGCTCAACCAGCGCAGCCTGGTCAAGAATGAATCTCTCATTAAGAGGCTATATATTTTCCATAGAACTATTTATTCGTTTTTAAGAGTGAGAGATGGAGATTGATGAAGAATTCTTGCAAAACAACACACAAACTCAACCGGACGCTGAGGCGTACCCAAGCGGGCCAACCCAATCAGACATGGACTAATACTTCAACCAGAAGACCTACCAAACAATGAAGGCTCAATGGGGTCAGGAAATCGAACAGGAACTGCATGAAGAAAGCAGGGATTTGAGACATCATTGGTAAAATTCGTGGGACACAACTTTTAGCAGTGTTCATTACACAGCTCCCATGCTTGTCTGCAGGGAAAATGACAGATTATTGGCATACAGAACAGATCTCCTGTATCAATGCTTTGATGCACAGAAAGAAAAGCTACCAAGTGCAAGACCATCAACACGCAAAAGCAAAGCTACACTGCCAATGCTTGATGCACATAAGAAAAAAATAATAGTTCAGATTTACTCAAAATTTAGTAAGTTGGATAGTTAACTTACTGGTTGAGTAGTGCCCTCAAGTGACTCATCACGGCCAGCCTGGATTCTTAGCCATGCCACTCCAACCAATATTTCCCGCACCAGCGGTGACCGCGGCTCCTCACCAAGAATGGCGGAAGTGGTCAACGCGGCCTTGGTCTGCTTCTGGCCGCCTTGCTCCTACAGCTTTGCGCCGGGTCGTGGCTGCGACCTACATACGGCCTGGCGAAGCTCTCGGGGACTCAGGCGCCGGACCCCATAGTGCATCTGCACCACTCCAGAGTAAACCATATCCAGCAACCGGCGCTGCACCGCCGCCCTACAGCAAAACAAAAGTCACCAAAGCAAAATCAACACAAAATATGGACGCAGGTATACTCACAGTGTACTAATTTGCAGTTGCCAAACTATCAGAATCCCACAAAGAAACTTGAACCAGTTATATTTAGTTCTTATGAGCATAAACTCAAACATGTAGAAGGCACGAGCTCACACACAAGTATACACAAAAAGGTAGAATCTATACGGCCTTATCCACCAACAGAGAGAGCAGGGAGCAACATATGGCAGGAGGAGCAATAGTAGAGAGAGGAGAACAGCAGGGGCGCCAACCACACACAGAGAGAGAGAGAGAGAGAGAGAGAGTAGCTAGCAGCAGCAGGCGCAAGCAGAGAAAGAAAGCAGGAGTTGCGCAGGAGTACAGTAAGAGAAACGACCGCCACTACTCGGGGTCGGAGCCCGCTCGAGGACAGCTTTGCGACCTCTGCGTGCTCCTCACAAGCGGAGTTCTGCATCGCCATGTGGCCGTCTGAGTCGCGGAAGTTGGGTTTGGAGCTGGCGTCGAGGAGCTCGTGTATCCCCTCCGTGTTGCCCTCGTTGGGCATGTACATCAGCTGGGAATTGGCAACGCCGGCCGCTCCTCCTGACCCTCCGCACTCCAGGCGACGTCGTCTCCGCCTCCACCGTCGCGATGCGAGGGGTCGCCAGCGCGGCTACCGCCTCCTCCCTTGCTCGGCTTGGGCATATGTAGTTGTTCTGGCCAGGAGCTCGGACCCTAGGCTTTGGAAAAGGAATCGAGAGGGGCCTAGGAGGGGAATTATTTCGGTCAAAGCTGTGAGCAGTCTAAGCGGTGGAAGGTGGGATCCACGGAACGTGCTAGATATTTTCAGTAGAAGACAACCAGAAACAACGGGAGACATGGGGAGGCAAGGCAATCGAAAACAACGCAAACGGGCAGTACTGTAGAAGTCGCAAATTTTCGTTTCTACAGTATGGCGGGATGACGTGGACGCACGGTACGGTCGTTGAAGTAGTTCACTTTCATATATGTAGTGATGTTACTACTGACAACTTGTATGCTTGGAACAATCTCTGCAAATCAATTCAAAATTTCCACGATGAATGGATTGACTAATGGCAGCGTTGAGTAACATATTGTACTAGGTATAGGTCCCCGTGTTTTGTCAGGGTTGTACCTGTAATTATACATGTGTCCGTCTATATATACATGAGCAGCCGGCCCAATTGGTGTTGTGCATTCTCCAATTCCCTTCTACATGGTATCAGAGACCTTCTGGTCCCTGACCTAGCCGCCGGCCCCTCTCCCTCCCTGACCTAGCCGCCGCCCTCTCCCTACCCCTGGGCGCCGCCGGCCCCTCTCCACGGCGCCACAGCTCCTCTTCCCCTAACCCCAGCCGCCGCCCACCGCTTCCGCCTCCCACCACCACCACCGCTTCCGCCATGGCCGGTTTCTCCTCCTCCGGCCCCTCCGACCCCTTCAACTCCTCCCGCTCCGGTAGCAGCAACCCCTTCGCCGGCCCCTCCGTCGCCGTCATCCGCGACATCCCAATCGCCGAGCGCGTGCCGGTGACGCTCTCCACCACCGCTGCCAACTTCTTCCCGTGGAAGACGTACTTCGGGCTGCTCTTCCGCGAGTACGATCTCCTCGACCACGTCGACGGCACCATTGACCTCCTTGCCATGCCGCACGACCCCGAGTGGCTCGCGATCGACGCCACCATCATCCGCTGGTTTTATCAGACCGTCTCCAACGACATCTTCCGCACCGTCGTCCGGGACGGCGACTCCGCGCACACGGTTTGGGATAAAATCACCGGCCTCTTCACCGACAACAAGATCCAGCGGGTCACCTTCCTCCAGCAGGAGTTCTTTGGCACCCACCAGAACGACCACTCTCTCGACGAGTACGTCCTCAAGCTGAAGAGCCTCTCCGACGAGCTTCGCGACTTGGAGTTTCCGATCGACGACAAGATCATGCTCTCCACCTTGTCGGCGGGTCTCGGCGAGGATCTCAGCAACGCTGCCTCCAATCTCACGCTCCTCACCACGCCCTCCTTCGAGCAGGCCGTGGCCTACCTACGCCTCGAGGAGCTCCGCCTCAAGCATCTCCGGGCTCGGGCGGCCCACACCGCCTTCGTCGTCGGCCTCTCACACGGTGCCCCGGCACCCGCGCCTCGCCCCCCCGCTCCCGCCCCCGCGCCTCACCCCATGGGTCCGCCTCTAGGCTTCTACACCCAGCCGCCCCTGCCCCCTCCCCCCCGCCACCGGTGGTGGTGGTAATGGCGGTGGTCGTCGCGGACGTCGTCGCCGTGGCGGTGGTGGCAATGGTGGCGCCAACGCCACCGCCCCCGCGCCTCGTCCACCTCAGTACACCGCCCCCACTCCGCCGTGGATCGCGGGTCACAATCCGTGGACCGGGGTCGTTTATGCCTACTCCATGCCCGTGCCGCGCGCTCCCCACCCGGGCATCATGGGGCCGCGTCCGGCCACCCACCAGGCCTTCTACGCGACGCCCCAACTCGCAGCCACGCCGAGCTACGCCGCCGCCCCGGGCTACGGTGCCGCGGCCTACTCCGCCCCGGCCTACGCCCCCCCTGAGCTCGGCCACGTGGGACCCCGCCCTCTAGAGCGCCCCCACCGTTGGGGCGTATGGTGGCGGTGGCGACTGGTTCATGGACACCGGCGCCTCCGCGCATATGGCTGCGCACCCCGGTAACCTCTCTTCTTCTACACCCGCCTCCACCTCTTCTCGCATCATCGTTGGCAACGGTCATGCTCTCCCCATTACTCACACCGGTTCTGTCTCTTTTCCTTCCACTTCCACTCCTCTCTCTCTAAATAACGTTCTTGTTTCTCCTACGTTGATTAAAAATCTTGTTTCCGTTAAATCTTTCTGTCGTGATAATCCTGTGACTGTGGAATTTGACGCCTTTGGTTTCTCTGTCAAGGATGGTCATACTCGGATGCTCCTCCACCGATGTGACAGCCTTGGCGATCTGTACCCTGTTGGTTCGGCCTCCACCACCGCCAGCAGCCCACTCGCCCTCTCCGCCGGTGTTGATCTTTGGCACGCTCGCCTCGGCCAACCTTGCTCCGCCGCTCTGCATCAAATAATGCAAGGCTTTTCCTTTACTTGTAATAAAACGGATGCCCACTCTTGTGAAGCATGTCGTCTAGGCAAACATGTTCGCCTCCCGTTTAGTTCCTCCTCCATAGTCGCGTCTTTTCCGTTTCAACTTATTCATAGTGATGTTTGGACCTCGCCTGTTCCAAGTAATTCTGGTTATAATTATTATCTAGTGATTTTGGATGATCACTTGCATTTTGTATGGACTTTTCCTCTTCGTCGTAAATCCGACGTTGCCGCCACCCTCACCGTGTTTTTCTCCTTCGTTTCCACTCAATTCGGTCGCCCCATTCACGCCTTACAAACAGATAACGACAAAGAGTTCGACAACATCACTATTCGCTCACTTCTCGCCGCCCATGGCGCCGCCTTCCGCCTCACGTGTCCCTACACTTCTCCACAGAACGGTCGTGCTGAACGGATGCTTCGTACTCTCAACGACTGCGTCCGCACCCTTCTGTTCCACGCACACATGCCCCCACGGTTCTAGTCGGATTCCCTTGCCATGGCGACTCTCCTAGTCAACATCCGCCCGTGTCATGTGCGTTAGTCTTAGACGCCGCATCACCTACTCTACGGTGCGCCGCCCGCCTATGATGACCTCAGCATCTTCGGCTGCAAGTGTTATCCTAACACTTCTGCCACCGCCGCGCAGAAACTCACGCCCCGCTCTCTCCCTTGTGTGTTTCTTGGCTACCCCGCCAACACCAAGGGCTACCGCTGCTACGACCCGGTCTCACATCGCGTCCTCACCTCCCGGAACCTGTACTTTGACGAGTTGGTTTTTCTGTTTCATCAGGGACTCTTGGCGACACCTTCGACGACGCCCCCGGCGCCCGCTGGCCCCCTTGTGGCCGGACCCGCGCGCCGACGACTGATCACGGCGGCCCCCTCTGCGCTGGCCCCGCCTGGTCCCTCGGCGTCTCCGTCGCCCCCGTCGCCCACGTTGCCCGCTCCTGCGACGCCTCCGGCGCCGTCGACCAGCCCGACCGTCTCTTCGTCGCCCGCTTCATCGGCCGCCTCGGCCCCCGCCTCGCCGCCCGTCGCTGCGGCTCCTGCGCCCATGCTCACCCGAGCACGTGCGGGCGTGCGGCGGCCGTCTACGCGATACCCCGCCGACCAGTACGTCTGCATGGCGTCCCCGACCGCCGCGTCTGCCTTCTGGGCCAGCGGCAACAGTGTCCTGTCGCATGACGGCGGGGTGCCTTCGTCCAGCGAGGGGGAGGCGCCCTCCCTGCTGCCGAGTGCGCCGTCCACCTCCGCCCTCTCGCCGGTGCCCACCTCGGCTCGCGCCACCTTGCGCGACCCGCATTGGCGCGCCGCCATGCAGGAGGAGTATGGTGCGCTGCAGCGTAACCGGACCTAGGAGCTGGTTCCCCGGCCCCTCGTGCTAACGTCATCACCGGCAAATGGGTCTTCAAGCACAAGCTCGGCTCCGATGGTACTCTCGAGCGCTACAAGGCACGCTGGGTCGTGCGCGGTTTTCGGCAACGCGCTGGTGTCGACTTCGCACGGTGTTGCACCTCGCCGCTTCTCACGCGTGGCCGGTGCATCAGATGGACGTCTCCAACGCCTTCCGCCATGGCCATCTGTCGGAGCAGGTATACTGTCAGCAGCCCATCGGCTTCGTCGACGACGAGCGCCCCGATGACGTGTGCTTGCTCTCTCGGTCCTTGTATGGACTGAAGCAGGCGCCCCGCGCCTGGTACCAGCGCATCACCGCGTTTCTGCATCAGCTCGGCTTCCGTTCCACGCGTTCCGATGCGTCATTGTTCGTCTACCAGACCGTCAACGACATGGCCTACCTACTGCTGTACATCGACGACATCATCTTGACGGCCTCCACCGCTGATCTTCTTTGATAGCTCACCGACAGTCTTCGCGCTGAGTTCGCGTTGAAGAACCTCGGCCCGCTCCACTACTTCCTCGGCATCGAGGTTGTCCGGCGTGCGGACGGGTTCTTCCTCCATCAGCAGAAGTATGCCCGCGAGCTTCTCGAGCGTGCAGGGATGCTTAACTGCAACCCTGCGCCTACTCCTGTCGACACGAAGGCCAAGCTTTCGGCCAGTGATGGGTCGCTGGCCTCTGACGCGCAGTTCTACCGCTCCATCGTAGGCGCCCTCCGGTACTTGACGTTGACACGTTCGGAGCTCCAGTACGCTGTGCAGCAGGTGTGCTTGCATATGCATGCTCCTCGGGATGCCCATTGGGCCGCGGTGAAGCGGATTCTCCGCTACATCTGTGGCACCATGGGCTACGGCCTGTCGCTGCATGCTTCGCCCTCGCCGTCGACTGACCTCGTCGCCTACTCGGACGCGGACTGGGCGGGCTGCCCGGACACGCGGCGCTCAACCGGCGGCTATTGTGTCTACCTCGGCTCGTCGCTCGTCTCTTGGTCCTCCAAGACGCAGCCCACCATGTCTCACTCCAGTGCTGAGGCCGAGTACCGCGCCGTGGCTAACGCTGTGGCCGAGTGCACGTGGCTTCGCCAGCTTCTCTTCGAGCTCTCTTGTCCCGTTGACAAGGCTACTGTAGTCTTCTGTGACAACGTGTTGGCTGTCTACCTCTCCGCCAACCCAGTTCATCATCGGCGCACCAAGCACATCGAGTTGGACATCCAATTTGTTCGTGAGCAAGTTGCCCTCGGCCACGTTCGAGTTCTTCACGTACCGACGTCTCAGCAGTTTGCCGATATCATGAGAAAGGGATTGCCGTCCACGACTTTTTCTGAGTTTCGCTCCAGTCTATGTGTCGGTGCCGGCCCTTCAACTGCGGGGTGGTGTTGAGTAACATATTGTACTAGGTATAGGTTCCCGTGTTTTGTCAGGGTTGTACCTGTATCCGTCTATATATACATGAGAAGCCAGCCCAATTGGTGTTGTGCATTCTCCAATTCCCTTCTACAGGCAGTACCGACATTTACAGGTAAGCTCATGCTCTCATGGAAGTTGTAGTGCGTCCCAAGTGTTGTACCAATGGCATGTGACATTGTTGTTTGTACTCTCTCCGACCCATATTAGTTGACTCAAGTTTGTCTAGATTTGAGTGAATCTAGACACTATTTAGTATATAGGTTCATCCAAATTTTGACAAATCCAAGTCAACTAATATGGGTTTAAGGGAGTATTTATTTATGGCTTCATCCCTTGAGCGTTTGAAGAGGAGTAAATCTACAAGAATGGTATACTTCCGCTGAAATAAAGGCCTGCTTCCGTTTAGTAGCATGAGCCTTACCCATGATGGACATAAAGCAAGTCTAGGATTGGGAAAAGTTGATGTAGAATTTTTTTTGAAATGTTTGTTACTGAATCTAAAAGTATCCAGGGATGATATGAGGCTCGATTTTTTGGCAGTGATTGAAGAGATTTGAATCGAGTGGCGACGACTTATGTCTCTTATGCCAATGTCTCACAACCTCTGAAAATATGCAATTAAAACGTGTTACACTCCATACTCATGATCTGATACTTCTGACGTGTTATTGGTTCTCTCCCCGATCCAAATTAGTTGACTCAAATTTGTCAAGATACAGATGAATCTAATCCTAAATCATGACTAAATACAATCGAATCTAGACAAATCTAATCAACTAATTTGGGTTGGAGGGTATACCATAATTACACACCCTATTTTTTATATATGGTGAATATCCAGATGAAATATTCTGTTCTTTGCTCGGTTGTGCTTTTGCCTGCTAGGTAAGTAGCTACTTTACCGGAAGTTTGGTCCATGCACATATCTGCAATATTCATATCCTCCATTTTCTTGGCATGTACCGGGATGGTTTGGCTTGCGATTGGATATCAGCATTGAGTAGCTTGCATCGGCTCTCAATGAAGTGCTGGTGTGGCTCTTGTGTAGATTATGCCCTTTTTTCTTTGCTTTCCATTTGTTGATTCGGGTCATGTGTTCTTATGTGTGCTCTTCTTAAAACTCTACCAACATTTCTGAACATGGGAGGGTGCGGCAACGCGCACATTCATGGTCTAGTGTATTATATTGCTCCTTATAATAAAGGATTACAATAATGTAATACAAAAGAATTCTTAACTGCAAGATGAATATAGGTATTTCAAATGTCAATTTTAATAAATGAATAAAAGAGGTGTTACAAAAGGAAAATATTAACTTCATTAATTTAAACAAATGTTACAATATTTCTTTATAAAAGAAAAATGAAGAAAGATTACAATAAGAAATAGTAAATTCATATAAATATTACATTGTCTTATATAAATGAATAAATAAATTACAAAAGAATAAAAATTACTGAAACCCAAACTTATCTCCCTACTCTAATTCTTCTATCTATTAATTTCCAAAACCTTCGAAGAACTTCTGTACCTGCAAAACAAAACAAAAACAAAAAAATATAAGATGTGAGAGGATTAGTTTGGTTTAGTGCTCTCGGTATAGCAGTGTAATGCACTGTTCAGTACATCATTGAGCAGTTAATGAGGGGCAAGTTTCACCAAATAAAATAGTATCTGTTCTTATCAGATTAAGCCTCAGAACACTATCATTGGCCAGGGGCAATTTTTACCAAAGTCAAATAAAAAGGCAAATGGTAAACATCAGGTTTTCATCTGATCTGATCCATAATAGATAAGTTACAGTTCTTGTAACTTGAACCAGAGAAGGGCCACAAGTAAGAAGCTCACACACTGCATGCAGCAGCTGTGTTGTCAACACCGGGAGCATCACATGAAGTACAAAAGAAAGAGCATAGCCGTAGCAGCTTAGCTAGAAGCTGATCCATATCTCTCCACAGCACATCAGCACACACCACCGTCTCATAGCCGACACCACATTTGTTCCTGCTAGATCTCCACCTGATCAAACAACCCTTCATCACAGAAAAACCAAACAGATCCATAACAAGATGATGGCTTAATGGAGGGGGAAGTTTAAGAGGACAACAAGGCCACGAAGGAGCCAGGAGGAGCAAGGTCTGCTCCAGGAAAAGTAGGACAAGGCCAAAAGGGGGCATGCTAGCAGTAGCATGAGTTGTAACTGATCAAGATCTACAACAGATCATCAGCCAATCCCCAATAGCAGGTAACAACCACCAGAAATACACAAATGATCATGCAGCATTCATTCTCATATTTGAATAAAGATCTGGGGTTTGCGATATAATATAAATCAACTAAATCCATCTGCCCTTCAACTAGAATTATATCTAGGAGGATTGGATGGGGAGATACTCTCAGATTTGCATGAAAGTGCCATGCAAGGTTCATCACAGAATATTAAAGCCAACAAATCATATCTGTTTTTATTCCAAAGGATTTGGCCTCAGCCTTTGCATCACTGGCCAAACTAAGAAATTCAGCAAGCAACATTTAAAATGTTAGCAGCCACAAGTTTAAACTAGGATTATAGTAGAATCCAGTACAAGTTTAACAACAGAGAGCTTTATTTTAATCAATGAACTCATACAAGCATCCATAAGCTGATATATCATCCATTAATATAATCCAAATGATTTCAAATCATTTTCCCAATTTAGCAAGCTAGGAATCATTTTAGGAGATGTGACTAATATCATTACTAAACCATAGGTTCAGTTCATCATGAACATTTCATATATATAAATTCAACACTAAGCCAGATACATCATTTATCATCCACCATCAGAAAATTGAATTAAATCATCTTCCTAATATTTTAGGGATCACTTTTACAAGTTAGCTATTGATTTTCATCCATCTGTTGGATAGAATATATCCTCAGAGATACACTCAAATGAAGTGTTATCCATCCTTGGATACCTCAAGAAGGGTCTAACAACACATTTTTCCATCTGTAGAGAAGGTCTCAGATCATACATCATTGACCAAACTACTGTTCACTAATTTAGAACTAAGTGACAGCAAATTCAATAATAAAATACTACAGGGCACATTCCATAGAATGGTAGCACCTCTGTAGCAGTTTCATTCTTTACCATTTCCCAAATCAGAGGAACAAGTATAAGCAATTATACAAGGATACACAAATCATCTTCCTAAACAAAAATTTTAGGAATCATATGCTTAGATTGTTGTCACATGATTGACACCTCAGGGTGACCTGACTAAATGAAGATATCTCTATCTCAAGTCTTGGTTCTCAGAGCAAAGATACTACATTACTTATCCAGTCTAAAGGGAGGACTTCACCAATAATATCACAGAAGTCACAGTTATTCACAAGGTATAAGCCACTAGACTGAACCACAACCAATAAACAGATATCCCATAGCTAGTAATTTCAGTGAAGCACATTTGATCATGAACAAGATCAAGGTCCATGAACAAGGGACAATACCATAATTCACTAATCCTAACTCAATCGAATCACAAGTCACAAATAATTTTGTCAAGCAGACATACCCTAAAAAACATGGGATTAGTTCCAATTAAGGATTTTTCATAGTAGCTGTAAGGAATTGAAAGGGAGAAAGAGAACAAGGGGAGGAGAATAAGACTCACCAATGGTCGTCGCTAAGAGCTTGAAGAAGAGGAAGCATAGGCAACTGAGGTGGCAACGAGAGCCACGGCACGGCGGCACATGGGCATGCCAGTGCTGCTCCTGCACCAGGTCGCGACCGGCGACAACGTCCATGCCATTAGAACCCCAACACGTTCCCCAGCAAGACGCTATCACCAGGGCGGCACATCACCAAAACCTTAGCGCTAAAATGGGAAGGGGGCGAGCTCGATTGGGCCTCGGGCCAAATCAAATCGGAGGGCCAGAGCGGCCAGGTGGTGGTGGAGCCTCAACAGCCGGCGGCAGCAGCCGGAATGGCCGGCGTTCGACGAAATCAGGCCAGAGATGGGTGGCTCCATCTGCATCGCCTAGGAGGAGGCGAGCGGTGAGGGAGAAGATAGGGTCAGGGTCAACCGATCAAATGGACCAGACCCGGTGGTCTAGCCTAACCCAGTGGGCTAGACTGATCTATGGGCCCAAATCTAAAAATATAAAAGAAATTTGAAAAAAATAAATGGGTAAATCAAATTACTAAAATGCCCTCTAAACATCTTTAACCCTAGAAAAATATAGAAAAATACATATGATTTATCAACATGATCACAAAAAAGATAAAATCTACCTAATAAAAATACAACTTTACTTATTTAAGTTAAATAAAATACAACTTAACTTAACACAATTAAATTCCTTAATGAAATACAATATACTAAGTAAAATTCCTAAAAATGCATAAAAATTATTTTTGAATATAAAAATAAATCTACTATTTTATAAAATACTAACTTATTTTTGGTACAAATAAAACTTGAAGCAAATATATTTTTTTAAAAAATTGAATCCTTTGGGGAATTTTAGTAAAATACAAATAATATTTAAAAATAAATAAAAATCATTTTTGAAATCTTGAATAAATATAGTTTATTATAAAAATGCTAAATATATTATTCCAAAGATCTTTATGATTTTAAAATAATAATCTTTATCTATTCTATAAAATACCTATTTTAGAAACTCTTTAGAAACATAGAAATAATCACAATTTAGTACTAAACCTTAACTCTTCTAAATCTGGATACTAATTCCTCAAGCTATAATTTGAATCTGTAATAAAAAAATTAAGTCCAATTTATTAACTTTATAAAACTCCTTCAAGTTCATAAATCCAAACTAAACCAACAATTTAAGGAAAATTTTAAAACGACATAATAGAAGTGAATGCTATTTACCTCTTGCCATTCTTAAACATGATTTCAAACCTTAAAATTTTAATAAGATCATCTAATTATACTCTCATTAATAGGTTGCATGTTATTTTCATAATAACACATGAAATATTAAACCCATCATTTCCTTTAAATAAAAGTGAATGATTCCACATTTAGTAATTATACTTGTCAAAATCCTAAAACTTGATAATGTTCTAAAAATATTACACCTTAAGTTTCACTTCTAGTTTCATAGTTAACTTTGGTCTAAACAATCATAAACATTCTATTTGAAGTTTATTCATGTTTTTATAGTTAACTTGGTCACTTATACAACCAATTAAAGTATAATCACTCAACATCATTTTTAACTCTCAAACAGAACCTAATGCAAAATCTAGCAACATTCAAGGTTGATTAACCTAACCTAAACACTAGTTTCTTCAAAATTTATTCTTTTTGCCACTTCAAACATCAACTCTATAATAACTTATTTCAAATTCTTAAAACCCACACTTGAACTTTCATCATAATCACCAAATGGCAATCAACCTCAATCCTACATTTCCTTATACCGTATTATTATATCTTGGATGTTAAAACTCAAATACCTTATAAATACATCTATTTGTGAAAAAAATAAAGATAAACCAACTCTTAAAAGAATCACCTAAATTCACTTCACTCAAACTACCGGGGATTCTCTTCGGGAGTTTTAAAAAATGCATAACATTACTTATGCATAACTACATATTGCTTCTTTAAACATTAGTCCTTACCGGACCAATGATGTTGATTTCAGATATTGGATTTTATATCGTCTCGAAGACCGTGATTGCATAATCTTGCAATCATAAAGGCAAGTTCACACTTGCTCGTGTCCTTTGATTATTTTCTGTAAAGTATTTTTCAAATCAAGTGTTGTCATCACCTGCATTTCAAAAAGGTCAGAAAACACTATTTTCATAATAATATGATTATAGGTTTTTTACCCTGAGGAAATAACCTACTATGAAGGTTCCGGTGGTAAAGGACCATATTATCTAGGACTTAACAACCAATGTCGCCAGTGATTCTTGCGCCGTATATTACGCGTTAACCATGAGATTTGGAATGGGACGGAGAAGTCAGCTGGATCGGCTCCCTTTCGCATGCATTACTGTTCTGGGCATTTATAAGTTGCATATCATGGGTATAGCTGTTTTATACGGGGGTCTACCGTGGATTTGGGCTTACAAAAGATAGATTTTTAGTGTTAATGGTTGTTGTGTGTATCCAACAAAGGTATAGCCGTTTTATACGGGGAAAAGTCTACCTTGAGTGTGGACATACAAAAATTGCATTGTATGCGGGGTCGTGGAGAAGGACAGTTATTGGCTTGGATCTTAGGTTGGGCCTCAAACCAAGGAAGTTTGAAGGGGGACATACTTCCGGCCGTGCAACAAAGCTTAAGATCTCTAGTGGATAAAGTGACGCACCTCTACAGAGTGTAAGAACTGTAAATTGTTACTCCCTGTTCCGGGAAGGAACTACGAACGCGGCAGGAAAGGAACTCCACGAAAGTTCTGGTAAACCTGTGAAGGCTGACGGACATAGCTTTTCAGAATAAAAGCAACCTTTGAAGAAATGTTTACAAAAACCTGCATTGCCTACGACCTATGGTCTGTGGATGTAGATATAGTGCATGAAACACTCCTTTCTAGTGAACTTGCTGAGTACGATCGTACTCAACGTATCTTCTTAACCCTTGATAAGTTCTAAAGCTAATATAGACGCCGTCTACATCAACTTATGCTCAAGGGAATCTTCATCAACAGCTCAAGCTCTTCACTGAAGTCAAGGAAGTCAACATACAGATCAATTAAAGTGAAGACAGAGTTGCTGATTAGATAGGAATATAATATCTAGCCATAGTACCTACCTCTATAGAGTATTGTAATAGCGGCAATACAAGCCAAATAGTTAGATTCTAATCTTATTAGAATAATAGTTATGAGTTGCTTATTTTTTATTCTTCTTTGTAAAAAGTTTATTTATCTCTCTTTAACCTAGAGTGTTCTCTGGATCTTATGTAAAGAGTCGACTTGTAACCTATAGTCATGTCTTGGACCTGCTGTGTTTCTGTTGTACCACTCTGTTGTACCACTCTGAGGGATGTAATACTAGTGAACGGTGTTTCATTGGTGTTATGTCAACGACTATAGTGTATTACATCATGCAGCGGTATGCTGGGTCACCGCAACATGCAAGGCTAATTTAGGCTGTGGAGTTTATTTGCATAAAGCTAGTTTTCTCTAAGTATGGAGAAAAGAGAGAGAGAGTTTTCCTACTTTGTAAACATTTACTTAAGTAATATAGGTTCGAATGGCACACGAGGATATTACTCACCAAGTGTCTAAACAACCTAACACTTGGATATTACTCACCAAGTCCCCAAAATTCAACCCAATAGAGATATGACTCACGCCATGGGGTTTTAGAAAACTTTAAGTTTTTGGAAGAGAGAGATGAAGATCCTTCAGAGGCTCCGTCCTTCAAATTCTCAAGTGTTCTTTTCCGTGAACTCGGTTGATCGATCAGATTGCAATACTCTCGAGAGTTTGTGCACTTTACCCACAATCCACGATCAAGTCCCTTTTCAGACAAGACCATGGCGAGGCTTTCCCTTAGTAGCCCCTCTACCAGCTGGATCCAACCGTGCCAAGAACCTCTAAATGTTGGTACCCCGGTGAAGTTTCCCACTAAGTACTAGGCCAAGATAGATCCCATATGTATTGTGGTTGCACTTGGAAGCTTTTGAATTCCGAAACATGGTAGACTTCTTTGATTCCTAGGAGGCCGTCCTCCACCAAATTCCACTCGTTGACTCGACAACCATTCCGCCCAGAACAAAACTTTGTTTTATTTTAAAGTGGATTTGAGAAGAAAAGATCGCTCAAGAGAACCTTTATACTTACAAAATTCCTTGTCTTTCGAATCCCCAACGGTACTTTATATATATAGCATAGCAAGGACTTAGCAAAAACAGGGGTAACCTATTAGGAGGGGAAAATCCTAAGTATAGAGTTACTCATGGCATACTATAAAATCATCACACTTGCAAAATAATACAAAGGAAAAATTCTACCAGAACATCCTACACATGCATATGTAGTGACCTCGGATCAGTAAGGATCCTAAGTCCCTGTGATTAACATGCTAGTCCCTGGATCAATAGCTAGCACTCACAGTTGATGAAATATCATGTAAAACACAAATTCTTTATTACACGGAGAATCCAGAGTATAAATTTATTACAAATTGCTTAGCTTAAGGCTAGCTCAAATAACAGCGGAAACATAAAGGAAACTTGAGTCCATCAACACCCTAGGCTTGTCGAGTGTAGACTCGCGATCCCTACGCACCTTTCAATCTTAAGATTCTGCACATAAGACGTGCATCCAACAAGTTGGGTCAATACTTTGAATGTATTGGCAAATTACACCAAGGAGAGAAAAGACTATCTCTACATGCAAGGCTAGTTTAGGCTGTAGAGTTCATTTTCTCAAAGCTAGTTTTCTTAAGTAGAGAGAAGAAGAGAAGATTTTCCCTACTTTGTAAACATTTTCTTAGATAAAATAGGGTCGAATGGCACACGAGGATATTACTCACCAAGTGTCCAAACAACCAAACACTTGGATATTACGCACCAAGTGACACTTGGATATTACACACCAAGTTCCCAAAATCCCACCCATTGGCGATATTACGCACGCCACGGGGTTTCAAAACTTTGTTTAGAAAAGAGAGAGGAAGATCCTTCAGAGGCTCCAACCTTCAGATGCTCAATGTTGTTCTGTTTCCGTGAACACGGCTGATCGATCAGATTGCAATACTCTCAAGAGTTTGTGCACTTTACCCACAATCCACAATCAAGTCCTTTTATAGAAAATACCATGGCGAGGCTTTCCCTTAGTATCCCCTCTACCTTCTGGATCCAACCGTGCCAAGAACCTCCAAATGTTGGTACCCAGGTGAGGTTTCCCACTAAGTACTAGGCCAAGACAGAGCCCATATGTATTGTGGTTGCACTGGAAGCTTCTGAATTCTGAAACATGGCAGACTTCTTTGATTCCTGGGCGGCCGTCCTCCACCAAAATCTCACACGTTGACCCGACAACCATTCCGCCCAGAAGAAAAATTAGTTTTATTTTGAAGTGGATTTGAGAAGAAAAGTTTTCTCTAGAGAGCCTTTATACTTAGAAAAATTCTTTGTCTTTCGAACCCCCCAATGGTAATTTGTATATATAGCATAGGAAGCAATACTTAGCAAAAACAGGGGTAACCTATTAGGAGGGGAAAATCCTAAGAAAAGAGCTACTCATGGCATACTACAAAATCATCATACTTGCAAAATAATACTAAGGAAAAATTCTACTAGAACATCCTACACATGCATACTACAGAGTTTCGAAGATCACATGCATAGAATCAAAACTGGGACAAAAATTATGAACAAGTGGTGTAACTTGCCTTGATCCGAGCAGCACTCTACACAATAGCACTCCTTAGCGCACTCCGAACAATCTAACGAATCACAAACATAGATCTGATCACAACTTGCTCAAAACATGTCACAGAGATAATCATGCATGCATGCAACATGGTAGATTGGTTTTCTAAATTGACCAAGGTAGAATAATTGGGTTGCAATTGTGTTAAGGGTGTTACTAGGATTGATTTCCCATAGGTTTAAATCAATTTGGGTCATTAATATAATTCATAGGCTCACTAGAAGATTCAACCATCCAATTTAGCCCCAAATTAGATCTAATGATCTTAAGCAAAGTTTTATAATTTTTTCAGTAGGTATTGTAAAAATAAAGTCAATGCAACAAGAATCAATTAAAATGGGGTTTTATTTATTTTTCTATGGATTAAACACTCTAATCTAAAGATTAAATTTTACACAGAAAACCCTACTGTAAACTTGGAATTTTATTACAGATCTTGGTTCTACATAAAATTATGAATCCAACGGTATATTATATGCTAAGTTTGGCCAAGTAATTAATTTTATATGAATTTCGCAAGTTTTTAAACTAAATCTGCAAACAGATCTAGCCCTAACTCGAGAATGCGCCAAGTGGCAGGATCCGATTTGTCACATCCAAAATTTTCAAATTTTGAAATGTGAAAAATAAATAAACAAAATAAAATTTTGTTGAAATTTAGGGTGAGAAGAAACTTTTTGATTCCAATTGGGAACATCAAAACCTATTTTTGATCAAATAAAATCCTAAAGGGATTTAAAAAAAGATAAATAAACATTAAAGTTTTAACAGTCGGAATTACTATTTTTAGATCTTTTAATAAAAAGATTTGGTTTTCAAAAGAAAAGGTAGAATTATAAATAAGGATTATTTTATATAGCCAAATTAAATCTTGGCCAAGCTTTTGAAATAAAATATTTCTATTTGATAAAAAGAGTAAAGGTTTATTTCAATAAAATAATGAGGATTTATTAATATCCAATTTTATTAAAGTAAATGTTTTTCCATTTTAAATAAACATTAAAACTTGTTATTTTATTTTAGATAAGTTTTCCAAGTGTTTTATATTTTCAAATAAAACCTTCTGAAATGATTTTAGTATTATTTTAGATTTCAAATAGAGTTTTAAAATAAATCAAATCCTATTTGAATTAATAACTAAGGTCTATTTTATTTAATTATTAAATAGATCCTAAAAGAATAAAAGTATTATTTATTTTTGACTTTGGATTGTGTTGTTAAACAGAATTAAAATAAATACAAAGTTTGGTGGTGGTTTAATTTGAATTGGTGTTTGAATTATTTGTTTGAAAATCAAAACAGAATATTTAAATAGAAAAAGGAAAAACATTTGGTATAAAAAAAATGAAACAGATTCAACCCACTAAGCAGGCCCGGCAAGCCCAACTCGCAGCCCATCTTTCCCCCCTCAGCGAATCGTTTTCTTACCCAACATCTTACCCGCAGAGTCACAGACAGGTGGCCCCATCTCCCACTTTCCCCACCTCGCTGACAGACAGGCCCCACGCCAACTTGTCTTCGTTCTCACCCGCGCCAGCCGTTCCTCCTCGCCGTTGCTGCCTTTGATTACGGCGATGAATACGAGTTATTACGCGAGTAATTATTGCCAGTGATCACGCATACATAACCGCCTGCCTCTCCTCTCTCTTTCCCCCAAGCTCCAGCCTCTCCCAGCCACCAGGCTGCCTCAAATCGGCTTTGCACTGCCGCTGCTCCGGCGAGCTTCTCCGAGCAATTCCGGCATCGTACAGCCTACCCTCGCCTCCCACTGCACTCAGCCTTGCTTCCCACCTCCAGGCGCACCTGCCAGTGCCTCAAACTCGCCCGCGCGAGAACCACAGCCTCGGCTTCGTCATCACCTGAGCACCGCCGCGTCTGTCTTGTCTCCGGCGAAGTCTCCCTGGTAAGCCAGACCGCCCCGAGCCCTCTCGATCATGCTCACGTGAACGCCACACTCGCCCGCGTCTAACCACACCTTTGTTTTGCCTTGGGGTGAACTGCAGCGTCGCCCCCGTCGTCAAACAGAACCGCCTGACGCCGCCACCGACTCCGGCGAGCGATTACTTCCGTCCCTATGCGCCCCTCGCCATACCAACAGCGCCTTGAGATTCAGCATCTCCTTGCGATCACGGTGAGCCACTTACCCCTCTCCCTCTCTTCCTGTATCGCCTTTCCGCCGCGAGCAGAGCGTGCTCCGCTAGTCGCCGCCGCGCAGCGCCGCCAGGCAATGGTCAAGCATCTGAGAGCCGTTAGATCGTTAACCAATGGCTAGGATTAGATTCAAGCGAAGGGGTATTGAGTGCTCTGTGCCGCACGATCTCACTTAAATACTACGGTCCACAGAGCTCAATCCGTGCGAACCGGTATCGTCCAGTAAGAACAGACGCGTGGCACTGGTTTTGTTTTAAAAACAGAATATGTTCTATTAGAATTGTAAACTTGTAAAATTCATAACTTTAATTCTACACGTCCAAATTTTGCAAATTTTATATCAATGGAATCAGTAGGACAATTACTTTGCAACCATGCATTTTTTTAATGTTTTACTTCTGTAAAATTGGTTGAAATTGCAGAAACTTGTGTAGGCTTATTTTGAATATAAAAATTGTTCTAGATATATTTTTAATATTAAATCTTTGCAAAATGGTTTGTTTTGAACCTACTGACCCTAGGAACCAACTTATGGATTTAAAAATGTATTCTGTGAAGTTAGGGAATAAATAATTGAATTAGCTCATTTCTAGTCAAATAAAAATATTGATTTTGGTTTAGAAATGATTCTTGGAGTGAAACCTTTGGGAAATGTTTTGATTCAAACCTTCTGACCCTAAACACCAAGTTTTGAGAATTAAAATGTATTTGGTGAACCCTTTAAAGAATATTGCTTTGCTAAAAGCATTTTCAACCACATAAAATATTGATTTGATTTACAAAAAATGGTTTATAGATAAAACCTTTTGCAAATGGTTTTACCACTTTAGTAAATGACCATTTTGAACTTTATAATGTTTAAAGCCTAGTAGAAACCACTTCTGCAAATAAAACTATCTTTTGCATGCTTGCATGCATGACCTTGTTTGTGTTATTTTATGTGTGATAATTGGTTGGAATGCTTGTTGAATTTGTGTTTGCTTGATTGTATTGTAGTGGAATTAGAAGAGTGTGATATTTGCAAGATCAAGAAGTGAAACATCATTCTCTACTAAAAAGGCAAGTGACACTATCATCCATGTCCTACTATTTTCATTACACTTAGTGGATTTTGTAACATGCATGGAAAGGTTTACTATATTTTATGCTATGCTAAATCCTAATAGGATACCCTCATATATCCCTTAGTGGAAACAATGTAGTTGTAGTATGCTTATCCCTGCTATATATTTGGGATGGGATACATGTTATGATTATATGAAGAGTTGAAAAGATTTATGTTTTATATAATAAAACAAGTACTCAATGAACCACCTGGGTGGACAAGGATACTCGAGTTTTGGACAAGGTGGCAACAAAAGGAACCATGTTTATATGGCCATCTCTTTTTGTTGTGCACTAAAAGAAAACCACCCAGGGACTTAGAGATTAAACATGTTTCTCGTACAGTGGCTTCCGAGTACAGCCACATGCTAAATGGGCTCTGACTTAGTCAACTACATAGTGGAAGACCCATGCATTGGCATCTTCAGGTTAACTAGAATTGTGTAAGGGAACTTGAAACCCTACATTGGTGCCTGAATGACAAGCTAGCATTGTGTATTGGGAGGACTTCTATGGAAAGATTTTGTCACATTCTCAATCTTATCCATCGGCCACTGGTGGCATCAAGATGAGATTGTGTCATGTGGGTAAAGTGTACAACTTCAAATTCTAAGTACTTAGCCGTGTCCCCGGTTATGGACAATACTGAGCAACTAAGGCCTGATGCTATGGAAGATCTCGACATTCCAATTTCTCAAAGTAAAACTTGATGGTGATAACAAGGGATTTGAAGCACTTAGAGTTTTCCAAGAAGTTCAGAAAGATTTGACAAAAGATCAAAACTATTTTCAAAAGATAGGATAAAACTATATTGCTTTCTGCAAAAGAGCCTAAACCCTACTTAGCCAAATATGCATGTAAATGATAGGATCCACTTATTTCTACATAGTAGTGAAACTTGCCAATACAATTCAAATGTATTGACCCTTGTGGCTGCAACTTATTATGTTGCGGGTTTGTTTGATGTTAGTGAAGTTTTTTGAATAGGATTACAAGTCTACAACCAACATGATTGCCTGTGGCACTTTGAAGATGAAGGACTCCATGCTTTATAGATATTCTGCTGCATTGTAATGTGATAGCCAAATGAGCTATGTAAGATGTAATGAATTATTTTATTCCTGGTTATAAAGTTGTATTATGACCTTTGTTTCTTGATATTACATCGTAACTGTGGATGCTAGCTATCGATCCAGGGACTAGCATTGTAAACACAAGGATCTCTACCTTATTGAAGGTTGGGAACCTTACACGATTGGTCCAGCTGGACAAGGCGGTGGCGACGCAGCGTGCTGGCGCGGCTTGCCACGTGGCAGCACGGGATTTGCTGGTACCCCTTCGATCAATCTTCTAATCCTCACCGTCGAGCCTAGATCTAATGGCTAATAAACAAGATCGGCCCACCTACCTTGCTAGCGGCAGCGACTGGCAGCGGTTGGCGTCGGAGACGAGGGGCAGCGGCGGTTCCTCGAGGCGGCGGAGTGGTCGACGGGTGCGGCTGTCCTTCGCGCTCGCGTCCTCGGTGTCGCCTAAGTCCTCCTCTACCCGCGACAGATGGAGGATGCTCGTCTCGGTCTCCGGCGATGCTCCGGCGAGCGATTCCCATCGATCGGCTGCGATTGAGAGAGGGAAAAAAACACGGCGCGAATCAGTGGTGAATGAGGCAAAGCTCTAGAGGAAGAAAGGAGCAAGGGGGAGTCCCGAACCGTCTCGGTGAGGTCAACCCGACGGCGGCGGCGCGAGATATCGATTGGCTAGGGCTTCGCAAGGAGAAAAATTGGACGAGGTGAGGCCGAGGGTGGCGGGGTTTATATGGGGGTGGAAACTTGGGCGAGGGGCTCGAATCGGCCGCAAATCCTACCGGATTCCGTTCGAACGCGTGCTGCAGGCGGACTCCAGCTCGAGGTAGGGGACGATCAAGTGGGTCCCGCATGTCGGTGGCGGAGAGGGAAGTGGGATAGCGCGAGGTGCGTGCCGCGCAGGCGATAGGGACGGGGGAGGGGTATTGGACTGGCCCGTTGCTGCGCTGCGCTGTGGCTAGCGCTGGCTGGCGGTAGAATAGGTAGGGGGCCTGGTTCGCTGGCCCGGTTAGGTTAGTTAGGTTTCTTTTTTTTATTCATTTCTTTTCCAAATCTGTTTTACTAATTCTTAAATAACTTTTGCATACTAAGGCCAAATTCAATAAAACTAGTTTCTAATTTTTTGTAAAAATGAGGTGGTCATTTTAGAGCCAGAGAATTTTATTTTGGCATTGTTTTTCATGAAGGGTCAACCAAGATTGCTTCATTCTTGCTAACAGAGGGATTTTTGTTATTAGGGTTTTGCTAGGGTTTGATGGTAGGGTTTTGATGCAAATTCATTTGTAGGATGCAATCATGCAAGGATGATGCATGCTTCTAGTAACATCTTAATATAAAATCTAGGATGTTACAAACCTACCCCCCCTTAAGAAGAATCTCGTCCCCGAGATTCGGGTTGGCTAGCAAATAGGTGTGGGTGTTCTGCATTCAAGTCTTCTTCACCCTCCCACATAGCTTCTTCCTCGGAGTGGTGGTTCCATTGTACTTTGCAGAATCTTATAGTCTTGGTGCGGGTAATCCTTTCGGCTGTTTCCAGTATTTTGATGGGTTTTTCCTCATAAGTAAGGTCATTTTCCAATTGAACCTCATCTAGGGGAACGGTGTCTCTTAGCGGTGTTTCGGCCATCTCCGGGTGACACTTCTTTAGTTGTGACACATGAAACACATCATGGACAGTCAGTCCTTCCGGTAACTCCAACTGATAAGCAACTTCTCCTCTACGGGCCAGAACCTTATATGGTCCTATGAATCGTGGGGCTAACTTACCCTTGATTCCGAACCTCTTAACTCCTCATAGGGGAGAAACTCGAAGATACGCACGGTCCCCTATTTTATAAGCCACATCTCTGCGCTTGGAATCAGCATAACTCTTCTGTCGGGATTGGGCTACCTTTAGCCTATCATGAATCTGTCATACCTTTTCTTCGGCATCCTTGATCAATTTAGGTCCAAATATACTACGTTCACCAACTCCACTCCATAGCAGAGGAGTCCTACACTTCCTGCCATATAGAACTTCAAACGGAGCCATCTTGATACTTGTCTGGTAGCTGTTGTTGTATGAGAACTCAGCATATGGCAGGTTATCATCCCAACTAGACCCATAGTCTAGTGCGCATGCTCTCAACATATCTTCCAGAATTTGGTTCACCCTTTCCGTTTGGCCATCTGTCTGAGGGTGGAAGGCAGTACTGAATTCTAATCGGGTTCCAAGAGACTCATGTAGCTGTCGCCAAAACTTCGAAGTAAACTGGGTGCCTCTGTCTGACACAATCCCCTTAGGAACACCATGCAGACTTACAATCCTTGACATGTATATCTTAGCAAGCTTAGCACTTGTATATGTGGTCTTTACGGGGATGAAGTGAGCCACTTTGGTAAAGTGGTCCACCACTACCCAGATAGAATCAAATCCAGAACGAGTCCGGGGCAATCCCGTGATGAAATCCATGCCTACCTTATCCCACTTCTAGTCGGGTATAGGTAGCGGTTGTAGCAATCCGGCTGGTTTCTGATGCTCGGCCTTAACTCTATTGCATACATCACACAGCAAAATATATTCAGGAATTTCTCTTTTTAGGTTATTCCACCAAAACCTATCCTTCACATCCATGTACATCTTCGTGTTACCTGGATGAATTGAGTATGGTGAATCATGAGCTTCTTGTAAAATCAACTTCATGATATCGGGGTCATTGGGAACGCATAAACGCTTACCATAACAAAGGGTTCCTTGTTCGTCCAGACGAAATTCTTTTGTCTTTCCTTCACTTATTTTGACCCTTATTTCTTCCAACTCTTTATCTCCCTTTTGTGCTTCCTTGATTCTCTCTTGGAAAGTAGACACTATTTCCATAGTCGCTACGTGTCCTTTCGGAACTATTTCTAGCCTGAGGTCCCTAAATTGCTTGCATAAATCCTCTGGAAGTTCCCCTCCGGTAAGTCCATTCACATAAACCTTACGACTTAAGGCATCGACCACCACATTTTCCTTTCCGGGGTGGTACTGTAAATCCAAGTCATAATCCTTAATTAGTTCAAGCCATCTTCTTTGTCTCATATTCAACTCCTTTTGGGTGAAGATGTACTTCAAACTCTTATGATCTGTGAACACATCACAATGTTTGCCCATGAGGTAGCGTCTCCATACCTTGAGTGCATGAACCATAGACGCAAGTTCCAAATCATGTGTGGGGTAGTTGTGTTCGTGGTTCTTAAGTTGTCGGGAGGCATAGGATACCACTTTCCCATCATGCATCAATACACTTCCAAGTCCTTGTCGAGAAGCGTCACAATAGACTTGAAAATCCTTTTGGATATCAGGCAGACACAGAACTGGCGCCGTTACAAGGCGTTTCTTCAACTCTAGAAAACTTGCTTCACATGCCTCGGTCCATAGGAATTTCTTTTCCTTCTTCAATAGTTCTGTCATGGGTTTGCTATTTTGGAAAAGTTTTCAATGAACTTCCGGTAATACCCTGTGAGGCCCAAGAAACTCCTAATATCTCCCACATTCTTGGGTGACTCCCATTCCGTCACGGAAGCTACCTTACTAGGATCTACGGCAACTCCTTTTGCCGACACAACATGACCAAGGAATCCCACTTCCTTTAACCAGAATTCGCATTTGCTGAATTTGGCGTACAACTTGTGTTCTCTTAGTTTCTCCATAATAAGGCGCAAATGTTTCTCATGTTCCTTCTCATCCTTAGAGTATATGAGTATATCATCTATGAATACCACGATAAACTTGTCCAAATATTCCATGAACACCTTGTTCATCATGGTCATGAAGTATGCTGGGGCATTGGTTAGACCAAAAGACATCACGGTGTACTCATACAATATGTATCTTGTGGTGAATGCTGTTTTGGGCACATCCTGTTCTCGAATCTTTAGTTGAAAGTAGCCTGATCGCAGATCGATCTTTGAGAACACACTGGCTCCCTTTAACTAGTCAAACAAGTCGTTGATGTTGGGCAGAGGATACTTATTCTTGATCGTCACTTCGTTCAACGAGCGGTAGTCCACAACCAGCCTCTTGGTTTTATCCTTCTTTTCCACAAAAAGGACAGGTGCTCCCCAAGATGACGCGCTGGGTTGGATGAATCCCTTGTCCAATTGTTCCCTAAGCTGTTTCTTGAGTTCCTTTAACTCGTCCACATCCATCTTGTACGGTCTCTTAGCTATCGGCCCTGTGCCTGGCATTAAGTCAATGAGGAACTCGATATCACGGTCGAGAGGCATTCCGGGTAACTCCTCCGGAAAGACATCTGGGTATTCCTTTATAATGGGTACTTCCTCCAGGCTAACCCCCTTAAGAGAGTTCACCATGACTTCCTTAAGTGCAAAATTTGACTTGATACGAATTCTCTTCCCTTCCGGTGTTGTGAGCATGACAGTTCTTTTGGCACAATCTATGACTCCTTCGTATTTGGTCATCCAATTCATGCCTAAGATTATGTCTAATCCTTGTGATTCTAGAACTACTAGACTTGTGGGAAAGATGTGTGTCCCAATCCTTAGTTCTAGTCCCCGGCAACCGGAGTTTGCCACTATTTCTCCCCCAGGAGAACTTACCCTTAGAGGAAAGTTTATAGACTCCGTAGGTATATTTACTTTATCCACAAATACCCTTGATATGAATGAATGCGATGCACCGGTATCAAAAATAACAACTGCTGGAATAGAATTGAGCTTGAACTTACCAATCACGGAGTCTGGTGCATCACAGGCATCCTCCATTGAGACATGATTCACCGTGGCTTTGACAAACGGGTTTGGCTTCTTCCCGTTTCCATTGCCATGGTTGTGTCCATTTCCATTCCCATTGCCATTCTTCTTCTCGGGGCAAGAGGTTGCATAATGCCCTGTCCTGTTGCACTTAAAGCATGTCACCTCACTGAGATCATTTCCATTGCTACCATTCCCATTGCGGTTTTTGTGTCCATTGTGTTTGTGGCCGCCATGGTGATGACCGTTATGGTTGTGTCCATTATTGTTATAAGGTGGTGGTGAGGAAGTGCGCTGCTTCTGGTACGGAACAGAGTGCTTGTGGGATTTAGACTTCCTCTTGCGGTTTTCTATGCTCTTCCTTTTGGATTCAACCACAATGGCTATGTCCAGGAGTTCCTGAAAGTTGTCAAATTTACGAGCCACAAGCTGAATGGATATATCATCATTGAGTCCTCTTAAGAATTCCTCCTGCCTTTTGGCATCAGTGGAAACATCATCGGGTGCGTAACGGACTAGCTTGTTGAAAATCTCACCATACTTGGTGACAGATCGGTGCAGCTGGTGTAGGTCGCGAAATTCGCGCCTTTTCAGAGTCATGATACCAGCAGCCACATGATGAGTGCGAAAGGCTAACTCGAACTGATCCCAAGTGATAGCATCAATATCCGGGTGGGTGACTTGGTAGTTATCCCACCATTCTGCAGCCGGTCCTTCAAGCTGGTGCGCGGCATAACGTACCCTGTCGGCTCCGACAGCTTGCACAGTGTCTAACTTCTTGTTAATAGTACGGAGCCAGTCGTCTGTGATGATTGGTTCAGCGCTGCTAGTGAAGGTAGGTGGGTTCAACCTCAAAAACCGAGTCAAACGATCCTGTTGAGGCGCTGGCGGAGGTGGTGGTGGCGGGTTGTTGTTGTTGTTTTGCATGTTCTGAGTGAGAAGTTGGATCAGCTGGTTCTGAGTGGCCAAAAGTTGTGCTATTTCCGGAGGAATTTCGGTGTTCGCACGTCTTGGCGGCATCTGTTGGGTTTGAGAGACAAGTTAAGAAATAGACAGAAAGACTAAGTAGTAAACTCTTACCCTTATGAAAACACACCAAGCACACAAGACACATTAACACAACATAACGCAGAAATTAAACAAGTTTTACTAAACCCAAAAAAAAATGTCTTGGTATTTATTACAATCGCGAATATCGTTCTTCTATAGACTTAAAGGTGGTCCAACTGTTACACATCTTCCACGCCTTCCTCTTCCTCGTCCTCGAACGAGTAGCCTTCCTGCTCTAGGGTTGTCTTGTACAACTCCATCTCCTTTGTGGTGGCTTCAAGCTTCTCTTGGAGGTTCTTTATCTCGTCCTGCAACTTCTTGGTAGTGGCTTCTAGGTGCTCCTGAAGTCCCTCCTCGCTTTGTAGCTCCTCCACTAGATTTGACTTCTTCATGGCTTCAAGTTGCTTTGCCAAGTCCCTCTTGGAAGCACGCACATCATTGATTATCTTGCAAAGGCCTTCGGTTTGCACTTCAGTTCCATCGATCTCCTGCTTGAGTTCCCTAATCCTCTTGTTTTTATTTATCACCCTCTTTTCTTGGTTAGCGAACTTCTTCTCTTGGTCCTGGAACTTTATCTCTTGGAGCTTCATTGCCTCCTCCTGCTGCTTGATCATTTCCTCTTTCTCCTTGATGAGGGTGGATAGCTCGTCATTCTTTAACATCTCGAGGAAAGTACCCTTTTCAAGGTCATGGATATGGCATCACTACTAGACAAAAGGCTATAGGAGACATGCTTATGCGAGGCACATTCCAGATCTTGATATTGGGTTCTTCGGCGCTTGGTAGAAGTCCTTTCCTCAAAGGTTAACTCCATGGGAATTCCATCCTCATCTCGTCGTCCAAAGAGGCCGCCGCAGTGTCCTTGGAGAGCCTCATGATGACGTCCACATAGGCGACCTATGAGCTACTGCAAACTGATGCTAAGGGCCTTCTCCTTGGAATCGCTAACAATGTGGATTGCTATGTCTTTCTCCGGGTTCTTGCCTCGCTCTTTTCCTGGCTGGATGACTTTGACTCCCCAACAGCCGTACTTGTGGAGTTTCTTCATTGTGCTCCCCTGGATTGTTGGGAGGGGAAGGTCCAAACGTGTGAGAAGGTCCATCCACCAAAGCGAAGGGGCTCGATGTCCGCGACGGTGTCGTAGTGGAAGCTTGTCATCTTTAAGTTAGAAGAATGAAGATTAGATACTTAAGTAGAGGAAAGCAGATAAAGGAGTGCAGAAAAATAACATAGTAGTAAAGCAAGTAAGGCACATAAGTTAGAGGTGGTTCTAATCCTAGGGTCACGTCCTACAGGCAACGATGTGCTCTAATACCATCTGTAGTGACCTCGGATCGGTAAGGATCCTAAGTCCCTGTGATTAACATGCTAGTCCCTGGATCAATAGCTAGCACTCACAGTTGATGAAATATCATGTAAAACACAAAGTCTTTATTACACGGAGAATCCAGAGTATAAATTTATTACAAATTGCTTAGCTTAAGGCTAGCTCAAATAACAGCGGAAACATAAAGGCAGCTTGAGTCCATCAACGCCCCAGGCTTGTTGAGTGTAGACTCGCGATCCCTATGCACCTTTCAATCTTCAGATTCTTCACATAAGACGTGCAGCCAACAAGTTGGGTCAATACTTTGAATGTATTGGCAAATTACATCAAGGAGAGAAAAGACTATCTCTACATGCAAGGCTAGTTTAGGCTGTAGAGTTCATTTGCTCAAATCTAGTTTTCTTAAGTAGAGAGAAGAAGAGAAGATTTTCCCTACTTTGTAAACATTTGCTTAGATAAAATAGGGTCGAATGGCACACGAGGATATTACTCACCAAGTGCCCAAACAACCAAACACTTGGATATTACGCACCAAGTTACACTTGGATATTACACACCAAGTTCCCAAAATCCCACCCATTGGCGATATTACGCACGCCACGGGGTTTCAAAACTTTGTTTAGAAAAGAGAGAGGAAGATCCTTCAGAGGCTCCATCCTTCAGATGCTCAATGTTGTTCTGTTTCCGTGAACACGGCGGATCGATCAGATTGCAATACTCTCGAGAGTTTGTGCACTTTACCCACAATCCACGATCAACTCCTTTTATAGAAAAGACCAGGGCGAGGCTTTCCCTTAGTAGCACCTCTACCTTCTGGATCCAACCGTGCCAAGAACCTCCAAATGTTGGTACCCAGGTGAGGTTTCCCACTAAGTACTAGGCCAAGACAGAGCCCATATGTATTGTGGTTGCACTGGAAGCTTCTGAATTCTGAAACATGGAAGACTTCTTTGATTCCTGGGCGGCCGTCCTCCACCAAAATCTCACACATTGACCCGACAACCATTCCGCCCAGAAGAAAACTTAGTTTTATTTTGAAGTTGATTTGAGAAGAAAAGTTTGCTCTAGAGAGCCTTTATACTTAGAAACATTCTTTGTCTTTCGAACCCCCCAACGGTACTTTGTATATATAGCATAGCAAGCAATACTTAGAAAAAACAGGGGTAACCTATTAGGAGGGGAAAATCCTAAGAAAAGAGCTACTCATGGCATACTACAAAATCATCGCACTTGCAAAATAATACTAAGGAAAAATTCTACTAGAACATCCTACACATGCATACTACAGAGTTTCGAAGATCACATGCATAGAATCAAAACTGGGACAAAAATTATGAACAAGTGGTGTAACTTTCCTTGATCCGAGCAGCACTCTACACAATAGCACTCCTTAGCTCACTCCGAACAATCTAACAAATCATAAACATAGATCTGATCACAACTTGCTCAAAACATGTCACAGAGATAATCATGCATGCATGAAACATGGTAGATTGGTTTTCTAAATTGACCAAGGTAGTATAATTGGGTTGCAATTGTGTTAAGGGTGTTACTAGGATTGATTTCCCATAGGTTTAAATCAATTTGGGTCATTAATATAATTCATAGGCTCACTGGAAGATTCAACCATCCAATTTAGCCCCAAATTAGATCTAATGAACTTAAGCAAATTTTTATAATTTTGTTCAGTGGGTATTGTAAAAATAAAGTCAATGCAACAAGAATCAATTAAAACAGGGTTTTATTTATTTTCTATGGATTAAACACTCTAATCTAAAGATTAAATTTTACATAGAAAACCCTACTGTAAACTTGGAATTTTATTGTAGATCTGGGTTCTACATAAAATTATGAATCCAACGGTATATTATATGTTAAGTTTGGCCAAGTAATTAATTTTATATGAATTTCGCAAGTTTTTAAACTAAATCTGCAAACAGATCTAGCCCTAACTCGAGAATGCACCAAGTGGCAGGATCCGATTGGTCCAGCTGGACAAGGCGGTGGCGACGCAGCGTGCTGGCGCGGCTTGCCACGCGGCAGCACGGGATTTGCTGGTACCCCTTCGATCAATCTTCTAATCCTCACCGTCGAGCCTAGATCTAACGGCTAATAAACAAGATCGGCCCACCTACCTTGCTGGCGGCGGCGACTGGCGGCGGTTGGCGTCGGAGATGAGGGGCGGCGGCGATACGGCGGTTCCCCGAGGCGGAGGAGTGGTCGACGGGGCGCGGCTGTCCTTCGCGATCACGCTCGCGTCCTCGGTGTCGCCTAACTCCTCCTCTACCCGCAACAGATGGAGGATGCTCGTCTCGGTCTTCGGCGATGCTCCGGCGAGCGATTCTCGTCGATCGGCTGCGATTGAGAGAGGGAAAAACACACGGCGCGAATCAGTGGTGAACAAGGGAAAGCTCTAGAGGAAGAAAGGAGCAAGGGGGAGTCCCGAACCGTCTCGGTGAGGTCAACCCGACGGCGGCGGCGCGAGATATCGATTGGCTAGGGCTTCGCAAGGAGAAAACTTGGACGAGGTGAGGCCGAGGGTGGCGGGGTTTATATGGGGGTGGAAACTTGGGCGAGGGGCTCGGATCGTCCGCGAATCCTACTGAATTCCGTTCGAACGCGTGCTGCAGGCGGACTCCAGCTCGAGGTAGGGGACGAGCAGGTGGGTCCCACGTGTCGGTGGCGGAGAGGGAAGTGGGCTAGCGCAAGGTGCGTGCTGCGCGGGCGACAGGGACGGGGGAGGGGTATTGGGCTGGCCCGTTGCTGCGCTGCGCTGCGGCTAGCGCTGGCTGGCGGTAGAATAGGTAGCAGGCCTGGTTCGCTGGCCCAGTTAGGTTTCTTTTTTTATTCATTTCTTTTCCAAGTCCGTTTTACTAATTCTTAAATAACTTTTGCTTACTAAGGCCAAATTCAATAAAACTAGTTTCTAAATTTTTGTAAAAATGAGGTGGTCATTTTAGAGCCAGAGAATTTTATTTTGGCATTGTTTTTCATGAAGGGTCAACCAAGATTGCTTCATTCTTGCTCATAGAGGGATTTTTGTTATTAGGGTTTTGCTAGTGTTTTATGGTAGGGTTTTGATGCAAATTCATTTGTAGGATGCAATGATGCAAGGGTGATGCATGCTTCTAGTAACATTTTAATATAAAATCTGGGATGTTACAGCATACTACAGAATTTGGAGATCACATGCATAGAATCAAAACTAGGACAAAAATATGAACAAGTGGTGTAACTTGCCTTGATCCGAGCAACAATCTACACAACAATACTCCTCGGCGCACTCCGAACAATCTAAAGAAACAAGGCATATATCTAATCACATGGTGCACAAAACAATGGCACAAAGTAGTATGCATGCATGCAATCATGGTAATATGCAAGAATGAGTTCCAAAATCGACCAAGATACTAATAAGAGGATGGTGTTGTGTTGGGGATGTTATTAGTATTAATTTGCCACATATTTTAAGCAATTTGTATTAATACTTTATTTTATATGTGCATAAGAAGATCCAAACTTCAAAACTGCCACGAAACAGATCTAAAGATCCTAAGAAAGGTTTTATAATTTTAGACAGTAGGCATCATAAAAATAAAGCCAACACAACAAGAAACAATTAAAACGAAGTTTTAATTATTTTTCTATGAATTAAAAACTCCAAACTAGTGTTTTAAATCTACAGAAATAATACTACCGTAAACTTGCAAATTTACTTTGGATTTGTGTTATATACAATTTTAGCAATCCAACGGTGTATTATATGTAATTTTTGGCCAAGTGATCGAATTACTACGAATTTCGCAAGGTTAACAACAATGTGCCTATTCTAATCTGACGCGAGACGTGCCACGCAGCACAACACGATCTGGTGATGGTGAAAGTCGATGATCCGATGACCCCCGACAACGATGGGCGTGATGGCAGTGTTCCTCTCCTTCCCACGATCTCCCCTGTGTGCTCGGAGTCGTCCTTCTCTCCCCACTCTGGCGGCAATGCTTCGCTGATCTCTACGAGCTCCGGCGAGGTTTCTGCGAGAAATCGGAGGCGGTTCTCTGCAATTCGAACGGAGGAAGGTGCACGATGAGAATCAGTTGTTCGAGAGGAAGAGGTCTGGAGGGAAGAAGGGGCAAGGGCGACGGAGACTGTGCTCAACCGTGAACTCCCGAGCTTCGGCAGCGACAATGGAGTTGAAAAATTGGTAGCGATTTGGTTTGTTTTCGCTAGGATTTTCGAGGGGAAACGAGGAGAGGGGTCAGGGCTTTTACAAGCCAGAGGCTTGGAGAAGGGGGCGGCCGAATTTGGTTGGAATCGGGGCTTATCCGTGTGCCGTTTGTGGTAGGGGAGGTCGAGTTCGTCGCGGACTCCACGGAGAATACGACTGGTGGACCCAGGCGGTCAGCGGGTGCGGGGCGGGTTGCGTGTGGGCGCTAGCGGGCTGTGCGCGATGCTGGCGGGCTGTGCGCGGGTGCTAGCGGGCTATGCGCGGATGCTGGTGGTCTACGCGATGCGGTCTGGCTAGGGTTAGGCGACGCGCGCGCGGACAGGGGTTTGCGTGGCCGGCCCAGTTAGACTAGGTTAGCTATCTTTTTATTCTTTTAATATTTTATATTTTACCTTTTCTTTAATAACTTTTGCATAACAAGTTCAAATTTAATGAAACCAGTTTCTAAATTTTTGTAAAAAGTAGGAGATCAACATAGGGTCATAGAGTAAACTTTTTTGCATAACCTTTTGAGGATTGGGTTTAAATAACCTCCTCATGTCCTTATAGGACTATAAGAGAAAAATAGTTTAGGTTCAGGGAGAGGGGTTTTAATGCAATTAAAATTGTGAGATGCCATGATGCAAAGATATGATGCATGCTTCTAGTAACATCTTAATACAAAAATTGGGATGTTACACTCTTTTATTTTTACAAAACACACAAGTATTAATATTTCCTATTAATACAATTATAACATGGGATGTAAATATTTATGATAAACATAAATATATGATAACAACCATTTTATTATTGCCTCTTGGTCATATCTCCAACAGTCTCCCACTTCCACTAGAGTCAATAATCTAGTTTTTAAAAAACTTGTGCATTCAACACCTATGGCGTTCCGGTGTTTTATATACACGATTGCTGGTGGTTAACTAATCTTCAGATTCGATACTTTCAGATCCGTGTGTAATTGCATGTCTTTGCGTCTCTACACATCACTCATTCTCCAATGATATGGCATTGTATAAATTTGGTCCTTTGGTGATACCTTTAGTTCCTTGGGGATTAAACCATGTCGATACAATTGGTGTACAATATATCTTCATAGTACTAGCCCATTATGAACCATACCTAGTTTGATAACAAAATATTTTACACAAATACCCTCTTTTGATGCTACAATAGCAATCATATACTTAGCCTTTTGTTGTAGTATCTGCCACAATGCCTTGGAACTCGTCCAAATCCTTTATGAAACTTCGTTTCCATTACATTGTGCCACCCATAGTTTAAATTGAGATAAACTTAATTTGTATCATGTGACAAAACTAGCATCAATGTAACACCTTACAATCAACTATCTATTTATTTGTCACCTCTACATAAATAACATATTATTTGTTTTTCCAAAGATCATAAAAATATCCTTACTGTCGTCCAATAATCATCATATAAATCATTCTGGTATATGCTCATAACATTTAGAGCATAGGACATATCTAGATGTGTACATATCATAGTATGATTGATCAAATTGTGATTTCAATCACCAAGTATCAAAATACTTGAATCTTTGTTTCACTTACCAAGTGTAAATGCACTTGAATCTTGATTCAATCCTTTCTGTGCTGCAAGGCCTTTCTTGTATTTTCCATATTGAACATATTCAATATCTCATCTATGTAATTTTGGCACAACCATATTAGCATCTTAATCTATCCATATAGACATTGATGCCAAATATTTGGGTTTTGTCCAAGTCTTTCATCGAGATGAAATTATTAACTTATGTTAATAAAAGATACATCATCTCCAATCAACAATCTGTCTTTCACATAATGTATTAGAAATATGTCTCAGCGCTCCCACTTAATTTGTTGCAAATGCAAGCATCTTCATCGTCTCTGATGAAATTAAACCTTTTAACAGTTTCATCATGGTCCATTTGGATCGTGTCATGTACACGCTCTAGGTAACCATTCTATTAGAAGAACCGTGTTTTAATAGTTCAACTACCATATAACAAAATTATATGAAGTGGTTGTTACATTAATCCGTCCAGACTAAATATCTCTATGAAAGATCAAATCTTGTCATAGTCAACCTTTTGAATGTTTTCGTAAAATCTTTTTCTGAAATGTCGACTATTTTATAGATGTGAAACATCTATGTCTATTTATAGATCCAAATACGACCGATAGGTTTACACCTTTCCGGAGGGTCTTCCAAGTTCAAAAACTTGATTTATCGTGTATGGAAATATCATGGATTTTATGGCTTCAAGCCATTTGACGAAGTTAGAGCCCATCATCGCTTCTTTGCACGTAGTCAGTTCATCATTGTTAAACAATAATGATTTATCTCTCAAATCTTGTTATTTGATTGTTTATCCGACCTACTTGGTTCAATAGTAACTTAGACCTCCGTGACCACAACTTTTGAGGCACGTGAGAAATGAGCATTGTTGCTGCCTCCGGGACACTTACCGGTGCTGCGCAAATCAGCACATATAGCTAAGGTTCATTAACCTTATCAAAGTTCTATTTTCCTCTCACTTCAATTTTCATGAAAATTCCTTCCAAAGAAACTTGACGTTCTAAGTGACAAACACTTTTGTCTTTGGTGTTATGGAGGAATACCCAATAGTTATTCCAAATAACCTACAAAATACATGATCATCCGACTTTGCTTGTAAACATTTTTACATATGACTAGCATACCAATGTTTAATAAAGGACAAGTTCGGTTTTATTCCAAACCATAACTTATATGGTGTCATTTCAATGGATCACGATGGAGATCTTTTCAGTGTAAAAGCGGTAGTCTCTAAAGCTTTAATCTTTAAAAATATAATGGCAGTTTTATAAATGACACCTTTGAGCTTACCATGTTAAACAAGGTTTCATTAAATATCTCGAAAACTCCATATTACTATGGTGTTTTAGGAAATGCAAATCCATGGAACGATTCCTCAAATCTTAGGTGTTTTGCTAAACTTGTAACTCAAATATCTTCCTTTATGATCTAATCACAAACTCTTTATTTTCTTGTTACAATGATTTTCCACTTCAACTTGAAAGTCTTCAAACATTTTCAAATGTTTCACGCTTCTTCCTCATTAAGTAAATATACACATATATTCACTCAATTTTTTGGAGAAAGCATATGAAGTAGAAATACATCGCTCATGTCTTCACATAATGGGCTACATACATCAATATGTATAAATTCCAATAAGTTAGTCGTTCTTTCTTCTTCGGCCTTGAACGAAGTTTCAATTATCTCTAGGAATGTCTCACAAGTGTAATTTGATCAAAATCAAAAGACTCCAAAATTCCATCAACATGGAGTTTCTTCATGTTTTCTTTCTAATATAATTTAAACGGCAATGCCACTTCCTAAGTGATATTTCAATCATTTGTCTTTCAGCATTTTTAGAATTAGTTTTATGGATGTGATTTCTCCAATTAGACTTGTATATCATCCATCTATTATGGAATACGAAAATTATTAGGACAACCTTTTGTTCTCATAATACCTGATTAAAACAAATCTTGAAGGCAAATTTTTATGTCAACAAAAAACACAACAACACATTATTTGTTTTTTATGAACATCATCACATATTCTCTTGCTAGTTACTTAGGCTATTGTAGTTCATGAATTGTGTTGTTTCGTATGACAATTCACACCAACAAATTCGGTATCCAATACCTAAGAACCACATTGTTTAACAAGCAAAGAATACAACCATAACATGTATATCATCTATATACCTAAGTTGGAAAATTTCCAATTTTCCTTTTTGTGCCAATCATTTTATTTTCTGTTTAAAAGAATCTATCAACATCAACATTGGATCCATACACATGACCATAGTCAAGGTGTGTATATTCAAATACTAATATCTTTGGACTTGCACTTCTAAGTAGACCACCATCATCAAATGTTTGGCGTTCTTTCAAATTCCATTCTTTAGTAATCTTTTGGTGTAGTAAACATTTTACCTACATCTTTTATTCATCCTTATCATGAAAATTTTCATGATCAAACTACTTTAGCTTATAACGGTGAATCGTAATTATAATGTTGCTTTCCAAAACCTTTTGGAGGATTAGGACGAATAGCGTCTCCAACCTTTTGCAAATTATCATCAAATACGAGAACATATATTTATACTCTATCATGTTGCAACCAAAACATCGTTTCAGATATCGCAATATCTTCCACATATGATGGTTTCTGAAACAATTCTTTCAGCTCCTAGATAACCTTGATATTAAAACAATCTTTTGAATATCAAGAACCATGGAGACAAACATGATACTTATATACTAACACTGGAATTGTTACTCTTGATTTAATACCAATTATTAAACTTCACAGAGTAATATAGAGTTTGCCGAAAGTTTGCAATAGGACTTTTCAACTTTATATTAACACTCAAAACAATGTGATACTAGTTTGTGAAGTGACTATCCAAAATTCCATAGTTCTATTATCTCAATTATAACTAAACGTAAGGTGGTGAACGGATGACAATGACTACAACAATTATGCAAATTTACTTTGATTTAATTTATGATAAATTTTGTTCAACTTTAATCATATTAATTTTTGAACTCCCACTCAAAACAACATCCCTCGAGTCATTTTGGTGATTATACGAACCAAATCCACAACACCAAGTCCGTTCATGATGAGAGATGATCTAGTTTCAAAGGCGAACAATCAACATGTCCATCATATCATCCATATGACTTATGCTTAACCTTTCGGTATTCCGTGTTCCGAAGCCATGTCTGTACATGCTTGGCTCGTCAAGGTTAACCTTAGTATCTACATGTGCAAATCTGGCTTGCACCCGTTGTATGCACACGTATAATCTATCACACCTGATCATCACGTGATGCTTCGAAACGACGAGTCTTAGCAATGGTGCCTACTAAGGACAAACACTTTATTACTTGATATTTAGTGAGAGGGATCATCTTATAATGCTACCGTCATGATCTAAGCAATACAAGATGCATAAAAAGGATTAACATCACATGCAATTCATAGTATGTGATATGATATGGCCTTTCTTCTTGTGCCCTTGATCTCCATCTCCAAAGCACGAACATGATCTCCATCATTACCAGCATGGCGTCAAGGTCAATGGCGCCGCTTCATGGTTATCCATCACCAAAAAAACTATTACAACTTCTTGGTATAAAGCTATTACATGATAAATAGACACGCATGTCTTAATGAATTTAAATATAACCATAAGGCTCCTGCTGGTTGCCAACTTACAATAAGTATCATTGCATACATCATATATAATCACAATCACATCATGTCCATATCACATCACAACACAAGCCCTGGAAAAACAAGTTAGTCGCCGCTAATTTTCTTTGCATGTCTTACGTGGTTGGGGATTTCGAATAAGAATCGTTCTAACTTACGAACATGAACCACAACGTTGATACAAGTATTGTCAAGTACCCGTTGTAAACAGAATCTTCAGGATGGTGGGAGAGACAGACACCCGCAAAGCCACTTGCGTAATGCAAGTTGCACGTTGAGCGTGGAGCAAGTCGCATGTACGATAACATGTAAGGTTATCCCGGGCCGCTTCATCCCACTATCCCGCAACATGCAAAGTACACAAAAAGCAAATGACAACAAAAGCATCAACGCCCACAAAACCATTTGTGTTCTACTCGTGCAACAGATCTACGCATAGAGTCGGCTCTAATACCACTGTAGGGTTCATAGCATGGAAAACAAAAATTTCTATCGCATGAACACAAAAAACCAAGATCCAATCTATGGCAAAGTCAAGATCTAATCTATGAGATCGG
Source organism: Avena atlantica (assembly GCA_910589765.1). NCBI lineage: Eukaryota > Viridiplantae > Streptophyta > Magnoliopsida > Poales > Poaceae > Avena > Avena atlantica. The sequence goes on along the minus strand of OU342734.1, from coordinate 377,104,831 downwards.
TGCAGTGAGTTTGTAGAGAACTAACCCTCGTAGATCCAAAGCATTTAACGAGATCAGATTCTCGTGGTTGATGTAGCCGATCACTTGTAGATCTCAAGATCATGTAGACGCTCCTTCTGGTGCCACGTTCTGGTAGCGCTTCCGCAGTTGGTCACATGTATGGTAGTCAATGAAGACCTTCCTCTCCCCTGTTCCAGCAGGCAGCGGAGGTAGTAGATCTCCTCGGAATCCCAACAACACGACAATGTGGTGGTGGTGGTGGTGGAGGAGGAGAGATTTATTCAGGGCTTCGCCTAAGCCAGAGCAGTACGGTGGAGGAGAGAGGGGTAGGCGGCGGCTAAGGTTAGGCGCCTAGGGTTTAGAGGGCAAGGGACTTGGGCTCCTTAGACAAGGGGTGCCTTGGGGTGCGTCCCCACCCCTCCTTATATAGGTGGGGGCGACCAAGGGTGTTCCCAGTGCAAGTTGAATCCCTCCCTAACTTGGCCATTAACGGACGGGCTTGTAACCTTTTCCAACAAGTCTTCCTTCTTACCAAAAACTAGAGTTTGACTTTCAAACTAGGATTTAACTATTCAAACTAGGGTTTGACCCTTTTACTAGTCTTGGCTAAATCAGCCTTTTAGGGTTTGGTGTGGCTAGCCCCTAGGGCATGCCACTGTCCAAGTGACCCCCTCCTGGTGTGGTGGACCTTCTAGAACATTCTAGAAGCTTCTGGTCAAAACACCGAAAACATTTCTGAACCCCGAAAACCCACTTTCCTTATATGAATCTTATTCTCCGGACCATTCTGGATCTATCAACACCCGAATTTTTAATCCCAGATGCCTGTTATGCCATACATCGCAATCCCAGGATTACAATTTTTGCGAGACATAACAGATTGGATATCACAGTACATCATCCATTACAAACCATACATAAGGTCTTACAACAAATAAAGGATCTCATGATCCAGTCTTAGTACAATCAAGCAGCGGAATAATATAATAACGATAGCGTGGGCGAGGCTCCATCTTCATGGTCACAGGAAATGCTGATGATGGGAGATGATCCTAGTTATCGTAACCTTCCTGCGGTCCATCCTCCTGATAGTCATCTTCATAGTCTGGCCACGCGAATAGCCCGGGACAAAGCCATGAGTACTCTTTAAGTACTCGCAAACTATCACTAACAGGTAAAGTGGTTTGAATAGGAATACTAAGATCTAGGTTGTTTTGCAAAAAGCCAAATTTATGTCTAACTGAGTTTAGAAGCAAAGAAAACTAGTTTAAGGTTTTATAACACCTAAGTGGGAACTTGAGTTTTCATATCACAACTCTGTTGTGGCCAAGTCAAAGTCATGATTCATTTCACAAGTCATTTTGAAAACATCTGACGACGGAACAGTATGGCCACTCCAACTGTCCATAACCGCGGACACGGCTATTCGAATAGTTTGACACTCTGCAGAGGTGGTACACTTTAACCACAATATTCGATACATCTGTCAGGAACAATCCTAAATTCACCATACTCAGTATGCGGATAATCAATCCTAACCTTTAAATTACACGCCCTAGTATAGAAACCTCTCCTATAAGTTTGGCCTCCCAACCATGACCATTTGTCATCTTGGAAACTGCACAGGTGGTTAATCTTCACGAGGTAGCCTCAGCTCAAACCTCGGCCGCAAGGGAACCCATACTAAGGTATATAAACTTTTAGTCAAGCCCTACCAAAATTCGGGTATTATGGTTGTACGGTAACATTGGAATGGTATCGCATCCAGACAACCATCAGTTTTTAAAAAGGGCTAAGGATTATGCCTCAACATTTTCATCATCAAAATCATCTGGTGTTCAAGAACACATGTCAAAACATTTCATTATAATGACTCATCATTCTAAGGTTTTCATAACCATTTTCACCAAGTATTCCCATCTAAAGTGATCAAGTTTTATGCTTAGCACTAGCCACTAAAGTTGGGGGTAATCACTAATGAGGGGTGGTAAACAAGTGTGAATTATCTAAGTTCAATCTCATGCCTCGGGATGACATCAAGATCTACCTAACTTAGGTCAAGGGGTTTATGCTCTTTATGCTACCTATAATAACCTTTCCAAAACTTCACAAGTCACTAAGTAAAAGTAATAAAGAGCTTTGATAAAGAAATAAAAGAATAAAGCTTGCAAGTAAAACTGGGATTTGTTATAATCAAGTGGTATAATCACATATGCCTAAGACATCTAGTTTGCATAGTTGTCATGCAAGTGTTAACTTGCAAAGTCAACTTGTTTTGTGAAGCTTGCCTTGTGCAGTGCAGTGGTTGAAGTTCTCCTCGGCTTCTTCCTCGTAGTAATATCCTTCCTCTTCGTATCCTTGGTCGGTACTAGCGTCTATAAATAAATACGAGGTACACAATCACCAAACAATACTTAACTACTTCTATTTATCACACCAGAGTTTTCACTAGATGATCTAGTATCATCACATGAATTAAGGCAATAGTTTTATTTATTTTAGTTTAGAAAAGTAATTTCTACTCATTGAAGAACTACTTAAGATTTAATATTCTCCAATTAAAACATGGGATCATGTTGACACATTTCATCACGAAATATTTGAATACTTGGGAATGCGATTTAAAGTGGTGTCACAATTTAATAAGGTTTAACCTTTTTATTTTAATTAATTAAAGTGACTAGAAATGCCTATGGGGTATTCTTTTATTACTTGTCCATTATTACTGCAATTAAACCTAGATATTTTTATATATTCAGTAAGGTCTTATCAAATGTGATTTCTGAGAGTTGGAATCAACTCAAAAGCTTTTATGGTTGAATTTTGAAAATTGTTTGAATGCAGAAAAGTCTTTGTCTTGTTATTTTTACTATAGGTGATCTATAATTCCAAATGGTTTGAATCCAACGGGCTTGGATTAAGAATTTCAATACCTTTCTAACAAATTTAGTTTCATGCAATTTGGTCCAGTGAAACTCTCTGGATTGAATTTTGAATCTACTATCAGAACTAAGTTTGAAATTAAATAGATAAACCTAAATTCAAACGAACTGGGTCACGCGGGAAGTTAAGTGGGCCGGCCCACTACCTATAGCGCACGCGGGCGGTTTAAGTGGTTGTCCCCACCAGTCAGTGAGACAGGGGGTGCGAAGGGTGTACGGGGAAATCTGGACCGTGCGATTAACATCTAATCTAACGACTGGGGCTTGTCGTCTCCGTCGGGCAGCGCCAGCGAGACTGAACCCTAACGTGGCGGTGGGGGTCGTGTGAGGCTCACCGGGGCTCAGGAGAGGGTCGATGATGGGGGCGAATGACGAAGTCGACGACGGTGCCCTTCTCCTCTAGCAGCGGCAAGCTCTAGCGAAATTCCGGCTACCTGGTGCTCGCCTTGCTCCGGGGAAGAGGTGGGGTGGTTCTGAGAGAGAGGGGAGTGGAATGGTGTGAAGAAATCGAACAGGGAAGGCCTCTATTTATAGTGCGACGAGGGAACCGAAGGGTGCGGGCGGAGCTCATCGGGGTCGTCTTCATAGTGAGCTAACGGCATGGCCGAAGTTAAGGGACGGTGCGCTGCCTCCTGGTGAAGCTCAATGTCTTCATGGCGAGGCGTGGGGCAGTGCGGTTCAGTCGGAACACGTCAATGCTCTAGGCGGCACCGACGACTGTTTTAATGGCGCACTGCGGCTACGGGTCGCACGGTGGAGAACAGGGTTGTCTGGGATGTTCCTGGGGCGATGGTGATCACGCACGCAGGTGGGGAAGGCGGGGCGTGGTCTGTGCAAGCGTGTCGAGCGCGGCGCTCTGGTGTGCTCTTGGCATGGTCGCAGAGACATTGGGCGCGAGCGTTCCGTGTGGTCCAGTGGCTGGCAGGGCTCGAGCGCTGGACAGGGGCTGGCGGTGGACGGTGGCGTGCGTCCCAGACACGTTTGGCAGGGCTAGTTAGGCTTGTAGCATGCTGTCGACGTTGGGGGTGGCAAGTGTGCTTGGCCATGGTGACCATTGATGGCATGGTCGAGTTCACAGTGAGCTAGAGCTTCTTAGACAAGGTAGATGGTCTACTGGAAGTGTAGTGAGAGCTAGAGAGGGGACAAGGTTGGCACATATACTGCTCACTATAGTGTTTGTGTTTTAATTGGATTTGTGCTCAGAAGGTGTTTGATGAAATGGCCGCAAGAAATTCAAATTTGAATTTTTGGATGAAACTTGGTGGGTGTACTGGTCACATACTAGGTAGTCTCTGGTTGATTGGATTTGTCAAGGTGCACTGGTTTGGTTGGGTTTTGAGAAATGGTGATCTTCCCATATGCACTAGTTTCAATTTTGAATTGCATTTGAATAGGGTTGCCAAATGTTTCTGTGAGTTTGCAAGGTGGGCTTGGGTTCACTTTTACTTGGTATAGCAAGGGGTGAAAATAATTGGATTTGTTTCTGTTTGAAATCTTGGACTATAAACACTCAAAGTGGTCTAGTGAGCAAGATTGGCAAAAATGACCATTTGCTTGTTTTGTAGGTTTTTGAATTTCTATTGATTTGATTCTGCTTGGAATTGATTTAGATGATGTTTTTTAATCTTTAAACCAATCCTTGCCATTCATAATAATCACACAAGTCCAACCAAGCATTCATGCATTCATCACATACACACATGCATTCATAACGATTTTGTTAAGAAAGTTTTTGTTAACCCTGATTTTGGGTGATTAGAATTGATAACCTTGATCATTATTTTTGTGATGTTACAGGATCTCCTCGTGATGTCCTAGATCCAATCCGAGACTCCGAACAACATTCGGTCTCCAACTCACATTCCATATCTACTTTAGACAACATCAAATCCTTAAGTGTGTCTCCCTACAATTCGTGAACTATGTAGACATGATCGAGACACTCTCCGATCAATAACCAATAGTGGGATCTGGAAATCCATAATGGCTCCCACATATTTCTATGATGACTTCGTGATCAAATGAACCCTTTACATACGATACTGATTCCCTTTCACATGATATTTTAATTATCCGAGATTTGATCATCGGTATCTCTATACCTAGTTCAATCTCATTACCAATAAATACTCTTTACTCATTCCGTGATATGATATCCCTTGTGACCTAGTCACATGCTTAAAAACAATTGGATGACATTCCTGAAGGGAATATGCCCTGAGAGGCAATAATAAAGTGTTTATTATGTGTATTCCAAGTATATGATAGATGTTTATTTTGCATGCTATATTTGTATTAATACGGAAACGTTAATACATGTGTGTTTAATAAATAAACAGAAAGTTCCTAGTTATGCCTCTCTCATAAACTAGCTCGTTGATTAACAAGATGATCAAGGTTTCCTGGTCATGGACATTGGATGTTGTTAATAACGGGATCACAACAATAGTGTAATGGTGTGATGAACATTCATCCGAAGTATAGCATTACGATCAAAGTCATTGAGTTTATATTGCTATAACAACTAACGAAGTGATCCTAATCCTTAGACCATGAGATCATGTAAATCACTAACACCGGAAGAGTTTCTTGATAACATCAAACGTCACACCATAACAGGGTGATTATAAAGATGGATTCAGAACTAATAAAGTGTTATGTTGAGGCCCATGGATCGAGAGTGGAATTTGTTCATCCCGATGACGGATAGATATACTCTGGGCCCTCTCGGTGATATCACATTGGTTAGCTTGCAAGCAAGTGATTTGATCACTAGAATGTCATATCACGGGAACAAGAAAAGAGTGCATGTCGGTAACGAGATCAAACTAGGTATGGAGATACCGATGATCGAATCTCGGACATATAATATATCGTGAAACAAAGGGATTAAGATACTAGCGTAAAAGGTTCCGACGATCACAAGAAAGTCATCGTTGAATGTGTGGGAGTCAGTATGGGTCTCCAGATCCCGCTTCTGATTATTGATCCGAGAGGGGTCTCGATCATGTCCGCATTATTCACGAACCGTAGGGTGACACACTTAATATAGAGCGACATCCAATTGGAGCAAAAGTTTCATGCCGAAAGAATGAACAAGCGCAGGAATTTATTTCACTAGATACCGAAACAGGTTTTCGGGTGAAATTGCATAAATAGGTTATGCATGTGAAATGGAATTCTATCAAGGGGTTATTTTTTAATGTTTTTCATTAAAGTAATTGACAAAATTCTGAATAAAATAAAAGAGTTTTATTTAATGAGAGTTTGCATTAAATTTGGTGGAAATTTAATCGCAAGTTTGAGTGGGATTTTGAGTGGAGGGAATTTAAAGGAATTTTGTGAGTGGAGTGTCCACCCACATGAAGAGGGGAGGGCAAGGTGGCATCCCCCATGAGCCGGCCACCCCCTTGGGGTTCCCCCCTCCTCCTATAAAAGGCACCCCTCTCCTCACTTGTCACTTACACCTCCTCGTGAAGGATATCTCTCCCCTTCTAGAATTTATCCCCCATGGTCTCGGACTGCCGAGATACATGTTCCCGGTGGCTATTCGGCAAGAAAGGGTTGTGCTTCCGCTGCATCTCTGGAGAGAGGAGGCAGAGGTTGCTCGGTGCCTCGAACGTGTGTGCGAGCACGGATGCGCTACTGATTTGCGGCGCTAGGACTTCCTCTCGATCTTGAGATCGGCAAGAGATCGTCTACATCAACCACGAGTCGAACTCGTTAAGCTTTGTCGGTCTTCAAGGGTATGTTCTCTACGGATATACATCCGCCCGTTGTTTGTATCTAGTAGATAGATATTGGTACATAGTTCCCATCGTAGGAAATTTTTTGTTTTCTATGCTGCGAACCCTACAGTGGTATCAGAGCCGGATCTATGCGTAGATGCTTTACACAGGTAGTACACATATGAGTATGTGGGCGATGATGATCATGTTTTTGCTCCTTATTTGTAATTTTGGATATTTTTGGCATAGTGGGATGAAGCGTCCCGGACAAACTTTACATGTCCTCGCACATGAGACCTGTTCCACGCTTGACATGCAACTAGTTTGCATAAGTGGCTAGCGGGTGTCTGTCTCTCCTACTATAGTCAATATCTATTTTGCAACAAGTTGTCAACAATTTGGTTATCCTCGTTGTGGTTCATGTTCGTAGGTAAGAACGGTTCTATCTCGAAAGCCCTAAGCCACGTAAAACTTGTAATGGATAAATTAGAGGCGTCTAGTTTAGATTGTTGTTGGGCTAGTGTTATCATGTGGTGATGTTGTAAGTAGAAGTATGAGATGATACTCTTACAACACACATAGCGTGTAAACTCTATAGACCTTGGATTTACACATAAAGGTATGATAGTGATCATACCACGATGCACATGATAGAGATCATATGCGGGAACCATATCATTTCACTAATAAACATGTGATGTTTGATAGCATCTTATATTGCTTGTTTAGCGCTTTGTTAGCATAATCAGATGATCCCCCATTTAAATATCAAGATAAGAATGTGTTCTTCCTTTAGTATGCACCAATTATGTTTTCGTCGCTCCAAGACATCACGTGATGATCGGGTGTTCTTGGATCCACGACCATATATCGGGTGTAAAACAGTTACACACGCGAATACTAAGGTTCTAACTTGGCGAGCCTAGCATGTACAGACATGGCCTCGGAACACGGACCGAAAGGTTAAGCATGAGTCATATAGTAGATATGCTGCCCATTTGATGCTCGCCTTTGAAGCTATACCGACTCACGTGATGATTAGACTTGGTGTATGTGGATTTGGTTCATGTAATCACCAAAAAGGCACGAGGGATGTCGTTTTTGAGTGGGAGTTCATTCGTAATATGGATTAGTTGAACTCAATCTATCATAAACTTAGTCTAAACTTTACAAATTCTGTTGTAGATGGCACCACCTGCTTTTAATTTCAATGTGTTCATGGAGAAAGAGTTACTTGCAACGAACGGTAGCAACTTTACCGAATGGGCCATGAATTTGAGGATTCTCCTCTCTGCTGCACAAAATCAATATGTGCTAGAAGCGCCGCTAGGCCCCCCACCTTTTGAGGATGCCCCTGACGAGGAGAAGAATGTCTATCAGACTCATCAGGAGGACCACAACTTAGTTTATTGCGGCATATTGTATGGGCTAGAGCCAGAACTTCGAAAGCGTTTCGAAAACGGCAATGCATTTGATACAATGGGTGAGTTGAAAATGATTTTCGACACACATGCTGCTATAGAGAGCTACAATGCTTTAGAAAAGTTCTTTAGCTGCATGATGGAAGAGCACAACTCCGTTAGTGAGCATGTACTCAAGATGTCGTGTTACGCCGATAAGCTTGTGTCCTTGGGAATAACGATTCCCATTGACTTAGGCATCCATCGTGTTCTGCAGTCTCTGCAACCTAGCTATAAGAGCTTCGTGATGAACTATAATATGCAAGGCATGAAGAAGTCTCTCCCCGAGCTTCTGTCAATGCTTAAAACTGCAGAAGTGGAGATCAAAAAGGAACATCAAGTGTTGATGATCAATAGGAACGCTGGTTTCAAGAAAGACAAGAAGGGAAAACGGAAGGGAAGTAAGGGCGGCAAGCCGATTGCCGTGCCTGAAAAGAAACCCCGAGTTGGACCTAAGTCTGATACCGAGTGCTACTATTGTAAGGGAACTGGCCACTGGAAGCGCAACTGCCCCAAGTATTTGGCAGACAAGAAGGCCGGCAAGGCAAACAAAGGTATATATGATATAGATGTTATTGATGTGTACTTGACTAGTGCTCGTAGTAGTACCTGAGTATTTGATACCGGTTCAGTTGCTAATATTTGTAACTTGAATCAGGGGCTGTGGAACAAGCGACCGCTAGCAAGGGGTGAGGTCAAAATGCGTGTCGGCAATGGATCAAGCGTTGATGTGATCGCCGTCGGAACGCTACCTCTCCATTTGCCATTGGGATTAGTTATAAACTTGAATAATTGTTATCTGGTGCCTGCACTGAGCATGAACATTGTATCTGGATTGTGTTTGATGCGAAGTGGTTATTCATTTAAATCCGAGAACAATGGTTGTTCTATTTATATGAATGAAATCTTTTATGGTCATGCACCGATGATGAATGGTTTATTTCTATTAGATCTCGATGATAATGTTACACATATTCATAATGTTGATGCTAAAAGGATTAAACTTAATGATGGTATATCCGCATATATGTGACACTGCCGTCTAGGTCATATTGGCGTTAAACGCATGAAGAAGCTCCATTCGGATGGACTTTTGGAATCATTTGATACATGTGAGCCATGCCTTATGGGAAATATGACTAGAACATCGTTTTCCGGTTCAATGGAACGGGCGACAGATTTATTGGAAATCATACATTCTGATGTATGTGGTCCAATGAGTGTGTCGGCGCGAGGTGGATATCGTTTTTTTGTTACTTTCACGGATGATTTGATTAGATACGGTTATATCTACTTGATGAAACACAAGTATGAAACCTTTGAAAAGTTCAAGGAATTTCAGAATGAAGTGGAAAATCATCGTAATAGAAAGATCAAATTTCTACGGTCCGACCATGGAGGTGAGTATCTAAGTTACGAGTTTAGCACTCACATGAAAGAGTGTGGAATTGTTTCACAACTCACACCTGCCGGAACACCACAGCGAAATGGTGTGTCGGAACATCATAATCGTACTTTATTAGATATGGTTTGATCTATGATGTCTCTGACGGACTTGTCGTTGTCATTTTGGGGTTATGCACTAGAAACTGCTGCATTCACTTTAAATCGGGCACCATCTAAATCCGTTGAAAAGACACCGTATGAATTGTGGTTTGGAAACAAACCTAAGCTGTCATTTCTTAAAGTTTGGGGATGCGATATTTATGTGAAGAAACTTCAACCGGATAAACTCGAACATAAAGCGGAAAAATGTGTCTTCATAGGATACCCTAAGGAAAATATTGGGTATTCCTTCTATCACATATCCGAGGGAAAAGTTTTTGTTGCCAAGAATGGATCCTTTCTAGAGAAAGAGTTTCTCGCGAAAGGTGTGAGTAGTCGAAAGGTAGAACTCGAAGAGGTTATTAAACCTTCTCTTCAAAGTATGGCGAGTAGCACAGCGTCGGAAGCCGTTCCGGAGTTGGCTCCACCAGTTGAAGAGGGAACTAATGATAATGATCATGAAACTCCAAAATAGAATACTACCGAACCTCGCAGGTCTAGCAAGACGCGTGAAGCTCCCGAGCTATACGGAAATCCTGTCATGAATTTCATGGTTGATGAAAATGATGACCCTGCGACGTATGAAGAAGCGATGATGAGCCCGGATTCCAACAAATGGTTAGAAGCCATGAAATCCGAGATGGAATCCATGTATGAAAATCAAGTTTGGAACTTGGTGGAATTACCTCATGACCGAAAGGCCGTGGAGAACAAATGGATTTTCAAAAGGAAAACTGATGCTGATGGTAATGTGACCGTCTATAAAGCTCGACTTGTCGCAAAGGGGTTTCGACAAATTCAAGGAGTTGATTACGATGAGACATTCTCTCCCGTAGCGATGCTAAAGTCAGTTAGGATTATGTTAGCAATTGCTGCATATTTCGATTTTGAGATATGGAAGATGGATATCAAAACCGCATTTCTCAATGGTAATATTGAAGAAGAGTTGTATATGACACAACCAAAGGGTTTTGTCGATCCTAAGGATGCTAACATGGTGTGCAAGCTTCAGCGATCCATCTATGGATTGAAGCAAGCATCACGAAGTTGGAATCTCCGCTTTGATGAGGTGATCAAAGAGTTTGGATTTGTCCAAACTTATGGAGAAGCTTGTATTTACAAGTAAGTGAGTGGGAGCAATGTGGGATTTCTGATATTATATGTGGATGACATATTATTGATCGGAAATGATATAGATCTTTTAAACAGTGTTAAAAGTTATCTAAACAGCAAATTTTCAATGAAGAACCTAGGTGAAGCGTCATACATATTAGGCATAAAGATCTATAGAGATAGATCTAAGCGCCTAATAGGGCTATCGCAAAGTACATACCTTGATAAGATTTTAAAGAAGTTTAAAATGGATAGAAGTAAGAAGGGGTTCTTACCTATGTTGCAAGGCAAGAGATTGAGTATGACTCAAATTCCGGCTTCGGCGGAAGAGAGAGAGATAATGGACAAAGTCCCCTATGCTTCAGCCATAGGCTCTATAATGTACGCCATGCTATGTACAAGACCGGATGTGGTACATGCTATTAGTTTGACTAGTAGGTACCAATCGGATCCAGGTCCGGAACACTGGATAGCGGTCAAGAATATCCTTAAGTACTTACGAAGAACTAAGGATATGTTTCTTGTATATGGAGGTGAAGAAGAGCTCGTTGCTAAGTGTTATGTTAACGTAGCTTTGACACCGATCCGGATGACTCTAAGTCTCAATCTGGATACGTATTTCTCATGAATGGCGGAGCGGTTAGTTGGAGGAGCTCCAAACAACCTGTGGTGGCGGGATCAACAACGGAGGCCGAATATGTTGTTGCTTCTGAAGCGGCTCAGGAAGCAGTTTGGATGAAGGAGTTCATATCCGAACTAGGAGTGGTTGCAAACGCGTTGGACCCAATGGTGATCTATTGTGACAACAATGGTGCCATTGCCAATGCCAAAGAGCCAAGGTCTCACAAACATTCCAAGCATGTCGGTTTCACTCCATCTGCGAGCATGTCAAGGATGGAGATATAAAGATTTGTAAAGTACACACGGATCTCAATGTAGCAGATCCGTTGACTAAAACTCTCCCTAGAGCAAAACATGATCAACACCAGAACTCAATGGGTGTTAGATTTATCACTATGTAACTAGATTATTGTCTCTAGTGCAAGTGGGAGACTGAAGGGAATATGCCCTGAGAGGCAATAATAAAGTGTTTATTATGTGTATTCCAAGTATATGATAGATGTTTATTTTGCATGCTATAATTGTATTAATACGTAAACGTCAATACATGTGTGTTTAATAAACAAACAAAAAGTTCCTAGTTATGCCTCTCTCATAAACTAGCTCGTTGATTAACAAGATGATCAAGGTTTCCTGATCATGGACATTGGATGTTGTTAGTAACGGGATCACAACATTAGTGTAATGGCGTGATGAACATTCATCCGAAGTATAGCATTACGATCAAAGTCATTGAGTTTATATTGCTATAACAACTTATGAAGTGATCCTAATCCTTAGACCATGAGATCATGTCAATCACTAACACTGGAAGAGTTTCTTGATAACATCAAACGTCACACCGTAACAGGGTGATTATAAAGATGGATTCAGAACTAATAAAGTGTTATGTTGAGGCCCATGGATCGAGAGTGGAATTTGTTCATCCCGATGACGGATAGATATATTCTGGGCCTTCTCGGTGATATCACATTGGTTAGCTTGCAAGCAAGTGATTTGATCACTAGAATGTTATATCACTGGAACGAGAAAAGAGTGCATGTCAGTAAAGAGATCAAACTAGGTATGGAGATACCGATGATCGAATCTCGGACATGTAATATATCGTGAAACAAAGGGATTAAGATACTAGCGTAAAAGGTTCCGACGATCACAAGAAAGTCATCGTTGAATGTGTGGGAGTCAGTATGGGTCTCCAGATCCCGCTTCTGATTATTGATCCGAGAGGGGTCTCGATCATGTCCGCATTATTCACGAACCGTAGGGTGACACACTTAAGAGACACCGACATCCAATTGGAGCAAAAGTTTCATGCCAAAAGAATGAACAGGCGCAGGAATTTATTTCACTAGATACCGAAACAGGTTTTCGGGTGAAATTGCATAAAGGGGTTATGCATGTGAAATGGAATTCTATCAAGGGGTTATTTGTGAATGTTTGTCATTAAAGTAATTTACAAAATTCTGAATAAAATAAAAGAGTTTTATTTAATGAGAGTTTGCATTAAATTTGGTGGAAATTTAATCGCAAGTTTGAGTGGGATTTTGAGTGGAGGGAATTTAAAGGAATTTTGTGAGTGGAGTGTCCACCCACATGAAGAGGGGAGGGCAAGGGGAAGCCCCCATGCGCCGGCCACCCCCTTGGGGTTCCCCCTCCTCCTATAAAAGGCACCCTCTCCTCACTTCTCACTTACACCTCCTCGTGAAGGATCTCTCTCCCCCTCTAGAATTTATCCCCCATGGTCTCGGACTAGCGAGATACATGTTCCCGGTGGCTATTCGGCAAGAAAGAGTTATGCTTCCGCTGCATCGCTGGAGCGAGGAGGCGGAGGTTGCTCGGTGCCTCGAACGTGTGTGCGAGCACGGATGCACTGCTGATTTGTGGTGCTAGGACTTCCTCTCGATCTTGAGATCGGCAAGAGATCGTCTACATCAACCATGAGTCGAACTCGTTAAGCTTTGTCGGTCTTCAAGGGTATGTTCTCTACGGATATACATCCGCCCGTTGTTTGTATCTAGTAGATAGATCTTGGTACATAGTTCCCATCGTAGGAAATATTTTGTTTTCTATGCTGCAAACCCTACAATTCCACCGAGAGGGCCCAGAGTATATCTATCCGTCATATGGATGGAAAAATCCCACTCTTGATCCATGTGCTTCAACACATACTTTTAGAATACCTAATGCCACCTTTATAACCACCTAGTTACGGAAGTGGTGTTTGATGTCGTCAAATCATCCATCCGGTGATGCTAATTAACATGATCTCATGGTCGAAGGATTAGGTTATTATGTATTTAAAAACTTTGTAGCAAACGAACATTAGTGACTTGATCTAATGCTATGCTTACTATAGGAGTGTGTCCATTATATCATTCTTCTAATGATATGACCTTGTTATTAATAACATCCAATGTCCATGATCAGGAAACCATGATCATCTATTAATCAACAAGCTAGTTTAACAAGAGGCTTACTAGGGACTCTTTTATGTTTACAAAACACACAAGTATTAATGTTTCATGTTAATACAATTATAACATGGGATGTAAATATTTATCATAAACATAAAGATATGATAACAACCATTTTATTATTGCCTCTTGGGCATATCTCCAACAAATTTGCCATCTTTCTCTATGTTTTTAGTCAAGCAATTGACAAGAAACTCTCAACCTTGCCACTAATGATTAAGAATTGCAAAGATATGCCAAACCTTGCTTTGAATTATGTTGTGCAGGAAATCACGTGTTTAGCGTGAAATCAGGAGTCATAATAAAGGAATGAGAGGAAATCCACAAGTCCAAGTAATTGGGAAGCAAATTCCAGGTGTCAGTGCGCGTAACGACCGATGGTACGGGCGAGGCCCGCCCGTATGGGGTACCGACGGCTTCGTCTCGTCAAACCCTAGAACTTTTGTGAAGACGCATATACATTTTGAGGCTCCAGCCGCCGTCTAGAGAGCCGCCATTCTCAGATTTCATCACACCACCACCAAAGTAGATCCACACCATTGTTAATCCATTCCACCCTCCATCCCTCTACTAGCCATAGCCATTGCTTTGTAATTTAGGTCTCCTTGTGATTTGGTGACCATTGTAAGAATATTTGATTTCAATCTAAGTATTTTGCACAATGTTTTCTATCCTTGATCTATTTGTTATGAGTGAGTAGTCCTCACGGGCTGCGGGTTGGAGAGAAACCTCGCAGCAATTATGTGCATCTAATCATGGGAATATTTTATTTTGTTTGCAGTTGAGATTTGTATCTTTTGTTTCTTTGTCTCTTGTCCGGATCTGTGGACTTGTAGGTACCCAATATCCCATAGATTGATAAAGGCTTGAGGTGAGATACTTGGATAGCGACGATCTCATAGGAACCCCAGTGACGCAAAGGGTAGTACGGTCTTCGCTTAGCGACCCATTCGGGATCACAACAACATCACCACTGACACAGGCTCAACTATAGAGCTTCGTTGGGAGACCCCAAGAGGAAGGTATGATGAGAACAGCGGCAAATTTTCCCCCAGTTATGAAACCAAGGTTATCTAACCAGTAGGAGCAAGGAAACAACTCCAAGGTGTTGCTAGCAACTTGGAAACATGCACAACACAAACTCAAGACTTTGCCCAAACTTACGATGAGGTTGTCAATCTCACCGGTTTGCTGAAAACAAAGGATTAAACGTATAGTGTGGAAGGTAATGGTGGCTTGCAGAAAGTAAACAGTAACAGTGGATGATGTATCAATGGTAAAGATTGGACCAGGGTCCACAATTCACTAGAGGTGTTCTCCTTAAGATAGATAACATAACATGCTGGGTGAACAAATTACAGCGGGGCAATTGACACGACAGAGCAATGGATAACAATGCAAATACTAGACATTCATGATTCCTATGAGATTTGAGTAGGCATTAAAACAATATGCATAGACTGCCATCCAACTACATCTATGAATAGTAATCCACCTTCGGGTTATCATCCGAACCCCCTCTAGTATTAAGTTGCAAGCAATGGATAACTGCATTAAGCAATGTGTGTAAAGTAAACAATACAATTGTTCCATGAACAAAAGATTGTTGTTTTCTCCCTAGTAGCAACAACACATCTATAACCTTAGAGATTCTTGTCACTTCCCTAGATTTAATAGAGGCATGAACCCACTATCGAGCATAAATACTCCCGCTTGGAGTCACTAGCATCTACTTGGCCAAGATAGCTACTAGAAACGGAGAGCATGCAAGATCTCAAACAACACAGACATGATAAAATCAATAATCAATAAGACATGATAGAGTCAATAATCAATCTAACATAGTAATCTCAATATCCATCGGATCCCTGCAAACACAACATGTATGATTACAAATAGATGATCTTGATCATGAACGGAGCTCACAAGATCTAAACATGGTAGCACAAAGGAGGAGATACAACCATCTAGCTACTACATGGACCCGTAGTCCAAGGTGAAACTACTCACACTTCATACTGGAGGCTGGCATGATGAAGAATAAGGCCTCCAGGATGATCTCCCCTCCGGCTGGGTGCCGGTAAGAGCTTTAGATCCCCCGTTCTAGGGATGATGGTGGCGACGGCTACAAACGGTTTCGTGGAAATTGATAGGGTACTTAGGGTTTCTGTATCGGGGGGTCTTTATAGGCAAAGAGGCGAGGAAGGGGGCGGCCAGGGTGGTCACACCCTCCCTAGGCGCGGCTAGGGCTAGCCCGCACCGCCAGGGGGTGTGGCCCCCTGGTGCCCCCCCCTCCGTCTCGTATTCAGGCTTCGTGTTCCCCACGGTAAAATATTGACTTTGGCTTTTGTCCTGTCCAATTCCGATAATATTGATTTTCTGCCTTTCTGGAACCAAAAACAGAAGAAAACAGGCAACTGACATTGTGGAATCTTGTTAATAGGTTAGTACTAGAAAACATATAAAAACACCTCAAAGTGTAGACAAAGCAAAACAAAGTAGATACTAAACAAGCATGGAACATAAAAAATTATACTCCCTCCGATCCATATTACTTGTCGCAGAAATGGATGTATCTAGCACTAAAACATGTCTAGATACATCCATTTTCACGACAACTAATATGAATCGGAGGTAGTAGATACGTTTCCCACGTATCAAGTCTCCGCCTTCTTTCCTTAGGCTCCAATTAAGAGAGCATAGTTGTCATTCTTAGTTTTATGTGCATTGTCCCAAAACTTATTGATTGCTTCATACTGTTGATATTGCTTGCTCTTGAACTATGTGTATCTAGTCACCCTTATTAACTTTGAAGGTGTCCTATGCATTTATGTTTGGCTACTCCATGGGGCACAAGATGAATGCCACTATGCTATGTTTTCTATATGTGAAACAAACAAACATCTTTCAATGCATTATTATTCATGATTTTTGTTTATCCTTTTATTTTGCAGTAATAGTTGCTATGTCTTATTGTTAGAACTTCATATTTGACGATCATGTTTAGAGTACTTTGATCCCAGCTTCCAATGCTTGCAAATGGTTTGATCAAGATTCTGATGGTGCATGTCACCTCAAAAAATATTCTTTTTATCAGTTACCTACTCGAGGATGAGCAGGAGTTAAGCTTGGGGATGCTTGATACGTCGTAAATGTATCTATAATTTTTGATGATCCATGATTGTTTAGTATCAACTTTATTATGTTTTGTCTACACTTTGAGGTATTTTTATACACTTTCTGAAACTAACCTATTGACAAGATGACACTGTGCCAGTTGCCTATTTTTTGCTGTTTTTGGTTTCAGAAAAGCGAAAAAATGAATATTCTCGGAATTGGACGGGAGAAAAGCCAAAGTTACTATTTTCCCGGAGCAATACGGAAACGCGAAGCAGAGACGGAGTAGGGCACCCGGGTGGCCACATCCTAGGGTGGCGCAGGCCCACCCTGGGCGCTCCACCAGGGGGTGTGGGCCCCTTGGGCCTCCACCTACCTTGCCCTCTTCGCCTATAAGAAGCCCCCGATGAGAAAACCCTAAATAGTCCATCATACATCCACGAAAAGTTCTGCAGTGCTGCTGCCACCGAAGGGGAGACTCAAGGGACAGAATGTCTCTGTTTTGGCACCCTGCCGGGACGGGGAAGTGCCCTGGGATCCATCTCCATCGATCTCCACCACCATCTCCATCACCGTTGTTGATTCCCATGATGAGGAGGGAGTAGTTCTTCCTTGAGGCTAAGGGCTCTACCGGAAGCTATGTGTTCATCTCTCTCTATGCATGATATTATTGTGATCATGAGCTTTGTAATCAAGTAGATATACTGTGCTACTCAAGTGCTTTAATAGATCTCCGGTTCTCCCCATGTGTGTGAATGTGACAGCGTGCATACCGTGGTGGCACTAAGGCTAGAGTTACATAAATACTCAAGTGCTTCAATAGATCTCTGCTCTCCCCACGTGTGTGAAAGTGACAGCGTGCATGCCATGGTGGCACTTAGGCTAGAGTTCATAAATATTTATCATGAGTATATGTTGAGTTGGTTGTCTCTATGAAATTGTGGTGTTTGAAGGAACCATCTAGCGCTCAAGGTGGCGGTGTGGGGTTATCTAGATGGGGATTGCAAACTTTAAGAAGTGCTTTTGTAGCCCTACTGTGGATTAGAGTGTCCAACCGGAGAGTAGTTTAGAGTAGTATCATGAAGAGAAGATATTTATATGAGAGTGTCCACTAGTGAAAGTATGATCCCTAGGCCTTGTTTCTAAGCATTGGAACACCGTTCACAACTAGATCTTCTACATGTTTGCTTGCTTCCATCTTTATTTCAGATTGCCTTTAGTCTCTTCCACCCGTCAATTCTGGCTCTGTTGTCTTATAATCATCCATATCACTTGTATTTCACTATCTCTTCGCCAAACTAGTGCACCTATACACCCGACAAGTGTATTGGGTGTGTTAGGGACACAAGAGACTTCTTGTATCTTGATTGCAGGGTTTCTTGAGAGGGATACCTTTGACCACTTCATCACTAAGTTCGATAAACCTTGGGTAATCCACTTAAGGGAAACTTGCTGCTGATCTACAAACCTCTGCACTTGGGGTCCCAACAACTGTCAACAATAATAGAAGTGCGTAGACATCAACAACCATCTAGCTAATGTATGGACCCATAGTCCAAGAGTGAACTACTCACGCATCATACCGGAGGCTGGCATGGTGATGAAGTAGGCCTCCGGGATGATCTCTCCCCTCTGGCAGGGTGCCGGGAAGTGCTTCAGATCCCCCCTGATCTAGGGACGATGGTGGCGGCTACGGACTGTTTCATGGATATGTGATCGGGTACTTAGGGTTTTGGCATCTAGGGGCTTTTATAGGCGAAGAGGCAAGGAAGGAGGGCGGCCAGGGCGCCCAAAACCCTGCCCTGGCACGGCCTAGGATGGGCCCGCGCCTGGGGGTGTGGCCACCCTGTGGCGCCCCTCCGTCTCTCCTGGACTATGTGTTCCCCTCGGTGAAATATTGACTTTGGCTTTTGTCCTGTCCAATTCCGAGAATATTTCTTTACTAGCTTTTCTGAAACCAAAAATAGTAGAAAACATGCAACTGGCACTGTGGCATCTTGTTAATAGGTTAGTCCCAGAAAATGTATAAAAATACCTCAAAGTGTAGACAAAGCAAAACAAAGTTGATACTAAACAATCATGGAACATCAAAAATTATAGTACGTTTACGACGTATCAATCACTTAATGCTTTAATATTATTTATTCACTTAACAATCGTTTGTAGCCCGTGGCTTCGGTGTGCACTCGGTTGGATTAAAAGGCTATTGCTATGCCCGATGCATCGCGGGGGCTTTAGTATAATAGGATGTGTTGCCCACAAGATATTATCTCTGTTCAAATATTACACATTACCATGCTTATTATTATTATCTTTTATCCCATATGATGTGCAACTTGTTGGGTTCGCAACATAGAAAACAAAAAATTCCTACGATATGAAAAATTGAGCACCAAGATCTATCTATCTGGATACAAGGAACGGGTGGATATACATCCATAGATAACTTACGCTCGAAGACCAAAAAAACGTTACAAGATTGGTTCTCGTGGATGATGTAGTCGTTCACTTTCTGATCTCTAGATCTTGATGAAGTACAGTCGGTCCAGTACCAGCAAGTCCAACACCACAAAGCAGTGGTGCATCCGTGATCGAACACATGCCCGGGTACCCCGACAACCTCGGATTCCTCACTCCAGCAAAGCAGCGGAAGCAGCAAATCATTGCTCTAGAAAAATCCACCAGTAACATGTATCTCGCTAAGCCGAGACCATGGGGAATATTCTAGAGGGGGAGAGAGATCCTTCACAAGGAGGTGTGTGATGAGAGGAGGAGAGGGGGGCCTTTTATAGGGAGAGGGGGGAAGCCACCCCCCCATGGCGTGTCAGCCATGGTGGTTCCCCCACCTCTTCCATCATTCATTTTTGTGGATCTCTCACTCACATAAAAACTCCTCCACTCAAAATTCCACTCACATCCATTAAATTTCCACCAAATTTAATGCAATCTCTCATTTAATAAAACTCTTTTATTTATTTTATTTAGAATCTTGTTAATTACATTAATTAACAAACATTCACATAAAACCACTTGCAACATTGCAATATCACATGTAGAACCAGTTTTAGAAATTTCACCCGAAACAATTCCGGTTTCCATTGAAATAATTCCAGCGCTTTGATATTCTTTCTCTGGCATCTTATTTTCACTGAATGGTGTCGGTATCCCTTAAGTGTGTCACCCTATGGTTCTCTAATAATGCGTATATGATCGAGACCCCTCTCCGATCAATAATCAGTAGCGGGACCTGGAGACCCCTACTGACTCCCACATATTCAACGATGACTTCTTCCTATGTTAGTGATTGACATGATCTGATGTTCTAAGGAAAAAAATTACTTTGTAATGATGTTATAGTAATCTAAACATAATTACTTTGATCATATTACTATACTTCGTATGAATGTTCATCACATCATTCCACCAATGTTGTGACCTCGTTATGAACAACATCCAATGTCCATGATCAGGAAACCCTGATCATCATGTTAATCAACGAGCTAGTTTATATGAGAGGCATAACTAGGAACACTTTATTTTTTTATTAAACACACATGTATTAATGTTTCCAATTAATACAATTATAGCATGTAAAATAAACATTTATCATAAACAAGGATTAAGATAATAACCACTTTATTATTTCCTCTCGGGCATATTCCCTTCAGTCTCCCACTTGCACTAGAGTCAATAATCTAGTTTGAAAAAACTTGCGCATTTAACACTTATGGATATCTGGTGTTGTATATATGCGTTTCCTAGTGGTAAACATAATATTCGGATATGACACTTCCGGGTCCGTGTGTATTTGCATGTCTTTTCGTCTCCATGAATCACTCATTCTCTAATGAGATGACATTGTATAAATTTGGTCTTTTGGTGAGACCTTTGGTTCCTTGGGTTAAATCATGTCAATACTATTGTCGTACAATATATCTTTGTAGTGTTATCTCATTGTGAATCACACCTTAGTTTGATAACAAACTACTTGACACAAATGCCCTCCTTACAATAGCAGTCATACACTTAGCCTTTTGTTGTAGTATCTGTCACAATATCTTAACTTTGGAATTCATCCAAATCCATCATGGAATCTCCTTTCCATTATATTGTGCCACCCATAGTTTAAATTGAGATAAACTTAATCTTGCGACAAAACTAGTATCAATGTAACATTTTACAATGAACTATTTATAACTATTTGTCACCTCTACATAAATATATTATTAGCTTTTCCAAATATCATAAGAATATCCTTACTATCACCCAATGATCATCTTATTAGTCATTCTGGTATATGCTCATAACATTTAGAGCATAGAACATATCTGGATGTGTACATATCACAGTAAGATTGATCAAAACATTCGTGTGATTTCACTCACCAAGTGTCAAAGCACTTTAATCTTGTTTCACTTACCAAGTTTCAATACACCTGAATCTTTATTCAACCCTTTCCATGCGGCAACAACTTTTCTTGTCATTTCCATATTGAACTCATTCAATCATGAACAATAATTATTTTTTATCACTTGACAAATGGTGCAATTGTTTTGGTTTACCCAACAATGATCCTAATGCTCTACGTGCATCCTTTACCAGCATGGAACCTTCCCCTGAACTCTGCTATAATAGAATGAGCTTTACTTCTAGAGTCAGCAAAGGGAAAATATTCAGCATCCTGCTATTTGCTATTTGTTCTATGTTATTGCTAACACCTTGCAGGCGCGTAATGAGTTTACAAGACTCAAAGGACATCTTAGTCCTTGCAAAAGCTGCTTTCAACTATGACAACTTTTCACTCAACTTGGGCGCAGTTCTTATGCGCTACTTGGAGTACCAATCCTCCTAAAGCCAAGGACCAATCACTTGTGGAGGCATCATCATCGTGATTGCCAATGCCCTGGGCATCGACCTAGGTGAGTTGCAACCGGTGCTAGGTGAGCAACGTGTTGGTTTCTCTACTTTAAGGGCTTGTGGAATGCTCACTAGGAGAGGTGGTGTTTATTACCAGCATATTGCTGGAGCTGGGCGTCTCTACCCTGCCTAATGGTCTTTTCTCTATTGAGGAAGGATGTGTTCTTTATGACTTGCAGGTTGAGCAAAACCAACCCGAGGAAGAGATTCTGGAAGAGGATGAATACCAAGAGGAGGAGCAAGAAGTTCCTGATCAAGAAGAGCAGCCACCGAACTGGTTCGCTACATATAAAATTTCAAAGAACTTGGAGGGACTGTGGAGGGGATGCATAATCTCACCCTGAACCTTCGAGAGACAACAAGTAACTTATCAACTCAATTTGCGGACTGGAGTTACAACTTTTTCCCCCACATCTATGATTTGAAGGGCTTGCAAAAGCCTAAGCTTGGGGAATTTTTCTATCTATTTTTATTTTGGTGTTCACTTGCTTTATTTTATTTTCTAGGTTATGCTTTTATTTGAGTTTATAAGCACTCGTGTTGGTTTCCCCAACAATTTATCTTTAGTTATTTTATTTTCGATATTTTCAAGCCGGGCTTTGCCGCCAATTTTCTATTCTTGAAATTCCCTTCTCAAAAACCACAAAAAGATTTCTCCATTTATCTTTATTTTCCCTCTTTCTTTTCTTTTCATCTCAAGGCTCTATGTATTTGCAGGAGAGTGATTAACTTCGAGTTTCCAAGAAACACATATAAAGGGAAGAGAGAAGTGGAACCAAACATGAGAGGTATGCCTTATGACTCCCCACTTTTGAAGTTTGAGAAACCCATGCTAGTGAGTAGTAATGTTAAGATGTTATATCGGTGGAGTGAGTCTCTATATTGTAGTAAAATTTTGTTTGCATGGGTATTTATTTGAGTATGTTTTGTTCCAGCTCTTGTAGTTAACCAAGTCTTGCCTAAAAATTTGCTAAACAATTGAAATAAGAAAAATTCTCACAATTGAATACTTGGGTGTCGTAGTGTTTAGTCTTGAAAGCTTATTCCTAGAGACACTCAACACCATAGAAAATAATGATTGTCTTGATAGCTCTCTTTGACAGGATTTGTTCAATTGAATTAATGTTTAGTGGTTTTTGTGAGCATGCCCAAGTTTAACTTGTAAATCATAAGAATGATATAGATTTATGCGTGTCAAACTTCATGGGATGCCAACAACTCCGCTAGCCTACGAACAATCTTCATGGAGGAAACTCCTAGATTTCGGCTATGAGTTGATTAAACATATGTAGCAGCAATGCTATAATGGGTAAGATTCTTGGCATTCTCAGGTAGCTGTAACATGATGGAATCACTACTCTGGCTGATATGAGTAATCATTATGCAAAAGGAACAAAAACCTTAGTGATGCCACGAGTGTCCATCACAGCCCGATAAACTAATGAATTTTTTTGGCATGCTCTCAATTACTTAAGAAATGAAATTCATGAAGGACAATGAATATAAAAGTAGTGCTTGAAAAGTCTTAACTTATTGACGTGGGAGAATTGAGATGCTTTAGTGTATATGTTCTTCATAACAAACTCTCACACTCTCAATTTTACATGATTATACTTTATTGTTCAAAGGAAAGCTTATGAGTTGATTACAAGACATGGAATAAAGTTTACTCTTTTGAATCATGCATGCTTATAATAATTTTGTTGCGCTATAAGGATTTATGGAACCCATATGATAAAAGGTTTTGGAAAGTAACATTATACTCGCGATTCGCTGTTATAAGCTATAGTATCTTGATCATGAAAATTGTCATTATAAGGATGAATAAAAGATGTAGGTAAAATGTTTACTACACTAAAAGATTAGTAAAGAATGGAACTCGAAAGAACGCCGAACATTTGATGATGGTGATCTACTTCAAAGTGCAAGTCCAAAGATATTAGTATTTGATTATACACGCTTTGGACTATGTGTCATGTGTATGGCGCCACTATTGATGTTGATATATTATTTTAAAAGGGAAAGGAAATGCTGAAAGAGAATCTCAGAAATATTTGGCAGAAAAAGGGAAGACTGGAATTGTCCACTTTAGATATATAGATGATATACATGTTATGGTTATATTCTTTACTTGTTAAACAATGTGGTTCTTGGGTATTGGATACCAAATTGGTTGGTGTGAAATGTCATGCAGGACAACAAAATTCATGAATTTCAATGGCCTAAGTAACTATCAAGAGAATATGTGATGATGTTCATCGAAAACAAATAAAGTGTTGTTGTGTTTCTCGTTGACATCAAAGCTTGCCTTCAAGGTTTGTTTTAATAATTGTTATTTTGATCAGGTATTATGAGAACAAAAGGTTGTTCAAATAATTTTTGTATTCCATAATAGATGGAGGATATACAAGTCTAGTTGCAGAAATCACATCTATAGAACTAATGCTAAAAAATTTGCAAGACAAATGATTGAAAGATCACTTAAGAAGTGGCATCGCCGTTTAAATTATATTAGAAAGAAAACATGAAGAAACTCCATGTTGATGGATTTTGAGTCTTTTGATTTTGATCAAATGACACTTGTGAGACTTTCCTAGAGATAATTGAAACTTTGTTCAAAGGACAAATAAGAACGAACGATTAACTTATTGGAGTTTGTACATATTTATGTATGTACTCCATTAGGTGAAGTCATGAGCGATGGGTTTCAACTTCATATGCTTTCTCCGAAATTTTGAGAGAATATATGTGTATATTTACTTAATGAGTAAGAAGTATGAGACATTCAAAAATGTTCAAAGACTTTCAAGATGAAGTGGAAAATCATTGTAACAATAAAATAAAGAGTTTATGATTGGATCATAAAGGAAGATATTTGAGTTACAAGTTTATAAAAACACCTAAAGATTTGAGGAATCATTCCATGGATTAGCATTTCCCGAAACACCATAGGAGTATGAAGTGTTCGATATATGTAATGAAACCTTGTTTGATATGGTAAGATCAAAGGTGTCATTTAAAAAACTGCCAATTGTATTTTAAAGATTAAAGCTGTAGAGACTACCACTTTTCACTAAAAAGAGCTCCATCGTGATCCGTTGAAATGACACCATATAAGTTATGGTCTGGGGTAAAACCCAAGTTATCCTTTCTTAAATTTTGCTATGCTAGGCATAAGTAAAATGTTTACAACCAAAGTCGAATGAGCATGTCTTTGTATCTTATTTCGAATAACCGTTGGTCCTCCATAACACCGAAGACAAAAGTGTAGGGGCTCGTAGCATGGAAAACAAAAAAATTCTACCGCATGAACACATACAAGCCAAGATCTATCTACTAGATTGTAGCAACAAGTCGATGGAGTACACACCCTCGAAGATTCCGAAGCGGTTAACGAGAGCGGATTCTCGTGGGTGATGTAGTCCTTCACTTTCCGATCTCAAGATCGCGTATACGATCCTTCCGGCGCCGTGTTCCGGCAGCGCTCCCGCAGTCGGTCACACGTTCGGTACTAAATGAAGACCTTCATCTCCCTTGTTCCAGCAGGCAGCGGAGGTTGGAACTCTCTCCTCGCGATTCCAGCAGCATGACGACGTGGTGTCGGAAGTAGAGGGGAGATCCCGCAAGGCTTTGCCTAGGTCGGAGCGAGTATGGTGGAGTAGAAGAGGGCCTCGGAGATCTAGGGTTTAGAGGGCGCCGAGGGGGTGGTGTGTCCGGCGGCCAAGGGCTAGGGTTTAGCCCCAAGTTGGCGACTTAGAGGAGCTCCTGGAGGTGGCGGCAACTAGAGGTGGTGGCTCCTTGGCTAGGGTTTCTTGTAAGGGGTAGGGGCACCCTACCCCTCCTTTTATAGGTGGGGAGTCGGCAAGGGGGAGGGATTCCTCCCCCAACTCCACTTCATGTGGTCGGAGCAAGGGAGAGGGAGGAATCCTCCCTTAGGTAGGATTCCTTCCCTCTCTCCACTTGGAAACCAAAGTCCCACTTTGACTTTTTCAAACTGCCTTATTTTGACTTTCAAACTAGAGTTCTTCCCCCAATCTCCCAGTCACCTCTCTCCCCACTCCAATGGCAAGCCGCAGCTCCATCCCATCCATGGCGGCGACGAACAAAGCCACGACCAAGTTGGCAGGCTTCATCAACGTGCCTCTAGAGGGCGTGGTTGCGCCTCACTCCGCGGTGGTGGAAACCACCGGCGGCGACCATATTCCAGCGGGGCTGGAACCGCTGGAGGAGGAGAGTGACTCCCACAAGGGAGAATGGCGTGACTCCGATATTGCTAACAATGATCTCAAGGAGTTTCTCGCTGAAGGATACCTCCCCGCGACGGAGGGGCTAGTCTGGCGGGCGGCACCGGCCGGCGAGGTCACCCCTTCTCCCCAAGCCGGAGAGAAGGTGTACCTCAAAGCAAAAATGGTACGCGGCGTCTCCCTCCCAATCTCCGACTTCTTCCTAGTTGTCCTTGGTCATTATCGGGTTCAACCCCATAACCTATCTCCGAATATCATCCTCGCGCTTTGCGAGGGCTACCTAGGGATTAGGCCTAGGTTAGATCTGTTCATCTATTTCTTCACTGTCAAGAGGGAAGCTGGAGCGAGCAAGGACGAGCTCAGAAACTGCGGAACCATTAGTTTCAAGATCCGGCCTGGCCGGGAGTTCCCCGACATTGTAGGCCACGAGTCCTGCAAAAACTGGCAGTGGACGTACTTATATGGCCTAGATATCCCTCTGGCCGGCCGAGAAGACACGTACCCGGACGAAGTGGCCAATTGGTCCGACTTCCTCATCTTTATCTGGTGGTATCCTAAGTATGCATCGAGAAAACACAAAAGTTCTGAGCCACTCATCGAGTCAATGACTTGGTCAATGCGAGGCAAAGCAAACGGATCTTTGGGACATGCTTTGTTCAAGCTGGTGTAATCAACGCACATTCTTAATTCTTTGGTTCCCTTTTTGGGGACAAGTACAGGATTGGCCACCCATCGGGTGTGAAGGACTTCTCAGATAAAACTAGCCTTAAGTAACCTAGCTATCTCTTTGCCTACAGCGCGTCTATTCTCGTCTCCAAAGCGTCGTAGAGGTTGTTTCACCGGTTTGCATTTTGGATAAATATTCAAGCTGTGCTCGGCAAGTTCCCTAGGTACACCTTTCATGTCGGCAGGTTGCCAGGCAAATATGTCCCTGTTATCACGAAGGAACTCGACGAGCGCGCTTTCCAATTTAGGATCCAGGTTTGTCCCAATGGCGGTGGTCTTGGAGTCATCACCTACCACAAGTTCCACCATCTTGGTCTCGATGGCAGCCTTGAAGGCGGGGGTGGAGTCAGATATCTGCTTCTTCGACGTCGGCATATCTGTGGAATTGACCTTGCTCTGGATCTCCTTGAATTCTTCGTTGTAGAGGACAGGTTCTATAAAGGACGCTTCTCCAATTTCGTAGTCCCTTGCCTTGGTAAAGCTTCCGGATACGGTGATGATGTCGTTTAGTCCGGGTATCTTGAGCTTGTTGTAGACGAAGCATGGCTTGGCCATGAAGGCGTGGAAGATGTCGCATCCGAATATGACGTGGTACACGCTCTTGAAGGGGACCACCTCGAAGGTCATGCATTCTTGGCGGTAATTGTTGACGTCGCCAAAAGCGACCAGAAGCGTGATGCACCCAAGGGACCGAGCCTCCCGGCCAGGAACTACGCCATGGAACACGGTGCTGGTCCGCCTTAGGTTGGACTCCATTAAGTTCATCTTGTGCAGTGTATCCATGTACATGATGTTGATGCTGCTTCCACTGTCCACCATACATTTGGTGAACTCATTGCCGTTAATCAGGGGGTTGATGACCATGGCGTACTGGTTCTCCATAGGGATGAGATCTGGGTGATCCTTCATGTCCCAAGTGATTGGAATCTCCGACCAGCGCAGGTACTGGGGAACTGGGGTAGGGTGGCCATCAGTATCCTCATGGAGGTTTTCTATTGCCGGACAGTAGGGGTGCCAAGGAAAGTGTGGCAGACGACAGCCTTCTTCTCGAAGGGGTTCTTTCCCTTGTCATCGCTCTTGTCAGCGTGCTTGGGGTCAACATCCTCGTCCATGTCACTTGAATCCTTGGACTCCTCTTCCTTCTTCTTCCCCTTGCCCTTGTCGCACGGTCTGTTCTTTCGACTTCACTTGTAGCCGAACTCTAGGTCCTTCGTCAGATCGTTGACGAACTTGCA
The DNA here is from genome assembly GCA_910589765.1 of Avena atlantica. Classification (NCBI taxonomy): domain Eukaryota; kingdom Viridiplantae; phylum Streptophyta; class Magnoliopsida; order Poales; family Poaceae; genus Avena; species Avena atlantica. Next base: position 377,076,709 of record OU342734.1, on the reverse strand, counting down.
ATGGCGATTGGTGTGTGTGTGGCTTTGCCATTGGCATCGAGGTGTACAAGGCACGGCATATCAAGGTACTCCTCTTACGTTTGAGGAACGCGGAGTGCTTCTGGGGTAGTTTCACTACCTCGCTGCTGCCCACGACCAGCCCCCCGGTCTCGGCCACGCTGCCCGCCATCACCTCGTCCTGCAAATGTTATGGCGACCATGTTGGAGGTTTGCTTTTCTTCTAGAGGGTTCTTCCGCTTTGTGCTGTTGTTCCTCTTAGCTTGAGCTGGAACGGCTATTGCCAGCAGGGAGCCGTGAGCATCGCCATCCGCAGCCGCAAACTCACTGTCCAGCTGGATCATCTGGTTGAGATCGAGCCTGTGATTGTCCTGCAGGCGCTTTAACTTATGTCGAAGCAACGTACCTTTCTCCAACCCATCGATGAAGGTGGCCATGGCGGTCTGAGCATGCACTCCTGCGCAGGAATTCTTCATGTCCAGCCAGCGAGAGAGGTAGGCGCGAGATGACTCGTCTTTATCCTACACGCACCGATGTAGATCGCCAATAGTGTAGGGACGCTTATACGTACCCTCAAAATTCTTGGTGGACGCTTCTTGCATGTCCAACCAGTTGTAGATGAACTTCTCCGGCAAGTCATCAATCCATTGGCGGGCCGTGCCTGCCAGCATTAGTGGGAGGTACTTGACGACAACGTTGGGGTTATCCCCGGCGATTTCCACCGCGTTGTCGTAATCCTGCAACCACGTAGCTGGTTTGGCTGTGCCGTCATAGGGCTTGATGGTCTTGTCAATCCGGAAACCCTTGGGGTAAGTTGCGGTCCGTATTATAGGTCCAAAGCAACGTGGTCCCAGGTACTGTCCTTCCCGGGCCTCGTGAATCTTGTCCAGACGTGAACATGCGTCGTATGGCTCTGGGCTTGTTCTTTTCTTCTTGCCACTAGGGGATGGGCTACGTGAACGACGCGGGCCTCCTTCACCATGGTGGCTGCTAGGGGGCGACGGAGGCGGAGGTGGCGGTGGTTTAGCCTTCTTGCTGTTACCCTCCTGCGATGCCTCACGCTTGTCGCAGTTGCTTGTCGGACACAAAGGGTCATGTCGCGACCTTTTCTTGTGTCCTTGGTTGTGCTCTCCATCACGACGGGGCTGCTCCGTGTTGTCGCGGATGACGATGCCGCTCTGCCTTGGCGGAGGCATGTTTGTACGATGGTGAGCCTTGGGGTCTTCGCGATGTCGGGGGATCCGGGCGGTGGAGATGGGCGACGAGGATGAGCCTTTCCTCCATGGTCGGAGGATATGGGGATAGCGTCCTTCCTGTTGCGTGCATCCCTCCGTCTTCATTCTGATGAACCTGTCTGAGACCTGACATCCTGAGGAGATCGGTCCCTTGGAGGCTTAGGATTGCTAGACAAGCAATACGTTGGGTCAGACTCAATCCTCTGAGAGGTGGCATTTTCCTGTTGTTTCACCGCCTTGGCCACAAGGTCATAGACCTGTTCCACAGCTGTGGGTGATCTATCCTGCTCCAGAAGGGTCTTGGCGACGGCTAAGTTGAGAATAGGAGTGGACATGACCTGCCTGCCTTCGCTGTCAATGTATGGCTTGGCTTGTGGCGGCTTCGAGGGAGCCCATCCTAGGTTTCGCCGTACACCAGGATCGTTGATGATGCGACCCGAAGCTTTCTTGGCCTTCTGCTGCTTGAGCAGAGTCTTGTACTCGGCCTCCATTGCTCTAGCTTTCTCTATTGTTTTTTGCGCCTTGGCAAGATCTTGATCCAGCTTTGCACCTTGCTCTGCAATGGCCTATGCCTCCTCCAGCAGCTGCTGGCGCTTCTCGTCAAGCTGGACGACGTTCCGTATATGAGCTACCGGCATGGGCTCGACGAGCAAATTGCCGTACATCACTCTATCAGCTGGAGTGATCTGGGCAGCTGCAGACGTAGATGCCGGAGGCCGCGGGTTTGCGGTGTTGTTGTTACTCAGACCGATGTTGAGTTCCTGCGGTTGCTGCACTGGGTTAGGCGGAGGGGGCATGGCCTTTGTGTGATCATTATCGGTAGCAACAGGTGGTCCCTTCCCCTTGTCCAGCGCTTTAGGAGGAGCTTTGTCCGGGTTGATCTTCCTCCATCACGGTCCCAATAGCGACAAACACATCTCGGGATGTGATGGCGTTGTCGGCCTGCTCGTCGCGTCTGATATCCTCCTCCATCTCCTGCATAGCAGAGTCGAGCTCCTAGTTCTCAGCTCGCCGAGCAGAGCACGGCGGTGGCACCATCGACCACGGGGTCGAGGAGGAAGAGAGAAGGATAAGGTCGAGCAAGTGACAGAGGGAGTGGGCTGGACTGAGCCAAAACCCCTTCGGGGTGTGGTTTTGGTTCTGTCCTACTAGTCCACCAGGGCCCAATAAACCAAACAGGCAGCCCATTTACCTACAGACTATTTTTAATAAATAGGAAAAGAACAAAATGCCCCTTAACTTAAATAAATTCTAGAAAATAAAATAAAAATCCAAAAATTAGAAATAAAATATTTTTGGATTTAAAATAATCCAAACTATCCAAATAAATTAAGAAATAAAATTTTAGACAAGTAAATTTTATTAAAAAAATTGTAATATATATATTCCTTATGGAATTTTACAAAATTATTGAAAGATGATAAAAATAAATAAAAATCACTTTAATTATATATTAATATTATAGTATTTTAAAAAATACTAAACAAATATTTAATATCAATTTTTGGTATTTAATGATAATTCTTAAAGGAATTATTAAGTAAATAAAATGCAAATGAATTGAAATAAAATAAAAGAATACAATATTCAATAAATATTAAAAATTAATATTTATAAATTCTTTATTATTAAAAGAATTTTTATAATTTAAATAAATGGGGAAGAATAAATATAAAGCTAAATGATGTAGTACATTAGTTTGCATAATCATTTTGCTTCTTTAAATATTGTCCTTACCGGGCAATAATGATGTTTTTGTAGACATAGAAGCTCAAGGTCCAGTGCAAGCATCAGACTTCACTACCTTCAATCACAAGGCAAGTTCATCACTTGCTCATGTCCTTTGAAGAGTCTTTATTAAAGTATTTACAAATTGTGTGTTATCATCTATATTATAGAAAAAGAAAATATTATTTTATCAAGATAATAAATATTAGATATCATCCTAAGTGATGATATAATGGAGCAATAGAACTTAGGGTTCTAGTTGCAACAATGATGATCAAGTAGGGACTTAATAACCCATGACATCGGTGATTCTAGCGCCGTATATTACGCGTTAGCCATGAGATTTGGAATGGGCCAGACAAGTCAGCTGTATCTTCTTCCTCTCGCATGTAGCCGGATGTGCAGGTCGTGGCTGTTATCCTCATAGCGTGCATATTAATTGGTAATTCGTAGAGGATATGCAACATATGGGTGGGAACCCTCAACGTCCCATGATAGTTCTGACATCTAACGGTATGTACAAACCATTGTCGTAATTCAATATGTGGGCATGGTGTACACCAAGGAGGCATGCGAGGTCGCGAAGGGGGCAGTGATTGGCTTGGACCAACTACTAGGTCCCACATCATGGAATTATGGACGGGAAAGTACGCCCGGTTGTGCAACAAGGAGTTGATCTCTCATGGGTAAAGTAACGCACCTCTGCAGAGTGTAAGAATTGTAAATTGTTACTCCCTGTTTCGGGAAGGAGCTGCAAATGCGGTAGGAAATGAACTCCATGAAAGTTCTGGTCAACCTGTGAAGGCTGATGGTCATAGATTTTCATAATAAAATCAATCTTTGAAGAAAGATTTACAAAAACTGCGTAGTGTCAAGGATTTACCACCTTGCATATAATGAACTTGTTGGGTAACGCTGGTACTCATCCTTTCCTTTGATCCCTTGCTTAGACTCTGAGGATCCTGAAGACGTGCCAATGTATGCATCCGAATGCCAAGAAGATGTGTTTTACGAGGAGCCTGACCTGTCAGGAGGTGTTGAAGGAGTGGATTACGAAATCCACTATGGTGTCGATGATAACGAGTCCAACTAAGTATCCTAGTTAGTAGTAACTGATGGAGCCGATCAGCATGAACTCCATAGAATAAGCTGCTGAGCTCAACTCCTAGTTGGAGTTGCCACTTTTAAATTCCACTAAAACACTTTATATTTTGGTTTGTAAGTTGAATCCTTTTGAAGTCTCGAACTTCTGGTATTGTAATAATAATGTGTGAATGTTTGTAATATGGACCCGCAATGTTTCTGTTGTACCACTCTGAGGGATGTGATATTTACAAAACGGTGTTCTATGGATGTCATATCAACGACTATAGTGTACTAGACATGCAGTGGTATGCTGGGTCACCGCACGGGAAGAGCTTCAGATCCCCCGATCTAGGGATGGAGATGGCGGAGGCTACAGACTTTTTCGTGGATTTCTGATCGGGTACTTAGGGTTTCTGCCTCGGGGTGTTTATATAGGCAAAGGGGCAACGTCGGTGGACGCCTGAGGGGCCCACACCATAGGCTGGCGCGCCCTAGGGTGGGCCCGTGCCACCCTATGGTGTGGTCTCCTTGTGGATCCTCTTTGTCTCTCCTTCGGTCTCCGTGTCATGTCAGGTAAAATACTGACTTTGGCTTTTGTTCTGTCCAATTCTGAGAATATTTCTTTACTAGCTTTTCTGAAACCAAAAATAGCAGAAAACAGGCAACTGGCACTGCGGCATCTTATCAATAGGTTAGTTCCAAAAAATGTATAAAAATGCCTCAAAGTGTAGACAAAACATAAGGAAGTTGATACAAAACAAGCATGGAGCATCAAAAATTATAGATACATTTACGACATATCAAGCATCCCCAAGGTTAACTCCTGCTCGTCCTCGATTAGGTAAGTGATAAAAAAGAATAATTTTTTAGGTGACATGCTATCACAATTGATCAAGGTATTGTAAAACATTGATAGCTGGGATCAAAGTACTCTAAACATGATCATGAGAGATATATTTCTAACAATAATACATAGCTACTATGTTGCAACATGAAAGGAAACACAAACAAAAGATCATGAATAATGCTTTGAAAGATGTTTGTTTGTTTCACATATATAAAACATAGCAAGAGTGGTATTCAGCTTGTCCTTCATAGAATAGAAAAACATAAATGCATAGGACACCTTCAAAGTTCTTAAGGGTGACTAGATACAAATAATTTAAGAACAAGCAATATCATGATTATGAATCAATCAACAAGTTTTGGGACAATGCACATTGAACTAAGAATGACAACTACGCTCTCTTAATTGGTGCATAAAGGTAGAAGATGAAGACTCAACATAAAAGTAAAAAAGAAAGGCCCTTCACAGAGGGAAGTAGGGATTTCAAGTTTCATAAAGAGCTTCCAAAAAATATGGTACTTATTAGCTTTCAGCTCTCATTGCCCCTATCATAAGCATCTTGAAGTGATTAAGGTTAATGTGAGGCAAATATGAGTTATATGCTTGACAAATCATAAGTTGAAAATCTCATGCCCCTTTATTACAAGTACCGAAACCTCATGCTACTCAACTTTGCATAGTTTTTTTTTATTTAGGATGCTTCATAAAAATGCCACTATGGTTATGCTGCAAGTTTCCACCATAATTAGTTATGGCTTAGACTAGCCGCCCAGGCGTTTCTCTAACACATATACATACTCCATGGACTTACAAGTTCTCATCTTATTTCACACCGTCGACATCCATAAACAAAAGAACATGATATCAACTGAATAAATAAGTGCAATGTTGAAAGCGGACCCCATGAAAGCATGGTTTTGCTAACTCCCAACTTATAATTTGCATGCATACAAGCATCATAAGATTGTCACAATGGTTCAAGTTTATTAAATGTAAGAAATAAAATGTGCCATCAAGTTTGTGAGAGCTTTAATCACTAATTTTCACATAACAAAAGTTTAATTTGGAAAATAGATAAACACATGAATATACTTGGAATGGTGTAACAGACCATGCATAGGAATTTATAGTGGACTCTTTGGAATAACTTGGTTTCTTGGGAATTGGATGCACGAGTAGAGTTCATACTCAGTACAGGCGGAGGCTAGCAAAAGACTGGGAGCGACCAACTAAGAGAGAAATAATGGCCATAATCATGCAAATCGACAAAACATTATTAATTAAAGCATAAAATGATATCACAAGTCAAAACTATATGATCATAGAGGCTAAGGTGACTGGTTCATAGTCTTAACATGGTTTAAGCATGCGCCAAGTCTACCCAAATAAAGCATCAAAGGATAATACCACAATATTATGCTTTTGTGTGCTAAAACAACGCATGATCCTTTCATGGCACATTAAGCAATCTCAGTTGTTTGAAACAAGTCATGCTAAAACAATAAACACTAAGAATATGGTAAAATCAACATCTAACATGACATGATAAAGTCTAAGTCAAGTCAAAACAAGCTTCCTTTTGTACCACTATAAGCATGAATCTTCCTACTCTTTTCCAACACCAATCGACTTATTTGAAACAACTCATAAAGATAATAATCAATAAAGATCAGAGAGCTTGTCTCACCTAAATAAAAAGAAGAACTAGAAAGTTATAAGCAAAAATCATAAGAAAACTAAAGCTAAACGCAGTGCTAGCAAAAGAGAACAGTCATAGAACAATAAGAGTGAAAACTAGAGTGTTCTAGACAATGAAGAACTAGGTATGACTTCTCCAAAATAGGTGTGTTGGGTTCTGGCCACTTTATTGCATCAAACCAAGCAAAAGAAAACTAAAATCAAAAGCAAATACGCTCCAAGAACAACATGTAGTGCATGAAGCAATAAAAATGAAGTGTCTTGAAAGAAGACCTGAGATTTTATTTGATGAAGAAGGGGATGCATTAGGCATCCCCAAGATTTGACGCTTGTACATCTTCAATATTTCTTGGGGTAACACGGGTGGCATCCCCAAGCTTGAGATTTTGTCCGTTCTTCATCGCATCACATCATTCTTCCCCTACACTTCAAAATTTCCTTCATACAAACTTCACATAATCTTCATTAGCAACATTAGTGTATTCAAGTTAATAATCCTTTGGGGTTTAGTTTCAACTCAAGTAGATCATCCATTAAAACACAAGATACCATATAAATTCCTTTTAAAAGCTCAAGTGATCAAAGAGAACTCAAAAAGAAACCGATTAAGAGGCAAATGCAATTAATGGCAGAAATCTGTCAAAACAGACCAGCAGGTAAATACCTATTTTTTCGAAAATATTCTGTTGCTCAAATAAAAAAGTGCAAAACTAACTAACGTTAGATAATAACCTGGGGCATACTCACAAAAAATTACAGATCTACCCGACATACTGGGATTTTTCATGATTTTTTTACACTGAAGCACAGAAATCTATTTCGGGACAGCAACTTCCCCAAATCCTACTTCTCTCTCATTAGAGGTTATTCTTGGCACAAAAACCACAAAAAAAGGATAAGGAGAGGTTATTACAAAAGTAATAACTTCTAATACTGAACAAAGGAAAAACTTACTAAAAATAAAATTGGGTTATCTCCCAAGAGTGCTTTTCTTTAACGCCTTTCAGCTAGGCATAGAAAGAAAGAATCAAGTATTTTCGAATGAAGAAGCATTAAGATCAATACCAGAAATATCTTCAACAAGGCAAGGTATCTTATCCAAATAATTTCTAGAGGATCCTCTCTCAATACTCTTGGGTTCACTATTGTCATCAAACGGGTTTTCAGGAACAATCCAATCAATATTCTTTTCTAAGGCCTCATGCATTCCTACAAGTTTAAAAGGCATTGGTATTTTAATTTGATCTCCATTTTTTGGTTTGTTTTTGTCCAACTTTTCTAGTGTTCCAATAACATCTACACATGAGCCTAGCATATTAAAATGATCAAAGACCGTTCTAGCTTCTCTAGCAACATCATTAAACTCTTTAAGCAAGGTTTTTAGGATAAAATCTCTCTTTTCAGTATCTTTAATATCATTAAGTTTAAGAAACATGGCCTGCATCATGGGGTTAAGGTTAACAAACCTAGCCTCCAACATGTGAACTAAAGAAGCTGTAGCAATTTCATAATTTGGAGCATGTTCTGCTAAAGATCTATCCTCAATATCTTCATGCTTACTAACATGATTAAAGAATTCTTCAATATTATCTTTCCCAATTATGGAGCCACTACCTATTGAAAGGTCTTTCAGGGTGAACTTAGGGATCAACATAATGAGCTAAGAACAAGGTAACAACTAAATAAAGAACTATTTTTGTTGTGTTTTTGATAAAAAGAAGCAAACCAAACAAAAATAAAGAACAAAGCAAAACTAAAACAAAGTAAAGAGATTGGTTGTGAGAGACTCCCCTTGCAAGAATTTTCTTTCTCCTAGAAAAGTGTTTTGACGTGGAGGAAGATATTGAAGCTATCCTTATCTCCCCGACAACAACGCCAGAAAAGTCCTTGATGACTCGGATACGTAGAGCTCGTTGGGAATCCCAAGAGGAAGGTATGATGAGCACAGCATCAAGTTTCCCTCAATTATAGAACCAAGGTTATTGAACCAGTAGGAGAAAGGAAATAGCTCCCAAGGTGTTTCTAGCAACTTGGAACCTGCACAATACAACCACAATACTTTGCTCCAACTTACAGTGAGGTTGTCAATCTCACCGGTTTTGCTGAAAACAAAGGATTAAATGTATAGTGTGGAAGATAGTAATTGCTTGTGGTAATTGCAGAAAGTAAACAGCAAACGGTAAATAGTAGATGGAATATCAATGGAAATGAATGGACCGGGGTCCACAGTTCACTAGAGGTGTTCTCCATAAGATAAATGGCATGTTGGGTGAACAAATTACAGTTGGACAATTGACAGATTCAGAATGCATAATTATGCATGTATATGTCATGATGATTTATATGAGATTCATTTGGGCATTACAACATAATACATAGACCGTAATCCAACTGCATCTATGACTAATAATCCACCTTCAGGTTATATCTAAACCCCTTCCAATATTAAGTTGCAAGCAAAAATAATTGCATTAAGCAAAGTATGTAAAGTAAACAACACAACTTCCCTTGGACAAAGGATTGTTGTTTTCTCCCTAGTAGCAACAGAACATATATAACCTTAGAGATTTCTGTCACTTCCCCATACTAGTAGAGGCATGAACCTACTATCGAGCATAAATACTCCCTCTTGGAGTTACAAGCATTTACTTGGCCAAAGCATCTACTAGCAACGGAGAGCATGCAAGATCACAAATAACATAGACATGATAGAATCAATAATAAATCTTGACATAGTACTCAATATCCATCGAATCCCAACAAACACAACATGTAGGATTACAAATAGATGGTCTTGATCATGAACGGAGCTCATAAGATCTAAACATGGTAGCACAAAGGAGGAGAAACAACCATCTAGCTACTGTATGGACCCATAGTCCAAGGATGAACTACTCATGCATCACTCCGAAGGCTGGCATGGTGATGAAGAAGGCCTCCGGGATGATCTCTCCCCTCCGGCAGGAAGAACTTCGGATATCCCCCGATCTAGGGATGGAGATGGCGGCGGCTACAGACTCTTTCATGGATTTTTGATCGGGTACTTATGGTTTCTGCCTCGGGGTGTTTATATAGGAGAAGAGGCAAGGTCGATGGACGCCCGAGGGGCCCACACCATAGGCTGGGGCGCCCTAGGGTGGGCCTACGCCACCCTATGGTGTGGCCTCCTCGTGGCTCCTCTTTGTCTCCCATTCGGTCTCCGTGTCGTATCGGGTAAAATATTGACTTTGGCTTTTGTTTCGTCCAATTCCGATAATATTTCTGTACTAGCTTTTCTGAAACAAAAAACAACATAAAACAGGCAACTGGCACTACGGCATCTTGTCAATAGGTTTGTTCTAGAAAATGTATAAAAATGCCTGATGGTGCTGACATGGAGCACTTCGTTGGAAACTCCAAGAGCAAGGTGTGAAGCAGCAAGAAGCAAGTCTTCCCTTAGTAGAGACCAAGGTTATCGAACTAGAAGGAGGAAGGAAACATCACACGGGTGTTGCAGGCAACGCGGAGACCCGCACAACACAAACTCAAGACTTTGCCCCAACGAATCAGTGAGGTTGTCAAGCTCACTGGTTTGCTGTAATGAAGGATTAAACGTATGGTGTGGAAGGTAATGGTTTTCAGCAAGTAAACAGGTAACAATGGAAGATGTATCAATGGTAAAGATTGGACCGGGGTCCATAGTTCACTAGAGGTGCTCTCCTTAGATAAACAACATGGCATGTAGGTTAAACAAATTACAGCGGGGCAATTGACAGGAACTGAGCAAGGCATAACAATGCAATTACTAGCCAAAAATATCCTATGAGGTTGATTGGGCAATACAACAATATACATAGACCGTCATCCAACTGCATCTATGACTAGAAGTCCACCTTCAGGTTATCATCTGAACCCCCTCCAGTATTAAGTTGCAAGCAACAGACAACTGCTTTAAGCAAAGTGTGTAAGGTAAATAGTCCACATGTTCCATGAACAAGAGACCGTTGTTTTCTCCCTAGTATCAACATCACATCTACAACCGAAGAGATTTCTGTCACTTCCCTTGGAAACTAGAGGCATGAACCCACTATCGAGCATAAATACCCCCTCTTGGAGTCACTAGCGACTACTTGGCCAAGATAACCACTAGCAACGGAGATCATGCAAGATCACAAACAACACAGACATGATAGAATCATAAAGATAAAACCATTAATCAAACCAAGATAATAATCTCAATATCCATCGGATCCCCGCAAACACAACATTGCATGATTACAAATAGATTAGATCTTGATCATGAACGGAGCTCACAAGATCTATACATGAAAGCACAAAGGAGGAGATACAACCATCTAGCTACTACATGGACCCATAGTCCAAGGTGGAACTACTCACGAATCATACCGGAGAGAAGGCCTCCGGGATGATCTCCCCTCTGTCAGGGTGCCGGGAAGAACTTCAGATCCCCCCCCCCCGATCTAGGGATAATGGTGGCGGCGGCTACAGACGGTTTCGTGGATTTCTGATCGGATACTTGGGGTTTCTGCATCGGGGGCTTCTTATAGGCGAAGGGCGAGACCGGGAGGCGGCCAGGGCCACCAAACCCTAGCCAGGCGCAGACCCACCTGTGGCCGCGCCTCGGGGTTGTTGGCCCCTCTGGCCAGCCCCTCCGGCTCTCCTCTAGACTTCTTGTTCCCCACGGAAAGTAATTGACTTTGTCCTTCGTCCCGTCCAATTCCAAGAATATTTCTTTACTAACTTTTCTGAAACCAAAAATAGTAGAAAAACATGCATCTGGCACTGTTGCAACTTGTTAATAGGTTAGTACCAGAAAACATGTAAAAAGCACCTCAAAGTGTGGACAAGTGAAGCAAAGTAGATACTAAACAAGCATGGAACATCAAAAATTATAGATACGTTTCTATCGTATCAGCATTCCCAAGCTTAACTCCTGCTTTTCCTCGAGTAGGTAAGTGATAAACAAAATAATTTTTGAGGAGACATGCACCCTCACAATAAAGATCCAACCATTTGCAAGCATTGAAAGCTGGGATCAAAGAACTCTAAACATGTGCATGAAAGATGGAGTTCTAACAATAGGACATAGTAACTATGCATGCAACATGGCAAGCTACAAACAAAGATCTTGAATAACATGCATTGAAAAACGTTTGTTTGTTTCACATACAGAAAACATAGCATAGTGGCAATCATCTTGTCCCTCATAGAGTAGCAATATAATGCATAGGACACCTGCAAAGTTCACAAGGGTGACTAGAAACAAGTATCACAAGAACAAGTAATAACACAATATGCATCAATTAATAAGCTTTGGAACACTGCACACAGAATGACAACTATGCTCTCCTAATGGTGCCTAAAGGTAGAAGGTGGAGACTCAATAGTGGTGGAAGAAAGGCCTTTTTGTAAAGAAATCAGGGATTACAAGTTTCAAAAAGATCTTCCAAAAATTATGGTACTTGTTAGCTTTCAGCCCTCATTACCCCTATCATAAGCATCTTGAAGTGGTTAAGGTTAAAGTGGCAAAGCTAGAGTATATGCTTGACGAAGTATAAGTTGGAAATCTCATGCCCCTTGAATACAAGGGCCACACCTCATGCATACTCAACTTTGGGTCCAGGTAAGTTCTTGTCACTGTAAGTATCTGCATATCATTGAGAACCGCCAACGGGGTACCCCTTGCACATGGTACAGGAGATTTCCCATAACCAAAATGACAAGGCAAGCAGACAATGAGCATCTCAGCAATTCTTCTTATGTACCATGGAAATATGGTGTTTTTCTCTCTTTCCTCTTTTCTCAATGTGTATCTTTTTTTATAAGAAGAATGCTTCATAGATGTCACTATGGTGATGCTACAAGTTTCCACCATGATTAGGCATGGCTTAGGCTAGCGGCCTAGGCGTTTCTCTAACACAGGATACAAACTCCATGGACTGACAAGTTCCCTCTTTATTTCACACTGGTGACATCCATAGACAAAAGAACATGATATCAACTGAGTACAACAAGGTACAAGTGCAATGTTGAAAACGTTCCCCGTGACAGCACGGTTCTGCTAATTCCAACTTATAAGTGCAAGCATATACAACAAAGTTGTCACAATGGTTCAAGTTTATTAGGGGCAAAGAATAAAGTGTGCCATAAAGTTCGTGAGGGCTTTAATCACTAAGTTTTCATATAACAAAATAGTTTTTAATTGGAAAATAGCTGAAAACAAGAATATACTTGGAATGGTGTAACACACCATGCATAGGAATTTATAGTGGACACTTTGGAATAACTTGGTTTCTTGGGAGTTGGAAGCATGAGTAGAACTTACTCATACAAGTGGAGGCTAGCAAAAGACTGGGAGCAACCAACTAAGAGAGCATAATGGCCAAAATTATGCAATGCAACAAAGCAAACTAATCGAAGCAAAGAGTGGTACTACAAGTCAAGGACTAAATGATCATAGAGGCTAATGGTGACTTGTCATAGTCATAACATGGTGTGATAATGTGCCAAGTCAACCCAAGCAAAACATCAAAGGAGAATACCACAATACTATGCTTTTGCATGCTAAAACAACGCATAATTTCTCCAAGGCCGCTAAGTAATCCCAATTGTTTGGAACAAGACATGCTACATCAATAATCACTAAGTATAATGCTAAAACAACACCTAGCATGTCATTCTAAAGTCTAAGTCACAGTCAATGCAAGCTCCTCTTGCACTTCAAGAAAGAACTTACTAGTCCTTTCCAAACACCAAGCAAACTTATTTGCAAAACAACACAGCGAGAACGGGGGTCCAAACTACTAAAGCAAACTAAATAAACTAAGCAAATCAAACAAAAACTAAGACGCTCTAAGAACAACATAACTATGCATGAAACAATAAAAACAAAGTGTCTAGATAGACCTGAGCTTTTTATTGATGAAGAAGGGGATTCCTTGGGCATCCCCAAGCTTTGACGCTTGTACTTCTTGGATATTTCTTGGGGTGACACCATGGTGGCATCCCCAATATTGAGATTTTGTCCATTCTTAATCTCATTGCATCATTATCTCTCTACACCTGAAAATTTTCCTTCATACAAAACTTCACACAATCTTCATTAGCAACATTAGCTTATTCAAAAGATATTAGACCTCTGGCAAAGCTTTGGAACAGCAAGGCTTTTCACTAAAAACACAAGCTACTGTAGTAACCCCTTCAAAAAGCTCAATTTACCTGAAGAGAACTCAAAAAGGAATCAATAAGAAGCAAATGCAAATAATGGCAGAAATTTGTCAAAACAGACCAGCAGGTAGAACCGAATTTTTTCGAACATCTTCTATTGCTCAAATCAAAAAGTGTTGAACTAACTAAAGTTATCCAACATACTGGGGTATTTATTCGTAAATTGTGAGCTCAATTCGAGTTACAAAGCCTCCTAATGAATTTTTTTGGTGGAGGATAGAAATCAGTTTCGGGACAGCAACTCCCCAAATCTCACTTTCCTCTCATTAGAGGTCATTCTTGGCACAAAAAAGCAAACAAAAAGGATAAGGAGAGGTCATTACAGAAGTAATAACTTCCAAGACTCAAGGAAACTCTTCGGTTATCTTCCAACAAGTACTTTTCTTTAACGCCTTTAAGTTAGGCACAAGAAGCAAGAAGAATCAAGTATTTTCAAATGAAGAAGCATTAACATCAAACCTTGGTTTCAAAGGAGGAGCAAAAAGCAACTTCTCTCTCCTCATAGGGAAGTGTTCAATACCTTTCTTTAATGGAAAATGATATTTGATGGTGCCTTCTTTCATATCAATGATGGCACCAACTATTTTAAGAAAAGGTCTTCCCAAAGTAATAGGACAAGAAGCATTGTATTCAACATCCAAAACATAGAAATCAACAGGGACATAAGCATTGTTAACCATAATGAGAACATCATTAATACTCCCCATGAGTTTCTTCTTAGCATTATCATTGAGTGGGACATTCAAATAACAATCTTCCAAAGGTGGCAAATCAAGCATTTCATAAATCTTCCTAGGCATAATAGAGACACTAGAACCAAGATTATATGAAGCTTTGAGATCAAAGTCATTCACTTGCATATTAATAATGGGTTCCCAACTATCTTCTACTTTCCTAGGAATAGAAGCTTTGTGTTTTAGCTTCTCTTCCTTAATCTTAACAAGAGCATCTGTAATGTGTTTGGTAAAGGCAACATGCATATCACTAGCATCAGGACTTCTAGCAAGCTTTTGTAAGAACATAATCACTTTAGAAATATTGCAACCATAAATATCAAAGTTAAACTTGGCATCACTAGTAGTAGGCTCACTAGGCTTAGGCATAGTAGGAGGAGGAATAGGGGCTACTTGTGGTTTAGTGGTGATAGTGCACACACTATTGTTTCTATCAATTTTAGCTTTCCTTTCCCACCTAGCATGAAGTTGAGCTTACAGCCTAACATTTTCATCAATAGTAACTTGTATGGCATGAGCAGTGGCAAAGTTGTTTTCCATAGCTTCAGGTTTAGCAGCCATTTTATTAACTAAGGAAGTTTGAGCTTCAGACAAAGAGGATATATTTTTCTCAACAGTTAAAAGTTTTTCCTCTATAGTCTTATTGAAAGTGGATTGTTTACTAATAAAGTCCTTGAGCATTAATTCAAGTTCAGAGGGGACACTTCTAGCATTATTGTAAGAGCTTCCATAGGAGTTTCCATTATTAGGAGGATAAGGCCTATAATTGTCGTTGCTACCAAAATTATTCCTATAGGCATTGTTGTTGAAATTATTGTTTCTAATGAAGTTCACATCAACTTGCTCTTCTTGAGCAACCAAAGAGGCTAAGGGAACACTATTAGGATCTAGAGGAGCTTTCCATTAACAAGCATAGCCATAATAACATCAATCTTTTTACTCAAAGAGGAAGTTTCCTCAACAGAATTTACCTTCTTACCATGTGGAGCTCTCTCAACATGCCATTCAGAGTAGTTGGCCATCATATTATCAAGGAGCCTTGTTGCAGCACCCAAAGTGAGGCCCATAAAGGTACCTCCAGCAGCAGAATCCAACAGGTTTCTTGAGGAGAAGTTCAAACCTGCATAAAAAGTCTGGATAATCATCCAAGCAGTGAGTCCATGAGTAGGGCAATTTTTAACCAAAGATTTCATTATTTCCAAAGCAGGAGCAACATGTTCACTATCAAGCTGTTTAAATTTCATAATGTCACTTCTCATAGCAATAATCTTAGCAGGAGGATAGTACTTTCCAATAAAAGCATATTTGCACTCAGTCCAAGAACCAATACTATTTTTAGGCAAAGATAGCAACCATTATTTAGCTTTTCCCCTCAAGGAGAAAGGAAAAAGCCTGAGCTTAATAATATCTCCATCTACATCCTTATACTTTTGCATCTCACAAAGTTCAACAAAGCTATTAAGATGGGCAGCAGGATCATCAGAACCAACACCAGAAAATTGCTCTCTCATCACAAGATTCAACAAAGCAGGCTTAATTTCATAAAAGCTAGCATCAGGAACAGGTGGAGCAATAGGAGTTCTTAGGAAATCATTGTTGTTGGTGCTAGTGAAGTCACACAACTTGGTGTTCTTAGCAGAGTTCATTTTGGCAAAGGTGGGCAAGCCAAAAACAGCAGTAGCAGCTAGAGCAGGAACTATTTTTTTTTTGTGTTTTTGAATAAAGCAAGCAACCCAAACTAGACTAATTTTTTTTGGTTTTTTTTAAAAGAGGAAAACAAAACCAAGCAAAAGAAACAAAGCAAACTAAAAACAAAGTAAAGAGAAAGGAAGTGAATGACTCCCCTAGTGAAGACGTCCTTAGCCTCCCCGGCAACGGCGCTAGAAAACTTGTTGATGGTGCTAACGTGGAGCACTTCGTTGGAAACCCCAAGAGCAAGGTGTGAAGCAGCAAGCAGCAAGTCTTCCCTTAGTAGAGACCGAGGTTATCGAACCAAAAGGAGGAAGGAAACGTCACACAGGTGTTGCAAGCAACGCGAAGACCTGCACAACACAAACTCAAGACTTTGCCCCAAGGAATCAGTGAGGTTGTCAAGCTCACCGGTTTGTTGTAACAAAGGATTAAACGTATGGTATGGAAGGTAATGGTTTGCAGCAAGTAAACAGGTAACAGTGTAATATGTATCAATGGTAAAGATTGTACCGGGGTCCATAGTTCACTAGAGGTGCTCTCCTTAGATAAACAACATGGCATGAAGGGTAAACAAATTACAGCGGGGCAATTGACAGGAACTGAGCAAGGCATAACAATGCAATTACTAGCCAAAAATATCCTATGAGGTTGATTGGGCAATACAACAATATACATAGACTGTCATCCAACTACATCTATGACTAGAAGTCCACCTTCAGGTTATCATCCGAGCCCCCTCCAGTATTAAGTTGCAAGCAACAGACAACTGCTTTAAGCAAAGTGTGTAAGGTAAACAGTCCACATGTTCCATGAACAAGAGACCGTTGTTTTATCCCTAGTAGCAATAGTACATCTACAACCGAAGAGATTTCTGTCACTTCCCTTGGAAACTAGAGGCATGAACCCACTATCGAGCATAAATACCCCTCTTGGAGTCACTAGCAACTACTTGGCCAAGATAACCACTAGCAACGGAGAGCATGCAAGATCACAAACAACACAGACATGATAGAATCATAAAGATAAAACCGTTAATCAAACCAAGATAATAATCTCAATATCCATCGGATCCCCGCAAACACAACATGCATGATTACAAATAGATTAGATCTTGATCATGAACGGAGCTCACAAGATCTATACATGAAAGCACAAAGGAGGAGATATAACCATCTAGCTACTACATGGACCCATACTCCAAGGTGGAACTACTCACGAATCATACCGGAGAGAAGGCCTCCGGGATGATCTCCCCTCCGGCAGGGTGCCGAAAAGAACTTCAGATCCCCCCGATCTAGGGACGATGGTGGTTGCGGCTACAGACGGTTTCGTGGATTTCTGATCGGGTACTCAGGGTTTCTACATCGGGGGCTTCTTATAGGCAAAGGGGCAAGACTAGGAGGCAGCCAGGGCCACCAAACCCTAGCCAGGCGCGGGCCCACCTGTGGCCACGCCTGGGGGGGTGTTGGCCCCTCTGGCCGGCCCCTCCGGCTCTCCTCTAGACTTCTTCTTCCCCACGGAAAGTAATTGACTTTGTCCTTCGTCCCGTACAATTTCGAGAATATTTCTTTACTAACTTTTCTGAAACCAAAAACAGCAGAAAACAGGCATCTGACACTATTGCAACTTGTTAATAGGTTAGTACCAGAAAACATGTAAAAAGCACCTCAAAGTGTGGACAAGTGAAGCAAAGTAGATACTGAACAAGCATGGAACATCAAAAATTATAGATACGTTTCCAACGTATCAATGCCTCAAAGTGTATACAAAACATAAGGAAGTTGATACAGAACAAGCATGGAGCATCAAAAATTATAGATACGTTTATGACGTATCAGTACTCTTTACTCGTTCCTGTGATATGTGATCCCTTGTGAGCTAGTCACATGCTTGTAAGCTAATTGGATGACATTCCACTGAGAGGGACCAGAGTATATCTATATGTCATATGGATGGACAAATCCCACTCTTGATCCATGTGCCTCAACGCATACTTTCTGAACACTCAATGCCACCTTTATAACCACCTAGTTATGAAGTGGTGTTTGATGTCATCAAAGCATCCATCTGATGATGGTGATTAACATGATATCATGGTAGAATGATTTAGGTTACTATGTATCTGAAAGCTTATAGCAAATGAACTATTGATATTTATGCTACGCTTAACTATAGGAGTATATCCACACCATTCTCCTAATGATATAATCTCGTTGTTAATAACATCTCAATGTTAATGATCAGGAAACCATGATCATCTATTAACCAACAAGCTAGTATTACAAAAAGGATTTATTAGGGACTCTAATAAGTTTACAAATCACACAAGTATTAATGTTTCCGGTTAATACAATAATAGCATGAATATAAACATTTATCATAAACACAAAGATATAATAATAACTACCTTTATTATTGCCTCTCGGATATATCTCCAACAAAAAGTGTTTGTCGCTTAGAACATCAAGTTTCTTTAGAAGGGATTTTTTCGTGAAAAGTTAAGTGGAAGGACAATAGAACTTTGATAAGGTTATTAAACCTTAGCTATATGTGCTGAGTTGCGTAGCGCCGGAAAGTGTCCCGGAGGCAGCAAAAATGCTCATGGCTCACGTGCCTCAAAGGTTGTGGTCACGGAGGTCTAAGTTCCTATTGAACCAAGTAGGTCGGATAAACAATCAAATACCAAGATTTGAGAGTTAAATCATTATTGTTTGACAATGATGAACCGACTACATGCAAAGAAGCAATGATGGGTCCTAACTACGTCAAATGTCTTGAAGCCATAAAATCCGTGATAGTTCCATACACGAGAAATCAAGCTTTAAACTTGGAAGACCCTCCGAAAAGGTGTAAAACCTATCAGTCGTATTTGGATCTATAAATATACATAGGTGTTTCACATCTATGAAATAGTTGACATGTCGGAAAAAGTGTTTACGAAAATATTCAAGGAGTTGACTATGACAAGATTTGATCTTTCATAGCGATATTTTGTCTAGACGGATTAATGTAGCAACCACTACATATAATTTTGGTATATGTTAGTTGAACAAACAAACAAAAATTCTTCTAATAAAATGGTTACCTACGACGTGTACATGACACGATTCAAAGGGTTTTGTTAATTCAAAGGATGCTAAAAGCGTATGCAAACTTTAATGGTTAAAGTAAGCATCGCGGAGTTGGAATCTTCACCGTGATGAAACTGTTAAAAGAGTTTAATTTCATTAGAGACGATGAAGATGCTTGCATTTGCAAGAAATTAAGTGGAAGAGCTAAGACATATTTCTAATACATTATATGAAAGACATATTGTTGATTGAAAATTATGTATCTTTTATTAACACGGGTTAAGAATTTTATTTCAATGAAAGACTTAGGCAAAACCCGAATATTTGACATCAATATCTATATGGATAGATTGAGACGTTAATATGGTTATGCCAAATGGATGAGATACTAAATAAGTTCAATATGAAAATAATAAGAAAGGTTCTTGCCACACAGAAAGGATTGAATCAATATTCAAGTGTATTGATATTTGGTAAGTGAAACGAGATTCAAGTGTATTGACACTTGGTGAGTGAAATCAAAAGATTATTTTGATTGATCATACCATGATATGTACACATCCAGATATGTCATATGCTCTAAACGTTATGAACATATACTAGAATGACTCATAATATGATCATTGAACGATAGTAAGGATATTCTTATGATCTTTGAAAGAAGTAAGAATATGTTATTTTTGTAGAGATGACAAATAGATAAATAGTTCATTGTAAAGTGTTATATTGATACTAGTTTTTTCACAAAATACAAATTAAGTTTATCTCAATTTAAACTATGGGTGGCACAATGTAATAGAAAGAAGATTTCATAACGGATTTGGATGAGTTCCAAAGTTAAGACATTGTGACAGATACTACAATAAAAGGCTAAGTATATGAATGTTATTGTAGCAGCAAAAGAGGGCATTTGCGCCAAATAGTTTGTTATCAAACTAGGTGTGGTTCATAGCGGGCTAGTACTATGAAGATATATTGTATGACAATTGTATCGACATGATTTAACCCCAGGGAACTAAAGATCTTACCAAAGGACCAAATTTATACAATGTCATCTCATTGGAGAATGAGTGATGCGTAGAGACGCAAATACATGCAATACACACTGATCTGAAAATGTCAGATCTGAAGATTATGTTTACCACTAGCAATTGTGTATATAAAACACCAGAAAGTCATAGGTATTGAATACACAAAATATTTTAAACTAGATTATTAACTCTAGTACAAATAGAAAGACTGTTGAAGATATGTCAAAAAAAACAATATTAAAATAGTTATTATTATATTTTTATGTTTATAATATTTTAATCGGCCGTTGTCCTTAACATGCCGCCGGGTCAGGCATGTTTTTTTACACTTTAACTACCACTAATATTTTATGCACCAGTCTTAGCATGGGGCTGGGTCGCGCATGCTTTTTCTTTTTAAAATCTATGAATGTGATTTGCCAAAAACCAAAACCGTGTTGCTAAATCAACCTGGATGTAGTCGTGTCCATACTTCAATCCAGCAATTCATTAGGCAGCCAAACCTTGGAAATCCATTTTTAACCCGGGTGCATTTGCACCTGGTATAAAAATAACATATTTTAAAATGTTGAAATTTTTCAAAAAAAACATATATTTATATTAGCTTCATATTTTAGGCTTCACGTGAAGTCATTTCACAAAAAAACAATATGTTTTGTAGACTGTGCAAAAAAGATAAAAAAATTGTCTTATGTAGCACGTTACTTTAGCAATATTTTTTGTCTTATTTGCACAAGTCATCCAAAATATTCATTTTTCGCGAAACGACTTTGCGTGCATCTAAAACTTAAAGTTCTATACGCACATATTTTTAATTTTTTTTGGTATTTCAAATTTTGACAAAATCAAATTCGAATAAAAGGTGCATATGAGAGCCAGCCAAACCTTCCAATCCAAATATTGAAAACGAACTGGGCCGTGTCAACAAAGAGCAAGGTTGTCCTAGGCCGCGTGGTAGCGGGTGGAGCTGGGCCGCTCGGTACGTAGGCAGGCATGACTTAGGAGAGGCGTCGGATGCCACCCCCGGCCGCCGCCGCGCGCTTAGCTTCGGAAAGACACCGGCAATCGAGATACCAGATGGTGCAGATGAAAAATCTCTCACGCTGGATTCCTCGTCTCTCTGCCTCAGTGCACCGCCTCTTTTCTACAGCTCGACCTCTACTCGCTGCACCTGTTACGCCTCGTCGGAGGCCATCAGCGCTTGCTCAACAAACTCCTACAGGCTTCCCTGCATCCAGTACACCTACCCGTCGTGTTCCCCAGTGAGTTCTCTTCTTCCCATACTAAAGTTTGTGCCTTTAGTTGTTTGGTTGCTTGCTGGGATCTGGATCGTGACCATATGACTCTCAAACCAGAGGCCCAAAAATAGGAATCGATTTCAGGCTTAAAAACGTCGAGGATGTTGATTCAAGCAAGGTCATTACTCGTTATAGCTATGTCCCTCCTGCCAATAGTGTTGAAGATGAGACGGCAGCAAGCGGGGATGCCATTTTCGCCGATCAATATGCTTCTAGGACAACCTTGGAGGTCACGGATAGCAAACCTGATACATCAGGAGAAATTGTGGAAGGCATAACCGGTTGTGAGCTGAGCAGTGTTGACAAAGACAGCTGGGAGGCAGCAGAGGTACCTGATTATGTGCGCCCAATGGAGATATTTCCAAATAGCAGCCACCGTGACGGTTCCATATACAGCGGCACAGACGATTGGAAAAGTGAATATCATATTGCTGACCGCAATGAAAGTAAGTGATCAATCTCTTTTCCTTTTTTTATTTGTTATTAGGATTTTTTTTCCAGCTATAGATCAACTGATATATTGTCTCCCTCGACGTTAATTTTGCTTTGCTCTGTTTACTTTTATTGATTAATGGTGGTAAATCTCAAGTAGAAGGTTATCCAGGGGTTCCATTGCTTGGTGCTTGCAATAGTACATCTAACAATTGCGCCTTTGGCACCATTGGCCATTGTCTTTGTCTGCCCCTGCACTCCTCATTTTTTGCCCTAGCCCACCTCGCCCTGGGGCCCTGGATAGCATACTTTGGTTTGTGATTCACCAGTCATTATATCTCCTATCTTTCCAGTATTTTCTGATTGTCCAGATAACTCCCTAATTTTTCATTTCAGCTTTGCCCTGCTTCTCTCCATTTTTTTCCTCGAAATTGTGTTCAGTTCACTTCAGAATGATGTTTATCTTTATTTCTCATAAAAGCATGTTTTATGTTGAAAAATTGTGTGATGGATGGATATTATGTCCTGTGCTACGGCGTTTCATTCTCTTTGGCATGTAGTGTGCATAAAAAATGTTAACCAGGTTTGGTGCTCCCTACGTTTTATTTCTGGAGAATTACGAAAACATTTATAATGTAGGATTATGATGTTGTCTACCATCGGGAATAAGTCAACATAAAAGAAGACTTCTAAAAAGAGAAATAAAAGAAAATAAATTTTATCAGGGGTGAAATGACCTGTCTTAGTAGTTCTTGGAGTACCGAGGAATAGCTTAGGGAGTTATGCAATGCAATAAATGGACCTTTTCCTTCCTGGGGTGATTGGATATTACTCTCTTCTTAGAGTTCCAGTCCATTGCATGGCATCGAGACGAAAATAATTACAGCCTAGTTTTTTCAGAGCACATGCCCTCTGCATGATTTCAGATGATAGTAAGATACAACCGTGCAGCTCAGAGCTCAGCCAAACCCCTTCCTGCTCTTCCTCGCACTGTTCTGATTATCCAGGCTTCTCGTCATTCTCCAGCAAGCAGGAACACACCAAAAGGTTCTTTAGCTCCGGTGTGAATGCCATTGTCTCCAGCCCTGACACCCACCGATTGTAGTACTCCAAATTTCATGCTGGACAAAGTGGTGTCCAGCTCTAAACTATGGGTCATGCTTTGCGAAATGAGCAATGAGTTCTTCCAGCTGCCATTTTGAAACAACAAACAGTTGCTTAGTATCCAAAGCAACTGCATAGCTGTTGTACTGAAACATTTTAGCACCACATGTTTCTTATTAGTAATCCAAAACCAAACCACTGATTCGAAACTATTGCCTACATGGGCTCCTATGTTTTTAGCTAGAACTGTCCACTTTCTACTGGAAACCACACACTGGAAGAGCGTATGTTGGATGGATTTCTTGTCTGTACAGAGCAAACAGAATCAAACTTGGAGTCCTGATATTACTTTATTTTTCCTAGAAGAAAAACTTTTCAAGGAAGCAAAATTCCTACTCCCTCCGATCCAAATTAATGGCCTCAACTTTGTCTAGATTCATATGAATCTAGTCTAAATACTTAACTAGATACGTCCGAATCTAGAAAAAGTTGGGGCCATTAATATGGACAGGAGGGAGTACTAAGAACATCGATAGTTTCACTTGGATGAGAGGGAAAATTTTCGATAGGACCATGGATAAATTGTCTGTACAGAGCAAACAGGATCAAAATTGGACTCCTTATATTACTTTATTTTTCCTAGAAGAAAAACTTTTCAAGGGAGCAAAATTCCTACTAAGAAGAGCATCGATAGTTTCACTTGGATGAGAGGGAAAATTTCCGATAGGACCAAGGAATCCATAAATGGCATGTTTACTTTTCGTATGGCAAGCATTTTTTTCTTTTATTACTCTCCAATTCTAACAAAATTTGTATTTTTCTATGAAGCTTGGCTTGAGGCAATGATGTTTTCAGATCCCACAGATTGCAGAATACGCAATGGAACTTGCGTGTCACACTCAAGTCGTCACATGTTGCAGTTTTTGTCATTAAGGTTGGCTAAAGTTCCTGCGGAGCTTGGTTCAGTCGAGTTATATGGATACATTGCAGCTCGGGATAATCTGAATCCATTACTTAATTATATCGTCAATTTTACCAGGGATGATCCCATCATCGTGGAGCAGGTGTGCACATCTATATATGTCTTCAATTATTTCAATGAATAAGTCTATTAATAACCCATCCAGAGCAGGCATAGGGTCTATGGGCTCTTATTGAGCCACGAAAAAAATGGTCCATGACGATAAGCACTACTATACCAAGTCTTGTATTATGAAATGATGATTTACTAGAAGAACAAATCTAAATTATGAAACTAAGTATCACTTAGTCAATAGAAAATCAAATAGAATATTTCTGGACTGTTGGTTGCTACCAAGTAAACTATAAGAAGTTGATTTAATTTGTTTATAGGCATATGAAGCATGAATAGCATGAATGATCCCATCAGAACATCTCATTTCTTAAAGGCTTATTTAATTGAGTATTTGCGATTGAAATCATAATCAAATAAATAGCAGGGGCCGATTTCTCTCTCTTACACTGTATGTTTGTTTGATATGTGGAAAAATCTTGGCCATCAATTATGAAACATGCCTTTAACTGAAATCTAAATATCGCTACAAGTAAAACATCGCAAGGGAAGCATTCAGCTTTAGATATTTCATACTTTTATTTGATTATGTAGGGTTCTCTCATCAACTTTACTGGCCCTAAGCGAGGGATCGAATTGGTCGATACTATTCTAATCGAATATGACATGAAGATCAAGGCAGGTGAACATGAAAAGGAAGATTTACAGGTGATCGATGGTGTATCATACTTGGATGACATAGACACATGGGATCGTAGCCCATTCACATTTCGCATCCATGGTGATTGTGGCGCAAGTGATGTAGGTGTATCACGTCTTAACTTTGCATATGAGGCGACCATAGAAGTTGTCATATCACAAGTGCAAAGCAGTTTTAGCATGCGTCTTGGTTGTTTTACCAGTGGATTACATGAAGAAATCCCGCTCTTTGATGGTGCTATTGGTGAGTCACGTGGCTTAAAGAGGTCTGTGGTTGCTGTAGCAAGTGATGATCAGATGGAACTGAAGTTGAAGATCGCCGCAGACTCGTGCATCCCTGCTGAATATTACTGTTGCTTCAAGGCGAAGCAGCATGGGCGTTCTACTCAAGAGATAAACACTAGTTTTGCATTAATCGCAGTGAAGGTAACTTGGTCTACTTTAATAGAAGATGAAGAATAGCAACAACCTTAGACTGAACTTTGACAAAAAATAAAAAGGTTGGGTCTATGATGAATGATCCAAGACTAGACGAAGAAGCAAAGGCAGTTTAGTGTTGTGGACCTGTGGCAGCAACCAGACACTCTACCGATAATGTTGCATCTGCCTTAGAATTAGATTTGGCGACTTTGGGTTGTAATCAGACTAGTGTAATAAGTAAAAGTTTGAGCTGTCTACTTCGGGCTGCTTGATGGTAAATGCTAATTGCAAATTTGATAGGTGATTAGATTAATCTGGAAAGTTAGATTTTGTTAAGTAGATCGATCTGATTGTACAAATTGGTCCGTGTACGGGGTGACCTTCGAAAAGAAAAGTTGGTGCTTTATAAGTAGATAGAAGAGACTATACAATGCACAAGTCAAGGTGATTATTGTAGTTGTACAGCCATTCCGATTTGAACACACAAGCCATCTAAATCAGTGCAGCAAATGAACAACTACAATCTGACTAAAAGAAGAACTGTAAATAAAATGCAATTACTGTTGGAATAAAAATAACCATGTTTAGAATAAAATACTGTATTATAAATTGTAACAAAAGAAAAATATTTATGGAACAATTCATTCGAATGCACTTGCCTTGTGAGACTGGTAGGTCCAAAACCAGTCAACGGTTCCGGAACAGATTGGCTGACGTTGTGAACAAAAGGCAGCGGCTGACTTTACACTCTCGTCCACGTGTGCTTCTCATCCGATGGCTAGTCGATTCCTTACATCCCTCAGTGCAAAACAGCACAGTCCAGTTCAGAAATACGCCCAAGTAAAGCCTAGTTCAGGCTGATGCAGACAAGCAGAAAAAAACATCCAGAAGACAGACAAAAATCTGCTTTACCACATAATTTTCATACTGTTCACGACTATATTTAGTGCAACATTTAGAATAACCTTCAGTTTTGCTACCCACATCGAAGTACCAGTTTCATAAAAAGAAAAAAGCAGCAGCGCCAAATCAGTACCCATACAGAGCAGCACCAAACAATATGGCCTGAATCAGTTTAGAGGCATGAGTTTAACTTAAGCACGGTGAAGCAAAATAACCTTCAGCATGAAGTTAAACATAGAGTAAAGTGTGACGTTTCAGTACATATATCCAGTCCAGAAAAAAAAAACTTCACCATGAAAGTAGCTACTAAAAGAGGGGTCTAAAGAAGATCTTCTAAAGAGAAATCACCAATTTGACGATGACCCTGCAATGTTAAAGGAACTAGTCAAACACAGGAATATTATTTTCCATTGAATCAATTAATTAAACACTCGTATGCTCCATTACCATTAGCAGCTCAGTGTAGCTACTGATGCTATCCATGTCATTGATTTCTTCAAACCCATCGCTTTTATCCTTCGAAGCATGCTCTGCTGCTACTTGAGTTTCTGTAGAACCGGCTTTCTCCTGTTGCTATATAAAGTAATGCTGCTAGTTATTCTGAATATGATTGAATATTAGAAGATTACAAGTAATTAAGAAACGTACACTAGATTTTTTTTTGGCACTTTCTTTTTGAACTTGCGTAATTTGTCGACCCAGCTTCGTTTTCTTTTTCAACTTCTTGGTTTAACCTCCTTTTTCTTT
This sequence comes from Avena atlantica, assembly GCA_910589765.1. NCBI lineage: Eukaryota > Viridiplantae > Streptophyta > Magnoliopsida > Poales > Poaceae > Avena > Avena atlantica. The sequence continues at coordinate 377,049,727 of OU342734.1, read as the reverse complement.
AGGCGTGCAGCACCAAGAAAATCTTCTTGTTGAACATCTTGTTGGGCATTATCTGAGTTACTCGAAATATTCGAATGTGCATTCATTTTATCCTCCAAATTCTTACCAAGGCAATCAAGTGCATTATCTACTAACAAGCAATATTCTGGATTGTTGGCTGCCATATATGCTATGTTAGAAAATTTGCGGGAGAGAAATCTGTAGCGAAGCATAGCATCCGGTTTTGGATTTTCAATGATGCTTCTTCCTTGATTGTCTTGTATAGTTCCACACCGTACCTCCCTTGTCCATCGCTTCAAAATATAATGTTTTGGCAACAACTTGATGTTCATTAAGTCAAGCTAACTCATGAGAAGCTTTTGGCCCAATTCCAGAATCATCAGCTGTTTCAATTTCAAATGCTTGCATTTCTGAAATCTTTGTGATACCATCAAATGAAAGGTTTGTGGCAAATACAAGTTGTGGTTATGTTCAAGAGACAATTTAGTCACTTCATAATCTCTCGCCACGGGGTTTGATCCGGTACAACCCCTTCCCTCTAAACTCATACAAATATGCCCGCATATATATCCAAACCCGTATTTAAACTGAGTATTACCCATGTATAGGGATTAAGACGTGTAGTTATACGACTCTCTTTCTGCACGCTATTCCGCACACGACCCTAGCTGCCGGTCATCGTGACGACCGCCGCCGCCACCGGACAACACACCGGACAGTCCAGTATGTCGCCAGACATTTGGCCGGACTATCCGGCCAGCCGTGCCGCCTCCGCCGCCAATATCTCATTGAGTCTTCACACGTGCCTGTCTGTAGGGCTGTTAGTGTCTTGTCATCTAGGAGTGAGCTTTATCCTATGCCTATCTCTCGTTTTGTGAGTAAAGGAGCAAAACTTTCAAAAAATACTAGTCCTTCAGCTTTGGTACCTTGAGTTTTTTCAAGATTATTTTGGATCACATGTTTTTTACGATCATTTTAGCAACATATGTGGTTTTGTTTTGCAGGAAACATACATGAAACATTGTAGGTCAAAGTTGGTAGTATGAAATAAACGAAAACAATCAGCGGGATGTTAGTCTCTGTATTGTACTACAAGGAAATTAATATTGTACAAGGGATTTGTCTCCAATCATTCACGGTCTCTCGGAATAGTAAGAATGAGAGCTTGACATGGGAGACGCGCGTGAGATATTGGGGGCGGTCAGCCGGACAGTCTGGTCGAATGTCTGGCAACGGGCCAGGCCGTCCGGTGTGTTGTCAGGCATCTTGTCTGGCGGCAGCGGCCGTCGATGGCCGGTGGCGATGGTTGTCATGATAACCGGGACAGCATTGATTGGGATGGTGGGCATGCTGGAGTCGTGTGCGAAAAGGCGTGCGGGAAGAATGTCATTTAACTACGACGTTCCAATCTCTATATATGGATAATACTCGCTTAGATACGAATTTAAATATATGTGTAGATGTATTTATATGAGTTTAAGGAGGAGGGGTTATACCGGATCAAATCCCTCTCTCACCACTTGATCTAGTGAAAGAATCATATGAACATCACAACTTGTTCTTGTTTCAGCTCGAGGATTCTTTATCACACAATTTCGGTTATCTTCTGCTCGAAAACCCTCCTTTGCACAAACATATCTGCACGAAGTGATACTGCCATCAATCTTGCTCTTCTTTTGATACCCTTTTCTGACCTCAAAAGCCTGCTTGACCTCCATAGCTGACCTAGAACGACCAAGCCTCGTCCAGATTTCTAAATCTCAGGCCAACTTGAGGTACGCAACTAGGATTCACACCCTTCCTACATGAAAAATAAGGGCAAACATATACTATGTTGCACAGAGTATTATAATCTAGGGATTTCTATTTTCGTGCCCCTGGTTCGTTAGTTGTACTCACTTTTCTCTAGCCGCTTGACTTTTTCTCACTTTTGCCCAACTACTTGTCCGAAACTCTCACATTGGTCTCTCCATTGGGTCCCGTTAGTAGACCCTCGTCATTACATGCTGACAAGTGGGGCCGCATTCAGATGGGTCCCGTAGTGGACCCTTACTGTTACATGCTGACAAGTAGGACCCTCTGTTATATGCTGACAGGTGGGGCCACGTCCAGTCGGTCCCGTAGTAGGACCCCCCCCCCATGTTGGACTGTGTGGGACCGGCTTGTTGGGAACGCATTTTTGGGGATGTGGTGTGAGACCATGTGGGGCGCGTTTGGTAGTTACGTGCGCCCTGTCGTCTAAATTGGAAGATTTCTTTTTTGTTATTTTTATGATTGGCCTTTTTAAGAGCGTCATTTCCCCTTTATGTCGTTAACAGTTGTTATTTTTTTCAAAAATGCAGTGAATCTAGAGAAGCTTCTCTCTTCATTCATGGTTTCTTTTGGCCCTCGTATTTTCCCAATCTGGCAGCAAATCTAACCAGCACCATAAATATGTAGATAAACAGAGCAGATGCAGATAAAGCAGCTAATATAGGATTATATAGTACGGTACTTAAATGAGGTTCGACAATTAGGCTGCTCAGCAGCAGCAACTTACAAGTTCAACACAGATAACAAAACAAAAGAAGCTGCTTTACAGCAGCATCAACACAAGATGAGTGGCCCCTCATGGCCTCCGCTAGGAGGGCTTCCGCCTCCTCCCTCTGGCGCTTCCTCCACTTCTTGTTGCCCAGTCTCTTGACCTTGGGCGCCTTGGGCTTGATCGGGGGCATGCGACCCTCCTCGATGGCCACCTTCGGGAGATTGCGGAGGTGAAAACTGAGCACCTGGTGCTTGGCTCTGAAGGCGTGGACGTTCTTTCACAGGCCGCAGGTCTTCACATCCTCGGCATGCCTCACGAGGGAGTTGAAGTCGGTGGCGAGGCCCCTGGTTCAGAAGAGGCACCTGTAGATGTCGCCGGCGAAGAAGCCGTTGAACTGGCCGGACTTCAGCTTCCTCAACACCTGACGAGTCTTGGTGCCCGTGGACTCGTCGTTGTTGCAGACGTTGCTACTATCCACCTATTACAAAAAACAGTAGCGTGCAATAAGGACATGATTAAGATACCGTGATTATTAACCGATTGAGATCCCCTGATTATTCCTCAATCCCCAAATCTCAAACCAAATTGAATACTGATCCTAACTACAGATCGGTGCTAGTAATGATCCCAACTAGGGGCATTCATCGAAATACGAGATCTAATACAAGAGGATTAGCTACTGTAAAAATACCTAGCATCCAACGATTGAAAATACGAACAACCGAGCCCTAATAACACACGATCTAGCATCCAACGATGGGAATGAGGGAAGACCAAAGGAAGGGAGAAAACCCTAGTTTCCTCCGGCCATGGGTAGTCTAAGCTGGTGTCAAAGGGGTTCTCCGGCCTGATGTAAGCGTTGTCCCTTGTAGGGGTCCCAGCCGTGCAGGATCTACAGGAGAACGGCGGGGACCTATACGGGGACGAGGGCCTCCTCGCCGGTGGCTACGCCGGCAGAGGGGATGGGGGTCTGGACGGGGATGGCGGCTGCCTTCAATGCCTCGACGGGGGCCTGTACAGGGGCGGGGGCCTCCTCATCGGCCGCCTTGGAGGCGACGATGGCCACCGCGCCGTTCTTCTCTATCGCCGGTGTGGTTGGGGTTTTCTTAGGGGTTTGCAGAAGGTGATGGGACAGTGGAGATGGTTACGTGAGTGAGTGAGCGAGTGATGAGTGAGAGTGAGGAGGCCTCTATAAAGGTGAAGAGAGGATACGTTTCGTTGCACCATCGTGCACCGCATAACCGCATACGCTACTGCACCGTGCACGGCCACACGCATCCGCTATCGCCCTGTGCACTGCGACACGCGTACCGTGCATCACGTTTTCCCCCTCGTGTCTAACCTTGGTCACTTAGTTGTGCTCAGTTATACCCTCGAGTGTACCACTGGCAGTTTGGTTGTACTCAGTTTTACCCTCCAGTACTAACACTGTCGTGTGCAATATACTCACTTTTACCCTCCGATGGCTGGTCAACAGAGAGTCAACAAATGGGTTTTAGCTAGCTAATTGAGTCATTTTATGCACAAAAAATTCAAAAACATCAAAACATAGTGGCATCTACCCAGGGGTCTTATTATGTGACTTGCCACCATGAGAAATTTATATAAATCAAATTTGACCTAAATCACCTACTATCTATGAAAGTTCATGTCTTTCTACTCAAGCCTCTTCCCAAAACATCCCTTCCCAAAACATAATTTGTCTGAATGAGGCAATAATTTTCAAACTGATATATATTTGAATTGTAAATAGTTTGATGTATGCCAATATGTATTTTATTCTATAAAAGAATCATTTTCTATTTTTTAAATCTCTTTTTGTTTTCTATTTGAACCCCTTGTCAGTTTTGCCCTTGGTTTTTAAGTTCTACTTAGTTTTGCCCTTGGTTTTTAAGTTCTACTCAGTTTTACCCTCTCTCTCTTAGTTACAAACTCTCACACCTGTGCTCATCTTGGCTGCTACGCTCTGATTGGTCGAGACAGTTGTCAGGTGGATCGTACCCACCAACCATTGATCCTCTGATTGATCATCTGTGATCTAGCGGACAGGATAACCCATGTATCTATCGGAGATCACCCTCTATCCATGCAAAATAACAAGTTTGCCACCAATGCTTTAACTCCATAAACAAATAATATTGAATATAATTTGAAGAGAAATTGTTCAAAGGTGTATAATTTTGCATTATATTTCACTCCATGAAAATGATAAATGATCAGGATTTTATTAGTACAACATTATGATGTCCTAAGTGCGATTTCAAAGAGTTTAAAGGTGTATAATTTTTGCCATATGCAAGTTCATGCATTACATTTTATGAAAATGATAATTTCTCAAGATTTTCTTAGCACATGATTATCACGTATTAAGTGCGATTTCATAGTGTTCAAAGGTTTATAATTTTCGTATACGCAAGTTTAGGAATCACTTTTCACGCTCTAAAAATGGTAAACACTCTTTTACATTAAGAGTTGTACAAATTTTTTTAATTTAAAAGTGTTCAAGAGTTGTGTCAATTATAAACACTCTTTTACATTAAGAGTTGTATTTTTTTAATTTGAAAGTGTTCAAGAGTTGTGTCAATTATAAACACACTTTTACATTAAGAGTTATATGATTTTTTTAATTTCAAAGTGTTCAAGAGTTGTGTCAATTATAAACACTCTTGTACATTAAGAGTTGTATATTTTTTTAATTTGAAAGTGTTCAAGAGTTGTGTCAATTATAAACACTCTTTTACATTAAGAGTTGTATATTTTTTTCAATTTTAAAGTGTTCAAGAGTTGTGTCAATTATAAACACTCTTTTGCATTAAGAGTTGTATAATTTTTTAAATTTGAAAGTGTTCAAGAGTTGTGTCAATTATAAACACTCTTTTACATTAAGAGTTGTATAATTTTTTTCAATTTAAAAGTGTTCAAGAGTTTTATATTTTTTTTATTTAAAAGTGTTCAAGAGTTGTGTCAATTATAAACACTCTTTTACATTAAAAGTTGTATACTTTTTTTAATTTGAAAGTGTTCAAGAGCTGTGTCATTTATAAACGGTCTTGTACATTAAGAGTTATATACTTTTTAAATTTGAAAGTGTTCAAGAGTTGTGTCATTTTCTTATTTATTATACATACATGTCCCTAATTCTTAATTATAAACACTCTTTCACTTGATTGCAGCCGAGACATTAACTTGATAAACCAATTAAATCATTGGAACGACTCGCCGGCCGCATTCTCCACAGCAAGCGTCCCGGTTGCTATTTTGGTACGAGATTTTGGTGCATTTTGGTGCGAGATCTAACCTTCTCTGCACACGGTTGCCATTATCATCCTTCGTACAGGTCAATGGGATGGCACCATACTGCGGCCAGGACGAACGGGAGGCCGAAGTGAAGCTCGACAAAGGGTCGTCGTCATCGCTGGAGAAGGGATGTCGTCGTCGAAGAAGAAGAATAAAGGGGAGGCAACGGCATGGGCGCGGGAACGGGCACAGGGCTGGCTCACATGGATAAGTTGTGGGTCCGACGCTCACGTGGTTAAGCGGTTGGTCCCATGCTGATCTGGATAAGTGGAGAGATGTGTCCACTACGGGAACCAACTAAACGTGGCCCCACTTGTCAGCATGTAATGGCAAATGTCCACTACGGGACCTGATAGACCGCAGCCCCACTTGTCACCACGTAACGACGAGGGTCCACTATGGTACCCGACTGAACGCGGCCCCACTTGTCAGCATCTAAAGGCAAGGCTGGTGGACAGCGAGTTTCAGACCGTGCAAGAGTTCCATAATAGGAGATGAGCAAAAGTGAGGAAAAGCTAAGCGGCTAGGAAAAAGTGAGTACAACTAACGAACCAAGGGCACAAAAATAGAAATCCCTATAATCTATGATGGTAATGTCACCGACCTAGTACATTGTGGTTGTGCCATTGAAGATTGATTGAAGGAAAGAATTCAAGGCATGTTGCAGCAATCAAAAATCAAACTAATTCTTTAGTCTGAGAGAGAAATCAAGAATTACGAGGATAGAAAGGGGTAAAAGATGCCATTCATAAGAGAAGGGAACGGGAGATTACTACGAGCTGGACTAGAGGAGGGAGTCGGGATGCCGCCATCAAAGATCTCCCAGCACGTGCGCGTGCCCGACGTCATCGTCGTTGTCGTTGCCAATCGCCATCGCGACGCACATCTCATACCTTTTCCCGCTACTCCCGCCAAAATCAGCGATGCTCCCTTCCAAAATCAGTCTATATCATTCTCTGCCTCCACGACGTGGGCTTTGTGGGCTAGATGGGCTGTGCTATTTTGCACTGAGGGATGTGAGTAATCGACTAGCCATCGCTTGAGAAGCATACGGTGGATGAGAGGGTAAATTCAGCCGCTGCCAGTCTGTCTGGTTGGTTCATGTAGCATATTCACATCGTCTTACAAGTCTCCACTACTAATAAAATAGCAAACATTATCTTTTCTATACACACCCCATGAAGTGTACATGGACATATTACCACCGTATGATTAGGCCCATGTCGTGGTATTGCCGACGAGTATGCCATGGAGGAGTCCTCACAGAGCGTGTTTAGAGACGTGGGGTAAGGCGGAAGGTTGGCGGGTACGAGGTAACACAACTTACCTAGGTTCAGGTTCCACGACGGTGGCGGAACCCTAATCCTGCTATAATTCACTATAAGGGCAATACGCCGAGTTACAGGGATTGGTTCGCTATGCGGGATATGAGTTGTGTATTTCCCTAAAGGCTCCCATAGGTCTGTCTTATAAAGACACATGGTCCTAGGGTTACAAGGAAGAGTCCTACCCGGACAGGTTACAGAGTCCTACACGAGTACTAACTAGTCTACATGTCTTGCACTCCAAGGCTCTGAGTATGTCGGTGACTCCTGACGTATCCTTCCTTTATCTGGCATGGGCCTCCCTTCTGGATCCATCTAACTGGGCCGCCTGATACATCGGAAACGTATCTATAATTTTTGATGTTCCATGCTTGTTTAGTATCTACTTTGCTTTGCTTTGTCTACACTTTGAGGTGTTTTCATATGTTTTCTGGTACTAACCTATTAACAAGTTGCCACAGTGCCAGCTGCCTGTTTTTTGCTGTTTTTGGTTCCAGAAAAGCTAGTAAGGAAATATTCTCGGAATTGGACGGGACAAAAGCCAAAGTCAATATTTCACCGAGGAGAACATGGAGTCTAGAGGAGAGATGGAAGGGCGCCATAGGGTGGCCACACCCTCCTAGGCGCGGCCTAGGGTGGGCCTGCGCTTGGGCAGGGTGTGGGCCCCCTGGCCGCCTCCCAGACTCACCTCTTTGCCTATAAGAAGCCCCCGATGCCTAAACCCTAAGGACCCGATCAATATTCCACGAAACCGTTTGTAGTTGCCGCTACCATCGTCCCTAGATCGGGGGGATCTGAAGCTCTTCCCGGCACCCTGCCAGAGGGGAGATCATCCCGGAGGCCTTCTTCTTCATCATGCCAGCCTCTGGTATGAAGCGTGAGTAGTTCCACCTTGGACTACGGGTCCATGTAGTAGCTAGATGGTTGTATCTCCTCCTTGTGCTTTCATGTCTAGATCTTGTGAGCTCCGTTCATGATCAAGATCTAATCTATTTGTAATCGTGCATGTTGTGTTTGCGGGGATCCGATGGATATTGAGATTACTATGTTAGATTGATTAATGGTTTTGTCTATTTGATTCTATCATGTCTGTGTTGTTTGTGATCTTGCATGCTCTCCGTTGTTAGTAGCTATCTTGGCCAAGTAGTTGCTAGTGACTCCAAGAGGGGTATTTATGCTCGATAGTGGGTTCATGCCTCTACTTAATCAAGGGAAGTGACAGAAATCTCTACGGTTGTAGATGTGTTGTTACCACTAGGGAGAAAACAACGGCCTCTTGTTCATGGAACAAGTGGATTGTTTACCTTACACACTTTGCTTAAAGCAGTTGTCTGTTTCTTGCAACTTAATACAAGAGGGGGTTCAGATGATAACCTGAAGGTGGACTTCTAGTCATAGATGTAGTTGGATGGCGGTCTATGTATATTGTTGAATTGCCCAATCGAATCTCATAGGATCTTTATGTATAGTATTGCATTGTTATGCCTTGCTCAGTCCTGTCGATTGTCCTGCTATAATTTGTTTACCCAGCATGCCATGTTTGTTTATCTAAGGAGAACACCTCTAGTGAACTATGGACCCCGGTCCAATCTTTACTATTGATACATCTTCCACTGTTACTGTTTACTTGCTGCAAACCATCATCACCTTTCACACCATACAGTTAATCCTTTGTTACAGCAACCGGTGAGATTGATAACCTCACTGTTAGTTGGGGCAAAGGCTTGAGTTTGTGTTGGGCAGGTTTCCACGTTGCTTGCAACATCTTTGGGACGTTTCCTTCCTCCTACTAAATAAGATAAATCAAGGGAGAAATCATAATCTTTATCTTTAATATCTATGGGAGAGGTGGCAAACTTAGGAACAGGGGACAACTTAGGCATAATAGTACATCTAGCAAGGAGACTCTTAATAGCACTATTACCATGTGTGCTTCGGCACTCTTCAACAAAATCATCAGTGAACTCAATGTAACCATCATTAATATCATAACTCTCACTAGACTCAGGTGAGCTAACAGGTGTAACAGTGTCTTCACTAGGAGTTTTGGTATTTCCTAGACTAGCCATAGTAGCATCTAGGAAAGGACCTAATGAACCACTCACATCGAGCATAGTAGAAGTAACATCATGAGCTTCAAAAGCAGTTTCAGATTCAACAGTAGTAGCAGTGTGTGTAGCATGAGTGTGTGGTGGTGGTGTGACAAGCTTACTTATAGAAGACGATGAATCAAGAGCATCAGAGGTGTTTAGTATCGTACCTCTTCTTGTAGTGGATGGTAAAATAGGGAACTTTCCATCACGAGACTTCCCCATGATGAAAGGAGTAGCAGTGAACAATAATAGATCCAAGTGAACTTACAAATAAAGCTATGCTCCCCAACAACGGCGCTAGAAAATAGTCTTGATGACTCACAAGTATAGGGGATCGCAACAGTCTTCGCGGGTAGTATTACCCAATTTATTGATTCGACACAAGGGGAGTGATACGTTGGAAATGTATCTAAATTTTTATATGCTCCATGCTTGTTTTGTATCTACTTTGCTTTACTTGTCCATAGTTTGAGGTGCTTTTTACATGTTTTCTCGTACTAACCTACTAACAAGTTGCAATAGTGTCAGATGCCTGTTTTCTGCTGTTTTTGGTTTCAGAAAAGTTAGTAAAGAAATATTCTCGGAATTGGACGGGACAAAGGACAATGCCAATTACTTCCCGTGGGGAACAAGAAGTCCAGAGGAGAGCCCGAGGGGGCGGACAGAGGGGCCAGACCCACCCCAGGCGCGGGTGGGCCCCACCCCACGCCTGGCTAGGGTTTGTTCGTCCTGTCGGACGCCTCGGTCTCCCCCTTCACCTATAAGAAGCCCCCGATGCAGTAACCCTGAGTACCCTATCAGAAATCCACGAAACCGTCTGTATCCACCGCCACCATCGTCCCTATATCGGGGGGGTCTGAAGTTCTTCTCGGCACCCTGCCTAAGGGGAGATCATCCCGGAGGCCTTCTCTCTGGTATGATGCGTGAGTAGTTCCACCTTGGACTATGGGTCCATGTAGTAGCTAGATGGTTTTATCTCCTCCTTTGTGCTTTCATGTATAGATCTTGTGAGCTCCGTTCATGATCAAGAACTAATCTATTTGTAATCATGCATGTTGTGTTTGCGGGGATCCGATGGATATTGAGATTATTGTGTTGGTTTGATTAATGGTTTTATCTTTATGATTCTATCATGTCTATGTTGTTTGTGATCTTGCATGCTCTCTGTTGTTAGTAGCTATCTTGGCCAAGTAGTTGCTAGTGACTCCAAGAGGGGGTATTTATGCTCGATAGTGGGTTCATGCCTCTAGTTTCCAAGGGAAGTGACAATAATCTCTTAAGTTGTAGATGTGTTGTTGCTCCTAGGGAGAAAACAACAGTCTCTTGTTCATGGAACATGTGGAATGTTTACCTTACACACTTTGCTTAAAGCAGTTGTCTGTTGCTTGCAACTTAATACTGGAGGGGGTTCGGATGATAACCTGAAGGTGGAATTCTAGTCATAGATGCAGTTGGATGGCAGTCTATGTATATTGTTGTATTGCCCAATCAACCTCATAGGATCTTTCTGACTAGTAATTGCATTGTTATGCCTTGCTCAGTTCCTGTCAATTGTCCCGCTATAATTTGTTTACCCTTCATGCCATGTTGTTTATTTAAGGAGAGCACCTCTAGTGAACTATCGACCCCGGTCCAATATTTACCATTGATACATCTTCCACTGTTACTGTTTACTTGCTGCAAACCATTACCTTCCATACCATACGTTTAATACTTTGTTACAGCAAAGCGGTGAGCTTGACAACCTCACTGTTCGTTAGGGCAAAGTCTTGAGTTTGTGTTGTGCAGGTCTCCGCATTGCTTGCAACACCTATGTGACGTTTCCTTCCTCCTACTTGTTCGATAACCTCGGTTTCTTACTGAGGGAAAATGTGTTGCTGTGCTACTTCACACCTTGCTCTTGGGGTTCCCAACGAAGCGCTCCTTCATCCACTCAGCGCAGCCAACAAGCTTTTCTGGCGCCGTTGTCGAGGAGGCTAAGGATGTCTTCATTTGGGGAGTCCTTCACTTCCTTTTTCTTTACTTTGTTTTTAGTTTGCTTTGTTTCTTTTGCTTGGTTTTGTTTGCCTCTTTTAAAAAAAACCAAAAAATTAGTTCCTGCTCTAGTTGCCACCTTGCTCTAGCTCACCATGTTGCTCCCCAAGTTCGCCCTGAAAGATCTTGCAATAGGTAGTGGCTCCATAATTGGGAAAGATAATATTGAAGAATTCTTTAATTATGTTAGCAAGCATGAGGATATTGAGGAAAAATCTATGGCAGAGCTTGCTCCTAATTATGAGATTGCTGCAGCTTCTTTAGTTCATATGTTGGAGGCTAGGTTTGTTAGCATTAATCCCTTCATACAATTTTTGTTCCTAAAACTAAAAGAAGATAAGAATGCTGAAAAAAGGGAATTCATCCTTGAAACTTTATCAAAGGAATTCCACGATGTTTCTAGGGAGGCCAAAAAGGTTTTTGAACGTTTCAATATGTTAGGTTCAATTGTAGATGTAGTGGGTATTTCTGATAAAACTAAGCCTAGAGAGGAATTCAATATACCCATACCCTTTAAGCTTGTTGGAATGCATGAAGCCTTTGAAAACAATTTTGATTAGATTACCCCTGAAAATATTTTTGATGAAGGTAGTAGACCAAATAGAGATGAGAAAGGATCCTCCAAAACCCATTTGGATGAGATACCTTTCATAGTTGAAGATTTTGCAAGTATTAATGTCAATGCTTCTTCATTTGAAAATACTTGATTCTTCTTGCTTCTTGTGCCTAACTTAAAGGCGTTAAAGAAAAGAACTTGTTAGGAGATAACCCAAGAGTTTCCTTGAGTCTTGGAAGTTATTACTTCTGTAATAGCCTCTCCTTATCCTTTTTGTTTGCTTTTTGTGCCAAGAATGACCTCTAATGAGAGGGAAGAAGATTTTGGGAGTTGCTATCCCGAAACAGATTTTTGTCCTCCACCAAAAATATTTGTGACGAGGATCTGTAACTCGGATTGAGCTCAACCTTTACGAATAAATCCCCCAGTATGTTAGATAACTTTCGTTAGTTCAACACTTTTTGATTTGAGCAACATAAGATGTTCAAAAAAATAGGTTTCTACCTGCTGGTCTGTTTTGACAGATTTCTCCCATTATTTGCATTTGCTTCTTATTGATTCCTTTTTGAGTTCTCTTCAGGTAAATTGAGCTTTTTGAAGGAGTTACTACAGTAGCTTGTGTTTTTAGTGAAAAGTCTTGCTGTTCCAAAGCTTTTCCAGTGGTCTAATATCTTTTGAATACACTAATGTTGCTAATGAAGATTGTGTGAAGTTTTGTGTGAAGAAAAAAATTTCAGGTGTGGAGAGAGAATGATGCAATGAGATGAAGAATGGACAAAAGCTCAAGCTTGGGGATGCCACCATGGTGTCACCCCAAGAAATATCCAAGAGGTACAAGCGTCAAAGCTTGGGGATGCTGTAAGGTTCCCAACCTTTAATAAGGTAGAGATCCGTGTGTTCACAATGCTAGTCCCTGGATCAATAGCTAGCATCCACAGTTAAGATATAATATCAAGAATCAAAGGTCATAATAAAACTTTATAACCAGGAATAAAATAATTCTTTACATCTTACATAGCTCATTTGGCTATCTCATTACAATGCAGCAGAAATAACTATATAGCATGGAGTCCTTCATCTTCAAAGTGCCACAGGCAATCATGTTGGTTGTAGACTTGTAATCCTAATCAACACACTTCACTAACATCAAACAAACCTGCAACATAATAAGTTGCAGCCACAAGGGTCAATACATTTGAATTGTATTGGAAAGTTTCACTACTATGTAGAAATAAGTGGATCCTATCATCACATGCATATTTGGCTAAGTAGGGTTTAGGCTCATTTGCAGAAAGCAATATAGTTTTGTCCTATCTTTTCAAAATAGTTTTGCTCTTTTGAAAATCTTTCTGAACTCCTTGGAAAACTCCCAAGTGCTTCAAACCCCTTGTTGTCACCATCAAGTTTTACTTTGAGAAATTGGAATGTCGAGATCTTCCATAGCTTCAGGCCTTAGTTGCTCAGAGTTGTCCGTAACCGAGGACACAGATAAGTACTTAGAATTTGATCTTCTGCAGAAGTCGTATACTTTACCCACATGACACAATCTCGTCTTGATGCCACCAGTGGCCGCTGGATAAGTACTCACCAAAATGGAATACTGGCAGATCGAGAATGTGACAAAGTATTTCCATAGAAGTCCTCCCAATACACAATGCTATCTTGTCAACAAGGCACCAGTGTAGGGATAAATTTCCCATACACAATTCTAGTTAACCTGAAGATGCCAATGCATGGGTCTTCCACTATGTAGTTGACTAAGCCAGAGCCCATTTAGCATGTGGCTGTACACGGAAGCCACTGTACGAGAAACATGTTCAATCTCTAAGTCCCTGGGTGGTTTTCTTCTAGTGCACACACAAAAAGATAGCCATATAAACATGGTTCCCTTTGTTGCTACCTTGTCCAAAACTTGAGTATCCTTGTCCACCCAGGTGGTTCATTGAGTACTTGTTTTATTATATAAAACATATATCTTTTCAACACTTCATATAGTCATATCATGTATCTCATCCCAAATATATAGAAGGGCTAAGCATACTACAACTACAAGGTTTTCACTAAGGAATATATAAGGGTATCCTATTAGGATTTAGCATAGCATAAAATATAGTAGTCCTTTCCATGCATGTTACAAAAATCCACTAAGTGTAATGAAAATAGTAGGACATGGATGATAGTGTCACTTGCTTTTTTAGTAGGGAATGTTGGTTCACTTCTTGATCTTGCAAATATCACACTCTTCTAACTTCACTACAATTCAATCAAGCAAACACAAATTCAACTAGCATTCAAACCATTTCACACACATAAAATAACAAAAACAAGGTCATGCATGCAAGCATGCAAAAGATGGTTTTATTTAGAAAAATGGTTTCTATTAGGCTCTAAACGTTTTCAAGCTCACATTGGTCATTTACAAAAGTGGTGAACCATTTGCAAAAGATTTTACCTATAAACCATTTTTAAATCAAATCAATATTTTATGTGGTTGAAAATGCTTTTAGCAAAGCAATATTCTTTAAAGGGTTCACCAAATAAGTTTTTAATTCAAAAAACTTGGTGTTTAGCGTCAGAAGGTTTGAATCAAAACATTTCCCAAAGGTTTTACTCAAAATTCATTTCTAAGTCATAAACAATATTTTTATTTGACTAGGAATGTTCTAACTCCAATATTTATTCCTTAACTTGTCAAAATACATTTTTAAATCCATAAGTTGGTTCCTATGGTCAGTAGGTTCAAAACAAACCATTTTGCAAAGTTTTCACCTTAAAAATATATCTAGAACAATTTTTATATTCAAATTAAGCCTACACATGTTTCTGCAAATTCAACCAATTTTCCAGAAGCAAAACATTAAACAAAGTGCATGGTTGCAAAGTACTTGTTCTGCTGATTCCATTGATATAAAATTTGCAAAATTTGGACGTGTAGAACTAAAGTTATGAATTTTACAAAATCAATCCACTAATAGATCTAATTCTGTTTTTTAAAGTTTTGAGTCTGGTTACGTGGCTGCTTCCTATTGGTTGAAAACGGTTCGGTTGGATTGGCTGTTACAGACCGCAGGATCTCATTTAGATCGCATGGTGCAGATCGAGTGATACCCCTTCGGGTTAAATCTAATCTCGTGCATTTGATCAAAATCCGACGGTTGCAGTGTGGTTGACCAGGAATGGGCGGCGGCGACTGGCGGGGCGGGCTCTGCTCGCGGTGGTTCTGGCAAAGCAGGAAGGAAAGGAGGGAGAGTAAATGCTCACAGTGTTCACAGGGCGATGCTGAAGCTCAACGTGTTCGCGACGAGGCAAGGGGCGCATGGGGACGAAAGTAATTGCTCGCCGGAGTTGCTCTCTGGCTCGGGCTCGCACGGTTGTCGACGGGGGCGAGGCTACAGGTCACCCTAAGGTAAGATAAAGGCATGGTTAGACGCGTACGGCATCAGGGATCATGGGAGCATCAACGAGAGGGTTCGGGGTGGTCGGTACTTACTGGGAAAACTCGTCGGAGGAAATGGCAGACGGCGGCGACGCTCTGTGTCGAGGTTGTCGACGCTAGGGGACGCGCGTGGGTGAGTGGAGCACACGGGAAGGTGTGCACGGGACTGAGGAGCAAGCTTGTGTGCTCTGGGAGGAGAGGGGCGGTTGGTCGGCGCCGGAATTGGCCGGTGAAGCTCGTCGCGGCAGAGAGGTTTGAGCTCGCAATTGCTGCAGCCTGGAGGCAGAGAGAAGATGGCGCTTGGGGGGGGAAGAGAGAGGAGGGCACGGCTCTTAAGTATGCGTGGTCACTGGCGAGAATTACTCGCGGTATTATGCCAATTCAATGGCATTCATCGCCGGCAGAAACGGCGAGGGGAACGGTCGACGCAGTGGAGACGATGATGACGGGGCAGTGGAGCCGCGCTGTCTGCGAAAGAAAGAGAGAGGAGGTGGGGTCCCTGCGTCAGTGACTTCGCGGGTTCTTTTCTGAGTGAAAAACGTTTCACTGCGGGGGTGAGCAGGTGGGCTACGCTGCTGGGCTTGCTGGGCCTTGGCAGTGGGCTGTTCGTTTCATTTTTTTCTATACAGAATGTTTTCCCTTTTCTGTTTTGAATTTCTGTTTTGATTTTATTTCAAACAATTCAAACTCCAATTCAATTCAAACCACCACCAAACTTTGTGTTGATTTTAATACTGTTTAACAACATATTCCAAAGTCCAAAATAAAATAATTCTTTTATTCTTTTAGGATCTATTAATAATTAAATAAATCGACCTTAGTCTTTATTTCAAATAGGATTTAATTTATTTTAAAACTCTATTTGAAATCCGAATAATATCAAAACCTTTTCAGTAGGTTTCATTTGAAAATCAAAACACTTGGAATTCTTATTTAAAATACTTTAACAAGTTTTAGTGTTTATTTAAAATGGAAAACCCTTTTCTTAAATAAAATTGGATATTAACAAATCCTTATTATTTTATTTAAATAATCCTTTACTCTTTTTATCAAATAGAAATATTTTATTTTACATGCTTGGCCAAGATTAATTTGGCTCTTTAAAATAATCCTTATTTATAATTCTACCTTTGCTTTATAAAAACCATATCTTTTTTATTTATAGATCCAAAAATGGTAATTCCAACTATTATAAATTTACTTATTATTTGTTTATCTTTGTAAATCCCTTTAGGATTCTATTTGATCAAAATAGGTTTTGATGTTTCCAATTGGAATCAAAAGTTTCTTCTCACCCTAAAAATCAACAATTATTTATTTTGTTTATTTATTTTTCAGATTTCAAAATTTGGAAAAATTTGGGATGTGACAGATGCC
This sequence comes from Avena atlantica, assembly GCA_910589765.1. Classification (NCBI taxonomy): domain Eukaryota; kingdom Viridiplantae; phylum Streptophyta; class Magnoliopsida; order Poales; family Poaceae; genus Avena; species Avena atlantica. Next base: position 377,033,085 of record OU342734.1, on the reverse strand, counting down.
CAAGGCATCCCCTTCTTCATCAATAAAAATCCCAGGTCTGTCTAGACACTTCGTTTTTATTGTTTCATGCACAGTTGTGTTGTTCTTGGAGCGTCTTAGTTTTCGTTTGCTTTGCTTAGGTTGTTTAGTTTGCTTGAATAAAGTAGTTTGGAACCCCGCTCTCGCTGTGTTGTTTTGCAAATAAGTTTGCTTGGTGTTTGGAAAGGAGTAGTAAGTTCTTGCTTGAAGTGCAATATGAGCTTGCATTAACTGTGACTTAGACTTTAGCATGACATTCTAGGTGTTGTTTTAGCATTATGCTTAGTGATTATTGCTATAGCATGTCTTGTTCCAAACAATTGGGATTGCTTAGTGTGCCTTTAAGAAATTATGCGTTGTTTTAGCATGCAAAAGCATAGTATTGTGGTATTCTCCTTTGATGCTTTGCTTGGGTTGACTTGGCACATGCTCACACTATGTTATGACTCTCACAAGTCACCATTAGCCTCTATGATCATTTAGTCCTTAACTTGTAGTACCACTCTTTGCTTTGATTAGTTTGCTTTGTTGCACTGCATGATTTTGGCCATTATTGCTCTCTTAGTTGGTTGCTCCCAGTATTTTGCTAGCCTCCACTTGTATGAGTAAGTTCTACTCATGCTTCCAACTCCCAAGAAACCAAGTTATTCCAAAGTGTCCACTATAAACTCATATGCATCGTGTGTTACACCATTCCAAGTATATTCTTGTTTTCAACTATCTTCCAATTAAAAAATATTTGGTATGTGAAAACTTAGTGATTAAAGCCCTCACGAACTTGATGGCACACTTTATTCTTTTCCCCTAATAAACTTGAACCATTGTGACAACTTTGTTGTATATTCTTGCACTTATAAGTTGGAATTAGCAGAACCGTGCTGTCACGGGGAACGTTTTCAACATTGCACTTGTACCTTGTTGTACTCAGATGATATCATGTTCTTTTGTCTATGGATGTCACCGATGTGAAATAAAGAGGGAACTTGTAAGTCCATGGAGTTTGTATCCTGTGTTAGAGAAATGCATGGGCCGCTATCCTAAGCCATGCCTAATCATGGTGGAAACTTGCAGCATCACCATAATGAGCTATCTATGAAGCTTCCTCAATAAAAAGCTATGCATATGGTAAATAAAAAGATTGCTAAGATGCTTATTGTCTGCTTGCCTTGTCATTTTGGTTATGGGAAAGCTCATGTACCATGTGCAAGGGGTACCCCATTACGGTTCTCAATGATATGCAAATACTTACAGTGATAAGAACTTACCTGGACCTAAAGTTAAGTATGCATGAGGTGCGGCCCTCGTATTCAAGGGACTTGAGATTGCCAACTTATACTTCGTCAAGCATATACTCCAGCTTTGCCACTTTAACCTTAACCACTTCAAGATGCTTATGATAGGGGCAGTGAGGGCTGAAAGCTAACAAGTACCATAATTTTTGGAATATCTTTTTGAAACTTGTAATCCCTGCTTCCTTTTACAAAAAGGCCTTTCTTCCACCATTATTGAGTCCCCACATTCTACCTTTAGGCACCATTAAGAGAGCATAGTTGTCATTCTATGTGCAGTGTTCCAAAGCTTATTAAGTGATGCATACTGTGTTATTACTTGTTCTTGTGCTACTTGTTTCTAGTCACCCTTGTGAACTTTGCAGGTGTCCTATGCATTATATTGCTACTCTATGAGGGACAAGATGATTGCCACTATGCTATGTTTTCTGTATGTGAAACAAACAAACATTTTTAAATGCATGTTATTCATGATCTTTCTTTGTAGCCTTTCATGTTGCATGCATAGTTACTATGTCCTATTGCTAGAACTCCATCTTTCATGCACATGTTTAGAGTTCTTTGATCCCATCTTTCAATGCTTGCAAATGGTTGGATCTTTATTGTGAGGGTGCATGTCACCTCAAAAATTATTCTTTTTATCACTTACCTACTCGAGGACGAGCAGGAGTTAAGCTTGGGGATGCTGATACGTTGGAAACGTATCTATAATTTTTGATGCTCCATGCTTGTTTTGTATCTAGTTTGCTTTACTTGTCCACACTTTGAGGTGCTTTCTACATGTTTTCTAGTACTAACCTACTAACAAGTCGCAACAGTGTCAGATGCCTGTTTTCTGCTGTTTTTGGTTTCAGAAAAGTTAGTAAAGAAATATTTTCGGAATTGGACGGGACAAAGGACAAAGTCAATTACTTTCTGTGGGGAACAAGAAGTCCAGAGGAGGGCCCGAGGGGCCGGGCAGAGGGGCCAGACCCACCCCAGGCACGGGTGGGCCCCACCCCGCGCCTGGCTAGGGTTTGGTCGCCCTGGCGGCCGCCTCGGTCTCTCCCTTCGCCTATAAGAAGCCCCCGATGCAGAAACCCTGAGTACCCGATTAAAAATCCACGAAACCGTATGTAGCCACCGCCACCATCGTCCCTAGATCGGGGGGATCTGAAGTTCTTTCCGGCACCCTCCCGGAGGGGAGATCATCCCGGAGGCCTTCTCTCTGGTATGATGCGTGAGTAGTTCCACCTTGGACTATGGGTCCATGTAGTAGCTAGATGGTTGTATCTCCTCCTTTGTGCTTTCATGTATAGATCTTGTGAGCTCCGTTCATGATCAAGATCCAATCTATTTTTAATCATGCATGTTGTGTTTGTGGGAATCCGATGGATATTGAGATTATTATGTTGGTTTGATTAATGGTTTTGTCTTTATGATTCTATCATGTATGTGTTGTTTGTGATCTTGCATGCTCTCCGTTGTTAGTAGCTATCTTGGCCAAGTAGTTGCTAGTGACTCCAAGAGGGGGTATTTATGCTCGATAGTGGCTTCATGCCTCTAGTATCCAAGGGAAGTGACAATAATCTCTTCGGTTGTAGATGTGTTGTTGCTACTAGGGAGAAAACAACGTTCTCTTGTTCATGGAACATGTGGACTGTTTACCTTACACACTTTGCTTAAAGCAGTTGCCTGTTGCTTGCAACTTAATACTGGAGGGGTGTCACATCCCAAGATTTTCCAAATCTTGTAATGTGAAAAAAAAATGTTGAAAATTAGGGTGAAAAGAAACTTTTGTTTATAAATGGAAACTTAAAATCCCATCTTGAAAAAACTTTGGTTAATGTTTGAATCCAACTAAATTCAAATCAAGGGAAATGCATTTTTCATAAATGCATCTGGAAATTTAAACACTTGGAAAATAAACCAAAACTCTAAAACCCTAATAGAAGAAAATCATTTCCAAGCTATCTCTAAGACCATGGATTTGATCCAAATAGAAATTTGTCAAACAAACATTTCAAAATGATCAAGAATGACAAATGTAAATATTATAAAACCATATAAATTGATTTCATTCAATTTGGAGCCATAGATAAAATCTTATGAATTTAATAAGATAAGGATATTTAATTCCCAAAGCTAATAAAGCATCTATCTATAAATCCATACCAAATGGTGAGAAAATAATCCTAAAGATATTTAAAAGGATAAATAAATATCAAATAAGATTTTACAAATTGGAATCACCAAGTTTGGATCTATAAATAAAAAGATATGGATTTTATAAGATAAGGAAAGAAATTATTCAATAAGGAATATTTAAAGACCAAATTAAATCTTGGCCAAATCCATAAGCAAATGGAATGAATATAAGCCAAAATCCAAATAAAATAAATGGATAAAGAATTTTCCAAAATAAAAATAAAGTGGCATTAACCAAATTTCATTTCCATTTGAATAAAGACAAAATCCCTATTAGAAATGATTAATTAAATCATGGGAAAAGATATTTGGAATTTACCCAAGTGTGTTAAAAGTTATTTAATTAACTTAAATAAGATCAAAGGAATCTTCTAAATAAAATTTATGGAATTGAAACTATATTTAATATCATTGGAAATAAAATAAATATCCAATTCAAATGATTTATGAATCATATTAAATATTTTCCAAATAATTTTAAGTGTATATTTTTGACACCCTATTAAGTAAATAAAACTTACTGAAAGGTTTTAGAAGTATTTAGAATTCAAATGGATTTTAAAAACATTATTAAATCTTGAATGAATTAATGCAAGAACCTACTTTAAATAATTAAAAAGACACTAAAAGAATAAAAGATTTATTCTAAATTTGACTTCAGAATGTGGTAATAAACAGGGTTTGATTATTCACAAAATTTGGCAAAGGTTTGGATTCAAATGAGTGTTTGAATTGTTTAATCAAAATCAAAACAGAATAAAAGAAGTGGAAAAAGAAAAAGAAACAGAACAAAAAAATGAACAAGGTCGACCCAGCCCAGCTAGCCCACTAAGCCCATCAGCAGCCCACTCCTTCTCTCCCGCAGTGAATTGTTTTTCACTCACGAACAAACCCGCTAAGTCGTTGACCATTGGACCCCACCCCCACACTCTCTCTCGCTGCCAAGCGACCCCACTTCCACCTCACCGTCGTCCTCACCCGCCGCTGACCGCGCCCCCCTCTCTGGCCATTACTGCCGTTTGAATGCCAGCGTGAATTCGCGTTACTGGCCGTGTAACCCCCGTCGGCGACTGCTCCCTCTTAACCGCCTCTCCCTCCTCTCTGTTTCCCCCTAGGAACCACCCACTCTCTGCCCCCAGGCCGCTCCCATTTTTGCTCGCACCACCGCGGACTCCGACGAGCCTCTTCTCCAATTCCGGCAGCTCCTCGTCGCCCCTTGCCCCCTCGACCACTCGATCTTGCTCGCCATCACCGTACGCGTCTCCCAGTACCCCCAACCTGCCCGCGCTTGTCCCAGAACTTCAGCAAGGACGACCACTGCACATCGCCACCGTCTACCTCCGCTCCGACGAGCACTACTGGTGAGACCAGACCTTCCCTTCCCCTCTCTTTGATGCTCACATACTCACCACTTTCCTACGAGTTTAACTGCACCATTCGTTTGACCCAGCACGCTCTTTAACGACGTCCCCGACAATGGCCGAGCGAACCCGTCGCCAGGGGCAACTCCGGCGAGCGATTCCCGTCGACCCCGAGCGCCCCTTCGCCAGCAAGGACCACCTTGAGCATCACCACGACCCCGCAATCCTGGTGAGATTCTCCCCACCCTCTCTCGCTTCCTGCATCGCCAGCAACGCCACTGCCAGGCCGCTCCGCCGCCAGCATCGCTAGTGAATGGTCAGTGGTTGTGCGCCGTAGGATTTAGATCCAACGCACGCGATAGAAACTTAATCGAAGGGGTATCTTTTGATATGTACCGTGCATTGTCATTTAGATCTGAGGGCCCAGAAAGCTCGATCCAACCGAAGCGGTACCGCCCAATCAAATTGCTCCACGTGGCCCTGTCCGTTTGAATAAAACCAGAAATGATCTATTTGTTGTTCAATTTTGAAAATTGCATAACTTTTAAACCACACGTCCAAATTTTGCAAATTTTCTATCAATGGATTCAGCAAAACAAGTACTTTCTGACCATGCCCTTTGTTTAGTAAATTGCTTCTGTTAAATTGTTTGTTTTTGCAGAAACTTGTGTAGGCATATTTAGAATATAAAATTTGTTCTAAAATGATTTTTGAGATAAAACCTTTGGTAAATGGTTTGTTTTGAACCTACTGACCATAGAAATCAATTTGTGGTTTCAAAAATATATTTGGTGAAGCAAAAGAATAAACCTTTGATTTAAACCATTTCTAGTCAAATAAAAATATTGTTTATTTGTTAAAAATGCTTTTTGGAGAAAACCTTTGGGAAATGTTTTGGAATAAACTCTCTGACCCCAAACACCAAGTTTTATGATTTAAAAATGTATTTGGTAAACCCTATAAAGATTGCTACTTTGATAAAGGCATTTTCAACCACATAAAATAATGATTTGGTTTGAAAATGGTTTATAGGTAAAATCTTTTGCAAATAGTTTTGCCACTTTATCAAAAGACCAATAAGTGTTTTAGAATGTTTATAACCTATTATAAACCACTTTTTTAAATAAAACAAAGATTATCATGCTTGCATGCAATGTTTTGTTTCTATTATTTTATTTGATGTTGCTTGAATGGTAGATTGAAATATTGCTTGCTTGATTGAATTGTAGTGATTTGAAGAGTGTGAATATTTCAAAGATCAAGGAGTGAACTTATATTCTCTACCAAAAAGGCAAGTGATGCTTCATACTTTGGTCCCATTATTTTCACTATGCACTAGTGATATTCCTAAGTAGGACTTGCATGGAATTTTTGCTAAGTATAAACTATGCCATGGGAAATCCTAGTAGATGAAACCTTAGTAGAAATTTCCTAAGTTAAGATTCCTACTACTATCATTCTTAGCTTAGCTAGTAGAAAACAAGGGTGGAATATATTCATACTATGGAATGTTTTCTAAGTCAAGGACTTGTGTTTTGTTTAATAAAACAACTAAGTGAATGGATCACCTGGGTGAAATGGAAGGATTGTTTTGTGTTGAGTGGTTACTCAGGGCCCATTTCAATGGACTACCCTGGTGTATCACACTTGTGGATGGCCACCCAGGAACAAAGAGATTTGAGATGTCAAATGTTGAGAAGCTTCAAGTGCAGCCACTTGGCATTATGGGCTCTGCCTGGATCATATAGGTTGCAATAACTTAACCAAATGGACAGTTGGTGGTAGGGGTTTGATAGGTTGTAACACGTCCATTTTGGTCTAAGGGAAGGCTTCTGAAATATCTTGTCTTGGTGAAACCAAGTCTTGTGGGGAAAGTGCACCACCTCTGCAGAGTGTAAAATCTAAGTACTTAGCCATGTCCCTGGTAAAGGACAATTTGAGCATCAAGGCATGGAAGCTATCAAGAATCTCCTCATCCCAATTTCTAAGTTAAAATCTTGTGGTTGAACAAGGGTTGAAGGATCACCAATTTCTATTGGGAGATGCCTTGGGTGATTTTGACAAACAAAAACTTAGTGTTTTCAAATGATAAGGAAAATCTATTTTGAGCAAAGCAAGCCTAAGCTCCACTTAGCCAAATGCATATAGATGATAGACTCCACTATACTACCATAGTATCACTTGCCAATACAATTCAAATGTACTGACCCTTGTGGCTGTAACTTATTATGTTGCAGGTTTGTTTAATGTTAGTGAAGTTTATTGATTAGGATTACAAGTCTACAACCAACATGTCTGCCTGTGGCATTTTGAAGATGAAGGACCCCATGCTATTGTTAAATTCTGCTGCATTGTAATGAGATAGCCAAATGAGCTATGTAAGATGTAATAAATTATGTTATTCCTGGTTATAAAGTTGTACTATGACCTTTGTTTCTTGATATTACATCTTAACTGTGGATGCTAGCTATTGATCCAGGGACTAGCATTGTAAACACAGGGATCTCTACCTTATTAAAGGTTGGGAACCTTATAAGGGGGTTCGAATGATAACCTGAAGGTGGACTTATAGTCATAGATGCAGTTGGATGGCGGTCTATGTATATTGTTGTATTGCCCAATCAACCTCATATTATCTTTTTGACTAGTAATTTTATTGTTATGCCTTGCTCAGTTCCTGTCAATTGCCCCGTTGTAATTTGTTTACCCTTCATGCCATGTTGTTTATTTAAGGAGAGAACCTCTAGTGAACTATGGACCCCTGTAGAATCTTTACCATTGATACATCTTCCACTGTTATTGTTTACTTGCTGCAAACCATTACCTTCCACACCATAAGTTTAATCCTTTGTTACAGCAAACCGGTGAGCTTGACAACGTCACTGTTCGTTGGGGCAAAGTCTTGTGTTTGTGTTGTGTAGGTCTCCGTGTTGCTTGCAACACCTGTGTGACGTTTCCTTCCTCCTACTGGTTCGATAACCTCGGTTTCTTACTGAGGGAAAACTTGCTGTTGTGCTACTTCACACCTTGATCTTGGGGTTCCCAACGAAGCGCTCCTACATCAACTCAACGCAGCCAATAAGGAGCCAAAGAATACTTGCAAGCTTTAACAACTAAGTTGTCAGTTCAGCTGCACCTGGAAATAGTTCTTGCTCACATAAGCTTATCAGTAGCAACAGTTTGGTAGTACCAACAGTAAAGCAACAGCAGCAGTGAAACAGTAGCAATAGTAACAGTAACGGTAACAGTGGGATTCGAGTGCGGTAGGCATAGGGATGGATGGACGGGAGTTGCATGGACGAGTCTAAACATGTAACTTCAAGATCTAGGGCATTGCAGATAAATAATAACAAGCATCCAAGTACTAAACAATCCTAGGCATGTGCTCCAAATATAGTCATACGTGCTCGCAATGAGAACTTGCACAACATCTTCTGTGCAGCATTAAGCACAACAAAGTCAAATATCACTAATAGAGATACTAGGCACTATACCCTAACAGATCTTATTCAATTACATGATAGAACTCATCCAATCCCTACCATCCCCAAGCCTACAGCGGGGGATTACTCACTCATGGATGAGGGAAACATCGGTGGTTGATGGAGATGCGTTGGTGATGACGATGACGATGATCCTCTCCAAATTCCCTGTCCCAACAGGGTGCCAGAATGGAGTTTCTGGATCCAAATCTTGGTTTCTGGTGGCGGCGGCGGAGCGGAACTCTTTTTAGAAAACTATCGAACCCCCCTTGGTTTTTAGGTCGAAAAGGCAACTTATAGGCGCAGAGGGAGGCCGAGGGGGTGCCTGGGGTGGCTGCACCCCCCCCCCCCGGCGCGACCAGTCGTGGGCCCGCGCCTGGCATGGGTGTGGGCCCCCCAGGCTCCTTCTCCGTCTCGTCTTCTGGCTCCGTGGATCTTTTGGTGAAATATAATTTTTGGCATATTTTTCGGGAATTTTCCTGATAGTTCATTTTCTGCACAAAAATAAGACACCAAGCTAATTCTGCTGAAAACAGCGTCAGTCCGTGTTAGTTCTATTCAAATCACACAAGTTTAGAGGAGAAACAATAGCAAAGTGTTTGATAAAGTAGATACGTTTGGACGTATCAGTTCTGGCACGCGCTGTCCACGCATCAACCGTTGATGCCAGAGCTATATATTTTAACTGTGGTGGCATTTTTATCTTTTCACCTCATTTGCTCCTGCGTCATCGTCTTCCTCCAGCTCCAAGCCTTCCCTCGAACACATCGCATGCACAAAGTAAAAACCCTAGCTTCCCCCAATCTCCAGCCCATCTCCTCCACTTTCAATGGCGAGCAGCAGCAGCGCACCAGCAATGACGGCGTCCCACGAGGCTTCCGCCAAGCCATCTAACGCCGTCCATGTATCACCGGAAGGCATGTTGGTGTCGCGTTCTGCGGTGGTGGAATCCACCGGCGGCGACCAAATTCCAGCAGCGCTAGAGCCGTTGGAGGAGGAGGCGGACCCCCACAAGGCAGAATGGCGAGGCTCAGACATCTCTGATAGCGACATCAAGGAGATGCTTGCTGAGGGGTACCTCCCTGGGATGGAGGGCCTGGTCTGGCGGGTGGCGCCGGCCTGCAAGGTCATCCCTTCTCCCCAACCCAGAGAAAAGGTATACCTCAAAGCTCAGTTCGTACGTGGCGTCTCCCTGCCGTTGTCCGACTTCTGCATCCAAGTCCTCAAGCACTTCCGGGATTTAACCTCAAAACCTGTCCCCCAATAGTATTCTTGCACTTAGAAACTACCCAGCTCTGTGCGAGGGAAACCTAGGGATTAGGCCTAAGTTAGATTTTTTCATATACTTCTTCACCGTGAAGAGGGAAGTCGGAGTGAGTAGAGAGGAGCTTAGGAACTGTGGGACCATTAGCTTCAAGATCCGGCCTGGACGGCGGTTCCCCGACATTGTAGGACATGAGTCCTGCAAGAACTGGCAGCGTACGTACTTCTACGGTCCAAATATCCCTCTGGCTGGCGGAGAAGCATCGTATCCAGACTTTGTCGATGGGACCGCTGCTGAAGCCCAACATGGTGATCGCAAGCCCTTCTCCCCTCTAACGACGAAGCCTCCCGCTTCGTAAGGCGGATTGACTGGCTCGTAGAGTGGGTCTGACCGGCTTGGACCTGGCCATGTGCCAGTTCGTCAGGTGGATCCAGCCTCTGCAGCACCGCGAGAAGCTGATGTGTCAATACACGAAGGACAGAAAAGATAGCCTCCAGATCTCCGAGGATAACTTTTCCAGTTACTCCATCAAGATCCGCCTCAAGGACATTGTCAAGGTGAAGGATCACAAGCGCGGCTTTGCCATCACCTATGACATGTTCGAGGATGACAAGTTCCCAAAGTTAATTTTCATTTATTGTCTTGACATATGCTCCAGTTCTTCTGACTTGAATACGTACTTTCTTCTAACACACTAGTTTCACTTAACAGCTAGGGGACTTGGATGATACCAGCATGGCTCCCTAGGTCTATGACCCCAAAATGAAGGAAGTCACTGTTTTGTCTGACGATGAAGTCCCGTTGGCGGGAAAGGGGAAGAGCTCCACCTCTAACGCTGCTGACGGAGACAAGAAGAAGAAGACGTAGGGTGGAGCCTCCAAGAGATCCACCGCCTCCCTGGAGGCGGAGAAAAGAAGATTAACCAACATCCCTTTGACCAAGGCACCCAGTGTTGTGTAAGCTTATCTTCCTCCGGCATTGTCGTTGTACTCCTCTTATTCCTATACTTATACATTGTAGGTTTCAAGAAAAGTCTAGCTTGAGTTTGAAGAAGACCTCCAGAACATGGGGGCTTCTAAAAACATTACAGATATGTTTGTCCAAGCCTCTCCCGCCATCGCTCCTCCGACCCCTGCCGTCCAACCATCTGTCGTGCCTGTTGGATCTCCGACTATGGTGACATATGATCCTTCCGCCATGGAAGTGGAAAATATTCCTTCACAGGAGGTCCCAAATGTTGTCGTAGTGATCCCTATTGCCGGCAAGTAGGCAACGCAGGAAAGAACCTCCTCGAAAGTGATTAAAGCTCCGGCTAAGGATGCCACTGAAAGCGATAAGGAATTAACGGTGGGAGAGGAAACTACGGTGGCCACGAGCCAGGCGGATGCTCCTAAGATTATATTTCTAGTGCTCACTCTGATCACCTCTACCGTGGCTCCCGGTGCAGCGCCGACTTCTCCTACATGCGGTCTCGAGGAGCTGCTCAAACAGGCGGAGATCCTCTGAGTTAACACATTTGCCTTTGAATAAGTTTTCTATGCCTTTGCATTTCATGTATAGTATCCCACTATAGCCCCCGACGATTTAGACGAAAAACCATAGGTATTTTGGTCTGAATGCTCTAAGAGTGACTAAGCAAGAAACTTTGCATTGTAGCTCCCAAGTATGTAGTTGAATGAATTATTCCGACTAGATATTTTTAGAGTAGCATACGCATTGTTTGTAATTTTCAATACTGTATCCCCCAAGCTTCTAGTTGAAACAGAATTAGTTCTGACTACACGCTTAAAGAAATACTAAGCATAGATTTGAGTTTAAAAAATCGTACTGTAGCCCCCGAGCCTCTAGGTGGAACCAAATAATTCTGGCTAGATGCTCTAAGTAGACTAAGTAACCTTTTTGTATTTGCAGAATGAGAATGCTCGGAGGGTGACCGCCAATGACAAGTTCCATAAGATGTGCAAGGATCTTGAAGCTGAAAAGGGTAAAACCGCCTTCTTGAAGGAACAGATCGCCAAGGGCAAGAGTCTGTTATCTTTTCAGTTTCATTCTCAACTTGATCATATGTATTTATCTTCCGACTACTCATTGTGCTTTGTCATTTCTCCGACTTGCAGAAGCTGTCGCCAAGGCCAAAGATATTGTCGAGAAGTCCAAGCACATCCAAGAGCTGGACAATGAAAACAAAATCTTAAAGTAGGAGAGGGCTAATTCTCTGAAGATGCATGAAAATGCACTAGCTGCCGTGCAAGAATCTGCCAATATAGAGATCAACCGCCTTAAGGAGGTGATACCTTCGATCCGAATTACGGATGTAGTATAGCTCCTTAAACCTAGTAGACCTAGGTTTGTCAAATCCTCGGGAAGCAGAAAGCAAAGTAAGATTACTTAAACGAACCTTTGAGAGTTTTAGAAATTCCTTTTGTGTTTTCACCGGACCAAGAGTTTGCACTCTTTTTGTTGTTGTTGACGATGGAGAGAGAGGGCCTAGGGTCTTCGGTTTTCACCAGTAGCCATGCAAAACATCTAATGGGAATAATAGATAATAATAAAGTATGCATGTAATCGTTAGATCAAGATAATTATATGTGGGCAGTGCATCCATAATTGCTATCGCCTTCGCAACCGCTTATAGCAATAACCTACTAGTCTCGTCCATAGAAGAAAGAGAATTAATGATATGCATAGTATGTCACCGTTTAATCCCAAGTAAATTCCTCACATACAGCTGTACTACCCCTTCTGTTACTGGGGTTTCCATCCTGAAGATCAGTCATTACTCACACTCCCTTTACCTGGATCAATCCTCGGGGTCTTGGATACCTGACAAGTCCTTAGATTGAGGCAAGAGAGGGTACTACAATCATCGTGCCATACAAACTAATACATGATCCCATCTATGATAAATAACATGCACAAAAAGTTACATGGCTAGTACAAAGCCCTTAGCCCAAGGAGAATTACTCACACATAGAGATGAAATCAACAATCATAAACATTGTAATAGAGATCATAAGATTGATAGCAAATAGTCTTACAATGTCGCCAATTGGAGAAGAGATATACTATTACAAGTGAGGGAAGATGGCTATGGTGGTGGAGAAGGGTTTAGAGGTTTAGATCTAGATCTATTCCTCCGGCGTGGTGGCTTCTGGTGGAAGGGAGAGTTGAGGTCAAAAAGAAGCATTGTTTCTCGTCGCCCGAAGCCTCTTTATATAGGGGTCCCTTCACGAAAGTTGTTATGTTTGACCTAATGAAGTCGATAGAAACTATACGGCCGGAATAAATTTCCCGCCGTATAGTTGGTCGTTAAGGATTCTGCCTCCACTTCATGGCTCCTGGTTTCTTTGACGTGTTGGAAATCTCATATCTTTGGCATTTATGTAGTGATTCCCATCATCGTACATCATTATGTATGCAGGGAAAAATAGCAAGAAAGGATTGTATATCCCTTTGATCATTAGGCATTAGTGGCAGTGTTTAAAGAGACATTTCATCACATATATGAATAATATATAGTTTAAATTCGGACGTAGATGGTTATATTTCACAGCCATCAGGAGGATATTGCGATTCTCAAGGAGCAGAAGAAAGCTGCCGACGAGCAGAATGCTCAGAACCTTGAGGCGTACAAGACTCTCCGAAAGGAACAGGACTCCATGGCGGAGGTTCTCCAGCAAGCTGAGAGCAGTGTCTTTGGTAAGTGTTCTCCGTCTTGTACTTCCATAAGTAAGGTGCTTTGATATGGTGAACTCATGCCTTCAAATGTCCTTCTCGGAATTGCAGCGCCCATTGTCCTAGCCAAAATGCTCCTCCGCCAAAAGAATGCATGGTTCTTGCCGGCAACTTTATCGAAACTGTGATCGCCCAAGCCAAGGAAACTGTGAAGCCCCTGGACATCAACATCAAGGCGGTGGATTCCGTCATGAAGTTTTCGGAGATCCTTTGTCGAGCCCCCAAGCGTATCATAAGCTAGAAAGATTCATGTACCCGGGCTGGCGCTAGGATGGCCCTGGCCATGGTCAAATCCCCCTACGACGATGCCGACATCGACATGGTGACCGCTGGTCTCCCCGATGTGAACGAAGACGGATAAAAGATCGACAACGATGCAAGCTAGTCTTCTCTCGCCGTTTATGACACCAAGGTCACCCAATTGGTCAAGGCGGACGTCTTCGTGCCTCTCGAGGTTATCGATGCTGACCAGGCTGGCTTCAAATCCTTAAAGACCACCGACTTTGTTGATGAACAGGATTTCTCTCATGTTGTCGATGATGCAGCATCAAAGTCCCCTACGCCAGAAGAATGAAGACACTTTGTAATATTTTCTTCTTCTAGAATTGTATTTATGCGAAAAAACAATGTGGTTTGCTTAAGGAGGAAAACTTGACTATAAGTTTCTAGCTACTCAGGAACAAGTTCCAGCATGTAAGTTGTATATATTTTAAGCAAGTGTTGGCTTATCCATTACTTTGGTTTTTATGCTTGACCTTTCATGAGTCGAAAGACCCTTAGTCAGAACCATGCACTCAAGTGATGATGCCTAATGGCACCGTCAAAAACCTAAGCACAAAATCGCCAACTTCGAGTGCTGAAAGTCACTACTCCAGAATCCACATAAAAACAACAAAGAACGTGTAGACCAGAAAACTTAAGCTAACACTCATAGGCGGAATTTTCACAAGTGAAAATGCAGAGCTTGTGCATAAAGTTTTTATATGATCCAAAGATGAACACTAAAGGAGGTAAAAGACTCAGGCATATGAGTGAACCAAAAGATTTATTCCATTGATCATATAAGAGGTACATAGTAGATAATAAAATATGCTAAGTGTAAAAATGACGTAGCTATGTTCCATGGCCGATCAAGCTCCGGGTAGTCATCATCTGGGTCACATCGCTTACGCTTATGATCCTCGTTTGGCCTATCTTCCAACTCATGATTATCAATGAGGTAATAGGAACCATTGAGTAGCGCCTTGATTATGGTGAACGGTCCTTCCCATGGCGGGGATAATTTGTGCGAATTTTTCTGCTTAAGTCAAAGCACCAGATCCCCCTCTTTAAATGAGCAAAGCCGAACACGGAGACTATGGTAGATGCATAGATTCTGCTAGTAGATGGTGGGTCTCTAGCATGCCAGTACGCGCTCCTCCTCGAGAAGGTCCACATCTAGGCATCTAGATTCTTCAGCGTCACCTTCTTCGTAGGCAGCAACCCTTGGTGAATCGTGGAGGATGTCAGAAGGGAGGACTGCTTCTGCTCTATATACCATGAAGAAAGGGGTGTAGACGATGGATGTGTTGGGAGTAGTTCTTAAACTCCACAAAACAGATGGCAATTCCTCTGCCCAGGATCCAGCTGCTCTATGCAGCGGTGCTTCTAGACGTGGCTTTATTACCTGCAGAATTAGTCCATTGGCCCTCTCAACTTGACCATTAGATTGTGGGTGAGCCACAGATGCTAGATCAAGGTGGATGCCCTTTTTCCAACAGTAAGCCTCTACTTCTCCGAGTGATAAGTTGCTGCCATTATCGGTGATGATGCTATGCGGGAGACCAAATCTCACCATCAAATCCCTAACAAACCTAAGGGTTGTTGCCCCATCAAGCTTTCTAATGGGTTTAGCTTCTATCCATTTTGTGAATTTGTCAACTGCTACTAGCAGATGCGTAAACCCACAAGGTGATGTCTGCAACAGCCCAACCATGTCAAGCCCCCAGACTGCAAATGGCCAAGTTATTGGTATGGTTCGCAATACTTGAGCTGTCACATGCGGTTGCCGCGCATAATACTAACACCCAATGCATGTCTCAACCAGCTTGTCCGTTTCCACCTTCGCGGCCAGCCATTAGAATCCTTGCCGGAAGGCTTTGTCGACCAAAGATCGAGGATTAGCGTGATGCCCGCAATCTTTGAGATGAATCTCACGAAGGATATCAATACCTTCCTGCTGGGAAACACATTTTAGGTATACACATGTGGTTCTTCTTTTGTAGAGCTGCCCATTAATTATGGTATAGCCCTTTGCTCGGCGTACTATTTGCCGACTTTCGACCTTGTCGATGGTCAAAGTTCCATGTACGAGATATTCCATGAACAGTTTTGTCCAAGCCGAAGGGACTATTATTACTGCATTAACAAATGAGTCAACTATATCCGGATTCTCGGGGTCCGCTCCCTTCATGGATGGGGTCCGTAGATGCTCTAGAAAAACTCCTGGCGGGATTGGTTTGAGTCCTAATCCAAGCTTTGACATCAGATCAGCCGCCTCATTTTTCTCCCTCTTGACATACTTGACTTCATAGCCTTCAAAGCACTTGATATGCCGCCATCATAGGGTTCCGTGTGTTCCAGTTGCTAGCCACCTGCTGGTCAACCAATTCGGATTCTACATATCAAACTATGTGCTTGATGCCAATATCCTTGGATACACGAAGTCCGTCAATGAGTGCTTCATATTCCTGTAGGGGTTCGTAGCATGGAAAACAAGAAAATTCTACCGCATAAACACACACAAGCCAAGATCTATCTACTATATTGTATCAACGAGTCAATAGAGTACTCACCCTTGAAGATTCCAAAGTGGTTAACGAGAGCAGATTCCCGTGGGTGATGTAGTCGTTATCTTGCCGATCTCAAGATCGCGTAGAAGATCCTTCTGGCACCGTGTTCCGGTAGCACTCCCGCAGTCGGTCACACGTTCGGTACTCGATGAAGACCTTCATCTCCCTTGTTCCAGCAGGCAGCAGAGGTAGTATCTCTCTCCTCGTGATTCCGGCAGCACGACGGCGTGGTGTCGGAGATTAGAGGGGAGATCCCGCAGGGCTTTGCCTTAAGCCAGAGCGGGCAGGATGGAGTAGAGGGGTTCCTCGGTGTATAGGGTTTAGAGGTCGAAGAGGAGGAGGTGGGGCCGGCGGCGGCTAGGGCGACGGCGGCGGCACTGGGCGGCGGCTAGTGGGGTTGGGGTGGTTTTGGTGTAGGTCTTTGGGGAAGCCCCCTCCCCTCTATTTATGAGAGGGAGGGGCATCTAGGGGAGGGGGTTGTATCCTCCCCCAACTCCCTCTCATTGGCGCGTGCGGTGGAGGGCCTCTCCTCCCTCCACTAGGAACCATTGTCTCAGTTTGACTATTCAAACTTGCTTTTTGACTTTCAATTTTGGAGTTTAATTTCTTCCTTTTAAATGCACCGCCAAGTGACCTAGGACATAGTCATGACAAATTCATGTACCCTTCCCCTTTCGGTTCGATGTACCTTCTAGACCCTTCTAGATCATTCCGGTGAAAACACCGGAATCATTCCCGAACTCCGGAATTAGACTTTCCTTATATGAATCTTATTGTCCAGACCATTCCGGATCTCCTCGTGATATCCTGGATCCCATCCGAGACTCCAAACAACATCCGGTCTTCTTACTCACATTCCATATCTAGTAAACAACATTGAATCCTTAGTGTGTCTCCCTACGGTTCGTGAATTATGCAGACATGACCGAGACTCTTCTCCGATCAATAACCAATAGAGGAATCTAGAAATTCATATGGCTCCCACATATTTCTATGATTACTTTGATATCGAATGAACCATTTACATATGATACCAGTTTCCCTTTGTATCTCTATATTTTACTTATTCGAGGTCTGATCGTCAGTATCTCTGCATACCTAGTTCAACCCCGTTACCGATAAGTACTCTTTACTCGTTCCTATGATATGTGATCCCTTGTGATACAGTCACATGCTTGCAAGCTAATTGGATGACATTCCACCGAGAGGGCCCAGAGTATACCTATCCGTCATATGGATGGACAAATCCCACTCTTGATCCATGTGCCTCAACACATACTTTCCGAACACTTGCCACCTTTATAACCACCCAGTTACGAACTGGTGTTTGATGTCATCAAAGAATCCATCCAGTGATGGTGATTAGCATGACCTCATGGTCGAAGGAATTAGGTTACTATGTATCTGAAAGCTTATAGCAAACGAACTATTGAAATGACTTGATCTTTATGCTATGCTTATCTATAGGAGTATCTCCATCACACCATTCTCCTAATGATATGATCTTGTTGTTAATAACATCTCAATGTTCATGATCAGGAAACCATGATCATCTATCAACCAACAAGCTAGTATTATAAAGAGGCTTTACTAGGGACCCTAACAAGTTTACAAATCACACAAGTATTAATATTTCCGGTTAATACAATTATAGCATTAATGTAAAAATTTATCATAAACACAAAGATATAATAATAACTACTTTTATTATTGCCTCTAGGGCATATCTCCAACAGTCTCCCACTTGAACTAGAATCAACTAATCTAGATTACATGGTAATATACCGAACACTCATGGCGGTTTGGTGCTGGTCATGTTTTGTCCTCAGGAGAGGTTTAGTAAACGGATTCGCCACATTCAGATCTGTGTGTACTTTGCAAATATTTATGTCACCATCTTGGACATGCTCTCGAATAGCGTGAAAAAGCAGCTTGATATGCTTCAGCTTCTTGTGTGACGTTAGTTCTTGCGCATTGGCTATGGCGCCCATGTTATCATGGTAGATAGACATTGGGTCCAGCACACTGGGACCACACCGAGCTCTGTAATGAACTCCTTCATCCATATCGCCTCTTGTGAAGCCTCCAAAGTAGCTATGATTCCGATATAGTTGAAGATCTCGCCACAACGCTTTGCTTTGCACTCCTCTAGCTCACTGCTGCACCGTTCAAAGTAAATACATATCCATATTGAGATTTAAAATCATCCGGATCGGTGTTCCAACTAGCATCGATGTAACCATTAACAACGAGTTGTTCATCAGCTCCATAAGAAAGAACCATATCCTTAGTTCTTCTCAAGTACTTAAGGATGTTTTTTACCGCTGTCCAATGATCCACTCCTAGATCACTTTGATATCTGCTAGTTAACCTAACAGAATATGCAATGTTGGGTCTAGTACATAGTATGGCATACATGATAGATCCTATGGCTGAGGCATAGGGAGTCTTACTCATCCTTTCTTTATCTTCTGTCGTAGCGGGACTTTGAGTTTTACTCAAGGTCGTATTGGGCAACATGGGCAAGAACCCTTGGGCAAGAACCCTTTCTTGCTATCTTCCATTCCAAACCTCTTTAGAACTTTTTCCAAATATGTACTCTGTGAAAGCGATATTAGGCATCTCGATCTATCTCTATAAATCTTTATGCCTAATATGTAAGCAGCTTCGCCAAGATCCTTGATGACCCACAAGTATAGGGGATCGCAATAGTCTTTGCGGTTAGTATTACCCAATTTATTGATTCGACACAAGGGGAGCCAAAGAATACTTGCAAGCCTTAACAACTGAGTTGTCAATTCAGCTGCACCTAGAAATAGTTCTTGCTCACAGAAGTTTATCAGTAGCAACAGTTTGTAGTAGCAACAGCAAAGCAACAGCAACAGTAAAATAGGGGCAATAGTAACAGTAGTAGCAAACAGTAGGATATGAGCGTGGTAGGCATGGGGATGGATGGACGGGCGTTACATGGACGAGTCTAAACATGTAACTTCAAGATCTAGGGCATTGCAGATAAATAAGAATAAGCATCCAAGTAATAAACAATCCTAGGCATGTGCTCCATATATAGTCATGCGTGCTCGCAATGAGAACTTGCACAACATCTTTTGTCCAGCCAGCCCGTTGCAGCGGGGCCTCTAGGGAACTATTGGCAATTAAGTTGATCCTTTAATAGAGCATCGGAGCAAAGCATTAACACTCCGTGAACACATGTGATCCTCACACCACAGCCATCCCCTCCGGTTGTCCCAATTTCTGTCACTTCGGGGCCTTTGGATCCGGACAATGATATGTCTACACAACTTACAGATAAGATCACAAACAATACTATCATAATGATTCAATAATACGTTCAGATCTGAGATCATGGCACTCGGGCCCTAGTGACAAGCATTAAGCCACCAAGTTGCAACAAAGTCAAATAGCACTAATAGAGATACTAGGCACTATGCCCTAACAATCTTATTCGATTACATGATAGAACTCATTCAATCCCTACCATCCCCATAGCCTACAGTAGGGGATTACTCACTCATGTATGAGGGAAACATTGATGGTTGATGGAGAGGCGTTGGTGATGACGATGGCGATGATCCTCCCCAAATTCCCCGTCCCGGCAGGGTGCCAGAACAGAGTTTCTGGTTCTGAATCTTGGTTTCTAGTGGTGGTGGCGCAGTGGAACTCTTTCTAGAAAAACGTCGAATCCCCCTCGGTTTTAGGTCAATAAGCTTCTTATAGGTGCAGAGGGGGTGCCTAAGGTGGCCGCACCCCCCTAGGCGCGGCCTGGCCTGGCCCGCGCCTGGCAGGGGTGTGCCCCCCAGGCCTCCACTCCGTCACGTACTCTAGCTCCGTGGATCTTCTGGTGAAATAGCATTTTTGGCATATTTTCCGGGATTTTTCCTAATAGTTGATTTTATGCACAAAAACTAGACACCAAGATAATTCTGCTGAAAACAACGCCAGTCCGTGTTAGTTGTATCCAAATCACACAAGTTTAGAGGATAAACAATATAAAAAGTGTTCAGTAAAGTAGATACGTTTTGGACGTATCAACTGCCCCCAAGCTTAGCTTATTGCTTATCCTCAAGCAATTCAGTTCAAAACTAAGTGCGATAAAAGAACTTTCACGAACACATTTGCTTCATATGATGTAAATATTCTTAGCACAGGAGTAGATACTTAGGTAATTCATAATAAAGAGTATGCAACTAAGTCCACTTAATAGTCATTGCAAGCTATGAAGAGAAACCAACTTAATAATAAGTAGCATGAAACATAAACATAAGCAACATTGCAATGCTCATAACAAGGTATGATAGAGTGGTATATCGCTTGCCTTTGTTTGTAGAGAACAGTATAAATGCCAAGGCACCTCTGAAGTTCAAGTGAAGACTAGAAGTAAAGATATCAAAGATACAAGCATCAAAGTCATGACATAATTAACCAAGTTTTGGAACAAACACAAGAATGACAACTATGCTCTCAAGAAGGTGCTCATAGAATAGGTGGTGACTCAACAAGGAAGTGAAAAGATTTTGAAAAGTTTGAAAGGCTTCCAAATGCTGAAAGTAAGGTACTCATTAGCTTTGAGCTCTCATTGCCCCTATCATAGGCATCTTCATGTGGTTAAGGTGAAAGTGAGGTCCAATATGAGTTATATGCTTGACAGACCATAAATTGTAAATCCCATGTCCCTTGAGTACGAGGTCTGCTCCGCATGCTACTCAACTTTGGTTACCTGCAAGTTCTTGTCATTGTAAATACATGCATATCATAGAGAACCGCCAATGGGGTACCCCTTGCACATGATACAGGAGTTATCCCGTGATCAAAATGACAAGGCAAGCAGACAATGAGCATCTTAGCGATATTTTTATTTACTATGTGCATAGCTTTTTATTGAGGATGCTTCACAAAATGCTCATTATGGTGACGCTGCAAGTTTCCACCATGATTAGGCATGGCTTAGGCTAGCGGCCCAGGGGTTTCTCTAACACATATATATATACTCCATGAACTCACAAGCTCCCATTTTATTTCACACTGACGACATCCGCAAACAAAGAGCAAGGTATCAACTGGATATGTATCCATAAGTGTTGAAAGCATTCCCCGTGACAGCACGGTTCTGCTAACTCCCAGCCTATAATTTGCAAGCATATAAATTTCATGGACAGGTCACAATGGCTCAGGATTATTAAGTGCAAGAAATAAAGTGTGCCATCAAGTTCGTGAGAGCTTTACTAACTAACTTTCTCAAAGCAGCCAAACATTTTATTTGGAAGAAAACAAGGCATATAGAATATACACTGAAATAACAAATTATGCTAATAGGTAGGTATGGTGGACACTATTGGCAAAATTGGTTTTGAGGAGTTGGATGCACAAGTGGAGCTCAAACTCAGTGCAAGTGAAGGCTAGCAATAGAGAGGGAGTGACAACCGAGAGAGCAATAACTGTCATAATCATGCTTGCAACAAAAGAGGACTAATTATGGCACGAAGGTGGTACAAGAACTCTGAGGCAAAATAAATCATCGAGTCTTACTGACTATTGTTTAGTCATATGCATGCATGAGAATGTGCCAAGTTGATTCACATGAAACATTCAGAAGAGGATACCACAATATCATACCAAATTATGAATAGAACAATGCAAGCAAACATTCATATGACATGCTACAAACTATTAGCAAGCTGGAGCTGATCACAAGAAAGCAAGAACTACTAAGCATCCATAATAACATACACCTTACATGAATAGACTAAGCATGCTCACAATGATGAGTATATGTACAAAAATGAAAACAAATAGAGTTCGTTACCAGCCTCTTACCACACCTCAAGTTGTCTTAATCTTCATTATTTCCCTTCACTTGTGTGACTTGAATAATAACATGAAACCAAAATCCACTGAGGACGGCTGAACCCTGCAAAGAACTCACAAAACCAAAGAAGAATAACAAATATTTTTGGTGTTTTCGATTTTTAAAACAAGCAAACAAAGAAAAAAAGCAAACAAAGCAAAAGCAAACAAAGCAAAAACGAACAAAGCAAAATCTTTTTGGATTTTCTTTTAAGGCAAACCAAAGCTAAAAAGCAAAGAAACAAACCAAGAGAAACAACGAAAATATTTTTGGTATTTTTGTGTTTTGAGAAAGCAGCAACAAGAACCAAAAAGAAAGTGAAACATGGATATACAAAGAACCGACCGAACATGATATATAGATGAGTGTGATGTCGGTATACCTCCCCCAAGCTTAGGCTTTTGGCCTAAGTGGGGATCAACTCCATGGTGACCAAGTAGGTGCACCTCCGTAGTACGTCGAAGAGGCCCCTTCGTCCTAGTATGAGCTCGAGGACTCCCCTGTGTAGTGCACAGAGGGGTCGTGAGGGCGCATCCCCCTGATAGTGTCCATGGAAGCCAAGAATGCGCAGCTTGTCATCCATCTCCTCCTTGGAGCGTGACAAAGGTCCCTAGGAAATACTGAACAAAGTGGTTTGGGGGAGAGGGATCTCTCTCTCTTCCCCATCAGTAAATAGCATTCTATAAACCAAGCTCTCAAGGGTAGAGCCAGTAGTGACAAAGTGATGTGCTTTCATGGCAGCAAGATCAAGCCTCTAAGGGGCCAAAACTGTATCAGTTGGATTAACAGCAAGGTCCAAGGCAGCAACAACACGTGCATCAATAATTCCCCCATAAATGGGTCGCTTAGCAGCTAAGCGATGAGCAATGAGAGAACCAAGATTGTACTTAGTTTCATTGTTGAGCGCAACAGCTATGAAGGCCAAATGATAGTTGGAAATATTACTAGTGTTCTCCCTACCAAGAACACTAGTGGCAAGATAATAAGCAAAGTACCTGATGGCTGGGAGTTGAATATTTCTTATCTTTCCCCGTTGGGCTCTACGGTCATCGTCATTAGTTATCCCGCAATAGAGCTCCAACAAATCAGCGGGTTGAACTAGAATCTTCTTCACCGACCTAGCTGTACCAAGGCCCAGGGCCTCACAAAATTTCCTCAATGTCATCGTGTAAGGCCTGCCATAAATTTTGAAAGACACATCTGGTTTGAACATGCTGTTAGAAAAAGAAAAGCTCTCCACAAATGTTTTAGTGAGCGTAGCATATTGCACGCTCTCATCCTACATATAGCTTGTTAGTCCAACCCTCCGAACCAAGGTTAGAAAATCCTCAAGAATCCCAGCAGCCCGCAAAAAGGTTGGGCAAGGAAAGGTGGAAGGGTGCGCATCCCCACATCTCCCTCGTCGTCAAATCGCGTGTAGTGAGATCCTCATTGTATTAGGGCCTATCTCGGGAGGATGATCTTGAAGGCCTTGCTCTTCTAGGTGCATCACTCTCAAATATTTCACCAAATGTGTGGTTGTCCATGACCTCTTTTTTCTGAAATTTTTAGACAAACATCAAACCAAGTGATTTCCAAGTTGATAAATGATGAGAAACTACTATAGGAACTTGCTAGAGGGCTACACATGCATCAAAATGTAATCTCTAAGCATAGAACAAGCATGCAAGCTCACACAACCTGACACCTATAGCAGCAAAATACTCAAGATACAATCTACCAATCACAAATCTAATTGTACAAGCGGAGGCGGCACATACCAAGGAGCAATCCCTCCAAAAATCGGCATCAAAGATGGGCTGAGCAAGGAGATCAAAATTCGGGAGCAATAACAGAAGGAACTAGATCTTGAGAAAGTTTTCTGGTGTTTTTCGGGAGAGAGAAAGAAGATGGCTGGTAGGAGGCACCTTGGAGGGGCCCAGGTGGGCCACACACCAGCCAGGCGCGCCCCTAGGGCTGGCCGTGTCGCCAGGGGGTGTGCTAGCCTGGGGTGGCCCCCTGGGTAACCCTAGGTGTCCCTTTGCCCCTTTTTTCGAGAAATTTATTTTGAATTTTCTGGGATTTTTCGGGAAACTTTATTTTTGGCCAATTTTCAGGGTATGAAAATTGATTTTCTCGCAGAAAAGATTTTTTTTAGAAGAAGCAAAATCAAACAAAAACCAAACTACAGAAGTTCTAAGACACTCGAACAAGCAAACAACTAGCAAAACTAAAGCTAACAAGAGAAAGAGCAAAGACTAGGAAGGAGAAAAGTAAAAGGGAGAAAGTATAACCCCAGTGAAAACAGTATTTTGTTCATTAAAATCCTTTTGTTAACAAGGCTGATCAAGTCTTGTTACCAAAATAATCTTATATGAAACAAAACTTCGCATTCCACAAGGTGATTATGTTACCTCAAACTTGATAGCAATGGTCCCAATCATAATAGTTTCAATTTTTTCTTGTGGAATGGGACAATATATTTCTCCAACCTTGATGCTCTCAACATTTTCAATAGAATTCAGGCAATAGCTCTTAGCAACCTTCTTGGGGAAGACAATATTATTTTTGTCATTAATATTAAATGTTACTTTTCCTTGATTACAATTGATGACAGCACCTGCAGTATTAAGAAAAGGTCTCACAAGAATAATAGACATATTATCATCTCCAGGCATTTCAAGCATGACAAAATCAGTTAAAACCAAGCAATTATGAGCCACTTGAACATGAACATCCTCACATATACCAACAGGAATAGTAGTTGACTTATCAGCCATTTCCAAAGATATATCAGTTGGTATCAACTTTTCTATCTGGAGCCTCTTGTAGAGAGAAAAAGTCATAACACTAACTCCAGCTCCCAAATCACATAAAGCAGTTCTAACATAATTATTCTTAATAGAGCAAGGAATAGTTTGTATACCTGGATCACCAAGTATCTTTGGAACCTTACCATTGAAGGAATAATTAGCAAGTAGAGTAGAAATCTCCTTATTAGGAATCTTCCTTTTATTGGAGACAATATCCTTCATATACTTTGAATAAGGAGGCAACTTAAAAGCATCAGCCAAAGGAATTTGCAAAAATAAAGGCTTCGTCCACTCACAAAACTTTTTGTAGTGTTCTTCCTCCTTTGTCTTGTGTTTCTTACCTAGAAAAGGCATAGGTTTCTGCACCCAAGGTTCTCTCTTTACCATGTTTATTAGCAGTAAAATCTTCCTTAGTGTTCCTAGTATTCTTAGTGTGCTTCTCAGGTTCTTCCTCAACTTCCTCCTTATCAGGAGCATCATTTTTATCATTACCACTCTCAGTTTCAGCATCGGAGACATATATACTATTAGGATCTACAGCAGGTTCAAGGGGTTCCTCAACTATTTTATGTTTCTTTTTCTTTCTCTTACGAGTACTACCAGTACTTTCACCTTGTTGAGAATCCTGCTTAATTATTTTAGGGTGTCCCTCGGGATATAACGGATCTTGAGTAGCTATACCACTCCTAGTTCTAATTCCATAAGCATGTTTATCTCCTGAGGCATTAACTAGCATATCCTTTTGCACCTTAGAAAGTTTATCAATTTGAGTTTAAACCATTTGAAAGTGTTTACAAAGCATTTTAATATCATTAGAATTTCTTTCCACAATATATTTCAACTCTTTAATAGCTCTAGAGTTTTCCAATAAATGATTCTGAACTTGTTTATTAAAATTACCTTGCTTAACAATAAAAATGTCAAGTTCCTCTAAACATTGGTCAGGAGGCTTACCATAAGGAATATAACCTTCATCAAAGTGTTGGAGAGAGTGTACCTCAATAGTGGATGAGTGGGGAATTGGCTTACATAATTCTTCTATAGGAGGTAGATTCTTCACATCTTCAGCTCTAATACATTTCTCCTTTAGACACTTCTTAGCTTCCTTCATCACTTGATGCAATAACTCCCCTCTTCTTTCGTGTTGGTATTGGATCTGGTTCAGGCACAACTAGTTCAGGAGTAATAGGCTCAGGTGTAGTCTAATCATCATAATTCTTGCTTATTTTAGCCATTAATTCTTCAGCATCTGTAGGAGTTCTTTTCCTAAAAACACAATCATCAAAGCTATCTAGGTATGTCCTAGAATCATCAGTTAGTCCATTATAATAAATATCAAGAAGCTCATTTTTAGGTAATGGACATCCGGGATGTGCATGAATCAAGGCATAGAACCTTGTCCATGACTCAGGCAATTTCTCTTCTTCTCCCTGTTTAAAATCAAAAAGTCTCTGCAAAGCAGCATGTCTAGCACTGGGAGGAAAATATTTCTGGAAGAAAGAAGCAATCAAGCAATCAGGACTATCAATGGAACCAGGAGGTAATCTATTAAACCAAGCCCTAGCTTATCCTTTTAGTGAAAAAGGGAAGATATTAGTAACAAAGTACTTGCGCATCTTAAAATCATCAGAGAATAAAGCACTCATAGTAGAAAGCTCATTCATATGAGCCACGACACTCTCGTTTTCAGTCCCACAAAAAGGTTCTTTCTCAACAATGTCTAAATAGGATAAATCAAGAGAGAAATCATAATCTTCATCTTTAATATCTATGGGAGAAGTGGAAAACTTAGGATCTGAGGACAACTTAGGAATAATGGTACGTCTTGCAAGGAGAATCTTAATAGCACTAGTACCATGTGTGTTTCGGCACGCTTCAACAAATTCATCAATAAACTCAATGTAATCATCATTAATATCATATCTCTCTCTAGACTCACGTGAGCTAACATGTGTAACAGTGTCTTCACTAGGAGTTTCAGTATTTCCTAGACTAGCCATGGTAGCATCTAGGAAAGGACCTAATGAACCACTCGCATCAAGCACAGTAGAAGTAACACCATGAGTATCAAAAGCAGTTTCAGATTCAGCAATAGTAGCAGTGTGTGTGGCATGAGTATGTGGTGGTGGTGTAACAAGCTTACTTATAACAGACTGTGAATCAAGAGAAATAGAGGTGTTTAGGAATGTACCTCTTCTTGTAGTGGATGGTAAGATAGGGAACTTTCCATCACGAGACTTCCCCATAATGAAAGGAATAGCAGTGAACAATAATAAATACAAGTGAACTTACAAATAAAGCTATGCTCCCTGGCAATAGCGCCAGAAAATAGCCTTGATGACCCACAAGTATAGGGATCGCAATAGTCTTCGCGGGTAGTATTACCAAATTTATTGATTCGACACAAGGGGAGCCAAAGAATACTTGCAAGCCTTAACAACTGAGTCGTCAATTCACCTGCACCTGGAAATAGTTCTTGCTCAAAGAATTTTATCAGTAGCAACAGTATGTAGTAGCAACAGCAAAGCAACAACAGCAGTAAAACATGAGCAATAGTAACAGTAGTAGCAAACAGTAGGATATGAGCGCGGTAGGCATAGGGATTGATGGACGGGCGTTGCATGGACGAGTCTAAACATGTAACTTCAAGATCTAGGGCATTGCAGATGAATAAGAATAAGCATCTAAGTACTAAACAATCCTACGCATGTGCTCCATATATAGTCATCGTGCTCGCAATGAGAATTGCACAACATATTTTGTCCAGCCAGCCCGTTGCAGCGGGGCCTCTAGGGAACTACTGGCAATTAAGGTGTTCCTTTTAATAGAGCATCGGAGCAAAGCATTAACACTCCGTGAACACATGTGATCCTCACACCACAGCCATCCCCTCTGTTTGTCCCAATTTCTGTCACTTCGGGGCCTTTGGATCCGGACAATGATATGTGTACAAAAAATTTAGATAAGATCACAAACAATACTATCATAATGATTCAATAATACGTTCAGATCTGAGATCATGGCACTCGGGCCCTAGTGACAAGCATTAAGCACAACAAGTTGCAACAAAGTCAAATAGCACTAATAGAGATACTAGGCACTATGCCCTAATAATCTTATTCGATTACATGATAGAACTCATCCAATACCTACCATCCCCATAGCCTACAGCGGGGGATTACTCACTCATGGATGAGGGAAACATTGATGGTTGATGGAGAGGCATTGGTGATGACGATGGCGATGATCCTCCCCAAATTCCCCGTCCCGGCATGGTGCCAGAACGGAGTTTCTGGTTCTAAATCTTGGTTTCTGGTGGTGGTGGTGCAGCGGAACTATTTTTGGAAAAACATCGAAACCTCCTCGGTTTTTAGGTCAAGAGGCTTCTTATAGGGCAGCGGGAGTCCGAGGGGGTGCCTAAGGTGGCCGCACCCCCCTATGCGCGACCAGGCCTGGCCTGCACCTGGCAGGGGTGTGTCCCCCCCCCAGGCCTCCACTCTGTCTCGTACTCTGGCTCCGTGGATCTTCTGGTGAAATAGGATTTTTGGCATATTTTCCGGGATTTTTCCTGATAGTTGTTTTTCTGCACAAAAACTAGACACTAAGGTAATTTTGCTAAAAACAGCGTCAGTTCGTGTTAGTTGTATCCAAATCACACAAGTTTAGAGGAGAAACAATAGCAAAAGTGTTCAGGAAAGTAGATACATTTTGGACGTATCAATCCTTCATTGAAAAACTATTATTCAAATAATATTTGACACTATTAAGAAGTTCTACATCATTCTCAATCAACAATATGTCATTCACATATAGTACTAGGAATGCTACAGAGCTCCCACTCACTTTCTTGTAAATCCAAGCTTCTCAATAATTTTGTATAAAACCAAAACTTTTGATCACCTTATCAAAACGTTGATTCCAACTTTGTGATGCTTGCTTCAATCCATAAATCAACCATTGAAGTTTGCATACCTTGTTAGCATCTTTAGGATCGACAAAACCTTTGGGTTGTACCATATACAACTCTTCATCAATGTCTCCATTGAGGAACGTCGTTTTGACATCCATCTGCCATATGTCATAATCATAATATGCAGCGATTGCAAATAAAATCCTCACAAGCTTTAGATTTGCTACCGGTGAGAAAGTCTCATCATAGTCAACTCCTTGAATTTGCCGAAACCCTTTTGCGACAAGTCGAGCTTTATAGATGGTTACATTACCATCAGCATTTGTTTTCTTCTTGAAATTCCATTTGTTCTCGACATCATTTCGGTCATCCGGTAAGTCCACCAAAGTCCATACTTGGTTTTCGTACATGGATCCAATCTCGGATTTCATGGCTTCTTGCCATTTATTGGAATGTGGGCTCATCATCACTTCCTCATATGTCGTAGGGTCATCGGTGTTGTCCACCAACATGACACTCATAACGTGGTCATACCAATCGGGAGTGGTACGAGTCCTCGTCGACCTGCGAGGTTCCATAGTAACTTCAACCGAAGTTTTATGATCACCATCATTAGCTTATCCTCTTATTAGTGTAGGAACCACAGGAACTTCTTTCGGTGTTGTGCTACTCTCAAATCCAAGAGAAGGTTCGACAACCTCGTTGAGTTCTACTTTCCTTCCAGTCACTTCTTTCGAAAGAAACTCCTTCTCTAGAAAGGATCCATTCTTGGAAACGAAGATTTTGTCTTCGCATCTATGATAGAAGGTATACCCAATAGTTTCCTTCGGGTATCCTATGAAGACACATTTTTACGCTTTAGGTTCAAGCTTGTCAGTTTGTAGCTTCTTTACATAAGCTTCGCAACCCCAAACTTTAAGGAGCGACAATTTAGGTTTCTTCCCAAACCATAACACATACGGTGTCGTTTCAATGGATTTATATGGTGCCCTATTTAAAGTGAATGCGGCTGTTTCTAATGCATAATGTAGGGTTTCGTAGCATGGAAAACAAAAAATTTCTACCGCATACAAACAAACAAGCCAAGATCTATCTACTAGATTGTAGCAACGAGTCGATGGAATAACTCACCCTCGAAGATTCCAAAGTGTTTAACGAGAGCAGATTCTCGTGGGTGATGTAGTCGTACTCTTCCCGATCTCAAGATCGCGTAGACGATCCTTCCGGCGCTGCGTTCCGGCAGCGCTTCCGCAGTCGGTCACACGTTCGGTACTCGACGAAGACCTTACTCTCCCTTGTTCCAGCAGGCAGCGGAGGTTGTAGCACTCTCCTCGCGATTCCGGCAGCACAACGGCGTGGTACCGGAAGTAGAGGGAGATCTCGCATGGCTTCGCCTTAAGCCGGAGCGAGTATGGTGGACTATGAGAGAGATCCTCGGTGATCTAGGGTTTAGACGCACCAAGGAGGGGGCAAGGCCGGCGGCTAGGGTTTGCCCTAGGCGGCGGCGAGTTGGCCCTAGGCGGCGGCGGCTATGGAGGGCGGCGGCGCCGGGGCTAGGGTTTGCGGGGTGGAGGTGTTGTGTATTGGAGGGGCAGCCTTGCCCCTCCTTATATAGGTGGAGGGGGCGCGCCAGGGGAGGGGAGTCCCTCCCCAACTCGGTTTCCCAAGTGGGCCGGCGGTGGAGGGGAGGAACTCCTCCCCAAGTAGGTTTCCTACTTCCCCTCCACCTTCCAAAATAGCCGTTTGACTTTTCAAATTGGCGTTTGACTTTTCAAACTAGGATTTGATTAAACCCTTTATTTTGTTCAGCGCTGACACCTAGTACATGATGCAATCATTCCAACTTGATATGACACATTCATGTACCCTTTCCCTCCGGAGTGCCGGACATTCCGGAACCTTCTAGAACATTCCCGATGAAAACACCGGAACCATTCTCCAACCCCAAAATAGGACTTTCCTTATATGAATCTTATTCTACGGACCATTCCGGATCTCCTCGTGATATCCTGGATCCCATCCGAGACTCCGAACAACATTCGGTCTCTTACTCATCATTCCATAACTACTCAAACAACGTCGAATCCTTAAGTGTGTCTCCCTACGGTTCGTGAATTATGCGGACATGATCGAGACACTTCTCCGAAAAATAACCAATAGAGTAATCTGGAAATTCATATGGCTCCCACATATTTCTACGATTACTTTGCGATTGAATGAACCACTTACATATGATACCAATTTCCCTTTGTCTCACGATAGTTTACTTATCCGAGGTTATGATCGTCGGTATCTCTGCATACCTAGTTCAACCTCGTTACTGATAAGTACTCTTTTCTCGTTCCCGTGATATGTGATCCCTTGTGAGCCAGTCACATGCTTGAAAGCTAATTGGATGACATTCCACCAAGAGGGCCCAGAGTATATCTATCCGTCATATGGATGGACAAATCCCACTCTTGATCCATGTGTCTCAACCAATACTTTCCGAACACTCAATGCCACCTTTATAGCCACCTAGTTACGGTGTGGTGTTTGATGTCATCAAAGCATCCTTCCGGTGAAGGTGATATGCATGATCTCATGGTCGAAGGAATTAGGTTACTATGTATCAGAAAGCATATAGCAATTGAACTATTAAAATGACTTGATCTTTATGCTACGCTTATCTATAGGAGTATGTCCACCATATCATTCTCCTAACGATATGATCTTGTTGTTAATAACATCTCAATGTTCATGATAGGGAAACCACAATCATTTATTAACCAACAAGCTAGTATTATAAAGAGGCTTTACTAGGGACTCTATTTTAGTTTACAAATCACACAAGTATTAATGTTTCCTTGTTAATACTATTATAGCATGAATGTAAACATTTATCATAAACACAAAGATATAATAATAACTACATTGATTATTGCCTCTAGGGCATATCTCCAACAGTCTCCCACTTGCACTAGAGTCATCTAATCTAGATTACATGGTAATATACCGAACACCCATGGCAGTTTGGTGTTGGTCATGTTTTGCCCTCGGGAGAGGTTTAGTCAACGGATCCGCCACATTCAGATCTATGTGTACTTTGCAAATCTTTATGTCCCCATCTTGGACATGTTCTCGAATAGCGTGAAAACATAGCTTGATGTGCTTCAGCTTCTTGTGTGACCTTGGTTCTTGCGCATTGGCTATGGCGCCCATGTTATCACAGTAGATAGACATTGGGTCCAGCGCACTAGGAACCACACCCAGCTCTGTAATGAACTCTTTCATCCATATCTCTTCTTGTGAAACCTCCGAAGCTGCCATGTATTCCGATTCAGTTGAAGATCTCGCCACAACGCTTTGCTTTGCACTCCTCCAGCTAAATGCTGCACCATTCAAAGTAAATACGTATCCAGATTGTTAGAATCATCTGGATCGGTGTTCCAACTAGCATCGGTGTAACCATTAACAACGAGCTGTTCATCACCTCCATAAGAAAGAACCATATTCTTAGTTCTTCTCAAGTACTTAAGGATGTTTTTGACCGCTGTCCAATGATCCACTCCTGGATCATTTTGATATCTGCTAGTTAAACTAACAGCATATGCAATGTCGGGTCTAGTACATAGCATGGCATACATTAGAGATCATATGGCTGAGGCATAGGGAGTCTTACTCATCCTTTCTCTATCTTCTGCCGTTACTGGACTTTGAGTTTTACTCAACGTCGTATTGGGCAACATGGGCAAGAACCCTTTCTTGATATCTTCCATTCCAAACCTCTTTAGAACTTTGTCCAAAGATGTACTTTGTGACAATGATATTAGGCGTCTCGATCTATCTCTATAAATCTTTATGCCTAATATGTAAGCTGCTTCACCAAGATCCTTCATTGAAAAACTATTATTCAAATATTCCTTGACACTATTAAGAAGGTCTACATCATTCCCAATCAACAATAAGTCATCTACATATAGTATTAAGAATGCTACAGAGCTCCCACTCACTTTCTTGTAAATACAAGCTTCTCCATAAGTTTGTATAAAACCAAAACTTTTGATTACGTTATCAAAACGTTGATTCCAACTTCGGGATGTGTAGCACCCCGAGGAAAAACCACTACTAGAAAATCGCCTATCTTTATCTATGTGCATCATCATGACATCAGCATGCATCTATTTGTCTAAAACTATTTGCAAAAAGCCTTATTTTTTGTTTTCTACAAATACCCCGTCTCTTTATTCAATACGAAACCCCGATCAATCCGGATCTATTGTTTGTCTAACAACTATTTACGAAAGTATTTTTAAACTAAATCGATTAAATAAAATATTTTTGTATCGGGGGAGGCAGCCGCAGGACAGGCCCAAAAGCCCAGCCCGCAGCCACCTACCACCCCAACCTAGCAAACCCTATTCCAACCTACCCCAAACCCTAACCACCTCTCTCACCCCACTCCCTCACCCAGCCGCCACCCCACCTACCAACTCCACCCCCTGGAACCAACCCCACCCTGCAGTCCACCCGCCCCACACCGGTCCGACCCACGCAGCACACACACTACACACACGTACTCACGCATCCCGACCCGGTCCAACCACTTCGGCACGCTCCCCTCACCTGAACCCCCCTCCCATCCCCGATCCCCACGCTCGCCAGGCACCCCGCGACCGGCACGAGACCGATTCCCCCCGATCGCGTCGCTCTCCTTCCTTCCCCCCTGCTCGATGCGCCGCCGCCAGGTCCGGGTTCCCACCTCGCTTCCTCCCAGGCATCCTGCCTCCGGTCATCGCCCTCCCCTGGCCAGCACGGCAAGCGCCGCCCGTCTCCTCGCCCCTCCGGCCGCTCGAGCCGCCCCGTGGAGCTCCACCTCCATGGCCAGCCGTCGAGCCCGCTCTCGCCTACCCCAAGCTCATATATCGTGCTTCCCAACCTGGCCGACCTCTTCCCGCCGCGCGACCTCTCCTCCATCCTCCGCGGCTCGGCTGCATGTGGCACGACGTCGCCGCCGCCACGTCCCTGCCTTCGGCCGCCACTCCTCTGTCCTTCCGTCGTCGCCTGGGCGCCACCAGGGCCGACCTCGCCGCCTTCCCTCCTGCAAGCCCTGCTGGCCGGCCTTCCCGAGCGCGCGCCCTCGCTCACCGTCCTCTGATGCGCCGCCCCTCGTGGCCCCTAAACCGCGTCGGTGCTCGCCCTGTGCCCCTGCCTCGGCCTCCGGTTGGCTCCTCGCAGCACGTATCAAGCCACACGCCCTCGTCGGCATCGCCATCGCTCGCGTTAGTATCTGTCATGCGCACGCGAGCATGCCGTTTGTGCTGCTGTTGTCTAATTCCTGTGGGTCTCGACCCTTTGTGTTTTGGCTCAGCAACGTTGCTGTTGTGAATGTGGATATGGCAAGGGATGAACCTGACATCTGATCCAGTACCGACGAGATCTTCGGCAAGGAACCCTAAGGTGATTCCGCAGGATTCCAACCTCTCCGTCACGGACGACAAGTACTCCCTCTCGGACCGCAAGACCGTTCTGCGAACCTGAAGATCCATCGTACCCGAAGACTGATCCCGTCGAGACTCGAACCCCGTTGAACCCATGTTCGCCGAACCCTAAAGTGATTCCCTATCCGAGACCCCATTATTTTTATAATATGACATTATCAACTGATGCATATTAAATTGTTCATGCATGCATACTTGTCTGTGGTTTGGGGGCATTATGCCAATTCATCTCATAATTAAACATGGAGTCTATATGCGGGATATCTTTGTCTTATTCCGGACTCCATTTAAATTAGCATAGCGAACCGAAGCCATGTTTTGCCTTGCTAATCCAACATTTAATTTGCGAGGTAGATAAATAACTTGAACCTATTAATTGGTTGTCGGGACCCCGGTCCCACTTAATATTGCCTAATTGCATCGCATCTTGCCATGTCATACATCATACATGCATCATGCCCGATCTTCTGTCGTAGTATTAAATAGTGCATCCGGTGTTTATTCTAGTGTTTTGCTTCTTCGCGGATAAGGTCGTTGAGTTGATGTGAGCTTCGCCCCGACCTTTGGATGAACCTTCGGCAATGTTTTCAGGCGAGCATCCCTTCCCCTTCTACCTATTTTGCATTTATAGTCTTTATTTCCTCCTGTTGATCTATTGCTATCTGTGTTGCGATGCTCTAGTTTCCGTACCCGTGATATCCCCTGCGGCCTTATATTGCCTTGGACACATCCTATTACCTGTTGTTTGGTAGATAGTTGTACCTGCGCGTCGTAGTCGCTTGCTCAAGTGCTGTTGCGTGTCGTCAAGTACCACAGTTGTTGGAGTATTGCCGCATGTTTAATGTTGGAGATGATCATGGCTTTAATTATTGTTTAATAACTAAAATTGAAAGTAGGTAAATGCAGAGGCACCGGTGGGTAATAGACAATATTTGGATTTTAACCGCTCACTGGTGTCCCGTAGGACCCCGAGTTCTTGACACCTGTTCCGAGATCGAGCGCGCTAACCACAGGTGGGGTGTATGGGCACCCCCATCGATTAGTACCTGATTTCAAAGTATTGAACTGGGGGCCACAAAGTAGTTTGGAGCTTTATTACTATTCTGTACTTATGCCATGCTTTACTGCTTTATTTAAGATTGTGCGAGGAGCACCTGTACTGTTTAGGTAAGCGGAGTGTTTTCGCGGTATCGACAAGCCCAGTCACACTTTCGGGTTCCCAGTCGTTTACAGCCACTGACGCAAACCCTGGGTCCGTTCCGGAGCCGTCCAACTTCGTTGCGGGTAGCTTAGTGGGGTGGCCCCCATGTACTTGCTTTGGGTCTGGGAAACGTCATGACTTAGGCCCCGCCTACATACCGATGGGTGTATGTTAACTGATCTCGCAAAAAGGGTCGAAGTGCGTGTGGATACTTTGGTGCACCCCTGCAGGGTTAAATCTTTTCAAAAAGCCGTGTCCGCGGTTATGGACGACTTGGAGCACAGTTCTCGATCATACACAACTATAACTAAAGTTTACTGCTATAATTTGACTTGTATCCGATATGACTAGTAATCAGCTTCACTGCAACGGAATGGCTAAATAAAAGTACCAACAACTGCTGGGTTTGGGAATATCTCATGCTTATTGTATCTGACTAGTAAGTGTTGCAACTACAACGGAATGGTTAACTAAAAACTGCCCACTGCTTATTATATCCGGATGACTCATGCCATCTTTATTTGACTAGTAATTGCCGCAACTATAACAGAATGAATAAAACTGCCCATTGTGTGAGTTCCTCGGTTGACTTCCTCGTTTGGTCTCGAGGGGGAAAATACCAGGATGGGTATGTTTGGTGGTAGCATCAGGTTGGTTCCGAATAGGTCTTTCTTATCCCTCTCTGATAGCCGACAGTTATATCGAGTCTCTACAGGTTGTTCTAGTGCATGCTGCGCTGCCGCTTCAGTCCACCATACCTATGTAGGCGAGGACCGCCGAATTCTAGCCTCGCCGTGTACTGGCCTCAGTACTGACCGCTCTCTCTTTTTCCTTTGCCCTTTGTCGGCACCCCTTTTGTTCAAGCAGGTTTTGAGATCGACGTCGTTAGCAGGGTTACCCTTACGGCTTGGCCTGGGCAGGGTTATGGACGCCATCGGTTATTCTTCAGGGCTCTTAGCCCCATTTGCATCTTGTCCGTACTCGGACGCTGTATCGTTTTCAAGGTGATTTGGATCTTTGAACTGTATATCTGTATTCTTGACTCATTGAGTCGTTGTTGCATATATGTTTTGTGGGTTCCATCGAGGACTATCGTGTAATGATATTACTTCGTTTTCCACCCGCACGCAAGTGCCTGGTGGGCACCTTTGAATCGTTTCTATGCGGGTTTGGCGGGAAGCGCTAAAACTTGCATAGGGTCGATTCTGAGGGTGTTACAGGATGCTTGCTTCAATCCATAGATGGACCGTTGAAGTTTGCATACCTTGTTAGCATCTTTAGGATCGACAAAACCTTTGGGTTGCATCATATACAACTCTTCATCAATGTATCCATTGAGGAATGTTGTTTTGACATCCATCTGCCATATCTCATAATCATAATATGCAGCGATTGCTAACATAATCCTCACAGACTTTAGCTTTGCTACTGGTGAGAAAGTCTCATCGTAGTCAACTCCTTGAATTTGTTGAAACCCTTTTGCGACAAGTCGAGCTTTATAGACAGTAACATTACCATCAGCATTTGTTTTCTTCTTGAAAATCCATTTGTTCTCGACAGCCTTCCGGCCATCTGGTAAGTCCACCAAAGTCCATACTTGGTTTTCGTACATGGATCCAATCTCGGATTTCATGGCTTCTTGCCATTTATTGGAATCTGGGCTCATCATCGCTTCCTCATATGTCGCAGGGTCATCGGTGTTGTCTACCAACATGACACTCATAACGGGATCATACCAATCAGGAGTGGTACGAGTTCTCGTTGACCTGCGAGGCTCTGCAGCAACTACAATTGAAGTTTCATGATCATCATCATTAGCTTCCTCTCTTATTGGTGCAGGCACCACAGGAACTTCTTCCGGTGCTGCGCTACTCGCAAGTTCGAGAGAAGGTTCGACAACCTCGTCGAGTTCTACTTTCCTTCCAGTCACTTCTTTCGAGAGAAATTCCTTCTCTAGAAAGGATCCATTCTTGGCAACGAAGATTTTGCCTTCGGATCTATGATAGAAGGTATACCCAATAGTTTCCTTCGGGTATCCTATGAAGTCGCATTTTTCCGCTTTGGGTTCAAGCTTGTCCGGCTGTAACTTCTTTACATAGGCTTCGCAAACCCAAACTTTAAGGAACGACAATTTAGGTTTCTTCCCAAACCATAATTCATACGGTGTCGTTTCAACGGATTTAGATGGTGCCCTATTTAAAGTGAATGCGGCTGTTTCTAATGCATAACCCCAAAATGATAGCGGTAAATCTGTAAGTGACATCATAGAACGAACCATATCTAAGAGAGTTCGATTACGACGTTCAGACACACCATTACGCTGTGGTGTTCCCGGCGGTGTCAATTGTGAAAGTATTTCGCATTTCTTCAAATGCTCGCCAAACTCGTAACTTAGATATTCACCTCCACGATCAGAACGTAGAAATTTAATCTTCTTGTTACGTTGATTCTCTACCTCACTTTGAAATTCCTTAAACTTCTCGAAAGTTTCGGACTTATGTTTCATGAAATAGATATACCCATATCTACTCAAGTCATCCGTGAAGGTAAGAACATAACGATAACCACCGCGCGATGCTACACTCATTGGACCACACACATCGGTATGTATGATTTCCAATAAGTCCGTAGCTCGCTCCATCATACCAGAAAATGGAGTCTTAGTCATTTTACCCATCAGACATGCTTCGCATCTTTCAAGTGATTCGAAATCAAGTGATTCATGAAGTCCATCGGAATGGAGTTTCTTCATATGCTTCACTCCAATGTGACCAAGACGACAGTGCCACATATAGGTCGAGTTATCGCTCGATTTCAAACGTTTAGCCTCAATGTTATTAATATGTGTATTTCCACTATCGAGATTCAATAAGAATAGACCATCTATCAAAGGTGCATGTGCATAAAATATATTACTCATATAAATCGAACAACCATTATTCTCGGACTTAAACAAGTAACCGTCTCGTAATAAACAATATCCCGATATAATGTTCATGCTTAACGCAGGCACCAAATAACAATTATTTAAGTATAAAACTAATCCCGATGGTAGATGAAGAGGTAGCGTGCCGACCGCGATCACATCAACCTTTGATCCGTTTCCCACGCGCATCGTCACCTTGTTCTTCGCTAGCTTCCGTTTATTCTGCAGCACCTGTTTCGAGTTACAAATATGAGCAACCGAACCGGTATCAAATACCCAGGCACTACTACGAGTACTAGTGAGATACACATGAATAACATGTATATCGGATATACCTTTCTTCTTGATGTTGCCGTTCTTCAAATCCGCCAAGTACTTTGGGCAATTCCGCTTCCAGTGACCTTCTCCCTTGCAGTAAAAGCACTCAGTATCAGGCTTAGGTCCAGCCTTGGTCTTCTTCGTCGGCGCGGTAACTTTCTTACCACCCTTGTTGAAGTGTCCCTTTTGCTTAGACTTGCCTTTCTTGAATTTGCTGGTCTTATTGACCATCAACACTTGGTGCTCTTCCTTGATCTCCACTTCTGCAGATTTTAACATGGCAAAGAGTTCTGGCAACTGTTTGTTCATGTTTTGCATATTGTAGTTCATCACAAAGTTCTTGTAACTTGGTGGTAGTGATTGGAGGACACGATAAATCCCCAAAGAATTAGGAATCACTATACCCAAGCTTTGAAGTTTGTTTGTGTGCCCAGACATCTTAAGCACATGCTCACTGACGGAGCTGCCCTCTTCCATCTTGCAGTTAAAGAACTTTTCAGAAGCCTCATAGCTCTCAATTGCCGCGTGAGTCTCAAAGATCAATTTGAGATCACGGACAATATCATGTGGGTCTGAATTCTCAAACCTTTTCTGAAGCTACGATTCTAAACCATACAAGATAGCACACTGAACTGTGGAGTACTGAGTCTTCCGAGCGAGGTAAACATTCTTTACTTCATCGGTAGCAGTAGCTGCAGGTGGTTCACCCAGCGGTGCATCCAGCACATAGGTCAAATTACCAGCTGTGAGGACAATCCTCAAATTGCGGAACCAATCCACGAAGTTGCTTCCATTGTTTTTCAACTTTTCTTTCTCTAGGAACGCATTAAAATTGATGGTAGGGGCCGCCATTGATCTACAACATATTTGCAATAGTTTAGACTAAGTTTATGACAAATTGAGTTCTAATTAATAGTTAAATTAATCTAGGTGAACTCCCACTCAAAAAAATATCCCTCACATTGTTTTAGTGATCACACGAACCAAATCCACCACATCAACACCGATCATCACGAGAGTTGATGTAGCTTCAATGGCGAACAATCGACATGTTCATCATATCTACTATATGATTCATGCTTTACCTTTTGGTGATCCGTGTTCCTAGACCATGTTTGTACATGCTAGGCTCGTCAAGATCAAACCTTAGCTTCCGCATGAGCAAATCTGGCTTGCCCACGTTGTATACACTTGCGGAATCTAACACACCCGATCATCACGTGGTGCTTCGAAACAACAAGCTTTAGCAACGGTGCTTACTAAGGGTGAACACTTTAGAACTTGAAATTCATGTGCATGAGGGATCATCTTATAATGCTACCGTAGTTAACTAAGCAATACAAGATGTGATATGATATGGCCTTTCTTCTTTGTGCTTCCGATCTCCATCTTCAAGCACGAACATGATCTCCATCATCACCGGCATTGCATCAAGGTCAATGACGCTGCTCCATGGTTGTCGTCCTCCGGCTTCAACTATTACAAATACTTTGAATAAACATGCGGGTCTTAACAAAATTTAAAGACAACCTTATGGCTCCTGCCGGTTGCCAACTTACAATAAGGAACATTGCATACATCAAATATAATCACAATCATGGCCATATCACATCACAGCACACCCCTGCAAAACAAAGTTAGACGCCTCTACTTTCTTTGCATGTTTTACGTGGTTTGGGGCTTTCAATAAGTGTCGTTCTAACTTACGAACAAGAACCACAACATTGATACTAGTATTGTCAATCACCCGTTGTAAATTGAATCTTGACTATGCTGGGAGAAACAGGCACCCGCAAAGCCACTTATGCAATACAAGTTGCATGTCAAGCGTGGAGCAAGTCTCATGAACGATGTCATGTAAGGTTAGCCCAGGCCGCTTCATCCCAACATCCCGCAAGATGCAAAGTACACAAGAATCAATCGACAACAAAAGCATCAACACCCACAATGACCATTGTGTTCTACTCGTGCAACAGATCTACATATAGACACGGCTCTGATACCACTGTAGGGTTTCGTAGCATGGAAAACAAAAAATTTCTACCGCATACAAACAAACAAACCAAGATCTATCTACTAGATTGTAGCAACGACTCGATGAAATAACTCACCCTCGAAGATTCCAAAGTGTTTAATGAGAGCAGATTCTCGTGGGTGATGTAGTCGTACTCTTCCCGATCTCAAGATCGCGTAGACGATCCTTTCGGCGCTGCGTTTCGGCAGCGCTTCCGCAGTCGGTCACGCGTTCGGTACTCGACGAAGACCTTCCTCTCCCTTGTTCCAGCAGGCAGCGGAGGTTGTAGCACTCTCCTCGCGATTCCGGCAGCACAACTGCGTGGTACCGGAAGTAGAGGGGAGATCTCGCAGGGCTTCGCCTTAAGCCGGAGCGAGTATGGTGGACTATGAGAGAGATCCTCGGTGATCTAGGGTTTAGACGCACCAAGGAGGGGGCAAGGCCGGTGGCTAGGGTTTGCCCTAGGCGGCGGCGAGTTGGCCCTAGGCGGAGGCTATGGAGGGCGGCGGCGCCGGGGCTAGGGTTTGCGGGGTGGAGGTGTTGTGTATTGGAGGGGCAGCCCTGCCCCTCCTTATATAGGTGGAGGGGGCGCGCCAGGGGAGGGGAGTCCCTCCCCAACTCGGTTTCCAAAGTGGGCCGGCAGTGGAGGGGAGGAACTCCTCCCCAAGTAGGTTTCCTACTTCCCCTCCACCTTCCAAAATAGTCGTTTGACTTTTCAAATTGGCGTTTGACTTTTCAAACCAGGATTTGATTAAACCCTTTATTTTGTTCAGCGATGACACCTAGTACATGATGCAATCATTCCAAATTGATATGACACATTCATGTACCCTTCCCCTCCGGAGTGCCGGACATTCCGGAACCTTTTAGAACATTCCCGATGAAAACACCGGAACCATTCTCCAACCCCGAAATAGGACTTTCCTTATATGAATCTTATTCTCCGGACCATTCTGGATCTCCTCGTGATATCCTGGATCCCATCCGACACTCCGAACAACATTCGGTCTCTTACTCATCATTCCATAACTACTCAAACAACGTCAAATCTTTAAGTGTGTCTCCCTACGGTTCGTGAATTATGCGGACATGATCGAGACACTTCTCCGAACAATAACCAATAGAGGAATCTGGAAATTCATTGGCTCCCACATATTTCTACGATTACTTTGCGATCGAATGAACCACTTACATATGATACAATTTCCCTTTGTCTCACGATAGTTTACTTATCCGAGGTTATGATCGTCGGTATCTCTGCATACCTAGTTCAACCTCGTTACTGATAAGTACTCTTTTCTCGTTCCCGTGATATGTGATCCCTTGTGAGCCAGTCACATGCTTGCAAGCTAATTGGATGACATTCCACCGAGAGGGCCCAGATTATATCTATCTGTCATATGGATGGACAAATCCCACTCTTGATCCATGTGTCTCAACCAATACTTTCCGAACACTCAATGCCACCTTTATAGCCACCCAGTTATGGTGTGGTGTTTGATGTCATCAAAGCATCCTTCCGGTGAAGGTGATATGCATGATCTCATGGTCGAAGGAATTATGTTACTATGTATCAGAAAGCATATAGCAATTGAACTATTAAAATGACTTGATCTTTATGCTACGCTTATCTATAGGAGTATGTCCACCATATCATTCTCCTAACGATATGATCTTGTTGTTAATAACATCTCGATGCTCATGATAGGGAAACCACAATCATTTATTAACCAACAAGCTAGTATTATAAAGAGTCTTTACTAGGGACTCTATTTTAGTTTACAAATCACACAAGTATTAATGTTTCCTTGTTAATACTATCATGAATGTAAACATTTATCATAAACACAAAGATATAATAATAACTACATTTATTATTGCCTCTAGGGAATATCTCCAACACATAACCCCAAAATAATAATTGTAAATCTGTCAGTGACATCATAGAACGAACCATATCTAAGAGAGTTTGATTATGATATTCGGGCGCACCATTATGTTGTGGTGTTCCCAACGGTGTCAATTGTGAAAGTATTCCGCATTTTTTCAAATGTGCGCCAAACTCGTAACTTAGATACTCACCTCCATGATCATATCATAGAAATTTAATCGTCTTATTACGTTTATTCTCTACTTCACTTTAAAATTCCTTAAACTTCTCGAAAGTTCCATACTTATGTTTCATGAAATAGATATACCCATATCTACTCAAGTCATTCGTGAAAGTAAGAACATAACAATAACCACCGCGAGATGCCACACTCATCGAGCCACACACATCGGTATCTATGATTTCCAATAAGTCCGTCGCTCGCTCCATCATACCAAAAAATGGAGTCTTAGTCATTTTACCCATCGGACATACTTCGCATCTTTCAAGTGATTCAACATCAAGTGATTCAAGAAGTCCATCGGAATGGAGTTTCTTCATACGCTTCACTCCAATATGACCAAGACGACAGTGCCACATGTATGTAGAATTATCGCTCGATTTCAAACGTTTATCTTCAATATTATTAATATGTGTATTACTACAATCGAGATTCAACCAGAATAGACCATCTATCAAAGGTGCATGTGCATAAAACATATTACTCATATAAATTGAACAACCATTATTCTCGGACTTAAACAAGTAACCATGTCACAATAAACATGATCCGGATATAATGTTCATGCTTAACGTAGGCACCAAATAACAATTATTTAAGTATAAAACTAATCCCGATGTTAGATGAAGAGGTAGCGTGCCGAGCGCGATCACATCAACCTTTGATCCATTTCCAACGTGCATCGTCACCTCGTTATTTGCTAGTTTACGTCTATTCTGTAGCACCTGTTTTGAGTTACAAATATGAGCAACCGAACCAGTATCAAATACCCAGACACTACTACGACTACTAGTAAGATACACATCAATAACATGTATATCGGATATACCTTTCTTCTTGATGTTGCTTTTCTTCAGATCTGCCAAGTACTTCGGGCAATTCCGCTTCCAGTGACCCTCTCCCTTGCAGTAAAAGCACCGAGTATCAGGCTTAGGCCCATCCTTGGTCTTCTTCGCCGGCGAGGTAGCTTTCTTACCGCCCTTCTTGAAGTTTCCCTTTTTATTAGACTTGCCTTTCTTCATGAAATTGGTGGTTTTATTGACCATCAAAACTTGGTGCTCCTTCTTGATCTCCACTTCCACAGACTTCAACATAGAGAAGAGTTCTGGCAACGTCTTATCCATGCACTGCATGTTGTAGTTTATCACAAAGTTCTTGTAACTTGGTGGTAGTGATTGGAGGACACGATGAATCCCCAACGCATTAGGAATTATTATGCCCAAGCTCTACAGCTTATTAGCGATCCATCTCTGGACTGAAGCAAGCACCACGAAGTTGGAATCTCCGCTTTGATGAGGTGATCAGAGAGTTTGGATTTGTCCAAACTTATAGAGAAGCTTGTATTTACAAAAAAGTGAGTGGGAGCATTGTGGCATTTCTGATATTATATGTGGATGACATATTATTGATCAGAAATGATACAGATCTTTTAAACAGTGTTAAAAGTTATCTAAACAACAAATTTTCAATGAAGGACCTAGGTGAAGCGTCATACATATTAGGCATAAAGATCTATAGAAATAGATCTAGGCGCCTAATAGGGCTATCGCAAAGTACATACCTTGATAAGATTTTAAAGAAGTTTAAAATGGACGAAAGTAAGAAGGGGTTCTTCCTATGTTGCAAGGCAAGACATTGAGTAATACTCAAAGTCCGGCTACGGTGGAAGAAAGAGAGATAATGGACAAAGTCCCCTATGCTTCATCCATAGGCTCTATAATGTACGCCATGCTATGTACAAGACCTGTGGCACATGCTATTAGTTTGACTAGTAGGTACCAATCGGATCCAGGTTCGAACACTGGATAGCGGTCAAGAATATCCTTAAGTACTTGCCAAGAACTAAGGATATGTTTCTTTTATACGAAGGTGAAGAAGAGCTCGTCGCTAAGTGTTATGTCGATGGTAGCTTTGACACCGATCCGGATGACTCTAAGTCTCAATCCGGATACGTATTTCTCATGAATGGCAGAGCGGTTAGTTGGAGGAG
Organism: Avena atlantica; assembly: GCA_910589765.1. Taxonomy (NCBI): domain Eukaryota; kingdom Viridiplantae; phylum Streptophyta; class Magnoliopsida; order Poales; family Poaceae; genus Avena; species Avena atlantica. Next base: position 376,988,310 of record OU342734.1, on the reverse strand, counting down.
TTCCGAACAACCCGTGGTGGCGGGATCAACAACGGAGGCCGAATATGTTGCTGCTTCGGAAGCGGCTCAAGAAGCGGTTTGGATGAAGGAGTTCATATCCGAACTAGGTGTGGTTGCAAGCGTGTTGGACCCAATGGTGATCTATTGTGACAACAATGGTGCCATTGCCAATGCCAAAGAACCTAGGTCTCACAAGTATTCCAAGCATATTAAGAGCCGGTTTCACTCCATCCGTGAACATGTCAAGGATGGAGATATAAAGATTTGTAAAGTACATACGGATCTCAATGTAGCAGATCCGTTGACTAAAACTCTCCGTAGAGCAAAACATGATCAACACTAGAACTCCATGGGTGTTAAATTCATCACTATGTAACTATATTATTGTCTCTAGTGCAAGTGGGAGACTGAAGGGAATATGCCCCGAGAGGCAATAATAAAGTGTTTATTATGTGTATTACAAGTATATGATAGATGTTTATTTTGCATGTTATAATTGTATTAATACGGAAACATTAATACATGTGTGTTTAATAAACAAACGGAAAGTTCCTAGCCATGCCTCTCTCATAAACTAGCTCGTTGATTAACAAGATGATCAAGGTTTCCTGATCATAGACATTGGATGTTGTTAATAACGAGGTCACAACATTAGTGTAATGGTGTGATGAACATTCATACGAAGTATAGCATTACGATCAAAATTCATTGAGTTTATATTGCTATAACAACTTACGAAGTGATACTAATCCTTGGACCATGAGATCATGTCAATCACTAACACCGGAAGAGTTTCTTGATAACATCAAACGTCACACCGTAACTGGGTGATTATAAAGATGGGTTCATAACTACTAAAGTGTTATGTTGAGGCCCATGGATCGAGAGTGGAATTTGTTCATCCCAATGATGGATAGATATGCTCTGGGCCCTCTCCGTGATATCACATTGGTTAGCTTGCAAGCAAGTGATTTGATCACTAGAATGTTATATCACGAGAACAAGAAAAGAGTGCATGTCAGTAACGAGATCAAACTAGGTATGGAGATACTGATGATCGAATCTCGGACATGTAATATATCGTGAAACAAAAGGATTAAGATACTAGTGTAAAAGGTTCCGACGATCACAAGAAAGTCATCATTGAATGTATGGGAGTCACTATGGGTCTCCAGATCCCGCTTCTGATTATTAATCAGAGAAGGGTCTCAATCATGTCCCCATTATTCGTGAATCGTAGGGTGGCATACTTAAGAGACACCGACATCCATTTGGAGCAAAAGTTTCATGCCGGAAAGAATAACAAGCGCAGGAATTTATTTCACTAGATACCAAAGCAGGTTTTCGGGTGAAATTGCAGAAAGTGTTTTTGCATGTGAAATGAAATACTAGCAAGGAATTATATGTGAATGGTTGTCATTCAAGTAATTGACAAAATTCTGAATAAATAAAAGGAGTTTTATTTAATGAGAGTTTGCATTAAATTTGGTGGAAATTTAATGGGATTTTGAGTGGGATTTTGAGTGGAGGGAATTGAAAGGATTTTTGTGAGTGGAGTGTGCACCCACATGAATGAGGGGAGGGCAAGGGGCATCCCCATGCGTCGGCCACCCCTTGGGGTCCCCCCTCTCGTATAAAAGGCACCCCCTCCTCACTTCTGACTCACACCTCCTCATGAAGATCTCTCTCCCCCTCTAGTATTTATCCCCCATGGTCTCGGACTAGCGAGATACATGTTCTGGTGGCTATTCGGCAAGAAAGAGTTGTGCTTCCGCTGCATCGCTAGAGCGAGGAGGCGGAGGTTGCACTGCTAAGTTGCGGTGCCTCGAACATGTGTGCGAGCACGGATGCACTGCTAAGTTGCGGTGCTAAGGACTTCCTCTCGATCTTGAGATCGGCAAGAGATCGTCTACATCAACCACGAGTTTGACTCATTACGCTTTGTCGGTCTTCAAGGGTATGTTCTCTACGGATATACATCCACCCGCTGTTTGTATCTAGTATATAGATCTTCGTACATAGTTGTTCCCATCGTAGGAATTTTTTTGTTTTCTATGTTGTGAACCCTACAGTGGTATCAGAGCCGGATCTATGCGTAGATGCTTTACACGGGTAGTACACATATGAGTATGTGGGCGATGATGATCATGTTATTGCTTCTTGGTTGTACTTTGGATATTGGTGGCATAGTGGGATGAAGCGGCCCGGACAAACTTTACATGTCCTCGCACATGAGACTTGTTCCATGCTTGACATGCAACTAGTTTGCATAAGTGGCTAGCGGGTGTCTGTCTCTCCTACTATATTCAATATCTAATTTGCAACGAGTTGTCAACAATTTGGTTATCCTCGTTGTGGTTCATGTTCCTAGGTAAGAATGGTTCTATCTTCGAAAGCCCTAAGCCACGTAAAACTTGTAATGGATAAATTAGAGGCGTCTAGTTTAGATTGTTGCTGGGCTAGTGTTATGATATGGTGATGTTGTAAGTAGAAGTATGAGATGATACTCTTACAACACACATAACATGTAAGTTCCATATACCTTGGCCTTACACATAGAGGTATGATAGTGATCATACCACGGTGCACATGATGGAGATCATATGCGGGAACCATATCATTTCACTTATAAACATGTGATGTTTGATTGTATCTTATATTTCTTGTTTGGTGTTTTATTAGCATAATAAGATGATCCCTCATTTAAATATCAAGATAAGAATGTGTTCTTCCTTAAGTATGCACCGATTATGTTTCGTCGCTTCAAGACATCACGTGATGATCGGGTGTTCTTGGATCCACGACCATATTTCGGGTGTAAGACAGTTACACACGCGAATACTAAGGTTCTTACTTGTCAAGCCTAGCATGTACAGACATGGACTCGGAACACGGAACAAAAGGTTAAGCATGATTCATATGGTAGATATGATGCACATTTTATGCTCGCCTTTGAAGCTACACCGACTCACGTGATGATCGGACTTGGTGTAGAGGATTTGGTTCATGTAATCACCAAAAAGGAACGACGAATATCGTTTTTGAGTGGGAGTTCATTCATAATGTGGATTAGTTGAACTCAATCTATCATAAACTTAGTCTAAACTTTACAAATCCTGTTGTAGATGGCATCACCTTCTTTTAATTTCAATGTGTTCATGGAGAAAGAGAAACTTGCAACGAACGGTAGCAACTTTACCGAATGGGCCATGAATTTGAGGATTCTCCTCTTTGTTGCATAAAAGCAATATGTGCTAGAAGCGCCGCTAGGCCCCCCACCATTTGATGATGCCCCTGACGAGGAGAAGAATGTCTATCAGACTCGTCAGGAGGACCACAACTTAGTTCATTGCAGCATATTGTATGGGCTAGAGCCAGAACTTCGAAAGTGTTTTGAAAACGGCAATGCATTTGATACAATGGGTGAGTTGAAAATGATTTTCGACACACATGCTGCTGTAGAGAGCTACAATGCTTCAGAAAAGTTCTTTAGTTGCATGATGGAAGAGCACAACTCCGTAAGTGAGCATGTACTCAAGATGTCGGGTTACGCCGATAAGCTTGTGTCCTTGGGAATATCGATTCCCATTGACTTAGGCATCCATCGTGTTCTGCAGTCTCTGCCACCTAGCTATAAGATCTTCGTGATGAACTATAATATGCAAGGCATGAAGAAGTCTCTCCCCGAGCTTCTGTCAATGCTTAAAACTGCAGAAGTGGAGATCAAGAAAGAACATCAAGTGTTGATGATCAATAAGAACACTGGTTTCAAGAAAGACAAGAAGGGAAAACGGAAGGGAAGTAAGGGCGGCAAGACAGTTTCCGTGCCTGAAAAGAAACCTCGAGTTGGCCCTAAGTCTGATACCGAGTGCTATTATTGTAAGGGGACTGGCCACTGGAAACGCAACTGCCCCAAGTATTTGGCAGACAAGAAGGCCGGCAAGGCAAACAAAGTTATATATGATATACATGTTATTGATGTGTACTTGACTAGTACTCGCAGTAGCACCTGGGTATTTGATACCGGTTCAGTTGCTAATATTTGTAACTCGAATAAGAGGTTGTGGAACAAGCGACCGCTACCAAGGGGTAAGGTCAAGATGCGTCTCGGCAATGGATCAAGTGTTGATGTGATCGCCGTCGGAACTTTATCTCTCCACTTACCATCGGGATTAGTAATAAACTTGAATAATTGTTATCTGGTGCCTACACTGAGCATGAACGTTGTATCTGGATCGTGTTTGATGCGAAGTGGTTATTCATTTAAATCCGAGAATAATGGTTGTTCTATTTATATGAATGAAATCTTTTATGGTCATGCACCGATGATGAATGGTATATTTCTGTTGGATCTCGATAATAGTGTTACACATATTCATAATTTTGATGCCAAAAGGATTAAACTTAATAATGATATATCCGCATATATGTGGCACTACCTTCTATGTCATATTGGCGTTAAACACATGAAGAAGATCCATTCGGATGGACTTTTGGAATCACTTGATTTTGAATCATTTGATACATGTGAGCCATGCCTTATGGGCAAGATGACTAGAACGTCGTTTTCCGGTTCAATGGAACGGGCGACAGATTTATTGGAAATCATATATTCTGGTGAATATGGTCCAATGAGTGTGTCGGCACGAAGTGGATATCGTTATTTTGTTACTTTCACGGATGATTTGAGTAGATACGGTTATATCTACTTGATGAAACACAAGTCTGAAACCTTTGAAAAGTTCAAGGAATTTCAGAATGAAGTGGAAAATCATCGTAATAGAAAGATCAAATTTCTACGGTTCGGCCGTGGAGGAGAGTATCTAAGTTACGAGTTTAGCACTCATATGAAAGACTGTGGAATTGTTTCACAACTCACACCTGCCGGAACACCACAGTGAAATGGTGTGTCGGAACGTCGTAATCGTACTTTATTGGATATGGTTTGATCTATGATGTCTCTGACGGACTTGCCATTGTCATTTTGGGGTTATGCACTAGAAACTGCTGCATTCACTTTAAATCGAGCACCATCTAAATCTGTTGAAAAGACACCATATGAATTGTGGTTTGGAAAAAACCTAAGCTGTCATTTCTTAAAGTTTGGGGATGCGATGTTTATGTGAAGAAACTTCAACCAGATAAACTCGCACCCAAAGCGGAAAAATGCGTCTTCATAGGATACCCTAAGGAAACAATTTGGTATTCCTTCTATTACAGATCCGAGGGCAAGGTTTTTGTTGCCAATAATGGATCCTTTCTAAAGAAATAGTTTCTCGCTAAAGGTGTGAGTAGTTGGAAGGTAGAACTCGAAGAGGTTATTGAACCTTCTCTTCAAAGTATGGCGAGTAGCGTAGCACCGGAAATCGTTCCGGAGTTGGCTTCACCAATTGAAGAGGGAACTAATGATAATGATCATGAAACTCCAAAAGAGAGTACTACCGAACCTCGTAGGTCTAGCAGGACGCGTGCAACTCCCAAGTTGTACGGAAACCCTGTTATGAATTTCATGGTTGATGAAATTGATGATCCTGCGACATATGAAGAAGCGATGATGAGCCCAAATTCCAACAAATGGTTAGAAGCCATGAAATCCGAGATGGAATCCATGTATGAAAATCAAGTTTGGAACTTGGTGGACTTACCTCACGACCGGAAGGCCATGGAGAATAAATGGATTTTAAAAAGGAAAACTGATGCTGATGGTAATGTGACCGTCTATAAAGCTCGACTTGTCACAAAGGGGTTTCGAAAAATTCAAGGAGTTGACTACGATGAGACATTCTCTTCTGTAGCGATGCTAAAGCCAGTTAGGATTATGTTAGCAATTGCTGCATATTTTGATTATGAGATATGTCAGATGGATGTCAAAACCGCATTCCTCAATGGTAATATTGAAGAAGAGTTATATATGATACAACCAAAGGGTTTTGTCGATCCTAAGGATGCTCACAAGGTGTGCACGCTTCAGCGATCCATCTATGGACTGAAGCAAGCATCACGAAGTTGGAATCTCCGCTTTGATGAGGTGATCAGAGAGTTTGGATTTTTCCAAACTTATAGAGAAGCTTGTATTTACAAGAAAGTGAGTGGGAGCAATGTGGCCTTTCTGATATTATATGTGGATGACATATTATTGATCAGAAATGATATATATCTTTTAAACAGTGTTAAAAGTTATCTAAACAGCAAATTTTCAATGAAGGACCTAGGTGAAGCATCGTACATATTAGGCATAAATATCTATAGAAATAGATCTAGGCACCTAATAGGGCTATCGCAAAGTACATACCTTGGTAAGATTTTAAAGAAGTTTAAAATGGACGAAAGTAAGAAGGGGTTCTTCCTATGTTGCAAGGCAATACATTGAGTAATACTCAAAGTCGGGCTATGGCAGAAGAAAGAGAGATAATGGACAAAGTCCCCTATGCTTCAGCCATAGGCTCTATAATGTACGCCATGCTATGTACAAGACATGTGGCACATGCTATTAGTTTGACTAGTAGGTACCAATCGGATCCAGGTTCGAACACTGGATAGCGGTCAAGAATATCCTTAAGTACTTGCCAAGAACTAAGGATATGTTTATTTTATACGGAGGTGAAGAAGAGCTCGTCGCTAAGTGTTATGTTGATGCTAGCTTTGACACTGATCCGTATGACTCTAAGTCTCAATCCATGAATGGCAGAGCGGTTAGTTGGAGGAGTTCCAAACAACCCGTGGTGGCGGGATCAACAACGGAGGCCGAATATGTTGCTGCTTCGGAAGCGGCTCAAGAAGCGGTTTGGATGAAGGAGTTCATATCCGAACTAGGTGTGGTTGCAAGCGCGTTGGACCCAATGGTGATCTATTGTGAAAACAATGGTGCCATTGCCAAAGAACTAAGGTCTCACAAGTATTCCAAGCATATTAAGAGCCGGTTTCACTCCATCCATGAACATGTCAAGGATGGAGATATAAAGATTTGTAAAGTACATACGGATCTCAATGTAGTAGATCTGTTGACTAAAACTCTCCCTAGAGCAAAACATGATCAACACCAGAACTCCATGGTTGTTAAATTCATCACTGTGTAACTAGATTATTGTATCTAGTGCAAGTGGGAGACGGAAGGGAATATGCCCCTAGAGGCAATAATAAAGTGTTTATTATGTGTATTCCAAGTATATGATAGATGTTTATTTTGCATGCTATAATTGTATTAATACGGAAACGTTAATACGTGTGTGTTTAATAAACAAACAGAAAGTTCCTAGTCATGCCTCTCTCATAAACTAGCTCGTTGATTAACAAGATGATCAAGGTTTCCTGATCATAGACATTGGATGTTGTTAATAACAAGGTCACAACATTAGTGTAATGGTGTGATGAACATTCATCCTAAGTATATCATTACGATCAAAAGTCATTGAGTTTATATTGCTATAACAACTTACGAAGTGATCCTAATCCTTAGACCATGAGATCATGTCAATCACTAACACCGGAAGAGTTTCTTGATAACATCAAACGTCACACCATAACTGGGTGATTATAAAGATGGGTTCATAACTACTAAAGTGTTATGTTGAGGCCCATGGATCGAGAGTGGAATTTGTTCATCCCAATGACGGATAGATATGCTCTGGGCCCTCTCCGTGATATCACATTGGTTAGCTTGCAAGCAAGTGATTTGATCACTAGAATGTTATATCACGGGAACGAGAAAAGAGTGCATGTCAGTAACGAGATCAAACTAGGTATGGAGATACTGATGATCGAATCTCGGACATGTAATATATCGTGAAACAAAAGGATTAAGATACTAGCATAAAAGGTTCCAACGATCACAAGAAAGTCATCATTGAATGTATGGGAGTCACTATGGGTCTCCAGATCTCGCTTTTGATTATTGATCAGAGAAGGGTCTCGATCATGTCCGCATTATTCGCTAACCGTAGGGTGGCACACATAAGAGACACCGACATCCATTTAGAGCAAAAGTTTCATGCCGGAAAGAATAACAAGCGCAGGAATTTATTTCACTAGATACCGAAACAGGTTTTTGGGTGAAATTGCAGAAAGTGTTTTTGCATGTGAAATGAAATACTAGCAAGGGGTTATATGTGAATGTTTGTCATTAAAGTAATTGACAAAATTCTAAATAAATAAAAGGATTTTTATTTAATGAGAGTTTGCATTAAATTTGGTGGAAATTTAATGGGAATTTGAGTGGGATTTTGAGTGGAGGGAATTGAAAGGATTTTTGTGAGTGTAGTGTCCACCCACATGAATGAGGGGAGGGCAAGGGTAAGCCCCATGCGCCAGCCACCCCCTTGGGGTCCCTCCTCCCCTATAAAAGGCACCCCCTCCTCACTTCTCACTCACACCTCCTCGTGAAGGATCTCTCCCCCCCTCTAGTATTTATCCCCCATGGTCTCGAACTAGCGAGATACATCTTCCCGATGGCTATTCGGCAAGAAAGAGTTGTGCTTCCGCTGCATCGCTGGAGCGAGGAGGTGAAGGTTTCTCGGTGCCTCGAACGTGTGTGCGAGAACGGATGCACTGCTAAGTTGTGGTGCTAAGGACTTCCTCTCGATATTGAGATTGGCAAGAGACCGTCTACATCAAACACGAGTTTGACTCGTTAAACTTTGTTGGTCTTCAAGGGTATGTTCTCTATAGATATACATCCGCCTGTTGTTTGTATCTAGTAGATAGATCTTGGTACATAGTTGTTCCATCGTAAGAATTTTTTGTTTTCTATGCTGCAAACCCTACAAGCGTTCCTAGACATCTTAAGCACATGCTCACTGATCGAGCTGCCCTCTTCCATCTTGCAGTTAAAGAAATTTTCAGAAGCTTCATAACTCTCAACTGCAGCGTGAGCCTCAAATATCATTTTGATTTCACGGACAATATCATGTGAGTCAAAGTTCTCAAACCTCTTTTGAAGCTCCGATTCCAAACCATACAAGATAGCACACTGGACCGTGGAGTACTGATTCTTCCGAGCACGAAAAACATTTTTCTCATCATCGGTAGCATCATGTGCAGGTGGGTCACCCGGCGGTGCATCCAGCACATAGGTCAACTAACTAGCATTGAGGACAATCCTCAAATTGCGGAACCAATCCGCCAAGTTGCTTCCATTGTTTTTCAATTTTCTTTCTCTAGGAACGCATTAAAATTGATGGTAGGGGCCGACATTGATCTACAACATACTTGCAATAGTTTAGACTAAGTTTATGACAAATTAAGTTCTAATTAATAGTTAAATTAATCTAGGTGAACTCCCACTCAAAAACAATATCCCTGAAATTGTTTTAGTGATCACACGAACCAAATCCACTACATCATGTCCAATCATCACAAGACATAATGTAGTTTCAAAGGCGAACAATCAACATGTTCATCATATCTACTATATGACTCATGCTTTAACTTTTGGTGATCCGTGTTCCAAGACCATGTCTATACATGCTAGGCTCGTCAAGATGTAAACTTAGTCTCCGCATGAGCAAAACTGGCTTGCTCCCGTTGTATACACTCGCAGAATCTAACACACCAGATCATCACGTGGTGCTTCAAAACAACGAGTCTTGGAAACGGTGCCTACTAAGGGTGAACACTTTATAACTTGATATTTTCTGAGATGGATCATCTTATAATGCTACCGTCGCGATCTAAGCAATACAAGATGCATAAAAGGATTAACATCACATGCAATTCAAAATATGTGATATGATATGACCTTTCTTCATGTGCTTCTGATCTCCATCTTCAAGCACGAACATGATCTCCATCATCACCGGCGTGGCGTCAAGGTCAATGGCACCGCTCCATGGTTGTCATCCACCAGAATCAACTATTACAACTACTTTGAATAATAGAACGTAGATCTTAACGAAATTAAAAGACAACCATAAGTCTCCTGCCGGTTGCCGACTTACAATAAGGATCATTACATACATCATATATAATCACAATCATGGCCATATCACATCACATCACACCCCTTCAAAACAAAGTTAGACGCCTCTAATTTTCTTTGCATCTTTTTCGTGGTTTAGGGCTTTCAATAAGTAATGTTCTAACTTACGAACAAGAACCACAACGTTGATGCTTGAACTATCAAGTGCTCATTGTAAATTGAATCTTTACTATGATGGGAGAGACAGACACCCACAAAGCCACTTATGCAATACAAGTTGCATGTTGAGCGTGGAGCAAGTCTCATAAACGATGTCATATAAGGTTAGCCCAGGACGCTTCATCCCACCATACCGCAAGATGCAAAGTACACAAGAAGCAATTGATAATAAAAGCACCACCGACCACAATGACCATTGTGTTCTACTCGTGCAACAGATCTACATATAGACATGGCTCAGATACCACTGTAGGGGTTCGTAGCATGGAAAACAAAAAAATCTACCGCGTGAACACACACAAGCCAAGATCTATCTACTAGATTGTAGCAACGAGTCGATAGAGTACTCACCCTTAAAGATTCCAAAGAGGTTAACGAAAGAGGATTCTCGTGGGTGATGTAGTCGTTCTCTTGCCGATCTCAAGATCGTGTAGGCGATCCTTCCAGCGCTGCATTCCGGCAGTGCTCCTGCAGTTGGTCACACGTTCGGTACTCGATGAAGACATTCCTCTCCCTTGTTCTAGCACACAGCAGATGTAGTAGCTCTCTCCTCGTGATTCCAGCAGCACGATGGCGTGGTGTCATAGATTAGAGGGGATATCCCGCAGGGCTTCGCCTTAAGCCGGAGCGGGTAGGATGGAGGGGTTCCCCTGCTTCTAGGGTTTAGAGGCTAGAGAGGAGGAGGTGGGGCCGACGGCAGCTAGGGCAACAACGGCGGCGGCGCTGGGCAGCGGCGGCGTGGCGGTGACGACTTGCTGGCGGCGCTGGGCGGCGGCGGCGTGGTGGCGACGACTTGGTGGCGGCTAGTGGGGTTGGGGTGGTTGTGGTGTAGGTCTTTGGGGCAGCCCCCTCCCCTTTATTTATGATAGGGAGGGGAAGCTAGGGGAGGGGGAGGTCGTATACTCCCCCAACTCCCTCTCCTTGGTGCGTGCGATGGATGGAGAGGAGGTTTCCTCTCCTCCCTCCACCAGGAACCACTGTCCCAGTTTGACTATTCAAACTTGCCTTTTGAATTTCAATTTTGGAGTTTAATTTTTTTCATGCACAGCCAAGTGACCTAGGAAATGATGCAATCATTCCACTTAGTCATGACACATTCATGTACCCTTCCCCTTCCGGTTCGGTGAACCTTCTAGACCCTTCTAGATCATTCCGGTGTAAACACCGGAATCATTCCCAAACTCCGGAATTGGACTTTCCTTATATGAATCTTATTCTCCGTACCATTCTAGATCTCCTTGTGATATCTTGGATCCCATCCAAGACTTCGAACAACATTCGGTCTTCTTACTCACATTCCATATCTACTAAACAACATCGAATCCTTAAGTATGTGTCCCTACGGTTCTATAATTATGCAGACATGACCGAGCCTCTTCTCTGATCAATAACCAATAGAGGAATCTAGAAATTCATATGGCTCCCACATATTTATATGATTACTTTGCGATCAAATGAACCATTTATATACGATACCAATTTCCCTTTGTCTCGCGATATTTTACTTATCTGAGGTCTGATCGTCGGTATCTCTACATACCTAGTTCAACCCTGTTACCGATAAGTACTCTTTACTCGTTCTTGTGATATGTGATCCAGTCACATGCTTGCAATCTAATTGGATGACATTCCACCGAGAGGGCCCAAACTATATCTATCCGCCATATGGATGGACAAATCCCACTCTTGATCCATGTGCCTCAACACATACTTTCCGAACACTCGATGCCACCTTTATAACCACCCAGTTATGAAGTGGTGTTTGATGTCATCAAAGCATCCATCCGATGATGGTGATTAGCATGATCTCATGGTCGAAGGAATTAGGTTACTATGTATCTGAAAGCTTATAGCAAACAAACTATTGAAATGACTTGATCTTTATGCTACGCTTATCTATAGGAGTATGTCCATCACACCATTCTCCTAATGATATGATCTTGTTGTTAATAACATCTCAATGTTCATGATCAGGAAACCATGATCATGTATCAACCAACAAGCTAGTATTATAAAGAGGCTTTACTAGGGACTCTAACAAGTTTACAAATCACACAAGTATTAATTTTTTTGTTTAATACAATTATAGCATGAATGTAAACATTTATCATAAACACAAAGATATAATAATAACTACTTTTATTATTGCCTCTAGGTCATATCTCCAACAATTCCGCCATGTTGTTCGTAAACTCAAAGTGAATTTGCAGGACATGGTGCAGTTTTTCTCCTGTTGGTGACTGTAATAGTACACCAGCCCGCAAGCCATTGAGTAGCTTTGATCCGTCAAAGTGCATCACCCGAAACTGTTGTTCAGGTATGGGAGTATTATCTGGCATCTCCATCCAATCTGCAATAAAATCCGCCAAGGCTTGAGATTTGATAGTGTCGTGTCTCTCATAGGTGATCTCGAAGGCGACAAGCTCAATACCCCACTTCGCGACCCTTCCTGTAGCGTCGTTGTTGTTGTTGATGATGTCGGACAATGGAGCCTTGCTCACTACTGTAATAGGGTGCTCCTGGAAGTAGTGCCTTAGCTTTCGAGAAGCAAGGAACACTCCATAAGCTAACTTTTGGTAGTGCAGATAACGCTGCTTGGACTCTGTCAAGACCTTGCACTTCATACTCATGCGTTGGTTCCTTCCGCTCCACTATGATGACGATGCTGATAACCCGGTTGGTGGTCGCCATATAAATCAACAAAGGCTCGATTGGCTCAAGTGCTACAAGTATGGGTGTAGAACAAAATATCCTTTTTATCTCCTTAAGCGCAACGTCTGCCTTGTCAGTCCATATAAATTTGTCCGCCTTCTTCAGCAACTTGTATAGCGGCAAATCCTTCTATCCAAGTCGGCTGACGAACCGGCTTACTGCTGCAACGCAGCCTGTGATCCGCTGGATGTCCTTCAGATGGTTGATGTTGAGGATGGTCTTGATCTTCTCTGGGTTGACCTCAATTCCACGTTGGGAAACGATAAAGCCCAACAATTTGCCGGCTGGAACCCCAAAAACGCGCTTCTTAGGGTTAAGCATCATATTGCATTTCCGGAGATTATCAAAGGTTTCCTTTATGTCGGAGATTAAGTCGTTTGATTTTTTAGACATTATCGCGATATCGTCCACATAAGCATGAACGTTTCGACCAATTTGGTCGTGTAGGCAACGCTGCATGGTCTGCTGGTACGTAGCACCTGCGTTTTTCAGCCCAAAGGGCATCGTGACATAGCAAAACATGCCATAAGGTGTGGTGAACAAAGTGGTCAATTGGTCTGACTTTCTCATCTTGATCTGATGGTATCCTAAGTATGCATATAGAAAACACAGAAGTTCCGAGCTAGCCGTCGAGTAAATGACTTGGTCAATGCAAAACAAAGCAAACAGATCCTTCGAACACGCTTTGTTCAAGCCGGTGTAATCAACGCATATTTTTAATTCTTTGGTTCTCTTTTTAAGCACGTGATATGGGGTGGCCCGATCTTCTCAGCAAGCACTTGTCGATGATGATGGTGGATGATAGATAACTAGCCTGTAGCTATGAACTCTCCCGCTCGAATCCTGAAACCAATGCAACAGCTCTCGAGCCCTGTGGGATATTCACACAACCGCGAAGGAAGCAGGGCGCGAAATTCATCTCTGTTTCCAGGCCCCAATTCCTAACGCAGCCAAACGACAGAAATTGAGATCCAAATTCCAAATTCCACGATTCCGGTCCAATTCTATGCATCCAAACAGAGTATGGTAAATTGCCCCAAAGAAATCAGATGAAAAAACCAAAAGGACAGAAGAAAAACCTGAAAAAACTGAAGAAAACCGAATGAACCTCGCGCTAAACGGGCCGGCCCACCTGTGCGCCCGCGTGAGCATGCACTAATACTATTGCACGCGTTGGGCGATAAATAGGGACTGCCTCTCCGCAAGGTGTAACCCTCAGAAAGCAGAGTCGCGTCAGATCAGTGAATCCGCCCCCCACATCGCACCCACCCCCACAACACCGGCGGCGGCGACCAGACGAGTACCAAGGCGATGGCGACTGCGTTCAACCGCGGCTTCCGGTCCGGGATCCGCCTCCTCGCCAACTGTGCCGAGGCCTCCAAGCCAGGCAAGACCCCCCCCTCCCCCTCCCCCTCCCCGATGACCCGATTGGGTTTCGGTGATGAGATTTGCGTCTCGGCTGTTTAGTTTTGGTTGTTTGTATTGATGTGGATGTGTGCACCGGTAGATCTGTTTGCCCCTTTGAAATTGCTTCGAATCCGTAACCGGGGTACCTGACTGCTATAGCGTTAATACAATATATTGGGGAATGGTTGGTCATCCGGTCCTTTCTCAGATGCGGGCTATGGCTGTAGTTTCGATTGAATAGGCATTGTACCGTCAATTTTGAAATCGCTCTTCTTTGATGGATCCGCAGATGAGCCTTATTAGAAATGGATATGAAGCGATAAGTGTTAGATGGACTGAAGCATAATCTCTTGGCTGATTTAGCATTCATGTACCGACGTACTACATGGATACCCTAGATTTTGCTAATTCATATAATAGGTAATTATGTAATAGTCAAAGTCAATTTTCTTGTGACAAATTAACACCATTTGATTGTAATGTCTATTTCTTGGCAAGCCGCATGAGTTGCGTTTTGTTGTAAATATGGACATATAGTAATGTTGATGGAATTTAGGTGAGTATTATATGAGTCATAGATGCTCATAAAGGACCATCACACATGCATTCTTAGACGCAAGAACCAGGCAAAATATGTTTCTGAAATACAAGTTTATCACTTTCTAACAAGCAATCTTACAGTGGTAGTTTATTCCTCTTTATCCATATAAACAAGCCTAACATGCAAAGATAACATCAAGGTTTTTGAGTCGCTGAGTCAAACCAAGTTGCCAGCCCCTGTGACTTGGTGTACAATCGACGAAAGATGCTGTATAGTCGCTGTAGAGTCTCGAGCATGGTTTTAAAGGCGTTAAGGCGTTCTGGGGGCGCTCTGACGCCTAAGCGGGCGCTTTGGATGCCTAGGTGCCTAAAGCGGCCGATTTTCCAAGGCGAAGGAGGGGCGTCTGGATGCCTAGGAGACGCCTTTAAAACCATGGCCTCGAGTCGTCATGATTTTGAGAAAACGACTTGGCAACTATACAGTGACTCAAAGCTTGGAAAACATTATTTCAGTAATCAGTAATTTTCTTTTTGCTAAGGAAAACAGTAACAAAGTGGTAGTTTATTCCTTTTTATCCATATAAACAAGCCTAACATACAAAGATAACTTCAAGGTTTTTGAGTCGCTGAGTCAAACCAAGTTGCCAGCCCTGCCAGGCCCTGTGACTTGCTTAGTCGACGAAAGTCGCTGTAGAGTCTCGAGTCGCCATGATTTTGAGAGAACGACTTGGCAACTATACATCAACTCAAAGCTTGGATAACATTATTTCAATAATCAGTAATTTTCTTTTTGTTAAGGACAATGGTACGTATGATATGGCATTTTAACCCTGTTTTCTCATCGGTTATCATACCATAATTCTGTGTATGCTGCATGAGAACAATCATCTTTTCTGTACATAAAAAATAAAAATCTGCAATTTTCTGATGGCAGTGTAGCATCATCTTATCGTAAATATTAATGTCTAATTCCTAGCAAGCCACATGAGTTGTGTGTTGCTATTAACATGGAGAAAGACTGAAACTTATGGAGTAGGTGATAATTATGTGAGTGGTTGGTGCTCATGAAGTACTATCACAGATACACTTTGGGTGATTAGTAGTATCTATGTCCTAATTCTTGGTAGGCCGCATGAGTTGCGTCCTGCTGTAAATATGGACAAAGAATAAGGTTGATGGAATTTAGGTGAGCATTATGTGTCATAGATGCTCATGAAGAACCATCACACATACTTCGGTGACTAGTAGGATTCCGTTATATCATCACGATCCACCAGGGTTTGGTGCGCAGAAGTATTCTACCCTCATAATTTTTATTTATTGTTGTATGCTTTACATAGCCTCTTATACATTTGTCTTTTCTTGTGGATTTTATAAGTAATTATCAATGTGATTTGGATGTTCGTTCCTGCCAGTATTTGCTAGGTGCTAACTGACATGCCTGTCTGGGACTTTTCGCACAACTCACTAATTATGGTCGAATACATAAATGATTATACTATGGTATTTGCTTAGATCTGCTTTGTTTAGTTATGTCATACTGATGGTCAAAGAAGACCTTTGATATGCAGAATTTAGATTATATAAAGTGTAACCTTTCATCCAGATTTAATACAAGGGAAATACATGATGTAATTTAGAATAATCATATACCTTATGTTACCTGGATTGGTGATGAGATTCTTTTTATCATAGTGCTTAACTGCCGGGGTAATAAGCATAATTCTGCAAACTATTTCTTATCAGTGACAATTCCCTCCGTTAGCAATTTGGCGCTGTTTATATACAATTTATGGCCCTCTGCTAATGAATAGACCTGTCACATGTATGAGAAGTGCTTCAGAATTCTTGTTGTACGGCCATGCACCTCCTAGAGCTGACCGCAGCAAAGTAGCTTGAAAATGTGGAGAACTGAAGTTCACTATGGTGGGTTGGTGGGAGGGCTAGAGATATTGGTTGTGGGGATTGAACTAGTTGTGAATTTTTGTTTTTCATCTGTAGATTCACTCCTATTTGCTGATTACCTGCTCTTTATGTGTGCATCAGCTTTACGTGGATTCCATGCTACCGGGGTGAAGAGGATGGGAGGGCACGGCAGTGATGCGGAGTACTACCTCCATGCCAAGCACATGTACAACTTGCACAGGATGAAGCATCAGAAGCTGACAGCATGGACTTCCGTGCTGGGAGCAGTAAGCATTGGTGTCGGTGTCCCAGTGTACGCTGTCATCTTCCAGCAGAAGAAGGCCTCCGGATGAACTTACGTAATCCTATATTTGATAGCATTTTCTGAAGTCAAAGTCACTTCACTTCCCCGCTTGTTTTGTGTTACTCCATTTGCGCTTAGCAGATGCTCTGAATCTGTAACCTCGTTTCTACGAGTCTGCTTATGTTAATAATACAGATGCTTGAACTTTCCAGGCTGTGGAGAAACCCTGCAGTGTGAGATCCACTTATTGTCTGAAGCTTTCTTGGTACCTTTCAACGTCTCATTTGCAGTTTGCATCTGTTTATGTGCTAAGCATAATTGGTGTCACATACTGATTGTGTATTGTATTGTTCGATGAAAAATACTCTTCGGTTTGGTTGATTATTGCCTGAAATTATGGAAGGTTAAACTTTTACGATAATGAAAGTGACAAACGCAAATTGTATGCTATGTTTAATGTGTGGAACGATTTCCTTTTGTCGATTTAATTTGATTTTTTTTTTGCCTCAGCTAGCTCAGTTTTTACAGGAGCTTGTCTATGATCGTCAATATTTTCTACCTGGACAAGTGACAGCAATTCTAAAAAGCAAACCAGAAAAAAATAAGCAACTTCCAAAAATTGATTTAGAAATAAACATGTGCATTATAAGTCTACATAGATGGCATAGGCTGATTCCGAGAAAGGATTCGTACCGTAATCAGCAACACCAATTCTACGTAACCTCTCAGCCGCCACCTCTTCCCGGCCTTCTCCAGAGATCGGTTCCTCCTTCTTCGGCCCGTCTTGTCGGGATATGGAGGGGTGGGAAATCCGATTTATGGATGAAGTTTTCAGTAAATTGAGTGTTTTAAGAGACTAGATTGGAGTTTTAGTAGTCATCTATTTTGATCTCTACGTCAATGGAAATGATATCGTCTACAATAAGTGTTTTTCTCTCTTTCGTTCGACGACCAGATCTTCTTCGCGGCATCAATGACAGTATTGTAAGATTACAGTTCTATATGTACGGTCTTTCAGATCTTACTTCGTCAAGTCGATTTTGAAGTTTTTTTTCATGGTTGTCGCGAGGATTGCCCTCGCAATATTTGTCCAGACTGCTACGTTCTCTGAAGGGAATATGTCCTGAAAGACAATAATAAAGTTATTATTATGTATATTCTAAGAATATGATAGATATTTATTTTGCATGCTATAATTGTATTAATACGGAAACATTAATACACGTGTGTTTAATAAACAAACAGAAAAGTTCTTAGTTATGTCTTTCTTATAAACTAGCTCGTTGATTAACAAGATGATCAAGGTTCCTTGATCATGGACATTGAATGTTGTTAATAACGAGGTCACAACATTATTCGAATGGTGTGATGAACATTCATCGAAGTATAGCATTATGATCAAAGTCATTGAGTTTATATTGCTATAACATCATACGAAGTAATTTTAATCCTTAGACCATGAGATCATGTCAATCACTAACACTGAAAGAGTATCTTGATAACATCAGACTTCACACCGTAACAGAGCGATTATAAAGATGGGTTCAGTGCTACTAAAGTGTTATGTTGAGGCCCATGGATCAAGAGTGAAATTTGTCCATCCCGATGACGGATAGATATACTCTGGGCCCTCTCAGTGATATCACATTGGTTAGCTTGCAAGCAAGTGATTTGATCACTAGAATATTATATCACGGAAACGAGAAAAGAGTACATGTCAGTAACAAGATCAAACTAGGTATGAAGATACCAATGATCGAATCTCGGACATGTAATATATCGCGAGACAAAGAGATTAAGATTCTAGCGTAAAAGGTTCTCACGATCACAAGAAAGTCATCGTTGAATGTGTGGGAGTCAGTATGGATCTTCAGGTCCTGTTTCTGATTATTGATCTGAGAGGGGTCTCGATCATGTCTGCATTATTCGTGAACCGTAGAATGACACACTTAAGAGACACCGACACTATTTCGAACAAATAGTTTCATGTCAAAAAGATTTACAAAGCGCGGGAATTTATTTCACTAGACATCGAAACTATTTTAGGTGAAATTGTTGAAAGTGTTTCTACATGTGAAATGAAATACTACCAAGGGGTTATATGTGAATGTTTGTCCATTAAAGAATTGACAAAATTCTGAATAAAGAAAAGGAGTTCTATTTAAAGATAGATTGCACTAAACTTGGTAGAAATTTAATGCGAATTTTGAGTGGAGAAGTGAAGGCCAAATTGTGAGTGGATGCTCCACCCACATGAATGGAGGAAGGGGTGGGGGCAGCCCCCCATGCGCCAGCCACCCCTTGGGGTGCCCCCTCCCTCCTATATAAAGCCCCCCTCTCACTCCTTCTCACTCACACCTCCTCGTGAAGGATATCTCTCCCCCTCTAGTTTTTATCCTCCATGGTCTCGGACTAGCGAGATACATGTTTCCGGTGGCTTTTCGGCAAGAAAGAGTTGTTGCTTCTGCTGCATCGCTGGAGCGAGGAGGCGGAGGTTGCTTAGTGTCTCATACGTGTGTACGAGCACGGATGCGCCATTGATTTACGGCGCTAGGACTTCCTCTCGATCTTAAGATCGGCAAGCGTTCGTCTACATCATCCACGAGTATAACCTCATTAAACTTTGTCGGTCTTCAAGGATATGTTCTCTACGGATGTATATCCACCCGTTGCTTGTATCTAGTAGATAGATCTTGGTACATAGTTGTTTCCATCGTAGGAAAAAATTTGTTTTCTATGCTGTGAACCTTATATTCTCGACAATGGTGATTCATACCATCGATTCGCCATCGACATCGATCAGACTGTTCGGTTACTTTTGACTGGAATACTGATATTGGTATTCTTGTCGATGTTGATTGATTACTCTAATGGATGTGTGATACGTCCAAAATGTATCTACTTTTCCGAATACTTTTGCTATTGTTTCTCCTCTAAACTTGTGTGATTTGGATACAACTAACACGGACTGACACTGTTTTCGGCAGAATTACCTTGGTGTCTAGTTTTTGTGCAGAAAATCAACTATCAGGAAAAATCCTGGAAAATATGCCAAAAATTATATTTCGCCAGAAGATCCACGGAGCCATAAGACGAAACGGAGTGGAGGCCTGGGGGGGGGGGCACACCCCTGCCAGGCGCGGGTGGGCCCTGCCCGCGCCTAGGGGGTGCGGCCACCCCAGGCACCCCCTCGGGCTCCCTCTTCGCCTATAAGTTACCCCTTGACCTAAAAACCCGGGGGGCAACATTTTTCCTGAAAGAGTTCCGCTGCGCCGCCACCACCAGAAGCCGCAATTCGGATCCAGAAACTCCGTTCTGGCACTCTATCGGGACGGGGAATTTGGGGAGGATCATCGCCATCGTCATCACCAACGGCTCCCCATCAACCATCAATGTTTCCCTCATGCATGAGTGAGTAATCCTCCGTTGTAGGCTGATGACCCACAAGTATAGGGGATCGCAACAGTCTTCGCGGGTAGTATTACCCAATTTATTGACTCGACACAAGGGGAGCCAAAAAATACTTGCAAGCCTTAACAACTGAGTTGTCAATTCAGCTGCACCTGAAAATAGTTCTTGCTCACATAAGTTTACCAGTAGCAACAGTTTGATAGTAGCAAAAGCAAAGAAACAACAGTAGTGATACATGAGCAAAAGTAACAGTAACAGTAAACAGTAGGATTCGAGTTCGGTAGGCATACGGATGGATGGACGGGCGTTGCATGGACGAGTCTAAACATGTAACTTCAAGATCTAGGGTATTGCAGATAAATAATAACAAGCATCCAAGTACTAAACAATCCTAGGCATGTGCTCCATATATAGTCATACGTGCTCGCAATGAGAACTTGCACAACATCTTCTGTCCAGCCAGCCCGTGGCAGCGGGGCCTCTAGGGAACTACTGGCAATTAAGGTGCTCCTTTTAATAGAGCACTGGAGCAAAGCATTAACACTCCGTGAACACATGTGATCCTCACATCACAGCCATCCCTTCCGGTTGTTCCAATTTCTGTCACTTCGGGGCCTTTGGATCCGGACAATGATATGTATACACAACTTGCAGATAAGATCACAAACAATATTATCATAATGATTCAATAATAAGTTCAGATATAAGATCATGGCAATCGGGCCCTAGTGATAAGCATTAAGCACAACAAGTTGCAACAAAGTTAAATAACACTAATAGAGATACTAGGCACTAGGCACTATGCCCTAACAATCTTATTCGATTACATTATAGAACTCATCCAATCTCTGCCATCCCCAAGCCTACAACGGGGGATTACTCACTCATGGATGAGGGAAACATCGATGGTTGATGGAGAGGCGTTGGTGATGACGATGGCGATGATCCTCTCCAAATTCCCCATCCTGGCAGGGTGCCAGAACAGAGTTTCTGGATCCGAATCTTGGTTTCTGATGGTGGCGGCGGAGCGGAACTCTTTCTGGAAAAAACGACGAAACCTCCCTCGGTTTTTAGGTCAAGGGGCAACTTATAGGCGTAGAGGGAGCCCGAGGGGGTGCCTGGGGTGTCCGCCCCCCTAGGCACAGGCAGGGCCCACCCGCGCCTGGCAGGGGTGTGCCCCCCCCAGGCCTCCACTCTGTTTCGTCTTCTGGATCCGTTGATCTTCTGGTGAAATATAATTTTTGGCATATTTTCCGAGATTTTTCCTGATAGTTGATTTTCTGCACAAAAACTAGACACCAAATTTCTACTGAAAACAACATCAGTCCGTTTAGTTATAACCAAATCACACAAGTTTAGAGAAGAAACAATAGGAGAAGTGTTCGGGAAAGTAGATAAGTTTTGGACGTATCAACTCCCCCAAGCTTAGCTTATTGCTTGTCCTCAAGCAATTCAGTTGAAAACTGAGTGCGACAAAAGAACTTTCACTAACACATTTGCTTCATATGATGTATATATTCTCGGCACAGGAGTAGATGCTTGGACAATTCATAATAAGAAGTATGCAACTAAGTCTACTCAATAGTCATTGCAAGCTATGAAGAGAAACCAACTCAATAATAATAAGTAGCATGAAACATAAACATAAGCAACATTGCGATGCTCATAGTAAGGTATGATAGAGTGGTATCTCGCTTGCCTTTGTTTGTAGAGCACAATATAAATGCAAGGCACCTCTGAAGTTCAAGTGAAGACTAGAAGTAAAGATATCAGAGATACAAGCATCAAATTCATGACATAAATAATCAAGTTTTGAGACAAACATAAGAATGAAAACTATGCTCTCAAGAAGGTGCTCATAGAATAAGTGGTGACTCAACAAGGAAGTGAAAACGGTTTTGAAAAGTTTGAAAGGCTTCCTAATGCTGCAAGGAAGGTACTCATTAGCTTTGAGCTCTCATTGCCCCTATCATAGGCATCTTCATATGGTTAAGGTGAAAGTGAGGTCCAATCTGAGTTATATGCTTGACAGACCATAAACGGGAAATCCCATGTACCTTGAGTACAAGGGCCGCACCGCATGCTACTCAACTTTGATTACCTGTAAGTTCTTGTCATTGTAAATACATGCATATCATAGAGAACCGCCAATGGGGTACCCCTTGCACATGATACAGGAGCTATCACGTGATCAAAATGACAAGGCAAGCAGACAATGAGCATCTCAGCGATCTTTTTATTTACTATGTGCATAGCTTTTTATTGAGGATGCTTCATAGAATGATCATTATGGTGATGCTGCAAGTTTCCACCATGATTAGGCATGGCTTAGGCTAGCGGCCCAGACATTTCTCTAACACATATATAGACTTCATGAACTCACAAGCTCCCCTTTTATTTCACACCGTCGACATCCACAAACAAAAGAGCAAAGTATCAACTGGATAGGATATCCAAAAAATGCTGAAAGCGTTTCCCGTGACAGCACGGTTCTGCTGACTCCCAGCATATAATTTGCAAGCATATAAATTTCATGGACAAGTCACAATGGTTCAGGATTATTAAGTGCAAGGAATAAAGTGTGCCATCAAGTTCGTGAGAGCTTTACTAACTAACTTTCTCAAAACAGAAAAACATTTTATTTGGAAGAAAACAAGGCATATAGAATATGCACTGAAATAGCAAATGATGCTAATAGGTAGGTATGGTGGACACAGTGGCAATATTGGTTTTGGGGAGTTGGATGCACAAGTGGAGCTCGTACTTAGTGCAAGTGAAGTCTAGCAATAGAGAGGGAGCGACAAACGAGAGAGCAACAATTGTCATAATCATGCTTGCAACAAAACAAGACTAATTATGGCATGAAAGTGATACAAGAACTCTGAGGCAAAATAAATCATCGAGGCTTACTGACTATTGTTTAGTAATATGCATGCGTGAGCATGTTCCAAGTCGATCCACATGAAACTTTCAGAGGAGGATACCACAATTTCATACCAAAATATGAATAAAACAATGCAAGCAAACATTCATATGACATGCTACAAACTATTAGCAAGCTAGAGTTAATCATAGACAAGCAAGAACTACTAAGAATTCATCAGTAACATACCCCTTACCATGAACAGGCTAAGCATGCTCACAATGATGAGTATATGTACAAAAGTGAAAACAAATAGAGTTTGTTACCAGCCTCTTACCACTCCTCAAGTTGTCTTAATCTTCATTATTGCCCTTCACTTGCGTGACTTGAATAATAACATGAAACCATAATCCACTGAGGACGGCTGAACCCTGCAAAGAACTCACAAAACCAAAGAAGAACAACATTTTTTTTGGTGTTTTCGATTTTTTAAAGAAAGCAAACAAAGCAAAAACAAACAAAGAAAAGGCAAACCAAACAAGAAGAAAACAAAGCAAGAGAAACAACGAAAATATTTTTGGTATTTTTGTGTTTTAAGAAAGGAGCAACAAAAACCAAAAAGAAAGCGAACAATGGAAATACAAAGAACCGACGAACATGACATATAGATGAGTGTGATGTCGGTATACCTCCCCCCAAGCTTAGGCTTTTGGCCTAAGTAGGGCTCAATCCCATGGTGCCCAAGTAGGTGCACCTCCGTAGTATGACTAGGAGTCTCCCTCGTCCTGGTACGAGCTCGAGGACTCCCCTGTGTAGTGTACAACGGGGTCATATGAGGGTGATTCCTCCTGATAGTGTCCATGGAAGCTAAGAGAGTGCAGCTTGTCATCCATATCCTCCTTGGAGCGTGACAAATGTCCCTGAGAAATACTGAACAAAGTGGTTTGGGGTAGAGGGATCTCTCTCTCTCTTCCCCGTCAATAAACATCATTTTATAAATCAAGTTCTCAAGGATAGAGCTAGTGGTGACAAAGTTATGCGCCTTCATGGCAGCAAGATCAAGCCTCTGAGGAGCTAAAACTGTATCATTCGGATCAATAGCAATGTAAAAGGCAGTAGCAACACGCATAGCAATAATTCCACCATAAATGGGCCCCTTAGCAGTTAAGCGACGAGCAATGAGAGAACCAAGATTGTACTTAGTATCATTGTGAGCGCAGTGATACGTCGGAAACGTATCTATAATTTTTGATGATCCATGCTTGTTTAGTATCTACTTTGCTTTTCTTTGTCTACACTTTGAGGTATTTTATATGTTTTCTAGAACTAACCTATTAACAAGTTGCCACAGTGCCAGTTGCATGTTTTCTTTTGTTTTTGGTTCCAGAAAGGCAGAAAATCAATATTCTCGGAATTGGACGGGACAAAAGCCAAAGTCAATAATTTTCCGGTGGGAACAAGAAGTCTAGAGGGGAGACGGAGAAGCGGGCCAGGGTGGCCACACCCCCTAGGTGCGGCCAGGGTGGGCCCGTGACTAGGCAGGGTGTGGGCCCCCTGGTCACCTCCTCGGCCTCCCCCTTCGCCTATAAGAAGCCTCCGACCCAAAAACCCTAGGGCATCCAGAAGAAATCCACGAAAACCTCTGTTGCGCTGCCACGATCGAAGGGGAGATTCGGGGGACAAAAAGTCTCTGTTCCGGCACCCTGCCGGGATGGGAAAGTGCCCCCGGAGCCATCTCCATCGATCTCCATCACCATATCCATCACCGTTGTTGATTCCCATGATGATGAGGAGGAGTAGTTCTTCCTCAAGGCTAAGGTCTCTACCGGTAGCTATGTGTCCATCTCTCTCTCTCTATGCATGATCTTGTTGTGGTCATGAGCTTTGTAATCAAATAGATCTACCTTGCAACTCAAGTGCTTCATTAGATCTCTTCTCTCCCCATGTGTGTGAAAGTGACAGCATGCACGCCATGGTGGCACTTAGGCTTGAGTCTACATAAATACTCTTTGTGCTTTAATAGATCTATGCTTTTCCCCACGTGTGTGAAAGTGACAGCGTGCATACCGTGTGTGGCACTTTGGCTAGATTGAATATTTGTTATGAGTTATATTTGGAGTTGGATGTCTCTATGAAATTATGGTGTTTGTTGGAACCATCTAGCGCTCAAGGTGACAGTGTGGGGTTATCTAGATTGGGGAAGGAGGACTTTGAGGAGTGTTGTTATAGCCCTACCGATGATTAGAGTGTCCAACCGGAGAGTAGTTAAGAGTAGTATCACAAAGAGAAGATATTTCTATGAGAGAGTGTTCACTAGTGAAAGTATGATCCCTAGGCCTTGTTTATAAACATTGAAACACCATTTGCATGTAGATCTGTTGCATGTTTGCCATACGCAAAAAAGCCTCCCCATCTCGCGAAATAGAACGCGAGCGCACCCCCGCGCCGCCTCCCCTAGCGAGGCGGCCGGGGGCCTCCCATCCCCGGCACGCTAAGCCCCTCCTCCATCCCAACTCCCCTCCTGCCATCATCGGAGAACGCCGTCGCGCGGTGCTAGCTGCGGCAGGCTCTCTTTTCCCTGCGCATGTGGATTCTCTGCTCGGGAAGACGATTCCGGCGGCGGTGCACCTGGGCTGACGACGCGTCCGGCGGCTGAGATTCTTCACCGGGTGAACGCAGGCGCGACGGTGCAGCCTCATGGCGGCAGGGCGTCGCTGCGTGCTGGCAGCCGGCTGCTCCCGCTCGGCCCAGATTTGGGCCCGTTTGGGCCCATCTGGGTTTGGACGGGCCGGCCATCTCGCGAGGCGGCGGTGCTTCCTGGAGATGGGGTTGCGGCAACGGCAGGTGTAGGATGGTGGTGCTCGGTCGGTCTGCTGCAGCGCGATGACAGGGGCTTTACGAGACTGATCTGGTCCCGGCTGGGCCTATGGCGCCGAACACGAGGGTAGCACGGTGATGGTCTACGTGCTGCAACATGATGGTGGAGACTTAATGGGCCCAACCTAGGTCCGTCTAGGCCTGCTTGGCCTGGTGTGTCTCTACTATCGTGTCCGGTCGGCACCCGCAGCGGTGGAGGATGTCCTCTAGGTGGTCGTGCTGCTGCTGCCCTCCGGTTCCAATGGCCTAGTGTGCTCCTGTGCCGCGTCCGGTCGGCTAGCACGACAGCGGTGGAGGAAGTTCCCTCCCACGCGGTTTTAGTGCTACCGATCTTGTACCCTACAGTTTCTACTTCCCGTCTTTTAGGCCACGCATCAGTTCATAGAGAGACGACGATGGTGGCATCAAGACCGTGGTGGTGCATATAGGTGGACGGCGTTGATGGGTGGAAGATTACGAAGTGTTTGGGGTAGTGGTATTGTGGGGTTCGGGATAAATATATGTCGGTCTTACGACATCTACGGGCGACGCCTGTGGGTGCCTCCATCCCTTCTCCACTCACCCCCGCGTACGGGGGAAACCCTAGGACATGTCCGGGCAGCAGCGTCGTGATCATCGCATCCCTTCTTTTAAGGTGTTGCTTGTACACGATGTTTCAGGATCTAGGAGAGTGGTGGGACATCTTCGGTTGGTGCAGCGGTGGCGAGCCATCTTCGTTTCGTTGATCTGTCGTTGTCGGCATTATTTTCTTTTGCTCTCTCTTTTTTATTTGGGCTTGACTGTTCTGTGGCTCCACCGGTTGTATCTGTTGTTTTGCTATATTAATATAGCGGGGCGAAAGCCTATTTCGAGGGTTGCATGTTTGCTTGCTTTAGTCTTTACCTCACCGTCAAGATATTTTCTAGCACCGTTACCACTTGTATTTCACTATCTCTTCGCTGAACTAGTGCACCTATACACCTAACAAGTGACATGGTTATACCCCACGGGTACACGACATTAGCATACCTGGTCCAGTCCACATGTTCCATGAACAAGAGACCGTTGTTTTCTCCCTAGTAGCAATAACACATCTACAACCGAAGAGATTTTTGTCACTTCCCTTGGAAACTAGAGGCATGAACCCACTATCGAGCATAAATACTCCCTCTTGGAGTCACTAGCAACTACTTGGCCAAGATAACCACTAGAAACGGAGAGCATGCAAGATCACAAACAACACAAATATAATAGAATCATAAAGATAGAACCATTAATCAAACCAACATAATAATCTCAATATCCATCGGATCCCCATAAACACAACATGCATGATTACAAATAGATTAGATCTTGATCATGAACGGAGCTCACAAGATCCATACATGAAAGCACAAAGGAGGAGATGCAACCATCTAGATAC
This sequence comes from Avena atlantica, assembly GCA_910589765.1. Classification (NCBI taxonomy): domain Eukaryota; kingdom Viridiplantae; phylum Streptophyta; class Magnoliopsida; order Poales; family Poaceae; genus Avena; species Avena atlantica. The sequence continues at coordinate 376,960,757 of OU342734.1, read as the reverse complement.
TACATGGACCCATAGTCCAAGGTGGAACTACTCATGAATCATACCGGTAAGAAGGCCTTCGGGATGATCTCCCCTCTGGCAGGGTGTCGAGAAGAGCTTCAGACCCCCCCCCCCCGATCTAGGGACGATGGTGGCGGCGGCTATAGACGATTTCGTGGATTTCTGATCGGGTACTCAGAGTTTGTGCATCGGGGGCTTCTTATAGGCGAAGGGGTGAGTCCTGGAGGCGACCATGGCCGCCAAACCCTAGCCAGGCGCGAGCCCACCTGCCCTCGCGCCTGGGGTGGGTCTGCCCCACTGGCCAGCCCCTCCGGCTCTCCTCTGGACTTCTTGTTCCCCACAGAAAGTTATTGACTTTGTCCTTTGTCCCGTCCAATTCCGAGAATATTTCTTTACTAACTTTTCTGAAACCAAAAACAGCAAAAAACTGGCATCTGGCACTGTTGCAACTTGTTAATAGGTTAGTACCAGAAAACATGTAAAAGGCACCTCAAAGTGTAGACAAGTAAAGCAAAGTAGATACTAAACAAGCATGGAGCATCAAAAATTATAGATACATTTCCAACGTATTAGTTACCTGTTTACTTGCTGCAAACCACCATTACCTTCCACACCATACGTTTAATCCTTTGTTACATCAAACCGGTGAACTTGACAACCTCACTGATTCATTGGGGCAAAGTCTTGAGTTTGTGTTGTGCAGGTCTCCGCGTTGCTTGCAACATGTGTATGACGTTTCCTTCCTCCTACTAGTTCGATAACCTCGGTTTCTTACTGAGGGAAACTTGCTGCTGTGTTGCTTCATACCTTGATCTTGGGGTTTCCAACGAAGCGTCCCACGACAAGTATTGGGCGCCATCAAGCTATTTTCTGGCGCTGTTCCCGGGGAGGAAAGACTTTTTATGCAGGTTTGAACTTCTCCTCAAGGAACCTGCTGGATTCAGCTGCTGGAGGTACTTTTTTGGGACTCACCTTGGGAGATGCAACAAGGCTCATTGATAATATGATGGTTAACTACTCTGAATGGCATGTTGCGAGAGCTCCACATGGTAAGAAGGTAAATTCTGTTGAGGAAACTTCCTCTTTGAGTGAAAGGATTGATGTTATTATGGCTATGCTTGTTAATGGGAAAGCTCCTCTAGATCCTAATAGTGTTCCCTTAGCCTCTTTGGTTGCTCAAGAAGATCAAGTTGATGTGAACTTCATTAGAAACAACAATTTCAACAACAATGCCTATAGGAATAATTTTGGTAGCAACAACAATTATAGGCCTTATCCTCCTAATAATAGCAACTCCTATGGAAGCTCTTACAATAATGCTAGAAGTGCCCCCTCTGAACTTGAAGTCATGCTTAAAGACTTTATTAGTAAACAAAACACTTTCAATAAGACTATAGAGGAAAAGATTTTAACTGTTGAGAAAAACATGTCCTCTTTGTTTGAAGCTCAAACTTCCTTGGTTAATAAAATGGATGCTAAACCTGAAACTATGGAAAACACCTTTGCTACTGCTCATGCCATACAAGTTACTATTGATGAAAATGTTAGGCTGTTAGCTCAACTTCATGCTAGGTGGGAAAGGGAAGCTGAAATTGATAGAAACAATAGTGTGTGCACTATCACCACTAAACCACAAGTAGCCCCCATTCCTCCTCCTACTATGCCTACCACTAGTGATGCTAAGTTTGACTTTGATATTGATGGTTGCAATATTTCTGAAGTTATTATGTTTCTGCAAAAGCTTGCTAGAAGTCCTGATGCTAGTGATATGCATGTTGCCTTTACCAAACACATTACAAATGCTCTTGTTAAGATTAAGGAAGAGAAGCTAAAACACAAAGCTTCTATTCCTAGGAAAGTAGAAGATAGTTGGGAACCCATTATTAATATGCAAGTGAATGACTTTGATCTCAAAGCTTCATGTGATCTTGGTTCTAGTGTCTCTATTATGCCTAGGAAGATTTATGAAATGCTTGATTTGCCACCATTAGAAGATTGTTATTTGGATGTCCCACTCAATGATAATGCTAAGAAAAAACTCATGGGGAGTATTAATGATTTTCTCATTATGGTTAACAATGCTTATGTACCTGTTGATTTCTATGTTTTGGATGTTGAATACAATGCTTCTCGTCCTATTACTTTGGGAAGACCTTTTCTTAGAACAGTTGGTGCCATCATTGATATGAAAGAAGGCACCATTAAATATCATTTTCCATTCAAGAAAGGTGTTGAACATTGAGATAAGTTGATTTTTGCTCCTCCTTTGAAAGCAAGGTTTGATGTTAATGCTTCCTCATTTGAAAATACTTGATTCTTCTTGCTTCTTGTGTCTAACTTAAAGGCGTTAAATAAAAGTACTTGTTGGGAGATAACCCAAGAGTTTCCTTGAGTCTTGGAAGTTATTACTTCTGTAATAACCTCTCCTTATCCTTTTTGTTTGCTTTTTGTGCCAAAAATGACCTTTAATGAGAGGTAAGTAAGATTTGGGGAGTTGTTGTCCCAAAACAGATTTCTTTCCTCCACCAAAAAAAATCGTTAGGAGTCTCTGTAACTCAGATTGAGCTCAAAATTTACAAATAAATCCCCCAGTATGTTATGTAACTTTCTTTAGTTTAACACTTTTTGATTTGAGCAACAGAAGATGTTCAAAAAAATCGGTTTCTACCTGCTGGTATGTTTTGACAGATTTCTGCCATTATTTGCATTTGCTTCTTATTGATTCCTTTTTCAGTTCTCTTTAGGTGAATTGCGATTTTTGAAGGAGTTACTATAGTAGCTTGTGTTTTTAGTGAAAAACCTTGCTGTTACAAAGCTTTGACAGAGGTCTAATATCTTTTGAATACACTAATGTTGCTAATGAAGATTGTGTGAAAGTTTTGTATGAAGGAAAAATTTCAGGTATAGAGAGAGAATGATGCAATGAGATGAAGAATGGAAAAAAGCTCAAGCTTGGGGATGCCACCATGGTGTCACACCAAGAAATATCCAAGAGGTACAAGCGTCAAAGCTTGGGAATACCCAAGGCATCCCTTCTTCATCAATAAAAAGCCCAGGTTTGTCTAGACACTTCGTTTTTATTGTTTCATGCACAGTTGTGTTGTTCTTGGAGCGTCTTAGTTTTCGTTTGCTTTGATTAGGTTGTTTTGTTTGCTTGAATAAAATAGTTTGTACCCCCGCTCTTGCTGTGTTGTTTTGCAAATAAGTTTGCTTGGTGTTGGAAAGGAGTAGTAAGTTCTTGCTTGAAGTGCAAGAGGAGCTTGCATTGACTGTGACTTAGACTTTAGCATGACATGCTAGGTGTTTTTTTGACTTTATGCTTAGTAATTATTGCTGTAACATGTCTTGTTCCAAACAATTGGGATTGCTTAGCGTGCCTTGAAGAAATTATGCATTGTTTTAGCATGCAAAAGCATAGTATTATGGTATTCTCCTTTGATGCTTTGCTTGGGTGTAACATCCCTAAAATCGTGTTTTCAAAGTTTGCATATCACCCATGCATTCATAATCATTTAGGGATCATTTTCAAAGTCATTACAAAAACAAAAGCATTTGAATGCTTATTATTTTATGTAAACAAAGCATTTATCCAATGCTACTCTCTAATGAGAGATTATTTGTTTTAAACCAAGATTATTTGTTCATGAGTTGGTTTGGTTGTGTTCCAAGGCTTGGACAAAAATTTCAAAAAAAAATATGGTTTTAAAACCATTTTCTTATCTTTATTAAATCTTGTGTAAAGGCACTGTTTTATTTTTAAAAACTCCAAAGGAACCAAGCAAGTTTAATGAAACAGCATGGTTTTATACTCAAAAATGTGCAGGTTTCACTTTATAAAAAATCCAGAAAGAATTTGAAATCAAACACATTTAAATTCATTTGGAAAATGATTCCTGAAAATCAAAATAGAAAAAGAAAAGGTTAAAGAATCAGAACTGGGCCAGGCGCCACCCATTCGGCCCAGTAGACAAAACAGCCCACCCGGGGTTTTCCCTTCTCCCTCTGTTTCTCACCGTAGCAAAGCGCACCCACTTGCTGACAACCCGACCCCACATGCCCCGTCATCGTCGTCCCCAAACCCCGCCCACGACCTGGCCTTGCCGTTTCCTCCCTCTCCTTCACTGCCGCATTTAAATCCGGTTAATTGTCGTTGATTGCGTGCGTGATTCTCGCCTCCGCTCCGGCTACTTAATCCCCTCCCCCTCGCGGCCATTTCCCCCAACATAGCTATCCAGAAGCGCCGCCAGGCTCCGCAAATTCTCGCTTGCACCGCCGCTGTCCTGACGAACTCCGGCGACTGAATTCGGTGAGCTCGGAGCGTCCCTCGCCTCCTGCTTGACCCTGTCGAGTTTGCCATGCCTCTGTGCTTCTCCTAATGCTTTTTGTTTGCCCGCGCATGACCCAGGTCGCCGTCCCCGACCACCTCAGCAAACGACAGAACCGCTGCCCAACTCGAGTGAACGATTTAGGTAATATCAGACCGCCCCTTGCTTTCTCTCTGACCCTATCTTGATCGCCAGATTGTTGTGCACACCCTGACGCCTTTGGTTTTTGTTAGGGCGGTCCACATCATCAGCAACGTCGTCGTCTGCAGGAACCCGACGCCACCCGCAACTCCGACGAGCCCCAGTGACCTCCACAGTGCGCCCCCGTCCACGCCAGCAAGTAGTTGAGCATCAGCGCGACCTTGCGAGTTCGGTAAGCCCCTCCGCTGAACCCAGCCCCCTCCGTAGCCGCCATAGCATCACTGATAGAGCGCCGCCGCCACGCCACCGTCGCTAGCGCCGCCCATCCATGGTTGCATGCTTAACAACCGTCAGATCTAGATCCAGCGCTTAGGATTAGATATGTAGCGAAGCGGTATGCGTTGATCTGGACCGTGCGCAGTTAGTTAGATCCAACGGTGTACGAGCATTATCCGGTGCAAAACGGTACCGTCCAATCAGGACACGCCGTGTGGCCTGTTCTTTGTTTTAAAAATCTGAATTAGATCTATTAGTGATTCAAACTTGCAAAATTCATACCTTTTGATCCACACGTTCAAATTTTACAAATTTTATATCATTGGATTCAGGAGAAAGAATGCTATCTGTTTATGCAATGTCTTTAATGTTTTGCTTCTGTAAAATTGGTTATTTTTGCAGAGACATTTATAGGCTTATTTTGAGTATAGAAATGATTTGAAAAATGATTTAAAGATCAAATAAAGTTTGTTTAGTGTGTTTTGGCCTTGTTTATGTTTTATTACTGTATACTTGTCTTGTTTGGTGTAGAAAAATCATCACATGGCATTTGCATGCATTCATATATTTTTGCTTGTATATTTTTGATATGTGAATTTGGTGCCATTATTTTATGTGTAGATTTTGGTGCTAATAGTGATTGTGGTTGTGAAGATTGTTGCTACTCCCCAAACTACCAAGGCAAGTGGTGCTTCATGTTTTTATCCCTATAATTTCACCTATGCATTAGAAATATTTTGTATAGGATTTGCATGATTATTTTGCTAAGTATCTATATGCTATGCTTGGGAAATCCTAGTAGTTGTAGAAATGTTAGAATTTCCTCTGAGTTATGATACTTGCCATTGCCATGCTTAGCCTAGCTAGTAGCAACCAAGGGTGGTTTATGTATATTCATGCTATGGAAAATATTTCTAAGTCTTTGAGTTATGTTTTGCTTAATAAAACAACTAAGTGAATGAAACACCTGGGTGGAATGGAAAGGATGGTTTGTGTTGAGTGGTTACACAAGGACCATTTATATGGTTTACCTTGTGTATCACACTTGTGTAAATCCACCCAGGAACAAAGGGATTTGAGATGCCAAATGTTAAGAAGCTTCTAGTGCAGCCACATGGCATTATGGGCTCTGCCTGGATCATATAGGTTGCAATAACTTAGCCACTTGGACAGTTGGTGGTAGTGGTATGATAGGTTGGAACGTGTCCATTTGGTCTAAGGGAAGGCTTCTGAAAGGTCCTGTCTTGGTGAAAATCAAGTCTTGTGGGGAAAGTGCACAACCTCTGCAAATGGAAGAATCTAAGTACTTAGCCATGTCCCTGGTATTGGACAACTTGAGCATCAAGATATGGAAGCTATCAAGAATCTCCTCATCCCAATTTTCTAAGTTAAAACTTGTGGTTGAACAAGGGTGAAGGTTCACCAATTTCTATTGGTGGTTCCTTGGGAAAGTTTTGTCAAAGAAAACTTAGTGTTTTCAACTGATAGGTAAAACCTATTTTGAGCAAAGCAAGCCTAAGCTACACTTAACCATATTCATGTAGTAACTAGATGTTAATATTCTACTAAGGTATCACTTGCCAATATTATTCCAATGTATTGACCCACTGTGGCTGTAACTTGTGATGCTGCAGGTTACTTTGATGATTATTAGGGGTTATGAGTCTACACTCAACATGCTTGCCTGTGGCACATGAAGATGAAGACTTATTTATATTGTTATATTTGAACTCTTGTATTAGGCATGTGGCCATGGAATTGTAAAAGACTATGTTGTCTCTGGAATGACATGTAATAATGACCTTTGTTTCTGTGTACTTCATCTTAAATTGTGGATGCTAGCATTGATCCAGGGACTAGCATTGCAATCACAGGGATCTTTACCTTTATAAAGGTGGGATCTTATAGATGGTATCAGAGCACTGTGTTGCCTGTAGGATTATGACCCTAGGATTGGATTAGAAACCACTAAGGAAAATTTTCAACAATTTCCACACTTGTCTTTTTCTTCTCGTAAACTTTTCTAATCTTCTTTCTCATCTCTATTTGTAGATGAACTCCATCAACGAAGCCGTAAGGAAGGGACCACTCATGACCATGACCCTAGAGTGTGAGACTGAATTTCCAAAGGCCCTCAAGAACCTTATGGTTACCATGGGGATACATGGAGCAGCTGTGTACAAAGGTTTCCCTGTGATGGATGAAGGAGAAGAATATTGGTGGGTGCAACTTCACTTGTATAAAAACAAGGAAGACAACCACAAAGAATCAGGATTCTGCATGGTCACCAACTCAGTGATGCACACCACATTCTTTGATTCTGCAAGGGATGCAGCTTGGAAGGCCATCAAAGAGCTTGGTGATAGACTCAAGTGCAGAATGCTTAACACCCAAAATGACCTTAGGGAAGAAAAGAAGCATACCCAAGAGTTGGAAACTACCAACCAACAACTAAGGGAAGACATCATAGACTTGATTTGGGAATCTTGTGAACAAGATAGGCAGATGGCTACTAAGGATGCTTTGATAGCCATTTTGTCTAGTGAGTGAGAGTTATAACGTACTTAGTTAGTTGGACCACCACACTTAATCATTTTATTTCCAAAATTTTGTCTATGTTATGTTGAACCTTGGATGCTTGTAATGGATCTATGTATACCATGACTTGTGTGTTTGTTTGCCAATGATATGCTTGTGATACTTCGTCTGGTGTATTTCTATTGATATTGTTCTAACTTTTCTCTATCTTATAAAATAGATGCCTAATGTTACTATCAACACGGCTGAAGAGTTCAAGGGAACTTGTTTTGGCACTCGTCTTATTGAGCTCACTAGTGTGCTCAATCTTCCGCTTCCTAGCATCATGATGCTTCCCCTCACCAAGTTTGAGAGGAAGGACCTTTGGGGATTCAAGGTTACCCAGCCAGGACGCCAGACTGAACCAGCCACGGAGACCATCACTTTCAAGCTAATGTATGATGACAAAGAGAGAGGCTTAGAGGTAGTCATGCAGGATTTACTTGGGCGTCTGTTAGGGAGGCACTCCAGGGAGCTTAGAGGTACTCACTTCCACGCCTTCGGTAGACGTGACGAGGATGGTGAGGCTATTGAGTTCGAGGATGCTGCTAGAGAGACGGCAGAGCCGATTCGTCTGTACCTCCAGGACCTAGAGGTTCTTCTTAGGCACCTAGATACTGATAGGACCAACGTCATGCTTAGCAATGACGAGCTCCAGGTGCAGCTTCGTGAGAAGGACAAGCTCTTCGCGGAGCAAGACGAGATAGTCAAGGAAATGGCAGCTAAGTTTGAGAGCCAGGACAGGAAGTTCAAGAGCCAAGAGAAGAGAGTCCAAGATAGGAACAAGAGGATCCGAGAGATGAATGCAGAATTATAGGCCAAGGACTTTGAGCTGGAGCATCAGCAAGGTGTGATTGAGAGACTTCATTCGCAGAAGAGGGCTCTCAAAGCCAAGGTAGAGGCCTTGACTACCAATGTCGAGGAGTACAAGACCGCTATGGAGAATGCAGGTCTTACACTTGTCGATGAGGAGGTTGATGCAGAGGAGTAGTGATGACTACTCATTTATCTATCATTTACCATGCTTATGTTTATTGAGTCGCAATGACCATCCAACATGTGGATGGCTTGCTATTGGTGTGTTTGTTTTTCAAACTTGTTGTCTATGTTGTTGAACTTTTTGTTATTTTGATGCTTGTTTGGTGTTTTTCTATGTGTTGTATTGTGCATGTTAAGCATATATGGGTATCTCATTCTTATCCTTATTGAAAACCACAGATGCCTCCTCGACGTGCCAACCCCAACCCGAACAACAACAATGTCACCCCCAAGATGCAGCAGCTGATGACAGCACAGGCACGGCTGATGCATATGATGACCACTTTCATGCAGAATCAGAATAACAACAACAACAATAATAATAATAACAACAACAACAACAATCAGAACAATCCACCAGGTTTTGACATGCTCACCAGATTCCTAAGACTGAGGCCTGCAAAGTTCTCAGGAACTACTGATCCCATGGTGGCCCATGATTGGCTACGCTTAGTGAACAAGGATTTAGTAACTGTCGGCTGCACCGATGAGGAGAAAGTCAGATTTGCAGCACACTTGTTGGAAGGACCAGCTGCTACTTGGTGGGATAACTTCCAGATCACCACTCCCATTGAGGATGTGACATGGGCCATCTTTGAAGATGGTTTTCGTACAGCTCACATTTCATCCAGAGTGATGATCTTGAAGAAGAAGGAATTCCGTAATCTGAAACAACGCCATCGCAGCGTGGCTGAATATATTGAGGAGTTCAACAATCTGGCGCGTTATGCACCAGATGAAGTTGATACTGATGCCAAGAGGAAAGAGAAGTTCCTCGAAGGACTGAACGATGAACTGAATCTGCAATTATCTGTGGCCTATGTCCCCACCTACCAATCCCTTTGTGACAAGGCTGCCATCTTGGAGAGCAAGATGAAACAGGTTGGAAGCATAAAGAGAAAACACAATTCTGACAAGCACAGCTCGGGATCGTCTCACAAGCGTTCCCATTATGATGATAGTGGGAGTTCTGGATCCCACAAGCATGGAAAGTACAACATCCACCACAACCACAACCGTCATCATGACAACAAGCATCATCGTAGTCATGACAATGACAAGTACAAGAATCACAAGGGTGGATATAAGAGCCGCCACAATGGAAGTGGAAGTGGTAGTGGAAGCCAGCCTGTCAAGAAGGATCTCAGTCAGGTTGAATGCTTCAAATGTAAGAAGATGGGGCATTATGCAAATGAATGCCCAGAAAAGAAAGTTGAAGGACCCAACAAACCCAACCCTTTCCAGAAGGGACAGGTGAACCACATCAATGTGGAAGAGATCTATGAGGAACCTGATGCAGTTGTTGGTAAGTTAAAACTCAATTCTGTTCCAGCATTTGTTCTCTTTGATACTGGCGCATCGCATTCATTCATATCAAGAGAATTTGTTGAAAGAAATGAACTTCCAGTATAAACTATTGGGTGTCCTATAAAAGTAAGTTCTCCTGCCGGAGAAATGATAGTGAACTCAGGATGTCATGATCTAGTCATAGAGTTTGGGAAGTATAAGTTTCCCGTTAATCTGATAATCCTAAATTCCCAAGGATTGGACGTCATTTTGGGAATGGACTGGATGACTAAGCACAAGGGAGTGCTAGATTGTGCCAACCATACTGTCACACTCACAACCCCAGAAAATAAAAGGATAAGATTCAAGACTAACTTTGAATCAAAAGGGAGTAAGCTAAATTCTATTAATGGGGTTAGCATAGACAGTGTGCCAATTGTGAGTGAATATCCGGATGTGTTTCCGGAAGAATTGCCGGGAATGCCACCAGATAGAGATGTGGAATTTCTGATTGATTTGCTACCAGGATCAGGACCAATAGCAAAGAGACCTTACAAGATGTCAGTTGATGAGTTGAAAGAACTCAAGAAACAACTTGGAGAACAATTGCAGAAAGGATTTATTCAACCAAGTTCTTCATGTTGGGGAGCACCAGTTTTGTTTGTGGAAAATAAAGATAGAAGTCAAAGGTTATGCATATATTATCGTTCACTCAATGAGGTGACTATCAAGAAAAAATACCCTTTGCCTAGAATCAATGACTTGTTTGATCAGTTAGAAGGAGCCCGTGTGTTCTCAAATATTGATCTCCGGTCAGGTTATTTCCAGCTCAAGATAAGAGAACAAGACATACCTAAGACAGCTTTCACCACTAGGTATGGATTGTATGAGTACACCGTGATGCCATTTGGTTTGACCAATGCACCAGCTTACTTCATGAATATGATGAACAAGGTGTTCATGGAGTTCCTTGACAAGTTTGTTGTCGTTTTCATCGATGACATTTTGATCTACTCCAAGAGAAAAGAAGAGCATGAAGGACATTTGCGTTTGATACTTGAGAAACTTAGAGAGCATAAGCTGTATGCCAAATTCAGCAAGTGTGAATTCTGGTTGAATGAAGTTGGATTTCTTGGACACGTTGTGTCAGGAGATGGTGTAGCAGTTGATCCCACAAAAGTGTCAGCTATAACTGAATGGGAGTCTCCTAAGTCAGTAAAAGAGGTTCGTAGTTTCCTTGGCTTGGCAGGATACTACAGAAGATTCATTGAAAATTTCTCCAAAGTAGCTAAGCCAATGACGGAGTTACTAAAGAAAGACAATAAATTTGCTTGGTCTGAAGGATGTGAACTCAGTTTCCAAGAATTAAAGAAGAGGCTAGTGACAGCACCAGTCTTATGTCTGCCAGATTTGGAGAAAGATTTCCAAGTGTATTGTGATGCATCTCATCATGGATTAGGTGCAGTTCTAATGCAAGAAGGGAAATTTGTGGCTTATGCCTCGAGACAACTCAAAACTCATGAGGTAAATTACCCTACCCACAATTTAGAGTTAGCCTATGTTGTCCATGCACTCAAAACATGGAGACATTATCTTTTGGGAAAGCGATGTGAAGTGTTCATAGATCAAAAAAGTTTGAAGTATATCTTCACTCAGAAAGAAATCAACATGAGACAAAGAAGATGGCTAGAACTCATCAAGGACTATGACTTGAGTTTGCAATACCATCCCGGTAAAGCAAATGTTGTAGTTGATGCACTAAGCCGTAAGGTATTTGTGAATGGCCTTACTAAGGGAGAGTTGCCAGATGATCTGTGTGCCAAATTTAGAGACCTCAGATTGGAGATTGTGCCTGAAGGACATCTCATGTCATTGGATGTTCAACCCACATTGTTGGACAAAATCAAAGAAGCCCAAAAGACGGATAAGGAAATTGAAGAGATTAAGGAAAAGACTGGCAAAGGAAAATCCAAAGGATTCCATGAAGACGAACAGGGTATTTTATGGTATGGAAAACGTATATGCGTTCCGCAAGATCCGGAGCTTCGAAAACTGATTTTACAGGAAGCACACAACTCACCATATTCCATTCATCCGGGTAACACCAAAATGTACATGGATATGAAGGAAAGATTTTGGTGGAATAATCTCAAGAAAGACATCGCCGAACATATTGCTTTGTGTGATGTATGTAGTAGAGTGAAAGCGGAACATCAGAAACCAGCATGATTGCTACAACCACTACCTATTCCTGATTGGAAGTGGGACAAGATTGGCATAGATTTCATCACTGGATTGCCAAGGACCAGGTCAGGATATGATTCTATTTGGGTAGTAGTGGATCGCCTAACTAAAGTGGCTCATTTCATACACGTGAAGACAACCTACACAAGTGCTAAATTGGCCAAGATCTATATGAATAGGATTGTGTGTCTGCATGGAGTACTCAAGAGTATTGTGTATGATAGGGGAACTCAATTCACTTCTCATTTTTGGAGACAACTACATGAGTCATTGGGAACGAGATTGGAATTTAGCACTGCTTTTCATCCTCAGACTAATGGACAGACAGAAAGGACCAACCAGATTCTAGAAGATATGTTAAGGGCATGTGCCCTAGACTATGGAGCCAGTTGGGATGAAAGTCTTCCTTACGCAGAATTCTCTTACAATAACAGCTATCAAGCCAGTATTGAGATGGCACCGTTTGAGTTTCTCTATGGGAGAAAGTGTACTACCCCATTGCTGTGGAATGGTGTAGGAGAAAGAAACTTGTTCGGACCCGAACTAATCAAAGAGGCTGAAGAGAAAGTCAAACTCGTTAAGGACATATTGAAGATAGCACAGTCCCGACAGAAGAGCTACGCAGATCCTAAGCATAGAGAAGTCACCTATGAAGTAGGTAATAGAGCTTATCTTAGAGTATCACCACTTCGTGGAGTGAAGAGATTTGGATTCAAAGGAAAATTGGCCCCAAGATATGTTGGACCATTCAAGATTCTGAGTCATAAAGGAGAAGTAGCTTATGAAATCGAATTGCCAGAATCATTGTCTGCAGTTCACAATGTGTTTCCTGTGAGTCAGTTAAAGAAATGCCATCCGGAGATGGAAGAGACTTCTTTGAAAGATACTATACCTTTGGAGGAGGTCCAACTGGAAAGTGATCTCACTTATGAGGAAAAACCCATCAAGATTCTTGAGACTGCAGAAAGAGTTACTCGTACTAAGACTATCAAATTTTGCAAAGTTCAATGGAACCATCATTCTGAAGAAGAAGCAACATGAGAAAGAGAAGATGATCTTCGGAAAGACCACCCTCACCTATTTGCTAGGCAATCCGAATATCGAGGGCGAGATTCACCTTAAGGGGGTTAGATTTGTAACATCCCTCAAATCATGTTTTCAAAGTTTGCATATCACCCGTGCATTCATAATCATTTAGGGATAATTTTCAAAGTCATTACAAAAACAGAAGCATTTGAATGCTTATTATTTTATGTAAACAAAGCATTTATCCAATGCTATTCTCTAATGAGAGATTATTTGTTTTAAACCAAGATTGTTTGTTCATGAGTTGGTTTGGTTGTGTTCCAAGGCTTGGACAAAAATTTCAAAACAAAATATGGTTTTAAAACCATTTTCTTATCTTTATTAAATCTTGTGTAAAGGCACTGTTTTATTTTTAAAAACTCCAAAGGAACCAAGCAAGTTTAATGAAACAACATGGTTTTATACTCAAAATGTGCAGGTTTCACTTTATAAAAAAATCCAGAAAGAATCTGAAATCAAACACATTTGAATTCATTTGGAAAATGATTCGTGAAAATCAAAATAGAAAAAGAAAAGGTTAAAGAATCAGAACCGGGCCAGGCGCCACCCATTCGGCCCAGTAGATAAAACAGCCCACCCGGGGTTTTCCCTTCTCCCTCTGTTTCTCACCGTAGCAGAGCGCACCCACTCGCTAACAACCCGACCCCACATGCCCCGTCATCGTCGTCCCCAAACCCCGCCCACGACCTGGCCTCGCTGTTTCGTCCCTCTCCTTCACTGCCGCGTTTAAATCCGGTTAATTGCCGTTGATTGCGTGCGTGATTCTCGCCTCCGCTCTGGCTACTTAATCCCCTCCCCCTCGCGGCCATTTCCCCAACATAGCTAGCCAGAAGCGCCGCCAGGCTCCGCAAATTCTCGCTTGCACCACCGCTGTCCCGACGAACTCCGGCGACTGAATTCGGTGAGCTCCGAGCGCCCCTCGCCTCCTGCTTGACCCTGTCGAGTTCGCCATGCCTGTGTGCCTCTCCTAATGCTTTTGGTTTGCCCATGCATGACCTAGGTCGCCGTCCCCGACCACCTCAGCAAACGACAGAACCGCCACCCAACTCCGGTGAATGATTTAGGTAATATCAGACCGCCCCTTGCTTTCTCTCTGACCCTATATTGATCGCCAGATTGTTGTGCACACCCTGACGCCTTTGTTTTATGTTAGGGCGGTCCACATCGTCAGCAATGTCGTTGTCTGCAGGAACCCGACGCCGCCCGCAACTCCGACGAGCCCCAGTGACCTCCACAGTGCGCCCCCGTCCACGCCAGCAAGTAGTTGAGCATCAGCGCGACCTTGCGAGTTCGGAAAGCCCCTCCGCTGACCCCAGCCCCCTCCGTAGCCGCCGTAGCATCACTGACAGAGCGTTGTCGCCGCGCCACCGTCGCTAGCGTCGCCCATCCATGGTCGCATGCTTAACAACCATAGGATCTAGATCCAGCGCTTAGGATTAGATCTGTAGCGAAGCGGTATGCGTTGATCTGGACCGTGCGTAGTTAGTTAGATCTAACAGTGTACGAGCATGATCCGGTGCAAAGCGGTACCATCCAATCAGGACACGCCGCGTGGCCTGTTCTTTGTTTTAAAAATCTGAATTAGATCTATTAGTGATTCAAACTTGCAAAATTCATAACTTTTGATCCACATGTTCAAATTTTACAAATTTTATATCATTGGATTCAGGAGAAAGAATGCTATCTGTTTATGCAATGTGTTCAATGTTTTGCTTCTGTAAAATTGGTTATTTTTGCAGAGACATTTATAGGCTTATTTTGAGTATAGAAATTATTTTAAAAATGATTTAAAGATCAAATAAAGTTTGTTTAGTGTGTCTTGGCCTTGTTTATGTTTCAGTACTGTATACTTGTCTTGTTTTGTGTAGAAAAATCATCACATGGCATTTGCATGCATTCATATATTTTTGCTTGTATATTTTTGATATGTGAATTTTGTGCCATTATTTTATGTGTAGATTTTGGTGCTAATAGTGATTGTGGTTGTGAAGATTGTTGCTACTCCCCAAACTACCAAGGCAAGTGGTGCTTCATGTTTTTATCCCTATAATTTCACCTATGCATTAGAAATATTTTGTATAGGATTTGCATGATTATTTTGCTAAGTATCTATATGCTATGCTTGGGAAATCCTAGTAGTTGTAGAAATGTTAGAATTTCCTCTGAGTTATGATACTTTCCATTGCCATGCTTAGCCTAGCTAGTAGAAACCAAGGGTGGTTTATGTATATTCATGCTATGGAAAATATTTCTAAGTCTTTGAGTTATGTTTTGCTTAATAAAACAATTAAGTGAATGAAACACCTGGGTGGAATGGAAAGGATGGTTTGTGTTGAGTGGTTACACAAGGCCCATTTCTATGGTTTACCTTGTGTATCACACTTGTGGAAAGCCACCCAGGAACAAAGGGATTTGAGATGCCAAATGTTAAGAAGCTTCTAGTGCAGCCACATGGCATTATGGGCTCTGCCTGGATCATATAGGTTGCAATAACTTAGCCATTTGGACAGTTGGTGGTAGTGGGATGATAGGTTGGAACGCGTCCATTTGGTCTAAGGGAAGGCTTCTGAAAGGTCTTGTCTTGGTGAAAATCAAGTCTTGTGGGGAAAGTGCACAACCTCTGCAAATGGAAGAATCTAAGTACTTAGCCATGTCCCTGGTATTGGACAACTTGAGCATCAAGACATGGAAGCTATCAAGAATCTCCTCATCTCAATTTTCTAAGTTAAAACTTGTGGTTGAACAAGGGTGAAGGTTCACCAATTTCTATTGGTGGTTCCTTCGGAAAGTTTTGTCAAATAAAAACTTAGTGTGTTCAACTGTTAGGTAAAACCTGTTTTGAGCAAAGCAAGCCTAAGCTACACTTAACCATATTCATGTAGTAACTATATGTTAATATTCTACTAAGGTATCACTTGCCAATACTATTCCAATGTATTGACCCACTGTGGCTGTAACTTGTGATGTTGCAGGTTACTCTGATGATGATTAGGGGTTATGAGTCTACACTCAACATGCTTACCTGTGGCACATGAATATGAAGACTTATTTATATTGTTATATTTGAACTCTTGTATTAGGCCTGTGGCCATGGAGTTGTAAAATACTATGTTGTCTCTGTAATGACATGTAATAATGACCTTTGTTTCGGTGTACTTCATCTTAAACTGTGGATGCTAGCATTGATCCAGGGACTAGCATTGCAATCACAGGGATATTTACCTTTATAAAGGTGGGATCTTACATTGGGTTGACTTGGCTCATGCTCACACCATGTTATGACTCTCACAAGTCACCATTAGCCTCTATGATTATTTAGTCCTTGACTTGTAGTACCACTCATTGCTTTGATTAGTTTCCTTTGTTGCATTGCATGATTTTGGCCATTATTGCTCACTTAGTTGGTTGCTCCCAGTATTTTTCTAGCCTCCGCTTGTATGAGTAAGTTCTACTCATGCTTCCAACTCAGAAGAATCCAAGTTATTCCAAAGTGTCCACTATAAACTCCTATGCATGGTGTGTTACACCATTCCAAGTATATTCTTATTTTCAACTATCTTCCAATTAAAAACTATTTTGTTATGTGAAAACTTAGTGATTAAATCCCTCACGAACTTGATGGTACACTTTATTCTTTGCCCCTAATAAACATGAACCATTGTGACAACTTTGTTGTATACGCTTGCACTTATAAGTTGGAATTAGCAGAACCGTGCTGTCACGGGGAATGTTTTCAACATTGCACTTCTAACTTGTTGTACTCAGTTGATATCATGTTCTTTTGTCTATGGATGTCACCAGTGTGAAATAAAGAGGGGACTTGTAAGTCCATGGAGTTTGTATTCTGTGTTAGAGAAACGCCTGGGCCACTAGCCTAAGCCATGCCTAATCATGGTGAAAACTTGCAGCATCACCATAATGAGCTGTCTATGAAGAATCCTCAATAAAAAACTATGCATATGGTAAGTAAAAAGATTGTTGAGATGCTCACTGTCTGCTTAACTTGTCATTTTGGTTATGGGAAAGCTCTTGTACCATGTGTAAGGGGTACCCCGTTGGCGGTTCTCAATGATATGCAAATACTTACAGTGACAAGAACTTACCTGGACCCAAAGTTGAGTACGCATGAGGTGTGGACCTCGTATTCAAGGGGCATGATATTGTCAACTTATACTTCGTCAAGCATATACTCCAGCTTTGCCACTTTAACCTTAACCAATTCAAGGTGCTTATGATAGGGGCAATGAGGGCTGAAAGATAACAAGTACCATATTTTTTGGAAGCTCTTTTTGAAACTTGTAATCCCTGCTTCCTTTACAAAAAAGGCCTTTCTTCCACCATTATTGAGTCTCCACCTTCTACCTTTAGGCACCACTAAGAGAGCATAGTTGTCATTCTATGTGCAATGTTCCAAAGCTTATTAATTGATGCATATTGTGTTATTACTTGCTCTTGTTCTACTTGTTTCTAGTCACCCTTGTGAACTTTGCAGGTGTCCTATGCATTATATTGCTACTCTATGATGGACAAGCTGATTGCCACTATGCTATGTTTTCTGCATGTGAAACAAACGTTTTTCAATACATGTTATTCATGATATTTGTTTGTAGCTTGTCATGTTGCATGCATAGTTACTATGTCCTATTGTTAGAACTCCATCTTTCATGCACATGTTTAGAGTTCTTTGATCCCAGCTTTCAATGCTTGCAAATGGTTGGATATTTATTGTGAGGGTGCATGTCACCTCAAAAATTATTTTGTTTATCACTTACCTACTCGAGGACGAGCAGGAGTTAAGCTTGGGGATGTTGATACGTTAGAAACGTATCTATAATTTTTTATGCTCCATGCTTTTTTTGTATCTACTTTGCTTTGCTTGTCTACATTTTGATGTGCTTTTTACATGTTTTCTGGTACTAACCTATTAACAAGTTGCAACAGTGTCAAATGCCCGTTTTCTGCTGTTTTTGGTTTCAGAAAAGTTAGTAAAGAAATATTCTCGGAATTGGACGGGACAAACGTCAAATTCAATAACTTTCCGTGGGGAACAAGAAGTCCAGAGGAGAGACGTAGGGGCCAGCCAGGGGGGGCAGACCCACCCCAGGCGCGGGGGCAGGTGGGCCCGCACCTGGCTAGGGTTTGGTAGCCTTGGCCGCCTCCCGGTCTTTCCCCTTTGCCTATAAGAAGCCCCCGATGCAGAAACCCTGAGTACCCAATCAGAAATCCACGAAACCATCTATAGCCACCGCCACCATCGTCCCTAGATCCGGGAGGATCTGAAGTTCTTCCCGGCACCCTGCCAGAGGGGAGATCATCCCGGAGGCCTTCTCTCCGGTATGATGCGTGAGTAATTCCACCTTGGACTATGGGTCCATGTAGTAGCTAGATGGTTGTATCTCCTCCTTTGTGCTTTCATGTATAGATCTTGTGAGCTCCATTCATGATCAAGATCTAATCTATTTGTAATCATGCATGTTATGTTTGCGGGGATCCGATGGATATTGAGATTATTATGTTGGTTTGATTAATGGTTTTGTCTTTATGATTCTATCATGTCTGTGTTGTTTGTGATCTTGCATGCTCTCCGTTGTTAGTAGCTATCTTGGCCAAGTAGTTGCTAGTGACTCCAAGATGGGGTATTTATGCTCGATAGTGGGTTCATGCCTCTAGTTTCCAAGGGAAGTGACAATAATCTCTTTGGTTGTAGATGTGTTGTTGCTACTAGGGAGAAAACAACGGTCTCTTGTTCATAGAATATGTGGACTTTTTACCTTACACACTTTACTTAAAGAAGTTGTCTGTTGCTTGCAACTTAATACTAGAGGGGGTTCGGATGATAACCTTAAGGTGGACTTCTAGTCATAGATGCAGTTGGATGGCGGTCTATGTATATTGTTGTATTGCCCAATCAGCCTCATAGGATCTTTCTGACTAGTAATTGCATTGTTATGCCTTGCTCAGTTCCTGTCAATTGTCCCGCTGTAATTTGTTTACCCTTCATGCCATGTTGTTTATCTAAGGAGAGCACCTCTAGTGAACTATGGACCCCGGTCCAATCTTTACCGTTGATACATCTTCCACGGTTACCTATTTACTTGTTGGAAACCACCATTACCTTCCACACCATACGTTTAATCCTTTGTTACAGCAAACCGGTGAGCTTGACAACCTCACTGATTCTTTGGGGAAAGTCATGAGTTTGTGTTGTGCAGGTCTCCGCGTTGCTTGCAACACCTGTGTGATGTTTCCTTCCTCCTACTGGTTCGATAACTTGGTTTCTTACTGAGGGAAACTTGTTTTTGTGCTGCTTCATACCTTGCTCTTGGGGTTTCCAACGAAGCGTCCCACGACAAGTACTGGGCGCCATCAACATACTCTGTTTCCATTGCCTAGAACACTCTAGTTTTCACACTTATTATTTTGTGAGTGTTCACTTTTGCTAGCACTGCGTTCAGCCTTAGTTTTCTTGTGCTTTCATCTTAGAACTTTTTAGTTCTTCTTTGTGGATTTGTGAAACAATCTCAATGGTCTTTATTGATTTTTATCTTTGTGAGTAGTCTCAAATAAGTTGATTGGTGTTGTAAAAGAGTAGGAAGCTTCATGCTTTAGTGGTACAAAAGGGAGCTTGTTTTGACCGTGACTTAGACTTTAGCATGACATGCTAGGTGTTGCTTTGACCTTATGATTAGTGATTATTATTGTAGCATGACCTGTTCCAAACAATTGGGATTTCTTAGTGTGCCTTGAAGAAATTATGCATTGTTTTAGCATGCAAAAGCATAGTATTGTGGCATTCTCCTTTGATGCTTTGTTTGGGTTGACTTGGCACATGCTTACACCATGTTGTGACTATGAACAAGTCACCATAGAATCTATGATCATTTAGTCCTTGACTTGTAGTACCACTCTTTGCTTTGATTAGTAATGCTTTGTTGCACTGCATGATTATGGCCATTATTGCTCTCTTAGCCGGTTGCTTGTCTCTATGAAATTATGATCCCTAGGCCTAGTGCCTAGGCTATGGGGATGGTACGGCTTGGATGAGTTATATCATGTAATCGAATAAGATTGTTAGGGCATAGTGCCTAGTATCTCTATTTGTGCTATTTGACTTTGTTGCAACTTGTTGTGCTTAATGCTTGTCACTAGGGCCCGAGTGCCATGATCTCAAATCTGAACTTATTATTGAATCATTATGATAGTATTGTTTGTGATATTATCTGCAAGTTGTGTACACATATCATTGTCCGGATCCAAAGGCCCCGAAGTGATAAAAATTGGGACAACTGGAGGGGATGGTTGTGGTGTGAGAATCACATGTGTTCATGGAGTGTTAATGCTTTGCTCCGGTGCTCTATTAAAAGGAGCACCTTAATTTCCAGTAGTTCCCTAGAGGCCCTGCTGCCACGGGCTGGCTGGACAGAAGATGTTGTGCAAGTTCTCATTGCGAGCACGTATGACTATATATGGAGCACATGCCTATGATTGTTTAGTACTTGGATGCTTATCCTTATTTATCTGCAATGCCCTAGATCTTGAAGTTACATGTTTAGACTCGTCCATGCAACGCTCGTCATCCATCCTTATGCATACCGGCTCGTATCCACTATTTACTATTACTGTTACTATTGCTCATGTTTCACTACTGATGTTTCTTTGCTATTGCTACTACAAATTGTTGCTACAAATAAACTTTTGTGAGCAAGAACTATTTCCAGGTGTAGCTAAATTGACAACTCAGTTATTAAGGCTTGCAAGTATTCTTTGGCTCCCCTTGTGTCGAGTCAATAAATTGGGTAATACTACCCGTGAAGACTGTTGCGATCCCCTATACTTGTGGGTCATCAAGACTATTTTCTGGCACCGTTGCCGGGGAGAATAGCTTTATTTGTAAGTTTACTTGGATCTATTATTGTTCATTGCTACTCCTTTCATCATGAGTAAGTCTCGTGATGGAAAGTTTCCTATTTTACCATCCACTACAAGAAGAGGTACAGTCCTAAACACCTCTGTTGCTCTTGATTTGTCGTCTGTTATAAGTAAGCTTGTTACACCGCCACCACATATTCATGCTACACAGTGCTACTACTACTGAGTCTAAAACTGATTTTGATGCTCATGATGTTACTTCTATTGTGCTTGATGCGAGTGATTCATTAGGTCCTTTCCTAGATGCTACTATGGCTGGTCTAGGAAATACTGAAACTCCTAGTGAAGACACTGTTACACCTGTTAGCTCACCTGAGTCTAGAGAGAGTTATGATATTAATGATGGTTACATTGAGTTCACTGATGAATTTGTTGAAGAGTGTCGAAACACACATGGTGCTAGTGCTATTAAGAGTCTCCTTGCTAGACATACCATTATTCCTAAGTTGTACTCTGATCCTAAGTTTGCCACATATCCCATAGATATTAAAGATAAAGATTATGATTTCTCTCTTGATTTATCCTATTTAGACATTGTTGAGAAAGAACCTTTTTGTGGGACTTGAAATGAGAGTGATGTGGCTCATATGAATGAGCTTTCTACTATGAGTGCTTTATTCTCTGATGATTTTAAGATGCGCAAGTACTTTGTTATAAAAGATATTCCCTTTTTCACTAAAAGGAGAAGCTAGGGCTTGGTTTAATAGATTACCTCCTGGTTCCATTGATAGCCCTGATTTCTTGATTGCTTCTTTCTTCCAGAAATATTTTCCTCCCAGTGCTATACATGCTGCTTTGTAGAGACTTTTTGATTTTAAACAGGGAGAAGAAGAGAAATTGCCTGGGTCATGGACAAGGTTCTGTGCCTTGATTCATGCACATCCTGGATGTCCATTACCTAAGAATGATCTTCTTGATATTTATTATAATGGACTAACTGATGATTTTAGGACATACCTAGATAGCTTTGCTGATTGTGTTTTCATGAAAAGAACTCCAACAGATGCTGAAGAATTAATGGCTAATATAAGCAAGAATTATGATGATTGGACTTCAACTGAGCTAAATACACCTGAGCCTATCACTCCTGTACCAGTTGTGCCTGAACCATATCCAAAACCAACACCAAAGAAGAGGGGAGTTATTGCATTAAATGATGAAGTGGTGAAGGAAGCTAAGAAATGTATAAAGGAGAAAGGTATTAGAGCTGAAGATGTGAAGAATCTACCTCCTATAGAAGAATTATGTAAGCCAATTTCTCACTCATCTACTATTGAGGTACACTCTCTCCAACACTTTGATGAAGATGATATTCCTTATGGTAAGCCTCTTGATCAATGTTTAGAGGAACTTGATATTTTTATTGTTAAACAAGGTAATTTTAATAAACAAGTTCAGAATCATTTATTGGAAAAATCTAGAGCTATCAATGAGTTGAAAGATATTGTGGAAAGGACTTCTAATGATATTAAAATGCTTTGTAAACACTTTCAAATGGTTCAAACCCAACTTGATCAACTTTATAAGGTAAGAAACACAAGTCAAAGGAGGAAGAACACTACAACAAGTTTTGTGATTTGATGAAACCTTTATTTTTGCAGATTCCTTTGACTGATGTTATTAAGTTGCCTCCTTATTCAAAGTATATGAAGGATATTGTCTCTAATAAAAGGAAGATTCCTAATGAGGAAATTTCTACTTTGCTTGCTAATTATTCCTTCAATGGTAAGGTTCCAAAGAAACTTGGTGATCTAGGTATACCAACTATTCCTTGCTCTATTAAGAATAATTATGTTAGAACTGCTGAAAGGATACGGATATCGCCTAGAGGGGGGGTGAATAGGCGATTAAAACTTTTCCTAGAGTGGCTCAACAAAGGCGGAATAAAACTAGTGTTTACTTTGTAAAGCACAACCTAGAAACAACTAAGGTTTACCTATGTGCACCAACAACTTATGCTAAGCAATACAAGCAACAAAGTGATAGCAAGATATATATTACTTCAAGCACGAAGGCTATCACAATGTAAAGTACATAAGTAAAGAGCTCGGGTATAGAGATAACCGAGGCACGCGGGGACACCGATATTTTACCGAGTTCCTCCCAACATGAAGTACGTCTTGTTTGGAGAGGGGGTGGTATAAAACCACCAACGCCACAAAAGGCCTCCCTTATTCTCCGGTGAATCTCACCCCAATGGGATCAATCCACGCTTCCACTATCGGTGCACTTGTCGGTGGCAACCGGAACCTCTCACAAGGTTGGGGCACAACTCCACAACTTAATTGGAGGCTCCCAACAAATGCCACAAAAGGCCACAATGCCACCAAGGCCACAAAACCGTCTAGGGTTCGAAGAACCCAAGAGGGACAAGCTCCAATGAGCAATTCAAACCAAATCCTCCAAAGAGAACTCAAACCGATGCACCAAATGCAAATGGCAAGAACACCACAAAGATGCTCAAATCCCTCACTCTCAAATTCCAACAAAGCTACTAAAGCTATTGGGGGAACAAGAGAGGAGGAATCAAAGAGAGACACAAAATCCCCCAAAATCCAGATCCCCAAAGATACACTCACAAAGAGATGTTTTGGTTTGGTCAAAACGTAGATCTAGATCTCCTCCAACAACCCCTCAAATATATGCAAGAATCAGTGGAGGGGTGTGTAGAAATTACGCTTAAGGAGTAGAGAAAATGGGGGCAAAGCTTGGGCAATAAAAGAAGGAAGAAGTAACCCTAAATAAAAATGGACAAAAGACTTATATAGGGCTAGCCAAAATATGGCCGTTTTCAGGCCCGGGCGGTAGTACCGGATTTAGGTACCTAGCGAGGCAGAAAGAAATCGGGCCGTTTTTAGGCCCGGGCGGTAGTACCGGCCCGTCCGAGCGGTACTACCGCTTGGCCCAGAAAACAGCCTAACAGGCAAATATTCAAACGGCAATAACTTTTGACTGGAAGCTCCGATTGACCCGATTCAAATTACGTTGGATAGAGGGCGACAAGGGCTTCCCAATAGCATCAAGTAGAATAATGTGATATACCTCACTTGGTGAGAAACCGAAAAGCCGCATAAATCAAAATCGCAACAAGATGCAAATGGGAGATCCGATTTAGATAAACAAGAGCTTGTTATGGAGATTACCACAAGCTCTATAGCATCACATGGATAATACCAAATAATAACCAAATATGATGATGCAAGTATGCAAAGGTTTAAGCTCTCTCCGAACGATGTGACCGAATCACTCATACGAGAGCCCCTCTTGATAGTACGGTTATCTATCCTAAACCCGGTCTCACACACACAACATGAGACCGGCAAAAGGGAAAACCTATCAATATTATACCTTTGCCTTGAGCATTCCACTTGAGCTCGATGTAGACGATCTTGCACTTCTCAAGATAGAACGGCGTCCTTAATTCCTCATCATCGACCACGCATATTGAGCTTGCCCAACAAATCTTCTTTGCATTTCATTGACCTTGAAGCCAACACATGCTCCAAGCGATGCCAATGGACAAATCCTACAAGTATAACTTAATACACACATTAGTCCATAAAGATTGTCATTAATTACCAAAACCACACATGGGGGCCCAACATGTTGTTTCAACTGCTTTATGTGATTTGGGAGTTGGAGTTAGTGTTATGCCTTTTTCTCTCTACAAGAGACTCTAGCTAGAAAAGTTGATACCAACTGATATATCTTTGCAAATGACTGATAAGTCAACTACTATTCCTGTTGGTATATGTGAGATGTTCCTGTTCAAGTGGCTCATAATTGCTTGGTTTTAACTGATTTTGTTGTGCTTGAAATGCCTGAAGATGATAATATGTCTATTATTCTTGGGAGACCTTTTCTTAATACTACAGGTGCTGTCATCAATTGCAATCAAGGAAAAGTAACATTCAATATTAATGACAAAGAGCATACTGTTTATTTACCCAAGAAGGTTGCTAAAAGCTATTGCCTAAATTCCATTGAAAATATTGAGAGCATCAAGGTTGGAGAAATATATTGTCCCATTCCACAAGAAATTTTTGGAACTATTATGATTGGGACTATTGCTATAAAGTATGAGGTAACATAATCACCATGTGGAATGCAAAGTTTTGTTTCATATAAGATTGTTTTGGTAACAAGACTTGATCAACCTTGTTAACAAAAGGATTTTAATGAACAAAATAATGTTTTCATTGTGGTTATACTTGCTTTCTTTTACTTTTCTCCTTCCTAGTCTTTGCCTTTTATTTTGATAGCTTTGGTTTTGTTAGTTGATTGCTTGTTAGAGTGTCTTAGAGCTTATGTAGTTTGGATTTTGGTTTGCTTTTGCTTCTTCTAAAAAAACTGTTTCTGCGAGAAAATCAATTTTCATACCCTCAAAATTGGCCAAAAATAAAGTTTCCCGAAAAATTCCAGAAAATTCGAAATAAATTTTTCCTCGAAAAAAGGGGCAGATGGACACCTGGAATGACCCAGGGGGCCACCCCAGGCACCCACATCCATGGTGGGCGCGCCCCCTACATGTGGTGCCTGGGTGGGGTGTGGCCCACCTGGGCCCCTCCAAAGTGTCTCCTCCCAGCCATATTCGTTATCTCTCCCGAAAAACACCAGAAAACTTTCTCAAGCTCGAATTCTTGTTGTTCTTGCTTGCGATTTTTGATCTCCTTGCTCAGCCCCTCTTTGCTGTTGATTTTTGGAGGGACTGCTCCTTGGTATGTGCCTCCTCCACTTGTCCAATTAAATTTGTGATTGATAGATTGTATCTTGAGTATTTGGCTGCTATAGGTGACAGGTTATGTGAGCTTCCATGCTTGTTCTATGCTTAGATATTTCATTCTGATGCATGTTTAGCCCTCTAGCAATTTCCTATAGTAGTTTCTCATCATTTATCAACATGGAAATCACTTAGTTTGATGTTTGTCTAAAAATTCCAGAAAGGAAGATGAGTGCATATCCACTAAATCAATATGAACTGGTGGTGCCTGAGCCAATGAAAGTTCATCCTGAGGAAGGAGTTTTTCCTTCCATATATCCATGTCATGAATTTATGAGAACTACGGGAATCTCCCAGGATTTCCAAACTATGATTGCCAATGCAAGGTTGAAACACTTTGTTGAAGGTGAACCATTTCAGTATGTTAAGCTAACCATGGTTGTTGTGTATGACTTCCGGTTTACTTGGTCTTCATCTAATCCCATGGTCCATTATAAGATATACAATATAACTGTCGTGGTGGTGGCACGGCAGATGCCATGGGTAGGCTAAAGTATGGGGCCAATGGATGCTAGAGGGATTTGGGGAGGGAAGATGTAGTTAATTCTACACGTGAATGACTAACATACAGATCTTTATTTATCCTCTCTTGGGCTACAAGTGCTCCTTGAGCTGTATGCACGAAGAGAAGATGAACTTTACAAGCCTAACGGTGTAGAATGAGTCGATCCCCCTCTCTGGAGTCCATGCCTCTCATTATAAAGGGGTGCCTTGGCTCCTCTAGGGATGACGTGGCATGCATATTCAAAGAATATGCGTGTCCCAATATAGTAACTCGGCGACCTCCTTTCTGTGTCGCCCTTCTAATGACGGAAAAGTTCCAGAGAACCCCACCTGCACGCCTCGGGCTCCAGGACTGTCACCTCCGTGACCTCCTTCTGCCCTTTTGCTGCTCTGCGCCTTGTCCTTTGTGCTTGGATCTATTCAGATTCCTCCTAGCCCGTGGCTAGGGTTTGACTATAGGCACCTCCTTCTCCTGCAAGCTTCATGTCATTCGGCCCTATCTTGCTTAAATCGGCTTGGCCTCCACCTGCATTTAAATTATTCGGACTTACTCAGCCGACCTAACTCGTATGTCGGCCGGGTAGTATACATCTCCTTCCATAGGTGTCATGGCCGTGCTTATCTCAGCCGACCTTTATATGACTCGGCCGATATAGACAGTAACTCGGCATATGATAGGGGAAATTCCTTTTATCTTCCCCTATCTTGACCCTATCCGGGGTCACCTCCCCAACATTAGTCCCCGAAGCTGGTGTGGTCCTTCTCGTAACCTCGGCCGGGCCACATCAGTTTCCCAATATTCATTTCTCCTCATCTCCGAGTTACTTTTTCCAGTTCGAGGTATCCGTGTAGCTTCTTGTGTACGCATCATCCTACGTGTAACACCCATCATTGTTTCTCTAGTTTTTTGTTCCTCTACAGTGCCCACTTACAAGTCATAGTAATTACTGTGTCTGTCGCGTCGGTGTTGCGGCGCCTCACGCACTGCATCGGTCAGGGGGCCTAATCGTCTCCTACATCGTGTGGTCATTGGTGTGGCTCCACTCAGCCACGAGCAGTTCCGCCGCACGCACGATTTACACGGCTAGCTTCCTCACGCACGATCCCACTACCGCCAAGGCCGCGCGGTTATAGAGAGGAGCACGGGGCTAGAGGGTTTAATTTCCTCTTTCGCTCACCGTTGATCTTCTTCCTCCTCGCGCCCGTGCGTCTGCTCGTGCTCCAGAGGCTGCGCCACCATCGAAATCTCCGACGGCTAGGCCATAGCTTCTCTGCTCCGTCGACCTCGTCCCCGTGCGCTTGCTCCGGCGCCGTCGCCGGTGAGTTTTTCTGCGGTCCCCTTGCCTAGATTTCTCTCCAGACGCATCTGCCGCTTTCTAGCCTTCCCGTGGCAGTTCCTTTTCCGCTTTGCCGCCGTCCTCGCTTAGAGCTACGACGGGGCCCTGCACCTCTAAGCCTTGCTCCGCCGTTAGTTCCTCTTCTGTGGATTCCTCCGGCGACCCTATATCGAGTTCAGTTAGCGGCGCGCTAGTCGAGTACGACGACGTAGCGTCTGGTCCAAAGCGGGGCTCCTGGCAGGGTTCCTCCATCACTCGTCGTGAGATCGAGTGGCTAATTAGGACTCGCCGGATTCCTGCCAAGGTAGGCTGTCGCTTACCCGACAGCGAATCCTCTCCCGTACTCAACGAAGGCGAATACGTTGTCTTCATGTCCCATTTTGCTCGTGGGTTCGGTCTTCCCCTTAGCGATTTCGCTAGGGAATTTCTCGATTACTTCGGCCTTCAGCCGCATCATCTTCCGGCTAATGCCATTGCTTCCCTATCTGGTTTTATCTCGGCTTCGGAAGGATACTTCGGCCTCTGGCCGTCTATGCACGTATGGTACAAATTCTTCCAGATCCGTTCTAACGTCGTTCCAAACAAATCTGTCCACCCCTCTAAGAAGTTGCTTACTCAGTGTGGGGCCGCGTCCATTACTCCTCGGAGAAAATCCGAGTTTCCTCGTGTTGCCGGTCTCGAATCTTGCAAGAAGTGGCATAGATCGTTTTTCTATGTCAAGAATACTAGAAAGGAAGACAAGATTCGGCTCCCTTCTTTCTCCATCGCCCCCCCTTCCAAGAGGAACTGGACCTACAACCCCAGGAAGAGCCATGCTTTGGCTGAGGCCTTTGAGATTCGGCTGAAGGAGTTGATCCGCGCCGAGCTACGCGGCGAGGATCTGATGACCACCTTCGTCAGCAGCCGAATCTTCCCTTTCCAACATCGCACGCACAAGCTTTATTACATGAGCGGTCCCCTCGATCCCAATAGAGTCTCAATGGTCGAGCTCGATAATTATCTTATTTTCATGCGTGTCCAAGCTATCTTCAAGACAGATATGCCAGAGGACTGGACCTGGGGACTGAAGCCGTTCACCCGCGGGAATCCCCCTCCCGAGGTAAGTTCACGCATTTATGTTTTGCCCCCTAATTGCGTTTGTGATTCCTTTAGATAATTTCTCTTTGTCTCTTTTCTTGCAGAGATTTGCGGAGCAAAAGATTGAGGATGCCGAGGTCCTGGCCCTCCCGTGGACCGCAGATCGGAACACCCCGGACAGCGGGGAGCCTGATTCGGAGGAGTTTGTCCCCAAGTCAGACATCGATCCGGCTCGCGCCCGTGGCAAGACCTCGGCTCACGGGGAGGAAGGTGATTTGGACGACGTCCAAATTCCTGAGGTAGTCGCCGCAATGCCTATCTATTACGCATTTCCGGCTTCTACGTTCTCAGCTAATCAGGTCGGTCAGGTGCACGACGCCGAGCCTCTCGCCTCCCAACCTCCTGCTACCTCCAAGAAGCGTACTGCTCCAGCAGGTGTCTCCAAAGCCGCTCCCAAGAAGGGAACAAAGAAGTCAGCCCAGCACCCTCCGAAGCGTAAAACTATGCCCGGAGTTACTGGGTGAGTTTATTTTCATTTGTATTTCTTGTTTCTCTTTTTCTATCTTTTGATTCGACTTTCTGTGCTTTTGCAGCGCTCCTCTTTCTGTTAAGCCCAGTGGTCCGAGTATGACGAGTCATACAACTCAGTTGCCTTATCCTTCGCCTCTCGAAGATACCAGAGTTCCTAGTCCTGCTCGCGTTGACTCTCCTCCCGCTCCGACTCAGACATCACCTCGGCAAGATGTACCCGTGGCTTCCATCGTTGATGCCAACATAACTCGTCCAGTAGATCCTCCTACTGAACCTGTTACCTCCGTTGTGAACCCCGGAGTTTCCCCCGAGATTCCTTTGACCCCCACAATTCCAATCGCAACTCCAACTCCGGCCGAGGACATCACCATATCGGCGCCTTCGGAAACCATAGTTCCTCCTGTTTCTAAGGATGCCACCCCTGGTGCTGAGGTTACAGCTCCTGCCGACGCAACTTCTAAGGCTAAGAAGGTCGTTGTCACCAAACCTCCCTCATCTCAGAAAGGACATGCCGGCTCTTCTCAACCCACCATTGCTGATGCGCTCCGCAAGGGGGTTTCCTCTGCTAAGACCGTTGTCACCCCGGCCGCTGATACTCAGCTTACTCTCCACAAGAGTCCCGCGGCGGCGGTGGTTACACAACGCGTCTGAGGTAAAGTCCTGACTCGTACTGAGAGTGGGAACAACCTCGTCTCCTTGGTTAAGTATGCCAATAATTGGAACGTTGCTGATCAGCTTGAGGGCAATCCGAGCAATCAGCCATTTCAACTCTCCGACATCAGCAGTCGCTTGCATATGGTTGCCAAGATCGTGCTTGACAGCGATAAAATGAATGAGGTAATTTCTTTTGTTGACATTTGGTTAGTTATTCGAATGATAGTATATATATACTCTAGTCCCCGAAGCTTGCAACCGAATAATTTGTTATTCGTTTGGAAGCTTTATTAGGCTTAAAGTGCATTATTTGCCAAGTGAATCTCCTGTATGACTTTGACTCCTCATGGTTCATTTGTATTCCACATTAAGTGTTTGCGGAATCCGGATCCTGTTTTAGCTTTGATTACCCATCTATTTTAGGTCCGGAATAAGTTTTGATTGACTCGTATCTGTCTTAGCTTTGAATATCTAGCCACCTGGATCTGAGTTAAGCTTTGCTTGATTTAGATATGTCTTAAATTCGAATATCCAGCCACCTAGATCCGAGTTAAGCTTTGCTTGATTCAGATCTGTCTTAGCTTCGAATATCCAGCCGCCTAGATCCGAGTTAAGCTTTCCTTGATTCGGATTTGTCTTAGCTTCGAATATTCAGCCGCCTAGATCCGAGTTAAGCTTTTCTTGATTCGGATCTATCTTAGCTTCGAATATCCAGCCGCCTAGATCCGAGTTAAACTTTGCTTGATTCGGATCTGTCTTATCTTTGAATATCTGACTGTAATTTATTTTGTCGCTTAGGTTGCCCATGATCGGCGGACAACCGAATTCCAAAGGCTGCTTTTCGCACACAAGAAATTGTAAGAGAAGTATGAAAAAGTTCTTCCTGTGGTGAAGAAAGCTGGTAACTTAACAAATCTTTGTATTGTCCCTTAAGTTCTTAATATTTTCGACTTGAGGTGCTAACCCCTTTTGCTGGTAAACAGGTAATATCAATAATCTTAATATCCGTCTTGAGAATAAAGTCAAAGCTCTGGAAGGTTAGTTGTCCTTTCTCTTTATTGATTTTCGTTCGAGGCTTATTCTGAGTTTCTTATATCCTTTTGGCTTTGGTATAGTCAAGTTACAAACCCTTACAGCGTCGCATCAAGAATGCATACCCATGCCTGATATGATGCTGCATTTTTTAGAGCAAGCCGCCACTCATTCGGCGCAACTGAAAGATAAAGATGACGAGATAATCCGGTTGCGCGCCGAGGTGGAGTCCCTCAAGCTGTCTCAGAAATCCGAGTTAGAGAAAGTTGACCAGGAGTTCTCCGAAGAAAAGAACCGGCTAAGTCTACAACTGCATAAGGATAAAGAACTCCTCGAGGCTGCCGAACTTAAGAATCGGACGATGAGCGAGGAAATCATTCGCTTTGAGAAGACTAAGGTTGACTGGACTCAGGATCTCCAGAAAATGTTGAGATATATTCATCGTAAGTCTCTGACCGTGGCCGAGTTATCTTCTTCTCTTTCTTACTTTTGACTGATATACTTTTATTTTGCGTAGATCATTTTCCGGAAGCTAGGTCCGTGAGCTATAGAGCGGTGATTAATGCTCGCGTGCAATGAGGTGTCCCCGCAGATGCGAGCCCAGAATATTCAATGGAAGATTTCTTGGTTGCCGTTGGTGCTGCCATTGGTCCGATGAAGATTATGGGCAGGGATTTGGTGCAAGCAGCCATTCGGGCCTACCATGTTCTCTGGCCGAATACTTCTGGAACTCCTGATATTGACGAGATCAAGATACTGGTGGAAAGATTAATGGCATCCCAGAACCAGTTAAATCTTTGGAGGGAATCCGCTGGACGGGCTGGTGCTGATATGGCACTCACAGTCATTATGTCTTGGTACGAGGAAATTTCGCTCGATACCTTGATAAACTTGCGCACTGGCTCCCGTTGGGTTGAGGATCCAGAGTTTGTCGCTCGCCGTCAAGCTCGTGCCTTCCAGCTTGTTGAGTACGCTGATGTGCATAACTGGATTGAAGGACCAAGTTTTCTTCCCAACCCAGCGGATGACGTCAAAGTCGAATATGCCTCTGACAATAGTTCGGCCGACCAGGACGAGGGTGAGGGCGACTCGGACACTTCTGGTGACTCCAGCGCAAGCTCGGATGGGGACGGCGATGCGCGATCATCTTCCAAAGGGACTGGGCACTCTCAAGCTCAAACTAATGTCTCTCAACAGCCCAGGGCTTCCCCCGAAGTCACTATTGATTCTGTGGAGGGTGAAGTAACTTCGGCCGAGGTGACGTCTACCTCGGAGCGCCCAGTGCCTGACCAAGCCGCTGCCCCTTAGGTTCAAAAAACTTCTTAAGTTATTTCTTATCCCCGGTATGCCAGGCGTATGATGTATGTGAAACAATTGTCCGACTTTCTGTGTGGTACGAACCCTTTTTGCTTTTTGCCGCTAAGGCACGGATGATGATGATCATTATTAGTTCATCTAAACAGATCTTGTTACTTTAAATCTTTGCTTTGGTGGTCTTCAATCTCATAAGTTCGGATCGTGTGTTTTCTTTTGACTGACATTAGTTCGGCGTTAATATTGCCTGGCCTTTATAAATTCGACGGCTTAACCATTGTGTTCTTGATCTCTATCCGAGCTATAAAGCCCGACCTATCGTTCAGTGCGCCGAAGTTTAATACCCATTTTTGGAATAGGAGACAATTATGGGGCAATTCCCTAGTCAGTGCTCTAGGAATCGAGGTTTTAATGCATAATCCGAGATAAGGGATAATACGGCATAGTCCCCGAGTTCCCTGCTCGAGTTCCTGAAACTTAACACATCATTCAGGAATAAGAAATAACGTGTGGCAGTCCCCGAGTCACTACTCAAGGTGCCGAAGTTTAATACATAACTCAAAATGAGAAATACCATAGGGCAGTCCCCAAGTCATGGCTCAAGGTGACGAGGTATAATACATAATTCAAAATGAGAAATAACATAGGGCAGTCCCCGAGTCACTGCTCAAGGTGCCGAGGTCTAATAAATAATTCGGAATGAGAAATAACTTAGGGCAGTCCCCGAGTCACTGCTCAAGGTGCCGAGGTTTAATACATAATCGATACTTCGACTTGAAGCGTCACATTACAATGTATCATATATGGCTCCTACGAGTAAAATGGACGAAGTAAAGCTATGTTCCATGGTCTTTTCGATTCTTCGCCGGCTTTGTTTGCCTTGTTCTTTTCTGGTGACTGAGCATCGATCAGATAATACGCATCATTGTGCAATGCTTTGCTCACGATGAATGGTCCCTCCCATGGGGGTGATAGTTTGTGCATGACGGATGTGCGTTGCACTAGCCGAAGAACCAAATCTCGTTCTTTAAACACTCTTGGATTGACTTTCTTGCTGTGATATCGTCGTAAGTCTTGCTATAAATAGCTGACCTTGATAGTGCCAACTCCATGGCTTCTTCTAGAAAATCGACATCATCTTGCCGAGCTATCTCATTTACCTCAGCGGTTGTATACTGGGTTACTCTTGGCGAATCATGTATTATGTCGGCTAGAAGCACGGCTTCTGCTCCATATACCAGAAAAAATGGTGTATACCCTATTGACCTATTTGGGGTAGTTCTGAGGCTCCATAGTACTGTTGGTAGTTCCTCGATCCAGCATCCTGCCGACCTTTGCAGAGGTTCGACGAGCCGGGGTTTTATTCCGGACAATACTAGTCCATTAGATCTTTCCACTTGCCCATTGGATGCTAGGTGAGCCACCGAGGCGACATCTAATCTTATGTGTTTTTCTTGGCAGAATCTAGCAAAAGCCCCTTCAGCGAAGTTTGTGCCATTGTCTGTAATAACGCTATGTGGATAACCATATCTCAAGATAATATCTTTGAGGAATTTTACTGTTGTTGGTCCATCACATTTTTTTATCGGTTTTACTTCAATCCACTTTGTGAATTTATCCACCATGACTAAAATGTGGGTCATCCCGCCCCGGGCCGGCTTGAATAGTCCCACCATATCCAAGCACCATACAGAAAATGGACAAGTAATCGGTATTGTCTTTAATTCGTACGATGGCATATGTATCTTGCTGGCATATCTCTGGCAACCATTACATTTTTCTGCCAACTCTTTGGCCTCTTTCAACGCCGTTGGCCAATAAAATCCATGCCTGAATGCTTTGGCCACTAGAGCTCTGGACGAGGCATGGTGCATGCATTCTCCTTGATGTATATCTAGGAGGATTTCCTGTCCCTCCGCCGAGTCAACACATCTTTGCAGCACGCTTGTGACGCTCCTTTTATACAACTCATTGTTTATGATTGTATAAGCTTTTGCTCTTCTCACTGTTTGTCTAGCCAGTACCTCATTACTCGGCAAAATTGCATCTTTAAGGAAGAAAAATATGGGTTGCGCCCATGTTGGCATGATTTTCTCTGGGATAATTTCACTATCTATTTCCATGTTTTCCGCCGACATAACAGCCTCGGATTTTTCCATATCCATTCGTGCGATTGCCGGGTTTATTTTCGGAAATCCTGGGTTACATCCTCTGTCGATTTCCATTGGCATACCTATTGGAATTATGCCCAAGAGGCAATAATAAAGATGTTATTATTATAATTCTTGTTCATGATAAAGTTTATATTCCATGCTAGAATTGTATTAAGCGGAAACTTTAATACTTGTGTGGTTTGTGAACAACACCGTGTCCCTAGTACGCCTCTATGGACTAGCCCATTGATAAATGATGGTTAAGGTTTCCTAACCATAGACATGAGTTGTCAATTGATAATGAGATCATTTCATTGGAGAATGATATGATGGACAGACCCAAACTAAGCAAAGCAATTAGATCGTGTCATCGTGTTCGTCTTTGCGAAGCTTTTCTTATGTCAAATATTGTATTCCTTAGACCATGAGATAATACAACTCCCTGGTATCGGAAGAAAGCTTTGAGGTCATCAAACGTCATCCTATGAGAGGGTGATCATAAAGGTGTCTCTCAGGTGATCGGAAAGTATCTGTTGGGTTGTATGTATCAAGATGGAATTTGTCCCTCCCAAGTCGGAGAGATATACTTCGGGCCCACTCGGTAATCGATATCAACACCGCTTGCAAGCATGTGGTTAAGGAGTTAATCACAAAGTGATATCGGATTACAGAACGAGTAAAGTACTTGCTGTGAACGAGATTGAACTAGGTATGACGGTACCGACGATCGAATATCGGGCAAGTAAAATATCGCGAGACGAAGGGAATATATATATGGGATTGATTGAATCCTGGCATCGTGGTTCATCCGATATGATCATCTATGAATGTGTGGGAGTCAATATGGGTGCCCAGACCCCGCTGTTGATTATTGATAGAAGATCATGTCTGCATATTCTCGAACCCGCAGGGTCACACACTTAACGTATCTCGACGCTAGGATAGATTGGATAATTGGTTTATGAATTTTTGTTCGGAGTCTCGGATGGGATCCGGGATATCACGAGAGGTTCCGGAATGGTCCGGAGAATAAGATTCATATAAGGCAGTGCAGTTTTTGGAGTTCGGAATTGTTCCGGGTTAATCGGTATTGTACCGGAAGCTTCTAGAACCTTCCGGAAGGGGACCAACGTGGCCCCACCTTCCGGGAGGGGGCATGGGCCTATGAGGGAGTGTCCTGGCCGCATTGGGCCAGGGGCACAAGGTCCCATAGGGCCCAGCCGATCCTAGAGAGTTTAAATCGTTTAAACTAGAGATAGGGTTTCTAGAAGAGGGGAGAGTCCATGCCCCCCACTCCTTATCCTTTGGGCTTGGGGGAGGGGCTAGGGCTGCGCCCCCCTCTATATAAAGAGGGGTGGGGGCGCACCAACCCCACACACCTCTCCTCCAAACCCTAGCCGCCTTGCTAGCTTTCCTCTCTCCCTCCCGACTGTTTGTAGGCGAAGCCCTGCTGCAGAAATTCTCCACCATATACACCACGCCGTCGTGTTGTAGATCCAATCTATCTCTCCACCATACTTGCTGGTCCTAGGAAGGAGGAGACGTCGAGGTTCTGCACGTGTGCATCTCACGGAGGCACCGCCACTTGTGGTGCTAAATCGGATCGGATCG
Source organism: Avena atlantica (assembly GCA_910589765.1). NCBI lineage: Eukaryota > Viridiplantae > Streptophyta > Magnoliopsida > Poales > Poaceae > Avena > Avena atlantica. The sequence continues at coordinate 376,924,861 of OU342734.1, read as the reverse complement.
CGAGGAGGAGAAGCGAGTACGACTACATCACCCACGTTCCAACGAACGTTCCGCTGTGCGAATCTTCAAGGGTATGAAGATCTAATCCAATCTCTCTCGTTGACTGCATCTCTTAGATTAGATCTTGAATTTCCCTCTGTTCGCATCCGTAGAAAATTTTGATTTACTATGCCGCGAAACCCTTCAGTGGTATCAGAGCTAGATCTATGCGTAGATGTGTTTCACGAGTAGAACGCAACATGGTTGTTGCGGGTGTTGATGTTTTCTGTTGCAAGCCTCTTGTTTGTGTTCTTCTTATGATGCGGGATAGTGAGATTGAAGCGGTCCAAGCCAACCTTACGCGACGTCGTTCGCGAGACCGGCTCCGCACTTGACGTGTGGCTTGTACCACACATGCGGCTGGTGGATGTCAGTTTCTCTCACTATAGTTGTCATGGGATTAACACCGGAGTTTGGCAACCATAATATCACCGTTGTGGCTTTCCGTAGGTAAGAATCGTTCTTAGTATCTACTCCCATAAGCCACGTAAAACATGCAACAACAAAGTAGAGACGTCTAACTTGTTTTTGCAGGGAGTGTTTTCTGTGATAAGGTATGGCCCAAGATGTGATGTGTATATTGTATGCGATGATCATGTTTTGTAATGTTTCACGACTTGCATGTCGATGAGTACACAACCGGCAGGAGCCATATGGTTGTCTTTATAATTGTGTATGACCTGCGAGTCAACTTCTTATACGCCATGTAATAGCTTTACTTTATCGCTAAGTAGTTAGCAATAGTTGTAGTTGCTATTCGTGGTGGAGGCAATCATGGTGGAGTGATGGAGATCATGCCGGAACGCACAAGATGGAGATCATTGCGCGAAGATTGGCTATACCATGTCACATAAAGTTATATGCATGTGATGTTTATCCTTTTATGTATCTTATTATGCTTAGATCGCGACGGTAGCATTATAAGATGATTCCTCACTTAAAGATCAAGATAAAAACTATGTTCTCCCCAAGTATGCACCGTTGCGAAAGTTCGTCGTGTCCAAGCATCACGTGATGATCGGGTGCTATAGACTCTACGCTCACATACAACGGGTGCAAGCCAGTTTTGCACACGCGGAAATACTTGGGTCTAACTTGACGAGCCTAGCATGAACAGACATGGCCTCGGAACACAAGAACCGAAAGGTTAAGCATGAGTCATATGAATGATATGATCGACATTTTGTTGTCCACCATTGAAACCACATCTCTTCTCGTGATGATCGGATTAGGTGTGGTGAATTTGGATCATGTTCACTAAACAACTTGAGGGATGTTGAATTTAGTGGGAGTTCATCTAGTAATTTGATTAAGTTGAACTATTTATCATGAACATAGTCTAAATTGTACTTGCCAATACTGTAGATCACATGGCCAAGTCCAACTTCAACTTCAACGTTTTTGCTGAGAAGGAAAAGCTTAGAAACAATGGGTCTAACTTCACCAATTGGTTCCGCAATCTAAGAATCATTCTGTCTGGCGGACAAAAGGACTATGTCCTTGGGAAAGCGTTAGGTGACCCCCCTGCTGCAACTGCGTCGGCTAATGAGAAAGCTGTCTATCAGTCGCGCAAAGATGATTATGGTGTGATTAAGAGCACCATGTTGTTTGCTATGGAACCGGAGCTTCAAAATCGTTTTGAAGAGTATCCCGGGCCCTTCGAGATTCTCGAGGAGCTGAAAACCATGTTTCAGACTCAGGCCCGTTCTGAGAGATATGAGATCTCCGAGAAGTTCTTTAACTGCAAGATGGAGGAAGGGAGTTCCGTTAGTGAGCACGCCATAAAGATGTTGGGCTACACTCAACGCCTTGAGCAACTGGAATGCACGATTCCAGAGGAGCTCAAGATTGACAGGGTTCTGCAATCACTCCCTCCCAGCTACAAAAGTTTTGTAGTGACTCATAATCAGATTGGTTCCACTGATACGATCACCGAGCTCTTCGCAAAGCTGAAGGCTGCAGAGGTGGACATCAAGAAGGATAATCATGTGTTGATGGTCAACAAGCCCTCCTTTAAGAAAGGTAAGGGAGCAAAGAAACCCTTCAAGAAGGGCGGCGGCAAGCGCAATGCCCCTGCTGAGAAGAAGCTCAAGTCTGGTCCTGAGCCCGACACTGAGTGCTTCTATTGCAAGGACAAGGGTCACTGGAAGCGCAACTGTCCGAAGTACTTAGCGGACAAGAAGGATGGCACCATCAAAGGTATATTTGATATACATGTTATTGATGTTTTCCTTACTAGCCCTCGTTGTAGTGCCTTGGTATTTGATACCGGTTCAGTTGCTAATATTTGTAACTCGAAACAGGAGCTACGGAATAGACGACGGCTTGCGAGGGATGAGGTGACGATGCGCGTTGGCAACGGATCAAGAGTTGATGTGATGGCCGTCGGCACGCTCTCCTTAGTTTTACCTTCGGGATTAGTTTTAAACCTTAATAAGTGTTATTATGTGCCTGCGTTGAGCATGAACATTATTTCTGGATCGTGTTTATTGCAAGACGGTTATTCATTTAAATCGGAGAATAATGGTTGTTCTATTTATATGAGTAACATCTTTTATGGTCATGCACCTCTTGTGAATGGTTTATTTCTTCTAAGGGATGAAACACACATCCATAACATTGAGGCTAAGAGATGCAAAGTAGATAGTGATAATACTACTTATTTGTGGCACTGTCGTCTAGGTCATATTGGTGTAAAGCGCATGAAGAAACTCCATTCTGATGGACTTTTGGAGTCTCTTGATTTTGAATCATTTGACACATGCGAACCATACCTCATGGGCAAGATGATCAAAACCCCGTTCTCCGGTATGATGGAGCGAGCAACGGACTTGTTGGAAATCATACATACCGATGTATGCGGACCGATGAGTGTTTCGACGCGCGGTGGATATCGCTATTTCCTCACTTTTACCGATGACTTAAGTAGATATGGGTATATCTATTTAATGAAACATAAATCTGAAACATTTGAAAAGTTCAAGGAATTTCATAATGAAGTGGAGAACCATCGTAACAGAAAGGTTAAGTTTCTACGATCCGATCGTGGAGGTGAATATTTGAGTTATGATTTTCTCACGCATCTTAAAGCAAGTGGAATCGTTTCACAACTCACGCCACCCGGAACACCACAGCGCAATGGTGTGTCTGAATGCCGGAATCGAACCCTATTAGATATGGTCCGATCGATGATGTCTCTTACTGATTTGCCGTTATCATTTTGGGGTTATGCATTAGAAACCGCTGCATTCACTTTAAATAGGGCTCCATCTAAATCCGTTGAGACGACACCGTATGAACTGTGGTTTGGTGCTAAACCTAAGTTGTCGTTTCTTAAAGTTTGGGGATGCGAAGCTTACGTCAAGAAGTTGATGCCGGACAAGCTCGAACCCAAAGCGGAGAAATGCGTCTTCATAGGATACCCTAAGGAAACTATTGGGTATACCTTCTATCACAGAACCGAAGGCAAAGTGTTTGTCGCAAAGAACGGTTCCTTTCTTGAGAAGGAGTTTCTCTCGAAAGAAGTGAGTGGGAGGAAAGTAGAGCTTGACGAGGTTATTGAACCTTCTCTTGAATTGGAGAGTAGCGCAGCACCTGAAATTGTTCCAGTGCCGCCTGCACCAACAATAGAGGAAGCTAATGACAAGGATCATGAAGCTTCGGACGATGCTACTACTGAACGTCGCAGGTCGACAAGGTCGCGTGCCCCTCCTGAGTGGTACGGCAACCCTGTCTTGACTGTCTTGTTAGTAGAAGACAGTGAACCTACGAACTATGAGGAAGCGATGATGAGCCCAGACTCTGAGAAATGGCTGGAAGCCATGAAATCCGAATTGGGATCCATGAGCGAAAACCAAGTATGGACTTTGGTGGACCCTCCTAGCGACCGAAAGGCCGTTGAGTGCAAATGGATCTTCAAGAAGAAAACGGACGTGGATGGTAATGTTAACGTCTATAAAGCACGGCTTGTAGCAAAAGGTTTTCGACAAGTTCAAGGTGTTGACTACGATGAGACTTTCTCTCCCGTAGCGATGTTTAAGTCCATTCGGATTTTATTAGCAATTGCTGCGTTTCATGATTATGAAATATGGCAGATGGATGTCAAGACTGCGTTCCTCAATGGCAACATTGATGAAGAGTTGTATATGATGCAACCCGAAGGTTTTGTCGATCCTAAGGATGCTGATAAAGTATGCAAACTTCAACGTTCCATTTATTTACGTTCCATTTCTGGTACTGTATGTGGATGACATATTGATTATTGGAAATGACATCAACATGCTTAACGATGTGAAGAGTTATTTGAACAAGTGTTTTTCAATGAAAGACCTAGGTGAAGCTGCTTATATATTGGGCATCAAAATCTATAGAGATAGACAAAGACGCCTGATAGCATTAAGCCAGAGTACATACCTTGACAAAGTTCTGAAAAGGTTCAGAATGGATAAGGCAAAGAAAGGTTCAGTACCTATGTTGTCAGGTAAGATATTGAGCAAGGCTCAGTGTCCAGCTACGGTAAATGATAGGGAAGCTATGAGCAAAGTGCATTATGCCTCGGCCATAGGTTCCATCATGTATGCCATGCTGTGTACTAGACCGTTGTGTCCAATGCTCTTAGTTTGACGAGCAGATATCAAAGTGATCCAGGAGTGGAACACTGGACAGCCGTGAAGAACATCCTAAAGTACCTAAATAGGACTAAAGAAATGTTCTTAGTCTATGGGGGTGATGAACAGCTTGTCGTAAAAGGTTACGTCGACGCTAGTTTTGACACCGACAAGGATGATTCCAAATCTCAGACAGGATACGTTTATATTTTGAATGGAGGAGCTGTGAGCTGGAGAAGCTGCAAGCAAAGCGTGATCGCGGGATCTACAGTGGAAGCGGAATACATGGCTGCTGCAGAAGCGTCAAGTGAAGGAGTTTGGATCAGAAACTTCATCACTGAGCTTGGCGTGGTTCCAAGTGCATTGGACCCACTGGAGATATTGTGTGACAACACTGGCGCCATAGCACTCGCTAAGGAACCAAGATATCATCCAAAGACCAAGCATATCAACCGCAAGTTTCATATAATCCGAGATTATATAGCAGATGGAGATCTGAAGATTAGCAAAGTACATACGGATCTGAATGTCGCAGATCCATTGACTAAACCTCTTCCACGTGTAAAACATGATCAGCACCTCAGTGCCATGGGTGTGAGATTGTTGCCAGATGTAAACTAGATTATTGACTCTAGTGCAAGTGGGAGACTGTTGGAATTATGCCCTAGAGGCAATAATAAAGATGTTATTATTATAATTCTTGTTCATGATAAAGTTTATATTCCATGCTAGAATTGTATTAAGCGGAAACTTTAATACTTGTGTGGTTTGTGAACAACACCGTGTCCCTAGTACGCCTCTATGGACTAGCCCATTGATCAATGATGGTTAAGGTTTCCTAACCATAGACATGAGTTGTCAATTGATAATGAGATCATTTCATTGGAGAATGATATGATGGACAGACCCAAACTAAGCAAAGCAATTAGATCGTGTCATCGTGTTCGTCTTTGCGAAGCTTTTCTTATGTCAAATATTGTATTCCTTAGACCATGAGATAATACAACTCCCTGGTATCGGAAGAAAGCTTTGAGGTCATCAAACGTCATCCTATGAGAGGGTGATCATAAAGGTGTCTCTCAGGTGATCGGAAAGTATCTGTTGGGTTGTATGTATCGAGATGGAATTTGTCCCTCCCAAGTCGGAGAGATATACTTCGGGCCCACTCGGTAATCGATATCAACACCGCTTGCAAGCATGTGGTTAAGGAGTTAATCACAAAGTGATATTGGATTACGGAATGAGTAAAGTACTTGCTGTGAACGAGATTGAACTAGGTATGACGGTACCGACGATCGAATCTCGGGCAAGTAAAATATCGCGAGACGAAGGGAATATATATATATGGGATTGATTGAATCCTGGCATCGTGGTTCATCCGATATGATCATCGATGAATGTGTGGGAGTCAATATGAGTGCCCAGACCCCGCCGTTGATTATTGATAGAAGATCATGTCTGCATATTCTCGAACCCGCGGGGTCACACACTTAACGTATCTCGATGCTAGGATAGATTGGATAATTGGTTTATGAATTTTTGTTCGGAGTCTCGGATGGGATCCGGGATATCACGAGAGGTTTCGGAATGGTCCGGAGAATAAGATTCATATAAGGCAGTGCAGTTTTTGGAGTTCGGAATTGTTCCGGGTTAATCGGTATTGTACCGGAAGCTTCTAGAACCTTCCGGAAGGGGACCAACGTGTCCCCACCTTCCGGGAGGGGGCATGGGCCTATGAGGGAGTGTCCTGGCCGCATTGGGCCAGGGGCACAAGGCCCCATAGGGCCCAGCCGATCCTAGAGAGTTTAAATCGTTTAAACTAGAGATAGGGTTTCTAGAAGAGGGGAGAGTCCATGCCCCCCACTCCTTATCCTTTGGGCTTGGGGGAGGGGCTAGGGCTGCTCCCCCTCTATATAAAGAGGGGTGGGGGCGCACCAACCCCCCACACCTGTCCTCCAAACCCTAGCCGCCTTGCTAGCTTTCCTCTCTCCCTCCTGACTGTTTGTAGGCGAAGCCCTGCTGCAGAAATTCTCCACCATATACACCACGCCGTCGTGTTGTAGATCCAATCTATCTCTCCACCATACTTGCTGGTCCGAGGAAGGAGGAGACGTCGAGGTGCTGCACGTGTGCATCTCACGGAGGCACCGCCACTTGTGGTGCTAGATCGGATCGGATCGCGAGGAGGAGAAGCGAGTACGACTACATCACCCACGTTCCGACGAACGTTCCGCTGTGCGAATCTTCAAGGGTATGAAGATATAATCCAATCTCTCTCGTTGATTGCATCTCTTAGATTAGATCTTGGCTTTCCCTCTGTTCGCATCCGTAGAAAATTTTGATTTACTATGCCGCGAAACCCTTCAATACCGTCTTCTCTTGATTCTGCCGAGATATAAATGGACTCGGACTCTGGTGATGGTGTTATTGATGGTTTTATCAGGTGCTCTAAGGCGATACCCGGGGGAATGGATTGCCTAGTTGATCCGACTTTTGACAGCGTGTCAGCAGCGTCATTTTCTGCCGGAGGTATATGATGAAACTCACATCCATCGAAGTATCCGCTGATTTTTTACACATGGAACCTATATAGGGCCATATTCGCATCTAGCGCGTCCCAATTGCCTGATACTTGTTGTACTACGAGATCTCAATCCCCATAACATAGAATCCGATGTATGCCAATCTCTTTTGCCACCTTTAACCCATGGACGAGTGCTTCGTACTCGGCTACATTGTTTGACGCGGCAAAATGTATTTGCAGCACATATTTCAGCTGATCTCTTTTTGGCGAGGTTAACACTATCCCTGTCCCCAAGCCATTCCTCGGCTTAGAGGCGTCAAAGAGCATTGTCCAATAATTCGGATCCGGCAATGGTGGCTCATATTGTACCTCGACCCAATCCACAAAGAAGTCGTCCAAAGCCTAAGATTTGATTGCATCTCGCCTATCGAATTGCGGAGCATAAGGTTACAATTCATTTGCCCATTTTTCTATTCGACCGCTTGCATCTTTGTTGCTCAATATGTCATCTATGGGCGCTTCACAGATCACTTTGATCGGGTGCTCTTCGAAGTAATGTTTAAGTTTCTTCGCCGACATGTACACTCCATATGCCATCTTCTGGTAATGTGGGTAATTTTGTTTCGAAGCTGATAGTACCTCACTTAGGTAATATACCGGCCTCTGTACTGATTTATCATCTTCAATTCATTCCACAACGATCACCGCACTTACCACTCTGTTTGTGGCGGCTATGTAAAGTAACATAGGCTCTTTTGACAATGGAGAGGCCATGATTGGTGCTGTAACCAACATCTTTTTCAGTTCATGAAATGCATTATCTGCTTGTGGTGTCCAAGTGAACTTATCAGATTTCTTCATCAGTTGATATAGTGGTAATGCCTTCTCTCCCAGCCAACATACAAATCGGCTAAGCGAGGCCAGGCAACCCGTGAACTTCTGTACGTCGTTTAGACATCTCGGCAATTCCATCCTTTCTACCGCTCTTATCTTAGTTGGATTGTCCTCTATACCTCTGATGGATACGAGAAAACCGAGTAGTTTCCCAGCTGGTACACCGAAGGTGCATTTCTCTGGGTTAAGCTTCATTCGGAACCTTCTCAAGTTCGCGAATGTCTGCCGAATATCATCTAGTAGCGTTTTGCTCTCTTTGGTTTTGATAACCACATCGTCTACATATACTTGTACATTTTTCCCTATCTGGTCATGTAGACATTTTTGCATACATCTCTGGTACGTTGCCCCCGCGTTACGCAGGCCGAATGGCATGGTGCGATAGAAATAAGCCCCGTACGGGGTAATAAACGCAGTCTTTATTTGATCAGCCGGATTTAACGATATCTGGTGGAAACCAGAATACGCGTCTACAAATGATAACAGCTCACAACTAGCGGTCGAATCAATCACTTGGTCTATCCTAGGTAAAGGAAAAGGATCTTTGGGACACGCCTTGTTCAGGTTCGTGTAATCAATACACATTCGCCATACGACTGATACATTTGGATCATCCTTTTTATTTTCTACCAACACCGGGTTTGATAACCAATCCGGATAAAGCACTTCCATGATGAACCCGGCCGCGAGGAGCCGAGCTATCTCATCCCCTATTATTTTTCTCCTGTCTTCGGCGAAGCAGCGGAGAGGTTGCTTCACCGGCCTTGCTCCTGGCCTTACATGCAGAGAGTGCTCAGCCAGCTCCCTCGGCACACCTTGCAAGTCTTGAGTTGACCATGCAAAGATGTCCCGATTATTACGGTGGAAGTTGGTGAGCTCGCCTTCCTATTTGGCATCTAGTCCGGCACCAATGGTGATGGTACGTTCTGGGAACTGCTCATCTATCTGAACCTTTTTCGTTTCTTTAGTCGGCTGGAAAGAGACACTTCCATGCGGGTTAGCCAATGCCGGCATATTCAGTTGTGTCGACTGAGCGAGGGCCGCTACCTCTTGAATCCTTCTTTTTTCTCTTGCGATCACCAATGACTCGGCTAGGTTTGATCTGGCCGAAGAACATTCCATTGATTTCATGTAATCTCCTGCTACTGTTATCACCCCTTGTGGTCCGGGTAGCTTCATTTTCAAGTAAGTTATGTGGCAGCTGCTCATGAATATGGCCAATGCTGGCCACCCGAGTAAAGCATGATAGCAACTTTCTAGATCTACCACCTCAAACTCCAGATTTTCCGCTCTGCAGTTATCCCTTGTGCCAAATAATACATCCACTCGAACCTTCCCAATGGGTTTGCATGAAAGTCCCGGCACTATTCCATGGAAAGTGGTTCTCGTGGATTGCAGCATATTCTGCGATATTCCGAGTTTATGCATTGTATCCTTGTACATGATATTGATACTGCTCCCATTGTCAATGAGTACTTTTGAAAATTTCACATTAATGCTGGGCCCGACAAATGTCGGGTCTAGCATGAGTGCGTATGACCCCGGATTCGGCATTATTTTGGGATGATCCTTTATGCTCCAAGTTACTTCTTGATCTGACCAAGGCACATATCTTGGTACTGCCGGCATAACTGCATTCACTTCCATATGCCAGCGCTGTACACTTTGCTTGTCTTGCTATTCTGTTGTGAACATGCAATATGATTGATGATGTTCCCTGTAATCATTGCGCTCATTATTTCTGGGGTTTATCCTTCCATCTTGACCCTGATTTATCACTTGATGCACTGCATCTCTCCGGTCCGAGTTATCATACCTCGGGGGAGGAGGGGGTAACATTAACTGCTGTGCATTTGCTCCAGTCAACTGTGGTTGCTGCTGCTGATGTGCCTGATGAGGAGGTGCTTGCACACCTGCCGGGTTCCCCATTGCGTTTTTCATCCAGGCGCATTGCCGAGTTGTATGATTAGCGGGCTTGGCCGGGTTTGGGGTGTGAAACTTACACGGTTGATCCAACATGGATTCAAACGTATACTTCGGCCTTTCCTGCCACTGCTTCTTCTGTTCTGGTGTCGACTGTCTCTTCCCTTCATTTCTTGGTGTCCATAGCTGAGGACCATTCTTCTGCCGATGACTGTTTTCGTGACTCGGCTGATCTTGCACTACTGATGCCACCTGATTGGAGGCATATCTGTAATCCGGTCTTTCCTCTCTTCTTCTACCTCTGAACTCGTTGCGCCTCGATGATCCGGCCACATCTCTTGCATATTGATCTTGATGCTCACGATGATCCGCCGACATTAGCTCTGGTTGTGTCGGATCTCCCAATGCATACGAATCCTCTATCCTGATAGTTTCTGCCAAAGTGGTTGGCATATCTATTTGCAGTCGCTGCCACAAGACACTGTCATATCTGCATCCCTGAGCAAACCAAGCTATCGCTTGCGATACTATAACTCCCTCGCATGAATTCCTGAGGTTACACCACCGAGTCAAGAATTCTCTGTCTGTCTCATTCGGCCTTTGCTTACACATTGCCAGCTGCTGTGGCCTGTTTGGTCTCTTCTAAGTACTGGTGAAGTTGCTAACAAACATCTCTTCAAAATCTAGCCAGAAGTTGATACTGCCCGCTGGCAGATTATTCAGCCATACTCTGGCCGGCCCTTCCAGCATTTGCGGGACATATCTTACTGCCCATCGCAAGTTTCCGCTAGCTATTTTTACTGCAGTGGCATAGTCAATTAACCAATCTTGCGGTTTGGTACTCCCATTGTATGTTTTCATGCCCCTAGCCAGCTGAAAGTTTGGCACTAGCAGCTCGCCCATGATCCGAGGGCCAAAACACGCCGGAACAGGCGGACCTTGCTCCTCTAATAACTCGGACCGGTACAACCTGTCCAGTTTTGATCTTGCGTCATTCGACGGCAAGTTTCTGTAAATGATTCTTTCCTGTATTCCATAATTGTTATTCCCACCAAGCCCTGCATACTCCATATCTGAGTAACCATCATTGTACCTCTCATTTGCCTGATTATGGTGAGCCGGTCTCACTTCTCGTTCTTGCCGAGGTTCATACCTTGGCCGAGGATTGGGCGGTAGGTCTCTCCTCCCTTCCGTCGGATCATTGTTCTCATGATTTCCTCTTCCGGGGTCTCCATTACCTCGGCTTCGATTGCCTTTGTTGGCACGGCCGGGGTTTCTTTCGCCACTGTTACCTCGGCTCCCATTGCCCCTGTTCTCATTTGCTTTTCCGGCTACTACCGAATCATACGGAACAATTTGCTTATTTCTTTTTCCTGAAGTTACTGCTCTATCTTTTCGTGCATTGTTTCCGGGTGAGGATGCTGCTGCCACTGATAGGGCGGGCGCTGCTCCAGCCGAATGAACCATACGCGAGGCTCCCGGTCTTGCCGGGTCAGCCCTATGCATTTCTTCATTCTGCTGGTTCGCAATGCGTACCAGCTCATTCACTCTTCTTGTTGTTTCTGCCGGGCTTCACCGGTTAATCCTTCCAATTCTAATGCAGCGGCATTTTTCGCTCTTAGGTTCTTTGCCGAGGTGCTATACCTCGGCAAGCCCAAATCAACTGAATCTGCCTTATGAGTCTCATGCTCTTTGTTGATATCATTCATGAGGTTTTTTCCTCTCAATATTAACTCATCTACCCGCTCGGGGGCAACATCTAGTTTATTTGCCTTGGCATATTCTCGCAAGGTCCTGTTTAGGGACTCCCGCAAAGCCGACACCTTTTTTGCTTCAACCAGCACTTTCTGCCTAGTCTCTTCTAACTCAGCCTGAGCATTAGCCGGATCTAGTATCGGCGCTACAGGCGTGGTCAGATTATCTATAGTTGCCTGGAGAATATTCTCTGGTCTTTCCAGGGGTGGCCATCTTACCCTTGCAGCCTTTGGGGTTGTCTCCTGCACCTCGGCTTGTTTGGCCATAGACGGATCTACCTCGGTAGGCTGCGGAGCTGCGTGCTTCGTGGTCACCTGTCCTGCCGCCACTGGTTCCTTGCTTGATCCGGCGCCTCCGGCTGCTGCCTGCACCCCGGCTGCGACCATCACCTCGACGCTGCTGACAGGGCGTTCCCCACGCAGACCGTTTGCGGCGCCGAGGGGAGGATCTCCTGCAACAACAACTCGGTGAGGGTAAACGCAGGAAGTATCAACGCCGACGTAGATCTGGTGCATGCCCAAGTTGATGAAGACGATGTTGCGCCGAGGAGCTTTTCTCCTGAAGCTACCTGCGTTGTCGCTGACATAGTCACAGAGATCAAATCTCTGGACTAAGCCCGAGACAACGCGCTCGCCGGTGCGGATGAAGTTTCCCGTCCGGATCTTGACTCCATCTAGCACCGCTGCTGGCCCCACGGTGGGCGCCAACTGTCGTGGTAGTGGCACGACAGATGCCATGGGTAGGCTAAAGTATGGGGCCAATGGATGCTAGAGGGATCTAGGGAGGTAAGATGTAGTTAATTCTACACGCGAATGACTAACATACAGATCTTTATTTATCCTCTCTTGGGATACAAGTGCTCCTTGAGCTGTATGCAGGAAGAGAAGATGAACTTTACAAGCCTAACGGTGTAGAATGAGTCGATCCCCCTCTCTGGAGTCCATGCCTCTCATTATAAAGGGGTGCCTTGGCTCCTCTAGGGCTGACGTGGCAAGCATATTCGAAGAATATGCTTGTCCCAATATAGTAACTCGGCGACCTCCTTTCCGTGTCGCCCTTCTAATGACAGCAAAGTTCCAGAGAACCCCACCTGCACGCCTCGGGCACCAGGACTGTCACCTCCGTGACCTCCTTCTGCCCTTCTGCTGCTCTGCGTCTTGTCCTTTGTGCTTGGCTCTGTTCAGATTCCTCCTAGACCGTGGCTAGGGTTTGACTATAGGCATCTCCTTCTCCTGCAAGCTTCATGTCATTCGGCCCTGTCTCGCTTAACTCGGCTTGGCCTTCACCTGCATTTAAATTATTCGGACTTACTCGGCCGACCTAACTCGTATGTCGGCCGGGTAGTATACATCTCCTTCAATAGGTGTCATGGCCGTGCTTATCTCGGCCGACCTTTATATGACTCGGCCGATATAGATAGTAACTCGGCATATGACAGGGGAAATTCCTTTTATCTTCCCCTGTCTTGACCCTATCCGGGGTCGCCTCCCCAACAATAACGGTCGACCTGCCTTTTGCTGATTTCTGTGCAGTAATTAGAGTACCTCAGTGGGGATCTTGTGAGAATATAAAGGAGAGGCCCAAGTCACTATATGCTGAGATTTGCCAAGGTTTCGACTTTTCAAAGGAAAGTGGTAAAATTCGGAACATTCAGTCCCCAGCCATTAGATATTTTGCCTATTTTATTACCAAGTGTGTTCTTGCTAGAAATATTGCTAGGAAGTTATCTTCTTTTGATCTAGCTTTTATCGTAGCTGCTTTGAATAGGAATAGATCTTATAACCTGGGTGCTTTGATAGCTTACCACCTCACCACCAATCGCGAGAAGGGTGGAATTTGTGGAGGTCACATTGCTTGTAGGTTGCTAGCTTTCCATGGTTTAGAGCCTCACCATTCATATTATCGGTTCCCTATAGAGAGGCTTGATCTTGAATCCATGATTCAGCATGGTTTTGTTTCCTTGGGGGCTAATGTGAGAAGTTTACCGTTTGAACTATCTTTTGCCCAGCGAGGTTGGAGAGGGGTAGGACTGAGAAAATAGTTTATTTGCCTACACCTGCTTTGTTTAACTTTGATAATAGGCAAGGATGGTCGCTCACGGAGGAGGTGGTTGACACATATGTGTCGGAGCTCTCCCAGCAAGAGGAGAATGTTGGAGAGGACGCTGAAGATGATTCGGTTTAGCCCTCCAACTTGGGAGAGTCTTCATACAAGCAGCCCTCGTTTGATTGGGGCGCGTCTTATTCTTCATCGCAAGCGCCCGACTATGATCATTCCTATGATGACCCACCAGCTTGGGGTTATTACCCGCGCTATTGAGCCCCATTTAGGCCAAAAGCCTAAGCTTGGGGGGAGGTATACCGACATCACACTCATCTATTCATCATGTTCGTCGGTTCTGTGTATATCCATTGTTTCGCTTTCTTTTTGGTTTTTGTTGCTGCTTTCTCAAAAACGCAAAAATACCAAAAATGTTTTCGTTGTTTCTCTTGGTTTGTTTCTTTGCTTTGGTTTGCCTTAAAATAAAAATCCAAAAAGATTTTGCTTTGCTTGGCTTGTTTTTGCTTTGTTGGCTTGTTTGAAAAAATCGAAAACACCAAAAATATTTGTTGTTCTTCTTTGGTTTTGTGAGTTCTTTGCAGGGTTTAGCCGTTCTCAGTGGATTTTGGTTTCGTGTTATTATTCAAGTCACACAAGTGAAGGGCAATAATGAATATTAAGACAACTGAGGTGTGGTAAGAGACCGGCAACGAACTCTATTTGTTTTTCATATTTGTACATATACTCATCATGGTGAGCATGCTTAGTCTGTTCATTGTAAGGAGTATGTTACTGATGGATGCTTAGTAGTTCTTGTTTGTCTGTGATTAGCTCCAGCTTGCTAATATTTTGTAGCATGTCATGTGAATGTTTGCTTGCATTGTTTTATTCATATTTGGTATGATATTGTGGTATCCTCCTCTGAATGTTTCATGTAAATCGACTTGGCACATGCTCGCGTATGCATATGACTAAACAATAGTCAGTAAGCCTTGATGATTTATTTTGCCTCAGAGTTCTTGTATCACTTTCATGCCATAATTAGTCATGTTTTGTTGCAAGCATGATTATGATAGTTTTGCTCTATCGTTTGTCGCTCCCTCTCTTTTGCTAGCCTTCACTTGCACCGAGTATGAGCTCTACTTGTGCTTCCAACTCCCCAGAACCAATATTGCCAACTGTGTCCACCATACCTACCTATTAGCATCATTTGCTATTTCAGTGCATATTCTATATGCCTTGTTTTCTTCCAAATAAAATGTTTGTCTGTTTTGAGAAAGTTAGTTAGTAAAGCTCTCACAAACTTGATGTCACACTTTATTCCTTGCACTTAATAATCCTGAACCATTGTGACCTGTCCATGAAAGTTATATGCTTGCAAATTATATGATGGGAGTTAGCAGAACCGTGCTATCACGGGGAACACTTTCAACACTTATGGATACCTATCCAGTTGATACCTTGCTCTTTTGTTTGCGGATGTCGATGGTGTGAAATAAAACGGGAGCTTGTGAGTTCGCGGAGTATATATATGTGTTGGAGAAACGTCTGGGCCGCTAGCCTAAGCCATGCCTAATCATGGTGGAAACTTGCAGCATCACCATAATGAACGTCTATGAAGCATCTTCAATAAAAAGCTATGCACATAGTAAATAAAAAGATTGCTGAGATGCTCATTGTCTGCTTGCCTTGTCATTTTGATCACGGGATAACTCCTGTATCATGTGCAAGGGGTACCCCGTTGGCAATTCTCTATGATATGCATGTATGTACAATGACAAGAACTTGCAGGTAACCAAAGTTGAGTAGCATGCGGAGCGGCCCTCGTACTCAAGGGACATGGGATTTCCAGCTTATGGTATGTCAAGCATATAACTCATATTGGACCTCACTTTCACCTTAACCACATAAAGATGCCTATGATAGGGGCAATGAGAGCTCAAAGCTAATGAGTACCTTCCTTTCAGCATTAGGAAGCCTTTCAAACTTTTCAAAACCTATTTCACTTCCTTGTTGAGTCACCATTTATTCTATGAGCACCCTCTTGAGAGCATAGTTTTCATTCTTGTGTTTGTCTCAAAACTTGATTAATTATGGCATGACTTTGATGCTTGTATCTCTGATATCTTTACTTCTAGTCTTCATGTGAACTTCAGAGGTTGTTGGAGATATGCCCTAGAGGCAATAATAAATGTAGTTATTATTATATCTTTGTGTTTATGATAAATGTTTACATTCATGCTATAATAGTATTAACAAGGAAACATTAATACTTGTGTGATTTGTAAACTTAAATTGAAGTCCCTAGTAAAGCCTCTTCATAATACTAGCTTGTTGGTTAATAAATGATTGTGGTTTCCCTATCATGAACATTGAGATGTTATTAACAACAAGATCATATCGTTAGGAGAATGATATGATGGACATACTCCTATAGATAAGCGTAGCATAAAGATCAAGTCATTTTAATAGTTTAATTGCTATATGCTTTCTGATACATAGTAACCTAATTCCTTCGACCATGAGATCATGCTTATCACCATCACCGGAAGGATGCTTTGGTGACATCAAACACCACACCTTAACTGGGTGGCTATAAAGGTGGCATTGAGTGTTCGGAAAGTATTGGTTGAGACACATGGATCAAGAGTGAGATTTGTCCATCCATATGACGGATAGATATACTCTGGGCCCTCTCGGTGGAATGTCATCCAATTAGCTTGCAAGCATGTGACTGGCTCACAAGGGATCACATATCATGGGAACGAGAAAAGAGTACTTATCGGTAACGAGGTTGAACTAGGTATGCAGAGATACCGACGATCAAAACCTCGGATAAGTAAACTATCGTGAGACAAAGGGAAATTGATATCGTATGTAAGTGGTTCATT
The DNA here is from genome assembly GCA_910589765.1 of Avena atlantica. NCBI lineage: Eukaryota > Viridiplantae > Streptophyta > Magnoliopsida > Poales > Poaceae > Avena > Avena atlantica. The sequence continues at coordinate 376,908,188 of OU342734.1, read as the reverse complement.
CGATCGCAAAGTAATCGTAGAAATATGTGGGAGCCATATGAATTTCCAGATTCCTCTATTGGTTATTGTTCGGAGAAGTGTCTCGATCATGTCCGCATAATTCACGAACCGTAGGGAGACACACTTAAGGATTCGACATTGTTGAGTAGTTATGGAATGATGAGTAAGAGACCGAATGTTTTTCGGAGTCTCGAATGGGATCCAGGATATCACGAGGAGATCCGGAATGGTCCGGAGAATAAGATTCATATAAATAAAGTCCTGTTTCGGGGTTGGAGAATGGTTCCGGTGTTTTCATCGGGAATGTTCTAGAAGGTTTCGGAATGTCCGGCACTCCGGAGGGGAAGGGTACATGAATGTTTCATAACAAGTTGGAATGGTTGCATCATGTACTAGGTGTCATCTCTGAGCTAAATAAAGGGATAAATCAAATCCTAGTTTGAAAAGTCAAACGCCAATTTGAAAAGTCAAACGGCTATTTTGCTTGGTGGAGGGAGAGTAGGAAACATACTTGGGGAGGAAGTCCTTCTCCCTCCACCGCCGGTCTTGGAAGCCGAGTTGGGGAGGGACTCCCCTCCCCTTGGCCGGCCCCTCCACCTATATAAGGAGGGGCAGGGCTGCCCCTCCAAGCACACACCTTGCACCCCGCAAACCCTAGCCCCAAGCCGCCGGCGCCGCCACCTCCTGCTGCCGCCGCCTAGGGCAAAACCCTAGCCGCCGAGTTGGGGCATACCCTTGCCCTAGCCGCCGGCCTAGCCTCTCCTCCTTGGTGCGTCTAAACCCTAGATCATCGAGGCTCTCTCATAGTCCACCATACTCGCTCCGGCTTAAGGCGAAGCCCTGCAAGATCTCCCCTCTACTTCCGGTACCACAACGTCGTGCTGCCGGAATCGCGAGGAGAGTGCTACAACCTCCGCTGCCTGCTGGAACAAGGGAGAGGAAGGTCTTCGTCGAGTACCGAACGTGTGACCGACTGCGGAAGCGCTGCTGAAACGCAGCGCTGGAAGGATCGTCTACGCGATCTTGAGATCGGCAAGAGTACGACTACATCACCCACGAGAATCTCCTCTCGTTAAACACTTTGGAATCTTCGAGGGTGAGTTATTCCATCGACTTGTTGCTACAATCTAGTAGATAGATCTTGGATTGTTTGTTTGTATGCGGTAGAATTTTTTTGTTTTCCCTGCTACGAACCCCTACAGTGGTATCAGAGCCGTGTCTATATGTAGATCTGTTGCACGAGTAGAACACAATGGTCATTATGGGCGGTGATGCTTTTATTATTAATTGCTTCTTGTGTACTTTGCATCTTGCGGTATGATGGGATGAAGCGGCCTGGGCTAACCTTACATGACATCGTTCATGAGACTTGCTCCACGCTCAATATGCAACTTGTATTGCATAAGTGGATTTGCGGGTGTTTGTCTCTCCCATTATAGTATAGATCCAATTTACAACGGGCACTTGATAGTTCAAACATCAACGTTGTGGTTCTTGTTCGTAAGTTAGATCAACACTTATTGAAAGCCCCAAACCACGTAAAACATGCAAAGAAATTAGAGGCGTCTAACTTTGTTTTCCAGGGGTGTGCTGTGATGTGATATGGCCATGATTGTGATTATATTTGATGTATGCAATGTTCCTTATTGTAAGTTGGCAACCGGCAGGAGCCATATGATTGTCTTTAAATTCTGTTAAGACCCGCGTGTCTATTCAAAGTAGTTGTAATAGTTGAAGCTGGTGGACGACAACCATGGAGCAACGCCATTGACCTTGATGCAATGCCGGTGATGATGGAGATCATGTTCGTGCTTGAAGATGGAGATCGGAAGCACAAAGATGAAAGGCCATATCATATCACATATTATGAATTGCATGTGATGTTAATCCTTTATGCATCTTGTATTGCTTAGTTAACGACGGTAGCATTATAAGATGATCCCTCATGCACATGAATTTCAAGTTCTATAGTGTTCATCCTTAGTAAGCACCGTTGCTAAAGCTTGTTGTTTCGAAGCACCACGTGATGATCGGGTGTGTTAGATTCTGCAAGTGTATACAACATGAGCAAGCCAGATTTGCCCATGCGGAAGCTAAGGTTTGATCTTGACGAGCCTAGCATGTACAGACATGGTCTCGGAACACGGATCACCGAAAGGTAAAGCATGAATCATATAGCAGATATGATGAACATGTTGATTGTTCGCCATTGAAGCTACATCAACTCTCGTGATGATCGGTGTTGATGTGGTGGATTTGGTTCATGTGATCATTAAAACAATGTGAGGGATATTGTTTTGAGTGGGAGTTCACCTAGATTAATTTAACTATTAATTAGAACTCAATTTGTCATAAACTCGGTCTAAACTATTGCAAATATGTTGTAGATCAATGTCGGCCCCTACCATCAATTTTAATGCGTTCCTAGAGAAATAAAAGTTGAAAAACAATGGAAGCAACTTCGCGGATTGGTTCCGCAATTTGAGGATTGTCCTCAATGCTGGTAATTTGACCTATGTGCTGGATGCACCGCTGGGTGACCCGCCTGCAGCCACTGCTACCGATGAAGTAAAGAATGTTTACCTCACTCGGAAGACTCAGTACTCCACAGTTCAGTGTGCTATCTTGTATGGTTTAGAATCGGAGCTTCAGAAAAGGTTTGAGAATTCAGACCCACATGATATTGTCCGTGAACTCAAATTTATTTTTGAGACTCACACGGCAGTTGAGAGCTATGAGGCTTCTGAAAAGTTCTTTAACTGCAAGATGGAAGAGGGCAGCTCCGTCAGTGAGCATGTGCTTAAGATGTCTAGGCACGCAAACAAACTCCAAAGCTTGGGTATAGTGATTCCTAATGCTTTGGGGATTTACCGTGTCCTCCAATCACTACCACCAAGTTACAAGAACTTTGTGATGAACTACAATATGCAAAGCATGAACAAGCAGTTGCCAGAACTCTTCTCCATGTTAAAATCTGCAGAAGTGGAGATCAAGAAAGAGCACCAAGTGTTGATGGTAGATAAGACCACCAAATTCAAGAAAGGCAAGTCTAAGCAAAAGGGACACTTCAAGAAGGGTGGTAAGAAAGTTACCGTACCGACGAAGAAGATCAAGGCTGGACCTAAGCCTGATACAGAGTGCTTTTACTGCAAGGGAGAAGGTCACTGGAAGCGGAATTGCCCAAAGTACTTGGCGGATTTGAAGAACGGCAACATCAAGAAGAAAGGTATATCCGATATACATGTTATTGATGTGTATCTCACTAGTACTCGTAGTAGTGCCTGGGTATTTGATACTGGTTCGGTTGCTCATATTTGTAACTCGAAACAGGTGCTGCAGAATAAACAGAAGCTAGCGAAGAACGAGGTGACGATGCGCGTGGGAAACGGATCAAAGGTTGATGTGATCGCGGTCGGCACGCTACCTCTTCATCTACCATCGGGATTAGTTTTATACTTAAATAATTGTTATTTGGTGTCTGCGTAAGCATGAACATTATATCGGGATCTTGTTTATTGCGAGACGGTTACTTGTTTAAGTCCGAGAATAATGGTTGTTCGATTTATATGAGTAATATGTTTTATGCACATGCACCTTTGATAGATGAATCTCGATAGTGGAAATACACATATTAATAACATTGAAGCTAAACGTTTGAAATTGAGCGATAACTCGACCTATATGTGGCACTGTCGTCTTGGTCACATTGGAGTGAAGCGTACGAAGAAACTCCATTCCGATGTACTTCTTGAATCACTTGATTTCGAATCACTTGAAAGATGCGAAGCATGTCTGATGGGTAAAATGACTAAGACTCCATTTTCTAGTATGATGGAGTGAGCTACGGACTTATTGGAAATCATACATACCGATGTGTGTGGTCCAATGAGTGTAGCATCACGCGGTGGTTATCGTTATGTTCTTACCTTCACGGATGGCTTGAGTAGATATGGGTATATCTATTTCATGAAACATAAGTCCGAAACTTTCGAGAAGTTTAAGGAATTTTAAAGTGAGGTTGAGAATCAACGTAACAAAAGGATTAAATTTCTGCGTTTTGATCATGGAGGTAAATATCTAAGTTACGAGTTTGGCGAGCATTTGAAGAAATGCGGAATACTTTCACAATTGACACCGCCGGGAACACCACAACGTAATAGTGTGTCCGAACATCGTAATCGAACTCTCTTAGATATGGTTCGTTCTATGATGTCACTTATAAATTTACCGCTATCATTTTGGGGTTATGCATTAGAAACAGCCGCATTCACTTTAAATAGGGCACCATCTAAATCCGTTAAAACTACACCGTATGAATTATGGTTTGGAAAGAAACCTAAATTGTCGTTCCTTAAAGTTTGGGGTTGCGAAGCCTATGTAAAGAAGTTACAGCCGGACAAGCTTGAACCCAAAGAGGAAAAATGCGTCTTCATAGGATACCCAAAGGAAACTATTGGGTATACCTTCTATCATAGATCCGAAGGCAAAATCTTTGTTGCCAAGAATGGATCCTTTCTAGAGAAGGAATTTCTCTCGAAAGAAGTGACTGGAAGGAAAGTAGAACTCAACGAAGTTATCGAACCTTCTCTCGAACTTGCGAGTAGCGCAGCACCGGAAGAAGTTCCTGTGGTGCCTGCACCAATAAGAGACGAAGCTAATGATGATGATCATGAAACTTCGGCTGTAGTTGCTACAGAGCCTCGCAGGTCAACAAGAACTCGTACCACTCCTGATTGGTATGATCCCGTTATAAGTGTCATGTTGGTGGACAACACCGATGACCCTACGACGTATGAGGAGGCGATGATGAGCCCAGATTCCAATAAATGGCAAGAAGCCATGAAATCCGAGATTGGATCCATGTACGAAAACCAAGTATGGACTTTGGTGGACTTACCGGATGGCTGGAAGGCTGTCGAGAATAAATGGATTTTCAAGAAGAAAACATATGCTGATGGTAATGTTACTGTCTATAAAGCTTGACTTGTCGCAAAAGGGTTTCGACAAATTCAAGGAGTTGACTACGATGAGACTTTCTCACCTGTAGCGAAGCTAAAGTCTGTGAGGATTATGTTAGCAATCGCTGCATATTATGATTATGAGATATGGCAGATGGATGTCAAAACAGCGTTCCTCAATGGAGACATTGATGAAGAGTTCTATATGATGCAACCCAAAGGTTTTGTCGATCCTAAGGATGCTAACAAGGTGTGCAAACTTCAACGGTCCATTTATGGATTGAAGCAAGCATCCCGAAGTTGGAATCAATGTTTTGATAAGATGATCAAAAGTTTTGGTTTTATACAAACTTATGGAGAAGCTTGTATTTAGAAGAAAGTGAGTGGGAGCTCTGTAGCATTCTTAATACTATATGTAGATGACATATTGTTGATTGGGAATGATGTAGACCTTCTTAATAGTGTCAAGGAATATTTGAATAATAGTTTTTCAATGAAAGATCTTGGCGAAGCAGCTTACATATTAGGCATAAAGATTTATAGAGATAGATCGAGACGCCTAATATCATTGTCACAAAGTACATATTTGGACAAAGTTCTAAAGAGGTTTGGAATGGAACTTGCCCATGTTGCCCAATACGACGTTGAGTAAAACTCAAAGTCCAACAACGGCAGAAGATAGAGAAAGGATGAGTAAAACTCCCTATGCCTCAGCCATAGGATCTCTAATGTATGCCATGCTATGTACTAGACCCGACATTGCATATGTTGTTAGTTTGACTAGCAGATATCAAAGTGATCTAGGAGTGGATCATTGGACAGCGGTCAAAAACATCCTTAAGTACTTGAGAAGAACTAAGGATATGGTTCTTTCTTATGGAGGTGATGAACAGCTCGTTGTTAATGGTTACACCGATGCTAGTTGGAACACCGATCCGGATGATTCTAAATCACAATCTGGATACGTATTTACTTTGAATGGTGCAGGAGTTAGCTGGAGGAGTGCAAATCAAAGCGTTGTGGCGAATCTTCAACTGAATCGGAATACACGGCTGCTTCGGAGGCTTCACAAGAAGCGATATGGATGAAAGAGTTCATTACAGAGCTCGGTGTGGTTCCAAGTGCGCTGGACCCAATGTCTATCTACTGTGATAACATGGGCGCCATAGCCAATGCGCAAGAACTAAGGTCACACAAGAAGCTGAAGCACATCAAGCTACGTTTCCATGCTATTCGAGAACATGTCCAAGATGGTGACCTAAAGATTTGCAAAATACACACAGATCTGAATGTGGCGGATCCGTTGACTAAACCTCTCCCGAGGGAAAAACATGACCAACACCAAACTGCCATGGGTGTTCGGTATATTACCATGTAATCTAGATTAGTTGACTCTAGTGCAAGTGGGAGACTGTTGGAGATATGCCCTAGAGGCAATAATAAATGTAGTTATTATTATATCTTTGTGTTTATGATAAATGTTAAATTCATGCTATAATAGTATTAACGAGGAAACATTAATACTTGTGTGATTTGTAAACTTAAACTGAAGTCCCTAGTAAAGCCTCTTCATAATACTAGCTTGTTGGTTAATAAATGATTGTGGTTTCCCTATCATGAACATTGAGATGTTATTAACAACAAGATCATATCGTTAGGAGAATGATATGATGGACATACTCCTATAGATAAGGCGTAGCATAAAGATCAAGTCATTTTAATAGTTCAATTGCTATAGGCTTTCTGATACATAGTAACCTAATTCCTTCGACCATGAGATCATGCTTATCACCATCACCAGAAGGATGCTTTGATGACATCAAACACCACACCGTATCTGGGTGGCTATAAAGGTGGCATTGAGTGTTCGGAAAGTATTGGTTGAGACACATGGATCAAGAGTGGGATTTGTCCATCCATATGATGGATAGATATACTCTGGGCCCTCTCGGTGGAATGTCATACAATTAGCTTGCAAGCATGTGACTGGCTCACAAGGGATCACATATCATGAGAACGAGAAAAGAGTACTTATCGGTAACGAGGTTGAACTAGGTATGAGAAGATACCGACGATCAAAACCTCGGATAAGTAAACTATCATGAGACAAAGGGAAATTGGTACCACATGTAAGTGGTTCATTCGATCGTAAAGTAATCGTAGAAATATGTGGGAGCCATATGAATTTCCATATTCCTCTATTGGTTATTGTTCGGAGAAGTGTCTCGATCATGTCCGCATAATTCACGAACCGTAGGGAGACACACTTAAGGATTCGACATTGTTGAGTAGTTATGGAATGATGAGTAAGAGACCGAATGTTTTTCGGAGTCTCGGATGGGATCCGGGATATCACGAGGAGATCCGAAATGGTCCGGAGAATAAGATTCATATAAGGAAAGTCCTGTTTCGGGGTTGGAGAATGGTTCCGGTGTTTTCATCGGGAATGTTCTAGAAGGTTCCGGAATGTCCGGCACTCCGGAGGGGAAGGGTACATGAATGTGTCATAACAAGTTGGAATGGTTGCATCATGTACTAGGTGTCATCTCTGAGCGAAATAAAGGGATAAATCAAATCCTAGTTTGAAAAGTCAAACGCCAATTTGAAAAGTCAAACGACTATTTTGCTTGGTGGAGGGAGAGTAGGAAACCTACTTGGGGAGGAATTCGCTCTCCCTCCACCGCCGGCCTTGGAAGCCGAGTTGGGGAGGGAATCCCCTCCCCTTGGTCGGTCCCCTCCACCTATATAAGGAGGGGCAGGGCTGCCCCTCCAAGCACACACCTTGCACCCTGCAAACCCTAGCCCCAAGCCGCCGACGCCGCCACCTCCTGCTGCCGCCGCCTAGGGCAAAACCCTAGCCGCCGAGTTGGGGCATCCCCTTGCCCTAACCGCCGGCCTAGCCTCTCCTCCTTGGTGCGTCTAAACCCTAGATCACCGAGGCTCTCTCATAGTCCACCATACTCGCTCCGGCTTAAGGCGAAGCCCTGCGAGATCTCCCCTCTACTTCCGGTACCACGACGTCGTGCTGCCGGAATCGCGAGGAGAGTGCTACAACCTCCGCTGCCTGCTGGAACAAGGGAGAGGAAGGTCTTCGTCGAGTACCGAACGTGTGACCGACTGTGGAAGCGCTGCCGGAACGCAGCGCCGGAAGGATCGTCTACGCGATCTTGAGATCGGCAAGAGTACGACTACATCACCCACGAGAATCTGCTCTCGTTAAACACTTTGGAATCTTCGAGGGTGAGTTATTCCATCGACTCGTTGCTACAATCTAGTAGATAGATCTTGGCTTGTTTACTTGTATGCGGTAGAAATTTTTTGTTTTCCCTGCTACGAACCCCTACAGAGGTGCCTTGGCATTTATATTGTGCTCTACAAACAACGGCAAGCGATATACCACTCTATCATACCTTACTATGAGCATTGCAATGTTGCTTATGTTTATGTTCCATGCTACTTATTATTATTGAGTTGGTTTCTCTTCATAGCTTGCAATGACTATTTAGTAGACTTGGTTGCATGATTCTTATTATGAATGGTTTGAGTATCTATTCTTGTGCTGAGAATATATACATCATATGAAGCAAATGTGTTCGTGAAAGTTCTTTAATCGCACTCAGTTTTCAACTGAATTGTTTGAGGACAAGCAATAAGCTAAGCTTGGGGGGAGTTGATACGCCCAAAACGTATCTACTTTCTCGAACACTTTTGCTATTGTTTCTCCTCTAAACTTGTGTGATTTGGATACAACTAACACGGACTGACGATGTTTTCAGCAGAATTACCTTGGTGTCTAGTTATTGTGCAGAAAATCAACTATCAGGAAAAATCTCGGAAAATATGCCAAAAAATATATTTCCCCAGAAGATCCACGGAGCCAGAAGACGAAACGGAGTGGAGGCCTGGGGGGCCCACACCCCTTCCAGGCGTGGGTGGGCCCTGCCCGCGCCTAGGGGGTGCGGCCACCCCGGGCACCCCCTCGGGCTCCCTCTTCGCCCATAAGTTACCCCTTGACCTAAAAACCGGGGGAGGGTTTGACGTTTTTCCAGAAAGAGTTCCGCTGCGCCGCCACCACCAGAAGCCACGATTCGGATCCAGAAACTTTGTTCTAGCACCCTGTCGGGATGGGGAATTTGGGGAGGATCATCGCCATCGTCATCACCAACGCCTCTCCATCAACCATCGATGTTTCCCTCATTCATGAGTGAGTAATCCCGCGTTGTAGGATATGAGGATAGTAGGGATTGGATGAGTTCTATCATGTAATCGAATAAGATTGTTAGGGCATAGTGCTAGTATCTCTATTAGTGATATTTGACTTTGTTGCAACTTGTTGTGCTTAATTCTTGTCACTAGGGCCCGAGTGCCATGATCTCATATATGAACTTATTATTGAATCATTATGATAGTATTGTTTGTGATATTATCTGCAAGTTGTGTACACATATCATTGTCCGGATCCAAAGGCCCCGAAGTGATAGAAATCGGGACAACCGGAGGGGATGTTGTGGTGTGAGGATCACATGTGTTCACAGAGTGTTAATGATGTGCTTCGATGCTCTATTAAAATGAGCACCTTAATTGCCAGCAGTTCTCTAAAGGCCCCGCTGCCACGAGCTGGCTGGACAGAAGATGTTGTGCAAGTTCTCACTGCGAGCACATATGACTATATATAGAGCACATGCCTATGATTGTTTCGTACTTGGATGCTTATCTTTATTTATCTGCAATGCCCTAGATCTTGAAGTTACATGTTTAGACTCGTTCATGCAATGCCCGTCCATCCACCCCTATGTCTACTGCACTCGTATCCTACTATTACTGTTACGGTTGCTATTGCTCCTGTTTCACTGCTGTTGTTGCTACTACAAACTGTTGCTACTGATAAACTTCTGTGAGCAAGAACTATTTTCAGGTGCAGCTGAATTGATAACTCAGTTGTTAAGGCTTACAAGTATTCTTTGGCTCCCTTGGATCGAATCAATAAATTGGATAATACTACCCATGAAGACTGTTGCGATCCCTATACTTGTGGGTCATCACTGTGCGCGTGCATGCAGCCTTGACACTACGGCTCAAATTAATATCATGGGATAACCCTCGTTGGTATGATTTGGTATCTGTCAGTTCTTGGTTGCCTTCTGAAAAATTTAAAATGGTGTCTTGAAAGAATAAAGAGTTTGAAGCCCTTGGTGTTTTACTAGTTTTTTTAGATTTTATTTTATAATTAATAGAGACAGTTTATGTGTCTCTACCATATACTATATGCTATTATAAATATATCGTGGTATTGATTGTCAAAAAAAAACACCAATGCCACCTGATGAGTTGGCGAGGTAATCTTCGTGTACCATCTCCTAATTATCGAGTTTGTGATCATGAGTATTGTATAATCTAATTATTAATTAAGCATTGAAAGACACAATCTTGGTGGTAGTTTTTTTTGCGATAATCCAGTCTGATTAATTTTACGATCCAATTATTGATCAAGGAATAAATTAGCTCGATTTTTTCTATTTTCATGGATATTTATTGCGGTTGGTAAAATAATGTTGTAACAACACTTTTCATCAAATGCAAATTTGCACCCATGATATTAGAAGTGGATATACGAAGTTTTCCCCCATAACCCTCTTCAATCAACAAGTAAAAAAAAAAACTTCCATCAAGACTAGTCAAGTACTCAAGTTCCGTGCGCTCCAGAACCACTCCTTTCCGTTCCGACGCGGCGGAAGATCGAATCGGCCGCACGGCGATGGCGACGACTCCGCCGCCGCTTCCTCTTCTTCTCCTCCTCCTGCTGCTCGGCGCCTTTGCCGCTACCGCCTTTGCCGCGGGCGAGGAGTTCCCGCGCGACGGGAAGGTGATAGACCTGGACGACAGCAACTTCGAGGCGGCGCTGAGCTCCATCAACTTCCTCTTCGTCGACTTCTACGCGCCGTGGTGCGGCCACTGCAAGCGCCTCGCCCCCGAGGTACTACTGATTGTCGACTACTACCCAGAAATTACTATTCCTGAGAGATGTGATGCGAATTGAGTTGCTAGGGACTGCCAATAATGCGAATTGAGATGCCGTAGGATGTCGCTGTAGATCTCGTCAATTGCGTGGTTTTATGGTAGTGGGGCGATTGGGAGTTTCGGATCGCGATTTATTGCGAGATTGCTTGAACTCTAGCAGATTAGGGCGAGCGTGGGGAGAGATTATTGGAAAGAAAAAAATGTTGCAGGATTCTTATGTAAGGAAATACCTGACTGTCAAGTGGACAATGAAATGGCACGTACCTTCACCTCAATTAAGCTAGATTCCTTTGTGGAAGAACATAAATTGTTGTAGCTGCACGCATGTCTTGGTCTCAGGTACCATAGACTGTTCCTATAGATGCATCAAGATGTTCCTTTCTTGACCATAACTAGATTCCCAAATTTTACACTTCACTTATTTGAACTGTTATAAAAGCAGGGAATTTCCTGTGGAATATCTGCCTTGTAGGACTTAAGACTGAGAAAATAAACTGTTGCAGTTAGATGAAGCTGCACCGGTGTTGGCGGGACTGAGTGAGCCCATCATGGTCGCCAAAGTAAATGCCGACAAGTACAGGAAACTTGGATCGAAATATGGAGTGGAGTAAGTCTTTACCCCCAGAAGTAGTTCGGATTTACTGGCAGTAGAGATTTGTACATGCTGTCATGATGACATTCGTTATTTATCTTCTGAATGCAGTGGCTTCCCTACTCTAATGCTCTTTATCCATGGGGTCCCTATCGAGTACACTGGTTCCAGGAAAGCTGGCTTGCTTATCCGCAATCTTAAGAAGTTTGTCGCACCTGATGTTTCTATTCTTGAGTCGGATTCTGCAATCAAGAGCTTTGTTGAGAATGCTGGCACGAGCTTTCCAATCTTCCTTGGTTTTGGGGTCAATGAGTCATTGATTGCTGAATATGGAGGAAAATACAAGAAAAGAGCATGGTTTGCCGTCACAAAAGATTATTCCGAGGACTTAATGGTGACATATGATTTTGTTAAGGCTCCAGCACTGGTTGCAGTTCATCCGAAGTATAAAGAACAAACTGTATTCTATGGCCCATTTGAAGGTAATTGTTAGGCAATATCATTGATTCCTTCTCTATGTTTATGATTCGACAGTTTCTAGATTGTGATGCTAAAAATGCAAGTTAGGTTGCCTAAACATACCTTTGTTTATACATTTTGTTCTATGTTTATGATGCTAATAAATGGGGATCTTGTTGTGTACACAGGACATTTCTTAGAAGATTTTATAAAGCAATCACTGCTGCCTTTGACTGTCCCCATCAACACCGAGACACTGAAATTGTTGGATGACGATGACAGAAAAGTTGTTCTCGCAATTCTGGAGGATGACTCAGATGCAAACTCTACTCAGCTGGTAAAAGTGTTGAGGTCTGCTGCTAATGCGAACCGTGACTTGGTGTTTGGATATGTTGGAGTCAAACAATGGGAGGAGTTTGTGGAGACTTTTGATATTTCCAAAAGCTCACAATTGCCAAAGCTACTAGTGTGGGACAGAAATGAAGAGTATGAACAAGTATGTATTAACACTTACCTCAACAATCTATTCATGTTCCAGCTACTAGGGTCCTAATAAAAGCCCCTTAATCTATCATGGTTATGTGAGAACCAAGCACTGGCTTGGTGGCTAGAGCTCGGGGTGCCGAGCTAGCCTACCCGGGTTCGAGTCGCAGAAGCGCTCGTTGACCAACGGGGTGCTATCCCTTGTTAAAAAACACGCTGGAGAGGTCTCATCTACCTAACAACGTATAGCCAAGGGAGGGATCCTTCCCCCGTTGGTCGACGTTTTATCATGGTTATGTGATACTATTCGAGGTCAATGTTTTATCCGTTCAAATTTAAGTGATACTTTAAAAGTTCAGAAAATAAAATACTGAAGTGTGGCTAAAATTTGATAAAGAAATGTTTTAGCATGATTTTTTTAAATCTTCTATTTATCATTTAGATTCCATCATGTAATTGATGATAAATGCTTCGTGGTGAAGGTGGAAGGTTCAGAAAGGTTAGAAGATGGTGATCAAGCATCCCAAGTAAGCCGATTCCTTGAGGGATATAGAGCAGGAAGAACAACGAAGAAACAAGTCAGCGGTCCATCCTTCATGGGTTTCATGCACTCTCTTGTCAGCATGAACTCGTTATACATTCTTATATTTGTTGTTGCTCTTCTCGGTGTCATGATGTACTTTGCTGGCCAAGATGATATTCCTCAGCCAAGACGAGATCATGCGGAGTGACGGAAGCTGGGTTAGCTTCTTGTACCAAAAGAAGGCTGCCAACCAGGAGATTTAGCTTTGAGGTTTATTGCACACTCTTAAGTCTCAACAGCTGTTATTAGCACTGAAGAGGCCAGGTTTCAGCGGTTGTTTGTGATATTCATCGTATATCTGTCAGCAATCATGAGGACCAGCATTTTCCACCCCAGCTGTTGTTTGTTAGTTAGATCTTAGAAACTAGCCGCTGCCTAGTTTTGACACTTTTATTGAAATGTTTTTATTTGTTAAATATTGAAAGGGTTGTATGGTGTAAGAAAGTGTTTGGTCAACCTAGTCTGCAAGACTTCTGTACAACTGATACGGTATTAATAATGTGAATTATGATATTAGTGCTATGTTTGTTGTCCTGTCACGGAAGCGGGGCTTTTTTTCTAGTAGTAGAAGGTTTTGGTTTGATCTTTGATGTCAGTGCAGTGTATTTACCAGTTATGGTTTGACAGCATGGTGTAGTTTCAAAATTCCAGCAATTCGAAAGGTAAGTGGAATTTGTCAAATGGTACTCGTCCTCGCATCATCAGGAGACAAGTATTTTTTTTGGAAACGGGGGCAAAGCTGCCCAATCTATTAATTAACTAAGAGTTTTTACAAGTAAAACAAAAGAAATTGGAATACAAAAAGGGGATTACTCTCCCTTCATGATTTCACCCAAGTGCTTTGTGCTAGAACCCAAAAACGGGCCTCTTAGTTTTATCTAGAATCACTATCGGAGGCGCGTGCTTGTTGTTAAAGACTCTGGCGTTTCTTTAGTTCCAAATTTTCCAAGCGGTTAGCAAGGTTAGTGAAGCAAGAGCCTTGTGGTTTGGAGTTGGTCCTTCCGCCACCATCTTTTGATTGAGAGATCCGCCCATTCATTTGGACGTAACGTGTATAGAGTCATCCAATCCTTACGAAGACCCCACAGGTGAAGCGTGAAGCGGCTCTTAGTTTTATCTAGAATCACTATCGGAGGCGCGTGCTTGTTGTTGAAGACTCTTGCGTTTCTTTCGTTCTAAATTTCCCAAGCAATTAGCAAGGTTAGCGAAGCAAGAGCCTTGTGGTTTGGAGTTGCTCCTTCTGCCACCATTTTTTGATTGGGAGATCCGCCCATTCACTCGTAACGTGTATAGAGTCATTCAACCCTTAATGAGACCCCACAAGCGAAGCGTGAATCGGCATTTGACAAAAATACTGGTGACTGTTTCCATAGTTTGTTTTCATAGGAGACATAAACCATGATTGGGTCTTCCCCTCTTTGTCAAACAGTCCACCGTTCAAAGTCTATCTTGCCAAGCAAAGAGTTTAGTTTTGAGGGAAGACCAAGTTTTCCAAATCATCTTGCTCATGTTGGAGTTGATGGATCCCATGAACTGTAATTCATAGGCCGAAGCCACCAAAGTAATGCTCATTCTCCGTGAGCTTCCAAGTAATATCATCCTCCACTTGGTCATTGATCTCCACAATATTTAGAAGGATTCAAAGGTCTAAGTTGATGAAGGTGGTCCATAGAGAAATTTCGGTCAAGCTTAACTTTTTTGCACGCGCCATTTCTTTCTTTTTGCCGAAGCAAAAATTAGCAGTGCAATGTCCTTAGACTTTCTTTCTTCCAACCATGGGGCGTGCCAAAAGGGCGTCTTTCGTCCATTTCTAGGGGTGATCGTGGTGGCGGCGTAGAAAATATTCATATCTTCACTCATGCATGGGTTCCCAGATCCTTTCCAAATTTTAGGGTCCGTTCGAAACACAAAAAACCAAAATACAAGAAAAGGTATAGGAATAGAATGGAACACAAACTACAAACATACAAGCTTCTAAAACAAAGGATTCGAAGAATGTAGAGCGTTCGGAACAGAGGAAACTTTTGCTTTGGTAGCAGGTTGTGGAGCACTGCCAAAGCATTGTTTATTAATATTTTATTCGTCTACATGCACTAACTCAGCTGGCCCATCGCGTAGAAGCTATATTTAATTGGTATCTATCGTCGGTCACATAATATCTCCTCTGTCTTCCGTGAAAACAAGAGCTCGAGTCAGACGTTCAGATTCCTGTAAAAATGTCGTGGAAAACATAGGAATGAAAACCTTTCCATAGGTATGGTGTCAACACCCGGATTTTAATCCCAGATGCCTGTTATGCCATACATCGCAATCCCAGGATTACCA
The DNA here is from genome assembly GCA_910589765.1 of Avena atlantica. NCBI lineage: Eukaryota > Viridiplantae > Streptophyta > Magnoliopsida > Poales > Poaceae > Avena > Avena atlantica. The sequence continues at coordinate 376,892,770 of OU342734.1, read as the reverse complement.
TTTTTGCGAGACATAAACAAAATTGGATACCACAGTACATCATCCATTACAAACCATACATAAGGTCTTACACAAATAAGAATCTCAGGATCCAGTTCTTAATATAACTCAAGCATCGGAAATACGTAATAATAACGGTAGCGTAGGCGAAGCTCCATCTTCGGGGTCACAGGCAATGCTGACGATGGGAGATGATCCTAGTTGTCGTAACCTTCCTGGGGTCCATCCTTCAGGTAGTCCTCTTCATAGTCTGGCCACGGGAATAGCCAGGGACAAAACCATGAGTACTCTTTAAGTACTCGCAAACTAATACTAACAAGCGAAGGGTTTTTTTGTAATAGGACACTAAGCTCTAGGGTTGTTTTGCAAAAAGCTAGATTTACATCTACTAAGTTCAGAAGTAAGAAAAGCTAGTTGAAATTTTATAACACCTAAGTGGGAACTTGTATCTCATGCCACAACTCTGTTGTGGTTAAGTCAAAGTCTCAATTCATTTCATAAGTCATTTGGAAAACATCTGATGGGGGAACAGTATGGCCACTCCAACTGTCCATAACCGCGGACGCGGCTATTCGAATAGTTTGACACTCTGCAGAGATTGTACACTTTCACCACAACATTTGATACATCTGTCAGGAACAAATCCCGAATTCACCATACTCAGTATGCGGATAATCAATCCTAACCTTTCAATTACACGCCCTAGTATAAGCACCTCTCATGTGAGTTTGGCCTCCCAACCATGACCAACTGTCATCTTGGATACTGTACAGGTGGACAATCTTCACAAGGTAGCCTCAGCTCAGACCTTGGCCGTGAGGGAACCAATACTAAGGTATATAAGCTTCCAGTCAAGCCCTACCCAATTCTCGGGTATTGTGGTTGTACGGTAAAATTGGAATGGTATCGCATCCAGACAACCATCAATTTTATAAAGGGCTAAGGCTCATGTCTCAACATTTTCATCACCATAAATCATCTGGTGTTCAGAAACACATGTCCAAAATATTTCAATAGAATGATCCATCATTCCAAGGTTTTCATAACCATTTTTTCACCAAGTATTTCCATCTAAAGTTGATTAAGTTTTATGATTAGCACTAACATCTACAAGTGGGGGTAAGTACTAATGAGGGGTGGTAAACTAGTGGAGTTTAACTAAGTTCAATCTCATGCCTTAGGATGACATAAAGATTATCTAGCTTAGGACAAATTTTATGCTCTTTATGCAACCTTCAATTATCTTTCTAGTATCTACAATCCACTTAAATAAACTCTAAGTAAAAGTTTTGATAAAGAAATAAAGTATAAAGCTTGTAAGTAAAACTAGGATTGGTTTATCAAGGGGTTATGATCATATATGCTTAAGGCATATAGTTGGCATGGTAACAAGCAAGTATTTGCTTGCACATTCAACTAGTGGTATTAGACTTGCATCATTATCAGTATAAGCTTGTTAATTGCAAGTGTTAGCTTGCCTTGTGCAGAGCAGTGGTTGAATTTCTCCTCGGCTTCTTCTTCATAGTATCCTCCTTTTTCCTCGTATCCTTGGTCGGTACTAGCATCTATAAATAAATACGAGGTACACCATCACCAAACAATACTTAACTACTTTCAATCATAACTCAAAGGGTCCTATAGATGATCTAGCATCATCACTAACATTACAAGATTAAAGCTTGGTTTAATTCCTTTTATTTTTAGAAAAGTAATTTCTACTCATTGAAAAACTACTTAAGATTTAATATTCTCCAAACCAAACATGGGATCATGTTGACACATGTCATAACCACATATTTTAGTCCATGGGAATGTGATTTAAAGTGGTGTCACAATTTAATAAGGTTTAACCCTTTTATTTTACTTAAATAAAGTGACTAGAAATGCCTATGTGGCATTCTTTTATTACTTGAACAATATTTCTGTAAGTAAACCCAAATGTTTTTATATATTCTAAAAGGTATGATCAAATGTGATTTTTTAGAGTTGGAATCAACTCAAAATCTATTATGGTTTAAATTTGAAAAATGTTTGAATGCAGAAAAGGTTTTGCCTTGTTATTTTTACCAAGGTTGATCTATAGATTCAAATGATTTAAATCTAACGGGCTTGGATTCAGCATTTCAATATCTTTCTAACAAAATTGATTTCATTCAATTTTGTGCACTGAATCGAGCTGAGTTGATTTTTGAAACTAGGTACAGAACTGTGTTTGAATTAAAATAGAAAAAGTTAAATTCAAACGACTGGGCTGCGCGGGAACTGCTAATGGGCCGGCCCAGTCTCACTCCGCGACGCGGGGCTCAACTGACTCGGGGTTCCACCAGTCAGTGGCTCTTTAAACGCGAAGCGGTACGGGGCAATCTCATATGCATGATCTAAGTCTAATCGAACGACTGCTACTCATCGTCCACGTCGGGCTGCGCCGGCGAGACAGAAACCTAACGCGGCAGGTGGGGGTCGTCGGGGGCTCACCGAGGCTCAGGCGAGAGTCGGCGAGGCGGGCGAACGACGAAGTCGACGACGGCGAACCTCCTGATACCGACAACTTCTCCTGGGGGGGCTCCAATCGCTGGCCCCCTTCTTCTCCACAAGCGGCCTGCTCTGGCCAAATTCCGGCGATGCGCTGCTCGCCTTGCTCCGGGAACAGGGTGGAACGATTAGTAAGGAGAGGGGAGTGAGGTGGTGTGAAGAGTTTAAGCGGGGGAGGCCTCTATTTATAGTCTCGACGACGAGACCGAACGGGATGGGCAGGCGACGGTGGCGACATGGCTACAGGCTGCTAGAGGCATGGCCGGTGGTGGCGATCGATCGGTGGTATCCTGGCGATGCTCTATGGCTTTAATGCGCGTGTAGGGGCGGTGGCAAACGGTCGGGAACGCACGATGCTCTGCGAGGCAGAGGCAGCGAACTTGACGGCGAGCGGTGGCTACGAGGCATGGGGCGGCGAACAGGGATGTCTGGCGGTCTCCTGGGACGGTGGTGATCGTGTATGCACGTGGCGAGAGCGGCGCGCGGTCTGTGGGCGTGTGTCTAGGGTGACGCTCTGGCGCATGCTCGACATGGTTGCTGGCGAGCTTGGCATGGTCTATACGTGTGGTCCAGGGGCTGGCAAGGTTCGAGCACTGGACATGGGGTGACGGTGGACGGTGGGCTGTGTCCTAGACATGCTGTTTAGGCTTGGTGCTTGCTCTGGCTAGCTAGCCATGGTCGGCTGGCAAGGGGGTGCTCGGGTTGGCATGGCATGGAGCAAAGGGTAGGGGCTAGGGTTTGTACAAGCACTGGTTGGCACTGAGGGAGACAAGGGTGATCAATGGTGAACATTGCTTAGCCAGATTACTGCTCAAAACAGAGAAGTTAGGCCAGTTTGATTTGTTGCCTCCAAGTGTTTGATGAAATGGCCGAAAGAACTCAAGTTTTGAATTTTGAAAAGATTTTTTGTGGGTGTGCTAGGCATGTGCTGGTGAGTCTGCAGATGTTTGGGTTTTGAAATTTGAGCTTGTTTGAGTGGTTTTTGGAAAAGTGGGACCTTCCCATATGATATAGATTCAATTTTAAACTGTCCTTTAAACTATACATTCAAATGTTCTTGGATGATCACAAGGTGGGCCTTGATACTTTGTTATGAGAACTATCAAGGGGTGCAAATATCCAAACAAGTTTCTGTTAAGTTTTGAAAGTTAGAGACATCCAAAGTAGGCATGGGAGTTAATTTGGCCAAAGTGACCATTCACTTATTTTGTTTGTTTTGATTTATTTGTCTTTGGGAAAAGTGTGGGGATTGTTTAGATGATGTTTATTTCACCTAAGAATCCTTTTACAAGCAAAAAAACACATAAACAAGGAAATTCAAAAGAATTCAAAATGGAATGCATACGCACATGCATGCTTTCATATTTTTATTTAGTAAAGTTTTTGTTAACTCTAATTTTGAAGATTAGAGTTTGATGATCCAAGTTTAGTATTTTTGGGATGTTATATATGGGTACCGCGGTTTCCTGAGTTCTGAACGTCATTGTACGAAAAAATCCACAATAAATCAAACCTTTGAAATTCCTTTGCAATTCCCTTTTTCCGAACAGACCCTTAGAGTGGTATTTTCATCCAAGCCATGGCCATATCAAACGAAGTGGCATGGCAAATTTCTCCATGTTAAGAATTCCAAGACCCCCTAGCTTTAGGGGCGGCATACTGTTTCCCAGTTAACTTTGCACTTGTCTCTAGTAGTTGTGTCTTTTGCCTTCCAAAGAAAGGCTCGTTCTAATATATTGATGAACTTGAAAGTGCCCGTAGGGATGTTGAGAGGCGTCAAATAATATATGTCTTGTGCGATCTTATGAGAGAGCACCCCTCCCACGGTGGTGATGTATTTGCCATTCCAATGTGTAAGCTTTGTGACACACTTATCCTTAAGGTGTTGGAAGTCCACCCTTCTTAGTCTCCAGACCGAGAGGGGCAGTCCAAGATATCTCAATGGGAAGGAGGCCCTAGCTACCGGAATCCCTTCCAAAACGTCTTCAAGATCGATGTGCCCGCGTCTAATTGGGACAACGAAGCTCTTATGAAAATTGGTGCATAGACCGGTGACCTCTCTCAAAACTCTCAAGAATGGTTGCCAAGTTTTGGACATATTATTTGATAGGAGATAAACACCGTCGGATCATCCGTATAAAGGGATGTTCTCAAATCGATCATCTCCCTCAAAGCTTATGGAGAAGCCCATGCAATGTTGCACGCTCCAAGATAATCGTGATGGGGTCTATAGCAAGAACTAAGAGTAATGGGGATATGGTCCCCTTGCCGAAGGTCATGCCCATGGAGGATGGGGACACCGAACAATGCCATTGAGAAGGACGAGGGATGAAGAGGTGACAAAAAGGGTGGCAATCCAATTGTAGAAAGTGCGGAGGAAACCCACAATTGTTGAATAATGCCAAGCACATATTCCCATCTAATGGAGTCAAATGCTTTCCGAATGTCAAGCTTGAGTAGAAGCGTCGGTATCTTTCTACAGCTTTGCAAGGTTTTTCACATAGAGAAAGTTGTCATGGATGCTTTTCTTTTTTATGAACGCGCTTTGGGTGTTGGAAAACAAGCTCATTCATGACCGGTCCTAGGTGGAGAGCAAGCAACTTAGCAATGATTTTGGCAATAGAATGTATTGGACTACTAGGCCTAAATTAAAGTCGGAGACCTCCTTCGCCCCGTCTTTATTTTTAGTGAGAGGACAATACTAACGGAGTTTAGCTAATGGAAGTTTTCAGCATGCAAGTTTTCGAAGAAGGTAATGACCTTCAAGATATCATCTTTTACAATGCTCCGACATTTCTTGAAAAAGGCACCGGTCAAACTGTCGGTACCGGGTGCCTTGTCCCCCTCCCCCGACATTTGTTTGATGGCTTGCCAAACCTCTTCCTCGGAGAATGTAACATCGACCTCGTGTAACTCCGGGTTGTCAAAATGAAGTTTGTCCTAATTAAAATCTTGATTTCTCGTTTCACCCCTCACATAACTGAATTGAAATGGTTGTATACATTCTCCTCTTTTGCCTCGTGCTCCGTAAACCACCCATGATTATGTTTTAGTCTATGGATATGACGTTTCCTCCTTCTAGATTCCACTCTCATGTGGAAAAACTTGGTCTTGGCACCCCCTTTCTTTTATATTGGATATCCTTGCACATTACTTTTCTCTTCAAACGAGCTCGCAAATCAAACACACTTGCCGAAAGGATTTTATTCTCTTAGGCAATATCAAGTTGTAGAATGACAAGCAGCGCAACGTGCAACATGACTTTTGTATCTGATAAGAATCCACAACTACATTTATGAAAGAGAACTTGACATGGCCCGACGTGTGTTGTGGGCTTATTCCAAACATCTTGCACAATCTTCATGAAAACGGGGATGCAGAGCAAAAAAATTCAAGCTTGAAGGATCTAAGACGCTGCATACCACTATTATCGACGAGCAAAAGAAGGCGATGGTTTGACAAAGAGGCTGATAAGGCATGAAGGACATGGGTGTCAAACTATAGATCTCCCTCGTTGCAATAGAACGTGTCAAGCTTGCTAAGACCTCGTTCGGACCATGGGTTTGGAAACCAGAGGAAAATAAACATGTATAGAAATAGGATTGGATAGAAAGGGGAAACCTGTGGAAATAAAAAACAAAGGAACATACAAGAGTAGTATGTTTGTTACATCGGGACAAAATATAGAAACAGTGCTAGACATGTCATGAGTTGGAGGGAGCAGACAGAGAGAGCGTTTCTCGCTGGTGTTTCTTTCATTTTCGGTAGATGTTAATTTTCCTGTAAAAAGTACGGATGAGAAGACCTTTCCAACGAAACGGAGCTGGCCCATTCGTGTAAAACGAAAGCTCTTGAAGGAAAAAATTCCGGAGGAAAGTGAGCCGCAGAATTCCTCCAAAATTTTCACATGCCGAACAAGGCCTAAGGGTACTCACTACCGTTCATCATTAATTAATATACGTTTCAGTAATACCATCCAAATAGAAACCGCACCGTGGTAAATATACTGTACACTCTAGTAACTTACTTTGGGGTTGCAACATAAACATCGCCGTACTTGTCTCCTGATGATGCTAGGACGAACACCCATTTGAAAATGGTCCAAACGTGCATCCCACGGATCGGTCACAGAAACCCCATCGTGTCCGTCCAGTGCCCTCCAGATCCTACCGCCCAGCGCCGCGCGACCACGGATCGACGGGCCCACAAGAGGTCGTCCGCACCGATTAAATACTCTTCCCCCCTCCTCCATCTTCTCCACCACACTTCCTCATCCCAATCTCGCGCTACCACTTCTCATCTCCTCCGCCGATCGAGTAACCAGCAGCAGCACCAAGTCATGGACGTCTCAAGCACAGCAACTGGAGCCAAGGGGAAGAAGGGCGCGGCCGGGCGGAAGGCCGGCGGCCCCAGGAAGAAGTCTGTCACTAGATCCGTCAAGGCCGGCCTCCAGTTCCCGGTCGGTCGCGTCGGCCGGTACCTGAAGAAGGGCCGGTACGCCCAGCGCGTAGGCACCGGCGCCCCCGTATACCTCGCCGCCGTCCTAGAGTACCTCGCCGCCGAGGTGCTGGAGCTCGCCGGAAACGCCGCCAAGGACAACAAGAAGAGCCGCATCATCCCCCGCCACTTGCTGCTCGCTGTCAGGAATGACGAGGAGCTCGGGAAGCTGCTCGCCGGCGTCACCATCGCCCACGGCGGCGTTCTGCCCAAGATCAACCCGGTGCTGCTGCCCAAGAAGACGGCGGAGAAGGCGGCCAAGGAGCCCAAGTCGCCGAAGAAGACTGCCAAGTCCCCGAAGAAGGCCTAGATGAACTCGTTTCATTGCCTAGGTTGGTATCTGGGAACGATCTGTGTGCTTCAGAGTAGAATGTTAATGTCTGTCCTGTCCTCTGTCGTTGTACTACCGTCTGATCTGTAATTTAATGCAGTAATGAAGTTGCTTAGACAGTTTGTTTCTGTGTCTCGTTTGGCCTTGTTATCGCTTTGGTCTGTAGATTTTCATCCAGTGGCTTGCGCGGTTGGTCGCAAACGCTCTGAAACATCTTCTCGGAGTAGTTGCTTCAATTTTGCGGCCGTGGTGTGGACCAATTTTCGTTTTGGCGCTCTCGTTTCAGTTCAGTTCAGTATTTTTTTTTTGAGAATTGTTCAGTTCAGTTCAGTTCAGTTGGGCGGGCAACTGAAAACTGCATCCCCGCGTCGCTGCTCCTCCATCCCTCTTGCTTATATCTTGCTGCAGCTTCAGTGCCGTGCTTCAGTGCCGTGCTTCGGCACCATTAGCAACTCGAAAGTAAGCAGAGTGCATTTAATCGTTTCAATTTTGCGGGAGTGACGTGGACCAGTTTTCATTTTGGCGCCGAAAATTGGCGCTCTCGTTTAAGTTCAGGGAGCTGGGCGGGCAACTGAAAACTGCATCCTCGCGTCGCTTTAAAAATACTAGACAACACTGTACAACTTGTCTCATGATGATGCGAGGACGGAAGACTACCCATGTGAAAACGCAATTTCGTGCACTTCCCTTGCCGTGAGAGAGCAAATATATGCACTTTCTCTGAAAGTGCTACTAGTTAAAACTCTGAATATAGGTCCTACCTGATGCGGTGATACGGTGATACCCACACCATAGAACAGAAGAGCAAATCTCGTAACACTGCAATCTGAAGTTCAGGATTGCATCCTTGAGGAGCCTTTACGGTTCTCATCTCTGGTAGATCCTGTAAAACGGCCAGCGTTTTAAAACTTCGGCGAGTTTACGGTTTATGTCGTTTCGATTCTGAATAGGTTTGTAAACACGGCCTGGCCCGTAAACTTTTTTCAATCGACCGAAAATGCAAGCCCTGCACTAGTATATCATCTAGTCATGATGTGATTCCTAGGTCTAGACTCGTGCTTTCTTTCTCTTCTGCCACTCCGCCACCTTGCAATCCGCCATCGCGACCACCAGATCGAGCATTGCCGCCCGAAATGTGCCGAGCCGTCGCTCAATCAGAGTGCGGCAGAGGGTGTCCGGGGTGATCAATGTGACCTCTCGCGTTTCTGCAGGAACCCCACTGACTCCAACGAGGAGCGGAAGCGGAAAATATGCTCCGATGCCGCATGGAAGGAGGGGGGCTCGGCTCTACACAACCATCGGGCTTATGTCGCCAACGGCCATCGCGCGCCATGAGGCCCATGATGCGGTGGCGGGTAGCTCGTGCCACGCTCCACGCCGAGATCCCTCCCCCACCACCCTTGGACTTTGACGAGGAATATATCTCACCGAAGGAGTACAGCCCCTCCTCCGACGAGTTGAACAAGAATGTAGCCGTGCCGAGGGATTTCGTCTCCAATGACTAGATGAAGGAGAGCGCTATGGCGATGTTCATGTGGGCAAGCTCATGCGGGAGAGAAGACGCGATGTCGCGAGGAGGAGCACTACTACATCATCCTAGTGCAGACGAGCATTGAGAAGGAGCGGGAGCTCGGGACACGCCGCATGAAGCAGGACATCGTCGACCTCGCCTCGAACTCCGAGTGAGCTCGTCGATCACGTCGCCACCATGCCCTTGGGTCTGGTGTGGTATACCGAGCCACATTTTGGTCGGTAGGGTAGGGTTAACATCGGTGATGAATTTAGTTTAGATTTTAAACTGATGAAGCGCGTGTTCGTGTGAACTGAAATGCACTGATCTTGTGAAGAATTGGTCAGGATTAGTTTTTAAAATTTTCAATTCATTTCAGTGAGCAGCTTCTTGTGGCTTGGCCGTCCTCTGAACCCTTAAGGGCCTGAAGCCTGAACGTCCACACCGTCGGTTCACTACGGGACGCGCGCTACGCCGAGGGCAAAAAGCCGTCGGCGTAGGCTAAAATGCTCTCGGCGTAGGCTAAAATGCCCTCGGCGTAGGTAGCAAAAACATTTTTTTTTATTTTTTTTCTCAATTTTTGAATCTTTGAATTGTTTTTCCAGCCGGTCACCCATCCTAATACTACTCCAGCTTCAGCACGCTTAACTTTCTCGTTTTTTCAGAATCTGTTTTCGTAAAGTAATTCATACATTGTTGTCAATACTATGATATCAATCCTATTAACCCTTATATCAACATGTCACATGTTTGTATTTTTTGAAATTACAAATAATTATTTAAGTAAACATTAATGAATAAGTAAAAATATTATTGAATTCAAATAAAAATATAATAATTTTACTTTTTGTATTTTTCTATTTAATATGGAATAATTAATATCTTTAAATCTGTAAATCGGAATTTAACAAACAATATGTCTAAATTGATCAGAAAAATGAGAGGAATACAAATATGATATACATATCAACTAATCACAAACCCTCCGTTTTTGAATTATCTATTTGGTGGTTGCTTTAGAAAAATCCTTTTTTGCGCTCGGATAATGAAAAATGGCTTTTTAGTGCGATGAAAAGGAAAACTTGCATTGGATCTTTGATAAAATAGCTTATTGTGAACCTAAAAATGATTTTTGTAAAAAAACATGAGCATCGGATCATGTACCTGTAGTTCCTATCTGACCCACTTCCTGCCGATTCGGCAGGAATTTGTCTTTTTCATCAAAGGTGGACGGAAAGGTTTCGGATCCCCCTGTTGGGACATTGTCCATATAAGGTGGTATAGTATTTTTGTAAAATGTGGTGGTAGAATTTTGAATTAGCCATTTGGTGGTTGCTTCACAAAACCGTCTGTTTTTTGTGCTTAAAAATGGGAAATGGCTTTTTGGTGCGACGAAAAGGAAAACTTCCTCCTGCAACATTGTTCTGTTGGAATTATGCCCTAGAGGCAATAATAAAGATGTTATTATTATAATTCTTGTTCATGATAAAGTTTATATTCCATGCTAGAATTGTATTAAGCGGAAAACTTTAATACTTGTGTGGTTTGTGAACAACACCGTGTCCCTAGTATGCCTCTATGGACTAGCTCATTTATTAATGATGGTTAAGGTTTCCTAACCATAGACATGAGTTGTCGATTAATAATGAGATAATATCATTGGGAGAATGATATGATGGACATACCCATACTAAGCGAAGCAATTAGATCGTGTCATCGTGTTCATCTTTACGAAGCTTTTCTTATGTCAAATATTGTATTCCTTAGACCATGAGATAATACAACTCCCTGGTATCGGAAGAAAGCTTTGAGGTCATCAAACGTCATCCTATGAGAGGGTGATCATAAAGGTGTCTCTCAGGTGATCATAAAGTACTTGTTGGGTTGTATGTATCGAGATGGGATTTGTCCCTCCCAAGTCGGAGAGATATACTTCGGGCCCACTCGGTAATCGATATCAACACCACTTGCAAGCATGTGGTTAAGGAGTTAATCACAAAGTGATATCGGATTACGGAACGAGTAAAGTACTTGCTGTGAACGAGATTGAACTAGGTATGTCGGTACCGACGATCAAATCTCAGGCAAGTAAAATATCGCGAGACGAAGGAAATATATATATGGGATTGATTGAATCCTGGCATCGTGGTTCATCCGATATGATCATCGATGAATGTGTGGGAGTCAATATGGGTTTCTAGACCCCACTGTTGATTATTGATAGAATATCATGTCTGCATATTCTCGAACCCGAAGGGTCACACACTTAACGTGTCTCGACGCTAGGATAGATTGGATAATTGGTTTATGAGTTTTTGTTCAGAGGCTCGAATGGGATCCGGGACATCACGAGAGGTTCCAGAATGGTCCGGAGAATAAGATTCATATAAGGCAATGCAGTTTTTGGAGTTCGGAATTGTTTCGGGTTAATCGGTATTGTACCGAAAGCTTCTAGAACCTTCCGGAGGGGGACCAACGTGGCCCCACCTGCCGGGATGGGGCATGGGACTATGAGGGAGTGCCATGGCCGCATTGGACCAGGGGCACAAGGCCCCATAGGGCCCAGCCGGCAAGATCTAGGGCAAACCCTAGGAAAGCTTCTAGAAGGGGGGGGGGGAACTTGCCCCCCACTCCTCCCTCCTTGGTCGCCGGCCCTAGGGCTTGGGGGAGGGGAAAGGGCTGACCGCCCACCCCTCTATATAAAGAGGGCTGGGGGCGCACCCTTCCCCACACCTCCTCCTCAACCCTAGCCGCCCTGCTGCCCTCTCTCTCTCTCTCCCTCCCGACCACACGTAGGCGAAGCCCTGCTGCAGAAACTCTCCACCACTTGCACCGCGCCTTCGCGTTGTATATCCAATCCGTCTCTCCACCATACTTGCTGGACCGAGGAAGGAGGAGATGTCGAGGTGCCGCACGTGTGCATCTCTCGGAGGCATCGCCACTTGCGGTGTTAGATCGAATCGGATCGCGAGGAGGAGAAGCGAGTACGACTACATCACCCACGTTCCGACGAACGTTCCGCTGTGCGAATCTTCAAGGGTATGAAGATCTCATCTAATCCCCCTCGTTGTTTGCATCTCCTAGATTAGATCTTGGCTTTCCCGTTTGTATCCGTAGAATTTTTTTGATTTACTATGCTGCAAAACCCTTCATGTTCTCCATCTCATGATGCATGTGTATGCATAATATGGGCATATTATCACAAACTATGCCTTGATTCTAGCCATAACATTGGTCATTTGACCCGAAAGCCAAGAAACCTCGAATGAGATAGGTCATTTTGTGAAGGTTTTTTTGAGACATAATCAATATATCAAGTTTGATACTTTTAATTATAACTATGTCACATAATATGACACCACACGAAGGTTTCGCATTGTTTCGATCGTTTTTGAATTTTTTATGCCCGTTTTAAACTATCGTCAAACTTTGTCGAACGGCGGGTATGAAAATTCTTAGCTCGGCCGAGCCTCGCTAAACTTGCATTGGATCTTTGATAAAATAGCATATTATGAATCTAAAAATGATTTTTGTAAAAAAACACGAGCATCGGATCATGTACATGTAGTTCATATCTGACCCACTGCAATTTTTTGAGGGTAAAACAGTAGGGCAAAAAACCCCACTGCAATTTTTATATATTATAAAGAGTTATAAAAGAATATTTACAAACTCAATCCACCTCAAAGAAGAGGGATAACATTCTAATCAGCTATCTCCTGTCTAAATTAATTTCAATCCAAACTTTAAGGCCCTGATGATACTTCTTCTTAATTCTATAAAGGACCCATCTTAATTCCTGGGCTACAATAGCCTTCCAGTTCTCCATCGACGCATGCTGATTATTGAAAATTTCATTATTTCTGCAAATCCAAATGCCCCAAGTTCCAAGTATCAGAATTTCCATTGCAAAAGGGACATTAAGATCTTTTTTAATACTGGCTAAGGCTTCAAAGATATTTTGATCAGCCATATTGACCTGTGAAATTTCAGCCCAGCAGGCTCTTGCAAAAGGGCATTCCCAAAACAAATGTAGGCTGGTTTCTTCACTGTTGCAACCCTGGAAAACACAGTCATAAGATGCCAGAGAAAAACATTTCCTTTTCAGAAGGTTTCTTGTGTTGAGCCTATCAAGCAGTAAGAGTCATAAGAAGAATTTGTGCTTTTGCTGACAAGAAGATTTCCATAACCATGAGAAATGTGGATGAACCGGTTGGCAACCAGCTAAGGAGCAGTAAGCCTTTTTGACCAAAAAATTACTGCCCCAAATATAAGACCAAATATCAGATTCCCCTTGCCTGCCAGTATTGAGAATTTGTTCAAGACTTTGATGTTCCTGATAAGCTTGTTGGGACAAAGGAAGGTAAAAAAGGTCCTGAGTATTTTCAGTATGCAGGAACTCACTGACAGAGATGTGAGGGTTTTTTTGCATACGAGAGGAGATGAGGAAGCTTATGTTGAAGGCAACTATCATTCCACATATCCCACTTCCTACCGATTCGGCAGGAATTTGTCTTTTTCACCAAAGGTGGACGGAAAGGTTTCGGATCCCCCTACTGGGACATTGTCCATATAAGGTGGTATAGTATTTTTGTAAAATGTGGTGGTAGAATTTTGAATTAGCCATTTGGTGGTTGCTTCACAAAACCGTCTGTTTTTTGTGCTCGGAAAATCGGAAATGGCTTTTTGGTGCGACGAAAAGGAAAACTTCCTCCTGCAACATTGTTCGCCATCTCATGATGCATGTGTATGCATAATATGGACACATTATCACAAACTATTCCTTGATTCTAGCCATAACATTGGTCATTTGACCCGAAAGCCAAGAAACCTCGAATGAGATAGGTCATTTTATGAAGGTTTTTTTGAGACATAATCAATATATCAAGTTTGATATTTTTACTTATAACTATGTCACATAATATGACACCACGTGAAGGTTTCGCATTGTTTCGATTGTTTTTGAAATTTTTATGCCCGTTTTAAACGATCGTCAAACTTTGTCGAACGGCGGGCATGAAGATTCTTAGATCGGGGACGGGCCTCACTAAACTTGCATTGGATCTTTGATAAAATAGCATATTGTGAACCTAAAAATGATTTTTGTAAAAAAAACATGAGCATCAGATCATGTACCTGTAGTTCATATCTGATCCACTTCCTGCCGATTCGACAGAAATTTGTCTTTTTCACCAAAGGTGGACGGAAGGTTTCGGATCCCCCTGTTGGGACATTGTCCATATAAGGTGGTCTATTATTTTTATAAAATGTGGTGGTAGTATTTTGAATTAGCCATTTGGTGGTTGCTTCACAAAACCGTCCGTTTTTATGCTCGGAATGGAAAATAGCTTTTTGGTGCGACGAAAAGAAAAACTTCTTCCTGCAACATTGTTCGCCATCCCATGATGCATGTGTATCATAATATGGGCACATTATCACAAACTATGCCTTGATTCTAGCCATAACATTGGTCATTTAACCCGAAAGCCAAGAAACCTCGAATGAGATAGGTCATTTTGTGAAGTTTTTTTTGAGACATAATCAATATACCAAATTTGATATTTTTACTTCTAACTATGTCACATAATATAACACCACGCGAAGGTTTCGCATTGTTTCGATCATCTTTGAATTTTTTATGCCCGTTTTAAACTATATATAATATTTATGTTTTACTTAATTTTTATTTATAAATGTGTAATATTTGAGTGTAGATAGATAGGTCTTATTTTTCTGCAAATTTTGATATATTATTTATATTTTTCCGAATTAGAATGATTTAGTTATGATTTTTTAAAGTTTAATGAGATAAAATAAAAATAGCTACGCCTAAGGCAGCCGTCGGCGTATGCTACGCCGAGGGCAGCCGTCGACCGTAGCATAGGATATGCCGAGGACAATTCTACGCCGACGGCTGCTTGGCGGGGCTGGTCTAAACGATGGCTACACCGACGGCTCCGACGTTTGGCCGTCGAGGTAGCGATCGGCCGTCGGTGTAGCTTTTCATTTCTGTAGTGGTTGGCCTTCACATGCAGAACTAAAAACAGAATACGCATGTCTGCAGCAGCAAGAAGGCCACGGCAATTGTTATATGCGTGACCGTGCCAAAATGCACCCCCTTCTCCCCTGCCTGCAGGTCGGTTGGTTGATGGACTGCGATCGATCTAAGATTGGAACTGGCGTGACCACTGGTCGACCGAGGGGAGAAAAAGCGCGTGCCCGTACGTGGGTGCGTGACCCGTTCGAGAAGGCACCGTGCGTACAGCGGTGCGCCATGGTGTACTGTACATGCTTCCTACTTCCACAACCACTAGGCTAGCAGGATAGTAGCAGCACTAGCAAGAGGTGCCCTGCGCCGCATGCAGCAGGAGCAGCGACTAGCAACTGGCGAGCGCCGCTGCCGGTACACCGCGTTCTCTGTGTACTACTGTAGTACTTGCGTTGTTTTCAGTTCTCCTGAAAATGAAATTAAGAAGCGGCGGCGGTGCCGTGGCCGGCGGTCGCTGTCCCGCGCACCGGCGCGCACGCGGCGAACGGTTTCGAACGGCGACAACCAGCACCGACCTCTCGTCGCGACTCGCGAGCGAGAGGTAAAGCAGCCGGAGGGCCCCTGCGAGACCGATTAGGCCATCCAAACGAGGCGTGTGATCATCCACATCTATCCGCTTCGTTCCGTTTCCACGAGCACACGCGAACGTACGGCCCTCCTGATCCATCACGTGGCCATCCGTGAATTAAACCAGTGTGGTTAGCTGTTACGCCTGTTCAGCCCAGCGCAATGATAGCACCGCCGGCACATGCGCAATGCATTCATCTCCAGGTTAATCATGCATGTTAGTATGCTAGAGCCACGTTTTCCTGAAAAGGAATTCCACGTTGAACAGGTAAGCAGGCGCCGCGGACGGATCGCCGGAGCGAGACGGGAAGGCGCGGGGCTCCACCGGAGGAGACGGATGGGTTCCCGGAAGAAGAGGCAACAAAAGACCGATCCAGCTGTGGGCAGGCGGCGGACGGTGGACACGCCCGTGTCGTGGTCGTGGGTGGCTATGGGCGAAACGGTTGTCTGGATCCGGCCGGTGTCGCGCACGCTTCGGGAAAACCATCCCGATTCCCATCCCCTTCTGGTCGTCATCACCAACATTGCTCCTCCTCGCAACGGTTCAGATTTCCGAAGGACTCTTTCCCGCCTCCTTCCTCTCGTACGTCTCGTGTTGCTGTCTATCCCCATCCACCAGACCACCACCATATGCGTATTTTCACTCCCAATCTCGTGTTACAGTGTAACCAACACGATCCCATTTACTCCTCGTGGGGTATGCAATGCAAGACGAGTAGATGTAGCTACTACCGTGCATCGATCGTTGTTTACAACAGCTGCATCAGGGCGTGAACACCGAACAGCGATCGAGATTCCCAGCCCAGACGAAGTGACTGCGCTGAGTAAACGATTGGACCCACGCATCGCATGCAGTCTCATCCTCAAGAGCGCGGCAAGCGTCGCTTTTCCTTCCATAAATCACTTTTGCTTATCAAGTAGTACGCCCAAAAAGATCTTCACAAGCAGCTGTGACCTCCGTAGGGAGTTATCACAGAAACTCGCATTATTGGCCTCTAGTTGTTGGTCAAGGCCTAAATTCACGAATGCCGTGAACGTTCTAGACAAGAAAACAGAGAGAGCGAAAAACACTCCAAGCTCTATGATGATACGTTGGATTATTATTGGCGAGAAGTTTGAACCCGGCTCGCAACGCTCCTCCTCCGATCAATCTGTACGTGCCTCCCATCTGTCTCTCCTGCATTTAAATCCGAACGCGCGCGCGACGGCTAACAAGACAATCCTGCTTCGGAATGATTTGCGTTTCTCTTTCAAACAATGATGATTTACGGAGTCCCCGCAAAAAGAAAATGATTCAGGAGTGGCACGTTCCTTCTTTTCTTCTGTTCGAAATTATTCAGCTGGATTATGCATATGAGAGCTAAGCAAGCAATGATGGGATGGGATGGGATGGGATGGGATGTGTGCTGTAACCTGATCGTGAAAGCTGAGATCGTGCGTATCTAGCTTCGGATTACAAGAAGATAACATCTCTCTCAAGGCAACTGTTGTACTATCCTGAAGCTTAAAGATGTTTCTCACGGAGTCAAATAATAGGACTATGGGTAGAGTACTATAAATAACTGCAAGATGGTTAAGCGGCAACCCATTCTTGTTATTCCCTCCGGCCCATATTAATTGATTCAAATTTGTCTAGATTTGAATAAATCTAGACGCTATTTAGTATATAGATTTATCTAATTTTAATAAATAAAAGTCAATTAATATGGATCGAAGGGAGTAATATGAATGAACTGGATCTGGTAGACCAGTAGAAGACTGAAGATCTAGCTACTAGTAGAGCGAAACGGTTGTTCAATTCCATGAAAACAGGGTGGTCTATGGATGCACCATAGTAAGTGCTTACAATCTGCACTTAATTGGAAATGTAAAGTTTGATAATCTCACATAACAAGATTGATTGAGCGGTACAAGGTTTATATACTGGTACAAGCCTTGCTGGCCAAGAAATATAGAACAAACCTACTCAAATAGAAATCTAAACCGACTCCAACTTGTATTACAAGATTAATCGAACATCCTCCCGCAGTATCAACGGCGAGCTTGACGATGTTGAGACTAAAACGAATATCAGTAAATGGAGTGATAGCAAGCCTCTTTGTGAAGATATCTGCAAATTGAGTCGTGGTTGGCACATTAAGAACACAAACATGGCCAAGAGCAATCTTCTCACGAACATAATAAATATCAATCTCGATATGTTTAGTCCTCCGATGTTGAACTAGATTTCCATACATGTATACCACTGAAATATTGTCGCTGAAAGGGCATGTATGCCCCCATGTGTGGTTTTGGTAATTAATAACAATCTGTATGGACTAATGTGTAAATTGAGTTTCACTTGTAGGCTTGTCCATTGGCATCACTTGGGCCATGTGCTGGTCTCAAGGTTGGAAGATGAAGAAATGTCCAAGGGCTTTGTGCCTATTGGAATCATGAAGAAAGAAGGAGCTTGAAGGTTGATCAAGACATGTGCAAAGAGTTGCATCAAGATGGATCAACCTCAAGTAGGGATGAAGAAGGGCGAGCTCAAGATGCGCCATCTCTAGAAGATCTCATGCTTGAAGCTTGCCATCCTCGTGCTCATGGAATGATGAAGACAAGTTCAAAGAAGAGGTTTCCCCATGGAGCATGGGGGAGCAATTTGCAAGTCTTCATCTTCATCAAGCAAGAGCATCCAAGAAAGGTGTTCCCACTATAGAAGAACAAGACGGTCTACATCAAGTTCAAGTGGGATTATCAAGGCAAAGGTATGTTCTTGATAGGGCTTCTCTTTTGCCGGTCTCGTATTGTTAGTTGGGAGACCGGGTTTAGGATAGATAGCCGTTCTATCAAGAGGGGCTCTCAAGCGGGTGTCTCGTTTGCATTGTTCAGAGAGAGCTCAAACCTTTGCATTCATAGTATCATCTTTATTGGTTATTATTTGGTTCTTGTCCATGAGAGGATCTAGAGATTGTGGTCATCATCATAACAAGCTCTAGTTCATCATCTAAGGATTTCACTTGCATATCTTATTGCGGTTTTTGATCTTGCGAGTTTTCCGGCTCCACACCTTGGGGGATACTTCACATATATATTCATAGTATTTTCTCCCAAGGTGATACCCAATATTTCGACCTTTTGTTGGATTCTATTCGTCATTATCTTTCCAACAAAATGGTTTCATCCCAATCAGAGTTTCCAAGCTCAACTTCTTGTGTTTTGGGTTTTGGAGGTTTTACCGGTTCATCGCTTCTAGAGAGGTCATATCTTTCTTAATTTGGTTTTATAATTCCATCCTGGACTATTATGTTTCTTTTCATAATCTTGTAGAACTTTTCGTTCTCCTCAAAACGAGCCCAAGATCATCAAAAATGGAGTCCGGGATCAAAAGTTATTGAAGTTTTCGTGCAATGTTGTCCTGTGTTTTTGCTTGAGCGGAAGTTCCGGCCCAAGTTCCGACCCAATTTCCGGCCCAAGTTCTCACCCAAGTTCCGGTCAGGTTCAGTAACTTATGTTTCTATTTGCCGGAAGTTCCGGTGGGAGGCCGGAAGTTCCGGTGGGGGCGCGAATCTGGCCCAAACGGTCAGTTTTTCCTTGTCCTATTTAAGGGGGGCTTCTTTTCCAATGGTTCCCCATCTTTTGAGCTCGTTTTTGCCCACCATTGTTGAACTATTTGAGCTCTCTTACTCCCTCTCCCTCCCATGATTCTTACATCTTTTTGAGGGAAAAGTGAGAGGAGATCTAGATCTACAATCCCACCAAGTCAAATCCCTTCTTTGTGAAGGAATCATTGAGATCTAGATCTTGGAGAGTTTTGTGTTCTCCTCTTGTGTTCTTCCTCCCTTATTCCCCCAATATCTTTTGTAGCTTTGTTGGAATTTGGGAGAGAAGGACTTGCCCTTGCATTTGGTGCATAGGTTTGAGTTCTCCTCTTGTGTTCTTCCTCCCTTATTCCTCCAATAGCTTTTGTAGCTTTGTTGGAATTTGGGAGAGAAGGACTTGCCCTTGCATTTGGTGCATAGGTTTGAGTTCTCCTCGGAGATTCGGCGAGTACAAGCTTGTGGGCTTGTTACTCTTGGGTTCTTAGAACCCTAGACGGTTGTGTGGTTGGGTTGTTGACCTTTTGTGGTCTTGTTGACCTTTTGTGATCTTGTAGCCTCTTGTGGCTTTGTTGGCCTTTTGTGGCATTGTAGCCTTTTGTGGCTTTGTTGTTGGGAGCCTCCAATTGAGTTGTGGAGTTAGCCCCAATCTTGTACGGGTTCGGTGACCGCCCTCAAGCGTCCCATAGTGGAGCAAGTGCCCGCCTTTTGTGGTGTGCACTTCGGAGAATAGGGTGAGCCTTTTGTGGCGTCGGTGAGTTGCGTGCTTCCGCATCCGGGGTGAGGCCTTGTGTGGCCTTGGGTGAGCATCGAGCCACCACACCTCGAGGTGAGCCATTTGTGGCGTTCGGAGAGCATTGTGCCATCACACCTCTCCAACGGAGACGTAGCTTCTTTGGAAGTGAACTTCGGGAAACAAATCTTCGTCTCTGCGTCCATCGGTTATCTCTCAACCGAGCCCTTTACTTATGCACTTTACATTGTGATAGCCATCATGCTTGAAGTATTTATTTCTTGCTATCACCTTGTTGCTTGTATTGCTTAGCATAGGTTGTTGGTGCACTTAGGTAAACTTAGTGGCTAGGTTTTGTGCTCAATAAATTAAACGTTAGTTTTATTCCGCATTTACTTGAGCCTAAACCGTAATATTTTTAAAAGCCTATTCACCCCCCTCTCTAGGCGACTTCCTTTGTACTTTCAATTGGTATCAGAGCAAGGTCTCTCGCTTTTAGGCTTCACCGCCTCAAGAGTAAAGATGTCTCCTAGGGGTTTAGTGCACTCTCACACATTTACTTTTGATGGCACACATTATGATGTTTGGAGTACTCGCATGCTTAGTCATTTCCGGGCCATTGACCCAAACATTGAGCGCATTCTAGATATGGGCTTGTCTCCTCCTAAGGATCCCCAAAATCTATCTTTAGAGGAGAAGACAAACTCTTATCTCGAAGCTCAAGCATCTAATGTGCTTGTTAATGTTGTGAGCTTTGTAGTTCTTTCCTCAATCATGCCTTTCCAGAATGCTCATGTTATATGGACAAAGCTTCAAGCAAAATATGATGTGTCCAAGCTTAATGAGGATGATTGTGTTCCATCCACCTCCGGCCGCGATGAGTTCTCATCTTCTTCCACTAGACCAACATGTGAGTTGTCATAAGGTAATGATATGGTGAGTGGTGATAGAACTTGCAATGTAGATAGTGATATTTTCATTCATGATTCTTTGTCTCTATCTCATTGCAATGTTGTATCTTTGGGCATGAACACTTGTAGGACCATATGTGATTTACATCCTAGTGTTGATTGCCCTTGCATATCTTGTATAAATGAATTGGATATATCTCATGATGATATGCTTGCTTTGCCTTGTTGCCATGATAAATGTGCTTCCATTTCCTCTACTTCTTGTGTTGCTAACCATGTAGAGGAAAGTGAAGAATGTGTGGGCCAAGGCAAAGTTGTCATTAGAGCTTCATGTGTTCCCTCATCATCATCTTCTTCCAATGTTCACTTGTGCCTCATGGCTAAGGGTTCAAAGGCAACCTCTCCTTTGGACTCCAATATATCTCATGATGATGTGAATGTTGATCATGTAGAAGTAGATAATGATGTTGATTCTCTAAAAGAGAAGGGGGGGGCTAGTCCTTCGTGCTCTTCATCCTAATAAAAATGCTTGCTCTACTTTCATTGAAATCTTGACTTGTGCTATTGAAAGTAGGCAACTAATATATGAGCATGAGGACAAAATAGATAAAATAAGTAGTCTTGAGCGTGAGTATGCTAATGAAATTGCCAACCTAAATGAAGCTCTTGAAGAGGAACAAGCCACTAAGGAATCTCTTGAGGAGACCTTTTCTCTAGAGCTATCTAGAGTGAAGAAATCTCATGATAGAGATTTTGAGGTGGCATGTGCCCTTCAAATTAAAAATGATGAACTTGAAGTTGCTTATGACAAACTCCTTGAGGATTTTGAGCACCATAACAATGGCTCTAGGGTCATCAAGGGGGATCTCATCAAACTCACCGAGTCACATGAGCAACTTAAAGCTTCTTATTCTAAAGATCTTTCCAAGTTAACCTCGCCTCTTGCTTTAAATGATGATGCTTGTGCTACTAACTCTATTTATTGTGAAGCATCTATCTTTAAGGAGAATGTTGAGCTAAAGACTCAACTTGCTTTGCTAACGAGCAACTATGGGAAATTAGAAGAAAGTCATGCCAAGCTCTCAAGCTCGCATGAGGATCTTCTAGTCTCCCATGGTAGGCTAAGGTTAGCTCATGAGGCCATTATGTCAAAGGTAACATCTAGTGGGCCTCATGTGGACATTAGCACTATATCTACTCCAAATGTTATATTGCCATGTGCTAGTCCTTGTAATTCATCCTCTCACAACCATGCTAAATATTGTGATGAATTGCATCCTTTGCCTTGTTGCTCTAACAATGAAGCTTCTACTTCCTCTAGTATTGTTGTTGATATTAACCATGTAGAGGAAGTCAAAGAGCTCAAGGCTCAAGTCACTTCTTCGAAGAATGACTTGAAAAGGTGTCATGAAGGGAAGACCACGCTCAAGAATATGTTGAGTGTGCGACGCCTCCCAAGTGACAAGAGTGGGCTTGGATTCAACTCCAACACCAAGAGCAAGTCCACTATCTCGTTGAAGCACAAGGGCAACAAGAATAAGGGCCAAGGACAAGTGAAGAATCCGGCCAACATTGTGTGCTTCAAGTGCAAGGAAGAAGGGCATCATGTGAGGGATTTCCCATTGAAGAAGAAGCCTCTTAGTGAGAAGCAACGGGGGAAGCGGCCTCAAGCTCCTCCACAAGCTCAAGATGGGCCACTTCCCAAGAAGTCTCAAGCTCTTCTTCATGGTGCAGCTCCTCCCAAGAAGAAAGACAGCAAGAGAAGAACTTGCTACATATGTCGTGAGAAGGGGCACCTTTCTTCCTCATGCACCATGGGTATCTCCTCATCCCATCCTATCTTGTTTGATGATGCTTATTCACTTCGTAAGGATGAGGGTGGCAATGTGTTTGCCAAATTTGTTGGTGCCCAAAGTGGTGTCAAGAAAAGAACCATTTGGGTGGCCAAGCCTATTGTGACTAACTTCTTAGGACCCAACTTGGTTGGGGACCAACAAGCTAAAACTTGATCAATAGGTGTTTTTGGAGGGCATTGGAGACTTGGCTATCTTATGAAGAGTTGAGATATCTTCATTATATTCTTGTTGTCAAAGTCAAGTCATTGGTTATCATGCTTCTATTCCTTATCCAATGTTCCTCCTTCCGGTAACTTGTGCTAAACTCCTTTACATTTATAGTTACTTGCTCCCTTGTGCATGTGTTGGTTTTTTACCTTGCATGTGCTTGTAAATGTTGTGCTTCCCACTTACTTATATTGACCTATGAATTATCTTTGTGTATGTTGGTTGGCACACCATGTATTTGTGTTTCTTGGTTTTGAGCCTTTATTGTTTCTAGTAGGTATCTTATTTGGCTCTTGTGAGGGATTAATGGACTATTCCGTTTTGGGGGAGTGTCATGCTTGGGCATTCCACAATCCTAAAATGTGTGTACATGATAAAAACCACTTAGTAGTCATTTTGTTGTCTCTCTCATGAGAAACTCAAGTTTCCATAATGTCCATTAATACCTCTAGTTTGATCTTTTGCCTCTTGTTGAGATTTCTTGGTTTATCACATTATGGGGGAGTCATATGCCTTGTGCATATTACAAACCTAGAAAATGTGGACATTTGAGGTAGTGCCACTTAGATTTGATATTGAGAATTATCTAGTTCCTATGTGGCACATTTGCTCATACAAGTTCCAATTTGCTTAAATGTTTTTATTTCTCATCTTTTGGATCTTGTTCGTGAGAGTGATTCTTGGTACGTGCTTCCTCATATTTGGATCTATATATCCTCATGAAAACCACTTGCTTCTATTTAATCCAATCACTAGTGATTGTGTGACTATTTGAAGCAATCAAGAATCTCTTTCGAAGCATCAAGTTTAATTCATATCTTGTTATATGCTTATTTGTGTGAATATGATCTTGGATATCCTTACAAACTACCTCGAGAAAATTATACCTATTACTTCTTGTCCTTGGACAATTAGTACTTAATATATGGTAGAATTCATTGATCATATTCATTTTGGACTTTTCCTTTTTGTCTTATCTTTGGCCAATAAAATGTTTGTCTAGTTGCTCCCAAGCTTTCCTTGCCTCTTGTGGATCTTCTTATTTTATTTATTTTCCCTTGTGTTTTACTTAGTGTAGGTAGTAGTGATGATCTCATTCGTGGGCATTTTGCGTTCAAAGGCAAAATTATATATAATGCTCTACTTATGGGGGAACTCTCCTATATTATCTAGAATATTGTTTTATGCTTCTTGATTTGATCCGTTTTTTTTTGCTTGGAAGCTCGATCCTTTTTGTGTTGGTACTTTGTGTGCCATAATGAAAAGTGTGAAGAGTTTGTTTTGGTTATTATTTCCTTGCTCTCGTTGGGAGTTGGCTTTATCTCATTCCGTTTCACTTGTTTTGTTCTTTTAGGATGAGATAATCCTTGAGCCTTGGTATTTTTCTTATCCTTTTTCTTTGGCTCTTTCGAGTTCATTTGTTGAACTTATGTTCTTTCATGTGTTGATTTGTCTCTTCGATACAATTTGGACACCTTTTGTCGAGTCACAAATTTGTGTGTGTCTTATTGGTTTACATGGCGTTTTTGTTCAAATTGTATCTCCTTTTGGTTCTTTGAAAGCCTATGCATGCATATTTACTTCGTGTATATATTATGGCATGCTTGCTTCCTTTGATCCAATATATAGGGGAAACTCCACCAAATCCTAATAGGCTAAGATGTGCATGAAATTCAGTTTCATATCAATATGCACATATTTGTGTGGGGGCTCTCCTATGTATTGTAGTTTCACTAACTACTTTGGACCCAATGTGTTTGGGGACCATAGTGTACTTAATTGTGTTTTAGGTACATTGGAGATATATTGGGTGCTTGTATCTTGAACAAGGAAGAAGTGGCGTCTACATGTCAGTTGGATGCAAGCTAGGATGATCAACAAATTCATATCTTCTTCATCCTACCAATTATATCTCGGTAACAAGTATCTCTCTCTCATGCATACATATCTTGTTCCCAACCTTGTGTAGGTTGCTTGTTGGCATGAATTTGTGTTCTTCCATATGTAGGATTTCTTGCTTTGGCTTTGAAGAGTTCTCTCTATTGCAAATGTGTGTTTGTTTAGATGATTGCATATAATGGGGACTATACTAAATCATGCTCATGATTCACTAATCCCAAATATGTCAATCTAGCAATTTTGTTACATATTGTTTCCTCAGTGTCTCTCATGTGCAATAGTGAGTATTTTTGCCAAGTTGATTTCTACCTTGTGATACTTGTTGCATTTCTCCATATATTCCTTCTATCCTCTTCTTACCTTGAGAATAGTTGTGTTGTATGGGGTATGTTGGTGTTTGAAGCTCATTGATGTACAATAAGATATATTTGAGCCCTTGGGCATGCTTTCAAGCAAAACATCTTATTGGTATATTCTATGATTTTTTTTGGGCCTTCATGTGATTTATTGAGTATCTATCTTGTGTGTGCATGTTTCTTTGTGGTTATATGTCTTTGTGATATTTTCCACCTAAAAATTTATACACACAAGAGAAGATCAATATTTGGTTGTTTTTGCTTTTCTTGGAAATCATCTCTTACTTCATTTTGATTCTTCGGTGGTTTCCAAATTATTGTATTTTTTGTGCATTGTTAAATGGTTTTGGAGGAGTTAGGATTCCATGGTTGTGCACATTGTTTCCAAATATAATTACAATAATTGGTGCACAATTTTTGGGGAGCTTCTATAATTCATTTAATGATGCACATGTTCCTTCTTTCTCGTTTCTTGTGGTTTAAATGCTTATGGGGGAGCAAGGATTCCATATTTGTGCATATTGTATTCAATACAAGTATTCTAATCTTTGCACAAAGTTTGGGGAGCTTCTCTATTCTTATTTACACACTCTTTTGGTTGTTGTTCCCTTTTGACATCATTTGATGGTGTTTCAATTCTTTCTTTTGGATCTTTTGATTGCTCGCTTCATTTGTTGAAGCCCTTTTCTTTTCTTTCTTTTCTTTTTTGCTTTCTTTGGGTCCTCAATATAGTTTTACTTCCTCCCTAGTTCTCATCATTTGACTTGTGCATATGCACACCTTTGGAGGAATTCTCACTATGTTGACCGTCTACAACTTTTCACCCATTTTGGCAATCGATGCCAATGGGGGAGAAGTTTTGGAGGGTTTAAGGGAAGTTGGGCTTTGCTTTGAGTGTGTTCTTAAGCATTTGCCTCTCATGCTCTTGCATCTTTGTGTTTACTTTGCATGTTGAATATATAGAGGAAACTCAAACAACGGTAACGGTTGGCAATCTATGCAATGAAATTCAAGTTCATCACACATGCATAGATTGTGGGGGAGTTTGCTCTATATATTGTGGTTGTACCAACATCACATACTTGTGTAGTATTTGATGTTGGGGAAACCGCTTTGGTCGTTAATTGTCATATTTAAACCCTAGCTAAGGGATTGTCATCAATTACCAAAATGGGGGAGATTGAAAGGGCATGTATGCCCCCATGTGTGGTTTTGGTAATTAATGACAATCTCTATGGACTAATGTGTAAATTGAGTTTCACTTGTAGGCTTGTCCATTGGCATCACTTGGGCCATGTGTTGGTCTCAAGGTTGGAAGATGAAGAAATGTCCAAGGGCTTTGTGCCCATTGGAATCATGAAGAAAGAAGGAGCTTGAAGGTTGATCAAGACATGTGCAAAGAGTTGCATCAAGATGGATCAACCTCAAGTAGGGATGAAGAAGGGCGAGCTCAAGGTGCGCCATATCTAGAAGATCTCATGCTTGAAGCTTGCCATCCTCGTGCTCATGGAATGATGAAGACAAGTTCAAGGAAGAGGTTTCCCCATGGAGTATGGGGGAGCAATTTGCAAGTCTTCATCTTCATCAAGCAAGAGCATCCAAGAAAGGTGTTCCCACTATAGAAGAACAAGACGGTCTAAATCAAGTTCAAGTGGGATTCTCAAGGCAAAGGTATGTTCTTGATAGGGCTTCTCTTTTGCCGGTCTCGTATTGTTAGTTGGGAGACCGGGTTTAGGATAGATAGCCATTCTATCAAGAGGGTCTCTCAAGCGGGTGTCTCGTTTGCATTGTTCGTAGAGAGCTCAAACCTTTGCATTCATAACATCATCTTTCTTGGTTGTTATTTGGTTCTTGTCCATGAGAGGATCTAGAGATTGTGTCCATCATCATAACAAGCTCTAGTTCATCATCTAAGGATTTCACTTGCATATCTTATTGCGGTTTTTGATCTTGCGAGTTTTTCGGCTCCACACCTTGGGGGATACTTCACATATATATTCATAGTATTTTCTCCCAAGGTGATACCCAATATTTCTACCTTTTGTTGGATTCTATTCGTCATTATCTTTCCAACAAAATTGGTTTCATCCCAATCAGAGTTTCCAAGCTCAACTTCTTGTGTTTTGGGTTTTGGAGGTTTTAGCGGTTCATCGCTTCTATAGAGGTCATATCTTTCTCAGTTTGGTTTTATACTTCCATTATGGACTATTATGTTTCTTTTCATAATCTTGTAAAACTTTTCGTTCTCTTCAAAACGAGCCCAAGATCATCAAAAACGGAGTCCGGGATCAAAAGTTATTGAAGTTTTCGTGCAATGTTGTCCTGTGTTTTTGCTTGAGCGGAAGTTCCGGCCCAAGTTCCGACCCAATTTCCGGTCAGGTTCAGTAACTTATGTTTCTATTTGCCGGAAGTTCCGGTGGGAGGCCGGAAGTTCCGGTGGGGGCGCAAATCTGGCCCAAACGGTCAGTTTTTCCTTGTCCTATTTAAGGGGGTTCTTCCCCAATGGTTCCCCATCTTTTGAGCTCGTTTTTGCCCACCATTGTTGACCTATTTGAGCTCTATTACTCCCTCTCCCTCCCATGATTCTTACATCTTTTTGAGGGAAAAGTGAGAGGAGATCTAGATCTACAATCCCACCAAGTCAAATCCCTTCTTTGTGAAGGAATCATTGGGATCTAGATCTTGGAGAGTTTTGTGTTCTCCTCTTGTGTTCTTCCTCCCTTATTCCCCCAATAGCTTTTGTAGCTTTGTTGGAATTTGGGAGAGAAGGACTTGCCCTTGTATTTGGTGCATAGGTTTGAGTTCTCCTCTTGTGTTCTTCCTCCCTTATCCCTCCAATAGCTTTTGTAGCTTTGTTGGAATTTGGGAAAGAAGGACTTGCCCTTTCATTTGGTGCATAGGTTTGAGTTCTCCTCGAGATTCGGCGAGTACAATCTTGTGGGCTTGTTACTCTTGGGTTCTTGGAACCATAGACGGTTGTGTGGTTGGGTTGTTGACCCTTTGTGGTCTTGTTGACCTTTTGTGGTCTTGTAGCCTCTTGTGGCTTTGTTGGCCTTTTGTGGCATTGTAGCATTTTGTGGCTTTGTTGTTGGGAGCCTCCTATTGAGTTGTGGAGTTAGCCCCAATCTTGTACGGGTTCGGTGACCGCCCTCAAGCGTCACATAGTGGAGCAAGTGCCCGCCTTTTGTGGTGCGCACTTGGGAGAATATGGTGAGCCTTTTGTGGCGTCGGTGAGTTGCGTGCTTCCGCATCCGGGGTGAGGCCTTGTGTGGCGTTGGATGAGCATCGAGCCACCACACCTCGAGGTGAGCCATTTGTGGCGTTCGGAGAGCATTGCGCCATCACACCTCTCCAACGGAGACGTAGCTTCTTTGGAAGTGAACTCCGGGAAACAAATCTTCGTCTCTGCGTCCATCGGTTATCTCTCAACCGAGCCCTTTACTTATGCACTTTACATTGTGATAGCCATCGTGCTTGAAGTATTTATTTCTTGCTATCACCTTGTTGCTTGTATTGCTTAGCATAGGTTGTTGGTGCACTTAGGTAAACTTAGTGGCTAGGTTTTGTGCTCAATAAATTAAACGTTAGTTTTATTCCGCATTTACTTGAGCCTAAACCGCAATATTTTTAAAAGCCTATTCACCCCCTCTCTAGGCGACTTCGTTTGTACTTTCAGTCGCAATAGACTATAGTAGCCTGTTGAATATGTTGATGTAGCACCGAGAGAAGTCCATTTCCAAAAAAAAAGCACCGAGAGAAGTTAACGCAACCAAAAGTTTTAGCAAACGGCGTGTGCAACAACGCGATACTCAGCCTCAGTAGACGAACAATAGAATGTAAGTTGATCGTTTCGAAAACCATAAAATCAAATTATTACCAAAAAAACACAGTATCATGATGTGGACCGACGAGTCTCAGGACAATCAGTCTGGTCTACATCGGAATATGTTGTCAAGGATGTAGGAGAAGAGAAGTTGATGTGTAGACCATGATCAAGAGTGCCTTTTAGGTAGAGAATAATACGTTTAACATG
The DNA here is from genome assembly GCA_910589765.1 of Avena atlantica. NCBI lineage: Eukaryota > Viridiplantae > Streptophyta > Magnoliopsida > Poales > Poaceae > Avena > Avena atlantica. The sequence continues at coordinate 376,863,708 of OU342734.1, read as the reverse complement.
ATTGTAATGAGGTAAGTGAGGATCATGCATGAATAAGCAATCTTGTTGGACAACATAGGAAATTTCAGGACGTGTAAGAGTAAGATATTGGAGTGACCCAGTGAGACTGCGATATAAAGTGGCATCTGGAAAAGGTGACCTGTGGAAAAGTTTTAAGTTGGTGTCAACATGAGTGCGAGAAGGTTGGCAATGAATCATACCCGCTCGAGAGAGAAGATCAAGAATGTATTGTAATTGATAGATAAAGAGACCACGAGAATCACGGGTATCAACAATACCAAAAAAATGATGGATCAAGCCAAGGCCAGTCATAGAAAATTCAGTTTGAAGGTGAGAAAGAATTTGATCAAGAAAAGACTGAGAGAATATGGTAAGAACAATATCATCAACATAAATAAGTAAATAAACAATGTTGGAATTTGTGTGGTAGACGAAAATAGAGGAAATGGAGAGACAAGGAGTGAATGATATGGTTTGTATGAATGAAGAGAAGAGTTGAAATCATGTTCGGGGTGCTTGTTTGGGATCGTATAGATTTTTTTAAGTAGACAAACATGATTTGGAGAAGAGGGATCCCCAAATTCAAGAGGTTGCTGACAGTAAACAGTTTCCTGAAGAGAGCTATGAATAAAAGAGTTTTTGACATCAAGTTGGTGAATAGACCATGACAAAGAGGCAAAAATACCAAGGACACTACACATAGTGCTTGGTTTGACAACAGGAGAAAATTTTTCATCATGGTCAATGCCTTGTTGTTGAGAATAGCCACGAGAGATCCATCGGGCTTTGTAACGAGAGACACTACCATCTGAGTGATATTTTTGGCAAAAACCCCATTTGCTGAAAACAACATTAGCATTGGAAGGGCGAGGTACAAGCTACCATGTATCGTTAATAACCAAGGCATTAAATTCATCTTCATGGCAAAGGCCCAATTAGGATCGAGGAGAGCTAATTTGTAAGACTTCGGAATAGAGGAAATAGTGGGATTTGCGAAAAGATTAAGACGTTTGGAGGGTAAACAAAAACTAGACTTGCCACTCATATGCATGACGTGGTCATTGTGAGGTGCAACAATAGGAACGCCATGAGATGGCAAGATGGGTGAAGTGTGAGGGGTTGGGGAATTTTGCTAATCAAAAGAGTTAGAGGAGGCGGAGGGGATGGCTGCCGCAATAGGATAAATCAGTGCCATAGGTGTTGTGGCAGGAGAAATCGGTGCCTCGGCAGGCTGCCGTGGAGCTTGCGGCAGGAGATGGGGTGTTGAGCGTGACGCCGGGCGCATTGGAGGTTGGTTCGGGCGCAACTGGTTCAGGGGTTGCTATGGGTATATGTAGAGGTTGTAGGACAGAACATCAAAGAGGAGAAATGTTGGTGGATGGTGGAGAATATGCAGGGTCGAACAAGTAGCAAAGGGAAAGATATGTTAAACAAATATAACATCAGCGAAACATGGACATGACGAGAAAGTAAGTCAAGATAGTGACAACCTTTGTGCTAATTGGAGTAGCCAAGGAAAACACAAGGAATTGACCGGGGAGCAAGTCTCTTTGGCAAGGTGACATATGTATTTGAAAAAATAAAGACAACCAAAAACTTGGAGTCGGTATAATTAGGATGACAGAGAAATACAGAGTAATATGGTGTGGTTTTTAAATTGACTTAAGAAGGACAAATGTTGAGTAAATAGGTGGTCGTACTTAATGCTTCTGCCCAAAATTTCGCTTGCATTGATGCTTGAATTAGGAGGGTTTGAATAATGCCATTGAGGGTACATAGAGAGCGCACGGGCGTTGCCATTTTATGGAGAGGTACATGGACAAGAAAAACATAAGAGAATGCCATGGTGTAGAACGAAACTGTGATTTTGGAAGTTATCAAATTTCTGGCCATTATCACATTGTATGAAATGAATAGTAATAAGAAAATGAGTGGCTACATAGGGATGGAAATTTAGAAACATGGTGGGAACATAAGATTTTTTATGTAGAGTAAACATCCATACAAAGTGAGTAAAACCATCCAATATGACAAGATAGTAATTAAAACAAGACATACGTTTAGATGGTAACATTCACAAATCACAATGTAATAATTCAAAGAGAAAAACGCTAAAGAACTAGAATAACTAAAAGGTGGATGCACATGTATGTCTTGTTGACAAGATTAACACATATAGGAATCATGAATATCTCGACTAGAGATATAAAATTCACTAAGTAGGGAGGAAAAAATGACAATATTGGAATGGCCAAAACTTTGATGCCAAAGATTGACCCAAGCAACCATGGAGGAAGTAGAGTAGCGGTAGGGATGACGTGGAGGGAGTAGAGATCTCAAAAACTATTGAAGCGTGCGATCTCCGTCTTGGTCATGGAATCATTCACAGAGAAAGCAAAGGGGTCAAATTCAATAGAAATAAGATTATCACAGGTAAATTGTTGAACATAGATTAATTTTTTTATTATCGTGGGCGCAACGAGAAAATCGAGAAGGAGAAGAGGTTTAGTGGTGAAAAAGATTTGTGCATTACCAACAAAGTAAATAGGATAGAAGAACCATTGTTAAGAGTGATGGAGGAAAAAGGAGAGAAGGTGCAATTTGACAACATATTACTCGAAGCAGACATGTGACTAGAAGAACCAGAATCGGAAATCCAATCATTACCTGAGTTTTCTTGAGCAAGAAAGTGATTCCTAGCATGAAGAAATGCAACCTGGTCCTAGGGTGGTGTTGAGGTTAATGACGCGGGCGGTGCAGTCAGCGGTGCAGGGGCGACAAATACATATGTTGGTAGTATCCTCTAGCAGGTACATGGTAGGAGAGGGGTGATACGTTGGAAACGTATCTATAATTTTTGATGCTACATGCTTGTTTAGTATCTACTTTGCTTTACTTGTCCACACTTTGAGGTGCTTTTTATATGTTTTCTGGTACTAACCTACTAACAAGTTGCAACAGTGTCAGATGCCTGTTTTCTGTTGTTTTTGGTTTCAGAAAAGTTAGTAAAGAAATATTCTCGGAATTGGACGGGACAAACGTCAAAGTCAATTACTTTCCGTGGGGAACAAGAAGTCCAGAGGAGAGCCGGAGGGGCTGGCCAGAGGGGCCAGACCCACCCTAGGCGGGGGTGGGCCCCATCCCGCGCCTGGCTAGGGTTTGGCGCCCCTGGCCGCCGCCTTGGTCTCCCCCTTCGCCTATAAGAAGCTCTCGATGCAGAAACCCTGAGTACCCGATCAAATATCCACAAAACCGTCTGTAGTCATCGCCACCATCGTCCGTAGATCGGGGGGGGGGGGGGGGGAGAGACCTGAAGTTCTTCTCGGCACCCTGCCGGAGGGGAGATCATCCCGGAGATCTTCTCTCCGGAAGGAGGAATGCAACGACTCAAAGGTGTTGCTAGCAACTTGGAGACCTACACAACACAAACTCAAGACTTTGTCCCAACGAACAGTGAGGTTGTCAAGCTCACCGGTTTGCTGTAACAAAGGATTAACTGTATGGTGTGGAAGGTAATGATGAATTGCAGCAAGTAAACAGGTAGCGGTGGAAGATGTATCAACGGTAAAGATTGGGCCGGGGTCCATAGTTCACTAGAGGTGCTCTCCTTAAACAACATGGCATGAAAGGTAAACAAATTACAGCGGGGCAATTGACAGGAAATGAGCAAGGCATAACAATGCAATTACTAGTCAGAAAGATCCTATGAGGTTGATTGGGCAATACAACAAGATACATAGAACGCAATCCAACTGCATCTATGACTAGAAGTCCACCTTCAGGTTATCATCCGAACCCCCTCCAGTATTAAGTTGCAAGCAACAAACAACTGCTTTAAGCAAAGTGTGTAAGGTAAACAGTCCACATGTTTCATGAACAAGAGACCGTTTTTTCTCCCTAGTAGCAACAACACATCTACAACTGAAGAGATTATTGTCACTTCCCTTGGAAACTAGAGGCATGGACCCACTATCGAGCATAAATACCCCCTCTTGGAGTCACTAGCAACTACTTGGCCAAGATAACCACTAGCAACAGAGAGCATGCAAGATCACAAACAACACAGACATGATAGAATCATAAAGACAAAACCATTAATCAAACCAACATAATAATCTCAATATCCATCGGATCCCCGCAAACACAACATGCATGATTACAAATAGATTAGATCTTGATCATGAACGGAGCTCACAAGATCTATACATGAAAGCACAGATGGCATGAAGGGTAAACAAATTACAGCAGGGCAATTGACAGGAACTGAGCAAGGCATAACAATGCAATACTAGACACTAATGACCCATAAGTATAGGGGATCGCAACAGTCTTCGCGGGTAGTATTACCCAATTTATTGATTCGACACAAGGGGAGCCAAAGAATACTTGCAAGCCATAACAACTGAGTTGTTAGTTCAGCTACACCTGCAAATAGTTCTTGCTCACAGAAGTTTATCAGTAGCAACAGTTTGGTAGTAGCAATAGCAAAGCAACATCAACAGTGAAACATGAGCAATAGTAATAGTAACACTAAACAGTGGGATTCGAGTGCGGTTGGCATAAGGATGTATGGACGGGCGTTGCATGGACGAGTCTAAACATGTAACTTCAAGATCTAGGACATTGCAGATAATAATAACAAGCATCCAAGTACTAAACAATCCTAGGCATGTGCTCCAAATGTAGTCATACGTGCTCGTAATGAGAACTTGCACAACATCTTCTGTCCAGCCAGCCCGTGGCAGCGGGGCCTCTAGGGAACTACTGGCAATTAAGGTGCCCCTTTTAATAGATAACCGGAACAAAGAATTAACACTCCGTGAACACATGTGATCCTCACACCATGGCCATCCCCTCCCGTTGTCCCAATTATTGTCACTTTGGGGCCTTTGGATCCGGACAATGATATGTGTACACAACTTGCAGATAAGATCACAAACAATACTATCATCATAATTCAATAATAAGTTCAGATCTGAGATCATGTTACCAGGACCCTAGTGACAAGCATTAAGCACAACAAGTTGCAACAAAGTCAAATAGCAATAATAGAGATACTAGGCACTATGCCCTAACAATCTTATTCGATTACATGATAGAACTCATCCAATCCCTGCCATCCCCAAGCCTACAACGGGGGATTACTCACTCATGGATGAGGGAAACATTGATGGTCGATGGAGATGCGTTGGTGATGACGATGGCGATGATCCTCTCCAAATTCCCCGTCCCGGCAGGGTGCCAGAACAGAGTTTCTGGATTCGAATCTTGGTTTCTGGTGGCGGCGGCGGAGCGGAACTCTTTCTGGAAAACCATCGACCCCCCCTCGGGTTTTAGGTCGAAAGGCAACTTATAGGCGCAGAGGGAGGCCGAGGGGGTTCCTGGACTGGCTGCACCCCCCAGGCGTGGGCAGGGCCCACCCGCGCCTGGCAGGGGTGTGGCCCCCCAGGCTCCTTCTCCGTCTCTTCTTCTGGCTCCGTGGATCTTCTAGTGAAATATAATTTTTGGGATATTTTCCGGGATTTTTCCTGATAGTTCATTTTCTGCACAAAAACAAGACACCAATGTAATTCTGCTGAAAACAGCGTCAGTCCGTGTTAGTTGTATCCAAATCACGCAAGTTTAGAGAATAAACAATAGCAAAGTGTTCGAGAAAGTAGATACGTTTTGGACGTATCAACCCCCCAAGCTTAGCTTATTGCTTGTCCTCAAGCAATTCAGTTGAAAACTGAGTGCGATAAAAGAACTTTCACGAACACATTTTCTTCATATGATGTAAATATTCTCAGCACATGAGTAGATGCTTAGACAATTCATAATAAAGAGTATGCAACTAAGTCTACTCAAAAGTCATTGCAAGCTATGAAGAGAAACCAACTCAATAATAATAAGTAGCATGAAACATAAACATAAGCAACATTGCAATGCTCATAATAAGGTATGATAGAGTGATATATCACTTGCCTTTGTTTGAAGAGCACAATTTAAATGCCAAGGTACCTCTGAAGTTCAAGTGAGGACTAGAGATAAAGATATCAGAGATACAAGCATCAAAGTCATGACATAATTAACCAAGTTTTGGAACAAACACAAGAATGAAAACTATGCTCTCAAGAAGGTGCTCATAGAATAAGTGGTAACTCAACAAAATTGTGAAAACGGTTTTGGAAAGTTTGAAAGGCTTCCAAATGCTGAAAGGAAGGTACTCATTAGGTTTGAGCTCTCATTGCCCCTATCATAGACATCTTCATGTGGTTAAGGTGAAAGTGAGGTCCACTCTGAATCATATGCTTGACAGACCATAAACTGGAAATCCCAAGTCCCTTGAGTACGAGGGTCGCTCCGCATGCTACTCAACTTTGGTTACATGGAAGTTCTTGTCATTGTAAATACATGCATATCATAGAGAACCGCCAACAGGGTACCCCTTGCACATGATACAGGAGCGATCCCGTGATCAAAATGACAAGGCAAGCAGACAATGAGCATCTCAACGATCTTTTTATTTACTATGTTTATAGTTTTTTATTGAGGATGCTTCATAAATGCTCATTATGGTGATGCTGCAAGTTTCCACCATGATTAGGCATGGCTTAGGCTAGCGGCCCAGGCGTTTCTCTAACACAATGTATAGACTCCATGAACTCACAAACTCCCCTTTCATTTCACATCATCGACATCCGCAAACAAAAGAGCAAGGTATCAACTGGATGAGATATCGAAAAAGTGTTGAAAGCGTTCCCCGTGACAACACGGTTATGCTGACTCCCAGCATATAATTTGCAAGCATATAACTTTCATGGACATGTCACAATGGTTCAATATTATTAAGTGCAAGGAATAAAGTGTGCCATCAAGTTCATGAGAGCTTTACTAACTAACTTTCTCAAAACAGACAAACATTTTATTTGGAAGAAAACACGGCATATAGAGTATGGATTGAAGTAGAAAATGATGCTAATAGGTATGTATGATGGAAACATATGGCAATATTAGTTTTGGGGAGTTGGAAGCACAGGTAGAGCACATACTCAGTGCAAGTGAAGGCTAGCAATAGAGAGGGAGCGACAAATGAGAGAGCAATAACTGTCATAATCATGCTTGCAAAAAAACAGGACTAATTATGGCATGAAAGTGATACAAGAGCTCTGAGGAAAAATAAAGCATCGAGGCTTACTGAATATTTGATTAGTCATATGCATGCGTGAGCATGTGCCAAGTCAATTCATATAAACAGTCAGAGGAGGATACCACAATATCATACCAAAGTATGAATAAAACAATGCAAGCAAACATTCATATGACATGCTACAAACTATTAGCAAGCTGGAGCTAATCATAGACAAGCAAGAACTACTAAGTATCCATAATGACATACACCTTACACAATCAGGCTAAGCATGCTCACAATGATGAGTATATGTACAAAAATGAAACAAACAGAGTTCGTTACTAGCCTCTTACCACACCTCAAGTTGTCTTAACCTTCATTATTGCCCTTCACTTGTGTGACTTGAATAATAAAATGAAACCAAAATCCACTGAGGACGACTGAACCCTGCAAAGAACTCACAAACCAAAGAAGAACAACAAATATTTTTGGTGTTTTCGATTTTTTTAAAGAAAGCAAACAAAGAAAACATAAGCAAAGCAAACAAAGCAAAATATTTTTGGATTTTTCTTTTAAGGCAAACCAAAACCAAAAAGCAAAGAAACAAGCCTAGATAAACAACGATTTTTATTTGGTATTTTTGTGTTTTTGAGAAAGAAGCAACAAGAACCAAAAGGAAAGTGAAACAATGGATATACAAAGAATCGACCAAACATGATATATAGATGAGTGTGATGTCGGTATACCTCCCCCCAAGCTTAGGCTTTCGGCCTAAGTGGGGCTCAATCTCATGGTGTCCAAGAGGATGACCTCCGTAGTATGTCGAGGAAGCCCCCTCGTCCTGGTATGAGCTCGAAGCCTCCCCTGTGTAATACACAGAGGGGTCTTATGATGGTGCTTCCTCCTGATAGTGCCTGTGGAAGTTAAGAGAGCGCAACTTGTCATCCATCTCCGTCTTCGAGCGTGACAAAGATCCCTGAGAAATACTGAACAAAGTGGTTTGGGGTAGAGGGATCTCTCTCTTCCCCGTCAATAAACAACATTCTATAAACCAAGTTCTGAAAGGTAGAGCCAGTGGTGTTCCTTCATGGCAGCAAGATCAAGCCACTGAGGAGCCAAAACTGTATCATGTGGATCAACAGAAATGTTCAAGGCAGCAACAATACGAGTAGCAATAATTCTCCCATAAATGGGTCCCTTAGCAGCTAAGCGGTGAGCAATGAGAGAACCAAGATTATACTTGTCTTCATTGTTGAGCGCAACAGCTAAGAAGGCCAATTGATAGTTGGAAATATTACTAGTGTTCTCCCTACCAAGAACACTGGTGGCAAGATTGTAGGCAAAGTACCGGATGGCTGGGAGTTGAATATTCTTTATCTTCCCTCGCTGGGCTCTGTGGTCATCATCATTGGTTATTCCTCGATAAATCTCCAACAAATCGGCGGGTAGAGCTAGAATATTCTTTGATGACCCAGCTGTACCAAGTCCCAGGGCCTTGCAAAATTGCTTCGAAGTCATAGAATGAGCCCTGCCATAAATTTTGAAAGACAGGACTGGCTTGAACACGCTGTTAGTAAAAGAAAAGCTCTCCACAAATGTTTTAGTGAGCAAAGCATATTGCGCGCTCTCATCCTGCATGTAACTTGTTAGTCCAGCCTTCCGAACCAAAGTCTTACAATCATTAAAAATCCCAGCAGCCCGCAGGAAAGTTCGGCAAGGAAAGGTGGAGGGGTGCGCATCCCCTTCATCTCCCTCTTCACCAAATCGCGGAGTAATGAGATCCTCATTGCATGAGGGTCTAGTATTGGTAGATGACCTTGGAAGCCTTGTCCTTCTAGGTGCATCACTCTCAAATATTTCACCAAATGTATGGTTGTCCATGACCTTGCTTTAATTCTGAAATTTTTAGAAAAACATTAAACCAAGTGATTTCTAAGTTGATAAACGGTGAGCAACTACTATAGGAACTTGGTAGAGGGCTACACATGCATCAAAATAAAGTTTCTAAGCATAGAACAAGCATTCAAGATCAAACAACCTGACACCTATAGCAGCAAAATACTCAAGATACAATCTACCAATCACAAATCTAATTGGACAAGTGGAGGAGGCACATACCAAGGAGCAATCCCTCCAAAAATCAGCACTTGAGATGGGTTGAACAAGGAGACCTAAAATCGCAAGCAAAAACAACAAGAACTCGAGCTTGAGCAAGTTTTCCGGTGTTTTTCAGGAGAGAGAAAGAAGGTGTCTTTGTGGAGGCAGCCTGGAGGGGCCCAGGTGGGCCAGACCCCCGCCACCCTCTGGTAGGCCGCGCCTACCATGTGTGTGGTGGCCTGGGGTGGCCCCTGGGTCACCTCAGGTGTATCTCTGCCCCTTTTTCGAGGAAAATTTTATTTTGAATTTTCTGGGATTTTTCGGGAAACTTTATTTTTGGCCAATTTTCAGGGTATGAAAATTGATTTTCTCGCAGAAACAGTTTTTTCAGAAGAAGCAAAAGCAAACCAAAAACCAAACTACAGGAGCTCTAATAAACTCAAACAAACAAACAACTAACAAAACCAAAGCTAGCAAAAGAAAGACAAAGACTAGGAAGGAGAAAAGTAAAAGAAAGCAAGTATAACCACCGTGAAAACATTATTTTGTTCATTAAAATACTTTTGTTAACAAGGTTGATCAAGTCTTGTTACCAAAACAATCTTATGTGAAACAAAACTTTGCATTCCACAAGGTGATTATGTTACCTCATACTTGATATCAATGGTCCTAATCATAATAGTTTCAAAATTTTCTTGTGGAATGGGACAATATATTTCTCCAACCTTGATGCTCTCAATATTTTCAATGGAATTCAGGCAATAGCTCTTAGCAACCTTCTTGGGGAAATAGACAGTGTGCTCTTTGTCATTAATACTGAAAGTTACTTTCCCTTGATTACAATTGATGACAGCACCTGCAATATTAAGAAAAGGTCTCCCAAGAATAATAGACATATTATCATCTTCAGGCATTTCAAGCACAACAAAATCAGTTAAAACCATGCAATTATGAGCTACTTGAACAGGAATATCCTCACATATACCAACATGAATAGTAGTTGACTTGTCAGCCATTTGCAAAGATATATCAGTTGGTATCAACTTTTCTAGCTGGAGTCTCTTATAGAGAGAAAAAGGCATAACACTAACTCCAGCTCCCAAGTCACATAAAGCAGTTCTAACATAATTATTCTTAATAGTGCAAGGAATAGTTGGTATACCTAGATCACCAAGTTTCTTTGGAACCTTACCATTGAAGGAATAATTAGCAAGCAAAGTAAAAATCTCCTCATTAGGAATCTTCCTTTGATTAGAGACAATATCCTTCATATACTTTGAATAAGGAGGCAACTTAATAGCATCAATCAAAGGAATTTGCAAGAATAAAGGCTTCATACATTCACAAAACTTGTTGTAGTGTTCTTCCTCCTTTGACTTGTGTTTCTTACCTCGAAAAAGCATAGGTTTCTGCACCCAAGGTTCTCTCTCTTTACCATGTTTATTAGCAATAAAATCTTCCTTTGTATACCTGGTGTTCTTAGTGTGCTTCTCATGTTCTTCTTCACCTTACTCCTTATCAGGAGACTCATTTTTATCATTACCACTCTCAGTTTTAGCATCAGAGACAGATATACTATTAGGATCTACAACAGGTTCAAGCGGTTCCTCAACTATCTTATGTTTCGTTTTCTTTCTCTTATGAGGACTACCACTACTCTCACCTTGCTGAGAGTCCTGCTCAATTCTTTTAGGGTGTCCTTTAGGATATAAAGGATCTTGAGTAGCTATACCACTCCTAGTTCTAATTCCATAAGCATGTTTATCTCCTGAAGCATTAACTAGCATATCCTTTTGTACCTTAGAAAGTTGATCAAGTTGAGTTTGAACCATTTGAAATTGTTTACAAAGAATTTTAATATCATTAGAAGTTCTTTCCATAATATCTTTCAACTCATTGATAGCTCTATAGTTTTCCAATAAATGATTCTAAACTTGTTTATTAAAATGACCTTGTTTAACAATAAAAATGCCAAGTTCCTCTAAGCATGGATCAGGATACTCATCACAAGGAATATCACCTTCATCAAAGTGTTGGAGAGAGTGTACCTCAATAGTAGATGAGTGGGGAATTGGCTTACATAATTCTTCTAGAGGAGGTAGACTCTTCACATCTTCAGCTCTAATACCTTTCTCCTTTAGACACTTCTTAGCTTCCTTCATCACTTCATCATTTAATGCAATAACTCTTTTATTTGGTGTTGGTGTTGGAACTGGTTCAGGAACATCTGGTTTAGGAGTAATAGGCTCAGGTGTATTCATCTCAGTTGAAGTCCAATCATCATAATTCTTACTGATTTTAGCCATTAATTCTTCAGCATCTGTAGGAGTTCTTTTCCTGAAAACACAATCAGTAAAGATATCTAGGTAGGTCCTAGAATCATCAGTTAGTCCATTATAATAAATATCAAGAAGCTCATTCTTAGGTAATGAACATCCAGGATGTGCATGAATCAAGGCACATAACCTTGTCCATGACTCAAGCAATTTCTCTTCTTATCTCTGTTTAAAATCAAAAAGTCTCTGTAAAGCAGCATGTCTAGCACTGGGAGGAAAATATTTCTGGAAGAAAGAAGCAAACAAGCAATCAGGGCTATCAATGGAATCAGGAGGTAATCTATTAAACCAAGCCCTAGCTTCTCCTTTCAGTGAAAAAGGGAAGATCTTAGTAACAAAGTACTTGCGCATCTTAAAATCATCAGAGAATAAAGCACTCATAGTAGAAAGCTCATTCATATGAGCCACAACACTCTCATTTTCAGTCCCACAAAAATGTTCTTTCTCAACAGTATCTAAATAAGATAAATCAAGAGAGAAATCATAATCTTTATCTTTAATATCTATGAGAGAAGTGGCAAACTTAGGATCATAGGACAACTTAGGAATAATAGTACGTCTAGCAAGGAGACTCTTAATAGCACTAGTACCATGTGTGTTTCGGCACTCTTCAACAAAATCATCAGTGAACTCAATGCAACCATCATTAATATCATAACTCTCACTAGACTCAGGTGAGATAATAGGTGTAACCGTGTCTTCACTAGGAGTTTTGGTATTTCCTAGACTAGCCATAGTAGCATCTAGAAAAGTACCTAATGAACCACTCGTTTCTTGTAGATTAATCTTGTAATACAAGTTGGAGTCGGTTTATATTTGGTTAACAAGGCTTGCACAAATATATAAACCTTGTAGCCCTCAAACAATATTTTTATGTGAGATTATCAAACTTTACATGGTATCAGATATCCGATCCTAGGGCATGGATGCCCCCCTGTCACGCCATCGTCTCTTCCCCCACCCGTCTACTTCACCAAAAAGGTCGCCACCGCCATGGTTGTAGCAAAAAAACCTTCCTCCTACCTTGTTCTATCCTCTCCTACCTATTCTACCATAAAATATGTCGATACTATCTCTGATGTTAGTTCCTTTATTCCAGTCATCTTAGATTTCCCCAAACACAACTACTACTATTGGTGCCATCTCAATGAAGTTCACCTTCGTCAATGCAATCTTCTAGATCATGTCGCCACTGACTCTGTTCCCCAGCCCATGGATCATTGCTGGGTCAAGGACGACCTCGCCATCATCAATGCAATCTTCAATCTTGTTTTCGTGACTCCACCAATGTCGCCGCTCTTTGGGTGGCCATTCACCATATTTTTCAAGACAATGTCGATGCTCGCATCAACACCCTACACACACAACATCGTGCAAGGTGACTCTTATGTGGGAGTCGAAGACTCAAAACCATTGCCGATGAACTCCGTGATCTCAGGGACCCCCATCGATGATCAATATCTCAACAACATCCTTCTTGTCGGGCTCGATGAGCGCTTCCAGAAGCAGGACTCCTTCATCCCCATGGTGCGTGATACGTCGGAAACGTATCTATAATTTTTGATGTTCCATGCTTGTTTAGTATCTACTTTGCTTTGCTTTGTCTAAACTTTTAGGTGTTTTTATATGTTTTCTGGAACTAACCTATTAACAAGTTGCCACAGTGCCAGTTGCCTGTTTTCTTATATTTTTGGTTCCAGAAAGGCAGAAAATCAATATTCTCGGAATTGGACAGGACAAAAGCCAAAGTCAATATTTTATCGTGGGCAACACGAAGCCAGAATACGAGACGGAGGACTCTCACCAGGGGCCACACCCCCTGGCAGCGCGGCCAAGGGCTGGGCGTGCCTGGGGGGTGCAGCCGCCCTGGTGGCCCCCTACCTCGCCTCTTCGTCTATAAAGTCCCCCTGATGCCAAAACCCTAAACACCCGATCAATATTCCACGAAACCGTTTGTAGCCGCCGCCACCATCATCCCTAGATCGGGGGGATCTGAAGTTCTTCCCGGCACCCTGCCGGAGGGGAGATCATCCCGGAGGCCTACTTCTCCGGTATGAAGCGTGAGTAGTTCCACCTTGGACTACGTGTCCATGTAGTAGCTAGATGGTTGTATCTCCTCCTTTGTGCTTTCATGTATAGATCTTGTGAGCTCCGTTCATGATCAAGATCTAATCTATTTGTAATCATGCATGTTGTGTTTGCGGGGATCCGATGGATATTGAGATTACTATGTCAGATTGATTAATGGTTTTGTCTATTTGATTCTATCATGTCTGTGTTGTCTGTGATCTTGCATGCTCTCCGTTGTTAGTAGCTATCTTGGCCAAGTAGTTGCTAGTGACTCCAAGAGGGGGTATTTATGCTCGATAGTGGGTTCATGCCTCTACTTATCAAGGGAAGTGACAGAAATCTCTATGGTAGTAGATGTGTTGTTAACACTAGGGAGAAAACAACGGTCTCTTGTTCATGAAACAAGTGGATTGTTTACCTTACACACTTTGCTTAAAGCAGTTGTCTGTTTCTTGCAACTTAATACTAGAGGGGGTTCGGATGATAACCTGAAGGTAGACTTCTAGTCATAGATGCAGTTGGATGGCGGTCTATGTATAATGGTGTATTGCCCAATCGAATCTCATAGGATTTTTGTGTCTGATACGTCAAAAACGTATCTACTTTCTCGAACACTTTGCTATTGTTTCTTCTCTAAACTTGTGTGATTTGGATACAACTAACAGGACTGACGCTGTTTTCAGAAGAATTACATTGGTGTCTTGTTTTTGTGCAGAAAATGAACTATCAGGAAAAATCCTGGAAAATATGCCAAAAATTATATTTCACCAGAAGATCCACGGAGCCAGAAGAAGAGACGGAGAAGGAGCCTAGGGGGGCCACACCCCTGCAAGGCGCGGGTGGCCCTACAAGCGCCTGGGGGGTGCAGCCACTCCAGGCATCCCCTCAGCCTCCCTCTGCGCCTATAAGTTGCCTTTCAACCTAAAAACCGAGGGGGGGGTCGATAGTTTTCCAGAAAGAGTTCCGCTCCACCGCCGCCACTAGAAACCAAGATTCGGATCCACAAACTTCGTTCTGGCACCCTGTCGGGATGGGGAATTTGGAGAGGATCATCGCCATCGTCATCACCAACGCATCTCCATCGACCATCAATGTTTCCCTCATCCATGAGTGAGTAATTCCCCGTTGTAGGCTTGGAGATGGCAGGGATTGGATGAGTTCTATCAGGTAATCGAATAAGATTGTTAGGGCATAGTGCCTAGTATCTCTATTAGTGCTATTTGACTTTGTTGCAACTTGTTGTGCTTAATGCTTGTCACTAGGGCCCCAAAGTGACAATAATTGGGACAACCGGAGGGGATGGCTATGGTGTGAGGATCACATGTGTTCACGGAGTGTTAATGCTTTGCTCCAGTGCTCTATTAAAAGGAGCACCTTAATTGCCAGTAGTTCCCTAGAGGCCCCACTGGCATGGGTTGGCTGGACAAAATATGTTGTGCAAGTTCTCATTGCGAGTACGTATGACTATATTTGGAGCACATGCCTAGGATTATTTAGTACTTGGATGCTTGTTATTATTTATCTGCAATGCCCTAGATCTTGAGGTTACATGTTTAGACTCGTCCATGCACCGCCCGTCCATCCATCCCTATGCCTACCGCACTCGAATCCCATTGTTTACTATTACTGTTACTATTTCTCCTGTTTCATTGTTGACGTTGCTTTGCCATTGCTACTACCAAACGGTTGATATTGATAAACTTCCGTGACCAAGAAGTATTTCCAGGTGCAGCTGAACTGACAACTCAGTTGTTAAGGCTTGCAAGTATTCTTTGGCTCCTCTTATGTCGAATCAATAAATTGGGTAATACTACCCGCGAAGACTGTTGCGATCCCCTATACTTGTGGGTCATCAAGACTATTTTCTGGCACCGTTGCCGGGGAGCATAGCTTAATTGTAAGTTCACTTGGATCTATTATTGTTCACTGCTACTCCTTTCATTATGGGGAAGTCTCGTGATGGAAAGTTCTGTATTTTACCATCCACTACAAGAAGAGGTACAGTCCTAAACACATCTGGTGCTCTTGATTCACCGTCTGTTATAAGAAAGCTTGTCACACCACCGCCACAAACACATGCTACACACACTGCTACTACTGCTGAGTCTGAAACTGCTTTTGATACTCATGATGTTACTTCTACTGCGCTTGATGCGAGTGGTTCATTATGTCCTTTTCTAGATGCTACTATGGCTATTCTAGGAAATCTCGAAACTCCTAGTGAAGACACTGTTACACCTGTTAGCTCACCTGAGTCTAGTGAGAGTTATGATATTAATGATGGTTACATTGAGTTCACTGATGATTTTTTTGAAGAGTGCCGAAACACACATGGTACTAGTGCTATTAAGAGTCTCCTTGCTATACGTACTATTATGCCTAAGTTGTCCTCTGATCCTAAGTTTGCCACTTCTCCCATAGATATTAAAGATAAAGATTATAATTTCTCTCTTGATTTATCTTATTTAGATATTGTTGGGAAAGAACCTTTTTGTGGGACTGAAAATGAGAGTGTTGTGGCTCATATGAATGAGCTTTCTACTATGAGTACTTTATTCTCTGATGATTTTAAGATGCGCAAGTACTTTGTTACTAAGATCTTCCCCTTTTCTCTAAAAGGAAAAGATAGGGCTTGGTTTAATAGATTACCTTCTGGTTCCATTGATAGCCCTGATTTCTTGATTGCTTCTTTCTTTCAGAAATATTTTCCTCCCAGTGCTATACATGCTTCTTTGCAGAGACCTTTTGATTTTAAACAGGGAGAAGAAGAGAAATTGCCTAAGTCATGGACAAGGTTATGTGCCTTGATTCATGCACATCCTGGATGTTCATTACCTAAGAATGAGCTTCTTGGTATTTATTATAATGGACTAACTGATGATTCTAGGACTTACCTAGATAGCTTTGCTGATTGTGTTTTTAGGAAAAGAACTCCTATAGATGTTGAAGAATTAATGGCTAAAATAAGCAAGAATTATGATGATTGGACTTCAACTGAGATGAATACACCTGAGCGTATTACTCCTGAACCAGATGTTCCTGAACCAGTTCCAACACCAACACCAAAGAAAAGAGGGGTTATTGCATTAAATGATGAAGTAATGAAGGAAGCTAAGAAGCGTCTAAAGGAGAAAGGTATTAGAGCTGAAGATGTGAAGAATCTACCTCCTATAGAAGAATTATGTAAGCCAATTCCCCACTCATCTACTATTGAGGTACACTCTCTCCAACACTTTGATGAAGGTGATATTCTTTGTGGTAAGCCGCCTGATCAATGCTTAGAGGAACTTGACATTTTTATTGTTAAACAAGGTCATTTTAATAAACAAGTTCAAAATCATTTATTGGAAAACTCTAGAGCTATCAATGAGTTGAAATATATTATGGAAAGAACTTCTAATGATTATAAAATGTTTTGTAAACACTTTCAAATGGCTCAAACTCAACTTGCTCAACTTGCTAAGGTACAATAGGATATGCAAGTTAATGCTTCAGGAGATAAACATGCTTATGGAATTAGAACTAGGAATGGTATTGCTACTTAAGATCCTTTATACCCTGAAGGACACCTAAAAGAATTGAGCAGGACTCCCAGCAAGGTGAGAGTAGTGGTAGTCCTCGTAAGAGAAATAAAAAGAAACATAAGATAATTGAGGAACCCCTTGAACCTGCTATAGATCCTAATAGTATATCTGTCTCTGATGCTGAAACTGAGAGTGGTAATGATAAAAATGAGTCTCCAGATAAGGAGGAAGGTGAGGAAGAACCTGAGAAGCACACTAAGAACACCAGGTACACAAAGGAAGATTTTATTGCTAATAAACATGGTAAAGAGAGAGAACCTTGGGTGCAGAAACCTATGCCTTTTTCCAGGTAAGAAACACAAGTGAAAGGAGGAAGAACACTACAAAAAGTTTTGTGAATGGATGAAGCCTTTATTCTTGCAAATTCCTTTGACTGATGCTATTAAGTTGCCTCCTTATTCAAATTATATGAAGGATATTGTCTCTAATAAAAGGAAGATTCCTAATGAGGATATTTCTACTTTGCTTGCTAATTATTCCTTCAATGGTAAGGTTCCAAAGAAACTTGTTGATCCAAGTATACCAACTATTCCTTGCTCTATTAAGAATAATTATGTTAGAACTGCTTTATGTGACTTGGGAGCTGGATTTAGTGTTATGCCTTTTTCTCTCTATAAGAGACTCCAGCTAGAAAAGTTGATACCAACTGATATATCTTTGCAAATGGCTGACAAGTCAACTACTATTCCTGTTGGTATATGTGAGGATATTCCTGTTCAAGTAGCTCATAATTGCATGGTTTTAACTGATTTTGTTGTGCTTGAAATGCCTGAAGATGATAATATGTCTATTATTCTTGGGAGACCTTTTCTTAATACTGTAGGTGCTATCATCAATTGTAATCAAGGGAAAGTAACATTCAATATTAATGACAAAGAGCATACTGTCTATTTCCCCTAGAAGGTTTCTAAGAGCTATTGCCTGAATTCCATTGAAAATATTGAGAGCATCAAGGTTGGAGAAATATATTGTCCCATTCCACAAGAAAATTTTGAAACTATTATGATTGGGACCATTGCTATCAAGTATGAGGTAACATAATCACCTTGTGGAATGCAAAGTTTTGTTTCACATAAGACTGTTTTGGTAACAATACTTGATCAACCTTGTTAACAAAAGTATTTTAATGAACAAAATAATGTTTTCACGGTGGTTATACTTGCTTTCTTTTACTTTTCTCCTTCCTAGTCTTTGCCTTTCTTTTGCTAGCTTTGGTTTTGTTAGTTGTTTGTTTATTTGAGTTTCTTAGAGCTCCTGTATTTTGGTTTTTGGTTTGCTTTTGCTTCTTCTGAAAAAACTGTTTCTGCGAGAAAATCAATTTTCATACCCTGAAAATTGGCCAAAAATAAAGTTTCCCGAAAAATCCCAGAAAATTCAAAATAAATTTTTCCTCGAAAAAGGGGCAGAGATACACCTGAGGTGACCCAGGGGCCACCCCAGGACACCACACCCATGGTAGGCGCGGCCTACTAGAGGGTGGCGGGGGTGTGGCCCACCTGGGCCCCTCCAGGCTGCCTCCTCAAAGCCACCTTCTTTCTCTCACCTGAAAAACACCGAAAAACTTGCTCAAGCTCGAGTTCTTGTTGTTTTTGCTCGCGATTTTCGATCTTCTAGTTCAGCCCATCTCAAGTGCTGATTTTTGGAGGTATTGCTCCTTGGTATGTGCCTCCTCCAGTTGTCCAATTAGATTTGTGATTGGTAGATTGTATCTTGAGTATTTTGCTGCTATAGGTGTCAGTTTTTTTGATCTTGCATGCTTTTTCTATGCTTAGAAACTTTATTTTGATGCATGTGTATCCCTCTAGCAAGTTCCTATAGTAGTTGCTCACCGTTTATCAACTTTCACTTGGTTTGATGTTTGTCTAAAAATTTCAGAATTAAAGCAAGGTCATGGACAACCATACATTTGGTGAAATATTTGAGAGTGATGCACCTAGAAGGACAACACTTCCATGGTCATCTACCAGTACTATACCCTCATACAATGAGGATCTCATTACTCCTCGCTTTGGTGACGAGGGAGATGAAGGGGATGCGCACCCCTCCACCTTTCCTTGCCAAACTTTCCTACGGGCTGCTGGGATTCTTAATGATTTTATGACTTTGGTTTGGAAGGCTGGACTAACAAGTTACATGCAGGATGAGAGCGCGCAATATGCTTTGCTCACTAAAACATTTGTGGAGAGCTTTTCTTTTACTAACAGCGTGTTCAAGCCAGTCCTGTCTTTCAAAATTTATGGCAGGGCTCATTCTATGACTTCGAAGCAATTTTGCAAGGCCCTGGGACTTGGTACAGCTGGGTCATCAAAGAAGATTCCAGCTCTACCCGCCGATTTGTTGGAGCTTTACCGAGGAATAACCAATGATGATGACCGTAGAGCCCAGCGAGAGAAGATAAATAATATTCAACTCCCAGCCATCAGGTACTTTGCCTACTATCTTGCCACCAGTGTTCTTGGTAGGGAGAACACTAGTAATAGTTCCAACTATCAATTGGCATTCTTAGCTGCTATGCTCAACAATGAAGACAAGTATAATCTTGGTTCTCTCATTGCTCGTCGCTTAGATGCTAAGGAACCCATTTATGGGAGAATTATTGCTACTCGTATTGTTGCCGCCTTGAACATAGCTGTTGATCCACATGATACAGTTTTGTCTCCTCAGAGGCTTGATCTTGCTGCCATGAAGGCTCACCACTTTGTCACCACTGGCTCTACCCTTGAGAACTTGGTTTATAGAATGTTGTTTATTGACGGGGAAGAGAGAGATCCCTCTACCCCAAACCACTTTGTTCAGTATTTCTCAAGGACCTTTTTCACACTCGAAGGCAGAGATGGATGACAAGCTGCGCTCTCTTAACTTCCACGGGCACTATCAGGAGGAAGCACCATCATACGACCCCTCTGTGTATTACAGAGGGGAGGCTTCGAGATCATACCAGGACGAGGGGGCTTCCTTGACATACTACGGAGGTGCATCCTCTTGGACACCATGGGATTGAGCCCCACTTAGGCCGAAAGCCTAAGCTTGGGGGGAGGTATACCGACATCACACTCATCTATATATCATGTTCGGTCGGTTCTTTGTATATCCATTGTTTCGCTTTCCTTTTGGTTCTTGTTGCTTCTTTCTCAAAAACACAAAAATACCAAAAAAAAATCGTTGTTTCTCTTGGTTTGTTTCTTTGCTTTTTGGTTTTGGTTTGCCTTAAAAGAAAAATCCAAAAAGATTTTTCTTCTTGTTTGCTTTGCTTGTTTTTTCTTTGCTTTCTTTGTTTAAAAAAATAAAAAACACCAAAAATATTTGTTGTTCTTCTTTGGTTTGTGAGTTCTTTGCAGGGTTCAGCCGTCCTCAGTGGATTTTAGTTTCATGTTATTATTCAAGTCACACAAGTGAAGGGCAATAATGAAGGTTAATACAACTTGAGGTGTGATAAGAGGCTGGTAACAAACTCTATTTGTTTCATTTTTGTACAACATGATTAGCCTGTTTGTGTAAGGTGTATGTCATTATGGATGCTTAGTAGTTCTTGCTTGTCTATGATTAGCTCTATCTTGCTAATAGTTTGTAGCATGTCATATGAATGTTTGCTTGCATTGTTTTATTCATACTTTGGTATGATATTATGGTATCGTCCTCTGACTGTTTATATGAATCGACTTGGCACATGCTCACGCATGCATATGACTAATCAAATATTAAGTAAGCCTCGATGATTTATTTTACCTCAGAGATCTTGTATCACTTTCATGCCATAATTAGTCCTGTTTTGTTGCAAGCATGATTATGATAGTTATTGCTCTCTCATTTGTCGCCCCCTATCTATTGCTAGCCTTCACTTGCACTGAGTATGTGCTCTACCTGTGCTTCCAACTGCCCCAAACTAATATTGCCATCTGTGTCCACCATACCTACCTATTAGCATCATTTGCTACTTCAATGCATACTCTATATGTCGTGTTTTCTTGCAAATAAAATGTTTGTCTGTTTTGAGAAAGTTAGTTAGTAAAGCTCTCATGAACTTGATGGCACACTTTATTCCTTGCGCTTAATAATATTGAACCATTGTGACCTGTCCATGAAAGTTATATGCTTCCAAATTATATGCTAGGAGTCAGCATAACCGTGCTGTCACGGGGAACGCTTTCAACACTTTTTGGATATCTCATCCAGTTGATACCTTGCTCTTTTGTTTGCGGGTGTCGACGATGTGAAATGAAAGGGGAGTTTGTGAGTTCATGGAGTCTATACATTGTGTTAGAGAAACTCCTAGGCCGCTAGCCTAAGCCATGCCTAATCATGGTGGAAACTTGCAGCATCACCATAATGAACATTTATGAAGCATCCTCAATAAAAAGCTATACACATAGTAAATAAAAAGATCGTTGAGATGCTCATTGTCTGCTTGCCTTGTCATTTTGATCTCGGGATCGCTCCTGTATCATGTGCAAGGGGTACCCTGTTGGCGGTTCTCTATGATATGCATGTATTTACAATGAAAAGAAATTTCAGGTAACCAAAGTTGAGTAGCATGTGGAGCGACCCTCGTACTCAAGGGACTTGGGATTTCCAGTTTATGGTTTGTCAAGCATATGATTCAGAGTGGACCTCACTTTCACCTTAACCACATGAAAATGTCTATGATAGGGGCAATGAGAGCTCAAAGCTAATGAGTACCTTCCTTTTAGTATTTGGAAGCCTTTCAAACTTTCCAAAACTGTTTTCACAACTTTGTTGAGTTACCACTTATTCTATGAGCACCTTCTTGAGAGCATAGTTGTCATTCTTGTGTTTGTTCCAAAACTTGGTTAATTATGTCATGACTTTGATGCTTGTATCTCTGATATCTTTATCTCTAGTCCTCACTTGAACTTCAGAGGTACCTTGGCATTTATATTGTGCTCTTCAAACAAAGGAAAGCGAGATACCACTCTATCATACCTTATTATGAGCATTGCAATGTTGTTTATGTTTATGTTTCATGCTACTGATTATTATTGAGTTAGTTTCTCTTCATAGCTTGCAATGACTATTGAGTAGACTTAGTTGCATACTCTTTATTATAAATTGTCTAAGCATCTACTCCTGTGGTGAGAATATTTACATCATATGAAGAAAATGTGTTCGTGAAAGTTTTTTTATCGCACTCAGTTTTCAACTGAATTGCTTGAGGACAAGCAATAAGCTAAGCTTAGGGGAGTTGATACGTCCAAAATGTATCTAATTTCCCGAACACTTTGCTATTGTTTCTTCTCTAAAATTGTGTGATTTGAATACAACTAACACGGACTGACGCTGTTTTCAGCAGAATTACATTGATGTCTTGTTTTTATGCAGAAAATGAACTATCAGGAAAAATCCCGAAAAATATGCCAAAAATTATATTTCACCAGAAGATCCACGGAGCCAGAAGAAGAGACGAAGAAGGAGCCTGGGGGGCCCACACCCCTTCCCACGCCTGGGGGGTGCAGCCACTCCAGGCACCCCATCGGCCTCCCTCTGCGCCTATAAGTTGCCTTTCGACCTAAAAACCGAGGGGGGTTGATAGTTTTCCAGAAAGAGTTCCGCTCTGCCGGTGCCACTAGAAACCAAGATTCGGATCTAGAAACTCCGTTCTGGCACCTTGCCGTTACGGGGAATTTGGAGAGGATCATCGCCATCGTCATCACCAACGCATCTCCATTGACCATCAATGTTTCCCTCATCCATGAGTGAGTAATCCCCCGCTGTAGGCTTGGGTATGGCAGGGATTGGATGAGTTCTATCATGTAATCGAATAAGATTGTTAGGACATAATGCCTAGTATCTCTATTAGTGCTATTTGACTTTGTTGCAACTTGTTGTGCTTAATGCTTGTCACTAGGGCCATGGTACCATGATCTCAGGTCTGAACTTATTATTGAATCATTATGATAGTATTGTTTGTGATCTTATCTGCAAGTTGTGTACACATATCATTGTCCGGATCCAAAGGCCCCAAAGTGACAATAATTGGGACAACCAGAGGGGATGGCTATGGTATGAGTATCACATGTGTTAACGGAGTGTTAATCTTTGCTCTGGTGCTCTATTAAAAGGAGCACCTTAATTGCCAGTAGTTCCTTAGAGGCCCCGCTGCCACGGGCTGGCTGGACAGAAGATGTTGTGCAAGTTCTCATTGCGAGCACGTATGACTATATTTGGAGCACATGCCCAGGATTGTTTAGTACTTGGATGCTTGTTATTATTTATCTGCAATGCCCTAGATCTTGAAGTTACATGTTTAGACTCGTCCATGCAACGCCCGTTCATCCATCCCTATGCCTACCGCACTCGAATCCCACTGTTTACTGTTACTGTTATTATTGCTCCTGTTTCACTGTTGATGTTGCTTTGCTATTGCTACTACCAAACTGTTGCTACTGATAAACTTCTGTGAGCAAGAACTATTTGTAGGTTCAGCTGAACTAACAACTCGGTTGTTAAGTCTTGCAAGTATTCTTTGGCTCCCCTTATGTCGAATCAATAAATTGGGTAATACTACCGGTGAAGACTGTTGCGATTCCCTATACTTGTGGGTCATCAAGACTATTTTCTGGCGCCATTGCCGGAGATCATAGCTTTATTTGTAAATTCACTTGGATCTATTATTGTTCACTGCTACTCCTTTTATTATGGGAAAGTATCGTGAATGAAAGTTCCCTATTTTACCATCCACTACAAGAATAAGTACAGTCCTAAACACATCTGCTGCTCTTGATTCACCGTCTGTTATAAGTAAGCTTGTCACACCACCACCACAAACACATGCTACACACACTGCTACTACTGCTGAGTCTGAAACTGCTTTTGATACTCATGATGTTACTTCTACTGTGCTTGAAGTCCAAATGAAGCTTGATCTTGAGGGAGCGTGTCAATAATTTCATTTTCTAATAAAAAGTTCTTATAGACATCAATCATGAAGCATACAAGGCCCCACGTCATCTGCTCGGGCGACTTAGGAGGCAATTAGGTTTCCAGCGCGTCGCCACCTTTTCCCCTCCTTCCTTCCCCAGCACCACCCTAGGAAGACGCCGACTTACACGAATGGACGTCGGTGATGGTGGTGGCGAGTCTCCCGTCGCTCCATCTCGTAGTAGTGGGATCTTGGAGCTGCAGTTGCCCCCGGTGGCTTCACTGCTGCTCTCGGATGTCCAAGGCTGCAGCGGAGTGGCCGGTGTGGTGCCCTCTTCTTGTCAAAGTAGTCGTGCTCTAGGTCTAGAGTCCAGCACCTCTCGATCTCTCGAGTGATATTCTACCATGTCCGATGGTTCGACCCCTTTGAGCCAAAACGAGAATGTAGGGTCCGGAAATACAACAACACACATAGGTTGGTCCCCCGACATCATCATTACCATTAATTTGCTGGAGATTCGTGCGGACTATTTTACAGGAAGATCCTTTCACCTTAGTCTAGATTCATACGACATTTATTAGAGATCTAAAACTCCTTTGAATCTTGCAGATACGTACACGATTCAGTATCAATGATAGAATAAATAAGAAAAACAACCAAATTAATAGTAGAAAAATTATATAAAAAACAAAATTAACAAAATTTTAATGATACATACAAATTTCAGCAGACCCAGTCAAGAAACATAAAAGTTTCACTACCAGATGAAGCTCGGGTTGTTTTCAACTTTTTAGAAGGGCTTAAGTGTAAATATGTGGCATCCGTTGATTTTGTAGACTCTGCACGAATCTCTAAGGGTGTGTTCGTTTCTAGAATTCCGTGGAACGAAATCGGTTCGTTTCGCGTCTAGCGTCTGTTCTTGTGTTCGGCTCGAAGAAAGGAACGGAACCAGATAATCCCTTGGAACGGAATATTCCTCTAATATGCGGAACAAGGTCGTCCGATCGAATCGGACGGATCGCGTGGAACGGCTCGCTAATTCGCGAACTAACCCAGCTAAGATGATTAATTACTAAATCGGCGGGGATTTTGGTTGTGGTCATGATTAGCTGAGATGATTAGCGGCAAAATCTTGCAAAAACACGCGGTCCTCTAATTTGAATATATTTTGCAAAGATTTTGAAAAAAAAGATTTCTATAATTTGGTACTTTTAGCAAAGATTTTAAGACAAAAAAATATTTGCTACTGTTAATTACAATTGTTAAATTTAAGCTCAAATTTTTAGAATTTTATGCATCATTATAGCTATTCCGTTCCGGTCCCAATTCTTCCAACCGAACACAGTATATGATCATTCCGTTCCTCATTCTTTTCCGAACCGAACACAGGTCGAAACCGTCCCATGCCCTCGGAATGGATTCACTCCATTCCGTTCCTTCTCGTTCCGGAACCGAACACATCCTAACAATCCTAGAACATATGTGACGTCGGAAGACCAACCTACTAGAGGGTAAATCAGCCCCTCTTCGGCATGGGATCAGGAATGTGTTTTGGTACTTCTAGACCGGACTCCGGAATGTTGTCCTCGTTCAAGACTTCTATTCTGCTACATGTGGCAGTGCTCACCGTGTCTCTACTAGTTGGTGTTATAGGTGCCGTTGAGTTCAGTCTTTGCTTTAGCAAGTAGTGCTCTCCTTTGTTTTCCCTTTAGTGCTTGGTTTTGGCGTTGAGCTGCTGTTCAGAGTGTGTTCTTGTATTGTTCGGTTGCTGTGTGCACGTGGTGACCTTTTGTAATCCTGGCCGGTTGATGGCTTCGTCTCTTCAAAGCCAGACTCGCCTTGAGCTACCATAAAAAAAATCTAAAAATAAAATAAAATAGATATTGTTGTCTAGTATCTACGTTTAAAGTTTTATTTGAATTACATTTTCATGACCTACACAACAAAAGGAAAATGTGAAGACCAAAATCATGTTTTTTTGGTCAACTTAGAGACGATTTTTATGCCTTTTATGATTTTTTGTCGCATATCATTCGACTATAATTGACAGGTTCATACAAACCATATGTATTTTATAATTCAGAATTTCAAAAACTTCTACATACCAACTTTTTTCACGAAGAAAACTAGTTCCTTGGAGTTCTATTTTTTTGCATAGAAACTTTTGAGCGAGTACTACCTAGGATCGGATGGGCTCTCGTGCGGCCGCCCGCTGTCGCCGTCTAACTCTCGCGCCTCCGGTCTACTCGCCAGGATCTAGGTTCTCCTGTCTTTCTGATGGGGAGGACAATGCGGATCATGTCGCCATTCAGGTGGCGGAGGAAGCCATCGCGGACGATGGGGAGTGGACCACGGTTGTTAATCGGAGAAAGCGACAGCAATGCTTGGTCGAGTTTTGGGCTGACGCCGGCTACCCGTCCCGTCAATCGAGATACTGGGAGAAAGGGGCTTCGCAGGGACCGCCGGGATGGAGTTCGCCGCCGGTCGAGGCGTCGGTGGCACGAGTGCGCTCCCTGTCTCCGCCGTCGCTGGCCGGGGGGCCGTTGCGGCGCCGCTGCTCGTCCTCTTCTCCAACGGGTCTGCGGCTGGTGCGTCCGCCTAGGATGGGGCCATGGAGAGGCCCGCTACCTAGCCGTCGAGTCTCACCGGCGCCGGTGCTGGGGATGTTCCTCCCGCATGCGATGACCGGGGCTGAGACGCCGGAGGCCGTTCCTTCGTTGCAGCGGGAGATTTCTTCGGAGGGATTTTCGGAGCTGATTTCGGATCGACAGCCTGGGGCCCAGGTGCATGCAAGTAATCAGGTTCGGACTCTGTCGCGGGCGGGAGTCCTGGCGGGGACGGGGTCGGGGCCGGGCCGTAAGCGTGCTCCGTGCCTTCAGAGACCGATTCCCCTCGACACCTCTTCGCTTCGTCGCTCGACTACTACGCCTGCTTCCTCCGCGCCGCCATCGACCTCGCTCTGCCCTAACGCCCGCTTCTGGACGCCAGCGTCGCCTTCTTTCGCCCGCGCAGTGATGGCTGCGGTGCCCCAGCCTCAGACGTCGGTGGGAGGTACTGCTGCGCCGACTGCACCATCCATGCCCCTGGCGGGAGGAACTGCTGCTGCGTCGGCGGGAGGAGCTGCTGCTACGTCTACCAATCCAGCGCTGATCTCGGTTCTACCTGGTGGAGGACAATCTGGGATGGCTAGTCATTCCTTTCAGGCCTCTTCAGCCACCGTCCCGTCCTGCGGGTCCATCGGGGTTCAATGCTCAACCCATGGGGCAGTTCTTCTAGCCACAGATGAATTTTGCTAGGCCGGTTTTCCCACCAATCATCCCGCCTCAGCAATATGCGCAGATGTTTCCGCAATTTGTGCAACCTGCCGCTGCTGTTTTTGATCCGGTGGTGCCACGGAATAAACGTAAGAAAAAGAAGAATGTTCAGGGAGCACAGCTGCAGCCATCTGCGGTGCCTACGCAGCAGACTTTTCAGCCTCAGTTTCAACCTTCACCGGTGCTCACACCGGGCATGATGTATGGTCCTCCGCCGGCCGTGAGCATGCCAGCGCCGCTAGTTTCTGCTGTCTCTACAACTGTGGTTGCTATTGGGGATTCTTCTGGTCAGGCTGATACTGGAAAGACCAAGAAGTTGGTGAAGTGCTGGAAATGCTCTGGTGATACTCATGCTTCCAAAAATTGTCCGATTCAGCATTACTGTTTGGTTTGTAATAATTCTGCTCACCCCACCGCCAAGTGTCCAACGTTGAAATTGCCCAAGCCTACGATGATTGTGGCAGGTAATGGTACCGAAGATACTCTTTTCAATCAGTTGCCTGATAGCATTTTCAAGGCAAACTTGGCTCCAAAGTGTACACTGACAACTAAGGTGACTATGGTGGGTGCGGTGGTGCCTGCGTCTGTCATTGAGTCTCAGATGACAAGGATATGCCCTCTCAGTACCCAGTGGAAATGGGAGGCCCTTCCGCATGGTGATGATTCTTTCCTTGTTAGCTTCCCTTCTTTCGAGGATTTACAGCGTGTCGATGGCATACAGATGCCGGTCCCTTCTCATAATGCTCGGATTGTTATCAATGTCTGGGAGATGCAGGATATCCAGCCAAGTTTTGTACTACTTCAGGTGTGGGTTCATGTGGAGGGTGTTCCTCATACCATCAGGCACTTCCATGGCTTGTGGGCGGTTGGTTCTCTTCTGGGTACGACAGTGGATGTGGATTTGCCGACGCTGCACAGTCGCAATATTGTGCGTATTTGTGTGGCAATGATGAATCCAAATGCACTTCAGAAGTGTGTGGATGCTAGAGGTCCTTACATTGGTACTACTGCTACTCTGAAGTTGAAGGGATATGACTTTACTTTTCGCCCGGAGTCCCCAGATTTCTCCCCTGATCCTACGTTCACCCCTATGTTCTGGAGACGTAAGGGAGATGATTCAGATGAGGACGATGGTACTGTACAGAAGGGAAAGGACCCATCTACTGATGATACCACTACTCGGACTCAGGGGGATCAGATGGAGATTGACGCGAGTTCTCAGACAGTTGTGGGTGGTCCTCAGACCAACAAGCTTTCTACTTTGCCTGTGTTTGCGGTCACGCCTTTCAATCCTAGTCCCCAAACTCCCAGGGGTAAAGCTATTGTTGACGCTGCACGACGCTCTCGCTCTTGCTTTCAGCGGCCTATTTTGTTCTCTACTACTGCATCTTTGGTTTTGGTTGAGGCGGATCTTTCTGGAGCCACGTATCGTTCGCCGACCTCCTCTCCTGCACCGCCTGTGGTGCGGCACTCTTCACCAGGTATCGCCGACGCGTCTCCGCTTCTGGGTGTGGGGAAACTCGTGGACTTGGCTGCCGTGGGACAGCCAGCATCACCTACTTCTTCTCAGCCGGCCTCGTCGACTACCTCTTCACCTTCTGCTGCGCGGGAGACACAGGAGGCTCAGCCCACTACGTGGCAGGCACCTCAGGAGAGTTCTGCGTTGGGCCAGGAGGCCGATGGTTTTGGACCACATGATGGCCAGGGCCATGGGATTTTTTCGATACAGGATGCGCTGGTCGAGCTGGGTTCGTTGATGCATGCAGCTGTGGAGGATGATCAACATTTGCAGGTTCTCAAGGTCTCTCAGATACCAGTGCTGCGCAGGAGTGCAAGGCATCCAGTGAGTACCGATGGTGCTTCGTCTACTGACATGGATTCTTTAGAGAAGGCCATGCGCAGGAAGGCGGAGAAGAATCTGGACACGGCTGGTAACCCCTCTTCATCCAAGTCTTTTATTCCTTTTTCATCGACTTGCATTAATTCTAAGCTTAATTCTGTTGGAATTAGTTTAGGTAAGAATGTAAGTGATGTTTCTATTTCTGCTAAGGTCTTGAAGCGGATGGAATTTGACCGGTTAAAGGTTGTTCCAAAAGCCTCGGCCTCTTATATTTCCACCTACTTTGATGATGAGGATACAGACATCTCAACAGATGGTCTAATCCTATCTCATCTAGTAGGTGAAGTTCTTGAAGTGGGTTTGGACGAAGATAGATTAAGCTCAATTTATGAGCTAACTGCTTCTGGTCGTAAATCAACTTCTGAAAAAAAATGTAATAAATCTCGTAAACGAGAACTTGCGCCTAAATCTATTATTGTTTCCCAATGAATGACATGTTTTTGAATAGCAGAGGTCTTCGAGACTTGGCTAAACATTTACACATTGCACTATGTTCTAAGGAACACAATTTGGATTTTGTGGCTATCTCCGAAACAGGTAGACGGGAATTTTCACAGACTATACTAGATCGCCTATCAGGCGGTATAGATTTTATGTGGCATTCTCATCCATCCAGGGGACGGTCTGGGGGCATTTTACTTGGCGTGCGGTCAGACACAATGGATATATTAGCTGTTGCGGACGAGGAGTTTCATATTAAACTACATATCCGTAACAAAGCTGATAATTTCGTGTGGACTCTGGTTGCTGTATATGGTGCGGCTCAGGAGGCTTTCAAGGCCGATTTCCTTCAAGAATTGGTGAACTTAGCAAAGGACAATCCGTACCCTATCCTTATAGGGGGGGATTTTAACTTGCTTCGGTTTCCATTTGAAAAGAGCAAAGGCCGCTTCGACGATCATTGGTCCTTCCTTTTTAATGCTGTCATTGACAGTCTTGATTTAAAGGAAGTAAACATGATTTGTCGACAATTTACTTGGGATAATTCTTTGGCGGAACCAACATACGAAAAACTTGATCGAGTACTAATGGACTCAGAATGGGAAGAGCACTTCCCTCTAGTTTCGGTACGCGCTCTAGAACGTATTGAGTCTCTGTCTGATCATGCTCCCATTTTGCTAACCACTGGTTTACCATTACCACGTTGTGGCCGTCCTTTCAAATTTGAGCTTGGATGGTTGCTTCGGGATGGTTTCCATAATATGGTGAAAGCAGTTCGGGAAAGACCGGTTGTTGGTGCTACCCCAATCCAGAGATGGATTTGACACGAAAACATCTCGGGGGTTGGGCGCGTCACACTGCTGGTATTCTTAAAAAAGAAAAATTTAGACTTTCTGCTACTATTGATGATCTTGAAGCTTTAGCAGAAACCCGGTTGCTCACTCCGCAGGAAATTGAGCTAAAAAGCCAATCAAATGCGGAGATTGCCCGGTTACTGCGCGAGGAGGAACTCAAATGGTATCAACGTTCTAAATCACAATTTATTTTACATGGGGATTCGAATACTAGATACTTTCACAGTGTTGCCAATGGCAGACACAAGAAGAAACGTATTCATTCCTTAAAGCATAATAACGAGCTGATTGAAGGACATGAGCAACTAAAGTCTTACATTACGAATTATTATAAGGGTTTGTTTGGGGATCCAGAGGAAGGCACTTTCTCAATGGTTGAGTCCCAAATTAATGATATACCCCAAGTTTCTGTGGAGGAAAACAAATATCTGACTGCTCCCTATTCTGAGGAGGAAGTCAAATTAGCTGTTTTCCAAATGGAGCATAATAAGGCACCTGGTCCGGATGGTTTCCCCGCTGAGTTTTACCAAACTTTTTGGGATGTAATCAAGCCAGATCTCTTGAATATGTTTAGTGCTTTACATGAGGGTCAACTTGATCTGTTTCGGTTGAACTTTGGTGAAATCATATTACTGCCTAAGGTTAATGAAGCAGAACGGATCCAACAATATAGACCGATCTGTCTTCTTAATGTTAGCTTCAAGATTTTTACCAAGGTTGCCACTATCAGGTTGAACTCTGTGGCTGATCATGTTGTTAGGCCTTCACAAACCGCTTTCATGCAAGGGAGACACATTCTGGATGGTGTGGCTACCTTACATGAAACGGTTCATGAACTCCACAGAAAGAATTTGAATGGGGTAATTCTTAAAATTGACTTTGAGAAAGCTTATGACAAAGTTAATTGGTCCTTTTTACAACAAGTTCTCAGAATGAAAGGTTTTTCTGCGGATTGGTGCAACTTGATCGAAAGCTTTGTAGTCGGTGGTAGTGTTGCCATCAAAGTCAATGACAATGTTGGCAGCTACTTTCAGACTAAGAAGGGGCTAAGACAAGGGGACCCTTTATCACCCATGCTTTTTAATATAGTAGCTGATATGTTATCTATCTTGATTGAGCGTGCTAAGTCTGATGGCCAGATTGAAGGGGTGATCCCTCATCTTGTAGATGGGGGGTTATCTATACTTCAATATGCAGACGATACAATTCTTTTCATGGAACATGATCTTGAAAAAGCCAAGAATCTGAAACTCATACTTTCGGCTTTTGAGCATCTTTCGGGATTAAAAATTAATTTCCATAAAAGTGAATTGTTTTGTTTCGGCGAGGCTCAAGAGGAGGTTGGACTTTATAACGAACTCTTCGGTTGTTGTCATGGCACTTTCCCGATCAGATATTTGGGTATTCCGGTACACTACCGAAGGCTTACAAATTCTGAGTGGAAAATTGTCGAGAAAAGATTACAGATACGTTTGAGTAGTTGGAAAGGCAAACTTCTCTCTATAGGGGGAAGACTGGTACTCATCAACTCAGTCCTTAGTAATATGGTTTTGTATATGCTTTCTTTTTTTCAACTTCCAAAAGGTGTCTTAAAAAGGTTGGATTATTTCCGATCAAGATTCTTTTGGCAAGGAGATAATGAGAAAAGGAAGTATAGATTGGCTAAATGGAGTGTTTTGTGTAGACCCAAAGAACAGGGTGGGCTCGGTATTCATGATCTATAGGTTAAGAATACAGCCCTCCTTAGTAAATGGCTCTTCAAGTTATTAAATGAGGAAGGGATTTGGCAAAATATTATTAAAAGGAAGTATATTGGCTCAAAGGCATTGTCCCAAATGGTTTGGAAACCTGGTGACTCTCACTTTTGGGCTGGTCTAATGGCGTCTAAAAAACATTTTTTACGCTTCGGGGACTTTCTCTATTAATAATGGGACGCAGATAAGGTTCTGGGAGGATAAATGGCTAGATAATGTTACCCTTCGAGAACAATATCCTTCGTTATATTCTATTGTTCGTTATAAGGAGGAAACGGTTGCCACAGTGCTCGAATCGTTCCCGCCTAATATAACGTTCAGAAGGGATCTAATTGGTTCTAGACTTGACTCTTGGATCATGTTGCTACATCGCCTGGCACATGTACAACTGTCGGATGAGCCAGATAAATTCCGTTGGAATCTAACTAAGAACGGATCCTTTTCTGTTAGCTCTTTGTATGATGCTTTAATCCAGCCGTCTATTCCGGCGGCGGATAATAGGATGATTTGGAAGATGAAGATACCTCTTAAAAACAAAATTTTTGTTTGGTATCTTCGTCGTGGGATCATCCTTACAAAGGACAACCTTATTAAGCGAAATTGGCATGGAAATCCTGGGTGTGTGTTCTGTCACCATGATGAGACAATCAAACACCTATTCTTCCAATGTAGTTTTGCCCGGTCTATATGGTCAATCACCCAAGCAGCTTCAGGCTTGTATCCACCACGTACTATTGCCAACATTTTTGGGAATTGGTTACATGGTATTGATAACAAGTACAAAAATCTTCTTAGGATCGGAGCGATAGCCATTATATGGTCGCTATGGCTATGTAGAAATAATAAGGTTTTTAATGATATAAACTGCTCTCTTCTGCAGGTTCTCTACAGGTGTACTCATACACTTCGGGTCTGGTCGACTTTGCATCGTGCGGAATATCGCGATCTTTTCATGGAGGTGTGCACGCGGCTGGAGGATACGGCACGGGAATTTTTTACCAGACATGGATGGCAGCATAATCTTCGGATTGACTTGCCCTCTGCACCCTAGGCGTTTTACAATTTCTCATTTGATATGTAATTCGCCTGTATTTACCTTCTTATGTTTTGGACCATGTGGATTGGTGTCGGCTGTGTGCATTTATATGCAGAGGCCGGGTGTAAGTTACTGTCTAAGTAATAAAAGTGCCCTTTATCGAAAAAGAAACTTTTGAGCTTTATTTAAACAGCACCAGCGCTACCAACCTGGATACTAGTCACAACAAAATTAGGGGGAGAGTCCATCGAGCAACTCGTACTCCCTCCGTCCACAAATAAGTATACTTTTAATCTTGTCCTAAGTTAAAATTAGTAAAATTTGACTAACTTTATAAGAAAATGTAGCAATAATTATGACACTAAATTGGTACCACTAGATGTGTTTTTAAATATAGTTTCATAATATATAAATTAGATGTAATATATATTACTATATTTATCTATAAAATTGATCAAATTTAAAAAAGTTTGACTTAGACAAAAGCTAGAAGTAAACTTATTTGTGGACGGAAGGAGTAACCTCTCCCTCCCACCGTCAAATCTTGGTTGGAGAGGAATAGTACTCCTTCTGTTTCAGTTTACAGGTCATGTGTCTATACCTAGACCGACAATTTAAACCTTAAAATATAAATTATATAGCATAAAAATTATACTATTAGAAAGTTGTTATATTTTTAAATGATATAATTTTTGTACTTCTTTATTCTAGTATTATACAATTTATAATTTAGTGGTTAAATTGACAACCTAGGTATATGCGTAGGACTCGTAAACTGAAAAGAAGGGAGTATACGACAATACATTGTCGGATCTATCAAGTCACTTGCTACTTTCATAAGGAGTGCATTAATTTAGCCTCTAGTAATTCAAATATAAGCATACGGAAAATTCATTTGCTACTTTCGTAATTTCCTTGCTACTTTCGTAGTTTCCCAATACAATAACAGTTGCACAAGTCAAGTCAAGTTCATACGAAAATGTATCCGAAGAAGATCGAATAATATCAATCTTGTGTAAAACAAGATATCTATTATAGGATCAATCCTTGGTCAAAAGCTTAAAATTCATGTTGCTGAAATACGCCTTACATATTGCAAGCAATAGACAATGCTTAAATAAACAAATAAAAGATATGTTGGCAACAAAATGACAATGCAACATTAATGTTATTGCCAACATTAGGTATTTCATAGACAATTTTTGAAAATGGTAATGGTAAAAAAAAAATATAGTGATACCCATTACAATTAGCCATACATGTGAAAAATATAGTTTCCAAAAAGTTTTGTAGCAAATGATAGTACCCCACTGCATTTCAGATAGTAAGATACATTTTTATTCATAATACTACAAGACTTTGACCTTGTTTAATAGATGGTTTATGTGACATAAAACAGGGGCATGAAAAAAAATACTTGTGCTTGTGATTTTACTTACATAAATCACACAATGACAAGTAAGTATTGATCAAAAGATCCTTAAGGAATCAAATACACCCAAATATGTTGAAACGTGGGATATTATGTATCGGAGGGAGTAGTTTATTTTGAAATACAAACCATTCTGCAAGTTCCAATGAAGGTGAAATTTGGTTCGGAAGCAACTCAAAGAGAAAACCTCCAAACTGAAATCCGTTGAGAGGAGTCAGCACTTGGTCATGGTCATGGCTCATCACTCGTAGGCCCTGACCACCAAGCACCGCCCCAAGTCCCCAAGCAGCATGCACCCGGCGAGGTCTGGCGAACCACAGGCCATCGCGCCAAGTCAGTACAGGTGCGCCCCCACAAAATCCGAAGCCACTAGGTCCCCGCCACGTGGGCCGCTGCCCTTCCCGTCCCCACACGTCATCCCCCGGGCTCTTATATGTAAACCGCTCCGGAGCCGAGCCAGACCACGGCAGCAGAGTAGAGTAGGCACCGCCCAGGAATCCAAATCCGGCCGGCGAGCTCCTATATCAGTCACCTGCATCTCTCCAGCGTCTCTTTTGGTCGCTTCCCCTTCGTGATCGTCGTCATATTCGGTTCTCGAACGCTGCGCGCGCGGCGGCGACTATTCGACCGGCCGCCTCTCTGTCTTCTCGCGGATATTCTCGACGCGCGTCTGCAGCCACGGCGACGGCGGCGGTGTGCGAGATGGAGGCAGCGGGGGCGATGAGTACGACGCCGTCGCACGCGTCCATGGTGGACTCGGACGACTTCGACCTGTCGCGGCTACTGAACCACCGCCCGCGGATCAACGTGGAGCGACAGCGCTCCTTCGACGAGCGCTCGCTCGGCGACCTCTACCTCTCCGCCATGGACGGGCGCAGCGGGTACATGGATAGCTACGAGAGCATGTACTCGCCCGGTGGAGGGCTCCGTTCGCTCACCGGCACGCCGGCCTCCTCCACGCGGCTCTCCTTCGAGCCCCAGCCGCTCGTCGGCGAGGCCTGGGAGGCTCTCCGCCGCTCGCTCGTCTGCTTCCGTGGCGAGCCGCTGGGCACCATCGCCGCCGTCGACAACTCCTCCGACGAAGTGCTCAACTACGACCAGGTAACGGCAC
Organism: Avena atlantica; assembly: GCA_910589765.1. Taxonomy (NCBI): domain Eukaryota; kingdom Viridiplantae; phylum Streptophyta; class Magnoliopsida; order Poales; family Poaceae; genus Avena; species Avena atlantica. Next base: position 376,827,791 of record OU342734.1, on the reverse strand, counting down.
ACACCAACATGCACTACGCATGTGTCTGATGATTCTTTGACCAGTTGTCTCTCAGCAGAGCAACGACACACTTGTTTGGACTGTCTCGTGTAAAGTTGCTTCTTGGATTGTACTGCTATTACCACTAGTTTTTGTCAACGACTCGAGCTAGATTTTGCTTAGAATCATGTCGCGTAAATATACTTGGGAATGGAATTTATATCGTGTAATTTTCTTTTGTCATGTGTTTATGTGGAAAATAAATTGTGCGCAGGTGTTTGTGCGGGATTTCGTGCCGAGCGCGCTGGCGTTCCTGATGAACGGGGAGCCCGACATCGTGAAGAACTTCCTGCTGAAGACGCTGCTGCTGCAGGGATGGGAGAAGCGGATCGACCGGTTCAAGCTGGGCGAGGGCGCCATGCCGGCGAGCTTCAAGGTGCTCAAAGACCCGAAGCGCGGCGTGGACACCCTGGCGGCGGACTTCGGCGAGAGCGCCATCGGGCGCGTGGCGCCGGCGGACTCCGGGTTCTGGTGGATCATTCTGCTCCGCGCCTACACCAAGTCCACCGGCGACCTGTCCCTCTCCGAGACGCCCGAGTGCCAGAAGGGCATCCGCCTCATCATGAACCAGTGCCTCGCCGAGGGGTTCGACACCTTCCCCACCCTCCTCTGCGCCGACGGCTGCTGCATGATCGACCGCAGGATGGTAATGTGTTACTAATGTCACTGTCGATGCAGCTATATAGCTGAACCAGCAATTTGATGATGGGATTAAATGGGCATAATAATGACTGGTCGCGATTGATGGATCAATTGGGGGAATCCTGTTGTGCAGGGCGTGTACGGGTACCCGATCGAGATCCAAGCCCTGTTCTTCATGTCGCTGCGGTGCGCGCTGCTGCTGCTGAAGCCGGCGTCGGAAGGGAACAGCGGCAAGGACGACGACATCATGGAGCGGATCGTGACGCGGCTGCACGCGCTGAGCTACCACATGCGGAGCTACTTCTGGCTGGACTTCCAGCAGCTCAACGTCATCTACAGGTTCAAGACGGAGGAGTACTCCCACACGGCCGTCAACAAGTTCAACGTCATCCCGGAGTCCATCCCGGACTGGCTCTTCGACTTCATGCCCTCCCGCGGCGGCTACTTCGTGGGGAACGTCAGCCCGGCCAGGATGGACTTCCGGTGGTTCGCGCTGGGCAACTGCGTCGCCATCCTCGCGTCGCTCGCCACGCCGGAGCAGGCCGGCGCCATCATGGACCTCATCGAGGAGCGCTGGGAGGACCTCATCGGCGAGATGCCGCTCAAGATCTGCTACCCTGCCATCGAGAGCCACGAGTGGCAGAGCGTCACGGGATGCGACCCCAAGAACACCAGGTGGAGCTACCACAACGGAGGATCCTGGCCAGGTAAGCTACCCCAAGAACACCAGTAGTAGCGTTCTCCACACCCACATTTTACATGTGATCGAAGGTCGAAGCTCGATTGGTTCTATAATCTATAACTTGACTAATTTTGTTCATTCTTTAATGTGTGCAGTGCTGATCTGGCTCCTGACGGCGGCGTGCATCAAGACCGGACGGCTCAAGATCGCGAGGCGAGCGATCGACCTGGCGGAGGCGAGGCTGGCGCGGGACAGCTGGCCGGAGTACTACGACGGCAAGCTCGGGCGGTACGTGGGGAAGCAGGCGAGGAAGCATCAGACGTGGTCCATCGCGGGGTACCTGGTGGCCAAGATGATGCTGGAGGATCCGTCCCACCTGGGAATGATCTCACTCGAGGAGGACAAGGCCATGAACCCCGTGCTCAAGAGGTCCGCCTCATGGACGGTGTAAGATCGATGCCGGTCGGGTACTTGATGTGATGTTGGTTAGGGATGTAAGGAGGGGAAGGAAAAAAGAGCATCTTAATTTTTGGGTTTAGCAAATCCTGTCCTTTACACCAATCACCATCCTTTCTTAGTCGGAAAGACATGTTTTTGCTGTCTCCTGTCCCGTCCCATGTATGGACTCCTCGGTTGTACAATCCGTGTATGCAAACATCAAAGAAATAAGCGGCGTCGAAGAAATGGCATTTCGGCTTTTGGTCTCGTCGTCACGAGGCTACATTGATTTTAAGAGGATCCATGTTTATATCCATCCTTTGTTCTACTTTAACTTGGTTGTAGTAGAGTGGAATGTATTACTTCCTCCGATTCATAATAGTTGTCATAGAAATGAATGTATCTAAACATGTTTTAGTGCTAGATATATATCCAATTCAATGATAATCAATATAGATCGGAGGAAGTATTAATGTTCAACTGTTCGAATGAATGTGACAGTGTGTAGAATCACCAACCACCTCTTCTAACAGCCGTAAGCGTGTAGTCCCGCCTCATCTTTTTCCCACGCTCAAAATCACCATCACGTGGTCCCCTCTCTTATTTGTGCTTATTCCATGCCCATAGTCGTTTGTGCTTCTTCATGGCCACTCTGGATGTGATCTGGCCGATGTTGGGGGTAGAAGAAGCTTGGGGCTGGGAACAATAACGGGAACTGAGAACAAAGCCACCGCGTTGTCCAATCTCCCCTTACAGGGATCTTTCCATCTTTTGACACTAAATGTTCTTCGTGTTGGAAAGATTGGTGGGACTAGAAGAAAGATAGGTTTCGCTACCATAACATGCCACAACCATAGTAAACATTTCCCCTTTCTTGTGCTCTATACACAGAAATCGTCGCCATTGTCGCCGCAGGATATAGGTGACAATGAAGAGGGGAGGCTAAATGACCGGGGGTACATTAGTAGTAGAAGATAGACGGAGGAAGAAAGAGGAGAGGGGAAGACATAGTCGAAATTGTCGCCAACACACTTTGGAAAAACATTTGAGAATGCTCCCAGCATCCGTTCGATATGTGGCCGAGGACCCGATGAATGTAAGGCTCGCTCACCCATGCATCTTCGTAGTCGACGAAGCAACATGAGTTAGCTTTAGTTTTGCTCGATGTAGAAAGAAGGGACACATAGTAATCACACTCAAAGGGAGAAAGAGATGAAAGAGCAACAAAGTTGCAGCCGCTCTCAACCTAGCTTGAACACATAGTAGAGATCGTGACAGCGGATAGATAGAATCGAGTATGCGAGCCAGATGCAACGTCTGCACATTTGGGGGCGCACCCACATACAAACATATTCGATGATGCGGCGTATAGACCCTCAAGGACCGCCGGTAGGTAGAGAGCACAGACGCCGCTCGCATGTGAAATGCCATATAACCGAGTGGTACGACAACGTGTGCCACCGGCCGTACCCCTCACACAAGCGAAGGGATAGAACAAATGACGTTGGACAATAGATTGACCATGGAAAAGGAAAATAACGGACAAAGACGTATAGAATAGAAGAAGAGATAAGAACCCGACGTGGTGGAAGGCATAAGCCGTCAACGAGTGTGATCGAAGACTGTTCAAAGAATGGAGAAGAAAGCAACCAATGATGCTAGATGGAAGAATAGAAAAGAGGGGAACATCACGACACACATTCGACCGACCACAAACGTGTTCGCATCTATACCCGTGAGACCACGGTGGCGCATGCATCAAACTAAATGAACATATATGTACCTACACATCAAAGCGTGCACCATGCACATATAGACATGGAATGCGTCCGTAAAAAGAAGTAGGGTACATGGAAGGTGCATGGTAAGATATTATCTACGATATCCCAACCACACCGACGCATTAGGCACCACAAGCCCCATCAAAGTGGTGCATCACACACACGAAAAAGTGGAGAGACAAAAGTCTTAAAACTAAGGCTTCTAAATATAATTACCAATTTTTAAAAAATAAATAAAACAAAATGCATAAATGTAACTAGCATGTCTGCATGGCGCATGTCGTGCCCGTGGATGCTCGTGTGCTGAGAACACATGCAGGATACTAGCAAACGATAGGAAAACATAGCTATACGATTTAACTATCAAGGAATGATGTACATGTCACCTTACCGACAGCTACACTACATGAAGACGCTGAAACCACAACGATGGCATTCTACCTTTGTTTTTGGGCCTATCCTCTCCAAAAACTCTGGGGGCCATCCGACCTATGCCGAAAACCTAGTTATTGACTCAGTCCGAGCAATGGCGAGTGACTACAACGAATTCACGAGCAAGTCCTTCGGAGTTGTCAACACCCAAATTTTTAATCATAGATGCCTGTTATGCCATACATCGCAATTCCATGATTACCATTTTTGCGAGACATAACAGATTGGATATTATAATACATCATCCATTACAAACCATATATAAGGTCTTACAAAAATAAGGATCTCATGATCCAGTTCTTTAATACAATTCAAGCAGCGGAATAACGTAATAGTAACGACAGCGTAGGCGAGACTCCATCTTCATGGTCACAGGCAATTCTGACGATGGGAGATGATCCTAATTGTCATAACCTTTCTGCTGTCCGTCTTCCTGATACTCCTCTTTATAGTCTAGCCACGGGAATAGCCAGTGACAAATCCATGAGTACTCTTTAAGTACTCGCAAACTAATACTAACAAGTGAAAGGGGTTCTTGTAGTAGGATACTAAGCTCTAGGGTTGTTTTGAAAAAGCCAGATTTACCTCTACTAAGTTCAGAAGCAAAGAAAGCTAGTTGAAAGTTTTATAACACCTAAGTGGGAACTTGAATTTGATGTCACAACTCTGTTGTGGTCAAGTCAAAGTCACAAATCATTTCACAAGTCCTTTTGAAAACATCTGACGACGGAACAGTATGTCCACTCCAACTGTCCATAACCGCGGATGCGGCTATTCGAATAGTTTGACACTCTATAGAGATTGTACACTTTCACCACAACATTCGATACATCCGCCAGGAACAAATCCTGGATTCACCATACTCAGTATGCGGATAATTAATCATAACCTTTTAATTACACGCCCTAGTATAGGCACCTCTCCTGTGAGTTTGGCCTCCCAACCATGACCAACTGTCTTCTTGGGTACTGCACAGGTGGACAATCTTCACAAGGTAGCCTCAGCTCAAACCTTGGCCGCAAGGGAACCCATACTAAGGTATATAAATCTCCTGTCAAGCCCTACCCAATTTTCGGGTATTGTGGTTGTACGGTAAAATTATAATGGTATCGCATCCAGACAACCATCCATTCTGTAAAGGGCTAAGGCTCATACCTTAACATTTTCATCATCAAAATCATCTGGTGTTCGAGAACACATGTCAAAACATTTCAATAGAATGACTCATCATTCTAAAGTTTTCATAACCATTTTCACCAAGTATTCCCATCTAAAGTTGATCAAGTTTTAAGATTAGCACTAGCATCTACAGGTGGGTGGTAAATACTAATAAAGGGTTGGTAAACAAGTGTATCTTATCTACGTTCAATCTTATGCCTTAGGATGACATCAAGCTTATCTAACTTAGGCCAAATTTTATGCTCTTTATGCTACCTTTAATTATCTTTCTAAAATTTACAAGTCACTAAGTAAACTTTTGATAGAAAGCTTTAATAAAGAAAATAAAATACTAAGCTCGCAAGTAAAACTAGGATGGTGTGTCAAATGGGTATAATCACATATGCTTAAGGCATATAGTTGGCATAGTAACAGCAAGTAGTAGCTTGCTAAGCTGCAAGTGTTAGCTTGCCTTGTGCAGAGCAGTGGTTGAAGTTCTTATCGGCTTCTTCCTCGTAGTATCCTCCTTCCTCCTCGTATCCTTGGTCGGTACTAGCGTCTATAAATAAATACGAGGTACACAATCACCAACCAATACTGAATTATTTCTAATCATCACATTAAAGGTTCACACTAGATGATCTAGCATCATCACTAACATTACAAAGATTAAAGCACTTGTCTCATTTATTTTATTTTAGAAAAGTAATTCCTACTCATTGAAAAACTACTTAAGATTTAATATTCTCCAACTCAAACATGGGATAATGTTGACACACGTCATCACCACATATTTCAGTACATGGGAATGTGATTTACAGTGGTGTCACAATTTAATAAGGTTTAACCTTTTAATTTTAATTAATTAAAGTGACTAGAAATGCCTATGTGGCATTCTTTTATTACTTGATCATTATTTCTGTAAGTAAACCTATATATTTCCATTTATTCTGAAAGGTATGGTTAAATGTGATTTTTGAGAGTTGGAATCAATTCAAAAGCTCTTATGGTTGAATTTTGAAAAATGTTTGAATGAAGAAAAGCTTCTGCCTTGTTATTTTTACCATGTGTGATCTACAAATCTAAATGGTTTGAATCCAACGGGCTTGGATTAAGCATTCCAGTACCTTTCTAACAAAATCAGTTTCATGCGTTTTGGTTCAGTGAATCGAGCTGGGTTGATTTTTAAATCTAGGTACAGAACTGGGTTTGAAATTAAATGAATAAATCTAAATTTTAATTAGTGGGTCGCGCGGAATGTTTAACTGGGCCGGCCCACTACGCACAGCGCGCGCGGGCTATTTAAGTGAGCGACCCCACTCGTCAGTGAGACAACGAGGGGCGAAGCGGTATGGGGCGATTAGGATCGTAGGATCTAACTCTAATCGAATGGCTCTGGTTCATCGTCCACGTGGGGCAACGCCGGCGAGAAAAAACCCTAGCACGGACAGTGGGGGTCGTGGGAGGCTCCCTGGGGCTCAGGCGATGGTCGGCGACGGGGGCGAACGATGAAGTCGACGACAACGATCCTCCTGGTACCGGCAGCTTCTCCTGGGGCGGCTCCAATCGACGGCGCCTCTCCTCCTCTGCAGCGGCGAACTCCTGTGAAATTCCGGCCACCTGGTGCTTGCCTTGCTCCGGGAGCGAGTGGGTGTGATCAGTGAGAGGTGGGGAGTGAACTGGTGTAAAGAAAACGAGTGGGGGAGGCCTCCTTTTATAGTGGCTGAAGGGGACCGAATGGCGCGGGTGGAGCTCGTCGGTGTCGACGGCACAGAGTGCTACTGGCATGGGTGACAATAGGGGCAGTGCTATGCTCCCTGGCGAAGCTCAACGGCGGGGTCTTGCGGCATGGGGCGGTTCTGAACGGTCAGAACGTCGCGGCGCTCTGGGCGGGTCCGACGACAATTTTAATGGTGCACAACATGCATGGTCCGCGCAGCGACGAACGGGGTTGTCTGGCGGGGTGCTGGGATGCTGGCGAGCACATCTGCAAGCGGCGAGGGCGGCGCACGGTTTGTGGGATGATGTCGCCGACGGCGCACTAACACGCTCTCGGCTCGCACACACAGAGACTGGGCGCGTGCTTGGCGGGTGGTCCCGTGGCTGGCTGCGCTCGGGGCTTGGACAGGGAGTGGCGATGGACAGTGCTGCGTATCCCAGACAAGGTTGGCGAGGCGAGCCTGAAGTATATATTCACTCAGAAGGAGCTGAATATGAGGCAGAGAAGATGGATTGAGCTAATCAAGGGCTATGATCTAGACATTCACTATCACCCCGGTAAAACCAATGTGGTAGCAGATGTCCTTAGCAGATTGCCGTGCCGCTTGAACTCCATGATTTTGAATGAGCAACCAAGTTTGCACAAGGAGATGGAGGATTTCATGATGGAATTAGTGAGTGAAGGATTTTTGGCTAGCATAGAACTTCAACCCACTTTGATTAGTCAGATCAAGGAGGCGCAAAAAGGAAATACTAGTATCGATGGAATCAAACGTCGTATCGGTATAAGCAAAGTGCCCGGATTTTTTTGACCTGGAACTGTGAGGCAAAAGCCCCACAACAATTTTATTAAACTCAAAGTACCCGGATTCACCGAGGAAGAAGAAGGAGTTCTGTGATACAAAGGACGTCTCTGTGTACCAGCAGATTCAGAGTTGAAAGAGGCTCATGATACTCTTTATTCTATCCACCCCGGAGGAACGAAGATGTATTAGGATTTTAAGGAGAAATTTTGGTGGCATAAGATGAAGAGAGAAATCGGAAGCTATATCGCCAAGTGTGATATTTGCCAGAGAGTCAAGGCGGGACATCAAAGGCCCGTAGGACTGTTGCAACCATTACAGATTCTGGAATGGAAATGGGATTCCGTTGGAATGGACTTTCTCACCGGATTACCTACTTCGAGTAGGGGAAATGACTCTGTTTGGGTCATAGTTGATAGATTGTCCAAGGTAGCCCATTTCTTACCAGTCAAGACCACCTATCAGAGTTCGAAGCTAGCAGAGTTGTACATCGCTAGAATCGTCAGTTTGCACGGAGTCCCCAAGAACATCATATCAGATCGAGGAACTCAGTTTACCTCGAGATTCTAGAAGAAAGTCCAAGAAGGTTTAGGAACCTGGCTAGATTTCAGCACAATGTATCACCCTCAGACTGATGGACAAACAGAGCGAGTAAATCAAATACTCGAAGATATGTTGAGAGCATGTGTGCTAGAATATGGATCTAAATGGGAAGACTGTCTGCCTTTTGCAGAATTTTCATACAACAACAATTATCAAGCTAGTTTGCAAATGGCCCCATTTGAATTCATGTATGGAAGGAAGTGTCGTACCCCTTTGAATTGGTCGAAAGTAGGAGATAGTCAGATTTTCGGACCCGACATCCTACGAGAAGCAGAAGAGAAAGTTCACAAGATCCGTGATCACCTTAAGACCGCCCAATCCAGACAGAAGAGTTATGCCGACAAGAGACGTCGAGACCTCTCTTTCAATATCGGAGATTTTGTGTATCTCAAAGTGTCGCCTTTGAAGGGAATGCAGCGTTTCCAGCTCAAAAGAAACTTACCCCCTAGATATATCGAACCCTTCAAGATTCTGAACCGTAGGGGAAGTATCATATCAATTGGAACTGCCCGAGGAAGTGTCAGCAGTGCACAGTGTGTTCCATATATCGTTACTTCGCAAATACCTTGAAGTTCCGGAGAAGACCGAAGTTTTCAAGAACATTGATCACTGCACCATAGAGATCAACAATGACCTGACGTATCCCGAAGTACCCATCTGTATTTTGGAAGAAGCTTTCATAACCACCAGAACCCGAAGCATTAGGTTTCTCAAGATTCAGTGGAGCAACCACACTGAAGAAGAAGCTACCTGGGAGCGATAATATCACATCAGGACGGAGTTTCCCGATCTCTTTAAATCCTAGGTAATATTTTTTCTTCTTTTTCAAATCTCGGGACGAGATTTTGTTTAAGGAGGGAAGGTTTGTAACATCCCGAAAATATGAAACAATGATCATCAAACTCTAATCACTAAAATTAGGGTTAACAAAAACTTTGATTAAATAAAAACCAAATGAATGCATGTGTGTATGTGATGATTTGATGAATGCATGAATGGACTTGTGTGATTCAACTAAATAGTACGGAATGGTTCAAAGATGAATATAACATCATCTAAAACATTTCCAAGCAAAAACAGAAAAAAATCAAAAACAAATCAAATAAGGCAAATCGTCATTTTTGCCAATCTTGCTCACTAGGCCACTTTGGGTGTTTCTAGTCCAAGATTTCAAACAGAAACTTTTCCAATTCTTTTCACCCCTTGCAAGACCAAGTAAAAGTGAATCAAAGACCACCTTTAAAACTTGCAGAAACATTTGGCAACCCCATTCAAATGACAATTGAAAATTGAATCTTTATCATATGTGAAGATCACACCTTTTCAAAACCCAACCAAACCAGTGCCCCTTGACCAATCCAACTAACCAGATACTCCCTAGTATGTGCCTAGCAAACCCACCAAGTTTGAATCCAAAATTCAAATTTGAATTTCTTTTGGCCATTTAATCAAACACCTTGTAATCAGCAAACAAACAAACACAAAACACTAGTGAGCAGCGATCAGTGCCTAACTTGCTCCCTCTATAGCTCACTCTACACTCTTAGTAGATTATCAAAGTAATCTAACTAACTTTAGCACCACTATGAGCAATCCTAGCCATTAATGGTGACCATGCCGAGAGCACTATTGTCACCCCCATGTCGCCAGCGAGCTAGAGGCATCACTATTGTGATCTAAATAAATCTCACAACGGTTTCCCATAAGATAATGCCTCCATGTCTTCAGGGCTAGAACTACGGCTGCTAGTTCAAGGTCATGGGTTGGATAATTCTATTCATGCTGCTTCAGTTGTCGGGATAGATAAGATATAACTTTGCCTTCTTGCATTAACACACATCCGATACCGATCTTGGATGCGTCACAATACACATAAAAGGGCTTCGTTATACCCGGCATGATCAAGATTGGGGCAGCAATCAATCTCCTCTTGAGTTCTTGAAAACTCGCTTCACATTTGTCCGTCCATTCAAACTTCTTGTCCTTCTTCAGCAATTGGGTCATGGGTCTTGCAATACTCGAGAATCCTTCTACAAACTTGCGGTAGTATCCCGCTAATCCGAGAAATGCACGAACCTGAGTTTGAGTGGTTGGGGCTTGCAAATCCTCAACATCCTTCACCTTTGCAGGGTCAACGACAATTCCTCCGGCTGATACAATATGTCCAAGCAATCCTACCTCCTGTAACCAGAATTCACATTTGCTAAACTTGGCATACAACTGGTGTTCTCTAAGGGTTCCAAGAATGGTCCTTAGGTGTAGCTCATGTTTGTCTTCTGATTTGGAATAAATCAGAATGTCATCGATAAAAACAACGACAAACTTATCCAGGAAGTCCATAAAAATCTTATTCATGAGGTTCATGAAATAAGCGGGGGCATTGGTTAATCCAAAAGACATGACAGTATACTCGCATAATCCATATCTGGTGGTAAAAGCAGTCTTTGGAATATCCTCTGCGCGAATCTTGAGTTGATGATAGCCAGTTCTAAGATCAATCTTAGAAAACACTTTGGCACCAGTCAACTGGTTAAACAGATCTTCTATCTTTGGCAACGGTTACTTGTTCTTGATGGTGACATCATTCAACTTTCGATAATCTGTACACAAACGGTTACCTCCATCTTTCTTGTCCACAAACAAAACAGGTGATCTCCATGGTGACGCACTTGGTTGAATCAATCCAATTTCCAGCATGGCATCCAGTTGCTTCTTTAGTTCCACTAGTTTAGACGGTTTCATACTATATGGTCTCTGGGCTATGGGCCCGGTTCCAGGTATTAGTTCAATGATAAACTCGATATCCCGATCGGGGGGCATACCAGGCAAAACATCTGGAAATACATCGGGGTATTCACAGACTATCTGAACTTGGTCAATGGTTGGCTGGGCTATACTCTTGTTGCACTTGAATTGACGGGGCAAGGTTTCAGATACATGCTCGACTGATACTCCGGCTGTACTGGTCATTGTTATGGCTTTCTTGACATAGTCGATTAATACTTTGTGTTTGGACATCCAATCCATTCCTAGTACTACTTCCAATCCTTTAGTTCCGAGTACTATTAGATTAGCATAAAAATCTATGCCATGGATTCGGATAGGTACGGCCTTGCAAATTTGTCTAGCTTTGGTGGTTGAACCAGGTATTTGAACTATCATAACATGCTTCAATTTGGTGGGTTGAATCTTACTAGTGCATGCAAATTCTTGAGTAACAAACGAGTGCGATCCTCCAGAATCAAACAACACTCTTGCAAGTACTGAGTTAACAGAAAACATACCCAACAGGACATTTGGCGCTTCTTGGGCTTCTTCAGCATGCATGAGAAAAAGACGGCCGTTGCGGTTGAGTGAACTCCCTGGGGAAAACCTTCTTCCGGGTTGAACACGACGCTGCTGCTGAGCTGGGGCCTTTGCATTGGGGGCTGCGGCAATCTTCTTGGGGCACTCTGTAACACCCTCGGAATCGGACCTATGCAAGTTTTAGCGGAACCCGCCAAACCCGCATAGAAACGATTCAAAGGTGCCCACCAGGCACTTTCATGCGGGTGGAAAACGAAGTAATAACATTACAAAACAGTCCTCGATGGGACCCACAGAACAGATATATATAACAGCGACTCCATGAGTCAAGAATACAGATATACAGCACAAAGATCCAAATCACCTTGAGAATGATAGAGCGTCCGACTACAGACAAGATGCAAATGGGGCTAAGAGCCCTGAAGAATAACCAATGGCGTCCATAACCCTGCCCAGGCCAAGCCGGAAGGGTAACCCTGCTAACGACGTCGATCTCAAAACCTGCTTAAACAAAAGGGGTGCCGACAAAGGGCAAAGGAAAAAGAAGGAGCGTCAGTACTGAGGCCAGTACACGGCGAGGCTAGAATTCGGCGGTCCTCGCCTACATAGGTATGGTGGACTGAAGCGGCAGCGGCAGCATGCACTAAACAACCTATAGAGACTCGATACAACTGGCGGTTATCAGAGAGGGGTAAGAAAGACCTATCCGGATCCAACCTGAGGCTAACACCAAACAAACCCATCCTGGTGTTTCCCCCTCGAGACCAGACGAGGAAGTCAACCGAGGAACTCACACAGTTGGCAGTTTTATTTATTCAGTTATTGTTGCAGCAATTACTAGTCAGGTTTAGATAATCATCCTGATAAAGTAAGCAGTGGGCACTTTTAGTTAACCATTCCGTTATAGTTACGACACTTACTAGTCAGATACAATTAGCATGAGATAACCCCGAAACCCAGCAGTTGTTGGTACTTTTATTCAGCCAATCCGTTGTGGTTGCAATACTTACTAGTCAGGTACAATGGTCGCAAGCGACACTCCAACAAGCAATTGTGGGCAGTATTAATTAGTCATTCCATTGTAGTGAAGCTGATTACTAGTCATTATAAGTCAAATTTATAGCAATAAACTTTAGTTATGCTTGTCTATGATCGAGATACTGTGCTCCAAGTCGTCCATAACCGCGGACACGGCTTTCAGAAAGTTTTAACCCGGCCGGGGTGCACAAATAGCAACACACACACGATCAACCTCGGAAAAACCAAATCAAAACCCAACGAGGTCTTCACGACAGAGCAATCACAAGATTCAGAAATATTTCAGGGGGCCACCCCTTGGAGTACACCCGCAACGAAGTAAGCTAGCTCCGAGACGGACCCGAGGTTTGGGTGGACGGCTGTGAACGACTGGGAACCCAAAACTGAGCTTGTCGACACCGCGGAATCGTGTCCCGATCCTAAACAGTACAGTGTGCTCCTCGCACAATCGTAAATAAAGCAGTAGCATGGCATAAGTACAGGATCGTAAATAAAACCTCAAACTAGTTTGTGGCCCCAAGAAATATGACGGAAACAAGCTCTGGCTAAGGGGGGGCCATACTCCCCATATGTGGATAGCGCGATAAATCAAGGAACAGGTATCAAGTACTCGGGGTCCTACGGGACACAAGTGGGCGTTCGGAAACCAAATATTATCTATCACCCACCGATGCCTCTGCTTACTTCAATTTTAGTTGTTAAACAAGAATTAAAGTGAACAATAAGTAAAACTATGATCATCTCCTACATCAACATGCGGCAATACATCAACAACTGTGGCACTTGACGACACGCAACAGCACTTGAGCAAGCGACTACGACGCGCAAGTCCAACTATCTACCAAACAACAGGGAATAGGATGTGTCCAAGGCAATATAAGGCTGCAGGGGATATCACGGGTATGAAAACTAGAGCATCGCAACACAGATAGCAATAGATCACAGGAGGGAAATAATTACTATAAAAGTAAGATAGGTAGAAAGGGGAAGATGCTCGCCTGAAAACATTGTCGAAGGTGCAACCGAAGATCGGGGCGAAGCTCACATCAACTCAACGGCCTTATCCGCGAAAAAGCAAAACACTAGAAGAAACACCGGATGTAATATTTAATACTACGGCAAAAGATCGGCATGATGCATGTATGATGCATGACATGGCAAGGCGCGATGCAATTAGGTCAATATTAAGCGGAACCGGGGTCCCGACAATTAATTAAACGGCTCAAGTTATTTAGCTACCCCGCAATTTAAATGTGGTTTAACAAGGCAAGATTGCAACATCGGTTCGCTACACAAATTTAAATGAGGCCAATATAAGGCTAGATTTGCCCGCATATGGGCCCCATATTTAATTATACGGTGAATCGGCATAAGGCCCCCAAACCAATGATATGCATGCGGAAATGACAATTAAATGTGCAACAGGTTTTATGTTTAGCATTTATAAAATAGGGCTCGGAAAAGGGGTCACACATTAGAGGGCCTCGACGAACTTGGGGTTCCGGGGTTCGGGGTCGGTCTCGGGGTTCGGATCTGGGGTTCGGGGTTCGATGGAACGTTCTCGGGTAACAGAGTAGATCTTGGCGCATCCGTGGTCTTCGGGTCATGTTGACGGTCATGTCGTTCGGGAAGAAGGACTTGGCGTGCGACGGCGAAGTGCTTGTCGTCCCGGTAGCGATCTTGGCGTCAGGGTTCTCGGTCATCGGTAGATCTTGTCATCGCTTTGGTGTTGGCTCGACACATACGATGGAGATCTTGGGGTACCATCTTGATTATCGAAGGCGAACTTGGGGCTCGTCACCGAGGTCTTCAGGGTTCCCTGTCGGAGTTCCCGGGTGACGATGTCGGTTTTGGGGTTTGGCGCCGGCGGGTCTTGGCGGTCCCATGAAGGCATGCTCGGTGCTCCGCCTCGAAGGCTTCGGGGTACTCAAGTCCGTGTGGGCGATCTTGACGTTCCGGGGTACTTGTCGCACCGGGGTCTCGATATTCCGCAGGAGACTTGGTGTTCTAGCTTTGTTGCCTTTGGTTCCCATGCGGAAGATCTTGTCGAGCATCCGAGTGTCCCTGCAGGATTTCCGGGTCTTCTACGTGTCACCACACAACCTCACGCGGCAACGTTGCGGTAGGGAACGACCGTGAGCAGAGGCGCGCGCGGGGCCGACCTGGGGCGGCCGAAGCTCCGCAGAGGAGGGGCCGGCGCTGGCACGACAGAGGACAGAGAGGACCGCGGCCAGGCGACGGAGTGGCTCCGGCGGGCGGGCCGGCGGGAGGTCGCAGGAAGGGGAGACGCGGCGAGGGGTCGCGGTTGAGGCAGAGGCGGAGGCGGCTCGGGCCGGCGAGCTCCGGGGCAGCGGAGGCTGGGCGCAGGACGGCGACGGGCGGCCGGATGCGCGGCCACGAACGGCGGGGCCGAGCTCGAGCGGCTCGCGGGAGGGCTTGGGGGGGAAGGGCGCTTGGCGACGTCGGTGCTGGGGCCTGGCGGCGCGAGCAGAGGAAGGCCAGAGGCGGCGCGGCGGTTCTGGCGGCGGGGCGCGGAGGTCGGGGCGGCGCTGGGCGAGGTAGGAGAGGGAGCGGGCCTGGGGAGGACGCGGCGCGGCCGGGCGCGGAGGTCGGGGCGGCGCCGGGCGAGGTAGGAGAGGGAGCGGGCCTGGGGGGGGACGCGGCGCGGCCGGGCGCGCCTGGGAAGAGGCGGAGGCGACCGGGGCGGCGGACCTGAGCGCGGGGTGGCGACGCGCTTGGGCGGCTCCGGCGGCGGGGCGAACAGGAGGGAGGCTGCTGGTGGGGCGGCGTCGGCGGAGCTTAGGGCGAGCGGCGGCTTGCTGCAGAGGGGCCGGCCGCGGGTCGGGGCGGGACGCGGAGAAGGCAGAGGAGGCGGATGGCTCGCGGGCTGGGCGGGGTGCAGAGGGTGGAGGGGAGGTTGGCGGCTCGCCGGCCGGGAGCGGGACGGAGGGGAGGAGGCTGCGGCGTCGGGGCCGGGGGTGGGCAGGTGAGCGCGGGGGAGGGAGGAGAGAGGTTGGGGAGAGGGACACGCGGGAGCCTGGGGTGGGTCCCGCGGTTGGTGGGATCGGTGCAGGGGTGTGCGTCGCGTGTGTTGCATGTGTGTGGGTGTGAGTGCAGGGGGGGGGGGTGTTGTGTGTGTGGAGAGGGTAAGATGAGGTGGCTAAGTCTGATTGGTTGAGGGAAGGAAAAAGGTGAGGTGGCAAGTTGCTATAGGGTGGGGTGAGGTGGAGGCTGGGTTGGGGTAGATTAGTTGGTAGCCTTAGGATTTAGAAGGGCGGGTGTAGATGGACCGATTTAGTTTTCTGGGGGTGGTCGTTCGGGTCATTCGGCCCGTTCGACTGCCCCACTAAAATAATAAATATTTTTATTTGTTTTACAAACACCGTTTGCAAACCGATATCAGATACACAAAAATAATCCGGAGACCCGGTTTTGATATCTGAATAAAGATGGGGCGTTTTAGAAAACAAAACGGGCTTTGCGAAATAGTTTTATGCAAACAATGCATGATGATGACGATGCAATGCACGAAAACAACGCGATTTTCTAGTAGTGGTTTTTGCGGGATGCCACAATTCGACACCACTAACAATGGATCTCGCCCTCGAGATCCGCCTCATGATACCGGAAGGAAGGTCGGCGATCTGCGTCTTCTCGCGTCGTGTAGATCTTCGCGACGCCACTAACAATGGTTCATCCTCCATCTTGAAATCGGCGACACCACCAACAAAAGGGTCGTTGATCCTGATTGTCGGGAGAACACTCCGGAGAACAAAGGACGAAGGTAGAGGTATCAAACGATAAGGCCACCTCTAACTTCCATTAGAAGAGGAAAAGTTACATTTATCCACCAGTTCGATGTACAGAGCGAACAGTAAGAGCCGGGTAGGGTGATCAGTCCATCCTGTACCCACACTATCAACTCTATACATGGGTAAGAGAATCAGGCAACTCAACTCTCTAGATTTAGACTGAAGAGCTTCATAGGCGGTATCCGGAACAAAAGGATGATGCCAGCAGAAATCGTGTGAAAGACACAATGATTAGGTTTCGCGATGGTTCCATTGGCATGAACAACACATGCTCAAGGTATACTCCAACTTCACCAATGCTCGTCCTTCTCATATGTTTTTCAACGACACGGACATCCGGCAAGGAACACATATGGATAAAGAGCTCAAGAACAAAAGATCGGGTGAAGGGCACAACAGAACAGTTGCAGATTGATGATCGTAGCACCTCCGTTACAAAAGGGAGAAGCGAAACCCTGAAGGTACGATGGAAACCCAACCACGAGAATTCCTGGACTCGAAGAAAGGGAAGAGAGCAGATTCAAAACACGTCGAGGTAAGAGGAGAATAGCAGAGAGGTAAGGAGTAAAATCAGACCTAATCAGAATTATCCAACCGATTTTGCAAAATAGTTTTGACACTCTACTTCGGCCGTTAGCTAGGTTATCCTACAGGCTGGACTTGTGGGGTATCGCAACTACTGAGCTCTGATACCACTCTGTAACACCCTCGGAATCGGACCTATGCAAGTTTTAGCGGAACCCGCCAAACCCGCATAGAAACGATTCAAAGGTGCCCACCAGGCACTTTCGTGCGGGTGGAAAACGAAGTAATAACATTACAAAACAGTCCTCGATGGGACCCACAGAACATATATATATAACAGCGACTCCATGAGTCAAGAATACAGATATACAGCACAAAGATCCAAATCACCTTGAGAATGATAGAGCGTCCGACTACGGACAAGATGCAAATGGGGCTAAGAGCCCTGAAGAATAACCAATGGCGTCCATAACCCTGCCCAGGCCAAGCCGGAAGGGTAACCCTGCTAACGACGTCGATCTCAAAACCTGCTTAAACAAAAGGGGTGCCGACAAAGGGCAAAGGAAAAAGAAGGAGCGTCAGTACTGAGGCCAGTACACGGCGAGGCTAGAATTCGGCGGTCCTCGCCTACATAGGTATGGTGGACTGAAGCGGCAGCGGCAGCATGCACTAAACAACCTATAGAGACTCGATACAACTGGCGGTTATCAGAGAGGGGTAAGAAAGACCTATCCGGATCCAACCTGAGGCTAACACCAAACAAACCCATCCTGGTGTTTCCCCCTCGAGACCAGACGAGGAAGTCAACCGAGGAACTCACACAGTTGGCAGTTTTATTTATTCAGTTATTGTTGCAGCAATTACTAGTCAGGTTTAGATAATCATCCTGATAAAGTAAGCAGTGGGCACTTTTAGTTAACCATTCCGTTATAGTTACGACACTTACTAGTCAGATACAATTAGCATGAGATAACCCCGAAACCCAGCAGTTGTTGGTACTTTTATTCAGCCAATCCGTTGTGGTTGCAATACTTACTAGTCAGGTACAATGGTCGCAAGCGACACTCCAACAAGCAATTGTGGGCAGTATTAATTAGTCATTCCATTGTAGTGAAGCTGATTACTAGTCATTATAAGTCAAATTTATAGCAATAAACTTTAGTTATGCTTGTCTATGATCGAGATACTGTGCTCCAAGTCGTCCATAACCGCGGACACGGCTTTCAGAAAGTTTTAACCCGGCCGGGGTGCACAAATAGCAACACACACACGATCAACCTCGGAAAAACCAAATCAAAACCCAACGAGGTCTTCACGACAGAGCAATCACAAGATTCAGAAATATTTCAGGGGGCCACCCCTTGGAGTACACCCGCAACGAAGTAAGCTAGCTCCGAGACGGACCCGAGGTTTGGGTGGACGGCTGTGAACGACTGGGAACCCAAAACTGAGCTTGTCGACACCGCGGAATCGTGTCCCGATCCTAAACAGTACAGTGTGCTCCTCGCACAATCGTAAATAAAGCAGTAGCATGGCATAAGTACAGGATCGTAAATAAAACCTCAAACTAGTTTGTGGCCCCAAGAAATATGACGGAAACAAGCTCTGGCTAAGGGGGGCCCATACTCCCCATATGTGGATAGCGCGATAAATCAAGGAACAGGTATCAAGTACTCGGGGTCCTACGGGACACAAGTGGGCGTTCGGAAACCAAATATTATCTATCACCCACCGATGCCTCTGCTTACTTCAATTTTAGTTGTTAAACATGAATTAAAGTGAACAATAAGTAAAACTATGATCATCTCCAACATCAACATGCGGCAATACATCAACAACTGTGGCACTTGACGACACGCAACAGCACTTGAGCAAGCGACTACGACGCGCAAGTCCAACTATCTACCAAACAACAGGGAATAGGATGTGTCCAAGGCAATATAAGGCTGCAGGGGATATCACGGGTACGAAAACTAGAGCATCGCAACACAGATAGCAATAGATCACACGAGGGAAATAATTACTATAAAAGTAAGATAGGTAGAAAGGGGAAGATGCTCGCCTGAAAACATTGTCGAAGGTGCAACCGAAGATCGGGGCGAAGCTCACATCAACTCAACGGCCTTATCCGCGAAAAGCAAAACACTAGAAGAAACACCGGATGCAATATTTAATACTACGGCAAAAGATCGGCATGATGCATGTATGATGCATGACATGGCAAGGTGCGATGCAATTAGGTCAATATTAAGCGGAACCGGGGTCCCGACAATTAATTAAACGGCTTAAGTTATTTAGCTACCCCGCAATTTAAATGTGGTTTAACAAGGCAAGATTGCAACATCGGTTCGCTACACAAATTTAAATGAGGCCAATATAAGGCTAGATTTGCCCGCATATGGGCCCCATATTTAATTATACGGTGAATCGGCATAAGGCACCCAAACCAATGATATGCATGCGGAAATGACAATTAAATGTGCAACAGGTTTTATGTCGAAGGCGAACTTGGGGCTCGTCACCGAGGTCTTCAGGGTTCCCTGTCGGAGTTCCCGGGTGACGATGTCGGTTTTGGGGTTTGGCGCCGGCGGGTCTTGGCGGTCCCATGAAGGCATCCTCGATGCTCCACGTCGAAGGCTTCGGGGTACTCAAGTCCGTGTGGGCGATCTTGACGTTCCGGGGTACTTGTCGCACCGGGGTCTCGATGTTCCGCAGGAGACTTGGTGTTCTAGCTTTATTGCCTTTGGTTCCCATGCGGAAGATCTTGTCGAGCATCCGAGTGTCCCTGCAGGATTTCCGGGTCTTCTACGTGTCACCACACAACCTCACGCGGCAACGTTGCGGTAGGGAACGGCCGCGAGCAGAGGCGCGTGCGGGGCCGACCTGGGGCGGCCGAAGCTTCGCAGAGGAGGGGCCGGCGCTGGCACGACAGAGGACAGAGAGGACCGCGGCCAGGCGACGGAGTGGCTCCGGCGGGCGGGCCGGCGGGAGGTCGCAGGAAGGGGAGACGCGGCGAGGGGTCGCGGTTGAGGCAGAGGCGGAGGCGGCTCGGGCCGGCGAGCTCCGGGGCGGCGGAGGCTGGGCGCAGGACGGCGACGGGCGGCCGGATGCGCGGCCACGAACGGCGGGGCCGAGCTCGGGCGGCTCGCCGGAGGGCTTGGGGGGGGAAGGGCGCTTGGCGACGTCGGTGCTGGGGCCTGGCGGCGCGAGCAGAGGAAGGCCAGAGGCGGCGCGGCGGTTCTGGCGGCAGGGCGCGGAGGTCGGGGCGGCGCCGGGCGAGGTAGGAGAGGGAGCGGGCCTGGGGAGGACGCGGGGCGGCCGGGCGCGGAGGTCGGGGCGGCGCCGGGCGAGGTAGGAGAGGGAGCGGGCCTGGGGGGGGACGCGGCGCGGCCGGGCGCGCCTGGGAAGAGGCGGAGGCGACCAGGGCGGCGGACCTGAGCGCGGGGTGGCGACGCGCTTGGGCGGCTCCGGCGGCGGGGCGAACAGGAGGGAGGCTGCTGGTGGGGCGGCGTCGGCGGAGCTTAGGGCGAGCGGCGGCTTGCTGCAGAGGGGCCGACCGCGGGTCGGGGCGGGACGCGGAGAAGGCAGAGGAGGCGGATGGCTCGCGGGCTGGGCGGGGTGCAGAGGGTGGAGGGGAGGTTGGCGGCTCGCCGGCCGGGAGCGGGACGGAGGGGAGGAGGCTGCGGCGTCGGGGCCGGGGGTGGGCAGGTGAGCGCGGGGGAGGGAGGAGAGAGGTTGGGGAGAGGGACACGCGGGGGCCTGGGGTGGGTCCCGCGGTTGGTGGGATCAGTGCAGGGGTGTGCGTCGCGTGTGTTGCATGTGTGTGGGTGTGAGTGCAGGGGGGGTGTTGTGTGTGTGGAGAGGGTAAGATGAGGTGGCTAAGTCTGATTGGTTGAGGGAAGGAAAAAGGTGAGGTGGCAAGTTGCTATAGGGTGGGGTGAGGTGGAGGCTGGGTTGGGGTAGATTAGTTGGTAGCCTTAGGATTTAGAAGGGCGGGTGTAGATGGACCGATTTAGTTTTCTGGGGGTGGTCGTTCGGGTCATTCGGCCCGTTCGACTGCCCCACTAAAATAATAAATATTTTTATTTGTTTTACAAACACCGTTTGCAAACCGATATCAGATACACAAAAATAATCCGGAGACCCGGTTTTGATATCTGAATAAAGATGGGGCGTTTTAGAAAACAAAACGGGCTTTGCGAAATAGTTTTATGCAAACAATGCATGATGATGACGATGCAATGCACGAAAACAACGCGATTTTCTAGTAGTGGTTTTTGCGGGATGCCACACACTCATTGGAATAGTGACCTTTGGTTCCACATTCGTAACAAGTCACTTGGGACTTGTACTTTGCTGCAACAAGCACAACATTGCTTCCAGTCCTTGGGGCAGTGTTGGTGTTGGTGGCGACATTGTTGTTGTTGAACTTAGGTGGAGCACGGTTGAAATTGCTGGGGTTGCCGGGGTTGTTGTGGTTTCCTCCGGGCCTTGGGTTTCCACGGTTGGGATAGGTCGGACGGTTTATCGGGGGTCTGTTGGTTCTTGGGGCAAATCCTGGAGATGGGTTGGGGAGATACTTTGGTGTATGATGAGTTCCTGTTTGATGCTTCATGCGACGCTTGAGGTTCTCATTAGCTTGGTTGATCTTGCCTTCCATCTGAATGGCAGAGTCCACTAAGGCTTCAATAGCATCAAAGGGGATATTGACTAACACTGTCTGCATCTCATCATGCAGACCATTCATGAATCTCTCCTTCTTCTTGGCTTCAGTGTCTATCTCATCTGGTGCATACCTAGCCAATGACAAGAATTTGTCACGGTATTCCACTACTGTCATCCTGCCTTGCTTCAATTCCATGAATTCATCTCTCATCCTCTTGATCAAACCCGGTGGCACATGGGTTCTGCTGAACTTTACTTTGAACTCTTCCCAAGTCATCATCTGACCTCTTGTCATTGCGCGAACGCTGTTCCACCATGCTCTTGCATCTCCGGCCAGATAGTGGGTAGCAAACAACACTTTCTCGTTGGCTTCCACTCCTGCAACTTCTAGGTTGTTCTCCATGGTTTGCAGCCAATCATCTGCATCTAGGGGCTCTTCAGGCTTAGTGAAAACAGGTGGATTGGTGTTCTAGAAATTCTTGAGCTTAGATCCATGGTTGTCCTGATTTCCATGGCCTTGATTGTTGTTGGCCATCTGAGCTATCTATTGATGGGTGGCTAAGTTGGCTTGGCGTTCAAATCTTTCGGCTTCACAGTTAGAAACCAACATTTGCAAGATTTGCAACATCGGGTCCGGGGATGAGTTTCTTCCTCCGTGAGGCATCTGAAGATTGAGGTAGATCATGAGAAAAGAGGGAATTTTCTAAGGTTTAGGGTTTTTAGAAAGTTTTTAAAGTTTGACTCAGATTTTTCAAGCAACTTGCTGTTCATTCATTCATAGCACACGATACAAACACACACCAAAACAAAGGAAAACAGATGGTTTTAAGAACCATTATGTGAAGCTACGATACAGTGGGACCGACTACTGTTGGGAATATGCCCTAGAGGCAATCATGTATGATGAGATTTCCCATTGTATTCATAAAGATATTAAGTAGTCCTTGTATAAACATCTGATGTGTATCATTGAATATGTGATTCGGTTGTGGAACTATGCATTCATGTTGTTTGTACTAAATATCCTTGGTCATTGAGGTTGTGCTGGACACACAACTTAGACCAATGTGAAAGTTGGCTTGATGACTCGGTTCCACTTGTCATGGGCATGGAGATGCTATTCCAACTTTCACAGACTAGGCTAAAGAGTTTAGCGAGTCGGATTGACCCATATTGAGGTACAACGAACAAGTTGTCATTTGTATGTCTCAATCAATGTAATCCTTAGACTTGAGGTTGTTTCATAGTCCGAGTTGAGGATCACCGACTTAGGTTCTGTCAAACGCTGATCCGTAACTGGTCAGTTATAAAGGCAGAGTTCAGGTCGGCTGAGAATCAAGCTGCGTGATGTGAATAACCAAGATGGGATTTGCCCCTCCACTTGGAGAGATATTCTCTAGGCCCTCTCGTGAGATATGATTCGGAAAGCATGGCCATGCACGACTCGGTTAAGTGTTAACCGAGGCGATCGACTAAGAGTTAGTCGGGTGAATCACTTATCTTGGATCGAGAAGAGAGTCGGACTATTTAAGGGATGACAATTATTCGCCTATAGTCTGACAAGGTATATCGTGAGGCAAAAGGGACTCAGATGTAAGTCGCATTGGAAAGGCAAGTCGTCATGACTCTTTGGTGCTTGGGAGTCAGCATGTTCTGCTAGGAGCCGCTACCGACTGGTCGATTGAGAGTCGGACTCCAATCGTGTCCAAGTAGCCATGAGCCTGCGGGGTCACACACTTAAGAGCGGGAGCAAGTTCAGGTTGGATCTGAACTTGTAATCTGGTTGGGTTGGACCTAAACCGGATTAGGACTGAGTTAGTGAGTTGGACTCACGGTGACTAGTGTTATATGGGCTTTAGTGAATGGGTCACGCGAGCAGAGCCCACGTTCACTCCCTATATATAGTGGAGCACCGTAACCCAGAAAGGTTAATCGTTGTTCGGTTAGGTCATTCCATGTGTTGGAAACCCTAGCTCCACAGCAGTCCTGCCGCCGTAACGAACCTAGCAGTTCGCCGCCGGTGCTCCTCCTTGTACGTGTGGATACCAGCAGAGGTGCTGTACGATCAGCACCAGTACGGTCGGATCGTGAGGACTGCATTGCATCAACTGACGCGCTTCATCAGTAATCCGCAACTGCGCGTCTAGTGGTAAACCTCGTGGCCTTCTACCTCAGCTAGATTTTGGGATCACCACGTTAGAGGAAATTTTTTGTTTTATCTCTGCGTGGCCCAACAGTGGTATCAAAGCTATAGCTTCTGGTTTTAGGCTCGAGATCTCGCATATGTGATATGCGGTAGGATGTAGATGAGATCTATATGTTGTTTTGGTGGTCGATCTATGAGATAGATCGGTTTTGTACGAGGTTGATTGGATCAACTGTACTCGGGGAATGGTAGATCTGATTTCCGTGATCATACTGCTAAGGCCGTGGAACGACATACCCCTATCGGTCGGCTTCTACCATCGGGGTAGACTGTGACACGTAAATCCAGAAGCGGTGATCGAAGATCAAAGAGTTTGATCGAATCGGAACGATGGTCGGAATCCATGTTTGGATCGTAGATGAGATCTACGTTTTCGGAAAAATCGTCGGGCGCTGCCCGCACCCGCGAGGGGTGCTGCCCCTTCGATCCCCGCCCTGTCGTAGCGCCTTAGACGTCCTTGCGATATTCACAACGCCGGTAGATATTGTATCTATGCATAACTTGTTTTTGCAGGAAGTTGTGAATGGTATGGTTCATGTGCATGTGATGTATGTGTGTAATCCATACGTGATCTGCGAATCACGGTTTTTGTCAGCCGGCTGGAGCCTAGGTGCTGTCTTTTTATTGTATAACGACCTGCGTGTCAGATTCTCTATGTAATTTACTTTACTAAGCTAGTGTAGCTGTTTGGAGAACCCAGAAGGCATGCAAGGCGTTGTACATGTCGGCGACATGGAGTAAGACGGCAAGTGACAAGAGTTGGCACGAGTCGGATTACAGGCTTTGTGGAGATGGAGATCGCCATGAAGAGAGGCATACTACTTCACATTATAAATGCTTTATTTTGTGTTATTGTTATGTCTCAGTTTTACCTCTATTAGATAGTCGGTAAAATTTAATCCCTCAAAGAAGGTCTAGTCGGTTTTCCCGCCAGTGTTTGCACCATCACAAGTCGGACATTTTTGGTAGTGGGCTCATAAAATTGAGGTGCTGCCAATTCTTTTCGACTAGGTGGGTTCGAGTCGGACTCTTACTGCGGAAACACTCGGTAAGCTAGACGGGTCTATCACAACGGTTGTGGGACTCGGGGAAAAGTCGATGGGAGCCTGGGCATGTGATGCCACCCGTCCAACAGGAGTCGCATGAGATGCGATTGACAAGGAGTTGTCTATCTAGATCACTTGGCGGCTAGTGGTGATGCTAAAGCTCACTATCCGACTTGCTTATTTAGGATCCTGAATCACTAAGCAACCATCGGAGGGGTGTTGGTTCTAGTGGGAGCATAAAATATTAAAATGTTTAATATGCTTGCTCTTTTATGAATACATGTCTTAAGTGTTTTGCATATTTTCTGTTGTAGATCATGGCACCAAGTAGCAGTCACTCTCAGATATCCGGTTTTGCGTTGAGAACCATTCTTGAGAAAGATAAACTGAACGACACTAATTTTACCAACTGGTATCGAAATCTGAGAATTGTTCTCAAACAAGAAAAGAAGGACCATGTCCTAGACAACCCACTTCCAGATGAGCCGAATGAGAATGCGACTGTTGCAGGCACCAATGCCTACCGTCGGGCTAAGGATGAGTCCATGGATATTAGTTGTCTTATGCTTGCTCACATGGAACCGGACTTGCAAAAGCAGTTCGAGCATGTTGAGGCCTACGATATGATCGAAAGCCTCAAAAGTATGTTCCAGGCTCAGGCGAAGACTGAGAGGTATCAAGTCTCTCAGGCTTTGCTGAGTTGCAAGCTTAAGGATGGTGATCCACTGAGTCCGCATGTGATCAAAATGGTTGGTTACGTGCAGTCTCTGGATAGGCTTGGCTACCCCATTAGTGAAGAGTTCGCTATGGATATAATTCTGAACTCTCTTCCTAGTGCATATGGGCAGTTCATTTCGAACTACCACATGCATGGTATGGATAAGAAGCTCACTGAATTACATGGGATGCTCAAGCAGGCAGAGGCAGATCTCAAGAAGGGAGCCAGTCAAGTGTTGATGGTGCAGAATAAGGCTAAGTTCAAGAAGAGTTCTTGGACTAAGAAGAAGGCTAAGTCAGGAGGAAAGCAGGCTCCGGACCCGGTCCCAAGTGCTTCCTCAGGGACTAAGCCATCTCCTTCAGCCGGATCCACTTGCTTCTACTACAAGGCAGATGGCCACTGGAAGAGGAACTGCAGCAAGTACTTGGCCGACAAAGCCAAGAGTGGAGGTATGACTTCTGACTCAGGTACACTTGTTTGCAATGTTATAGACATATATCTTGCTGATGCACCTAATAGTTCTTGGGTATATGATACCGGATCAGTTATTCACATCTGCAACTCGTTGCAAGGACTGGTAAGAACTAGGAGCGTAGCAAGAGGCGAGGTTGATATTCGAGTCGGCAACAAAGCAAGAGTTGCTGCGTTGGAAGTCGGCACAATGCAACTTCATTTACCTTCTGGATTCATTATGGAACTGAATAATTGTTATTATGTTCCAGTGCTCAGTCAAAACATTATTTCTGCTTCATGTTTGATGAGGCAAGGCTATGAGTCGAATATCAAGAATAATGGTTGTTCTTTGTATTTGAATGATATTTTTCACGGCTTTGCACCCGTCTAGGACGGGTTATTTATTTTGAATCTTGATGGTGAGTCGGTTTATAACATAAATGTTAAAAGGTTGAAACCAAATGATCTGAACATGACTTACTTTTGGCACTGTCGGCTTGGTCATATAAGTTGGAAATGCATGAAGAAGCTCCATGATGATGGACTCCTAACTTCGTTCGACTTGGAGTCGTTCGAGGCATGCGAATCTTGCCTATTCGGCAAAATGACCAAGACACCTTTTGCAAAGAGTTGCGAAAGGGCGTCCGACTTGTTGGGACTAGTACATAGTGATGTATGTGGACCAATGAGCACGACAGCTAGGGGTGGTTATGAGTACTTCATTACCTTCACTGATGATTTGAGTAGGTATGGATATATATACTTGATGAAACATAAGTCGGAAGCCTTTTAAAAGTTCAAAGAATTCCAGAATTAAGCACAGAATCAACTCGGCAAGAAAATAAAGTTTCTTCGGTTGGACCGAGGAGGCGAGTACATGAGCCATGAGTTTGATGACCATCTGAAAAGTTGTGGAATAGTTCCTCAACTTACTCCGCCAGGAACGCCACAAAGTAATGGTGTTTCGGAAAGGCGGAATCAAACCTTGTTGGACATGGTACGGTCAATGATGAGTCGGACAGATCTGCCTTTATCATTTTGGGGTTATTGTCTAGAAACAGCGGCATTCACACTAAACAGAGTACCATCAAAATCGGTAGAGAAGACACCGCATGAGATGTGGACAGGAAAAAAACCGAGTTTGTCTTTTCTTAATATTTGGGGCTGTGAAGCATTTGTCAAGCGACTTCAGTCGGACAATCTTACAACCAAGTCGGATAAGTGTATTTTCGTTGGGTATCTGAGGGAAACCTTGGGTTACTACTTCTACAACCGAGAAGAGGGCAAAGTGTTTGTCGCTCGGAACGGTGTCTTCCT
Source organism: Avena atlantica (assembly GCA_910589765.1). NCBI lineage: Eukaryota > Viridiplantae > Streptophyta > Magnoliopsida > Poales > Poaceae > Avena > Avena atlantica. Next base: position 376,800,408 of record OU342734.1, on the reverse strand, counting down.
TGAGAAAGAGTTTCTCAGTCGGGGAGTAAGTGGGAGCATGGTGCAACTCGAAGAAATTCAAGAGGAACTGGCTAGTAGCGAGTCGGCAAAAACCTTGGAGGTTGAGCCGGTCGTGGCAGCTGAGCCGGCAGCAGCACCTGTACTACGAAGATCGGCAATATTACGAAGTGTTTGTGATGTGTTACTGTTAGACAGTGATGAGCCGGCAAATTATTCGGAAGCGATGGTGGGATCTGATTCCGAGTCATGGCTTCGAGCCATGAGATCCGAGTTAAAGTCCATGGATGAAAATCAAGTTTGGAACTTGGTTGATCCGCTAGACGGTGCAAGACCCGTCGAGTGCAAATGGGTCTTTAAGAAGAAAACTGATATGGATGGAAATGTTTCCGTCTATAAAGCACGCCTTGTCGCGAAGGGGTTCCGACAAATTCAAGGAGTTGATTACGATGAGACTTTCTCGCCTGTAGCGATGCTTAAATCAGTTCAGATCATGTTAGCTATAGCGGCCTATTTCGACTACGAGATATGGCAGATGGATGTCAAAACAGCTTTCCTTAACGGAAATTTAACCGAGGACGTGTATATGATACAACCCGAGGGTTTTGTCGATCCGGCTAATGCTAACAAAGTATGTAAACTTCAGAAATCCATTTATGGGTTGAAGCAAGTATCTCGGAGTTGGAATATTTGCTTTGATGTGGTAGTCAAATCATTTGGCTTCATCAAGAGTGATCATGATTCTTATTTGTACAAGAAGTTTAGTGGGAACAAAGTAAATTTTCTAATCTTATATGTGGATGACATATTACTGATTGGAAATGATGTCCAGATGTTGCAAGAAACCAAGGAATCATTGGAAAGGAGTTTCTCAATGAAAGACTTGGGTGAGGCAACATACATCCTCGGAATCCGGATCTATAGAGATAGATCAAGGAGGATCATTGGATTGAGTCAGAGTACTTATTTGGACAAAGTGTTGAAGAAGTTCAACATGGAATCGTCTAAGAAGGGGTTCTTACCGATGTCCCATGATGTAAAACTTAGCAAGACTCAGTGTCCTTCGACAACTGATGAGCGAAGTCGGATGAGTGCGATTCCATATGCTTCTGTAGTCGGATCCATCATGTATGCCATGATTTGTACTAGGCCGAATGTTTCCTATGCTCTAAGTGTTGTGAGCAGATACCAGGCCGATCCTGGAGAGATCCACTGGACAGCGGCTAAAAATATCCTAAAGTACTTGAGAAGGACTAAGGATATGTTCTTGGTTTATGGTGGTGAAGATGACCTCAGTGTAAAGGGTTACACGGATGCGAGTTATCTTACCGACTCTGATGATTCTCGCTCGCAATCCGGATACGTGTTTATTATAAACGGAGGTGCTGTGAGCTGGAAGAGTTCCAAGCAAGAGACTGTGTCTGCGTCTACAACAGAGGCTGAGTATATTGCCGCCTCGGAGGCAGCAAAGGAAGCTGTTTGGATGAGGAATTTCCTCATGGATCTTGGTGTGGTTCAGGGCTCGTCCAATCCGTTAGACGTGTATTGTGACAACAATGGTGCTATTGCACAAGCCAAGGAACCTAGACAACACCAGAAGAACAAGCACATACTCATGCGGTACCACCTGATTCGCCAGTTCGTGGATCATGGTGATATCAAGTTATGCAAGGTACACACAGATGCAAATATTGCGGATCTGTTGACAAAGCCGTTACCACAGCCAAAGCATGAGGCGCACCTGAGAGCCATGGGCATTAGATGCTTAGACATGTGATGTCGCAAGATTGACTCTAGTGCAAGTGAGAGACTGTTGGGAATATGCCCTAGAGGCAATCATGTATGATGAGATTTCCCATTGTGTTCATAAATATATTAAGTAGTCCTTGTATAAACATCTGATGTGTATCATTGAATATGTGATTCGGTTGTGGAACTATGCATTCATGTTGTTTGTACTAAATATCCTTGGTCATTGAGGTTGTGCTGGACACACAACTTAGACCAATGTGAAAGTTGGCTTGATGACTCGGTTCCACTTGTCATGGGCATGGAGATGCTATTCCAACTTTCACAGACTAGGCTAAAGAGTTTAGCGAGTCGGATTGACCCATATTTAGGTACAACAAACAAGTTGTCATTTGTATGTCTCAATCAATGTAATCCTTAGACCTGAGGTTGTTTCATAGTCCGAGTTGAGGATCACCGACTTAGGTTCTGTCAAACGCTGATCCGTAACTGGTCAGTTATAAAGGCAGAGTTCAGGTCGGCTGAGAATCAAGCTGCGTGATGTGAATAACCAAGATGGGATTTTGCCCCTCCACTTGGAGAGATATTATCTAGGCCCTCTCGTGAGATATGATTCGGAAAGCATGGCCATGCACGACTCGGTTAAGTGTTAACCGAGGCGATCGACTAAGAGTTAGTCGGGTGAATCACTTATCTTGGATCGAGAAGAGAGTCGGACTATTTAAGGGATGACAATTATTCGCCTATAGTCTGACAAGGTATATCGTGAGGCAAAAGGGACTCAGATGTAAGTCGCATTGGAAAGGCAAGTCGTCATGACTCTTTGGTGCTTGGGAGTCAGCATGTTCTGCTAGGAGCCGCTACCGACTGGTCGATTGAGAGTCGGACTCCAATCGTGTCCAAGTAGCCATGAGCCTGCGGGGTCACACACTTAAGAGAGGGAGCAAGTTCAGATTGGATCTGAACTTGTAATCTGGTTGGGTTGGACCTAAACCGGATTAGGACTGAGTTAGTGAGTTGGACTCACGGTGACTAGTGTTATATGGGCTTTAGTGAATGGGTCGCGCGAGCAGAGCCCACGTTCACTCCCTATATATAGTGGAGAACCGTAACCCAGAAAGGTTAATCGTTGTTCGGTTAGGTCATTCCATGTGTTGGAAACCCTAGCTCCACAGCAGTCCTGCCGCCGTAACGAACCTAGAAGTTCGCCGCTGGTGCTCCTCCTTGTACGTGTGGATACCAGCAGAGGTGTTGTACGATCAGCACCAGGACGATCGCATCATGAGGACTGCACTACATCAACTGACGCGCTTCATCAGTAATCCGCAACTGCGCGTCTAGTGGTAAACCTCATGGACTTCTACCTCAGCTAGATCTTGGGATCACCACATTAGAGGAAAAGTTTTGTTTTATCTCTGTGTGGCCCAACAACTACAACTCACTAACGCTAGTGCTCAAGTGCTACTACTCCTCAGAGTCAGTGTCCTCATCATCCTCATCATCATCGATGAAGGCGAAGTCATCCTCATCGGTGAAGAAGTCCATGGCCTGATCCTCCAGAAAGTCATCATCGTCACTAAGATTGGAGTAGGGGTCTCCACGAAGGTCTTCCCCTGCATTCTCCCTCTCCTCCAGCTGCATGTCTCTCTCGTGGATGGTCTCCTCCAAATCCGTGATCCGATGGCGAAGACGATCAATGATGCTCTCCTTCTTGTCGAGCTGACGGTGACGAGACTTGCGATCCTTCATTAGCATGACAATGGTTTAATCCTTCTTGGCGGCGATGGTGTACTTGTGGCTAGCGTAGGAACGTGCATTGTCCAACTCCTTCTGACGGTCATACATCGTGAAGCTGAGGTGGTCCAATTGACTCTTCAACTCGTGGTGATATGGGGACTCCAGTGGCTGTCCCATAACATCACGCCTCGGGTAAAACTCAAAATGGGTACCCTTGATTTGATTGATACTCTTCCCACACAAACGGGCAAGAGCTTCCTGCATGGCCCTGGCAAGTCCATCGAGCCAGTTGTTCTCTCTCAAGGTGAATTGAATTCCTTCTGCGGTGGGGGGTTCAATCTTTCCTCGGAGATTTGCAACAACTAACCACTGCAAATCTTCTCCTTCTTGATCATTAAGCTGAGCTCCGAAGAACTCGGGGTGCGGATGCCAGCATCTCCGACAGCTGGTCCAAGTCACGCTCAAAGATGAGGTCTCCTCCATTCCCCAACTAATAAAACTTGTTGTACTTCACGTCCAACTATAAGAATATAGGATGAGTAAGTTAGTAGAGGGATCAAGTGTGTCAAATTTTACGTAAGTTTGTAAGAATTTTTGAGGAACATGAATTTTCATGAAAGAATCCAAGTGATAAGAATGAGAATAAGTTTTTGTAAATACTCACTTCCTTTGGTTTTGAAACTAAGTTTTTGATTCAAACGTCCATTCTAACTAGGGTCTCCTATGGTCAGGATGGCTCTGATACCAACTTGTCAACACCAGAATTTTTAATCACAGATGTCTGTTATGCCATACATTGCAATCCCAGGATTACCATTTTTGCGAGACATAACAAATTGAATATCACAGTACATCATCCATTACAAACCATACATAAGGTCTTACACAAATAAGGATATCATGATCCAGTTCTTAATACAATTCAAGCAGCAGAATAACGTAATTGTAACGATAGCGTAGGCGAGGCTCCATCTTCATGGTCATACGCAATGCTGACGATGGGAGATGATCCTAGTTGTCATAACCTTCCCGCTGTCTGTCTTCATGATACTCCTCTTCATAGTATGGCCACCGAAATAGCCAGGGACAACGCCATGAGTACTCTTTAAGTACTCACAAACTAATACTAACAATTGAAAGGGGTTCTTGTAGTAGGATACTAAGCTCTAGGGTTGTTTTGCAAAAAGCAGAATTTACCTCTACTAAGTTCAGAAGCAAAGAAAGCTAGTTGAAAGTTTTATAACACCTAAGTGGGAACTTGAATTTCATGTCACGACTCTGTTGTGGTCAAGTCAAAGTCACAAATCATTTCACAAGTCCTTTTGAAAACATCTGACGATGGAACAGTATGGCCACTCCAACTATCCATAAATGCGGACACGGCTATTCGAATAGTTTGACACTCTACAGAGATTGTACACTTTCACCACAACATTTCATACATCCGTCACGAACAATCCTAAATTCGCCATACTAAGTATGCGGATAATCAATCCTAACCTTTCAATTACACGCCCTAGTATAGGCACCTCTCCTATGAGTTTGGCCTCCCAACCATGACCAACTTTCATCTTGGGTACTACACAGGTGGACTATCTTCACAAGGTAGACTCAACTCAGACCTTGGCCGCAAGGGAACCCATACTAAGGAATATAAATTTCCAGTCAAGCCCTACCCAAATTCGGGTATTGTGGTTGTACGATAAAATTGGAATGGTATCGCATCCAGACAACCATCAATTGGAATGCCTTAACATTTTCATCATCAAAATCATCTGGTGTTCAAGAACACATGTCAAAACATTTCAATGGAATGAGTCATCATTCTAAGGTTTTCATAACCATTTTCACCAAGTATTCCCATCTAAGGTTGATCAAGTTTTAAGCTTAGCACTAGCATCTACAGGTGGGGGTAAATACTAATGAGGGGTGGTAAACAAGTGTATCGTATCTACGTTCAATCTCATGCCTTAGGATGACATCAAGCTTATCTAACTTAGGCCAAATTTTATGCTCTTTATGCTACCTTTAATTATCTTTCTAGAATCTACAAGTCACTAAGTAAACTTTTGATAGAAAGCTTTAATAAAGAAAATAAAATACTAAGCTTGCAAGTAAAACTAGGATGGTGTGTCAAGTGGGTATAATCACATATGCTTAAGGCATATAGTTGGCATAGTAACAAGCAAGTAGTAGCTTGCTAAGCTGCAAGTGTTAGCTTGCTAAGCTGCAAGTGTTAGCTTGCCTTGTGCAAAGCAGTGGTTGAAGTTCTCATCGGCTTCTTCCTCGTAGTATCCTCCTTCCTCCTCGTATCCTTGGTCGGTACTAGCGTCTATAAATAAATACGAGGTACACAATCACCAACCAATACTGAATTATTTCTAATCATCACATTAAAGGTTCACACTAGATGATCTAGCATCATCACTAACATTACAAAGATTAAAGCACTTGTCTCATTTATTTTATTTTAGAAAAGTAATTCCTACTCATTGAAAAACTACTTAAGATTTAATATTCTCCAACTCAAACATGGGATAATGTTGACACATATCATCACCACATATTTCAGTACATGGGAATGTGATTTACAGTGGTGTCACAATTTAATAAGGTTTAACCTTTTTATTTTAATTAATTAAAGTGACTAGAAATGCCTATGTGGCATTCTTTTATTACTTGATCATTATTTCTGTAAGTAAACCTATATATTTTCATTTATTCTGAAAGGTATGGTTAAATGTGATTTTTGAGAGTTGGAATCAATTCAAAAGCTCTTATTGTTGAATTTTGAAAAATGTTTGAATGCAGAAAAGCTTCTGCCTTGTTATTTTTACCATGTGTGATCTACAAATCTAAATGGTTTGAATCCAACGGGCTTGGATTAATCATTCCAGTACCTTTCTAACAAAATTGGTTTCATGCATTTTGGTTTGGTGAATCGAGCTGGGTTGATTTTTGAATCTAGGTACAGAACTGGGATTGAAATTAAATGAATAAATCTAAATTTGAATTAGTGGGTCGCTCGGGATGTTTAACTGGGCCGGCCCACTACGCACAGCGCGCGCGGGCTGGTTAAGTGAGTGACCCCACTCGTTAGTGAGACAACGAGGGGCGTAGCGGTATGAGGCGATTAGGATCGTAGGATCTAACTCTAATCGAACGACTTTGGTTCATCGTCCATGTCGGGCAACGCCAGCGAGACAGAACCCTAGCGCGGCCAGTGGGGGTCATGGGAGGTCACCGGGGCTCAGGCGATGGTAGGTGACGGGGGCGAATGATGAAGTCGACGACGACGATCCTCCTGGTACCGACAGCTTCTCCTGCGGTGGCTCCAATCGACGGCGCCTCACCTCCTCTGCAGCGGCGAACTCCGGTGAAATTCTGGCCACCTAGTGCTTGCCTTGATCCGGGAGCGGGTGGGTGTGATCAGTGAGAGGTGGGGAGTGAACTTGTGTGAAGAAAACGAGCGGGGGAGGCCTCCTTTTATAGTGGCTGAAGGGGACCGAATGGCGCGGGTGGAGCTAGTCGGTGTCGACAGCACAGAGTGCTACTGGCATGGGCGACGATAGGGGGCGGTGCTATTATCCCTGGCGAAGCTCAATGGCAGGGTCTTGCGGCGTGTGGCGGTGCTGAACGGTCGGAACGTCGCGACGATCTGGGCGGGTCCGACGGCAATTTTATTGGCGCACAGCATGCATGGTCCACGCGGTGATGAACGGGGTTGTCTGGCAGGGTGTTGGGATGCTGGCGAGAACGTCTGCAAGCGGCAAGGGCGGTGCGCGGTCTGTGGGCTGATATCGCTGACGGTGCACTGGCGCGCTCTCGGCTTGCACGCAGAGAGACTGGGCGCATGCTTGGTGGGTGGTCCAGTGGCTGGCTGTGCTCGAGTCTTGGACAGGGAGTGGCGATGGACGGTGCTGCATGTCCCAGACAAGGTTGGCGAGGCTAGTGCTGCCTCTAGCTCGCTGGCGACATGGGGGTGACAATGGTGCTCTCAACATGGTGACCATTAATGGCTAGGCTTGCTCACAGTGGTACTAAAGCTAGTTAGATTACTTTGATCATCTATTGAGAGTGTAGAGTGAGCTATAGAGGGAGCAAGTTAGGCACTGATCACTGCTCACTATTGTGTTTTGTGTTTGTTTGTTTGTTTGTTTGCTGATTACAAGGTGTTTGATGAAATGGCCGAAAGAAATTCAAATTTGAATTTTGGATTCAAACTTGGTGGGTTTGCTAGGCACATACTAGGGAGTATCTGGTTAGTTGGATTGGTCAAGGGGCACTGGTTTGGTTGGGTTTTGAAATGGTGTGATCTTCACATATGATAAAGATTCAATTTTCAATTGTCATTTGAATGGGATTGCCAAATATTTCTGCAAGTTTGAAAGGTGGTATTTGATTCAATTTTACTTGGTATTGCAAGGGGTGAAAAGAATTGTAAAAGTTTCTGTTTGAAATCTTGGACTAGAAACACCCAAAGTGGCCTAGTGAGCAAGATTGGCAAAAATGACCATTTGCCTTATTTGATTTTTTTTTATTTTTTTCTTGATTTGTTTCTACTTGGAAATGTTTTAGATGATGTTATATTCATCTTTGAACCATTCCTTACTATTTAATTGAACCACACAAGTCCATTCATGCATTCATGAAATCATCACATACACACATGCATTCATTTGGTTTTTATTTAATCAAAGTTTTTTTAACCCTAATTTTATTGATTAGAGTTTGATGATCATTGTTTCATATTTTTGGGATGTTACAGGAGTAATCAACAACATTTACCTTCACGCACAAGAATTATTAATGTGGATCACTCTCCACCTGGTCCACATGATGGCTTACCTCACTGTTCAATACCAAGAATAATTTAATTCTCACGATGCTTCCTAGGAACGAGGCATGGAGCCGGGGATGTTTCTCCATGCAGAGCCCGAGATGGCCCATAAACAGGCCACGGTGTGAACATGAGGCACCTTCGGAATTTGCCAATTAGAGGATACCTAAGCCTTGCACGGAGCAATGCAACACAACTAGTGTGATACAACCCAACAATCTCGAGATCTACCCACTATATACAAACACAAGGAATCACCGCCGGTTCGCTATGTTGTTTACCACTCCTTGCTCTATCTCATCCCCACTATATACAAACACAAGGAACCCCCCATACCTCTACCTCTCCAACACCATGGATCCTAATTCACCTAGGAACAACACGACAAAACAAACCAGAATCATCTCCGCAATTGGAATGGCTCCACCGTCTGCGAGGCAATGTTGGATCGGTATGCCTCCGTTGGAATACTCCTGAAAAAGTCGAATGCTAATGGCTAGCACCTAGTGACATAGGTATGCCCGGCGGTCACTCACTCTTTGCCTATCCGGTTCGGTCCAGATGGCAGCCCATGAGATGATTGTAACCTTCGGTTTCTCAATCAATATCGGCTCCTTCAACTTCACCATCCACTCACCGATCACTCGCACAACTTTCGACTCCATTGACTCTGGGGAAAATCTGATGATTGGTGATCTGAACTTCAACATCGGCAAGGTGGGCACTCTCTGCCTCCCGGACCGGATCCATGTGGTCCCAGCACAGTCGAAACCGCCATCGATTGCACCTGTGTCATTGACGCCGCCACCCCTCGGCACCCTTAACGAACTAAAATCCACCTCATCATCAAGCTACGGGACCAACTGTAATAGCCGCTGCGGTTCCAACCTGTGCAGCTCACTCGTGGGAGACGATCATGTCGGCTCCAACCTTGAGAGTTGCAGAAGCAACATCCACCCCAAGAGCTACCTGTGCACCATCGTCAACATCGACAATGAACTCAAGGACTAGAACTATGCCGATCATACCAATGATGGCAGCCGTCCAACTATCAACCTCACGAACGAATAGTGGGACAGGATAAAGTTAGCCCTAAAGGGCATGCCCCCGGGACCCAAACAACATGTTACAATCTGATGGGCTACCACCACCTCCCGTAGCAGGAGTGCAATCGCGAGCAAGCACAATAGGCGGGGTTGTCCTCTATCGGCTGGTCCTCATTAAGGAAAAGTTATGTCCATGGGGCGCACAAGCGATGCTCCCGAACAAAAAAATGGGTGAAGACGAGAGACGCAAGATCTCTAAGAGTTTCAACTCCTCCTTCATGACCATGGATTCCTCTGGTAACATCATGCCCAATACACCATAGGCTGCCACCATCCCAACCACCATATACCTGCTCTCCAACCAACCTCTAGCAGGCGATCCGCGAGCAGCCATCCACCGATCTGCCATCGCTGGCCTTAGCCTAGTAAACGCCACGCTCATGGCAGATATGAAGCTGGAGGGAATATGCCCAAGAGGCAATAATAAAGTGGTTATTATATTATTCCATGCTGTAACACCCCAGTTTTAGTAACTCAATATTTAGGGTTGATTGTGCATAGCATGAGCATCATAACTTAAATTGTGCACTCAAGAAAATAATGAAAACCCTAAAAAAACCTAATCTTCCCCCTCTCTTTGCAAGCATTCAAATGGTTTTGAATTTTGAAAATCACAAACAATGGGGGCCCAAATTGAATATAAGGACTCTTGAGTATTTTGTATATTTTACAATGTCCTGTGGTATTTTTAAAATATACCAAAACAGAATTCAAAATGAAATACAAAAGAGAAAAACAAAGCAGGAAAAAGAAAATGATTTTGTTAAAAAAATGTATCCAGAGCAACCAGGACGCGTAGCCCATCTCCTACCTCTCCCCTGCAACCTTTGCTGCATCCCACCTCGGCCCATCCCTGGCCCAGTACCGCTTCACCCTTTCTTTCATCGTCTTCCTCCTCCCAGGCAGGCTACTCGATGTCGCCGGTGTCGCCCTCGATCCGCGCCGCTCACTTGCCGCCATCCGTCGCTCTCCGGGGTGAGGATAAGAACGCCACGACACTCCTGCCTTAACCATATCTCCCTTTGCTCTCTCCCTCGACCCCCTTCTCGCATTCGTCTCTCTCGCCAAAACCCTAACCGCCCTAGTCACTGGCGAGGCCCGCACCCTCCGGCATCCCCTTGCTCCGCTGAGGTGTCCCAGAGAACCGTCGTGCTCCCTTCGTCATCCTCCTGTAAGGAATCGAGCCGGGAAGATCGGGAACCGCTGGATTCGACTGCATCTTCCCCGACCCCGACGTGCCTCACCGCCGACAATTCCCATGACCTCCCGCGGCCTCCTCGATGTGTCCATCACAACCACGGTGAGCCACTGGTCTTCCAGGACCCCTCCTATTCTTCCCGTGTGCTCTAGTTCAGCCCCGTGGCTTGCGCCGCCGTCGACCGCCGCAAGAGCTCGCCATTGGAGATGCTCCGGTGATCTTTTTGGAGCGGCGCCGCCACGATTAGGTCGCCCGAGATGCTCTGGTTCGAGCTGGCCTTGTCTCGCAGCCCCGCGCGCGCTGCAACCGCCGCCCCATTGCCGTGCTGTGAGCTCCGCCGACGTGATGTCACGCTGACATCACCCATGCGTCAGCAGGCGCGGGCTGACCCAGTCAAACCCAGTTCGGGTCCCACCCTGCCGCGTGGAAGCTGAGGTGGCCAAGGGGCCCCTCTGTCAGCCTCTGTGGCTAGGGAGAGACTCAGTGACAAAAGGTTTTCCCAGATTTATTTAAATAAAGAAAAAGTTTTATAATTCCAGAAAATGACTTGATTATTGTAAATTCAATATATTTTTATTTATAAGTTAGAAAAATACAAATAATATATCAAAATGTTCAGAAAAATGAAACCTACCTCTTTAAGCTATAATCATGCATTGTTCAACAACTTAAATGGCAAGTTTAATTATAAGAACAAATGCACCCCTCTCATGTGTTCGGGAGTTTCTCCGAATTAGGGTTTTCACCCCTCGGAACTCCTATTAAGTTGTCAAGCATGTCCTAGGGTTACATTTCAATGCAAATTAACTTGTCATATCATCATCCTTGCTTGAGCATTGCATTGATGCCATGTGTTGATTGTTTCCTTCTCTTTCCGGTGTTCGGTTCTTTGCTGTAGAATACGATATCAAGATCAAGATCGAAGACCGAGGACAACACCATCGAAGATCGAAGATCGACGAATAATACTTGACCAACTATAATCAAGTCAAGTACAAGGATCCCAAAGATCTGCTTATCTGCTATCAATTGGCAAAGGCAAGCATAGCCCCACCATGATATAATCCTACGATTTAGAAAGCATTTCAATTCTGCCATGATGCATACGGTTCTAATGTGGTCTTTTATCGGTAGAGTATCCTATCTATTGCATTACTCCCTTTGAGCTTATATTACATGATCCACTGCTCCTAGCATAACTAGGTTTGGCTTGTGTGCACTGCTAGAGCTTATATCTATGTCCTGCTTAGCCATGGATAGCTGTTGAGTCTGGTCCATCCAGATGATGTATCGGATGCAGAGAATCTAGTATGACAGGAGAACGTGATGGGATGAGATCAAATGTGATATGAGTTAAGCATGCTAAGGCTTGTATGGGAGGCCACAGTGGGATGTGGTTTTTTTAGTCCCATGCTCGCCACCACTAGGACCTGAGTTCTTGCCTTTGGAACCGAGACGAGCGTACAGACACACGGGGCTTGGGAACCCCTCGCCTGATTAACTTGCCTAGTAGATTCCATGAGTCACATAGTTCGGGTGTTCCATTCGACATACGCATTGAAAACATTTTCGAAAGAAGGAGGTGAAGGAGGTGCATTCATAACAGGTAGGGAAGCGTGGTCGTGGTTGCTTGGGGTTGATGGCGCCCCTGGTAAACCAACCTCGCCTCACATATTTAAGTACCGACTTCGGGATTTGACCCGTTATGGCGGAACAATACTTATTGCGTGACTCATGGTCTCGGCGAAAGTAAGGGAAAGGTCGTGTCCAACCACACCCTTTGTCGGCCTTCCAAGGAAGAGGGCTAATGATCTGGCATTAAGAGTCGGTTGGTACGTGTGGGTAAAGTTGTACACCCCTGCAGGGTTAAATCTTTTCGAAAAGCCATGTTCACGGTTATGAACGCTTGGTGACCATATTCTAAGACCATAGAGAACTTTAGCCTAATCGTAAAACTTGGCAGATCAACGTGTGTTTAAGGATGCTTCCTCATGGGTATGGGGAGGGGGGTGATCCTAGTTCAGATGATGATGATTTGGTGGATATCAAAAGATGATGATCAATACTTCAGATATGTCGCTCTCTTATCCCCTTTTAAAATACTCTGAATAGGCGAGCTTCTTCTCCCTCTCTTGTTTTATAAACAAAAGTGGCTTTATGCAAAACAACTCCACCAGCCATAAGTCTTGCGGATTACACCCTGTACTCACCCTTGCTTTGTTGATACTTTTGGCAGAGTAAGTGTTCCCTGAAGATCAGTTGGGTACTAGATCGACATCGACGAGTATCTTGGGGTTCCCGGCCGGCAGCCTGGAATCTATGGGCTGGGACATCATCGTTATGCTTCAGGACTCTTAGGCCATTTGTTAAGTTTGCTATACTTAATAGCATAATTTGCCTTCCGTTGTTTGATGTTTGTGGTCAGTGACCTCTGCTTGTAATAATTTGGTTCTCTGCTTAGTTATGAGCTTGCTGTAATAAATTTTATGTCGTAGGGTCACTGTTGTGTTATCAATTCTTCACTGGATATTCTCGAGCTCAAGGTTAAGCTTATGTCAGACGGAAGTCTGGGATTTGCTTAGCCCTGATCCCAGGGGTGTCACAGTTCTTGGTATCAGAGCAATACCGACCATAGGAAAACCTTGCTATTGGTCGATGTTGAGTCTAGTGCTTGTGAAAACTATTTTAAAGCTGAAAAGTATTTGCGAAAACTCTAGTATGCTTCTTTTTCTCCTTATCCAGTTTTGCTCTAACTCTGGGTTATCTTATCTGGTGTTGATTTCGGAAAAGTTTTGATATCTCTTCTTGTCCTTCAAAACTTAGGTGCCTTCTTGGCATGACGTTTCTAAGCCAGTTGACCTAGTGTTGAATTCTTTAGAGTTGTGTGTGTTGTGAATTCCTTGTTCCCTTTGCTCTTGTTCATCTGAGAGATTCCTTTCTATCATGATCTCTCTATCTTTAGGACCCACAACATTATATTGTTGGATCTGCAGTGTTGTGTTCCACGCTTCGAGGTTTCCTTTCGCCTCGTGTGCCTCCTTTTTCATTTGTTTGGGTACTTCAGAAGTTGCGTATTCTTTTGGAAGCTACCTCGTGAATACTATCTTGCAGTGTACACTATGTCACTCAAGTAGTAGTTACTCCTTTCTTTGGGTTTTAACCCTTGGACTTGAACCTAAGATCCCTGATTGTGCTGGATTCTGGTGTAGTGAATCTTGTACATGAAGCTGACCTTTAACCCAAGATCCTTTCTTTTACCTCTGTTGTTGATGTTCATATGTTACCTCAGGATGGCTGGTATTACAATTCCAGTCTTCAAGCTTGTGGTCATTGTCGCGATTGAATTGCGATAATTAAGGACTTCCCCTACCACACGCTATAGCAGATGTTCTTTAATGGAACCAAATAGATCACGACAAGAGTACTCCTCGAAAGTCTCGCATCTATATTCGTGACTGTGCCACACCTTACCTATTCCTTGCATTGGTTTTCGGAAGATTGTTGACTTATGCATCCACATCTTGGGATTCCATCCTGAGCATGTTCCTTTCTCCCTTGTTGTTTTCCGACCTTTGTCTACAGTTGGTAGACAAGTAGTAAATGTGCATCGGTGACTCACGATGCAAGATACTCTTGTGGTCCGTCATGAAAAACCATTTTGGAATGTCTAGGAGAAACAAACTTCCGTACCTCGTCGTATCTAGGACCAGGTCAAAGTGTTGTAATCCGCAGATCAAGAGGCATTGATTGTCTTCCATCTGTTATATATTAAAGTATCACACTCTTCTAAAACTAAGAGGCCGTGTTAAGTTTCATGACCCCTTAATGAAGTGATGCTCCTACACATAATTACCCACCCTTCCTCGAGCTTTCGCGCTCGTGAGTGATGCGTGTGCGTAACAATGTGGCCATCTGAGATTCTTAGCAATTATTATTGTTCTGAACCCACAGGACATTTGTGTCATTCTTAGCGTGATTGGTTAACCCTGTCACTAAGCAAAGGATGATTGTGCTACCAAATCTGCTACTCTGGTACACTCTCTTTGGTCAACGAGTTAGGTTTATGCTGAAGCTCTGAGACTATGTCCTCTTGCCTTACCAAGCAAGTTTCCTCTCGAACTAAGTGACATATCGGTGGTTCGTGATATTCTGGATGTTTCCCTATAAGTATCGCCATGTTGCCACATGACCGTGTTGTCAAGTTCTTGAGCAAGCAAGTTCTCTAAACTTCTCTTTTCTCCAAGGATTCGTACTGGATACCCATGAACTAGTTGGTTGCGCTTAAGAAACAACTTGGAGAGTTGTAAGACAAAAGTTATATCTGACTACGTTCTTTATAAAAGGGACGTTTAGTTTTGTTCGTATTGAAGAAAGATAGCATTTCCTTTGTGGACATGTTATCTTCCCCTATCTTTGATTTGAATTGGGTTACGTCAAATCAAACTCGGTTCCAAGGACTATCTTGATGATGTTGCTACTTGTGATGTTTCACTTGAGTACATCCTCATGTCCTTTGGTCTGACCAATATTCTCGCCTTGTTCATGAAGCATATGAGTCCATCTTGATGGAGTGTTTGAATAAGTTTGTTGTTGAGCCCATCGATGACAATATTATTTTCTCCATGCTAGACAAGATTCATATGGAACAACTGACATTAATGTTGGAAACTTTCGAGAACCATCTTCGGGTCATTTCGGAGTATGTGTTATGGATGTTAGAACTGACCTTCTCTAGTTTACATGCAGTTGTTGAAAGATTTCGCCGTGGACTTCGAGAAGAGTTATCTCTGTTCCTTAAGGATATATGTGTGTTTTGTTGTTAGTACTTTATATGTATGCAGTTGTCTCTTGACAAGTTGTAAATACCTGGGTCTGGCAATTTAGCACAGTCTTTTGGAGCTTTACACTATAGTTCCTATCTTGAGAATCTAGTAACTTTACCTTCGTGGTAAATGTTTCAAACTTTCTATTCGGACATGCTGAGTCTGAAGTATCATACCACCTAACCAAAGCTGAATCTCAAGCAGCAATGATGATTGGTGTTCCTAAAGGTTTTGACATAGGTCTCTTTGTAAATCTGGCAAGAATGATGTAATGGTTGACACACTTAGCCGGAAAGACCTTTTGTCATATTCTCTGTAAGTTAGCAATAACAACCACTCTTCATGAGGCTTCTTCTATAATTCATTATAGGAGTTGTGCTTATGGTTTCCTTTGTATACGAAGTCCGACCTTTACTTGATGTTTGATTTGTTGAAAATCAAGGATAACATTTAAAGTAGTGTTGCTAAATGTCTCTTGGTCGACCCTCCAGACCTTTCTATGTTGGCAAGCGTCTTGTTGTGCCAAGTAATTGAAGTCTGAGAATGGAGTTTCTTTCTTCTCGTGTTATTAGGAATCTTCTTAACTATTCATATTAGTGGTGAAAAGTGATATCACGATCTTGACAAAGATCTTGATAGTCTTGGATGAATAAAGAGTTGCCTTCATTCCCTCAACCATGTTTTAAGAGTGACTATGATTTTGGTAATCAGAAGTTCCTCTTGTTACATGTTCTTGTGACTATCATAAGTTCTCTCCACCAAAACACATTTCTATCTTGACCTTCGGTTGAATGAAAAAGTGACTCTTTTGTTTCAAAAGTAGTTCAACAGCTTGGTTTCATTGATCCATATCTTTGCAACCTAAAATCTCTACTTAAGCTATTTAGTAGAGGTTCCCAATCGAAGTATGTGGTCAAGTTCTTTCTGTTGGGAGTTTTCTTCTTCATAAGCTTCAAAACCTCCTATAAGTTCCATGGTCTCAATCCTTATGAAGACCATCTATCTAACAACTTGAAACCATCTACTCTTGTTTCCTCTTTTACCTTGATGTGTTACATGTCCGTCATCTCAGAGTTGTTTCTGAATACTCCATCCATGAGTTGAACATGAGATACTCTGTGTGTCATCTAGTGTGTTTCCCTCTTGTCTTTAGAGTGGCCCTGTTTCTTTCTCTCGCTGTCTCTTTTCCTACCTTTGGAATCTCGGGTCGAGATTCTCATAAGGGGGATAGAGCTGTAACACCCCAGTTTTAGTAACTCAATATTTAGGGTTGATTGTGCATAGCATGAGCATCATAACTTAAATTGTGCACTCAAGAAAATAATGAATACCCTAAAAAACCTAATCTTCCCCCTCTCTTTGCAAGCATTCAAATGGGTTTGAATTTTGAAATCACAAAACAATGGGGGCCCAAATTGAATATAAGGACTCTTGAGTATTTTGTATATTTTACAATGTCCTCTGGTATTTTTGAAATATACCAAAACAGAATTCAACATGAAATACAAAAGAGAAAAACAAAGTAGGAAAAAGAAAAAGATTTTGTTAAAAAATGTATCTAGAGCAACCAGGCCGCGCAGCCCATCTCCTACCTCTCCCCTGCAGCCTTTGTTGCAGCCCACCCTACAGCCCACCTCGGCCCATCCCTGGCCCGGTACCACTTCACCCTTTCTTTCATCGTCTTCCTCCTCCCAGGCAGGTTGCTCGGTGTCGCCGGCGCCACAATCGATCCGCGTCGCTCGCTTGCCGTCGTCCGTCGCTCTCCATGGCGAGGATAAGAACACCACGATGCTCCTGCCTCAACCCTATCTCCCTTTGCTCTCTCCCTCGACCCCCTTCTCGCGTTCGTCTCTCTCGCCAAAACCCTAACCGCCCCAGTCACCGGCGAGGCTCGCACCCTCCGGCATCCCCTTGCTCCGCTGAGGTGCCCCAGAGAACCGCCGTGCTCCCTTCGTCATCCTCCTGTAAGGAATCGAGCCGGGAAGATTGGGAACCGCAGGATTCGACTGCATCTTCCCCGCCCCCGACGTGCCTCACCGGCGAAAATTCTTTGGTCCAAGACCTCCCGTGGCCTCCTCGATATGTCCATCACAACCATGGTGAGCCACTGGTCTTCCAGGACCCCTCCTCTTCTTCCCTTGTGCTCTGGTTCAGCCCCGTGGCTTGTGCCACCGTCGACCGCTGCAGGAGCTCGCCATTGGAGATGCTCCGGTGACCTTTTTGGAGCGGCGCCGCCACGATTAGGTCGCCCGAGATGCTCTGGTTCAAGCTGGCCTTGTCTCGCAGCCCCGCGCGCGCTGCAACCGCCGCCCCGTTGCCGTGTTGTGAGCTCCGCCGGCGTGATGTCACGCTGACATCACCCATGCGTCAGCAGGCGCGGGCTGACCCAGTCAAACCCAGTTCGGGTCCCACCCTGCCGCGTGGAAGCTGAGGTGGCCAAGGGGCCCCTTTGTCAGCCTCTGTGGCTAGGGAGAGACTCAGTGACAAAAGGTTTTCCCAGATTTAAGAAAAAGTTTTATAATTCCAGAAAATGATTTGAATATTGTAAATTCAATATCTTTTTATTTATAAGTCAGAAAAATACAAATAATATATCAAAATGTTCAGAAAAATGAAACCTAACTCTTTAGGCTATAATCATGCATTGTTCAACAACTTAAATGGAAACTTTAATTAGAAGAACAAATGCACCCCTCTCATGTGTTCGGGAGTTTCTCCGAATTAGGGTTTTCACCCCTCGGAACTCCTATTAAGTTGTCAAGCATGTCCTAGGGTTACATTTCAATGCAAATTGACTTGTCATATCATTGTAGAGGTCTCAACCTAATAAGGTAGATTCCTCCTGTGTTTGCAATGCTAGTCCCTGGATCAATAGCTAGCATCCACAGTTAAGATGTAATATCAAGAAACAAAGGTCATAATATAACTTTATAACCAGGAATAACATAATTTTGTTACATCATACATAGCTCATTTGGCTATTACATTACATTGCAGCGGAATAACTATAGTCATGGGGTCCTACATCTTCAAAGTGCCACAGGCAGATGTTGGTTGTAGACTTTGTAATCCTAAACAATCAATCTTCACTAAAATTAATCAAATCTGCAACATACAAGTTACAGCCACAAAGGGTCAATACATTTGAATTGTATTGGCAAGTGATACTATGGTAATATAGTGGAGTCTATCATCTATATGCATTTGGCCAAGTGGAGTTGAGGCTTGCATTGCTCAAAATAGATTTTTCCTTAACATTTGAAAATACTAAGTTTTTGCTTGACAAAATCATTTTTTTCTCAATCAAAGATTGAAGATCCTTTCCAAGGCATCTACCAATCAAAGATTGAAGATTTCAAACAACCCTTGTTCAAACCACAAGATTTTAACTTAGAAATTTGAATGATGAGATTCTTGATTGCTTCCATGTCTTGATGCTCAAATTGTCCTTTACCAGGGACATGGCTAAGTACTTAGGTTTTACACTCTGCAGAGGTGGTGCACTTTCCCCACAAGACTTGGTTTCCCAAGACAAGATCTTTCAGAAGCTTCCCCTTAGACCAAAATGGATGCGTTCCAACCTATCAAACACTACCACCCAATGTCCATATGGCTAAGTTCTTGCAACCTATATGATCATGGCAGAGCCCATATTGCCAAATGGTTGCACTTGAAGCTTCTCAACATTTGACATCTCAAATCTCTTTGTTTCCTGGGTGGCCATCCACAAGTGAGATACACAAGGTCAACCATAAACATGGACCTTGTGAACCACTCAACATAACCCAATCCTTCCATTCCGCCCAGGTGATTCATTAACTTAGTTGTTTTATTAAACAAAACATAAGTCCTCAGACTTAGAGATTTTTCCATAGTGTGAATATATATTCCACCCATGTTTTCTATTAGCTAGGCTAAGCTTGATAGTAGTAGGAATCTTTAACTTAGGAAAATCCTACTAAGGATTTATCTACTAGGTTTTACTATATCAAGGTCTATACTTAGCAAAATCCATGCAAGTTTTACTTAGCAAAATCACTAATGTATAGAGAGAGTAATGGGACAAAAAGTATGAAGCATCACTTGCCTTTTTGGTAGGGAATGGTGGTTCACTCCTTGATCTTGCTAGTCTCACACTTCACTACAAGTCAATCAAGCAAACACAATTTCAATTCACATTCCAAACCAAAGTCAAACAAACAATTTTCACACACAAAGTAATGGAATCTAAGTCATGCATAAGCATGCAAAGGTTGGTTCTATTGCAAGGATGGTCTCCACTAGGCTTCTAAACTTTGTAAGTTACAAATTGGTCATTTACCAAAATGGAAAAGTCATTTGCAAATGGGTTTTATCTCAAAACCATTTTAAAATCCATTCATCATTTTATGTGGTGAAAAATGTTTTATCAAAACAAAAAAATTTAAGTTTTCCACCAAATGAGTTTCCATTGCAAAACTTGGTGTTTTTAGGTCAGTAGGTTTGGTCCAAAACATTTTCCCAAAGTTTTCTTTGCAAAAACATTTCCATAATAAAATCAATAATTTTATTTGGCTAGAAAATGGCTAAGTCAAATAATCCAACCTAAACTTTACCAAAATCATTTTCAACACCAAAGGTTGGTTCCTAGGGTCAACAAGGTCACATCAAACCATTATGCAAAAGTTTTGACCCCAAAATCAATTTTAAACAATTTTTCTACTCTAAACAAGCACACAAAAGAATCTGCAAAATCAAGCAAACTAACATATACTATTTTCTAAACTAAGGCCACAGTTGGCTAGGGCTTGCTCTCCTGAACCCAACGACATAAAATTTGCAATTTTTGGACGTGTGGATCCAAAGATACAAAGGTTTGAAGTTTGCAAATAATTCTGTTTTCAATTTCTGTTTTAAACTCGAGCTGGCCACGTGTCATGTTTTAATTGGCCGAAAACGGTTCGCGTGGATCGGTTACTGGGGTGCGTTGGATCTAACTGAAAACGTGTGGCACAGATCGCTTGATACCCCTTCGCTCTTGTTCTAATATCATCCGTCAGATCTAAATCCTGTGAACCATATTAACTTGTCCATTTGACAGCGGCGCTGGCGGCGGCGACTGGCGGCGGCGACTCTGTTTCGCGGCGGCGCCGGCGATACAGGAAGCGAGGAAGAGGGGGAGGATGCTCACCAGGTTCGCAATGCAGCGCTGATACTCATCGTGCTCTTGGTTGGTGGAGGGGCGCACGGGGACGGGCAGGATTCTTCGCCGGAGTTGGTTCTGGCGACGGACACGCGCGGTCGAGGTCGAGGACGACGCTAGGAATCACCCGGAGACAAATGAAACACACAGTCAGGAGAGCAAGGACACGGCGAAGGCGTGTGCGTGAACGAGAGGGGTCGGGGTAGTCTGATTTACCAGAGAGGTTCCGCCGGAGTAGAGCCAGACGGTGGCGGTGCTGGGGGTTGTCGTTGGCGAAGCTCAGGGGCGCCCGCGGGTGAGCTGAGGTTACAGAGCGGTGCTCCTAAGTCTGGCGAACCTGCCTGCTTGCTCGGGGAGTCAAGGGCGATGTGATGCCGCCGGAATTTGGCCGAGAATTCGTCGGAGACGGCGGCGGTGCAGAAGAAAATTGCGATAGCCTGGTGGCTCTCGAGGCGTGAGGTCTAGGGGGAATGAAAGAGGGGAGGGAGGTGGTTAAACGAGCGTGATCACGGGGATTTCAATTCGCAGAATAACTCGCATTGATTCGGTTTAAAACACGGAAGAAACAGTCAGGGGCGAGTTCATCGGGGTGAAGACGACGATGATCTGGCTGTGGGGCCCGACGTCAGTGGGGAAACACGTTTCAAGTGGGGTCCTCTGGTCAGCGTCGGTGCGGGTGTGCGGTTGGGTAGAATAACGCTTCGCGCGTGGGGGAAAGAGAAGCTGGGCTGGACTGGGCTGATGTGGGCTTTAGCTGGGCTGGTCGTTTACTCTTTTTTTTCTGTGTGCTTTGATTTATCTTTTTCTATTTTCTGATTTGAATTTCATCCAACTATTCAAGCATTCAAATAATTCAAACAATTGTAATGAGTTTTTGGTTCTGTTTATCAACATAAACCAAATCTCAAAATAAAATTATATTTTTATTCATTTTTAAGATCTATTTAATAATTAAATAAAATAGCCCTTTAGTGATTTAAAATAGGGTTTGATTTATTTAATAAAATCTTCATTTGAAATCCAAATACTTTCAAAACAAAATCAGTAGGTTTTATTTGTAAATAAAGAATACTTGGAAACTTGTTTTAAAACAAAATAACCTTTTATTTTAGAGTCCATTATTAATTAAACATAATAGACTTTCATTATTAAATCCAATAGGATTTGTTTTATTGAGATATTTATTTTGAAATCTAAAATAAAGCCAAAACACTTTAGTAGGTTTTATTTGTGAATATCAAATATTTGGGAAAACTTATTTTAAATAATTTAATAAGTTTTGATGTTTCAATTAAATTGGTAAAACCTTTTATTTAAATAAAGTTGGATATTAAATCCTTATTTATTTAAATAAACCCTTGGTAATTTTATTAAAAATAAAATGTTTTAATTCCAAAGCTTGGCCAAGTTTTAATTTGGCTTTATAAAATATTTTTATTCATAAACTTCTATTTCATTTGAAAACAAATCTTTTCACTTAATTGTTTCAATATAGTATTTCCAAATGTTTTTATTTTTCCTTTTATTAAATGTTTATCTTTTTAAATCCCTTTAGGTTTTATTTAATTCAAATGGGTTTGAGGTTCCAATTGAATTCAAAAAGTTTTCTTCTGGCCCTGAAATTCAAACCAAGTTTTATTTTATTCATTTATTTTCACATTACAAGATTTGGAAAATATTGGGATGTGACAGGCTACCACCCTTAAAATAAATCTCGTCCCGAGATTTGGGAAGGCTGGGGTTACAAGCAGGTTCAACACAACTAGGGTACTACCACCCTTAAAAATTCTCAAACAAAAATTACATATTGTCCTTCTTGGGATCCTGGGGAGGCTTCTCTAAGCAACATTTGCATGGTGTCCTTGGTTTCCATACTTGACTCATGGGCCAAGGTTGAGTTTTTCCATAGGCTTGTTCAACTTGTTCTTCATCTTTTCTGGACAGTTGCTTGCATAATGTCCTGGATTCTTGCAGTTGAAACAATGAATGTCCTTGAGTTCTTCATGTAACTCTTGTGGACAAGTTGCTACATAGTGGCCTAGCTCTCTGCAGTTGTTGCACACTACTTGGCCAATCTCTTTATTCTTCAGATTCTTTGGGCATTCACCAGAATAGTGTCCCATTTCCTTACACTGATGACATTGTACATGGCTTTTGTCTATCTTTTGCTTCTTGGGTTTCTTTGATCCTTTGAATTGGGTTGTCTTGTTTGGAGGTATAAGTGGTCCTTTTCCTTTGCCATCAACATTCTTGGCATACTTGGATCCTTCTTGTTTCCTTTGTTCCACCATGGAGTAGATGGGGCATTGGATAGGGACATGGTCATTTCCTTCACAAAGGTAACAAGTAGCTTGGGAGATGGTACATTGTCCAACATGATGATTTTCTCCACAGTTAGGGCATTGACCTTCATGCTCCTTGGAAGTATGATCCTTGTCTCCACAAATAATGCAAGCTGGTGCTCCATCTAGAACAATATTTCTGTCATCCTTGTTGTCATAGACCCTTTTGGGATAGCTTTCTTCCATGTTGATCATTTGATTAGTCACCTTAAGCATTAGTTGGGATTGTTCCTCCAAAAACTTTTGCAGTGCTGGATCTTTATCACTATTGTTGGCTATGAATTGATCTGTTAGCTGGTTTAACTGGTTTTGGGTTGCTATGAGCTCTTTCATGTTGTCAGCTTGGTTGGTGTCATCAACCTTGGAGTCTTTTGGGGAAGTCATCTGTTTGGGTTGAAGGGAGGTTAGAATAGGCAAGTTAATTCTAAGGAATCAATTCTAATCACACACATCACAATTCACACAAGCAATGTGTATGCAATCACAAACAACTTTTCACTCAAACAACAAAGTTCAAGTACACACTTAGGCAACAAAATATTTTTGTTCACACCTCATAAGTTGGTGGTTTTGTCTTAGCTAAAATATGGTGGTCCATCTATATGGTTCACTTGTGATCTTTCCATCTTTTATGATTCTTCTTGTATGAGATCATGGTTCCTTGAGATAAACTCTTGGTTACAATACTTCAAAGTTGTTGATGGCTCCTTATTTTGCATTCCATCAGTCTCTAAATCTTGAGCAGGATCTCCTTGACTTACTTGTAGTATTTAGTAGTATCCAAGTTGGAAGTCCTTGGTGAATATGCTGAAGATGTTGAAGTCATTAGAGTTGAAGAAGTTGAAGAAATCCTTTACACATGGTGTAGTCTTTGGTCATGGGGTTGGTTTTTCCATCAAGTTGAAATAGAAGAGATGTAGAGTTGAAACCCAAATGGTTAAGGAAAGAGTTTACAAGTGTTTTTGTAAATAAGTTTTGGATCAAAATATAACTCCTATTTTCTAAAGGTTTTTGTCCAATCCTAGGGTTTACAAATCCTACAGGCAACACAATGCTCTGATACCATCTGTAGAGGTCTCAACCTAATAAGGTAGATTCCTCCTGTGTTTGCAATGCTAGTCCCTGGATCAATATCTAGCATCCACAGTTAAGATGTAATATCAAGAAACAAAGGTCATAATATAACTTTATAACCAGGAATAACATAATTTTGTTACATCATACATAGCTCATTTGGCTATTACATTACATTGCAGCGGAATAACTATAGTCATGGGGTCCTTCATCTTCAAAGTGCCACAGGAAGATGTTGGTTGTAGAATTTGTAATCCTAAACAACCAATCTTCACTAAAATTAATCAAACCTGCAACATACAAGTTACAGCCACAAAGGGTCAATACATTTGAATTGTATTGGCAAGTGATACTATGGTAATATAGTGGAGTCTATCATCTATATGCATTTGGCCAAGTGGAGTTGAGGCTTGCATTTCTCAAAATAGATTTTTCCTTAACATTTGAAAATACTAAGTTTTTGCTTGACAAAATCATTTTTTTCTCAATCAAAGATTGAAGATCCTTTCCAAGGAATCTACCAATCAAAGATTGAAGATTTCAAACAACCCTTGTTCAAACCACAAGATTTTAACTTAGAAATTTGAATGATGAGATTCTTGATTGCTTCCATGTCTTGATGCTCAAATTGTCCTTTACCAGGGACATGGCTAAGTACTTAGGTTTTACACTCTGCAGAGGTGGTGCACTTTCCCCACAAGACTTGGTTTCCCAAGACAAGATCTTTCAGAAGCTTCCCCTTTGACCAAAATGGACGCGTTCCAACCTATCAAACACTACGACCCACTGTCCATATGGCTAAGTTCTTGCAACCTATATGATCATGGCAGAGCCCATATTGCCAAGTGGTTGCACTTGAAGCTTCTCAACATTTGACATCTCAAATCTCTTTGTTTCCTGGGTGGCCATCCACAAGTGAGATACACAAGGTCAACCATAAACATGGGCCTTGTGAACCACTCAACATAACCCAATCCTTCCATTCCACCCAGGTGATTCATTAACTTAGTTGTTTTATTAAACAAAACATAAGTCCTCAGACTTAGAGATTTTTCCATAGTGTGAATATATATTCCACCCATGTTTTCTATTAGCTAGGCTAAGCTTGATAGTAGTAGGAATCTTTAACTTAGGAAAATCCTACTAAGGATTTATCTACTAGGTTTTACTATAGCAAGGTCTATACTTAGCAAAATCCATGCAAGTTTTACTTAGCAAAATCACTAATGTATAGAGAAAGTAATGGGACAAAAAGTATGAAGCATCACTTGCCTTTTTGGTAGGGAATGGTGGTTCACTCCTTGATCTTGCTAGTCTCACACTTCACTACAAGTCAATCAAGCAAACACAATTTCAATTCACATTCCAAACCAAAGTCAAACAAACAATTTTTCACACACAAAGTAATGGAATCTAAGTCATGCATAAGCATGCAAAGGTTGGTTATATTGCAAGGATGGTCTCCACTAGGCTTCTAAACTTTGTAAGTTCCAAATTGGTCATTTACCAAAATGGCAAAGTCATTTGCAAATGGGTTTTATCTCAAAACCATTTTAAAATCCATTCATCATTTTATGTGGTGAAAAATGTTTTATCAAAACAAAAACTTTTAAGTTTTTCACCAAATGAGTTGCCATTGCAAAACTTGGTGTTTTTAGGTCAGTAGGTTTGGTCCAAAACATTTTCCCAAAGTTTTCTTTGCAAAAACATTTCCATAATAAAATCAATAATTTTATTTGGCTAGAAAATGGCTAAGTCAAATAATCCAACCTAAACTTTACCAAAATCATTTTCAACACCAAAGGTTGGTTCCTAGGGTCAACAAGGTCACATCAAACCATTATGCAAAACTTTTGACCCCAAAATCAATTTTAAACAATTTTTCTACTCTAAACAAGCACACAAAAGAATCTGCAAAATCAAGCAAAGTAACATATACTATTTTCTAAACTAAGGCCACAGTTGGCTAGGTCTTGCTCTCCTGAATCCAACGACATAAAATTTGCAATTTTTGGACGTGTGGATCCAAAGATACAAAGGTTTGAAGTTTGCAAATAATTCTGTTTTCAATTTCTGTTTTAAACTCGAGCTGGCCACGCGTCATGTTTTAATTGGCCGAAAACGATTCGTGTGGATCGGTTACTGGGGTGCGTTGGATCTAACTGAAAACGTGCGACACATATCGCTTGATACCCCTTCGCTCTTGTTCTAATATCATCCGTCAGATCTAAATCCTGTGAACCATATTGACTTGTCCATTTGACAGCGGCGCTGGCGGCGGCGACTGGCGGCGGCGACTCTGTTTCGCGGCGGCGCCGGCGATACAGGAAGCGAGGAAGAGGGGGAGGATGCTCACCAGGTTCGCAATGCAGCGCTGATACTCAACGTTCTCTTGGTTGGTGGAGGGGCGCACGGGGACGGGCAGGATTCTTCGCCGGAGTTGGTTCTGGCGACGGACGCGCGCAGTCGAGGTCGAGGACGACGCTAGGAATCACCCGGAGACAAACGAAACACACAGTCAGGAGCGCAAGGACACGGCGAAGGCGTGTGCGTGAACGAGAGGGGTCGGGGTAGTCTGATTTACCAGAGAGGTTCCGCCGGAGTAGAGCCAGACGGTGGCGGTGCTGGGGGTTGTCGTTGGCGAAGCTCAGGGGCGCCCGCGGGTGAGCTGAGGTTACAGAGCGGTGCTCCTAAGTCTGGCGAACCTGCCTGCTTGCTCGGGGAGTCAAGGGCGATGTGATGCCGCCGGAATTTGGCCGAGAATTCGTCGGAGACGGCGGCGGTGCAGAAGAAAATTGCGATAGCCTGGTGGCTCTCGAGGCGTGAGGTCTGGGGGGAATGAAAGAGGGGAGGGAGGTGGTTAAACGAGCATGATCGCGGGGATTTCAATTCGCAGAATAACTTGCATTGATTCGGTTTAAAACACGGAAGAAACAATCAGGGGCGAGTTCATCGGGGTGAAGACGACGATGATCTGGCTGTGGGGCCCGGCGTCAGTGGGGAAAAACATTTCAAGTGGGGTCCTCTGGTCAGCGTCGGTGCGGGTGTGCGGTTGGGTAGAATAACGCTTCGCACGTGGGGGAAAGAGAAGCTGGGCTGGACTGGGCTGGGGTGGGCTTTAGCTGGGCTGGTCGTTTACTCTTTTTTTTTCTGTGTGCTTTGATTTATCTTTTTCTATTTTCTGATTTGAATTTCATCCAACTATTCAAGCATTCAAATAATTCAAACAATTCAAACAATTGTAATGAGTTTTTGGTTCTGTTTATCAACATAAACCAAATCTCAAAATAAAATTATATTTTTATTCATTTTTAAGATCTATTTAATAATTAAATAAAATAGCCCTTTAGTTATTTAAAATAGGGTTTGATTTATTTAATAAAATCTTCATTTGAAATCCAAACACTTTCAAAACAAAATCAGTAGGTTTTATTTGGAAATAAAGAATACTTGGAAACCTGTTTTAAAACAAAATAACCTTTTATTTTAGAGTCCATTATTAATTAAACATAATAGACTTTCATTATTAAATCCAATAGGATTTGTTTTATTGAGATATTTATTTTGAAATCTAAAATAAAGCCAAAACACTTTAGTAGGTTTTATTTGTGAATATCAAATATTTGGGAAAACTTATTTTAAATAATTTAATAAGTTTTGATGTTTCAATTAAATTGGTAAAACCTTTTATTTAAATAAAGTTGGATATTAAATCCTTATTTATTTAAATAAACCCTTGCTAATTTTATTAAAAATAAAATGTTTTAATTCCAAAGCTTGGCCAAGTTTTAATTTGGATTTATAAAATATTTTTTATTCATAAACTTCTATTTCATTTGAAAACAAATCTTTTCACTTAATTCTTTCAATATAGTATTTCCAAATGTTTTTATTTTTCCTTTTATTAAATGTTTATTTTTAAATCCCTTTAGGTTTTATTTAATTCAAATGGGTTTGAGGTTCCAATTGAATTCAAAAAGTTTTCTTCTGGCCCTGAAATTCAAACCAAGTTTTATTTTATTCATTTATTTTCACATTACAAGATTTGGAAAATCTTGGGATGTGACAATCATCATCCTTACTTGAGCATTGCATCGATGCCAAGTGTTGATTGTTTCCTTCTCTTTCTGGTGTTAGGTTCTTTGCGGTAGAATACGATATCGAGATCAAGATCGAAGACCGAGGACAACACCATCGAAGATCGACGAATAATACTTGACCAACTGTAATCAAGTCAAGTACAAGGCTCCCGAAGATCTGCTTATCTGCTATCAATTGGAAAATGCAAGCATAGCCCCACCATGATATAATCCTACGATTTCAAAAGCATTTCAATTCTGCCATGATGCATACGGTTCTACTGTGGTCTTTTATCGGTAGAGTATCCTATCTATTGCATTACTCCCTTTGAGCTTATATTACATGATCCACTGCTCCTAGCATAACTAGGTTTGGCTTGGGTGCACTGCTAGAGCTTATATCTATGTCCTGCTTAGCCATGCATAGCTGTTGAGTCTGGTCCATCCAGATGATGTATCAGATGCAGAGAATCTAGTATGACAGGAGAACGTGATGGGATGAGATCAGATGTGATATGAGTTAAACATGCTAAGGCTTGTATGGGAGGCCACGGTTGGATGTGGTTTTTCTAGTCCCATGGTCGCCACCACTAGGACCTGAGTTCTTGCCTTTGGAACCGAGACGAGCGTACAGCCACACGGGGCTTGGGAACCCCTCGCCTGATTAACTTGCCTAGTAGATTCCATGAGTCACATAGTTCGGGTTTTCCATTCGACATACGCATTGAAAAAAAATTCGAAAGAAGGAGGTGCATTCATAACAGGTAGGGAAGCGTGGCCGCGGTTGCTTGGGGTTGATGGCACCCCTGGTAAACCAACCTCGCCTCACATATTTAAGTACCGACTTCGGGATTTGACCCGTTACGGCGGAACAATACTTATTGCGTGACTCATGGTCTCGGCGAAAGCAAGGTAAAGGTCATGTCCAACCACACCCTGTGCCGGCCTTCCAAGGAAGAGGGCTAATGATCTGGCATTAAGAGTCGGTTGGTACGTGTGGGTAAAGTTGTACACCCCTGTAGGGTTAAATCTTTTCGAAAATACGTGTTCACGGTTATGAACGATTGGTGACCAGATTCTAAGACCATAGAGAATTTTAACCTAATCGTCAAACTTGGCAGATCAACGTGTGTTTAAGGATGCTTCCTCATGGGTATGAGGGGTGATCCTAGTTCAGATGATGATGATTCGGTGGATATCAAAAGATGATGATCAATACTTCAGAGATGTCGCTCTCTTATCCCCTTTTAAAACACTCTGAATAGACGAGCTTCTTCTCCCTCTCTTGTTTTATAAACAAAAGTGGCTTTATGCAAAACAACTCCACCAGCCATAAGTCTTGCGGAGTACACCCTATACTCACCCTTGCTTTGTTGATACTTTTGGCAGAGTAAGTGTTCCCTGAAGATCAGTTGGGTACTACATCGACATCGACGAGTAGCTTGGGGTTCCCGGCCGGCAGCCTGGAATCTATGGGCTGGGACGTCATCGTTATGCTTCAGGCCTCTTAGGCCATTTGTTAAGTTTGCTATACTTAATAGCATAATTTGCCTTCCGTTGTTTGATGTTTGTGGTCAGAGACCTCTGCTTGTAATAATTTGGTTCGCTGCTCAGTTATGAGCTTGCTGTAATAAATTTTGTGTCGTAGGGTCACTGTTGTGTTATCAATTCTTCACTGGATATTCTCGAGCTCAAAGTTAAGCTTATGTCAGACGGAAGTCTGGGATTTGTTTAGCCCTGATCCCGGGGGTGTCACACATGTTTATGATAAATGTTTATTTCTCATGCTATAATTGTGTTAACCGGAAACATTAATACATGTGCGTTTGATAAACAAAGAAAAGGTTCCTAGTAATGCCTCTCATTACACTAGCTTGTTGATTACAGATGATTAAGGTTTCTGATCATGAACATTGGATGTTGTTAATAACAAGTTCATGTCATTGGAGAATGATGTGATGAACATTCACCCATAGTAGGTTTAACAATAAGATCGTGTCTTCAAAGTTTATATTGCTATCTCACTCAGAGTAACACTAATCCTTAGACGATGCGATCATGTCAATCGCTAACATTAGAAGAGTACTTTGATTCCATCAAACGCCACACCATAATAGGGTGATTATAATGATGTCACTAGTTACTTAGAAAGTGTTAGTTGAGGCTCATGGATCAAGATTGAGATTTGTCTATCCCGATGACGGAGAGATATACTCTAGGCCCTCTCGGTGATATCACATTGATAACAGCTTGCAAGCAAGTGATTTGATTGTAAGGAATGTTATATCATGGAACGAGTAAAGAGTACTTGTCGTTAACGAGATCGAACTAGGTATGGACGATACCCAATGATCGGATATCGGACAAGTAATATATTGCGAGACAAAATGAATTGAGTACAACATTAATGGTTCACATGATCACTAGATTCATCGTTGAATAAGTGGGAGTCATTATGGATTTCCAGATCTCGCTGATGATTATTGATTAGAGAGGTGTCTCGATCATGTCCATATTTTCACGAACCATAGGGTGACACACGTAAGGTTCGCTGGCACGTTTTGAGTGGATTTGGAACTCTAACTAAATTATTGGACAACATAGGGTTGTTTAGAAAAAGCATTGAAACTGTTTTGGAATATAAAAATAACACAAGAGGGTAATTGTTAATGTTTGTTAATTGAATTAATTAACAAATATTAAATAAATAAAAATATTTATTAATTCCATAAGTGTGGTTTAATTTTTATGAATGTCATGCAATTAAAAAGGAGAATAAGAGAGGGGGTTACCTACTTGATGGACGAGGTTACCACCATGAAGAGGGGGAGGTGGCACCTTGGTTACCTACTTGATGGACGAGGTTACCACCATGAAGAAGAGTTACCATCATGAAGAGGGGGAGGTGGCACCTCTAGCTGCCCCCCTCCTCTCCTGTAAAAGGTAGCCACCTCTCCTCTCTTACTTTACACACTTGATTCTACTTCTTCGCCCTTCCTTGTTGATCTACCATTTCCATTCCTTAGTGAAGCTTTGCCATGAAATAGTTCGAAGTTTTCACTTAGAGAAGTGGAGTAGGAGTTTTCTGCGGATCCCTTCTTCTGCTGCCCCGCTGGACCGAGGGTGTGGAGGACGTTAACGAGCCACACGTATGACCGAGTATGGAGGTGTCGCCGGTTTTGGTGCCGTGTGTATCCGATCTTGAGGTCATCGCATATATACCTTCATCAACAATGTTTGTGCGGGAACATAATCCCTCTTATGGTCTTCGAGGGTGAGTTACTCGTTTCTACCATCTCGTAGATGTTCTTGGCTAGATAGTGGTTCACACATAGGAAAAGTTATGTTTTCCATGCTACGAACCCCATCAGTGGTACCAGAGCCAGGTTTATGCGTATATGTTATGCACGAGTAGAACACATGGATATGTGGGCATTGATGATCATGTTATTACTCTCTTCGTGTATTTTAGATCATAGTGGCATAGTGGTATGAAGCGGACCGAGACTAATCTTACATGTCCTCGCACATGAGCTTGTCCCATACTTGACATGCAATTTGTTTTGCATAAGTGGATCTGCGGATGCCTGTCTCTCCCACTATAGTTATGGTCTAATCTACAAAGGATTGCTAATGATATTTTTATCACCGTTGTGTTTACATGTTCGTAGGTAAGCACGGTTTTTCCTAGAAATCCCTAAACCACGTAAAATATGAAAGACAAATTAGAAGCGTCTAACTTGTTTTTGTAGGGCATGTGATTTGATATGGTCATTGATACAGAAAAAGTTGTATGCAATGAGATTTATTGTAAGTTAAGCAACATGCAGGAGTCATATGATTGTACTTTTATTTTTATGGCATGCGTACTGGAAATGGAAATCCATGTGGTTTAGATTAGTGGAGAACAACCATGATGGTGGCGCCATGGACCTTGGTGCCACGCCGGTGGAATGATGGAGATCATGCCATGACTCACAAGATGGAGTTTAAATGTGTGAAGTACCATATCATATCACATTATACTTGCATGTGATGTTTATACTTTGATGCGTCTTATATTGCTTTGATTTGATCATCTTGGTAGTATTTGATCGCTACAGTAGCATTATATGATGATTCCTCCCACTGAATATCAAGATAATAATATGTTCTTTATTAGTATGCACCATTGAGAAAGTTTGTCGTTTCAAAACACCAGATGATAATCGGGTGTGATAGACTCTATGTTCGCATAAAACGGGTGTAAGACAGTTTTACACACGCGAGTACTAAGGTTCTTACTTGGCGAGCCTAGCATGTATAGACATAAACTTGGAACATGAACCGAAAGGTAAAGCACGGGTCATATAAATAATATGATGTCCATATGATGCTCACCATTATAGCTGCACCACCTCACATGTTGATTGGTCGTGGTATAGTGAATTTGGTTCGTGTAATCACTAAAAATGACTAGAGGGATGTCGTTTTTAAGTGGGATTTCATTTAGTAATTTGGATTAACTGAAACTCAATTTATCATAAACTACTATTACAATTAGTACTTTGAACTACTATGATGGGCGTATGTTAGCCAAATACCGTGTTAGTATCCATCTACCATAAAAGCTTGGTTTATATCACGATCTACCCATGGGTGAAGGAATAAGTCACTTAGCAGCATACCATGTTGTTATTGTGGAGGCGATAGCCAATATTAGGGAACACAAAGCCCAAGAATCAACAGGAAGAACATTTGTTTTGATTCCTCATGATTCTATAGACACGGAGCGAATATCGGATCATCTTGCTTTAATAAAAAAGCATCCTAAATTAGCTTCCAAGTTTATGGATCAATACCGACTGATGATTGGATCTTTGTATAAGACACATCAAGTCATAGTGGAGGATAAAAATGATATGTTAGAGGATTTAACCGATCCTTAACGCAGGGAGAAGTTAGCTTCCCAACTAGAGAATGAAGCAGTAAGTAGGGCAAACCCAATTTTTAAGGATATTCCTATAGATCCAGTATATTTTACACCATATCCTTATTCACCTAGACAAGAACCTACCTATGATCCTACTCTAGATATGAGGTATCCAGTACCACATGCTTCTAAAGTAAAAACTGGTTCAGAACTTCCTATTGAGAATTCTGATGGATGGAGAATGGGATCACCTGTTGGATCTCAAAGAACTCAAATGTCACTGGATGGTTCTGGCCGAGCTGTCGGACAATCTAGATGGATGGGTATGAGGTCCAATGCTAATAATAGCAGCATGAATGCCATGTTTGGAGGAAGTCAGGATGAGGAGGAAGATCCCGAAGAAAGGGTGTTTGAGTCATCAATGTATTATCAAAACCCAGAGAATGTATATTACCCAGAGTTTTATAATAACTATCATAACTAGCAGAGCACCTGGGGAGCGACGAAATCTGAGAATTCTATTGATTACTCTAGGGAAGGTGCTCAAGTAATGCAGACGCGTGATAGTGATGAACGTTTTTCTGAAGACTTTTCAGCTTAGCTAGATGGAGTCAATGTACTCAGGCTGAGTAATAACTCAAGTCCTGATACTTCAGATACAGAGTACATTCCATCTGGAAGGCCAGTTGTTTCACAGACTATGCATCAGACTTCACGTCAGCATGGTTGGATTCCAGGCATGTATAATGAGCGTTGTAGTTACCGAGGACCTGGATTACTCAAGCAGAGGAGTAAAAGGTATTCCGTATTTGTCACATCCCAAGATTTTCCAAATCTTGTAATGTGAAAATAAATGAATAAAATAAAACTTTGTTTGATTTTCAAGGCCAGAAGAAACTTTTTGAATCCAATTGGAAACTTTCAAAACCTATTTGGATCAAATGAAATCCTAAAGGGATTTAAAAAAAGTTAAATAAACAATAAAATTCAAAATATTTAGATGTACTATTTTTGAAATCTTTTTATAAAAGGTTTGGTTTTCAAAAGAAAAGATAAATTTATAAATACAAATTATTTTATAAAGCCAAATTAAAACTTGGCCAAGATTTTGAAATAAAATGTTTTGTTTTGATTAAAAATAGTAAAGGTTTATTTAAATAAAATAATAAGGAATTAATATCCAAATTTTATTTAAATAAAAGGTTTTACCATTTTAATTAAAACATCAAAACTTATTAAATTATTTTAAATAAGTTTTCTAAGTATTTTATTTTTTTAATTAAAACCTACTGAAGTATTTTGGTTTTATTTTAGATTTCAAAATATTTAAATAAAACAAATCCTATTTGATTTAATAACTAAGGCCCACTTTATTGAATTAATAATGGACCCTAAAATAAAAGGTTATTTTGTTTTAAACCAGTTTTCCAAATATTCTTTATTTCCAAATAAAACCTACTGATTTGGTTTTGAAAATATTTGGATTTCAAATGAAGATTTTATTAATTAAATCAACCCTATTTTATTAAATAACTAAAGATCCATTTTATTTAATTAATGAATGGATCCTAAAAAGAATAAAAATATTATTTTATTTTGGAATTTTGGATTATGTTACTAAACAGAACCAAGTTCAAAGTTGTGAAGTGTGGTGTTTGTTTGAATTGATTTGGTTGATTGAATTGTTTGTTTGAATTTCAAATCAGTAAATAGAAAATAGAAAAAGATAAAACAATCAGACATAAAAAATAGGGAAACGGACCTGACCCAACTGAGCCAGCCCAATAAGCCCACTCGCAGCCCAGTTCCCCTTCCCCGAAACGTTTTCTTCCACTCACGATGTAACCCGCACGGACGCTGACCAGAGGACCCCACTTGAAACGTTTTCCCCCACTGACGTCGGGCCCCACAGCCAGATCATCGTCGTCTTCACCCCGATGAACTCGCCCCTGACTGTTTCCTCCGTGTTTTAAACCGAATCAATGCGAGTTATTCTGCGAATTGAAATCCCCCGCGATCACGCTCGTTTAACCACCTCCCTCTCCTCTTTGATTCCCCCCAAACCCCACGCCTCGAGAGCCACCAGGCTGTCGCAATTTTCTTCTGCACCGCCGCCGTCTCCGACGAGGTTCTCGGCTAAATTCCGGCGGCACCGCATCGCCCCTTGCCTCCCCAACCAAACTCACACCTTTCCCACTCCCAGGAGCATCTCCCTGCACCTTCCATTCGACCGCGGGCGCCCCAGAACCTCGACTCCAACAAACCACTAAGCGCCACCGTGTTCTGTCGTTCTCCGGCGACGTCTCCCCGGTAAACCCGACCACCCCTCTCTTCCCCGTGGACGCTATAATGATTGCCATGCTCTTGCGAACCTAATGGTGTTATTCGTTTGTCCTAGGGTGCCCCTTATCCTCGCCTGCGATGACCTCCAGGACCACCCGAGGCTCAGCTCATCTCCGGCGAGCAATCCCAACTGTCCCCGAGCGCCCCTCGACGGACAAGCCACACGTTGAGAATCAGCGCGACGCCACAAACGCGGTGAGCTTACTCCCTCCCTTGTTCGCTTCCTGCCTCGACAGCGCCGCCGCCATCTGGCCGCTCCGCCGCTCGCCGTTGACCTTGCGCCGCCAGTTCTTGGCCAGGCAGTAGCAGCCGTCCGATACAGATCCGAGGCACATGATTGAATGACTTATCGAAAGGGTACGAGTGAACCTGTGCCGCACGATACGCTTCAGATCCTGCGGTCCATGTTGCCGATCCGGCCGAACCGGTACCATCCAACCAGAATGCGCAGCGTGTCTAGGTTTCGTTTTAAAAACAGATTTGAATCTGTTATAGATTCAATTTTCAAACCTCTGTAACTTTCAAACCACACGTCCAAAAATTACAAATTTTATATCAATGGATTCAGTGGAACAAGCCCTAGCCAATCATGCCCTTTGTTTAGCAAAAAGCTTCTGAAAAAATGGTTGTTTTTGCAGAAACATTTGTATGCTTGTTAAGGATGTAAAAATTGTTTAAAAATGAATTTGGGGTTAAAATATTTTGCAGTTGGATTTCTTTGAACCTACTGACCCTAGGAAACACTTTGTGGACTCAAAAATGTATTTGGTGAAATAAAATAATAATTCTTTGATTTAAAACCATTTCTAGTCAAATAGAAATGTGGTTTATTTATCAAAAATGGTTTTGGAAGAAAACCTTTGGAAAATGTTTTGTTTTAAACTCTCTGACCCTAAACAACAATTTTTAGGGTTTGAAAACATATTTGGTGAACCTTCGAGATTAATGCCTTAGTAAAAATATTTCTACACCACATGAAATGATACTTTGTTTTGAAAATGGTTTTTAAAGTGAAACCTTTTGCAAATGACTTTGCCACTTTACAAAATGACCATTAGGTGTTTTCAAATGTTTATGACCCATTAGGAACCACTTTTTCAAACAAAACAAAGTTTGGCATGCTTGCATGCATTATCTTAGTTCTATGATTTTATGTGTTGTTTTGCTTGATTGGTAGATTGAGTTTGTGCCTTGCTTGATTTATTTGTAGTGACTTGAAGAGTGTGATTGTTGCAAGGACAAGGAGTGAACCTATACCCTCTACCAAAAAGGCAAGTTATGCTTCATATTTTTTTCCCTATTACTTTCACTATGCATTAGTGATTTTCTCTAAGTAAAACTTGCATGGAATTTTGCTAAGTAAACCTTGCTATAGGAAATCCTAGTAGATGAAACCTTAGTAGAAATTCCTAAGTCAAGGTACCTACTACTATCATTCTTAGCCTAGCTAATAGAAAACATGGGTGGAATATATATTCACACTATGGAAAAATTTCTAAGTCTGAGGACTTGTGTTTTGTTTAATAAAACAACTAAGTTAATGAATCACCTGGGTGGAATGGGACTTTCTTGGTGGTTTTTGGTTGAGTGGTTCACAAGGCCCATGTTTATGGTTTACCTTGTGTATCTCACTTGTGGATGGCCACCCAGGAACAAAGAGATTTGAGATGTCAAATGTTGAGAAGCTTCAAGTGCAACCACTTGGCAATATGGGCTCTGCCATGATCATATAGGTTGCAAGAACTTAGCCATATGGACAGAGGGTGGTAGTGTTTGATAGGTTGGAACACTTCCATTTTGGTCTAAGGGAAGGCTTCTGAAAGATCTTGTCTTGGAAAACCAAGTCTTGTGGGGAAAGTGCACCACCTCTGCAGAGTGTAAAATCTAAGTACTTAGCCATGTCCCTGGTAAAGGACAATTTGAGCATCAAGACATGGAAGCAATCAAGAATCTCATCATTCAAATTTCTAAGTTAAAAACTTGTGGTTTGAACAAGGGTTGTTTGAAATCTTCAATCTTTGATTGAGAGAAGCTTTGGAACAGATTTTGTCAAAACAAAAACTTAGTATTTTCAAATGTTAAGGAAAAATCTATTTTGAGCAATGCAAGCCTCAACTCCACTTAGCCAAATGCATATAGATGATAGACTCCACTATACTACCATAGTATCACTTGCCAATACAATTCAAATGTATTGACCCTTGTGGCTGTAACTTGTAATGTTGCAGGTTGATTGATTTTAGTGAAGATTGATTGATTAGGATTACAAAGTTTACAACCAACATCTGCCTGTGGCACTTTGAAGATGAAGGACCCCATGACTATAGTTATTCCGCTGCAATGTAATGTAATAGCCAAAAGAGCTATGTATGATGTAATAAAATTATGTTCTTCCTGGTTATAAAGTTATATTATGACCTTTGTTTCTTTATATTACATCTAAACTGTGGATGCTAGCTATTGATCCAGGGACTAGCATTGTAAACACAGGGGGCTCTATCTTATTAAAGATTGGAACCTCTACAGATGGTATCAGGGCATTGTGTTGCCTGTAGGATTTGTAAACCTAGGATTGGACAAAAACCCTTAGAAGAATAGGAGTTATATTTTGATCCAAAATTTATTTACAAAAACACTTGTAAACTCTTTCCTCAACCATTTTGGTTTCAACTCTACATCTCTTCTACTTCAACTTGATGGAAAAACCTACCCCATGGTCCAAGACTACACCATGTGCAAAGGACATCTTCAACTCTAATGACTTCAACTTCTTCAACTCTAATGACTTCAACATCTTCAGTATATTCACCAAGGACTTCCAACATGGATACCACTAAGGACTACAAGTGAGACAAGGAAATCTTTCTCAAGTTTTAGAGAGTGAGGGAATGCAAAAGTTAGAAGGAGCCAACATCACCTTTGAAGTTTTTGTGACCAGGAATTTTTCCTAAAGGAGCCATGAACTCATGCAAGGAGAATCAACCAAGAAGGATGGAAAGATCACAAGTGAACCATATAGATGGACCACCATATTTAGTTAAGACAAACACACCAACTTATGTGGTGTAACAAAAATATTTTTGGTTGCCTAAGTATGTGCTTGAACTTTGTTGTTTGAGTGAAAAGTTGTTTGAGATTGATTGCACATTGCTTGTGTGAATTGTGATGTGTGAATAGAATCCTTACTTAGAAATCTTTTTTCCTATTCTAATTCCAAACCAATCCAAACAGATGACTTCTCCAAGAGACTCCAACATCAAGGATGGTGACAACAACAACAACCAAGAGGACAACATGAGAGAACTCATAGCAACTCAAAACCAGTTGAGCCAAGAGACAACTCAGCTTTTAGCCAACAACAATGGACTAGACCCAGCCATACAAAGGATTTTGAAACTTCAATCCCAATTGTTGCAAGGAATGGTTACTCAAATGATCAACATGGGAGAAAACTTTTCCCAAAGAGCTAATGACAACAAGGATGACAAAGATGCTAATCTAGAAGGAACCCAAGCTAGCAATATTTTTAGAGACAAGGATCATGCATCCAAGGTACATGAAGATCAATGCCCCAAGAAGAGAGAAAGATTTTCCACCTATGAAGATCATGAACTAGAAGAACTCCTAGCTTTGGAGAGACTCAAAAAGAAGAAGAAAGACAAAAGCCAGTTGCAATGTTACAATTGCAAAGAGATGGAACACTATGCCAGTGAATTCCCAGAAAAGAAGAAGAGCCAAGAAGACAAACAAAAGCTAGTGAAACCCAAGATGAGGAAGGACATTAGCCAGGTGATGTGCAAACACTGCAAGGAGTTAGGACATTATGCATCATATTGTCCAGAGAAGCCACCTCAAGACCTCAAACTTATAACATGTTTCAAATGCAAGGAACTAGGCCACTATGCAAACAATTGTCCAGAAAAGATGAAGAACAAGTTAAACAAGTCTATGAAGGATCTCAACCTTGGCCCATGAGTCAAGTATGGAAACAAAGGACACAATGCAAATGTTGCTTAGAGAAGTCTCCCCGGGATCCCAAGAAGGACAAGATGTAATTGTTGTTTGAAAATTTTTAAGGGTTGTAGTACCCTAGTTGTTTTGGACCTGCTTGTAACCCTAGCCTCCCCAAATCTTGGGACGATATTTATTTTAAGGGTGGTAGCCTGTCACATCCCAAGATTTTCCAAATCTTGTAATGTGAAAATAAATGAATAAAATAAAACTTTGTTTGATTTTCAAGGCCAGAAGAAACTTTTTGAATCCAATTGGAAACTTTCAAAACCTATTTGGATCAAATGAAATCCTAAAGGGATTTAAAAAAAGTGAAATAAACAATAAACTTCAAAATATTTAGATTTACTATTTTTGAAATCTTTTTATAAAAGGTTTGGTTTTCAAAAGAAAAGATAAATTTATAAATACAGATTATTTTATAAAGCCAAATTAAAACTTGGCCAAGATTTTGAAATAAAATGTTTTGTTTTGATTAAAAATAGTAAAGGTTTATTTAAATAAAATAATAAGGAATTAATATCCAAATTTTATTTAAATAAAAGGTTTTACCATTTTAATTAAAACATCAAAACTTATTAAATTATTTTAAATAAGTTTTCTAAGTATTTTATTTTTTTAATTAAAACCTACTGAAGTATTTTGGTTTTATTTTAGATTTCAAAATATTTAAATAAAACAAATCCTATTTGATTTCATAACTAAGGCCCACTTTATTTAATTAATAATGGACCCTAAAATAAAAGGTTATTTTGTTTTAAACC
The DNA here is from genome assembly GCA_910589765.1 of Avena atlantica. Taxonomy (NCBI): domain Eukaryota; kingdom Viridiplantae; phylum Streptophyta; class Magnoliopsida; order Poales; family Poaceae; genus Avena; species Avena atlantica. The sequence goes on along the minus strand of OU342734.1, from coordinate 376,760,251 downwards.
AGTTTTCCAAATATTCTTTATTTCCAAATAAAACCTACTGATTTGGTTTTGAAAATATTTGGATTTCAAATGAAGATTTTATTAATTAAATCAACCCTATTTTATTAAATAACTAAAGATCCATTTTATTTAATTAATGAATGGATCCTAAAAAGAATAAAAATATTATTTTATTTTGGAATTTTGGATTATGTTACTGAACAGAACCAAGTTCAAAGTTGTGAAGTGTGGTGTTTGTTTGAATTGATTTGGTTGATTGAATTGTTTGTTTGAATTTCAAATCAGTAAATAGAAAATAGAAAAAGATAAAACAATCAGACAGAAAAAATAGGGAAATGGACCTGACCCAACTGAGCCAGCCCAATAAGCCCACTCGCAGCCCAGTTCCCCTTCCCCGAAACCTTTTCTTCCACTCATGATGTAACCCGCACGGACGCTGACCAGAGGACCCCACTTGAAACGTTTTCCCCCACTGACGCCGGGCCCCACAGCCAGATCATCGTCGTCTTCACCCCGATGAACTCGCCCCTGACTGTTTCCTCCGTGTTTTAAACCGAATCAATGCGAGTTATTCTGCGAATTGAAATCCCCCGCGATCACGCTCGTTTAACCACCTCCCTCTCCTCTTTGATTCCCCCCAAACCCCACGCCTCGAGAGCCACCAGGCTGTCGCAATTTTCTTCTGCATCGCCGCCGTCTCCGACGAGGTTCTCGGCTAAATTCCAGCGGCACCGCATCGCCCCTTGCCTCCCCAACCAAACTCACACCTTCCCCACTCCCAGGAGCATCTCCCTGCACCTTCCATTCGACCGCGGGCGCCCCAGAACCTTGACTCCAACAAACCACTGAGCGCCACCGTCTTCTGTCGTTCTCCGGCGACGTCTCCCCGGTAAACCTGACCACCCCTCTCTTCCCCGTGGACGCTATAATGATTGCCATGCTCTTGCGAACCTAGTGGTTCTATTCGTTTGTCCTAGGGTGCCCCTTATCCTCGCCTGCGACGACCTCCAGGACCACCCGAGGCTCAGCTCATCTCCGACGAGCAATCCCAACTGTCCCCGAGCGCCCCTCGACGGACAAGCCACACGTTGAGAATCAGCGCGACGCCACGAACGCGGTGAGCTTACTCCCTCCCTTGTTCGCTTCCTGCCTCGCCAGCGCCACCGCCATTTGGCCGCTCCGCCGCTCGCCGTTGACCTTGCGCCGCCAGTTCTTGGCCAGGCAGTAGCAGCCGTCCGATACAGATCCGAGGCACACGATTGAATGACTTATCGAAAGGGTACGAGTGAACCTGTGCCGCACGATACGCTTCAGATCCTGCGGTCCACGTTGCCGATCCGGCCGAACCGGTATCGTCCAACCAGAATGCGCCGCGTGGCTAGGTTTCGTTTTAAAAACAGATTTGAATCTGTTATAGATTCAATTTTCAAACCTCTGTAACTTTCAAACCACACGTCCAAAAATTACAAATTTTATATCAATGGATTCAGTGGAACAAGCCCTAGCCAATCATGCCCTTTGTTTAGCAAAAAGCTTCTGGAAAAATGGTTGTTTTTGCAGAAACATTTGTATGCTTGTTAAGGATGTAAAAATTGTTTAAAAATGAATTTGGGGTTAAAATCTTTTGCAATTGGATTGCTTTGAACCTACTGACCCTAGGAAACACTTTGTGGACTCAAAAATGTATTTGGTGAAATAAAATAATAATTCTTTGATTTAAAACCATTTCTAGTCAAATAGAAATGTGGTTTATTTATCAAAAATGGTTTTGGAAGAAAACCTTTGGAAAATGTTTTGTTTTAAACTCTCTGACCCTAAACAACAAGTTTTATGGTTTGAAAACATATTTGGTGAACCTTGGAGATTAATGCCTTAGTAAAAATATTTCTACACCACATGAAATGATACTTTGTTTTGAAAATGGTTTTTAAAGTGAAACCTTTTGCAAATGACTTTGCCACTTTACAAAATGACCATTAGGTGTTTTCAAATGTTTATGACCCATTAGGAACCACATTTTCAAACAAAACAAAGTTTGGCATGCTTGCATGCATTATCTTAGTTCTATGATTTTATGTGTTGTTTTGCTTGATTGGTAGATTGAATTTGTGCCTTGCTTGATTGATTTGTAGTGACTTGAAGAGTGTGATTGTTGCAAGGACAAGGAGTGAACCTATACCCTCTACCAAAAAGTCAAGTGATGCTTCATATTTTTTTTCCTATTACTTTCACTATGCATTAGTGATTTTCTCTAAGTAAAAATTGCATGGAATTTTGCTAAGTAAACCTTGCTATAGGAAATCCTAGTAGATGAAACCTTATTAGAAATTCCTAAGTCAAGATACCTACTACTATCATGCTTATCCTAGCTAATAGAAAACATGGGTGGAATATATATTCACACTATGGAAAAATTTCTAAGTCTGAGGACTTGTGTTTTGTTTAATAAAACAACTAAGTTAATGAATCACCTGGGTGGAATGGGACTTGCTTGGTGGTTTTTGGTTGAGTGGTTCACAAGGCCCATGTTTATGGTTTACCTTGTGTATCTCACTTGTGGATGGCCACCCAGGAACAAAGAGATTTGAGATGTCGAATGTTGAGAAGCTTCAAGTGCAACCACTTGGCAATATGGGCTCTGCCATGATCATATAGGTTGCAAGAACTTAGCCATATGGACAGAGGGTGGTAGTGTTTGATAGGTTGGAACGCGTCCATTTTGGTCTAAGGGAAGGCTTCTGAAAGATCTTGTCTTGGGAAACCAAGTCTTGTGGGGAAAGTGCACCACCTCTGCAGAGTGTAAAATCTAAGTACTTAGCCATGTCCCTGGTAAAGGACAATTTGAGCATCAAGACATGGAAGCAATCAAGAATCTCATCATTCAAATTTCTAAGTTAAAAACTTGTGGTTTGAACAAGGGTTGTTTGAAATCTTCAATCTTTGATTGAGAGAAGCTTTGGAAGAGATTTTGTCAAAACAAAAACTTAGTATTTTCAAATGTTAAGGAAAAATCTATTTTGAGCAATGCAAGCCTCAACTCCACTTAGCCAAATGCATATAGATGATAGACTCCACTATACTACCATAGTATCACTTGCCAATACAATTCAAACGTATTGACCCTTGTGGCTGTAACTTGTAATGTTGCAGGTTGATTGATTTTAGTGAAGATTGATTGATTAGGATTACAAAGTCTACAACCAACATCTGCCTGTGGCACTTTGAATATGAAGGACCCCATAACTACAGTTATTCCGCTGCAATGTAATGTAATAGCCAAAAGAGCTATGTATGATGTAATAAAATTATGTTCTTCCTGGTTATAAAGTTATATTATGACCTTTGTTTCTTGATATTACATCTAAACTGTGGATGCTAGCTATTGATCCAGGGACTAGCATTGTAAACACAGGGGGCTCTATCTTATTAAAGATTGGAACCTCTACAATATTATAGTGTTTGAGAGACTGTTGTATTTAGATAAGTGGGTTAGCATCCACATGAGTTTGTAGTACCTATATGGTACGGGTTTGTAATGAATTGTACCAACTATGTTGTTTGTAATGTATAATATGTGTAATGCATATTTGGTTCTTATTTGGATTTTGTTTTCCAATGTGTGACTACTTCTGTGCATGAAGTAGAGCTTAGAACACATATGCATGATGTAATTATGAGTATTCGCTTTATGTTGCAGGACTAGGGGTCATGGAATCGGGTGTACAGATCGAGTCTGGATAGCAACGCATGGAGCGCGAGGCCAAGGAAAAGGCAAATGCAGATGCTGGAAATCAAGGAACAATACCACCACCACCACCAATGAGGCTATTAATGGAGCAGAATTTCATACAGTGTATGTAGATGATGCAAGAGACTCAAAACAGGTTCATGGAGGAGTTATTAGGACAAGATGGAGACCGTAGAGAACCTGAAGGTCGTGGAGTGAGTATTTCTGACTTTCAGAATGCCAGACTGTTATCTTTTGCATCAACTCCAGAACCAATGGGTGCTGAAGATTGATTGGAAGATACAGAGAGAAATCTTAGGACTGTAGGTTGCAATGATGAGGAAAAGTTGAGGTATGCAATGAAGGGATACGGGTAGGCTACACTAGCGCAAATCAAAATTTTCTCCCGCGTAAACCAGGAATACTGTTGTCATAGATCTGGGGATTGCCACTAGACGCGTAGTTGTGGAACTTGATGAAGCGCGTCAAGGCAGTGTAGATGTTCTACATCTCCTCCTTGTCCTCGTCCCACGAGCAGATCCTCTTTGCACGGCTCGTACAAGTGCTACAGCCACAGCACCTCCGAGGTATCCACACCTCCGAGGTGGAAGTGTCAGAAGCCGGACTGCTAGGTCCACGTGTGCGACATAGCGTGAGAGGAGTGGCGGTTAGGTGGAATTCTCAACCCTATTCATCTCGCCCCTCCCTCTCTTATATAGGCGTCCCTGGTGGGCTTCTACATTAGTAGCCTAAGCCTGGTTTAATTCGAATCCAATCCTCATTAGGCTTCCAGCCCCTTCAGTGTGTGACCCTATAGATTCATACACGTGTAGACATGACACGGGTACACTTACTCTGTCAATAGTTTGTAGCAGCCTCTAGCAAGATGTAACATCCCAGGATTTAGCACCTAGAAATAGAGAGTACACAGGTTTTTGCATTGCATTCATGCATAAGAAAATCCAGGGAATTTTCGCGCAAAACTAAAAGAGCTATGGAGGGATCGGGATCTCTCTTGTACTGAAGGAAACTTCGGAGCAAGTGCGATAGATTTCGACATGACCTTTGCAGAATTCTTTGTTTCGAGAGGAAATTTGTTCAAACATGTATTTGAATTTCAAATATGAAATTCAAATGAATTTATAAGATACACAAATGGAAATTAGAAACATTTAATAACTTGAATTTAAATGATTACCAAAAATGATATAAGAAGATTTATTTATGATTATATATATTATACATATAGTATTATATTGAACTTTTACAATAGATAAATAAAATTAAAGTATTAGGAAACAAGAATGTAGGAAAAAGAATTACATAATTGAAATGAATAAAAGAATTCTTTATTACAACAATATATATGACATTGTCCTTACAAAAGAATTGTAAAATAAATAAAAAATGAAATAAGTAAACTTTATTTAATTGAATACAATGTTTTTACAATATATTAAACAGAATATAAATTACAATATCTCAACATTATTCAATCAGAAAAGAAATTACATATATTTATATAAAAGAGAAATCCTAAACTATGGTTCCTAAGCTACTTCTTTATCTTGTATCCTTTACCCCAGATGGTTCCTGCAAAAACAAACAACTAAAAAATAAAATACAGGGGTTAGTTTTGGGATTAGATTACTCTCAGAATTAGCATACTAATGATATGCTTAAGCTCATCATTGAGTGATTTGAAATGGCACAAGTGTAGTATCTGTTCTTGTTCTATCTAATGACCTCAGCAAAACATCATAGGTCAAAAAGGGGCAAGTATCACATTGATAAAATAGTAAAATAATCAAGCTTCCACTTGGCAGCATCCAAAAATATAGCTCAACTTCAGATAATATCAAATTAGCTGAACACATTCGGGGCAAAAGATCTCCCAGATGAAACCTGGACAAGGAGAAGGTTCCTAGACCATACCAGGCAAACTCACAGGCAGCACTATCACCACATGCAGCTCACACAGCTGTGAGCTGTCAACACCACAGCTAACCAGGAAACCAGATAAGAAGGAAACAACCGTAGCCAACAAGTACCTGCCCACACACCACAACACATTCACACAACATTACCACCAGAGTGTCAAACCACACCACCATAGCTCTGGTTGCTCCCAGGAGCCATCCTAGAGCTAGGACAAGGGGAAATCAAGGCCAGATGTACCAAGGCAAGATTAATATCCAGCAGAATGGACATGAATCAATCAAGATCCATCACAAGGGCAAGACAATAACAGCAGTAGATCAAGAGCAGCTGCAACTTAACCACAATCTCACCAAGTCAAGCTAATCTACTCTGCATATGAGTTACCAACTTATAATAGTAACAACACATGCTCATTTCATCTTTTAGAGCATAAGTGTTAGTGGGGAAAATGGAGAACTCTTAGACTAGCATAGAAGTGCTATGCTAGTCTCATCATTGAGTTAAAAAGGATAAAATTGTAGCATCTGTTTCAATCATCATTAGGGCCTCAGCCTTTGCATCATTGGCAGGGCAAGGGCATCAGGTCATATACACTATGATCATACCATTGTGCACACTCCCAGGTGAGGCACCACAGTAGTAGGATCACAACCAATGAAAATATCATTAATCCTTAATCATCCCAAGCCTAGGTCTCAGTCTTTGCATCCTTGACCTAGTCTAAAGCAAGGAGAAGGTATAGCCAAGCAGCAGAGCTGTCACACTTACTAGCTGGCTAATACTGGGCACAATCCAAATGTGGGAAGCACCTTAGTAGCAACCTAGCCACAAGTGCCACTACAGTTTAGCATTCACCAACAATCTCTAGATTAAGGGTCTCATTCAAATCATTTTCCTAAAAATAAACATTAGGAATCAGATAGATATGTATTCACTGCTCAACATAATGGAAGCTAGAAGATTATCAACTTAATCATATTTTCCACACAGCTAATCACAACAGTGATAACTAGGCACAATTGTGCATACTTGGTTCAGGTGCTAGTTAGCAGAGATCATTTAGGGACAATCAGGATCCTCCTCAGCACAAAATCATTTTATACTTAATCATCAACTAGTAACCATGTGAACACTGTTTTGCTGACAGTAGGTTAGGAAGTAACTAAAGCAGTCACCTAGCCAATGATTCCAGGGTAGCAACTATACTCAATCATTTATTCCTCCAAAATATTTAGGAATCAATCCATCATATTTCCTTTCTACCATACTAGCAGCATAAACTTAAAATTCATACTAAATGAAGAATCAGAGTTAAATCACTTAACAAATATATATTTATTTGAGACTATGGCCAACTCATTTGAATTCATACTGTCATATGAATTCTATAAAATGTATGCACTGTTCAAATTTCAACATCACCATGGTATCAAGATTATAGTAGAGCCAAGGATACCAGGAGAAACTGGACCCTTACTTATCCAGATAAAGGAAACCCACTAGCAAAAGGTCAGCATCACACAACCATAGCAATACCAGATTTTGTACATGAACTCTGGAAATTACTATGCAAGGTTAAACAACCCAGAAAAACATCTCCTATATTTAAAAGCACATTCTCATGTGTACATGCTAATTATCAAGGACAATTCTTTTGAATCAAAACTCTAAACAGAGCTAGCATACCAATTTCACAACACATGAGGTCCATAGAACAATTAGTGATATTGCCAACACTAGCAGTAGATCATCACAGCATAACCATGTATCAAAGTAATCAGCACGAAGGCTGGTCACAGAGAAGGAGGGATCTTACAGATGGTATCAGAGTCCCTCCTTTATAAAGGAAAAGGATCCCTGTGATTGCAATGCTAGTCCCTGGATCATTGCTAGCATCCACAGTTTAAGATGAAGTACACAGAAACAAGGGTCATTATTACAGTCATTCCAGAGACAAATATAGTCTTTACAACTCCAAGGCCACAGGCCTAGTACAAGAGTTTGAATAAGTAAATAAATAAAAGTCTCCATCTTCATGGGCCACAGGCAAACATGTTGAATGTAGACTCATGACTCCTAATCCTCATCAGAGTAACATGTAACATCACAAGTTACAACCACAGTGGGTCAATACATTGGAATAGGATTGGCAAGTGATACCTTATTATAATTTAGGTGGACTAGATACTATATGCAATTTGGCTAAGTGTAGCTTGGCTTGCTTTGCTCAAAATAGGTTTTGCCTATTAGTTGAAATCACTAAGTTTTTCTTTGTCAAAACTTTTCCCAAGGAACCACCAATAGACATTGAGGTCCTTCACCCTTGTTCACCCACAAGTTTTTACTTAGAAATTGGGATGAGGAGATTCTTGATAGCTTCCATGTCTTGATGCTCAAGTTGTCCTTTTCCAGGGACATGGCTAAGTACTTAGATTTTTCCATCTGCAGAGGTTGTGCACTTTCCCCACCAGACTTGATTTTCACCAAGACAGGACCTTTCAGAAGCCTTCCCTTAGACCAAATGGACGCGCTCCAACCTATCATTCCCACTACCACCAACTGTCCAAATGGCTAAGTTCTAGCAACCTATGTGATCCAGGCAGAGCCCATATTGCCAAGTGGCTGCACTAGAAGCTTCTCAACACTTGGCCTCTAAAATATCTTTGTTCCTGGGTGGCTTTCCACAAGTGAGATACACAAGGTTCACCAGTCCCCTGGCCTTGTGTAACCACTCAACACAAACCATTCCTTCCATTCCACCCAGGTGTTTCATTTACTTAGTTGTTTTATTAGGCAAAACACAAGTCTAAAAGACTTAGAAATATTTTCATCATAGCATATATATTTCACCAACCCTTGGTTGCTACTAGCTAGGCTAAGCATGGCATAGATAAGCATCTTAACTTAGAAATTTCTAGCAATTCTACAACTACTAGGATTTCCCAACATGGCATATAAGCAAAATATAGCATGCAAGTCTACCAAAATATTTCTAATGCTTAGTAGAAAACATAGGGATAAAATATTCATGAGCACCACTTGCCTTGGTAGTTTGGAGAGTAGCTACACTCCTCACAATCACAATCACTAGCACCAAAATCTACACAAAGAATCATAGCCACAAATCACATACCAAACATATACAAACAAAAATATATGCATGCATGCAATATGATATGTGATGATCTTTAAAACTCAACAAAGCAAGTGTACAGTACTGGTTCATAAACAAGTTAAAAACTTTCCAAACAACATTTAAATAAACCCTAAAACAATTCTTAAAAAATTCATATACTCAAATTAGCCCTACACAAGTTTCTGCAAATAAAACCATTTTAACAGAAGCAAAACATTAAAAACATTGCATATTTAGAAAGGGCTTGTTCTCCTGATTCCATTGATATAAAATTTGTCAAATTCTAACATGGGGATCAAAAGTTATAGCCAAAACAAAATCAAACTTCTAATAGATTCAAATCCTGTTTTTAAATCCAAACAGCTGCCACGCATCTTAATCTAATTGGCCCGTACCGCTTCGCTCAGGATCGTGCCTATGAGCCGTTAGATCAACATAATCTGCACGGCCTAGATCTACTCGTAACGGTTCGTTAAGTGATCTAATCTCGCACGCTGGATCCAGATCTAATGGCTCTGGATCAAACGACCAAAGCTGGGCGGCGCTGGCGGTGGCTACTGGCGGCGGCAAGCTCTGCCTACGGCGGCGCGGCGCTACAGGTGGTTCTAGGGTCGTCGGGGGCGCTTACCAGAACCGCGACGATGCACTGATGCTCAACCTGGCGATGGCTTGGCAAGGGGCGCTCTGGAGTGGCCGAGGGAACTCGTCGGAGTTGATGGCGGCGTCGGGCTTGGGTGGACGACGACGTTGGCGAGGCTCCTGGTCACCCTAGCATGCACAAACAGCATCAGGAGATGCGCAAGACTACGGCGAGCAAGATCGTGTGCATCAGAGGCAGAGGGGAACAAGGGGCTCACCGAATTTGACCGCCGAAGTTGAGGATGTCGTAGGGGGCTTGCTGTGCTTGTCGAAGACGACGACCTGGGGCGGTACAGAAGGAACCAATGGTGTCAGTAGATGCGCAACGATGTGGCGAGGCTGTCTGCAAGAACCAGAGGGAGAGGGGCGCACGGGGCTCACCGGAATCGATCGCCGGAGTGCTCTCTGTCTGCGGCGGTGCAAGGATGAATGCGGGCAGCCTGGGGGCGCTTTGTGCTCGGAGTTTGGGGGAAATGGAGAGGGGCAGAGGGGGTTTAAGTAGGCCAGGCGGGGGCGAATATCGCGCGCAGTATCAAGGGAATTTAAGCGAGGAATCAACGCGGCAGTGAAGGGCGGAGGAAACGGCCGATGACATGGTCGTGACGCGATTTGGGGAAGAAGGGGTAAGCTGGCGAGGTCCACCGGTCAGCGAGTGAAACAGAGAGGGGGTGGGGTCATGTGGTCAGTGACCTGGGGGGTGTGTCTATGAGTGAGCGAGAGAGAGGGAGACCCCGGGTGGGCTTAGTGGGCTGGATTAGCAGTTGGGCCAGATAGGTAGCGCTAGCCTTTTTCTATTTCTTTTCTCCTTTTCTTTTTCTGTTTTGATTTTCTGAAATGGTTTTCAAATCCAAATCAATTGAGTTTGAATTCAAATCTTCCCTAGGTTTTTATACTGCAAACCTTGCACTCAAATGTGTGTCAAACACTACTGTTCAATCAAAACTCTTTGATCAAATGAAAATAAAATAAAACCAAGCCTTTATGATATATATTCAAATAGGCATAATATTGGTTTATTCACTCATTTTGTTTTGAAATTTTGTTCAAAATTTTGGTGGTGCCTAAGTTTGAATTTCAAACTTTACTGAATCAAAACAAGTATTCTTCTCATTGGAAGATAAAGGCTAGAGCAAACTTACATGTAATAATAAGCATAAATGCTTCTGTTTTGAAATGATTTGTTTGAAATGAAATTCATATGATCATGGATGCATGGATGATATGCATAAGTTTGAAACATGATTTTAGGGATGTTACAAATCTAACCCCCTGAAGGTGAATCTCGCCCTCGAGATTCGGATTAGCTAGCAAATAGGTGAGGGTGGCCTTTCCGAAGATCATCTTCTCTTTCCCATGTTGCTTCCTCTTCGGAATGATGGTTCCACTGAACTTTGCAAAACTTGATAGTCTTAGTCCTTGTGACTCTTTCTGCCATCTCAAGAATCTTGATAGGCTTCTCCTCATAAGTGAGGTCACTTTCCAATTGTACCTCCTCCAAAGGTATAGTATCCTTCAAAGAAGTTTCTTCCATTTCTGGATGACATTTCTTAAGCTGACTCACATGAAACACATTATGGACAGCTGACAAAGACTCTGGCAATTCAATTTCATAAGCAACTTCTCCTTTGCGACTTAGAATCTTGAATGGCCCAACATATCTTGGGGCCAACTTTCCTTTGACTCCGAACCTCTTCACTCCACGAAGTGGTGACACTCTTAGATAAGCTCTATCACCAACCTCATAGGTGACTTCTCTACGCTTAGGATATGCGTAGCTTTTCTGTCGGGACTGTGCTATCTTCAATCTGTCCTTAACCAACTTGACCTTCTCTTCAGCTTCTTTGATAAGTTCTGGTCCGAACAAACTTCTTTCTCCCACACCATTCCATAATAATGGGGTGGTACACTTTCTCCCGTAGAGAAACTCAAATGGTGCCATCTCAATGCTGGCTTGATAGCTGTTGTTATAAGAAAATTCTACGTAAGGCAGACTTTCATCCCAACTGGCTCCATAGTCTAGGGCACATGCCCTCAACATGTCTTCAAGAATCTGATTAGTCCTTTCCGTTTGTCCATCAGTTTGAGGATGAAAAGCAGTGCTGAATTCCAACCTCGTTCCCAATGACTCATGTAGCTGTCTCCAAAAATGGGATGTGAATTGAGTTCCCCTATCGGACACAATACTCTTGGGCACTCCATGTAGACATACAATTCTACTCATATAGATTTTGGCCAACTTAGCACTTGTATAAGTTGTCTTCACGGGTATGAAATGAGCCACTTTGGTTAGGCGATCCACTACCACCCAAATAGAATCATATCCTGACCTGGTCCTTGGTAATCCGGTAATGAAATCCATACCAATCTTGTCCCACTTCCAATCAGGAATAGGCAGTGGTTGAAGCAAACCTGATGGTTTCTGATGCTCCGCTTTCACTCTACTACACACATCACACAAAGCAATATGTTCGGCGATGTCCTTCTTGAGATTATTCCACCAAAATCTTTCCTTCATATCCATGTACATTTTGGTGTTACCCGGATGAATGGAATACGGAGAGTTGTGTGCTTCTTGCAAAATCAGTTTCCGAAGCTCCGGATCTTGTGGAACACAGATACGTTTCCCATGCCATAAAGTACCATGTTCATCTTCATGGAACCCTTTGGCTTTTCCTTTGCCAATCTTTTCTTTAATCTCTTCAATTTCCTTATCAATCTTCTGGGCTTCTTTGATCTTGTCCAACAAAGTGGGTTGAACATCCAAAGACATGAGATGTCCTTCAGGCACAATCTCCAATCTGAGATCTCTAAATTGGGCACACAAATCATCTGGCAATTCTCCCTTGGTGAGACCATTCACAAAAACCTTACGGCTTAGAGCATCCGCTACAACATTTGCTTTACCGGGATGGTATTGCAAACTTAAGTCATAGTCCTTGATGAGTTCTAGCCATCTTCTTTGTCTCATATTAATTTCCTTTTGGGTGAAGATATACTTCAAACTCTTGTGATATGTGAACACTTCACAACGCTTTCCCGAAAGATAGTGTCTCCATGTTCTGAGTGCATGGACAACAGAGGCTAACTCCAAATCATGAGTAGGATAGTTCACTTCATGAGTTTTGAGTTGTCTCGAGGCATAAGCCACAACTTTTCCTTCTTGCATAAGTACTGCACCCAAACCATGATGAGATGCATCACAATATACTTGGAAATCTTTTTCCAAGTCAGGCAAACACAAGACTGGTGCAGTCACAAGTCTCTTCTTCAATTCCTGAAAACTGAGTTCACAACCTTCAGACGAAGCAAATTTCTTGTCTTTCTTTAGCAATTCTGTCATAGGCTTAGCTACCTTGGAGAAATTCTCAATGAACCTTCTGTAGTAACCTGCTAAGCCAAAGAAACTATGAACTTCTTTCACTGACTTGGGAGATTCCCATTCAGTTACAGCTGAAACTTTAGCAGGATCAACTGCTACACCATCTTTTGTCATAACATGTCCAAGAAATCCAACTTCATTCAACCAGAACTCACACTTGCTGAATTTGGCATAAAGTTTAAGCTCTCTAAGCTTCTCAAGTATCAAACGCAAATGTCCTTCATGCTCTTCTTTGCTCTTGGAGTAGATCAAAATGTCATCGATGAAAACGACAACAAACTTATCAAGAAATTCCATGAACACCTTGTTCATCATATTCATAAAGTATGCTGGAGCATTGGTCAAACCAAATGGCATCACGGTATACTCATACAATCCATACCTTGTGGTGAAAGTTGTCTTAGGTATGTCTTGTTCTCTTATCTTGAGTTGGAAATAACCTGACCGGAGATCAATCTTTGAGAACACACAAGCTCCTTCTAACTGATCAAACAAGTCATTGATTCTGGGCAAAGGGTATTTGTTCTTGATAGTCACCTCATTGAGTGAACGGTAATCTATGCATAACCTTTGACTTCTATCTTTCTTTTCCACAAACAAAACTGGGGCTCCCCAAGATGAAGAACTTGGTTGAATAAATCCTTTATGCAACTGCTCTCCGAGTTGTTTCTTGAGTTCTTTCAGTTCATCAACTGACATCTTGTACGGTCTCTTTGCTATTGGTCCAGATCCTGGTAGCAAATCAATAAGGAACTCCACATCTCTATCTGGTGGCATTCCCGGCAATTCTTTCGGAAACACATCCGGATATTCACTCACAATTGGCACACTGTCTATGCTAACCCCCTTAAGAGAATTTAGCTTACTCCCTTTTGATTCAAAGTTAGACTTGAATTTAATACGTTTTCTTTCCGGGGTTGTGAGTGCAACAGTACGATTAGCACAATCTAGTACTCCTTCATAATTAGCCATCCAATCCATTCCCAATATTACGTCCAGTCCTTGGGAATCTAGGATTATCAGACTCACTTGAAACTTATGCTTTCCAAACTCTATTACTAGATCCCGGCATCCAAGACTTACTATCATATCTCCACCTGGAGAACTAACTTTTATTGGACACCCAATGTTTTCAGTTGGAAACTCATTTCTATCAACAAATGCTTTTGATATGAATGAATGCGATGCTCCAGTATCAAAAAGAACAAATGCTGGAATAGAATTGAGTCTGAACTTACCAGCAACAGCATCAGGCTCCTCATAGATTTCTTCCACATTGATGTGGTTAACTTGCCCTTTCTGAAAAGGGTTGGGCTTGTTGGGTCCTTCAACTTTCTTTTCTGGGCATTCATTTGCATAATGCCCCCATCTTCTTGCACTTGAAGCATTCAACCTGACTAATGTCCTTCTTGACAGGCTGGCTTCCACTGCCACTTCCATTACCACTGTGGTGGCTCTTATATCCACTCTTGTGGTTCTTGTACTTGTCATTGTCATGATTACGGTGATGCTTGTTGTCATGACGGTTGTGGTTGTGGTGCTTGTTTAATTTCCCATGATTGTGGGATCCTGAGCTTCCACTGTCATCGTAATGGGAACGTTTGTGAGACGATCCCGAGCTGTGCTTATCCGAGTGCTTCCTCTTCCTGCTCTCAACTTGCTTCATTTTGTTCTCCAAAATAGCAGCCTTATCACAAAGAGACTGGTATGTGGGAACATATGCCACAGCCAACTGCAGGTTCAGCTCATCATTCAACCCTTCGAGGAACTTTTCTTTCCTCTTAGCATCAGTGTCAACTTCATCCGGTGCATAACGCGCCAGATTGTTGAACTCCTCAATATATTCGGCCACGCTGCGGTGGCGCTGCTTCAGGTTATGAAACTCTTTCTTTTTTAGGCTCATCACTCCAGATGAGATATGAGCAGTACGAAATCCATCCTCAAAGATAGCACATGTCACATCTTCTATGGGAGTGGTGATCTGGAAGTTATCCCACCAGGTGGCGGTTGGTCCTTCCAGCAAGTGTGATGCAAATCTAACCTTTTCTGCATCAGTACAGCCCACAATTACCAAGTCCTTGTTCACAGAGCGTAGCCAATCATTGGCCACCATGAGATCAGTCGTTCCTGAGAACTTTGCTGGTCTCAATCTCAAGAACCTGGTAAGCATGTCAAAACCCGGTGGGTTGTTGTTGTTGTTATTGTTGTTATTGTTGTTGTTGTTGTTGTTTTTGTTCTGGATGAAAGTCGTCATCATTTGCATCAGCTGAGTCTAGGCTGTCATCATTTGCTGCATTTCTGGAGTGATGTTGTTGTTGTTTGGGTTGGGGTTGGCACGACGGGGAGGCATCTATGGTTTGTTCAATAGAGATAAGTATGAGATACCCATAGATGTTTCATGCACAATACATCACATAATCAATCACAAAAACATGCAACATAATGATAAAGGTTCAACAACCAGATAACAAGTTCGCAAAGTAAAACACACACAAATAACAAGCCATCCACATGTTTGATGGTCAAATAACAAGTTCCCAACAACAAGTATGATAATAAATGATAAATGAGTAGTCAAATCTACTCCTCGGCATCAACCTCCTCCTCGACAAAGGTAAGACCTGCGTTCTCCATCGCGGTCTTATATTCCTCGACACTGGTGGTCAAGGTCTCTATCTTGGCTTTGAGAGCCCTCTTCTGGGAACGAAGCCTCTCAATCACCATATGCTGATGCTCGAGCTCGAAGTCCTTGGCATGCAGTTCTTCAGTCATGTCCCGGATCTTCTTGTTCCTATCCTGGACTCGCTTATCCTGACTCTTGAACTTTCTGTCCTGGCTCTCGAACTTTGCCTCCATCTCCTTGACTAACTCATCTTGCTCTGCTAAGAGCTTGTCCTTCTCGCGAAGCTGCACCTGGAGTTCGTCATTGTTGAGCATGACGTTGGTCCTATCAGAGTCCACGTGCCTAATGAGAGCCTCTAAGTCCTGGAGGTATAGGCGAATCGGCTCCGCTGTCTCCCTCGAAGTGTCCTCGAAGTCGATGGAGTCCCCATCCTCATCACGTCTACCGAAGACGTGAAAGTGAGTACCTCTAACCTGTCGAGAGTGTCTCCCCAGCAGACGTCCTATCAGATCCTGCATGACTACCTCAAGGCCTCTCTCCTTGTCATCGTGCATGAGCTTGAAGACGATGGCCTCCGTGGTAGGCTCAGTCTGGCGTCCGGGCTGGTTGACCTTGAAACCCCAAAGGTCTTTCCTCTCAAACTTGGTGAGGGGAAGCACCATGATGGTAGGAAGAGGGAGATTGAGCAAAGTAGTAATCTCAACAATACGAGGACCAAAGCGAGTTCCCTGGAACTCCTCAACAGTGTTGATGGTAACATTAGGCATCTATTTATAAGATAGAAAAGTTAGAATCAACACAATTTAAGTTGAAACACAAGGCAAAACATCACATACATATCCTTGGAAATCAAAACACATAAGTCATGGCATACAAGGATCCATTACATCAACCAAGGTTCAACTTATTTAAGGTAACATTTCAAAAATAAGGTGATAAGTGGTGGTCCAACTAACGAAGTACGTTTACAATCCTATCTCACTGGATCTGTTGGCTAACATAATGTTTCTAGAAGCAAGCAGTCTATCTTTCTCACATGACTCCATCACTAAGTCTATAATGTCTCCTCTTAAGGTTTGGTTGGTAGCCTCCAACTCTTGGGTATGTTTCTTCTCTTCTTCTAGGCTATTTTGGATGTTGAACATTCTGCACTTGACTCTTTCACCAAGTTCTTTGATGGTCTTCCAAGCTGCATCCCTTGCCGAGTCAAAGAATGTAGGGTGCATCACTGAATTGGTGAACATGCAGAATACTGACTCCTTGTGGTTGTCTTCCTTGTTTTTATACAAGTGAAGTTGCACCCACCAGTACTCAACTCCTTCATCCATCACAGGAAAACCTTTGTACACAGCTGCACCATGTATTTCCATTGCAACCATGAGGTCCTTGAGAGCCTTGGGGAATTCTGTCTCACACTCCAAAGTCATTGTCTTGAGTAGTCCTTTCCTCACGGCTTCGTTGATGGAGTTCATCTACAATTAGAGATGAGAAAGAAGATTAGAAAAGTTTACGAGAAGAATAGACGAGTGTAGAAGTTGTTGAAAAAAAATTCCTTAGTGGTTTCCAATCCTAGGGTCATAATCCTACAGGCAACACAGTGCTCTGATACCATCTATAAGATCCCTCCTTTATAAAGGAAAAGGATCCCTGTGATTGCAATGCTAGTCCCTGGATTATTGCTAGCATCCACAGTTTAAGATGAAGTACACAGAAACAAGGGTCATTATTACAGTCATTCCAGAGACAAATATAGTATTTACAACTCCAAGGCCACAGGCCTAGTACAAGAGTTTGAATAAGTAAATAAATAAAAGTCTTCATCTTCATGTGCCACAGGCAAACATGTTGAGTGTAGACTCATGACTCCTAATCCTCATCAGAGTAACCTGCAACATCACAAGTTACAGCCAAAGTGGGTCAATACATTGGAATAGTATTGGCAAGTGATACCTTAGTATAATTTAGGTGGACTAGATACTATATGCAATTTGGCTAAGTGTAGCTTGGCTTGCTTTGCTCAAAATAGGTTTTGCCTATTAGTTGAAAATCACTAAGTTTTTCTTTGTCAAAACTTTTCCCAAGGAACCACCAATAGACATTGATGCTCAAGTTGTCCTTTTCCAGGGACATGGCTAAGTACTTAGATTTTTCCATCTGCAGAGGTTGTGCACTTTCCCCACCAGACTTGATTTTCACCAAGACAGGACCTTTCAGAAGCCTTCCCTTAGACCAAATGGACGCGCTCCAACCTATCACTCCCACTACCACCAACTGTCCAAATGGCTAAGTTCTAGCAACCTATGTGATCCAGGCAGAGCCCATATTGCTAAGTGGCTGCACTAGAATCTTCTCAACACTTGGCCTCTAAAATCTCTTTGTTCCTGGGTGGCTTTCCACAAGTGAGATACACAAGGTTCACCAGTCCCCTGGCCTTGTGTAACCACTCAACACAAACCATTCCTTCCATTCCACCCAGGTGTTTCATTTACTTAGTTGTTTTATTAGGCAAAACACAAGTCTAAAAGACTTAGAAATATTTTCATCATAGCATATATATTTCACCAACCCTTGGTTTCTACTAGCTAGGCTAAGCTTGGCATAGATAAGCATCTTAACTTAGAAATTTCTAGCAATTCTACAACTACTAGGATTTCCCAACATGGCATATAAGCAAAATATAGCATGCAAGTCTAGCAAAATATTTCTAATGCTTAGTAGAAAACATAGGGATAAAATATTCATGAGCACCACTTGCCTTAGTAGTTTGGAGAGTAGCTACACTCCTCACAATCACAATCACTAGCACCAAAGTCTACACAAAGAATCATAGCCACAAATCACATACCTAACATATACAAACAAAAATATATGCATGCATGCAATATGATATGTGATGATCTTTAAAACTCAACAAATCAAGTGTACAGTACTGGTTCATAAACAAGTTAAAAACTTGCCAAACAACATTTAAATAAACCCTAAAACAATTCTTAAAAAATTCATATACTCAAATTAGCCCTACACAAGTTTCTGCAAATAAAACCATTTTAACAGAAGCAAAACATTAAACACATTGCATATTTAGAAAGGGATTGTTCTCCTGATTCCATTGATATAAAATTTGTCAAATTCTAACATGGGGATCAAAAGTTATAGCCAAAATAAAATCAAACTTCTAATAGATTCAAATCCTGTTTTTAAATCCAAACAGCCGCCACGCGTCTTAATCTAATTGGCCGTACCGCTTCGCTCAGGATCGCGCCTGTGAGCCGTTAGATCAACATAATCTGAACGGCCCAGATCTACTCGTAACGGTTCGTTAAGTGGTCTAATCTCGCACGCTGGACCCAGATCCAATGGCTCTGGATCAAACGACCAAAGCTGGGCGGCGCTGGCGGTGGCTACTGGTGGCGGCGAGCTCTGCCTACGGCGGCGCGACACTACAGGTTGTTCTAGGGTCGTCGGGGGCGCTTACCTGAACCGCGGTGATGCACTGATGCTCAACCTGGCGACGGCTTGGCAAGGGGCGCTCTGGAGTGGCCGAGGGAACTCGTCGGAGTTGCTGGAAGCGTCGGGCTTGGGTGGACGACGACGTTGGCGAGGCTCCTGGTCACCCTAGCATGCACAAACAGCATCAGGAGATGCGCAAGACTACGGCGAGCAAGATCATGTGCATCAGAGGCAGAGGGGGACAAGGGGCTCACCGAATTTGACCGCCGGTGTTGAGGATGTCGTCGGGGGCTTGCTGTGCTTGTCGAAGACGACGACCTGGGGTGGTACAGAAGGAACCAATGGTGTCAGTAGATGCGCAAGGATGTGGCGAGGCTATCTTCAAGAACCAGAGGGAGAGGGGCGCACGGGGCTCACCGGAATCGATCGCCGGAGTGCTCTCTGTCTGCGGCGGTGCGAGGATGAATGCGGGCAGCCTGGGGGCGCTTTGTGCTCGGAGTTTGGGGGAAATGGAGAGGGGGCAGAGGGGGTTTAAGTAGGCCAGGCGGGGGCGAAGATCGCGCGCGGTATCAAGGGAATTTAATCGAGGAATCAACGCGGCAGTGAAGGGCGGAGGAAACGGCCGGCGACGTGGTCGTGGCGCGATTTGGGGAAGAAGGGGTGAGCTGGCGAGGTCCACCGGTCAGCGAGTGAAACAGAGAGGGGGTGGGGTCATGTGGTCAGTGACCTGGGGGTGTGTCTGCGAGTGAGCGAGAGAGAGGGAGACCCCGGGTGGGCTTAGTGGGCTGGATTAGCAGTTGGGCCAGATAGGTAGCGCTGGCCTTTTTCTATTTCTTTTCTCCTTTTCTTTTTTTTGTTTTGATTTTCTGAAATGGTTTTCAAATCCAAATCAATTGAGTTTGAATTCAAATCTTCCCTAGGTTTTTATACTGCAAACCTTGCACTCAAATGTGTGTCAAACACTACTGTTTAATCAAAACTCTTTGATCAAATGAAAATAAAATAAAACCAAGCCTTTATGATATATATTCAAATAGGCATAATATTGGTTTATTCACTCATTTTGTTTTGAAATTTTGTTCAAACTTTTGGTGGTGCCTCAGTTTGAATTTCAAACTTTACTGAATCAAAACAAGTATTCTTCTCATTGGAAGATAAAGGCTAGAGCAAACTTACATGAAATAATAAGCATAAATGCTTCTGTTTTGAAATGATTTGTTTGAAATGAAATTCATATGATCATGGATGCATGGATGATATGCATAAGTTTGAAACATGATTTTAGGGACATTACAAAGGCGGAGCTCCGGCAGCCAACGGAGGCGGTCGCAGCGGCCTGCCTCGCCGGAATCAAGCAAGCGGTGGTAGAGCCCAGGAGCGCAAGGAGAAAGGAGGGGAGGAGGAGATAAGCTTTGGGGGAATGAGGTGAGTACGGGCTGGGTCGGTTTGACCGATCCAGTACCCCCTCTGCTGGGCCAATTTAGCCCAATGTTGGGTACTAGGCCCATTTCAAAACAAAATAAGAAACGAAATAAAAGAAAAATAAATAAATTACCAAAATAACCTAAGAATATATTTAATATATTAAAATTATCACAAAAATAATATCCACTTAAGAAAAATATAACTTTACTTCTTTAAGTTAATAAAATGCAAATAAAGATTAAATACTATTAAATGTTAAGTGAAATTTCATTAAATAAGGAAAAATCCTAAAAATAAATAAAAAACATTTTTGTGTATAAAAATAACTTTACAATTTTATAAAAATACTAACTTAGAGTTTTACAAATAAAATGTAAATCAAATATTTAAAGACACTTAATTCTTTGAAGAATTTTATAAAAATAAAGGTAAGACTTAAAAATAAATAAAATCCATTTTTAAGATCTTTAATACGTATATTTCACGAGAAAAATACTATATATATTATTCAAAAACATTTTATGATAAATAAAATTCATTACTTATTTTACTCAAATAAAATAACCAATTTGTTAAATCTTAAAATTATTTCTTAAGTAAGAAATAATCACATTTTCTTATAAAACACCAAAACCTTTAAAGTTTAATTACTAAGTCTAAATCTATAATCAAAATAGAACTTAAATATAACTATTAGCCTTTAAATGTTTTAAAATCTTAAATTCAAATTAAACTCCTTTTAAATACATATTACATAACACTCATGTATAAGGGGATGAATAATATCCATCCCTCAACCACTCTTAAAAATGACTTTAAACTCAAATAAATTTATAAGATCATCTAATTAAGCTCCCATTAATAAATTGCATGTTATTAAACCCATCTTTCACTTACATTAAAAAGGATCATTCATAATCATATTTGTTAAAACCCTAAAACTAGATGATATTCTAAAACTCATTATATCTTAAAATTCACTTATATTTTTAAAGTTAACTTTGGTCACTTGTACCATCAACGAAAAGATGAAAACTTAACATCAATCATAACCATCACAAACCCTAATATAAAACCTAATAACCCTTAAGGCTAATTAACCTTAACTAATACAAGTTTCTTCAAATGTTATTCTTTTTGACACTTCACACAAACAAGTCTATATTAGTTTCTTCAGCTCTTAAAAAAATTCAACTCAAGGAACTTTTATCCCAATCACCAGATAACAATTAATCATAATCACATTATTCTATTAGTACTTGTATATTTTGGATTGTTAACACTTAAGTTCCTTATCAATGTCATCGCTTATGAAATAAACTTAAAACTAAACCCAATCTTTAAGACGATACCTAAGAATAACTTATTCAAAATACTAAGGGTTTCACTTTGGGAATTATAAAATTGTATAGCATTATTTCTGCATAATGGCATCTTGCTTCTTTAAACATTAGTCCTTACCAGACCAATGATGATGATTTCAGATATTGGATCATCTATTATCTCAAAGACCATGAGTGCATAATCTTGCAATCACAAAAGGCAAGTTCACACTTGCTCATGTCCTTTGATTATTTTCTGTAAAGTATTTTGCAAATCCAGTGTTGTTATCACCTGCATTTGAAAAAGATCAGAAAACACTATTTTCATAATAATATGATTATAGGTTATTTACCATGAGGTAATAATCTACTATGAAAGTTCCGGTGGTAAAGGAACATATTATCTAGGACTTAACAACCAATGTCGCCAGTGATTCTTGCGCCGTATATTACACGTTGACCATGAGATTTGGAATGGGACGGAGAAGTCAGCTGGATCGGATCCCTTTCGCATGCATTGGACACTGTTCTGGGCATTTGTAAGTTGCAGATCGTGGGTATAGCCATTTTATACGGGGGAAGTCTACCGTGGATCTAGGCTTACAAAAGACAAATATCTAGTGCTAATGGTTGTTGTGTGTATCCAATTAAGTTATAGCCGTTTTATACGGGGAAAAGTCTACCTTGAGTTTGGTCATCCAACAATTGTGGTGTATGCGGGGTCGCGGAGAAGGACAGTGATTGGCTTGGATCTTAGTCTAGGCCTCATACCAAGGAAATGTGAACGAGCCTATAACTCGTATGTGCAACAAAGCTAAGATCTCTCATGGGTAAAGTAACCACTTGATAATCTGGTACTACCGCTGCAATAAATGCACAACGGTCAGATCTGCTCAGAAGGCTATAAATACCACATTTTAGTACCGTTGAATTGAAGACTACCACCTCCATTTGAGCCACCAAATCGCCAAAATCTCTTCACTCAACCATCCAAAGTCTTTGATCTTTGGAGAATCGAAGGAGGAGCTCTTGATCTACTGCTTCACCAAAAGAGATCTTCATTTCCCCCTCATTCATTTGAGGCCCCATTTCTCTAGTGTTTTCTTTGGAAATCCTAGTTCTAGATTTGGTACTTACAAGCTTGTCTTTGATTGTTTTGACAGCTTGCTTGTATTTGGTATCCTCCAATTAAGTTGTGGATGTGTAAAGACCCCACCTTTATAAAGGTAAAGGTCCCTGTGATTGCAATTCTAGTCCCTGGATCAATAGCTAGCATCCACAATTAAGATGTAATATCAAGAAACAAAGGTCATAATACAACTTTATAACCAGGAATAAAATAGTTCATTACATCTTACATAGCTCATTTGGCTATCTCATTACAATGCAGCAGAAATAACTATAGCATGGAGTACTTCATCTTCAAAGTGCCACAGGCAATCATGTTGGTTGTAGACTTGTAATCCTAATCAACACAATTCACTAACATCAAACAAACCCGCAACATAATAAGTTACAGCCACAAGGGTCAATACATTTGAATTGTATTGGCAAGTGATACTATGGTAGTATAGTGGAGTCTATCATCTATATGCTTTTGGCTAAGTGGAGCTTAGGCTTGCTTTGCTCAAAATAGATTTTCCTTATCATTTGAAAACACTAAGTTTTTGTTTGTCAAAATCACCCAAGGCATCTCCCAACAGAAATTGGTGATCCTTCAACCCTTGTTCAACCATAAGTTTTAAACTTAGAAATTGGGATGAGGAGATCCTTGATATCTTCCATGTCTTGATGCTCAAATTGTCCATTGTCGGGGACACGGCTAAGTACTTAGATTTTAATCTCTCGAGAGGTGGTGCACTTTCCCCACAAGACTCGACATGCATCGAGACAAGATCTTTTAGAAGCCTTCCCTTAGACCAGAATGGACGCGCTCCAAACCTATCAACCCCTACGACCAACTGTCCATTTGGTTAAGTTATTGCAACCTATATGATCCAGGCAGAGCCCATAATGCCATGTGGCTGCACTTGAAGCTTCTCAACATTTGACATCTCAAATCTCTTTGTTCCTGGGTGGCATTCCACAAGTGAGATACACAAGGTAAACCATAGAAATGGGCCTTGTGTAACCACTCAACACAAACCAATCCACCATTCTACCCAGGTGTTTCATTCACTTAGTTGTTTTATTAAACAAAACACAAGTCCTTGACTTAGAAATATTCCATAGCATGAATATAATCCACCCTTGTTTTCTACTAGCTAAGCTAAGCATGATAGTAGTAGGAATCTTGACTTAGGAAAATTCGACTAAGGTTTCATCTACTAGGATTTCCCATGGCATAGTTTATACTTAGCAAAAATTCCATGCAAGTCCTACTTAGAAATATCACTAATGCATAGTGAAATAATGGGACAAAAGTATGAATCACCACTTTCCTTTTTGGTAGAGAATATAAGTTCACTCGTTGATCTTGCAATAGTCACACTCTTCAAATTCCACTACAATTCTATCAAGCAAGCAAATATTCAATCTACCATTCAAGCAATCATCACATAGAATAATAAAAACAAAGCAATAAATGCAAGCATGCCAAAGATTGTTTTATTTGGAGAAGTGGTTTCTAATAGGTTATAAACATTATAAAACACATATTGGTCATTTATAAAGGTGGCAAAATCATTTGATATTAAGTTAGTGAAAATGGCCACTTTAAATCATTTTTGTTTTGTTAGAAGTGCTTTAAATCAAAGTAATAATTTCTAGTGTTTGTCAAATACATTTTTAAACACAAATGTTAGTGTTTTATGGTCAAGTGTTTATTATTAAAACCATTTGCAAAAGGTTTTATCTATAAACCATTCTTAATGCAATCCACATTTTATTTCATTAGAAATGCCTTTAAACAAAGTAATAATTTTCTAGAGTTCACCAAATATATTTTTAAATCATAAAACTTGGTGTTTAGGGTCAGAGAGTTTAAATCAAATCATTTTCCAAAGGTTTTACTCAAAAAGCATTTTTAAGATATAAACAATATTTTTATTTAACTAGAAATGCCATTATTCAAAGATTTATTCTTTAAGTTCACAAGATATACTTTCAAATCTACAAGTTGGTTTCTATGGTCAGTAGGTTCAAAACAAACCATTTACCAAATATTTTATCCTAAAAACATTTCTAGAATAAATTTTATGTTCAAATTATGCCTACACAAGTTTATGCAAAAACAACTAAGTTTACAGAAGCAATTTACTAAACAAAGTACATGGTTGGATACAATTTATTTTGCTGATTCCATTGATATAAAATTTAAAAAATTTGGAGGTGTGGATCAAAAGTTTTGCAATTTACAAATTCAAACAACTAAGGGATTCAATTCTGTTTTTAAAACAAATCCTGAGCCACGTGTCTTGTTCTTATTGGCCAAAAACGGTTCGTGCGGATCGACTGCTATGGTGCGTTGGATTAAAAGGGAATCGTGCGGCTCTGATCTAGCGTACCCCTTCGCTTAAGTGATTCTTTCGTATCCCTAAGATCGAGATCCAACGGCTCTTAGTACGATGACCTAAGATGGGCGGCGCTAGCGGCGGCGAGTGGCGGCGGCGCGGTTAGACGGTGGAGTTGACGGCGATACAGGAAGCGGGTGAGAGAGAGAAGTAGCTCACAGTAATCGCAGGGGTGTGGTGAAGCTCAAGGTGGTCTTCGGAGAGCAGGGGGAGCACGAGGATGGTGACAATTTCTCGCCGGAGTTCCTGCCGGCGACGGGCGTGCTCTGGTGTTGTTGAAGACGAACCTACAGGGCGTGCTAGGACATGAAACATATGGCATTATGAAGGGTTTCGCGGCATAGTAAATCAAAATTTTCTACGGAGCGAACAGAGGGAAAGCCAAGATCTAATCTAGGAGATGCAAACAACGAGAGAGATTGGATTAGATCTTCATACCCTTGAAGATTCGCACAGCGGAACATTCGTCGGAACGTGGGTGATGTTGTCGTAATCGCTTCTCCTCCTCGCGATCCGATCCGATCTAGCACCACAAGTGGCGGTGCCTCCTTGAGATGCACACGTGCAGCACCTCGACGTCTCCTCCTTCCTCGGACTAGCGAGTATGGTGGAGAGATAGATTGGATCTACAGCACGACGGCGTGGTGTATATGGTGGAGAATTTCTGCTGCAGGGCTTCGCCTACAAACAGTCGGGAGGGAGAGAGGAAGGTAGCAAGGCTGCTAGGGCTTGGAGGAAGGTGTGTGGGGGGGGAGGGGGCGCACCACCCCTCTATATATAGAGGGGGGCGGCCAGCCCTTGCCCCTCCTCCAAGACTATCTCTAGTTTAAACAATTTAAACTCTCCCTTATCTAGAAATCCTATCTCTAGTTTAAACGATTTAAACTCTCCCTTATCTAGAAATTCTATCCCGAGATTTAAACGAGTCAAATCTCTCTAGAATCGGCTGGGCCCTATGGGGCCTTGTGCCCCTGGCCCAATGCGGCCAGGACACTCCCTCATAGGCCCATGCCCCCTCCCGGAAGGTGGGGCCACGTTGGTCCCCTTCCGGAAGGTTCTAGAAGCTTCCGGTACAATACCGATTAACCCGGAACAATTCCGAACTCCAAAAACTGCACTGCCTTATATGAATCTTATTCTCCGGACCATTCCGGAACCTCTCATGATATCCCGGATCCCATCTGAGACTCCGAACAAAAATGCATAAACCAATTATCCAATCTATCCTAGCGTCGAGATACGTTAAGTGTGTGACCCTGCGGGTTCGAGAATATGCAGACATGATCTTCTATCAATAATCAACAGCGGGGTCTGGGCACCCATATTGACTCCCACACATTCATCGATGATCATATCGGATGAACCACGATGCCAGGATTCAATCAATCCCATATATATATTCCCTTCGTCTCGCGATATTTTACTTGCCCGAGATTCGATCGTCGGTACCGTCATACCTAGTTCAATCTCGTTCACAGCAAGTACTTTACTCGTTCCGTAATCCGATATCACTTTGTGATTAACTCCTTAACCACATGCTTGCAAGCGGTGTTGATATCGATTACCGAGTGGGCCCGAAGTATATCTCTCCGACTTGGGAGGGACAAATTCCATCTCGATACATACAACCCAACAGATACTTTCCGATCACCTGAGAGACACCTTTATGATCACCCTCTCATAGGATGACGTTTGATGACCTCAAAGCTTTCTTCCGATACCAGGGAGTTGCATTATCTCATGGTCTAAGGAATACAATATTTGACATAGGAAAAGCTTCGCAAAGACGAACACGATGACACGATCTAATTGCTCTGCTTTGTTTGGGTCTATCCACCATATCATTCTCCCAATGATATGATCTCATTATCAATTGACAACTCATGTCTATGGTTAGGAAACCTTAACCATCATTGATCAATGAGCTAGTCCATAGAGGCGTACTAGGGACACGGTGTTGTTTACAAACCACACAAGTATTAAAGTTTCCGCTTAATACAATTCTAGCATGGAACATAAACTTTATCATGAACAAGAATTATAATAATAACATCTTTATTATTGCCTCTAGGGCATAATTCCAACACATTATATGCGCGAAGGAACATAGTGTGCAGTGGTATCATCCATAGAAAGAGGGGAAGACGGGGCTTACGGGGAGGGTCGCCGGAGTTGATGTAGTCGACGGCGGCGCTCTGTCGAAGACATGGCCGAGCCTCTAGGGCAAGCCCGGCCGAGCAGATGATACAGGTAGGTGCGTGAGGCTCTGGTGAGCAAGATAGTGTGAAGTAGGGACAATGGGGTGGGTCGTGTTCGCCGGAATCGACCAGGGGAGGTCGTCAGGGCAGTGGGGTTCACGCGAGGAATCAAGGCAGCCTGGTAGCTCCAAGGAAACAAGGATAGAGGGGAAAGATAGAGTGGGCGATGGCGTTTAATATGGCACAGACATTGGCGAGAATTTATCAACCATTAATCGGAAATTTACGTGGAGGACTCAGCGGCAGAAACGGCCGCGGAAGGG
Organism: Avena atlantica; assembly: GCA_910589765.1. NCBI lineage: Eukaryota > Viridiplantae > Streptophyta > Magnoliopsida > Poales > Poaceae > Avena > Avena atlantica. The sequence continues at coordinate 376,732,576 of OU342734.1, read as the reverse complement.
CGTGGTCGTCGTCGGGTAGACGATGATGAGGTGTCGTAGTGGGACAACGTTGTCAGCGAGGGAGAAGGGTTACGGTGGGGCCTAATCGTCAGTGAGGGCGCGGGTGCAGGTCTGAGTGAGAAAGAAAACGACTCGGGGGAGGAGAGAGGTCGGCTGGCTGGGCCTCCTGGGCTGGGTAGGTTAGATGGGCTGACCCTTTTCTATTTTTTTCTTCTCTGTTTCTTTTTCCTTTTTCTTTTCTGTTTTGATTTGATTCAAATGATTTAAACCTAATTTTAATTCAGGTTTTTGTCAAACCTTTTCCATACTTTCAGTATACTTTAATATTGTTTAATAAAGTATTTTAAAGTCCAAATTCAGAATACTTCTTTGTATTTTCTTAGGTTTTATGATTCATTTAAATAGGCCATTGTTTTAATTCAAACAAGATTTAATTATATTTTCATACTCTTTATTTGAATTCTAATTTTCACAAGACCTTTTCAGTAGGTTTTATTTATTTAATAGGGTGTTAAATAATTCACTTTGAATTATTTAAAGTATTTTAATATGATTATTAATCATTTAATTTGGCAATTGTCTTTATTCCCATGAAATCAAATATGGTTTTAGTTCCATAAATTTTATTTAGATGATTTCTTTGATTCGATTTAAGTTAATTAAATAACTTTTATTCCACTTGGGTAAAATTCAATTATTATTTTCCCATGATTTAATTAATCATTCTTATTAGGGATTTTTGTCTTTATTCAAATAGAATTGTATTTGACCAAGGCCATATTATTTTTATTTGAATATTCTTTATTCCTTTATTTTATTTGGATTTCCTTTATTCCATTTGCTTATGGATTTGTCCAAGATTTAATTTGTCTTTTAAATATTCCTTATTTATTTATTTATTTCTACCTTTGCCTTATAAAATCCATATCTTTTTATTTAAAGATCCAAACTTGGTGATTCCAATTTGTATAATTTTATTTGATATTTGTTTATCCTTTTAAATCCTTTTAGGATTAATTTTTCATAATTTAGTATGGATTTTAGATAGGAGCTTTATTAGCTTTGAAATTTAATTTCTTTATCTTATTAACTTCATAATATTTTATCTATGGTTCCAAATTATGTGAAACCAATTTCTATGGTTTAATAATATTTTATTTATCATTCTTGATCATTTATAAATGTTTGTTGACAAATTTTCATATGGATCAAATCCATAGTCTTAGAGTAATCTTGGAATGATTTTCTTCCATTAGGGTTTTAGAGTTTTGGTTTATTTTCCAAGTGTTTAAATTTCAAGATGCATTTATGAAGAATGCATTTCACTTGTTTTGAATTTCGTGGGATTCAAATTTTATTCAAAGTTTGTTCAAGATGGGTTTTTAATGTTTCCATTTAGAAATAAAAAGTTTCTTTTTACCCTAAATTTCAACAATTATTTATTTTGTTTATTTATTTTTCATATTTCAAAATTTGGAAAATATTGGGATGTGATAGGCTACCACCCTTAAAAGAAATCTCGTCCCGAGATTTGGGGAGGCTAGAGGTTACAAGTTGGCTTCAAGGCAACTAGGGTACTACCACCCTTAAAAAGTTTTCAACTAGATTACATCTTGGCTTGCTTGGGATCTTGATGAAATTTATCTGGGCAGACATCTGCATAGTGTCCTTTGTTTCCACACTTGAAACATGTGACAAGGCTAAGATCTTTCATAGGCTTGCTTGTCTTGTATCTCATCTTTTCTAGACAATTGCTTGCATAATGTCCTTGGTCACCACAATTGTAACATGTGACAAGGTTGAGTTCTTCACGTATCTTCTGTGGACAAGTTGATATATAATGGCCTAGCTCTTTGCAGTTGTTGCATCGCACTTGGCTAATTTCCTTATTCTTCTTCTTCTTGGGTTTCTCCAAAGCTAGGAGTTCTTCTAGTTCATGCTCTTCATATCTCACCTCAAAGGTGGGAAAGTCTCTTTGTTTCCTTAATCGTTTCCTTGGATAATACATATGTTTCCTCTTTTGTCCATCAAGGTGAGTCATAATGCATGGAGGTGCAAGCTGAGATTTTCCTTTGTCTTCATCCTTCTTGGTAGAAGTTGTTTCCTCATGGGGGTCTCCAAACTTTTTATGCACTCCACCTTGTTTCCTTTGTTGAACTATAGAATAGATGGGGCATTGGATAGGGACATGATTATTTCCTTCACATAGGAAACAAGTCACTTGAGATGTCAGGCATTGATTAGTTGGATGTTTCTCTTCATAATTGCGGCATTGATCTTCGTGCTCTTTGGAAGTGTGATCCATGTCTCCACAAATACTACAAGCTTGAGTTCCTTCTATAATATCATCCTTGACATCATTGTTGTCACAAACTCCTTGGGAAAGGTTGTCTCCCATGTTGATCATTTGATTTGTCATCCTTTGCAACAATTGGGTTTGGGTTTCCAAAAACCTTTGCATGGTTGGGTCTAACTCATTGTTGTTGGCTAAAAACTGAGTTGTCACTTGGTTCAACTGGGTTTGGGTTACTATGAGTTCTCTCATGTGCATCTCTTGGTTGTTATTGTCACCATTCTTGATGTTGGAGTTTCTTGGGGAAGTCATCTGTTTGGGTTGGACTGGGATTAGAATAGGCAAAAGATTTCTATAGGAAACATTCTAATCACACACATCACAAATCACACAAGCAATGTGCAAGCAACCACAAACAAACATTCCACTCAAACAACAAGTTTCAAGCACATTTTTAGGCAACAAAATATTTTTGCTACACCACATAAGTTGGTGTGTTTGATTTAAACTAATCACTAATATGGTGTTCAAACTATATGGTTTTCTTGAGGTCATTCCATTCTCCTTAGTTGTTCCTTCTTGAACAAGATCATTGTATCCTTGGAGAAATTCTTGTATCTTGGTCACAAACTTCAAAGGTGATGATGATTCCTTCTAAGTTGTGTTTCCTTAGTCTTCAAGTCTTGAGTAATATTTCTTGTCTCACTTGTAGTCCTTAGTGATGTCTAAGTTGAAGTCCTTGGTGAAACTAAAGTTGAAGTCTTGATGATGTTGAAGTTGAAGTCATTTGAGTTGGTGAAGTCCTTTGCTCATGTTGAGGTCTTTTCCATCAAGTTTGAAAAGGAAGAGATGTAGAGTCAAAACCAAAAAGTCTGGGGACAGAGTTTACAATATTGTTTGTAAATAAGTTTTGGAACAAATACAACTCCTATTTTTCTAAGGGGTTTTGTCCAATCCTAGGGTTACAATCCTATAGGCAACATAGTGCTCTGATACCATATGTAAAGACCCCACCTTTATAAAGGTAAAGTTCCCTGTGATTGCAATTCTAGTCCTTGGATCAATAGCTAGCATCCACAGTTAAGATGTAATATCAAGAAACAAAGGTCATAATACAACTTTATAACCAGGAATAAAATAATTCATTACATCTTACATAGCTCATTTGGCTATCTCATTACAATGCAGCAGAAATAACTATAGCATGGAGTCCTTCATCTTAAAAGTGCCACAGGCAATCATGTTGGTTGTAGACTTGTAATCCTAATCAACACACTTCACTAACATCAATCAAACCCGCAACATAATAAGTTACAGCCACAAGGGTCAATACATTTGAATTGTATTGGCAAGTGATACTATGGTAGTATAGTGGAGTCTATCATCTATATGCTTTTGGCTAAGTGGATCTTAGGCTTGCTTTGCTCAAAATAGATTTTCCTTATCATTTGAAAACACTAAGTTTTTGTTTGTCAAAATCACCCAAGGCATCTCCCAATAGAAATTGGTGATCCTTTAACCCTTATTCAACCATAAGTTTTTAACTTAGAAATTGGGATGAGGAGATTCTTTATAGCTTCCATTTCTTGATGCTCGAATTGTCCATTGCCGGGGACACGGTTAAGTACTTAGATTTTACTCTCGAGAGAGGTGGTGCACTTTCCCCACAATACTCGACATGCATCGAGACAAGATCTTTCAGAAGCCTTCCCTTAGACCAGAATGGACGTGCTCCAAACCTATCAACCCCTACCACCAACTGTCCATTTTGCTAAGTTATTGCAACCTATATGATCCAGGCAGAGCCCATAATGCCATGTGGCTGCACTTGAAGCTTCTCAACATTTGACATCTCAAATCTCTTTGTTCCTGGGTGGCATTCCACAAGTGAGATACACAAGGTAAACCATAGAAATGGGCCTTGTGTAACCACTCAACACAAACCAATTCACCATTCCACTCAGGTGTTTCATTCACTTAGTTGTTTTATTAAACAAAACACAAGTCCTTGACTTAGAAATATTCCATAGCATGAATATAATCCACCCTTGTTTTCTACTAGCTAAGCTAATCATGATAGTAGTAGGAATCTTGACTTAGGAAAATTCTACTAAGGTTTCATCTACTAGGATTTCCCATGGCATAGTTTATACTTAGCAAAAATTCCATGCAAGTCCTACTTAGAAATATCACTAATGCATAGTGAAAATAACGGGACAAAAGTATGAAGCACCACTTGCCTTTTTGGTAGAGAATATAAGTTCACTCCTTGATATTGCAATAGTCACACTCTTCAAATTCCACTACAATTCAATCAAGCAAGCAAATATTCAATCTACCATTCAAGCAATCATCACATAGAATAATAAAAACAAAGCAATGCATGCAAGCATGCCAAATATTGTTTTATTTGGAAAAGTGGTTTCTAATAGGTTATAAACATTATAAAACACCAATTGGTCATTTATAAAGGTGGCAAAATCATTTGATATTAAGTTAGTGAAAATGGCCACTTTAAATCATTTTTGTTTTGTTAGAAGTGCTTTAAATCAAAGTAATAATTTCTAGTGTTTGTCAAATACATTTTTAAACACAAATGTTAGAGTTTTATGTTTAATTATTTATTATTAAAACCATTTGCAAAAGGTTTTTTACCTATAAACCATTTTTAATTCAATCCACATTTTATTTCATTAGAAATGCCTTTAAACAAAGTAATAATTTTCTAGAGTTCACCAAATATATTTTTAAATCATAAAACTTGTTGTTTAGGGTCAGAGAGTTTAAATCAAATCATTTTCCAAAGGTTTTACTCAAAAATCATTTTTAACATATAAACAATATTTTTATTTAACTAGAAATGCCCTTATTCAAAGATTTATTCTTTAACTTCACAAGATTTACTTTTAAATCTACAAGTTGGTTTCTATAGTCAGTAGGTTCAAAACAAACCATTTACCAAAGATTTTATCCTAAAAAAATTTCTAGAATAAATTTTATGTTCAAATTATGCCTACACAAGTTTCTGCAAAAACAACTAAGTTTACAGAAGCAATTTACTACAAAGTACATGGTTGGATAGAATTTGTTTTTCTGATTCCGTTGATATAAAATTTGCAAAATTTGGACGTGTGGATCAAAAGTTATGCAATTTACAAATTCAAACAACTAATAGATTCAATTCTGTTTTTAAAACAAATCCTGAGCCACGTGTCTTGTTCTTATTGGCCAAAAACGGTTCGTGTGGATCGGCTGCTGTGGTGCATTGGATTAAAAGGGAATCATGCTTTGATCTAGCGTACCCCTTCGCTTAAGTGATTCTTTCGTATCCCTCAGATTAAGATCCAACGGCTCTTAGTACGATGACCTAAGATGGGCGGCGCTGGCGGCGGGGAGTGGCGGCGGCGCGGTCATACGGAGGAGTTGTCGGCGCTACAGGAAGCGAGTGAGAGAGAGAATTAGCTCACAGTGATCGCAGGGTTGTGGCGAAGCTCAAGGTGGTCTTCGGAGATCAGGGGCGCACGAGGATGGTGACAATTTCTCGCCGGAGTTCCTTCTGGCGACGGGCGTGCTCTGGTGTTGTTGAAGACGAACCTATAGGGCGCGCTAGGACACGAAACAGACGGCATTATATGCGCGAAGGAACGTAGAGTGCAGAGGTATCATCCAGAGAAAGAGGGGAAGACGGGGCTTACGAGAAGGGTCGCCGGAGTTGATGTAGTCGACGGCGGCGCTCTGTCGAAGACGTGGCCGAGACTCTGGGGCAAGCGCGGCTGAGAAGATGATACAGGCAGGTGCGTGAGGTTCTGGTGAGAAAGATAGTGTGAAGCAGGGATAGTGGGGTGGGTCGTGTTCGCCGAAATCGACCAGGGGAGGTCGTCGGGGCAGTAGAGTTCACGCGAGGAATCAAGGCAGCCTAGTGGCTCCGAGGAAACAAGGACAGAGGGGAAAGATAGAGTGGGCGATGGCGTTTAAGATGGCGCAGATGTTGGCGAGAATTGATCATCCATTAATCGGGAATTTACACGGAGGACTCAGCGGCAGAAACGGCCGGCGAAGGGCGTGGTCGTCGCGGGATAGACGATGATGAGGTGGTGTAGTGGGACAGCGTTGTCAGCGAGGGAGAAGGTTTACGGTGGGGACTAATCATCAGTGAGGGAGCGGGTGCGGGTATGAGTGAGAAATAAAATGACTCGGGGGAGGAGAGAGGTGGGCTGGCTGGGCCTCCTGGGCTGGGTAGGTTAGATGGGATGACCCTTTTCTATTTTCTTCTTCTCTGTTTCTTTTTCCTTTTTCTTTTTTGTTTTGATTTGATTCAAATGATTTAAACCTAATTTGAATTCAGGTTTTTGTCAAACCTTTTCCATACTTTCAGTATACTTTAATATTGTTTAATAAAGTATTTTAAAGTCCAAATTCAGAATACTTCTTTGTATTTTCTTGGGCTTTATAAATCATTTAAATAGGCCATTGTTTTAATTCAAACAAGATTTAATTATATTTTCAAACTCTTTATTTGAATTCTAATTTTCACTAAACCTTTTCAGTAGGGTTTATTTATTTAATAGGGTGTTAAATAATTCACTTTGAGTTATTTAAAGTATTTTAATATGATTATTAATCATTTAATTTGGGCAATTGTCTTTATTCCCATGAAATCAAATATGGTTTTAGTTCCATAAATTTTATTTAGATGATTTCTTTAATTCCATTTAAGTTAATTAAATAACTTTTATTCCACTTGGGTAAATTTCAATTATTATTTTCCCATGATTTAATTAATCATTCTTATTAGGGATTTTTGTCTTTATTCAAATAGAATTGTATTTGACCAAGGCCATATTATTTTTATTTGAATATTCTTTATTCCTTTATTTTATTTGGATTACCTTTATTCCGTTTGCTTATGTATTTGGCCAAGATTTAATTTGGCTTTTAAATATTCCTTATTTATTTATTTATTTCTTCCTTTGCCTTATAAAATCCATATCTTTTTATTTAAAGATCCAAACTTGGTGATTCCAATTTGTATAATTTTATTTGATATTTGTTTATCCTTTTAAATCCTTTTAGGATTACTTGTTCATAATTTAGTATTATTTTAGATAGGAGCTTTATTATCTTTGAAATCTAATTTCTTTATCTTATTAACTTCATAAGATTTTATCTATGGTTCCAAATTAAGTGAAACCAATTTCTATGGTTTCATAATATTTTATTTATCATTCTTGATCATTTATAAATGTTTGTTGACAAATTTTTATATCGATCAAATCCATAGTCTTAGAGTAATCTTGGAATGATTTTCTTCCAATAGGGTTTTAGAGTTTTGGTTTATTTTCCAAGTGTTTAAATTTCAAGATGCATTTATGAAGAATGCATTTCACTTGTTTTGAATTTAGTGGGATTCAAATTTTATTCAAAGTTTGTTCAAGATGGGTTTTTAATATTTCCATTTAGAAATAAAAAGTTTCTTTTTACCCTAAATTTCAACAATTATTTATTTTGTTTATTTATTTTTCACATTTCAAAATTTGGAAAATTTTGGGATGTGATAGGATGTGTGCCCCGGACTTGTTGTAAAGGTGTCGGCTTCCACCTCGAAGGTTGTCTATATAGTGGAAGGTGGATCGATCCTGTTGGGGTGAGATTCATCGGAGAACAAGAGAGGCCTCTCGTAGCGTTGGTGGTTTGGAACCACCCCCTCTCCAAATGTAGACGTACTTCCCCTCAAAAGGAAGGAACTACGGGAAACAAATCCTTGTATCTCCGTGTCCACCACTTTGGTTACTTCTATCCTTTACCGCACTTTACTTACTTGTTCTTGCTTAGTGTTGTGTTATCTAGTGCTTGTTTGTCATATAGGTAAATTCACCTTAGTTGCATTATCTAGAGAATTTACCTTTCTTGTCAAACCTTAATTTGAAAAAGAAGAAAATTTGAAGTAGCACATATTCACCCCCCCCCCCTCTAGGTGCCCATACAATCCTTTCAACAGTGAAGAGAGAACTAGATGATTTTATTGCACGTTGCTATAGGATTGATCTGTACGACCAAGTGTACAACCATGTTTTGCATCCAGTGGAGGGGAAAGAGAGCTGGCCAGCTGCTCCAAACCCAAGACCCTTTCCACCACTCAAAAAGAAAATGCTCGGAATGCCAAAGATAGAGTGAAGAAGGGAAGAGCAAGAGAAACCCAAGGGGGACAAATTAACAAGAAAGTGATGCAAAATTAGATGCTCAGCATGTGGAGGGGAAGGTCATAACAAAAGGAAGTGCACTACTAGTCCAGATGTTGTGAGAGAACATGCTCACAACAAGAAAGCATCCAAGAGTGCTAGGAGGAAGCAAAATAAAGAATCAGCTCGGGTTAGTAGTAGTATTATTTCCTTCTACTTAGTTAGGTTGTTGCTATTCTACTGATTGGTATAATGGTTGTTGCAGAAAGAACCATCCCAGCAAAAATAGAAACATACTCACAAGAAAAGTAGATACAGAAATAAACCTACTCCCATGCAGCAACCTGGCTTGCAGCAACCTACTCCCATGCAAAAAATTGGCTTGCAGCAGCCTACTCCCATGCAACAACCTGCTACATCAAGCTCCTCCCATGAACCACCCCAGAAAAAGCTACCTGCAACATGCCATTTTTTCCACCTCAGGTAACAAATCCGAAATTAAAAGATACATGACCTCATGTAAAAAATCCAAATAACATGCTTAGTAATCAATTTCTCACTTTTTGCAGCAATCTCATGTGCATCACAATCAAGGGCCCCAAAAGGACAAGCTTTCAAAGACCATTCCAATGTCCCAAGTTGTTACTGAACCTGTGCCAAAACATGGGAGAATGAAGTGGTTATTGGGAGAAAAAAGAAAGCAAGGTGGAGAAGGTGGAGCACGGTAGCAAGTGGATAAATTTGTTGCTGCCAATAATTTTATAGTTCATGAACTTTTGATGTATTAAATTTAGTGGGCAAACCGGTTATAGAATTCAATATATGTGCTGCAAAATATTTGACATTACAATTGTGTTGCAAAATTTAGTATATGTGCTCTCTTTGTTGTCGCTTGTGTATGTGCTGTCAAAATGCAGAGATATATGCAAACAAATGTTGTCAAAATTCATCAACACAATGAGGAAAATATGTACCATATATTCACAACAAAAGGATTACATTTACATAGATAGGTTGATCTTCTCATTAAGCCAAACATGTCCAAAAGGATTGACTAGATCACTACACAGCTAAAACCTGCTTGCTTACATATCCAAAAGGATTCACTAGATCACTACATAGCTAAAACCTGCTTACATATCCAAAAGGATTCACTAGATCACTAGATCACATCAAAAGTATTCACCTACATTACCACTACTGAGTACCCCAATATGCTGCTGACATGGTTATACCCTGCGGGTACACAACATTAGCATACCTGGTCCAACCCAAGGAAGGCCTACAGGAATATACGCGGCCCGTGGAGATTTTCGGGTGGCCCAAGCCCATGACATCTTCGGGTCCTTGGAGATCAAGACTAGAACAGACAGAATATTCAAAGGGGCAAACCCTAAACTTGTAACCGACTCGATGTGTGCCCGAGACATGCCTAACTCTATATAAAGGCTAGGAGGGCATGGCGAGGAAGACCAATCCTTTTTCCACCACATACACACCTTCATGCTATATTGCATCTGCGCACCCCTATAACCTTCGGTTCCGCCGTAATCAAGAGCGAACAAGCAGGAGTAGGGTTTTCCCTCCGGTGGCCTGAACCTGGGTAAATCTTGTGTCCCCTGGTTGCTTGTATGTTAACCGTTCCACGATCTCCAGCACCCCCATCTTCTCCAAAATCCAAGCTCATAACAATGGGCATTGACGAGTTGAAACCTTGTCAATTGGCGCCATCTGTGTTGGGGATATGCTATATGGGTATCCTCATAGCATGTCTCCTATCCGGATAACCCTGGTGGCCCACAGTTGGTAGCATGGCCCATGGCCTGCTGGGCGGTCCAGTTAGATGGATCGAGAAGGGAGGCCCATGCCAGATAAAGGAAGGCTACGGAGGAGTCACCGACGTACCCGGAGCCTTGGAGTGCAAGACACGCTAGACTAGTAGTAAGTAGCGTAGGACTCTGTAACCTGTCCGGCTAGGACTTTTCCCTCTAACCCTAGGACCTGGCGACTATATAAGTCGAGCCTATGGGAGCCTTTAGGGCACAATCTCAGACAATCTAGTGTCGACTACGATGCACCTCGCACAGCGAACCAATCCCTGTAACTCGGTGTATTGCCCTTATAGTGATTTATAGCAGGAGTAGGATTCCGCCACCATTGTGGGATCTGAACCTAGGTAAGTTGTGTTACATCGTACCCGTAAACCATACGCCTTCCCCCACGTCTCTAAACACGCACTGTGAGGACTCCTCCATGGCATACTCGTCGGAAATACCATGATAGTTGGCGCCCACCGTGGGGCAAGAGGCGCTTCAGGCTCTTCAGCAGGCGAGGACCAAGATCTTCGCGGGAATCGGCGAAACCATAGCCATCGGTCGTGTTCTCTTATCTGGCAATGTTCCGATCGTCCCTCTCGACGAGTTCTGGATCCCGGCGAAGACGAACCCTACGCGATGCTCGATCGTCCCCATCTGAGGTATCCACCTCTTCATCAGTGAAACCGACTTGGGAACTAGTCCCTGAGAGTCGGAGGAGCATCAAGACCCGCACGGACCGCCTACAGGCAGGATACGTTCGCGGAAGGATCGATGTCGGATCTCTCCTTGGAGTTTGCCGGCGAAGATCGGAAAAATTCAAGGCCCACCCAAACCGCCCCCGCGCAGGATATGACGGTGGAAGATCACTGCAAGTCCGTCGGCTCCGTCCGCATGTCTAGACAGCAGAGATCCAAGTTCGTCTGCGTGGTTACCATCTTTGATCTGGTGTGTTGTGTTCAGAGAGAGGGCAAAAAACCCCGCGATTACCGCGCCAGGTGGCTCCGTATACGGGCCGATCTGGAGCATTACCCCAATGATGATGCCATGTATCACTTTGTGGAAGGGCTGGACCAAGGTACGCTTCTCCGGCATTCGCTAAGGCGGCAGCAGGCTTCAGGACGCCTCACCTTCGAAAGCATGGTGAACACCATCAACAACTACGCGGAGGCCGAGGAGGCAGCTTAGACAGCCCTTGCGCTCATTGACGGAGCCCCTCCAATTCAGCCACCGCCACCACCGCCTCCCGCCGCCATCGCCGCAGCTGCACCATCGCCTCCAGTCATCGTCACTGATGTTGCACCTCCACCCCCCGTCATCAAGGAAGCCCCGGCACCCTCCGACTCCGTGATTGACGCGCTCTACGCCTACTTTAGTGCAGATTCGGGGGAGATAGATTTCAGCCCGAAGGATCTAGACTCTGCCATGCAGGAGATGGAGGAGGATTACAAGCGCGACGAGCGGGCCAACAATGTCGTCACGTCCCGAGAGGTGTTCATCACCATTCGGACGGCGATGGATGAAGATCACCCCGGAAGAGCTCCGTCTACAGCGATGGACAAGGGGAAGGGACCACCTGTTGCTGCCGATAATGATCGCGCAAAGGACATGCCCCTTATGCCTAACCCAGTGCAGCAGCCGCAGGAACTCGGCATCGGACCAAGCAACAACAACACCGCAAACCCGCCGCCTCCGGCATCTACGTCTGCTGCTGCCCAAGTTACTCCAGCTGATAGAGTGATGTACGGCAATCTCCTCGTCGAGCCTATGACCGTGGCTCATATTCGCAATGTAGTCCAGTTTGACGAGAAGCGCCAGCAGTTGCTGGAGGAAGCGCAGGCCATCGTGGAGCAAGGCGCAAAGCTAGATCGAGATCTGGACAACGCGCAGAAGTAAATAAAGAAAGCTAGAGCAATGGAGGTCGAGTACAAGACTCTACAGCAGCAGCAGAAGGCCAAGAAAGCTCCGGCTCGTGTCATCAACGATCCCGGCGTGCGGAGAAACCTAGTATGGGCTCCCCTGAAGCCGGCACAGGCCAAGCCATACATTGATAGTGAAGGCAGGCAGGTGATGCCCACTCCTATCCTCAACCTCGTTGTCGCAAAGACCCTTCTGGAGCAGGATAGATCACCCGAAGCAATGGACCAGGTCTATGACCTAGTGGCCAAGGCGGTGAAACAATAGGAAAAGGCCACCTCTCAGAGGCTGGAGTCTGACTCAGCGTTTTGCCAGTCTATCTAACATAAGCCGCCAAGGGACAGAGCTCCCCTTGATGTCGGGTCTTAGACGGGTTCATCAGAACGAAGACGGAGGGATGCGCGCAACCGGAAGGACGCTATCCCCGTATCCTCCGACCATGGAGGTAAGGCCCAACCTCGTCGCCCATCGCCACTGCTCCGTTCACATCGACATCGCAAAGACACCAAGGCTCACCGTCATACGGATATGCCTCCGCCAAGGCAGAGCGGCATCGTCATCCCCGACAACACGGAACAGACCCGTCATGATGGAGAGCGCAACCAAGGACACAAGAGCAGATCGCGCCATGACCCTCCGCGTCCGACAAGCAACCGCGATAAGCGTGAGGCTTCACAGGAGGGTAACAACAAGAAAGATAACCCACCGCCACCTCCGCCTCCATTGCCGCCTAGCAGCCACCATGGCGGAGGAGGCTCGAGTCATTCATGCAGCCCATCCCCTGATGGCAAGAAGAAGAAAAGAAGCCCGGAGCCATACGATGCACATTCGTGCCTGGACAAGATCCACAAGGCCCGGGAAGGACCATACCTGGGACCATGTTGTTTTGGACCTGTGATACGGTCCGCAAATTACCCCAAAGGTTTTCGGATTGACAAGACCATCAAGCCCTATGATGGCACCGATACATGGTTGCAGGACTATGGCAACGCGGTGGAGATCGTCGGGGGTAACCCCAACGTTGTCGTCAAGTACCTCCCATTGATGTTGGCGGGCATGGCCCGTCAATGGATTGATGACTTGTCGGAGAGATATATCTGCAATTGGTTGGACATGCAAGAAGTGTTCACCAAGAACTTCGAGGGTACATACAAGCGTCCTTGTACTGTTGGCGATCTACAGCGGCGCGTGCAAGAGAAAGACGAGACATCTCGTGCCTACCTCTCCCGCTGGCTGGATATGAAGAATTCCTGTGTAGGAGTGCACGCCCAGACCTCCATGGCCGCCTTCATCGATGGATTGGAAAGTGGCACGTTGCTCCGACATAAGCTGAAGCGCCTGCAGGACAACCACTAGCAAGACTTGAACCAGATGATTCAGTTGGCCAGTGAATTCGCGGCTGCCGACAACGATGCTCGTGGCTCTTTGTCGGCAACGGCCGTTCCAACTCAAGCTCGGAGGAATAGCAGCACAAAGTGAAAGACCCCGCCTGAAGAAAAGCAAAACTCCGACATGGTCGCTATGACTTTTGCAGGACGAGGTGATGGCGGACAGCGTGGCCGAGGGCGGGGAGCTGGTCGTGGGCAGCAGTGAGGCAGTGAAACTACCTCGGCAGCGCTCCGCATTCCCCAAACCTACGAGGAGTACTGTGATATGTCGTGCCTCATACACCTCGACGCCAACGGCAAAGCCACCCACACCAATCACCATTGCAAGTTCGTCAACAACCTCAAGGAGGACCCGGAGTCCGGCTACAAGCAAAGTCGGAAGAACAGTCCGCGAGGAAAAGGCAAGGGGAAGAAGGAGGAGGATTCCAAGGATTCAAGTGATATGGACGAGGACGTTGACCCCAAGCACGCCGCCAAGAGCGATGGAAAAGGCAAGAACCCCTTCGAGAAGAAGGCGGTAGTTTTCCACACTTTCATTGGCACCCCTACCATCCGACAACAGAAGACCTCCATGGGGATACTGATGGCCACTCTACCCCCAGTTCCCCAGTTCCTGCGCTGGTCAGAGATTCCAATTACTTGGGACAGGAAGGAACACCCAGACCTCATCCCTACGGAGAACCAATACGCCATGGTCATCAACCCCCTGATTGACGGAAATGAGTTCACCAAATGCATGGTGGATAGTAGAAGCAGCATCAACATCATGTACCTGGATACACTGCAGAAGATGAACTTGACGGAGGCAAACCTAAGGCGGACCAACACCATCTTCCATGGCGTAGTTCCTGGTCGGGAGGCTCGGTCCCTTGGGTGCATCACACGTCAGGTCGCTTTTGGTGATGTTAATAATTACCGCCAAGAACGCATGACCTTTGAGGTGGTCCCCTTCAAGAGCGTGTACCACGTCATATTCGGCCACGACATATTCCACACCTTCATGGCCAAGCCATGCTTCGTCTACAACAAACTCAAGATACCCGGACCAAACAGTGTCATCATCGTATCCGGAAGCTTTACCAAAGCAAGGGACTGTGAGATTGGAGAAGCAGCCTACCAGAAGCTGTCCTCTACAGCGAAGAATTCAAGGAGATCCAGAGCAAGGTCGATGCCACGGAGATGCCCGCGTCGAAGATACAGGTTTCTGACTCTGCCCCAGCATTTAAGGCCGCCATCGAGACCAAGCCGGTGGAACTTGTGGTAGGCGATGCCTCCAAGACCACCGCCATTGGGACAAACCTGGACCCTAAATAGGAAAGCGCGCTCGTCGAGTTCCTCCGTGAGAATAGGGACATCTTTGCATGGCAACCTGCCGACATGAAAGGTGTACCTAGGGAACTTGTCGAGCACAGCTTGAATATTGATCCAAAATATAAACCAGTGAAACAACCTCTATGACACTTTGGAGATGAGAAGAGACGCGCCATAGGCAAAGAGATAGCTAGGTTACTTAAAGCTAGTTTTATCCGAGAAGTCCTTCACACCCAATGGGTGGCCAATCCTGTACTTGTCCCCAAAAAGGGAACCAAAGAATTAAGAATGTGCGTTGATTACACCGGCTTGAACAAGGCATGTCCCAAAGATCTATTTGCTTTGCCTCGCATTGACCAAGTCATTGACTCGACGGCTGGCTCGGACCAATTGGCCACTTCGTTCACTACACCCTACGACACGTTTTGCTATGTCATGATGCCCTTTGGGCTAAAAAATGCAGGTGCTATGTACCAGCAGACAATGCAACGTTGCCTACACGATCAAATTGGTCGGAACGTTCATGCCTATGTGGATGATATAGCGGTGATGTCTAAAAAATCAAATGAATTAATCTCTGACTTAAAAGAAACCTTTGATAATCTATGGAAATACAACATGATGCTTAACCCTAAGAAGTGCGTCTTCGGGGTTCCAGCCGGAAAATTGTTAGGCTTCATTGTTTACCAGCGTGGAATCAAGGTCAACCCAGAGAAAATCAAGGCCATCTTAAACATAAACCGTCCGAAATGCCTAAAGGACATACTACGACTAACAGGTTGTGTTGCAGCAGATAGTCGGTTCGTCAGCCGACTTAGATAGAAGGCTCTGCCATTGTACAAGTTGTTGAAGAAGGCGGACAAATTCACATGGACGGACGAGGCAGATGCAGCATTGAAGCAGCTCAAGGAGATTCTTTCCTCAACGCCTATCCTTGCAGCACCCGAACCTGGAGAGCCCATGTTAATATACATGGCGGCCACCAATCGGGTAATCAGCATCATCGTCGTGGTAGAGCAGAAGGAACCAGGGAATGAGCACGGAGTTCAACGACCAGTTTACTATGTAAGCGAGGTCTTGACGGAGTCTAAGCAGCGTTACCCGCACTACCAAAAGATAGCTTATGGAGTAT